>JAQPZY010001489.1:0-1345000 GCA_029931535.1 Margaritifera margaritifera | reverse complement strand
CGTTATTTGCAATTTAGTGTATAATCCTTCATATTTATCAACTATACCACCCCGATAGTTGGTCATGGTTTTCACATATGTCAAGAGTCTTCATATTTATCACTCATAAAATAATGACTAGCTATTGTTTTATTGACTATTTGTAGCAGCAAATTAGTCAAAGGAAAATTTCATTGTTTACGAAGATGTACATGCATTGAGAACATGTCATGTCTACTTCAGGTGTTAAACAGTATGACTGTGTTACAAGAACACTGAAGGACTATTTGAGTGGGGCTATTCCAGGAGGGGTGTAACATAAATGGGGCGGCCATCAATCTATGAGATCACAATTTGCAACCGACTAGATCTGTACCCCAAGATAAAATAACTCCACGATAGTCCTATAAACAGTTGACTTAAGAGACAACAGACACCTTTTTGTTTTAGGTAACTTAAGGTAACCTTTAATGGTATTGAGAGACGTCTGTAGAACATTACACCTTGCCTTCATGTCTCTGGTCTTTTTGATCCTCGCTTGGAGGGGAGATAACAAAAAGGAAAACGCGAAATGAATATTTAAAGGTCTATTTTATACTTGCATTTTTATTGTGGTCATATCATTATTTGATATTGGAATTTTTGTAATGTATCTTGGAAAAAGATTCTTAGCGGTTTTTTTTAATAATTTTTTTTCTTGCTATCCTCGTTATCTGCTTTTCCACGCGGCACGTTGACATTGTGTGCCATTTTCTAAAGTGCAAACATCCCTTTAGCATTTTATTACCGTCAAGCAAGTCTACACATTTTTCCGATTAAATATTATAGACGATACTGTGCATTTGCCATACTAATATTTCTTTAAAACAAAATCGTTTGAGAGCTAGAAATGTGTTCGTGGAATAGGAATGCCCCAACAACCGTTTATGTGTGACCATGACACCAAACGTGCACGAGAAAATGACCTAAATTTCATACTTAACCAAAGTTATGAAAACACAAAATATAGATCAATGTTACTTCCTTTCGTAGTATGATGTTGTACTCAATGAGATGCATCCACATAAAAGTTAATTGATTCTGCGGCTAACAATTCAGCAGAAACGGACCTACATGCAAACTGAAGATACAGCTGACATTGATTTAATTTTGGTATGGTGGACTTTTACTCACTTAGACGAATCTCCACACAAAGTTGCATACCTCTGTGACCAACAGTGCTCGAGAAACTGATCTAACCGCAAAACTTGAGAAGTAACTGAGGCATACAATTTAGGTCACAGAGACCAATTTGCATTACAAGTTCCATGACTCTAGGGCTCACAGTGTCTGAGAAACTTACATAAATGCAAAACATTACCAAGGTGTTACAGATAGATGGATGGACAGACAGATTAAGGTAACAGTATATGCCATTTCAACAGTAATGGGGCGACATACAAAATTTTGTTATGTCTTGCCACGACAGTGTTAGGAGCATATATTCTTACCTTTGTCCGTCTGTCCATATGTACGTCCATCACACCTTGGTTAAATGTTGCTTTTTAGGTAATTTTAAGCACTGTATTTGGGTATCCGTGTTCCATGAACCTGTTTCTATTTAGTATATGAAACTGTATAATATTTCCAACCATTAAGAGAATAATGAGTCCAAATCTCCTGACGCCATCGGAGTAATTAAAATAAGTCAAATTTGAAAACTAATACAGTTCTCCTGTGCATCATTTAAATGTATTTGCAGGCTGGTATTCCGGGACAACAGCTAACACTAGCTCTTGAACCAGAGGCGGCTTCCATTTTCTGTCAAAAAATCCCATTGAACAAATTTGTTGACCAGGTCACAAGCGTTTCCACTTTCATCGAACCAGGGAAGCGATATGTTGTTTTGGACCTTGGAGGTAGGATATTATTTATTATTTACTGATTGGCTTTCTTTTAGTAGTCATTCAGATATTTTGAAACTTTATTTTTTCAGTGATATTTTACATGGAAAAATAAACGGGGTTACTATTGTTCTTGATCTTGAACAAATTCTGTTATATGCCTCGGTTAATAAATAATAATAATAATAAAAAGAAAAGAAAAAATAAAAAATAAAAAATCATCCTGCATATCTTAAACTTTCAATGGCAAATAAGAGGAAATATTAAAAGTAAAAGAATAAAATGATCACCAATCTTCGACAGCATAGAGATACTGTACATTTTTGTTGTTAAAAGTTCCAAAATAGATTAAATATCTTCATTTTTAAAAAAGAAGAGAAGGTAAAGTTAGAGGAAACAAATTGAGTTACTGATTCATAAATTGTTGACACCCTTCTGAATTACCTTTATGACATGTCATATTTCCATACTTAAACAGGAGGAACGGCAGACATTACGGTACACAAGATTGGACCCTATGGTGACATTCATGAGCTTCGTAGTGCAAGCGGGGGAGCTTGGGGAGGAACCAGAGTCGATGAAGAATATCGACAATTCATTGTGTCCGTCGTTGGACAAGCTGTGTGGACAGAATTCATGCATAAACAAATGTACGATTACCTAGACATGTTCCGTGAATTTGAGATTAAAAAGAAAACAATTTCGACAGAAACCTCCAAAAGAGTAGTTGTCAGGATACCAGTCTCGCTTGCAGACATCTTAAAAAATAATTCCAAAACCACTATGCAGATAGCACTCGATAAAGCAGGATATAAAGATAAGGCAGAATACAAAGGAGATAAATTATTTGTCAGTGCTGAATTCTTGAAATCCTTCTTCAACTCTGCAGTAGAGAGCATCATTGCTCACCTGAAAGAGATCTTTGCAGACCCAGCGTCAGAAGATCCACCTTTGGTCCTCATGGTTGGAGGATTTTCAGATTCCAAGTTTGTCCAAGAGAGACTGAAAGCAGCTTTCCCCACAAAGAAGTTCGTCGTGCCAGTGGATGCTGGACTTGCCGTTTTGAAGGGATCTGTGATGTTTGGTTATCAGCCAGAGGTGATCAGAACTCGAGTATGCCAGAAGACGTATGGCATCAGCTTTCACAAACCATACATTCCAGGCATTCATCCAGAGAGTAAAAGAATTATCATAGATGGTGACGTCCTTTGCAGCACATGCTTCCTGAAATTTGTCTCGGTCGGTGAAAAGTTGGAGGTCGGAGACAAACGGGAACATAGCTTTATCGATACATTTCAGAGTAGCGAACGCAAGAAACTCACGGAGGAATGTCATATCTATACCTCGCCCAGTACAGAACCCATGTACATTGATGAGTTGAAGTGTGAGAAGCTTGGGACAATATATATTTATCCACCAAAAGGAGGCTGGCCTGAAGAGATACACGGAAGAGTAGTAATGGAGTTTGGCAAAACGGAATTTCGAGTCACAGTCTATGATGAAACCAATAAAAGAGAATTTGAATCCTCTTTTGATTTCCTTAAGTGAAATACTGCAGTATAGATGACTTTGGAAATAATTATACATGGCTTAATGTTTTAATCATGATGCAAGCAAGAAAACATTGGAATACTTATTGAAACCGTCTGATCTGAAGGGATGACTCTTTTCGACAATTAAGACCTTTCTTTATAAGAGTTTTTATATTTTTGTATTTAGAAAAAGGAAAGAGAAAATTGTACAGAAATGTATTGGAAATAAAATAACTGCAAAGCAAATTAGTAATTTTTAAAAAAATTTCAAATCTAGGCTGCAAAGTATTACACGTATTTTCCAAGAACAATTATGGTAAAGGGAAGTCTTCAGCAAATAATCACTGTCCATGCGCTTTCCGCAATTATTCATGCTGCTACTCTTCCCTGTCCTACTATTCGCACCCTACTACATCCAAATCCATCCCGTTTTACTTGATACATGTAGTTCATGTGACTAAGATCTCAAGAGCCTACACTTACGTGATTTTCTATGATTTCCAGTAATAGAAGAAAAGACTCACTGTACACCAGAAGTGGCTCATCTTTCTAGCTGATCCATAAATCTTACATTTTTTTTAAAGTGTGTAACCTCTAGTCTGAAACAGAACCTTTTTAATTTCAGAATGATCTTTGGGAGGAAATCTTCTATGTATGCAGCATGATATAGAATTATGTATTATTCGTTACCAGCATAACATTATCTAGATGGGGCATGTCATGTGCAATATTTTTGGAACATATTCATAGTTATAGTCATCTGTTTATTTCTTACCTGATAGTAACTCTAGGCCTTCGCCAATTTAGATATCTAGATAGTGTACTAGGCCTTTGCCAATTTAGATATCTAGATGGTGTACTAGGTCTTTGCCAATTTAGATATCTAGATGGTGTACTAGGCCTTTGCCAATTTAGATATCTAGATGGTGTACTAGGCCTTTGCCAATTTAGATATCTAGATGGTGTACTAGGCCTTTGCGAATTTAGATATCTAGATGGTGTACTAGGCCTTTGCGAATTTAGATATCTAGATGGTGTACTAGGCCTTTGCGAATTTAGATATCTAGATGGTGTACTAGGCCTTTGCCAATTTAGATATCTAGATGGTGTACTAGGCCTTTGCCAATTTAGATATCTAGATGGTGTACTAGGCCTTTGCCAATTTAGATATCTAGATGGTGTACTAGGCCTTCGCCAATTTAGATATCTAGATAGTGTACTAAGTATGTTCCCTGTTAGTTGTACTTTGTAAACAAACACACATACAACCCAGAGCTACTGTGATCTCTTGCCTTCAGTGCTCCAATAACTGGATAGCCTGACACCCAGGATCCTTCTAAATCTAAATCAGGACCCTCCCATATTCCAAATGAATTGCCTGCTAGGCTTGTCCTAAAAGGAAAAATAAAAAAAATATAAAAAAGTTTTATTTAATTTTCTTGGTCATTCATGAATAATAATGAGCTGTCTCTTGTTCATATTTACAGTGTAATGCATTTCTGATTGCTGGTTAAAAATATTCTAGCACTACCTGTGAGATTGTTTGACATCAGTGGCTCGGCAACTGTCAAAGTAATCCCTGCAGCTACAGGGGGACCCAGGCCTAGTGAAGGCCCAAACTTCCCGTCAAACAACTTTTTTTTTTATTGTGAGGGGGCCCTTGAATAATAATTTTTTTTTTGGGGGGGGGAGGGGGCAGAATTACTTGCTATACTGCTGTTTGATATAAGCTACACAAGGGGATTAGTGACTTAAAAAATAATGCAAGACAATTTCTTTTTCCTTAAAGGAACAGAGATAATTACATTGTATTTGAATTCATTTAGTTTAAAGAGTTGATAGTTGCTGAATCTGTAGATATATGGTGTGGGTGTTTTCTGTAATGGTGATGCAGCCACTTTTCTATGACATGAACTAATACATGAAAATGTAATCTATTGTTTCAATGGATTAAAATAAAAAAAGACCCATAGCTCTATGACTTCATTTATCTTTTCTACATGCGAAGATTTTAGCAACCTTCAGAAATTGACTCTACTCCAAGTCTCCTGATTACTCTTCCCTACAGACGATGATGAAATACACAGACAGGACATTGATCTGATGGCAAAGCTGAAGACATACATTAACAGTCAAATATCCCAAGAGCAGATGTGTATGCCACAATTAAGAATTCCACACTGAACATGCTGAAACTGTGAAATTGTTTTAAATCATGTTAATTGTGAGCCGCTCTACAGCAGAATGTGAATGAGGGTTCAATCTCATGAACAACATAAAAGTATAAAGTCATGAGAAACTGTTTAAAGCAGGGCAAACTTCAGATGCTTATGAAGATCAACTCTGCTGATCCAATCAGTAAAGAGGACATTGATAGAAAAAATGGACACTGGTTGACACCATGAGAGCATTCTTTTAAGTGAAATAGAATAAAAATGTTAGTGAAGAAAATCAGACATAAATGTTGTTTGAAAACACTGTAAAGCATAAACTATTTGGGTACCGAGTACTGGTTTACATCAGGACCTGGAGAAAACATTTCTTATAATCAAATCAAATAAAAATTTTACTAGAAAGGGTCACACAGTTTATTTCTGAAATACACTATTTTGAAGGCAAATAAACACAGAAAATGAGTAAATTTAAAGCATTTTTAAAAATTTCTTTTTATTTAAAGGATAGCATTTCAATGTTGTATCAAAATAACTGTAAAAACTATGGAATTTTGGGAAAGTGGAATTCGAGTCAGGGCAAGTGATTATTTTAAAGCTACTTGCCCTGGGCCTGTGAACGAACAATTTTCTTTGAGCTGGACCATATCGAGACAAGTATGACTCCATAAGAGACACCTGTGAAAATAACCAAAGAACATCCCAGAGCTACCATGGCCCCAGCCACACGCAGGCAATCACAATTGCAACTCCATTAGAAAACCTGTGAACACAGTCTCAGAACAACAATATTTGTTGTCCACTAAAATTAGCCTTGTTCGGGCAACCCTTTAGTATATTACACCCAACCACCCTTAGCTTAGCTTCTCAGGATGTTTCTTTTTCTACAGATAATGTAGGAATGAATAAAATGCCAAATTGCCCTTTATAAACCCAGCTGCTTGAATTCTATTGACTGAATAACGTGTAAAATGATTGTAGACGATCTCCACGGTCTAATTGGCTAATATTCATCCAGCCATGCCTTGCCATGCAAATGTACATTTCTATATGGAGGTAGGTGGAGGTGGAAGACATATAATCACATCTTTAGTGATTCAATATCATTATTTCAACTGTAACATGCAGTTTGGAAATGTGCCATGCCAAAAACAATTGCCATATCCTTTGCAGTACTGCCTATTGTTTTTGAGATGATGGGTTTTGAGGCTGAGATGGTCCACATTTACACACAAACTATTGTGGCATAAATGGGATGCATCTAACTCTTTTGGAATGTTCAGACTTCTCTTCTTTACCAATAATGCCAGTCTGTGGACATGTTTTTTTATATGTTTGTCTAAGGGTCCCTATATGACCCATTTGATGTTACATTCCCCATTTAGACTATAAAATTATTAAAAAGTGCTGGCACTGAATTTAAAGACATTTTCTCTGACAGAGTTTTACAAATATTCACCATTTTGAACTTTTATATGGTATAGTAATGCATATATGATGATTTTAATGTGCATCAATCCCGCAGAGACTAAATCATGAATTTGTTTGGTCAACATTTAAATTTTTTTAATTTTTAAACTTTTTATAATTTTTAATTAAAACTTTTGTTTTTGATTTTCAATTTCATACTTCTATTTTCAAGTCAATATAAATAAAATGTCAAAATTTCATTTTGCTACCTTTAATAATAAACATGAAATTCCAATTTAAAGTTTTAAGGCTAAAACTGACATGACTCGGGTCACAATTATTTTCCCTATATAGTCTCTATATGTTTGTGAGTATTAAAAACTTTTCAGTAATTCCAAATCCTGTAAACAAAACAATGTGTAATGTGTCATAGATTTCACTTCCGTGCCGGCATCAATGGCTCATTACTCACTGTGCACTGTTGCCCGATTACACACAGACAATCACACCATAATGCTCATATTCTAAAGAATAAACAATATTCCTTAAATTAATACATAGAATACCTACATCTAAGCCAAGTGTCACCACCAAAGAGAGAAAAGTAAAAATGTTCTAAAAATTTACTGGTACTACCGACGCAGAAGTAATAATTGTGACCCAAGTCCTGGTGCAAGCAATTCAAACTTGTATCAAAGGCGTACTACAGGCGTATTCTACAGCTCAAATATGAGTGCTCTATAGGTTCTCTAGAACATGAGAAACAAGCGTAGTACTAGCGTATCTCTGGCGTAATACTAGCGTACTTCATGCCTACACAGAGGTGAATTATGTAAATAAGTACGCCTGTATTCAAACAGTAGATACATTTCATTAAGGTAGCATCAATGCATACAAGGTGTACTACAGGCGTAAATTAAACCCTGAATACAGGCATAAACCAAACCCCAAGTACAGGCGTAAAACACAGACGTACACCAAATCCTGAGTACAGGTGTATTTTACACATTTGAAATACAAGCATAATACTGGCGTGTTTTTCATAGAAAATGTAAGTCAGTGCAAGAACATTCATATTCATATGGCGTATTTGTAGCAAGCATGAGGCGTATCATTTGAAAAATGTACGCCTGGCTATTTTACTAGTGGAGCAATGAGCACAGATTATAAAGATTAACAGTGCAAAAGATATTTTTAAAAATAATTTAAATTGTGTGGGTATAATTTCTCTTCATGTATAAAAAGTAAAATTGTTAACCTTAGCTAAAATCTTTGTTAAAAAAAAAACACACACACACACAAAAAAAAAAAAAAAACGGTCATAGTGGCTAAAATTCTGAAACTTAAAAGTCTTAGGCCTGTGTGGCTGAGGGTTTTTTTTTTTACTATTTAAACATCATCAGATATAATGGGCAAAAGCAAATTTAACACTCAGAACCTCACCATCACATGCTTTAGTATAATATTGTCGGTGCTATTTTAAAGTATTAGTAGGAACCTACCATGCCCAGAAATCTTTGCTTGTAATTAATGTGCGCCAGCAAATGGCCACCTTGCCAATTGCAGTTACATACCATGAACTCCTATTAATAACTTATACAGACATATTTTTTACGAACTCTTTTGTATAGATAAGAAGAAAAACTGGACTAAGCGATCGCTTCAAAGAATATAGAGGAAGTTTGTTCCAAAACAATTTTTTGATCGATAGGAAAACATACAGAGTCTTGATAATTAAAGTTTTATTATACTGTATCAATGTTATTGTGCTGTTATAACGGCTTTATTCTACTGTATCAATGTCATTGTGCTGTTATAGCGGCTTTATTCTACGGTATCGGTGTTATTGTGCTGTTATAACGGCTTTATTCTACGGTATCGGTGTTATTGTGCTGTTATAACGGCTTTATTCGACGGTATCGGTGTTATTGTGCTGTTACAACGGCTTTATTCGACGGTATCGGTGTTATTGTGCTGTTATAACAGCTTTATTCGACGGTATCAGTGTTATTGTGCTGTTATATCAGCTTTATTCGACTGTATCAGTGTTATTGTGTTGTTATAACAGCTTAACTTGTATTAAATCTTTATCTTTCACAAAAATAATCCTACACAAACATATAAAAGAAGTGAAATATACATCATGCCAAAATACATTTTTGCTTCCGCCATGTACATGTACATATATTACGTAAAACATGCAGACACAATTGAACCTTGAAATATATGCCTGGATTGATTTTGGATGATCCGTCACTTAAATTTATGTCTGTTTCTTCCATATTTCTACATAGTTAATGATTAATAGTCTCCATATATAGTAAACAACAACTTTTGCAAAAATTTGGCAAAACAATAAAAGGAGTAATAACTAGCTTTAAATACAGAAGAAAAAAAATCAAATGTTCAATGAAGATTCTTTTGGTAGAATCTGTCATTCAGAATACATCCACGTTCCTTGTTTGTTGAACAAATTTCCACTATGAATAAAAATATTTAATTTTGATTCTGTGCTCATCAAGTTTTTTTCTACACTTTCTCCTTGCATAGCTCACAATTTCAGTGACAGCTTCATTCTAATCCAGTTACTGAAGGATTGGGCAGTCCACACTTGACACATCATGCATTCACAAATTCTGTAATAAAGATACATTTAGTAAGAAATGAAGTTATTTCATTTAATGAAGAAAGTAAGAATATTAATTTTTAATTCATTTGATTTAAATTTTACATGGCATACAGTATCAAAATTGAGAAAGATATAGTCCTTTTTCTGTATATCAATTATGATAAATGTTAAATATTTTTTTTTTTTTTTTTGGGGGGGGGGGAGGTTGGTGTTTTTACAGCACAGCAACACTTTTAAGGTTAGATTGTGCCGAAGGAATTGAAAGTTACTTGAATAAGGACATTATCACTGCAAACCGATTGGGGCTGATCAAGTAGTGATTGAAACCCTCAAACTTTTAATCATGAGTCCAACACTTTAACCACTGAGACAACATGGCTCACAAAAAGGAAAATAATTAATCATATAAATCAATTTATCACTTTGAATATTATTTATATATGCAGACAAAGTAGATATTATTATAATATCAGTTTAATTTATTAAGTATATTTGCTGCCAAATATAATTCTCAACATATATAATATATAAATAACAAAAACAAAACAATTCATAGAAACTAGAACTAGAAAAAGAAATTTAAAAAATTGTGGATAAATTAATTGCTCATCAGTTACATATCTTACCTTTACTTGTGGATATGCTTGTTTTGTCTAAGGGAGATCTTGCATCTCCTTTCAATTTAACAATCCAAGTTTGTCCTCTGGTGAAATGACCATTTTCTTGTCTGTAAAGATTAAAGGCAAAGGTTTTCTTAAAGGGAATGCCCAAGAGGTCGGAATCACCCCCACCCCACCCCACCCAAGACTCTTCCTTAACGGGATTCCAATTAAATTTGAAAAGCAGGTTACATTCCGAGGTATGATACTAGATGTAGAACTCACGTGGGAAACTCACATCAAAGAATTCGCAAAACGATGTAGCCAAAGATATAAACCTGATTCACAACCTCGAGGGTGCTAACTTGGGGGGGGGGGGGAGGGGCGACCAAAAAACGCACATGATCCTCTCTATATGGCACTAATACGAGCCAAAATCGATTACGGCTGTCAAGTCTATCGGTCAGCGAGCGCCGCATTACTCGTGCAATTAGATACAATACAATCAAAAGCGCTTCGGGCATGTACAGGCATACTAAAAATGACGTCTTCGGAGGAAATCCTCGTAATAACAGGAGATCCCCCGCTACACCGAAGGCATAAGGAACTGATGCTCAAGGAACTGATGCTCAGGTACTTAACCCGAATATCAATACACGGTGCCAACCGCCTTACGACACAAGCGCTCAAAAAAATGCGACAAGCCCTTCAGAAAAAGAATGAAAAAAGAAAATTTAAAAAAATGAACATACCTAGTGGGAAAATCATGGCCGATCTAAAGGTCGAGCTAGGTATCCCAGAAACCACCCCTGAAAAAATTAAATATTTCCCAGATCCGTCATTGACGTGCCCCACCCTCAAATTGACTTCAGCCTGAAGAAAATAGGGACCAAAAAGAAAGACCGATAGGACTAAGAACATCAAGACTTTCTTACATGGAAAGAAAGTACTGTGCCTCTTCACAGATCTATACAGACGTATCTAAAACTAAAAACCCCAATAAGACATCGGCAGGAGTAGTCATTCCACAACTAAATATATCGTTTGGAACAAGACTACGGGATGAATGTGCAATCTACATTGTAGAATTCATGGTGCTGATGGCAGCAATCAACTTCATCATAAAATAACCAATAACTAAACGGTAATTCTGAGCGATTCATACAGTGTCCTGCAATCCTTAGCAACCAACCAATCAAAAAGTAGACCAAATATGGTAAAACACACCAGATATCTACTTAAACAAATAGGGCAAAATATTAAAATAGTCGAGTTCGTATGGATCCCCTCCCACGTCATAATTCCGGGCAACGAAAAAGCAGACATAGAGGCAAAAAATCACAGGGGCTCGTATTGTTGCTTACAACTTATCTATTAGTCATACTAGTATTATATAGTACATGTATGACTGATAGATAAGTTGTAAGCAACAATACGAGCCCCTGTGCAAAAAAATAACCTTAACAAACCTATGTGCAAAAATAGGCCTACAGCGTCACGGAAATAAATAGCATCATCCGAAACAAAATCAATTCAGAGTGTCAGGAATTATGGGACAAATCGATAACGGGCAGAAACCTGCATCAAAGGCAGAAAAAGGTAAATAGAAATGTAAAATACCCTAAATTCAAAAATCCATACGATCTAACTATCATGAATAGAATACAAACAGGCAAACCCCTATTGGCAGGATGCTCAAGAAAATACATGAAAAAAGCAACAAGCATCAATTGCCCCCACTGCCTGACTCCGGAAACACTGGAACATGTGATAAACATATGCCCCAATTAAGATCAAGATAGATTAGAGTTACAAAAGCAACAAAAACAAATTGGGGAACAAAGTACATTTCCGGAAATACTTCTGAGCAAAAACAGAAATGAAGGGACTACAAATTACAATTTAATAACATTCATAACTAATATAGGGAAAAGAGGAAAAGTATAAAACACACAAAACCGAGGGGGATGGTAAAATCAGTCCCGCCAAGGTGGAAACTGGTACTTTAAGAAGACACCAGCCCCATCCCTCAAATAACACATACCACATATGTTCACATAGTCGAAGAGACAGACTGAAGGACAACGAACACGTGGAACAATTAAATGTAAAATCCTAATAAAAATTATAACAATCAATCACATAAACTAGGAAAACCTGAAGGGGAGGGGATTGGTAAAATAAGTCATGCCAGGGTAGGTACTGGTACTTCAATAAGATACCAGCCCCCCTGCAGAAAATAACATATATTCACACAGTGCAAATAAAATAGGTAATCCACAAAACAAAACGAAAAAAAAACAAAAAAAAAAAAAACAGCAAAAACAAAAACAAATTTTTTTTTTTAACTTTGAATACCTAAGGGGTAAGATGGGCACAAAATCACGTCCTGAAAACACTTATAAAATGAGCAGCCAGGAGTGGGGAAATACAGAAAGCGGGGACACAAAAGCACAGAAAAAGAGGCAGAAATGGAGGATGCAGCAACATACGACACAAGAATGGTACTAATGAAGATGGCGACAGAGAAAGCTAGAATAGACGGAAAAACATCAAGGCAGAAAAAAAAAAAAAAAAAAAAAAAACACTGGAAAGAAGGAAGACAGCAGGGAAGAATGGGACACAGAAAGCAAAGAGAAAGAAAAAAGCCAAAGAAACAGGAAGAACAACTCCACGAAAGAGGGAAAAACAAAAGCCCTTCTTAGGGCTAAAAGAAAAAGAAATTGCCACCCCAAAATAAAAACCCAAAGCCAAGGCCCTGGCATAGCTAGAAGTATTACATACACTAGCAAAGGCCCCCAACAAAACAAACCTAAAATACTCACCACCAAGTATAGCTAGAAAGTATCACCTACATCTAGCAAAAAGAAATACCCCCCACACCAAAGCTAGAAAGTATGACATACATCTAGCGAAACCCCCACCCCCACCCGACATTGCTAGAAAGTATTACATAAATCTAGCAATGGTGTACACAATACAAAAGTATAGCATACAAGTACAACAATATAGCACACACCCCATTATTGCAAAGGGCTTTCATTTCTGATCCAAGAAAGCCCTTTCAGGTGACAACTGTATGGCCCTGAAAACGAAACATGATTGGCATACTGGTGACAGAAAGCTAACAGCGTCGCGAAACCCAGATTAAGATCACAAAAATCAAACCTCTCTATTACATTTTCGAAAAAACAATAAGTACACTCAGTACACAAAAAGAATAAAACTACCTGATAGGAAAATTCACAACTTAGGCTTATTTGATTCGGGAATGCGACTACTGCATTTTTTGGCAATAGGATAGGGACCGCCCACGAAAATAGACAACTGGGCATACATTTGACACAATTCAACAAAGAAACAGCTGGAAGGCGGAAACATACGGACACAAGTCTGAAGTCTGAAAGGATGCTGGCAAGGGGAGTGATCCTTGACTTTGTGGATGTGGGTACCTTGGAGTTCCCTCCCTCTAGGCAGATGACGGGATGTCTGACTTCTTGGCGTCTTTCTTCCTGCAGCTTGCTTTAAGAGGCATTAATATTCTGCGGTAAACCGCATAAATTAATCAGTATACAAAAGCATACAACCTAAAGGAGTTACAAATGCCGTAAGGCGATAGGCGAATATAATCCAAAATAGTAGTAGTGTGTAATTGGGCAAATTGTCTACCCGAAATTACCAGTAAATAGCAAGGAGGGGACATTGTACAGTTACTGCAAATAATTGCATTTCTAATGCCATATGGACACAAGTTATGCACAAGTTTACACAGATTTAAAATGTTCTTCAGACATGTGAAAAACCCAATGAGATATCACTATTACTACCCTTGTGCTATGGTAGTGTAAGAGATAATACCAAAATCAAATGACCCAATGATTTTTGAAATAAAAGTTTTGAGAAATTTCAGATTTTATACTTTTAAAAATGCCACTGATGGATCAGCTGGACAACGTTTCAGAACAGGGCCTGTCTGGTGGTATTTCTGATTGTTATAAATGCTTTATTTTTCTATATAACTTCTTTAGTCCTAATGCCAAGAAAGGCAAGCAGATACTTAGTCCATGCTTACATTGCCATACTGGCTAAACCTTAGAGAAAAAAACTCCAATTAAATATGTGCATTTTCAAAATGTATGAATTAAAAATAGGGCAGAGTTTATAATATTATGATGTTGTCAACCCATCCATCAATTGGTCTATCTGTCCAATTTTTGTTTCTGCACAAAAACTTGAATTGTCTACCATTGTGGATGATTTGCACTTGGAATAAGGAATTGATTTGGGGGTCAGAAGGTGAAAGTTCAAGGTCACTTTAACTGAAAGGAGATAAATAGTTTCTGCACAATATCTCAAGTTCTCCACCTTCTACACTTGCCTAACTTTGCGGATGGCTTTCACTTATGGTAAAGAAGAACCCTATCAATTATAGGGTCAAAAGGACAAAAGTTAAGCTCACTATGGCTAAAAGAATAAAAATGGTTTCAACACTATAAACATACCTGAACCAGACTTTGTGGATGACTTGCACTTGGGGTAATGAAGAAGCCTATTGATTTTGAGGTCAAATATCAAGGTCACTGTGACTCAAGATGTACATCATCAAGGTTGCCAACCCAAAATGGGCGGATATCCGGAACACTACAGGAGGATCAGAGGCAATGGCAAAATACAGCCTGTGCCTGGAGGTCATTGAGAAGCACTAGAAGAAGCTCATCGGGGAGAAAAAGGAAATACTAAAATAGATCCAGAAGGCCAAACGGGGTCGCTAAGGCATCATAAAAAAATGACTTGAAATATGACACATATGTAGAGGCCCTCGCCAAGAGTAAGGTGTTTCATCACCAGATGGTGGCCATGTGCAATGTCAACCACAAAATGGGGTTGTTCCGCATCAACAAAGAAGAGCCTTTTGCCCTGGACATGGAGAAATGGATCACATTGGACAATGTTATGATGATGGTGTACGATGACAACCAGGTAGAATAGGACAATGTCATGATGATGGTGTACAATGAATACCAGATAGAATAGGACAATGTCATGATGATGGTGTACAATGACTACCAGATAGAATATTACAATGTCAAGATGATGGTGTACAATGACTACCAGATAGTATAGGACAATGTCATGATGATGGTGTACGATTACTACCAGATAGAATAGGACAACATGGCCTGGATTAATGAGTACCTCAGTGAGCTCTTGGCTGGGTGATGGGCTTAGGATGCACGACACACTGTAATGTCATGCCATGCTGCGGCACTAGTGAGTACACTCTGGCTACAACATGACTGCATCACAGCCAGATATGGCATGATTGTAGAGAACTGAATATGCACCCACTGATGGTGAAACAGGTGGCAGCCTAGACCTGGGAAGAATGCTGGCAGCCTGGGTATGATTCTGGAAACCTGAAATGTATATTGGAGTGCAGGGCCAGAGGTTTATCACCAGTGAAAAGATGCCATCGATGCATGAGCAGATCCAGGAGATTTGTGCCCTGTACAGCCTGCAACCCATGGAGAATATCAAAACGAGGTTTGGTATCAGCACAGGCCACCTGTACAGGATCTGGGGAGAAGGCTGAGCCATCACAACCCAACTTGCTGTGCAGGCACCACCCACACAAGAGCTGGATGCAGAGCACCAGCAGCACTTGCCTGCAACCCCAAGCAAAAACCAGGTAGATGCGGTGCAGGAGCTGCGCAGCAACCCAGCAGCATGGTGTGATATAGCGCTACTCACAAAGCCAAGCAACACCCAGGCAGATGCCATGCAGGAACTCACTGGTAACCCGGCAGCATGGTGCAGTAGAACACTGCCTGCAACCCAGAGCAATGCCAACTCAGATGCCTTGCAAGTACCGACTGATGTCCAGGTGCCTTCAACTGGTGGGCCCCCAACTAGTGTAATCAACATTTACTTTAGGCTATCTGCTCTTGAGAACAAACTGAAGGGCCAAGCAAGAATGCTGTCCACCATATTTGACATGGTCGGCAAAATGTGAGCACACTGGACCCAGCTGGCTCCCATGACTGGGTTTGTGAATGGCAGCGATGCATAAAACAGGTGAAAAATTACCTTTCTACATGGAGTAGGCAGGCACCCATTTCCATACTGAATAGCCTTTAGGATGCCCAATGGCTGTGCTAGCCATTGCTCATCCCAAAGCTCGCTGTCACCTGTATGTCCATTTTTCCAGACAGAATAGCCAGCAGTACACCTGATGGCAATTGGCCATAAACCTAGGCAGGACCGCATACCTGCCCTGGCAAGCCCCTACACCTCCAACCAACACTCGTCTTCAAGAGCTTCTCACAGTCCAGTGCTGCCCCTTAGCACCACAAGCCCCCAGAGATGAAAATCTGATACAATTCGTTGTTTTCCCCATGGCCCCATCCTAACAATACTCATCCATGAGAGTCCTCCGCAGCCCTCCCCTGCACCCTACCAATATTCATCCAGAAAGCCCCTGGAGACTAAGATCCATTGGAGCCCCATTCTTGCCTCGACAAGCCTCTGGAGACCTAAGGCCCCAGATGGAGCTCAATACTCGTCCTAAGAAACCCTCTGCTACTATGATCCTTGTTACACATAAATAGCCTGATACTCATTCTAAAAAGCTTTCCTTGATCTTGCATATATGACTACTATAGAAACTGAAATTCATTTTAAAAAAGCCTCTATGGGTGTTGATCCAAAACCACTATTTCACAACAGTACTCACCCTAAAAAAAATCACCTTGTTTGTAAACAAACTTTTTTTGTCCTAAAAGGCCTTCTTTTGCTCATGAGCTGTGCCCCCCCCCCAAAGCAATAGAACCTATTTTTTCCCCAAAAGCTTTCTTTCATCATTCACCCCACCCCCTGGTACCCATTATTAGTCCTAAATACATAAAAACCTTTCTATTACCCACTGGTCCAAAACTGTTATTTCACAGCTACTACTTTCCCATCCCAAATCCAAAGTGACAACTAATCATGCTGGTGTTTCAGTTATACACAGCTTTTAAAGACATGAGTGTTCATTAGATGTGAAACACCAGATGCCACAAGCTGTACTTTTGTACAATTCAAAGAGAAAACATGGAAACTTTAATGTCTAATAATAAACACACAGCAAAATAAATAAATGCATGAATAAATCAAATAAAAAATAAATTGTGCTGCTTCATAGCCATGCTTTGACATTACTTGATATAAAAGCTGCATTTCCTCCCAAAAACAGTTTTTAACTATTATATAAAGAGTGTGCTCTTTATAGCTTATCTCAATATAAAACTATTTTCTTACCACCAAAAATTCACCCAGGTTGTCCATTTCAGCTTGTTTAGTTTTTACAAAACCCCATTGTTGCAGACTAAAAAAGTATTGATTATACTAAGTGACATAGGTATTTTGAAAACTATGCATGCATTCCTCAAGATAATAAACATATACTGTGTTCAAATGATTGTCTTGGTTTATGATTGGGTCTAATACACTTTTTGAGGTAGAAAAGGTTTTGCTTCAAACACAGATAGTCTGGTTTACATTAACAATGATTAGGTGAGGTTATTAAAGAGTAAATAGGTTGTAAGTAAGGCTGCAGTGTAAATGGCTTAGTTTAGTTTACTGCCTGGAAAAGTTTACCGGATCAGTAAACTTGTGAAGAAACATGCATGTAGCTGTCATTGACACAACTCCCATTCCAAGTAAATTATATAATTCCACATCTCTGCTTTAAAGAGGATTATTTCTTAAAGCATGTATCTATGATTTTCACATCGAATGTAGCTTTGCAAAGAAAAGTAGCTTCGCAAAGAAAAGCACATACTGATGAGGATTGGTTATTGTAAACATTAAACACATCATCCTGTTTGATTTACTGATAATGCTGATAAATTTCTTTAAACTACTTTGTTTACCTTTAAACAAAATGTTTGTTAACAGAACCTTTGATTAGTGACATTTTAGTTTTTAAAAAACACCGTTTCAAGTTTGTAAGCCACAGAATAGTTTCTTTATTGTAGATTCTAAAATAGGATTCCATTCACATGTCCAGGTTGCACATTTGGTTTGATTACCGATCTTTTTCATTATGCACATATCTGTAACAGTAGGAAATAGTATCACAACAATCCTAGGATGTTTTACTGAAACTGTCAGATACAGTGTATATTCAACAGAGGCATGTCTTACAGAATTGTGTCACAATAAGAGGTAAAAGAGACACAACAAATGAAACAATCGCAAGTTGAGCAAGGCACGACATGCACATTATAATAGCTGTCAACTGTAAGCCTAACGGGTAGATAATGGGAAAGTTGAGTTCCTAATTTGTTTCGATTAAATGGCATCATTTCACTTATTTTATACCATGTACACATCTAGAAATGTTGCAGCTTTAAATTTTGAGTTATGAGTAGTACATTTCATTTCAACGCAAATTGTTTTGCACTCTTGAGGGCATACATTGTAGCTGTTTATATTAGGGCTGTTCCAGTAAAATATATTTGCATGTGGGACCGAGGGAAAGCACTTTTAATGTGGAGTAGCCACCCATAGATGCAATTTAGAATTTTGTATCATTTTCATATGAACTCTTTGGGTAATCAGAGTGTACTACTCTGGCACATATTTTTTAAAAAGTGCCTTCCATGGGTACCATGTATATTTAAAATGGAACAGCTGTTATGAAATGGACACAGTGAGTATGATTATTTACATTATTTTAGCTCAGCCAGGTGTGAACCTGCACAGTGCATTCACAGTATCTATGCACACTGTCTGTGTTTTGTTTTCGGATTCAGATCAGGTCTATTACACACCAGTGGGTGGAGCAGGTTCTGGCTTGAACTTGAAAATCATGCAGATCATCTGACTGTAACACAAGGATGATGAGACCAATCAGAGCACATATTACAGTCACATCCCTTTTACCATTATCTGATTAGACCAATCAGAGCACACATTACATTGACACCTCTTTTACATTTATCTGATAAGACCAATCAGAGCACACATTACAATGACACCCCTTTTACATTTATCTGATGAGACCAATCAGAGCACCCAATACAATGACACCTCTTTTGCATTTATCTGACAAGACCAATCAGAGCACACATTACAATGACACCTCTTGTACATTTATCATCTGTTCATTTGGTATCATCAGTGTACCATATGGACACTGACACATTGTAAGCATGTACTGTACATTTTTCTTTGCCAGTTCACAAGTTAATTATGAGTGCTCTGTGTTATGCATGCCACACTGGCCTTTTCACCAGTGTGCTAACAAACAGACTGAAAATCATTCTAGCTAATTTACATGTTATCTTGTCTGTACAATGGTGCAGGACCTTTAATCAGATTCTCCCTTTTTTCTTGGCTCTGATGTACAATTTTGAAAAATATTTATAGTATTTTTCATTGTCATGCCCTTATCTCACTCTATGACTTTTTGACATGGGAATGCAACTTTAATTGTTATGTCACAATGATATAAATTTGTATGATGCTAATAAATATGAACCTTATGGAATAAATTCTTATCTCTGATATTTCAGGAGATGCCATGATAAATTTGTGTGTGCATCCAAAGTCAATGATGAAGTCATTTGGTAGAAAGGTTCTGAATCCCAGTCAGCAGCATGTAAGTACTGGGTCCACTGTGAAAACTTTTCTGAATCATGATGACCTCGAAAGCCTGCAGTATGAGTCCTCTCTGGATGACATTAGTGAGGAACTGGATGATGGAAGTGACTACAACAATGAAAATCATTAATATCATCTACAATGTAATTTTGAAAGTATTCCCATTCCAGAGATTGAGGGAATTGTCCTGTTGGTGTTGCTAGAACATAGATAGCTCCACACACTCAACTGGACCACAGTTTCTGTGGAATTACCTTGTCTTGCTGAATGATGCTGTAGAACTTCTTACAATTAAAAGCACACTGTTAAAATTATGAATGTAAGATACAATAATGTGAAGCTTATGCAGTTTAATTCTTTATCGGTTATAATTTATAATGAACCATTTTGCCTGTATGTCTGTTTTGTGGGGAAACAAGATGAGAGAAACATTTCAGTTCATTTGCATGTGATTCACATGTACCCCCAGAATAAACTTGGTTAAAGGTTTATGGGAATTCAGAATAGATGGTAATAAAGCAAAAAGTGGGTGGAGTTAGACAGCCCATCAATACTAGTAACATGTTCTGTTCAGAGATTCTCCAGGAATCATTTTTAATGCAAAAAGTTATTTATTTAATATATTTTGCGGCAGGGTTTAAAAAACTGCTTGGTATTGTGCACAGAGTTCATTTTTAAATGAAATACATATAAAAACTTCTGAAATAATGGCATTATGGAAATGAAGAAAAAGGGGAAATTTAGCACCAGAAAATGAATAGAAAAAAAACATGATAAAATGACACAATTTAAGTGTTTGATTCTTAATAAGTTTCATATATTTTTGTAAAGATATATGCAATATTTTCATGATCAGTCTTAACAATCAGGATAACAATGGATCTTTAAAATAATGCCAGACATGTACTATAAAGATTTTTATATTTTTTATTTCACAATAAATGTGATAGAGCTAACTAAGGTTTCAAAGTCTTCTGTTTTAGATTGCTTCAATGAAGTTAAGCTATTGTACTGTCCCCTGTGTCAATGTCGGTGTCCACAGGGATAAAAGAATATACATATGTACACCCTCCCTGAATGTTAACCATTCTTTTTTCCTAGGTTGAAGTAAGCAGTTTGGAGTGGGTTTCATAGCATCTACCCCAGGGTGGGAAATGGCTCAGGGTGCTAACTATGTGCATAATTGTACATTAGTTGTCCATTCTTGTTAAGTTTTTGTGTTTAGTTCAGACTTTTTGCACACTGTGAAATTACTGTTATACCTGGAATCATAAAACTTGGTGAGGTGATGCATCTTGAGGAGTACACCTGCATTACAAATGTAGGTCAATGTAGCCTATATTTCACACTTCAGTGACTGGTTAAATTTTGTCTTAAGTTTATTTCTCAAGCTCTGTTCATGCTAGAATCATTAAACTAGATGATTGTATGTATCTATATGAGTACCACACCCTTACCACAAAAATGCCACTGTGACCTACATTTCACTTTTTACTGGCTTAGGATACGTTTTTGCATTTAGCTCATGATCAAATAGGTTTTTTGCACCCTGTACATATACTGTTATAACCTAGATTCATGAAACTTGGAGAAGGGATGCATCTTGATGAGTACTACACTCACATTGCAAAAGTAGGTCACTGATGACATCTATTTCATACTTCACTGACTTTGGGAACATTTTTTTGTGATGTTTATTTTTCATGCTCTATTCACAACAGAATCCTGAAACTTGATTGTATGCATCCGAGTTAGTACCACACCCATACAACAAAATAAGATAATCGTGACCTACCGGTACATTTCACATTATACTGGTTTAAGTTAAGTGTTTTCATTTAACTCATGCTCAGATAGGTTTTTTGCACTCTGTTTATATATTATGATAAAAGAGACAACAATTCTGAGTGTGAATCATATTCTTTTAATTCAATGAATATGGGTTGCTTTAACAAAATTAAATCATCTTTTACACCACCTGGTGGACATGACTCTCATTTACATCGAAGCTATCACAGTAGAAATATTACATGATAGTCCTCAAAAGCAACATCATAGTAAAAAGAAGAAATAGAGTCTTTACATAATCTAATTAACGATGAGAGTACTGTGATTAAAAAGGCTGATAAATCAAATGCTATTATTATTATGAATCGGGAAGACTATGTTAAAGAAGTTGAACATCAGTTAAATGGTGAAAAGTACTACAAGAAAGTTAATGAAGACCCTTCACTAGGAATTAAATTAAAAATTTTAACATGCATTGATGAAATCTCTAAGAATAATAGTTCCGTATATGAAGAGTTTGATACTTTCCCCCTCAAAATATGTACACCTCAATTCTACATATTGCCCAAAACTCATAAAAGTCCTGACCATACTTTACCTTTAAATTATCCAGGATGACATATGATATCAAGCTGTAATTCATATACAGAGAACCTGTCCAAATTTATAGATAGTGTTTTTCAACCTTTAATGAAATCACTCCCTTCACGCATTAAAGATACTACTGATTTCATGAAAAAGTTTAAATCTATTCTACAACTATCTCATAATTCCCATCTTGTATCTTTAGATGTAGCGTCATTGTATACAAACATACCACATGCAGATGGTATTGAGGCATGTAAATATTTTCTTGACAACAGTTCTAATAATAACAAACTATCGAGTGAAGATATTTGTAAATAATCAAACTTATCCTGGAAAATAATAACCTCCAATTTATTTGTACAAATTACATCCCAAAAATGGGAACGGCAATGGGTTGTCCTATTGCTCCTTCACATGCTTCCCATTTCATGGGTAAATTGGAAAAAGATTTATTCTTGAAAATCAGAATTTTAATCCTACTGTTTGATTTAGATTTTTAGATGACATCTTTATGATATGGAACCATTCAGAAGAGGAACTACAAGAATGTATTTATCGCCTAAATAATTTTCACCTCCACAATTAAATATACTTGTATTGCATCCAGTATGCATATATCGTTTTTAGATGTAAATGTCATGAGAAATTCTGACAGTACTATCTCTACAAATGTTTATATCAAAGCAACTATTATTCACAAGCATGTGGAATATTCGTCCTGTCATCCCAGGTCATGTAAAAATGTTATACCTTATAGCCAGGCAAAAAGATATCAACGTATCACAGAATTAAAAACATATTTCCAAAGCAGGATCTATCCTATGCATGTAATTGATTCTGCTTTGAATAAAGCCCATATTCTTACTCAAAATGATGCTTTAAACACAGTAGAATGTACGAAAGAAACAATATAATTCCTTTCATAATATATTTATAATCCTTCATTACTTAATATAGGCCTTACAGTTAATAAATATTGGAGTCTCAACTTGTCAAGTAAAAGCAGCATAAAAACACTTTTCAAAAGCAAGCTGATTCATGTTTATAGAAGGCCTATGAATTTGCAGGATTTTTTTTATCAGAACTAAACTGACATAAAATATAAAAAGATGTTTTTCATCATCTAAATGTAACAGATGTTTGTGCTGTCAATGTACAAATATTACAGAAAATACCTATTTTAGTAGCTCCAATACAAAATTCTCTACACTGACTGCATATCAACTGATATAATTTATTGGATATAAGCTGTAAAAAATATAACATGCAATATATTGGACACACACTTCAACAAGTTTCTAAGAGAATGAATAATCACCGCTTTCATATAAAAAAAATTGTATGGATCCTCAGTTCTCCTCTAATGTTTCAATACAAATAATCACTCTTTACATGATTTTTCTTTCATCCCAATCAATATTGTGCATGGAGAGATGAACAGACTGATTAAAGAAAGTTACTGGATTCATTGGTTAGATATTTTGTATCCCAATGACCTTAATATTAAGGCATTATATAAATTGTATAAAATATTAATAGAAGAATTGATATCTTTTATACATATATATATATATCAATTATAAATATAATTGTATGAATGATTCTTTGGTTTGTCTCTATATTGTGATTTCACTGATTCATTTTTCATTAGAGACTCGTGTGTCTTTCTGATCCCATTATATATACAATATTGTTATGATAATGCATATCATTCAGTGATGTTATGTCAATGATGTAATTGTTTATAAATAAATAGACATCATCCGTTTCTTTCAAAATATGTTGTGCTACACCATCAACACAAAAGTAGGTCACTGTTACATATATTTCATGCTCCAGTGACTTTGGTAAAATGTCTTAATTTTATTTATTAAGTCTTAAGCTCTGTTCATGCTGGAATCATGAAACTAAATTATTACATGCATCTCTGTTTGTACCACACCCATGCCACAAAAGAATGTCACTGTGACCTACATTACACATTTTACTGGCTTTGGTTAAGTTTTTGCATTTAGCTCGAACAAATAGTTATTTAACACCCTGTATACATGCTGTTGTACCAAGATTCATTAAATTTGGTGTGGGGATGTAAGAGTAATGCACCTCGTCACAATAGTAGGTGACCCATATTTCAGGTTTCACTACTGTTCAATCTAAAGTGTTAAACTCAGAGTTTTTGCACATTGTATAAAAGAATTTATTTCTGAAATCATGAAACTTGGTGAGGAGATACATCTTGAGGAGTGCTACATTCTCATCACAAATGTAGATCATGGACCTATATTTCATGTTTCACTGACTTAAGTTAAATTTTTTGTTTTAAGTTTATTTTTCAAGCTCTGTTCATGCTAGAATCATCAAACAAGGTGATTATATGCATCTGAGTTAGTACCATACCCTTACAACAAAATAAGATCATTGTGACCTATATTTCACATTTTACTGGCTTAGGTTACGTCTCTGCATTTACCTCATGACTATATAGTTTTTTGCCATGCTATGTGCTAACTATCCCATGTAGAATCCTGAAACTTGGGGGAAAATTGCATATTGATTAGCACTATTCCCTTATTTCAGTTGTAGGTAATTATCGCTGATATTTTACGTACCACTGACTTGGGTTAAATTTTGTGTTTGATGTTCATTTCTTCGGCATTGTTCATGCTAGAATCATGAAACTGATGATAATATGCATCTCTGTTATTACCACACCTTTACAACAAAAGAGGCTCACCCTGACCTTTATTTCCTCTTTTACTGGCTTTGGTCAAGTGTTTGCATTTAGCTCATGACCAATTGAATTTTTGGCATGTTATATGCATACTATCCTACCTAGAATCATGATAAGTTCTATATCCTTTTTACAAGAAGAGGTCACTGTGGCCTATATTTCATGCTGCAATGACTTTGTTAAAATTTTGTGTTAAAAGTTCATTTAATGGGTGCTGTGTATGTTCCAATCATGAAACTTGATAATTGGATGCATCCGTTACTACCTCACTCTTAAAGCCAAAGAAGGTCACTGTGAGTTATATCTTATGCTTTACTAACATTTTTTAATATATGTGTTTGTGATCACATTAATTAATCCATGCTAGATCTGTATACATCTTAGCCTATTCAGAAGGACAATTTTGACCAGTGCAGTTGGAAGTATGAATAAATGTTTAAAATCTGGTCAACTTTCCATTTTAATGACTGTACATTGTATATTGTGATATGTTACCCTCAACAGGTTAACTACCGGTATGTGTTATATATTTGAATTAGTATAGGAATTAGATGAGTGGATTGCATACTGCAGGCTTGTCATGTGAGGCCTCACCTGTAGTGGTTATTCAAGGTAATTATTGATGCATAAACTATATAAACAACATCAATTAGGCTCTGATCAGATACACAGCCAGGTATTATGGGCAGCCGTCACGGCCGAAATTACATGAATGAAATAATGTCGTATGAAATTTAATGATTTCAATCAATGAATATGGAATGATGAATTCAGATTCGAAATGACATAGTATTAAAAATGAAATGATTTGAAAAAACAAAATGGAATGCAGAATTCTAATTCAGCAGTAAATATTGTCATAATGAAATATGTTGCAACATTACGCTTTATTTAATATGGCAGAAAATGAAGTACAAGAAAATGGAACGATTTGCACAAACCAGTCTGAATAGTCATCTGACAGGATGATGCTCAAAACTGTATAACTTAAAACATGATTTGAAGTATATAACATTACATGCTCAAAACTGTATAACTTAAAACATGATTTGAAGTATATAACATTACATGCTGTGAAAATGAAATTACAGGATGATGCTCAAAACTGTATAACTTAAAACATGATTTGAAGTATATAACATTACATGCTGTGAAAAGAAATCATCTGCACAAAGAAAAGAAACTAATGTAAATAAATCCAGTATCAAAGGACATGTTTATGATTGAAGTGATATGACAAGAATGAATGCAAAATGACACAAAGAGCATCGAAAGTAAATGGTTTAACAAAGTCTGACTGGGACTAGAATTACAATTTAAAGTTCAACTGCAAATCATTTAGCAAAAAATCAAAGATACACAGGGTGGTTCTGCATTACATGAAACATATTGTCTGATGCCCAAATTTATAATCTACATATGCGTTTGCAGCTTTCGACTCAGGATTGTTTTTGCAGATGATACTCAGACAGCTAGGATCTAATATGTTTATTTATCAATACCAAGAGAAGTCTATAAGCTAAGTGATTTTTGTAAGCTATAAACTACAACAATAGTTTCCAATCATCACAAATTGACATGGCAGAATGTGTGCCAAAGAATGTCAAGGTAACAATAACAATGTTAATAATAAAATCTCTCTCTCTCTCTCTCTTTCTCTGTGTTACAATAACAATATGAATAATATGACTATGGGGGAATGAGACTGAATGCATTGTTTGCGTTTGACAAAGTTGAAACAATGTTGCTGTCGTGTTCATAGAATCAGGTACAACTTCCTATAAGTCAATAGAAATAGGATCAGATTTTCCAGAGTACTTTCGAAGTTCGAAAAAATACACTCTAAACATAGTTATATATCGGATTTTTTAAGTTTTCTCCAGTTTTGCCCTGATAATTATCAAAGCATGCCAGCAAAAAAAGTTTGCCAGGATATACTTGACTATTGCTTTTATTAAAGACCACACAATTGTATTTTGCAACTATTGTATTCAAGTTTCCATGTATTTACTGAATTAAATTTACAATAGCCAAAATAGCTGAAAAATTTGAGCTATTGTTTCTTAGTCTGTAAAAAAGCAATAACTGAGTAGTTTGATGGATATTCCTAGATAACATGTTTTTTTGGCATACTTTTACATGTATCGAGGGTGAATCCCACCTATATAAAGTTGTCTAATAGGTGAACTACTAATTCCCTTAGGGCCCTATACCACCCTGTCCATGTTAAATTCCATTTTGGACCCAATAATACATGAAATTGTTTTCTAATGCGTTTCACATAGGATTCCATACAACCCTTACTCAGATGCAACTAGGAATTTTTGAGTATTGCAGAGTAAGCATATATGTCGAACTAACTACACTTTTTCTGGGCAAGTCCATGTTTTGTTCAGATAAATATCTTCATTTGTACAAAACCCATATTACATTGCTGTCAGATCCATGTTTACCAATGATGTTAGTTGTTTGTACTAATTTGGCATTCAAACTTCCTGCTAAGGCAGTTATAAGTTCAGTACATGTTTTAAAATCTTGTTGTAGGACAAGGTGTTAACTGAAGTGTTTTAACTAACCAAAATTGCTTTTGGTCTTGCATACAAAATGACAGACACATTACCGTCCATTGCATATAAAATATACCTTGGGTAGGTCATTGTGACATAAATATGGACCTGAAACATAACAAAATATTTCCGACAAAAGTGTCAACTGCAACAGAGACGGATCCAGAAAATCATTTAGAGAGAGCGTAAAAAAGTAGGTTGCGGTACAAGCTCCTCCCCCCCCCCCCATGAAGCTCCTGCATTTTAAGCGTTTCCACATCATAATTGTAACCGTCAAGCTGTAATAATAAGAAGAAAAATCTAGAAAAGCGTTCCAGTTGTTACATGCTTTTTTTTTTTGTTTTTGTGAGCTGCCCCTGTGCAGAATGCTAAATCGGCGCTGTTTGGCATTCGTTACATATTCCATACGTGTTCACACCCAATACATCTAGAGTAATGAAGAGGAAAACCATGTGTTCTCTGTGGGGGTGGGGGGTGGGGGAGTGCCTTTTGTTTTAAAACCAATCTTCAAAAGGTGTATATAATTGCATAGATAGGGGACAAGGTGCTGTCAGAAAAGGCCCCAACGGCCGTTCTGTTGGACCCTAATGAGACGTTCAATTCTTTTGGTTAAAATGCCAAAAACAAGTACATTGAAAATCGCAAAAAACGACAACCACCTAACTGGTACTATTTCAACAGATCTAGATTTAAGATGATGTTACGCAAGCAGAAGGTGTGTTGAAATCTATGAAAGATTGTATACAATTAAGGAACCGATCATTTAATGGGGGCAGGGGTGGGTGTAAGACCTAGGA
The DNA here is from genome assembly GCA_029931535.1 of Margaritifera margaritifera. Taxonomy (NCBI): domain Eukaryota; kingdom Metazoa; phylum Mollusca; class Bivalvia; order Unionida; family Margaritiferidae; genus Margaritifera; species Margaritifera margaritifera. The sequence goes on along the minus strand of JAQPZY010001489.1, from coordinate 1,316,678 downwards.
TTTTCTTTAAAACCAGAATATTTTTTTTCTTTTACCTCAAGATAATTTATTTTTCTGCAACTAATATAATGGATACAATAAGTTCTTTTCTTATACAAATCAGGGCAAGAATATTTTTAAAGCTATTGTAGGGACGGAATATTTTTGAATTAAAAAATCCCAGCCTCCCCACCTGAGAAAATTCAATGGTCTGTCCCTAACATATCAGACCCAACAGTCATTATCCTGATCGAATTCTTCTTTCATTATTGACAAGCATGATACGGAATATAGTTGTCCAATTTTCAGCCCCAAAGAGCTTTAAAACATAGTCTTGCTCTGATATATAACAAGAAGAACCAATTATATCCATATTATTAGTTTTAAAAAAAATTAATTATATTGGAGTAGAAAAAAAACTAGCAAAAAAAAAAAACTAGCAAAAAAAAAAACTAGCAAAAAAAAAAACTAGCAAAAAAAAAAAAAAGATGCTCCCCCTCCCACCCACCCACCACAATTAAATGGTCAGTATCTAAGTGTATGTAGTGTTGTCCCTCATAAAATAAGGCAGAGTGCAGTTTCTCTAGGAGGGCACTTGAATCAGCACAATACAACTTTCGAATGAAAAAGTGAACAGTGTTTGAGCAGTAATTAAAAACACTGCCGTATTTCTTACTTTTTTGTCATAGAACAATTACAGATGATACAATTACAAATGCACAAATTCCATCCAATATAATAAAAAATAAAAAGAAATCCATGGTGTGGGCAGAAAGCAATTAATGTCAATGAAATGTTGATTTGTGTAAAGATAATTAAGTTAAAGTTTTATGGTTGAACCTGCAAAAGGGGCACTTTCATTATTAGGGCAACAGGGCGCATTTTTGGGTGCAGTAGGGTGCGCTGTCACGGCAACAGGGTGCACAATAAGGATGGCAGAGTTTGCTGAACTGCCAATTGTAAAAGAGAAAACACTGTATATTAAGTAAGTATTGCAATTTCTATCAAATGTACCATTGCAAAACAACTTCTGCTATATACTCGTATGCTGAGCATAATGATTGCTTACAAGGTGTTAAATTACAAATGCCTCTAAGTTGAACCAATCTTCCTTATCCATGTTTCTATATATATATATATATATATATATATATATATATATATATATATATGTATATATATATATATATATGAATAAATAATATAAAGGTTAGAGAATTTTAATGTGTGTGTTTATATATGTATGTTTATTAGTGTTTATAACGAACAGTTCACAACAGCTAGTTTTAAAAGTCTATTTGCTTTCTACTCTTTTGTTTAAGGCAATTACAAAACAGACAAAGAAGACAAATAATAAAAACACAAAAAAGCATTGAATTTACACAATTTTACATGACTGTGCCTAATGGTAGTATTGGTTGAAAATTTTATATATCGCGCCAAATTGATTTATACTCTGACGATAAAGTGGCAACCTAGTTGTCTTTGATTTACAAAAGGAGGAGCAATGGTGCCATCCAGTTTTTAAAATGTAAAATGTTGTACCGTAGATTATATCCCAGATAATTAATTGTTTTTATAATGATAACCATAACAATAATAATACTACCATGAAGAACTACAAAACCATTAGTAATTATCGGTGAGTGAGTAAATAATGATCTAAATGAACAAATTATTTTATTGAAATAATGGGAATGATAAACAGAAAACAATTAAAATCATCATCTGGTTAGAACTCCAATTTTTTCAATTAAATAAATTAATTTGAATTCATTACTTGCCTATAATTAATAGTTTTTTTGTGCTTCACGTTGGTATTAGATCTCTCTCTCTCTCTCTCTCTCTCTCTCTCTATATATATATATATATATATATATATATATATATATATATATATATATATAATGCAAATATATTTATATTTCAACCTCTGCTTTCTTTTTATTTATAACTGGGCAGTAGATAAAAAGTAATACGAAAGACATTTGTCCACATCAGTTTTTCCTTACCTCCACGGATCTCTGTAATTGTGGATATATGAACAAAATTACACATTACAATCTAACCATTCTTAAATTCAAGGGTCATGCGTTACCGTTTTCATTCGTTACGAAGTCTGCAGATAAGTTATGCTTTTGAGCATGAGATTTTTGATTCAGCTAATAAGAAATTACTTTCATTTAAAAAAAAAAAAAAAAAAAAAAAAAAAAACACTTTTGATTGGTTGGCTTCCATGTAAAAAAAAAACACACTGAACAGCAACCATTTACCATGCATGCTTGGACTTTTTCTTATTCAGGACTTCAAAAGAGCGGCAAAGATAGAAACTCAGAATGGCAGAGTCTATGAGGCCAAGAAGATATTTATTTTTGCAATGGAGGAAGTGATGAAGTTGAAAGGACTGGACATCAAAGCAGATGAAGTGGCATGGGTAATCACAGCGCCAGCAATCTGGACCGACTCAACAAAACAGTTCATGAGGAAGGCTGCGACTGATGTAGATATTGTCAGAGTCTACAAGTATAGGTTATTTGCATTTTGTCGCATAATCCTTCATATTTATCAACTATACCACACTGATAGTTGGTCATGGTTTTTACATATGTCAATAGCCTTCATATTTATCTCTCATAAAATAATAACTATCTTTTGAATGACCCTTCCATCTGAAATTTGAACCAGCAAATTAGTCAAAGGAAAATTTGATCATTTAGAAAGAGGTTCATGACATGTCTACTTCAGGTGTTAATCAGTATTTCTGTGTTAGAAGAACACTGAAAGACTATATGAGTGGGGCGATTTGTGGAGAGGTATAACATAAACAGGACGGCCATCAATCTATGAGATCACAATTTGCAACCGACTAGATCTGTACCACAAGACAAAATTAATCCATGATAGTCCTATAAACAGTCGACTTAAGAGACGGCATACACCGTTTTGTTTTAGGTAAATTAAGGTAACCTTTAATGGTAATAAGAGACGTATATAGCACATTACATCTTGCCTTCATGTCTCTGGTCTTTCTTATCCTTGTCTAGAGGAGAGATAATTAAAAGGAAAAGGTGCAGGGAAAATAATCCCATTTTTGAGAGAGATCTCAGAGGTGCTATTAAAATTTGATGTTACAGTTTTTTAAAATGTATCTTGGAAAAAGATTCTTTGAGTTTTTATCATTGCTCTCTTTGTTATCTGCTTTTGCATGCGGCATGTTGGCATTGTGTCTCCTTTTCTAAAGAACAAATAACCCTTTAGCATATTTTATTACCTTCAGGCAAGTCTATACATTTTTTCCTATTAAATATTATAGATGATAGTGTGCCTTTGTTATATTAATGTTTCTATAAAAAAAAATCATTTGAGAGCTAGAAATGTATTCATGGAATAGGAATGCCCCACCAACCCTTTATGTGTGACCCTGACACCAAACGTGCAATGGAAAATGAACTAAATTCAAACTTAACTAAAGTCATGGAAGCACAAAATATAGATTAAGATGACTTCTTTTTGTATTATGATATTGGTGTTTTACTCACTTAGACGAATCTACACACAAAGTAGCATGCCTCCATGACCAACAATACTCAAGGAACCAACCTAACCACAAAACTTGAGAAGTAACTGAGGCACACAACTTAGGTCGCAGAATCCAATCTGCATGAAAAGTTCCATTACTCTGGGGCTTACAGTGTCTGAGAAACTTTCCCAAATGCAAACCTTAACGAAGGTGTGACAGATAGATGGATGAACTGACAGATTAGGATAACACTATCTGCCATTGCAACATTAATGGGGCGGCATACAAAATTTTGTTATCTCTTGCCATAACAGTGTTAGCAGCATATATTCTTACCTTTGTCCATCTGTCCATGTGTACGTCCATCACACCTTGGTTAAATGTTGCTTTTTGGGTAACATGAACCTGTTTCTGTTTGATATATGATATTGTATAATATTTCCAAGCATTAAGAAAAAAATGAGTCCAAATCTCCTGACGCCATAGGAGTGATTAAGATGAGTCAAATTTGAAAACTAATACATTTCTCCTGTTTATCACTTAACTGTATTTGCAGGCTGGTATTCCAGGAAAACAGCTAACACTAGCTCTTGAACCAGAGGCGGCTTCCATTTTCTGTCAAAAATTCCCATTGAACAAATTTGTTGACCAGGTCACAAGCGTTTCCACTTCATTGTAAAAGGGAAGCGTTATGTTGTGTTTGACCTTGGATGTTGGATAGTATTTATTGATTTTCTTTCTTTTAGTGGCCATTCAGTAATTTTAAACCATATTTTTTCAATGATATTTTACATTGAAAAAAAAAGGAGTTAATATTATATTTTATTTTGAAACATTTTCTGTTCCGTTCCTGGGTTAATAAATAAAAAATAAATCATGCAGCATGTCTTAATTAAGAGAAGACATTTAAAGTGAAGAATAAAATTATCACAAATCTTCTACAATACAGTGATACTGTACTTTTGTTTGCTAAAAGTTCCAAAATAGATTACCTCGACATGTTCCATGAATTTGAGATTAAGAAGAAAACAGTTCAACAGAAACCTCCAAAAGAGTCGTTGTCAGGATACCAGTCTCGCTTACAGAAATCTTAAAAAGTGAGTCAAATGCCACTGTGCAGAAATCACTAGATAAAACAGGATATAAAGACAAGGCAGAATACAAGTATGTAAGTTATTCATCAGTGCTGAATTCTTTACATTCTTCTTCAATTCTGCTGTAGACAGCATTATTTCTCATCTGAAAGAGATCTTTGCAGATCCTGCATCAGTAGATCCACCTTTGGTCCTCATGGTTGGGGGATTTCCAGATTCCAAGTTTCTCCAAGAAAGGCTAAAACAGCATTCCCCACAAAGAAGCTCATTATGCCATTGGATTCCGGACTTGCAATTTTTAAAGGATCTGTGATTTTTGACTTTTAGCCAGAGGTGATCAGAACTTGAGTATGCCAGAAGATGTTTGGCATCAGCTTTCACAAACCATACATTCCAGGCATTCATCCAGAGAGTAAAAGAATTGTCACAAATGGTGGTCATTTGCAACACATGCTTCCTGAAATTTGTTTCAGTTGGTGAAAAGATGGAGGTTGGAGACAAAAGGAACATAGCCTTTTCGATACATTTTAGAGTAGTGAACGCAAAAGGCTCACGGAGGAATGTCATATATATATATATATATATATATATATATATATATATATATATATATATATATATATATATATATCTTGCCCAGTATATAGCCCATGTACATTGATGAGTCGAAGTGTGCGAAGCTTGGGACAGTGTACATTTGTCCCCCAAAAGGAGGCTGGCATGAAGAGATCCATGGAAGAGTAGTAATGGAGTTTGGCAAAATGGAATTTTTAGTCAGTCTATAATGAAACCAACAAAAGAAAATTTGAATCCTCTTTTGATTTCCTGAAGTGAAATAGTGGAGTACATATGCCTTTGGAGATAGTCATACATGGCTTAATCTTTTAATTATGATGGAAGGAGAAAAATATTGAAATACTGATTGAAATTTCCACCTGATCTGAAGGGATGACTTTTCTCGACAAATAAGACCTTTCTCTATAAGAGTTTTGATATTTTTGTATTTAGAAAAATTAGGAAACAAAATAACTGCAAAGCAAGTTGATAATTTGTTTTATCTCAAATCTAGGCTGCAAAGTATTACACATATTTTCCAATAACAATTATTGTAAATGAAAGTAGAAGTCTTCAGCAAATTATCATTGTCCATGTGCTTTTGTCACTTATTCGTGCTGCTACTATTCCCTGTGCTACCATTCCCACCCTACCACATTCAGTTTGACATGATACATGTAGTTCATGTAACTAAGATCTCAAGAGCCTACACTTAGGTTATTTCTATGATTTCCAGTAATAGAAGAAAAGACTCACTGTACACCGGAAGTGGTTCATTTTGCTCACTGATTCATATATATCACATATTTTTAAAACTCTGTATCCTTTAGTCTGAAACAGAAACCCAATTAATTTCAAGATGATCTTTGGGAGGAAATCTCCTGTGTACTCAACATGATATACAATTGTGTATTCATTACACGCATAATGCTATCTACATGGCATGTCTGGTTCCATATTGTTTGAACATATTCTTAGTTTAATAAAATACATATCTCTTTATTTCTTACCTGATTGTAACTCAAGGAAATCTAAATATTTAGATGGTGTATTAAGTCTGATCACTGTTATTTGTACTTCATGAACATACACACACATGCCTAAGCCCAATCGGATTTAACCCAGAACTACCGTGATCTCTTACCTTCAGTGCTCCAAAAATTGGATAGCCCGACACCCAAGGCCCCTCTTAATCTACATAGGGCCCTTCCAATATTCTAAATGATTGGCCAGATGGGCTTGTCCAAATAACTAAAAAAGAAAAAAAGGTTTGACTGAACTTTCCTGAAAAATTATGAGCACTCCAGCGGAATGTAGCTTTTTTATTCTGAAGTTCTTGAATAACACCAGTAAATTAATAATATTCAACCCCTTGCTGGGGCTATATTTGTAGGTCTCTTACCCATATGAAAATAGTCTGCTTACTTGTATCGAAAGCTATAAACTTTGTGTATCAAACGAAGCACGTGACCTATGAAATATGAATAATACCATTTCTGTTTGCCATATTGCATTAGTTACCTATAATTAATGCTCACTGATCATTCATGAATAATAATGAGCTGTCACATTTACAGTGTAATGCATGGCTGGTTTAAAATATTCTAGCAGTACCTATGTGATTGTTTGACATCAGTGTTGTAGCAACTGCCAAAGAAATTCCTGTTACTGCAAGGGAACCCAAGTCCAGTGAGGGCCTAAAATTCCCATCAAACAACTTTATTTTATTGGGATGGGGTCTTAGAATTAAGTTTTGTGGGTGCGTGCAGAATTTCTTGCTATGTCAATATTTTACATAAGCTAAACAAGGGGATTAGTGACTTGAAAAAGCATCCAAGACAATTTCTTTTGCCTCAAAGGAACAGAGATAATTACATTGTGTTTCCATTCATTTAAAGAGTTGATAGTTGCTGATTCTGTTGATAAATAGTGTGGGTGTTTTCTGTAATTGTGATGCATCCACTGTTCTATGACATGAACTAAAAATGAAAATTTAAGCTATTGTTTTAACCGATTGAAATTAAAAAAGACCAATAGCTCTCTGACTTCATTTCTCTATTCAACTTTGATGGAGCTACAAGTGAAGATTGTGGTAACCTTCAGAAATTGAAACTACTCCAAGTCTCCTGAATATTCCTCATTACAGATCATGATAACATACACAGACAGGGCATTGATCTGATGGCAAACCTAAAGGCATAAATTAACAGTAAAATATCCCAAGAACAGATGTGTATGCCACAATTAAGAATTCCACACTGAACATGCTGAAACTGTAAAATTGTTTGAAATCATGGTAATTGTGAGCACCGTCAACAGCAGAATGTGTATGAGGGTTCAGTCTCATGAACAACATAAAAGTATAAAGTCAAGAGTAAACTGTTTAAAGCAGGGCAGACTTCAGATGCTTATGAACATCAACTCTGCTGATCCAATCAGTAAGGAGGACATTGATAGAACAAATGAACATTGGTTTACATCATGACAACATTGTTTTAAGTGAAATAGAATAGAAGTTTGAGTGAACAAAATCAGACATAATTGCTGTTTGAAAACACTGTAAAGCATAAACTATTTGGGTACCAAGTACTGGTTTACATCAGACCTGGAGAAAACATTTCTTATAAAGAAATCAAATCAAATTTTATTTCTGAAATACACTATTTTTCAGGCAAAAAACCACAGAAAATTAGTCAATTTAAAACATTTTTATATTTCTTTTGTATGAAATTAACAATCAAAACAATGGGACTTGTGGAATTTGAGTCAGGGCAAGTGATTATTTTAAAGCTACTGGCCCTGTGCCTGTGACTGAAAAATGTTCTTTGAGCTGGGCCTTCTCCAGACAAGTATGACTCCATAAGAGACACATGCGAAAATAACCCAAGAATATCATGGGACTACCATGACCACTGCCACATGTAGGCAATCACAAATGTAACTCCATAAAGCAACCTGTGAACAGTCAAAGAACATCCATATTCATTGTCCAGTAAAGTTAACCTTGTTTAGGCAACCCTTAAGTTTTTTACGCTAAACCACCTCTAGCTTAGCTTCTCTGGATGTTTCTTCCTCTTTAACCCAATGTAAGAATGAATGAAATACCAAAATTGCTCTTTTATATGCCCAGTTGCTTGAATTTTCTATTGGCTGATTAAGCTTAATTTTTGATTTGCTGATGCAGGAAAGATGGTGTACAATGATTGGAGAGAATCCCTATAATCTGATTGGCTAGTTTCATCTTTTAGCGAGTAATATTAATTCCTTGGTACATACACATCTTTATATAATTTTACTGAAAGCTTATAAGGATGAATTAAAGGACAGGTAGAATCACAGATCAAGAACCAATAAAAATGTAACATAAATTTAACATGACAGATAAGGCAAAATTCAATATGTAAAAATGTTTGTTTCTACTTGTCAGAAAAAAAGGATTAAGATAAGCAAACATGACATATGATGAAATAAGATACAATAGACTGGAAGTGCCTTTAGAGGTGCAACAAAATTTATTTCTTTTGCAAAGATAATATGGAAAATTAAACAAAATTATCTTTAAAAATATGATATCAGGATAGACCTAAATGCTAAACTCAGGCTTTTTAAAATAAAGACACAAATTATTCATTACAATAAAAGCATGCTCCATCACTCTTTTAACTTCATGATGACCATTTTACTCAGGCATTTACATTTTTCCTTTTGCACATTAATAATTATGTGTATTTTGCCATTACAAGCTTTCAAAACTAGGTATAGCTAAAAATATTTCACATAGGCCTGATAACTACATACTTCACATAGGCCTGATAACTAAAACCATTTTGTGCACTTTAAGTAAGACTACTGAGTGAAAGGGTCATGCTTAATGATTGTTTCTTTATTTATTGTCCTTGTTTACTGAATGGCAATTTTAAAAGCATATGGATATTTTGCTCATAGATCATTTTGCTTCAATAGGCAGGTATTTTTAGTAATCATACATTGGCAATATAAACCGTAAATCAAAATTCTGTGTTGATAACAAGAAAGAGATGTAAAATAAATGACTGTCGAAACATTTATCAGTTTATGATCAAGGCATAGAACAACAATGAAGTAACAACAATAAATTGCTACAGTTCATGTAACCGTCACATAGAGAATGTTTACGGACTCAATTTGCGTAATGAGGTCCCCAATCACTGTTTTAGCACTTTAGCTCCAAGGATCATTAAATGAACAACAGTGTACTTATTCCCTGGGATTATTTACCTGGTTCATTACTACCTATGGAAGAGGTTTCCAAAGGTAAAATTTGGAGCTGTAATAGATTTTTTTTGTTTTTTTCATTCTTATTCCAAAAAACTGAAACTTAAAGGTTGATTTAAATAGAAAATCAAATCCCTACAGTACATCTTCACATATTTTTTAACAATTTAAATTTGGAAATAAATCAGTAACATGAAATTAAATGGTATCAAAATTATCCCCAAATCTGAATTGTTAATTCTTTCTAAACTGGGGACAAAATGGATAAAGTGAAATAGTATAAAAATAAAACAACATTATAAGATTTCTTAATGCCTATAGAATATACCAGTATAAGTTTTCTTCCTCCATTACAGATACAAAAAGAGCAAACTAGTTTACAAAAAAGTATACAACATTGGTTGATGAGCTAAAATATCAATAAACTTTGTTTCACTTTCTTTGCAACTTTTTAATTATAACTATCTTTAAACAAATGTAAAGATACTTGTATAATCTTTGTAAATAAATAAAGAGGCAGTGTAGTGTACAAATCAGGTACTGTAAGGTAATGTGCCAAGTACCTGAAAGCCCTGGTGGTATGATAGATATTTGGTGAGGCAAAGAAAGAGAGGTACATGTATATCTTTGTGTAATTCTAATTCCATGCAGCTAAGGCTTATTGGCAAAAAAGTTTACCGAAGAAATGACTCATTCAACTCTTTAAAATTCTGTGTCTCCCAGATGTTCAAATGCTTGCAATAGACAACATCCTGCAGATAAATATCTCTTGATTTAACACAATATTGTATTGACATTATCATAAATTTGGGTTATTTAACAGTACAATATTGTGCTTGAAAATGTTTGGAGTGTCAGGAGACATAAGTTACTTGAGCTGGATATACATAACAATGATTGAAAAGTATGGTTGATTCAAAAATAATATGTTAACATAAACTTTCTTCTTAACTTGGTAAAACAGATGTTATAGAAGTGACTTCCATTCTACTCTCTAAATGAAAAAATTAAATTGGTTCGAAGGTGCCACTTGTGTTTCTTACATGTACATGTGCCATATAATTACACATCCATGTAAATAAAATCTTGTTGTCTTTGTGACCGCAGATAATACATGGTCAACATAAATTTTTTTTAAATCTCGCGTTACAGAAATGATGTTGTGATAGCTGGAAATTATAGCATTTATCTTACTGACTTTACCTCAGAAAGGCCCGACATTATCATTAACCTTAAGTGAACTAATGGTGAGTAAAAGACATGTGACCTTTTTCATTTGGTCAAATAAAACATGGACTAATGTGATGCCCATCAAAGGACATGCATATTTTTTCATCATCTTTAACTACTCAGCTCACAATATTTTGCCACAAGCCCATGACATATTGTACAGATTTACTAATGCATGATCTGAACCAAGGAAGAATATATCATCAATGGTTATTGAGAAATAAGTCACCATGGATACAGTTGGGACCTGAAATGGGATTTTTTAATGAGAATGAGTGCATATATGTCATCAGAATCACCTTGTATCGGAAGTGTCCATAATTGAACATTGTACTGATTTGCATACAATTAAATCATGATTACTGTATCCAGTATTTTAATGTAATTACATATATCTGACTTTGCTTAAAGAGATTCAGCAGTAGAAATACAATTAAAGAATAATCTTAGGTTTTAAATTTCTGAGAAAAAAGCACAGATGAAAGCTGGTATTACATGGGTAAGTAAAACATGGTATAATATTTAGACCCTATATGCCAGAGTTAATCAAGCACATGTTACAACAAACAATATATAGAAAAAATAACATTTTATTAACTTTTATTAACTTCATATATCTTGTAAGAAGAGATGGCATTCAGGTTGAGACAAAAAATGTGTGAGACAGACATGAATTGTGTTTCTTGATTACAGATCATAGCAAAAATATGTGAAAACATTAAATCTCAAAGGAATGGAAACTAGAGCACATTCATTCCATGATGAATAGTCATTTTTATTATCACATACAAAATTATTGCAAAAGTAATTAAAAAGTACATCCTTCTTTCAAACAATGAGTCTTGATGATAACTGGGATAGTATGGATTACACAATAATTATGGACAATAATAACACTACATAGAGTTTTTTGCAAATGCATGATTTTCTATTCTATGTACAAAAAATTGCCCCAAACACATACTTACAACAACACCTAGACCAATTATAGGTCTTGATACCAAGAAAGATTATCATAAAGAGACTAATTAATAAAATGTATCGGAAATGTGCAATTCGTAAATTAGTAACACTGCATTCAAAATATTTTTTAAGTCAGTAAATATTAATCTCATGCGATGAAATTTAAAATGAACCATGTCAAAACAGCCATGTTTGAATTATAATTTCACAAGAATAAAAAGAATTTCAAGGCACATCATTAAAAAACCCAAAACAAATATTTCCAGCAATATTCTGATAAAAAATTGTATTTTACAAACCACCTACAACATGAAGTGATTTTTCACTATAACGCTATTCAGGAGATCCATACAAGTGTACCGTATTATAGGTGAGGCTACCTTATACTGGGATATCGTATACTCGCTTATAAGTTGTATGATGCACCAGCAGATATGGGTCCATGCAATTTGTTAGGAGTAATCAGTAAAACAAACATCACAGACTCTGATCTTCTGGCACATTATATGATGGGAGATCATGGTTGATGTTGTTTGCAATTGGACCTGACTTATAAGTGAGTATATATGGTACATTATATGCAAAAACAGAATTTATTCAATATAATGGGATCCATGACTGCACCTGCGTTATTTCAGATCCTGCATTATGCTAAGGTGCTTTATAGTGAGGGTACCACAGGACACGACACATAGACAGAAAGCATCCCTATATTATATTACAGTCTAATGCAGACAACATTTTATTCAAAAAAAAGATTTTTGTAAGCTGTGCAAATACTGAATATGATAACAATTTAAAAAAAATCTAACTAAATTTATTTCATGTAAAAACTGTTATTACTAATAATTTATTTTAATGGTTGATAAATTCTTGCACAAAAGCAGCAGATTTTGACAGATTTTCTATTTCAGGGAAATCCTTTACAAAATGAGATAACACTGGAAAAAACCCAAGAATTTACAGAGCTTCTGCCTTAATTTCATTTGTAAAGGTACACATTTGAACTTAGTTTACAATTTAATGACAAAAGAAAAGATTCTAAACACCTTTTACCTAGTTAGAATTAGAACATTATATATATATATATATATATATATATATATATATATATATATATATATATATATAAAACTAAAATTTAAAGGAAAGTGGCTAATTAATCCCTGGATCCCATATTGTTGCCGTGTAACAGCATGTGTGTGTATATATATATATATATATATATATATATATATATATATATATATATATATATATATATATATATATATATATATATATATATTGGAGATCATGAAATCCCTTTATTTGCCAGACATGTCTGGTAGATCAATGGTTTTGAATAGCATATACTCTTAGCAGCCAGTCATTGGTCATTGGAGTTCTCAAATCTAAGTACATGTATATCAATTTGTCTTTAATTTGTTTATCCATTAAACTGCCAAAAAAAACCACTGTAACAAAATAAAATTCAAAGGTCACTAGGTCAAGTTAACATATTATCTCTTTATCAGGCAATCAATAATGATGTTTGCAACTAAGCTTAATTAAAAGGTGACTAGGTCTGGTTTACACACTGGTTTACAAAGGTGTTGCCAACTAAACTTGTTTGGTCATTATATTTGCCCCGTTTAAACACTTTATAGCCACAAAACACAAAAGACAAAAATAAGTGTGAAAGCTTATCTCTAAATTTATCAAAGTGAATGATTACACCAGGGTCTATACTATAGACATAAGTCCTTCACACCACATGGTTTGTGTTGCCATGTGTTAGCACAACACCTTTGAAACAAAATATGTCATGCCCTGGCCTCAATTATGAAACAAAGATATAAGCAACATATTATTATCCTCCAAGACTATTATGAGGACCTAATCAAATAAAACTTCACCATCCAATCTTACCAGAAATGCCCATTAATTACATATTTTTTGTTGTAGCAAGTCAGCTATATATATATATACACACACTGAAACTCCTCAAAACCGAACCCTCAGGATACCGGAGTTCCCTCAAGACCGAATTTCTTTTTTAGTCCCAAAATTTTCCTTATTTAGCATCATCATTTTATCCCCAGTAAACCCAAAACCCTCAACACTGAACACCAGAACAATTTTCGATCCCAAATGTCAATTTTACGCTTAAAAATACCCCATAAAACCAAAACTCAGTTGAAACTTGGAAATATATTTTAGCTGCTAAATTCCTGACACACACTGGAACAGATCAACTACAGTTAACAGGTGCTATAGTAGTATGATCGATGAGACAAAGACTCGGAAACTGCCCCAAGGTTCACGCAAGGTTAAAACAACACTTGACATACGCACTGACACAGATTAGGGCTGACAATAGGCTAATCTGAAGTTTTTGCAACTTACAAAATAGTCAACTTTTAAGGCTAATTACATGTATTAATAACTAAATGCTTATAGGTAAGCCAATTGAGAAAGATTATTAATGCGGACAATGATAATGTCAGTGAGGATGATGATGAAGATGATATTCCCTTGGCTCGACTGGCTCATGAATTACGACTGGACATTGACCCTGTACGCCTATATCATTTTGACAATGATGTTCCTGTTGAGGATAATTCTGATGACTGGGAGAGTGAACTTGTTTCGCAGTTTTGTGAAAGCAATTTCAGCCAATGATGAAAGCGATGAATATGATGATGACAATAGATGTTCTGAGTCACCTGGCAGTGATATGACAACATTTTAGAGTTTATAAAGAGATTAAAAACTTTCGCAATTGCAAAGGATGACCGTTTTTGGCTATGGCACAAGCAATGGAGTCATTAACGCAAGCTACATTAGTTAAAGAATGATGTAAGAAACAACAGACGATGCTCCATGCCTTCTTCAAGCCAGGCTCTTGAACTGTGAATATTATGAATTATACGGAGTATTTAAATATTGTGGAGTATCATTCATAATTCCAATGGACCCATATTAAAGCTATAAAAGTATTTTATTTCATTGATATGTTTCTTATGACAAGGACTGTATTTCTATGCGGAGCAACTGTATTTATTCCTCTGAAAGCACAGAGTTTTCAGTACGAATGTATATTGTTCAACCAATACTTCATTAAATCCACATATTAAAAATAAAATAAAAAAAGAACAGCTTTCTTAAATTTGTGCACTTTTACACACACAGACACTGATGCTTTCATAACTGCATTCTCTCTCTCTCTCGTGTCACATATGAGCTCAGAAAGAGATTTTTTCACATCTGCAAAAGCCTCAGTAAACCGAAAACTTCTAAAATCCAGAAAAATAATTGGGTCCCAATGGTGTGTATATATATATATATATATATATATATATATATATATATATATATATATATATATATATATATATATATATATATATATATATATATATATATACATATATATATATATATATATATATATATATATATATATATATATATATATATATATATATATATATATATATATATATATATATATATATATATATATATATATATATATATATATATAACACATGTAGATTAAGTGACAAAATTCCACAGGATGAGTTTTACATAGTCCTATAAAACTTCAGACTTTCCATTCCATAACAATATTTTTGATTTGTTACTACCATTGGGGAATGCCACTCATCCTCATTGCAACAGAAAAAATAATGTCAGAATAGAAAATGTATGTTGATGTTGACATGTGACAGCATATCTTATATTACTAAGTATTAATCTAAAAGATTATTTCTAAACAAAAAAGCGTATTTAACTTTCGATCCTGATACACTACACATGTTGTAGTGATTATAGCAGCCTAGTTAAAATGTCAACAAAATTTTGCTAATAATTGGAAAATTTCAGTATGCACAGAAAAATTACTAAAATGTCTCATGACCTTGAGCTATACCCAGTATACATTTTACAGAAAAATCATTTCTAGATTTAACTTAACAAATTGCGAGAATTTCATTCAAAAATTATATGTGTGACCTTACTGCTAAGGTCAGCACATAATTGTGAAATTGATGGATGCTATCTGGTATATATGTATGCCTGAGAAAAGTTGCATACAATATGTCCACTATTCAATAGTAATGAGCCAACACAAAAATTTTCAAAGATAATAATTTCAATTTTTGCATTTTGCTGTAACTTTGACCTTTGAGTTAGATATCTTTGTGTGATATGCATGACACATCTAGTGATGATATTCATATTAACCCTTTACCTCATATAAGCACATAACTTGACAAATCAACTTACGACAGACAAAAATGGCTTACATATACAGAAGAACTTCAAAATCTCTGAGTACAGTACTATGGGTAAAACTATTTTTGTCTTAATTTTTTGGACATTTCAAGTTTTTGAGGTCACAGGCAAAGGAAGGTTTCATGCCAGGAGAAGACAATAGTTTCTTTGGTGCTGAGTTACTACACATGATTGATGTCTGAATTACTGTTTTACTTAATTTGACCAAGTTAGGACCTTTAATCTGAAACCTAATACCTGAATGTTGTCATATAATGATGAATACATAGATAAAGTGTTGTGTAATGGTTTATCTTAATCATAGCTAGCAACATGAACACCAGTACATTATGGATGCACAGACAAATTGACAGAAAGTCATAGCATCAATAAAATAGTGCTTAGACAATCAATATTCCAATGTATTTGCCTTTCAAAATAAATCATGATCTAATTGTGAACATGCTCTGTCCAGGTAGTAATTCATGGCATTTTTGTAGTAGTCTTCATTCAGCCAGAGGCAGTCATCTGACCCAATCTTCCTGAAAATGGAATACATACATTATGTATATTGATGTAAAGAATACATAAAGTCTTACAATGACTAACATGCATTCTGGTAAAAATGAAAACAATAATATCTTTCTGCAAATGGAAAACACACAGAACAGAACAAGTGAGATACAATTGTGCCCTAGAATGAACATGCAGAGTTCCTTTTTGATGTCATTATGCTAAATACATTACAGGATTTTTGTCTTGCCTGCATTAGCAGATAACAAGACACAAGTATCACTCTTCTGTAATTGGCTTTGGCTTCAACAATATCAAAGTTTTTTATTAAAATTTTAAAAGTCATTACAATAATGGTTTGTGCAATCCAGCTGTACTCATATTTTGGTAACTGAAGGCACTCAGCTTACTCAAGTATTATTTTTCATCCTGCCCAAAAAATTCTCAAATGCTATAATAGTAGAATTTCTTACAATAAATATTGGAAAATCTTGGAAATGAATGGAATTTAAACATGTTATTTTTTAAATACATGTTTGGTCCTAAACAAACAACTGATGCTCTAGAAGTACTTTATGTGTTATTAAACCCAATAGACCTAAAGGGGTAAACACTGAGTAAATCATTTCTTCAAATGACCAAGCTAATCTAAATAGCAGTTTCTGATTGGCTGAATATCACTGATGATGTAATAGTAAAACTATGGCTAGCATACATCGTCATAGAACCATTCACAGGTAAGAAAGTGTTACATATAATCCTATTTACCATCTTTCTGGCAGTTTTAAATGCAGTATTAAAATACTTCAAAATTTGATAGTGAAGATAGGGGTAAAAAAATACCCAAAATACTGTACTGTCTGCAACTGTTTGTTCACTTTTTATTATATGTTCAGATGTACAAATAGTTATAGGTCAAAGACAAAATATAATTTTCTAAGGTACCTAAAATGTACAATTTTAACTTAAAAAGATCTAGATTAGAAGACAAAATAGTAATTATAATTTGTATGGATTGTATGAAAAATAAGGTTTAAACAATTTGTAAAGACAATACAGCATTTTTTATCAAGATTATACATCACAATTAAGAGTACCAACAATCATTAATCCCAACAGCAAAGTCCAATTTATTAATTCAAATACTGCATATATGTTTTGTGTGGCACCCATGCATAAAAGGTTTGTTAATCCCAGTGCAAAAAAAAAAAATTGAGACTGGGTCCCTGATTAATCAATCCTTGTTTTCTTGCCTGTAAAAGTATCACTTTTCTGTTATTGTTTATCTAGTTGCTATTGTTTATCTAGTTGCTATTGTTGTTGTAGCTTTAATTGGCATATATAGGCTTATGTTTTAAGTTTTTTTTATTAACATCAAATTTTCGAAACTATTGCATGTAGTCCAAAAAACTTGTATTTATTCAATTGTATTAGTTTGGATGGTGCAATCATAGAACTTGTTAAATATGTCTAGTTCCAGGAATGATCTTCACAACCATGAAAATTAGGTCAAAGATACCTATCTGTCTTGCTCTGGTCACTGTGTAAGGTTTCTGGATTATACTGCCAATGGAGCAAACAAGATACAGCAATCTGCTGAATTCTTGTTTTATCTATAAGCAGCTTGCACTTGCCCAGTGTGAGGCAATGTCTAAACAAGGTAATGTATTAGAATTTAAATATGTATTAAACTATTGCAGCATTTCCATGATATGTCTCATAGACACAGCAGAAGGACTCTGTCAGGGGTTCTTTCAGCCTGAATCATAGATAGATTGACAGATATACAGACAAATAAATATATTTCAACAGTTAGGCTGGATAGAAAATTTAATTTAAAATATTGATTTGGATATATATACAGAGGAAATGAAAGAAATCAGACAAAACCAGCCACAATGCTTATACTGCACTAGCCACAAATGTATCATTCTTTTACTCTGACTTGTTGACAATATTGTTAATACTGGCTATAACATAGAGTCATAGTAATGGCTATTGTTTTATTTTATTAACATTCCACTGTATGTATGTAATAATTGTATCAGTGAGTGCTGAAATATTGCTATATATTAGCATACCTTGATCCATCACAGAATTTAACATTAGGTGGCTTCAACCTCTCAATGATTGCTGGTATGTAGTAAGATTTTCCATTAGGTTTGGCCAGTACATAGTCTTTCTTCTTTAGGTTAGTGATTCTTTTCATGTTCTCCTTGTTGAATACATGCATGATTCTCTGGGTTATTGTAGCACCATCACTACACTGTATTTTGTACTGCAGATCAGAGCCTGTTAAATCTAGCACTTTACCTGTAGGTAGATACATGTTAAGTTCAAAATACTATGAACATGTTGCAATAATTCTGTTTTTCTTTTTAATATATAAATCAAATTAAGAGAATAAAAATTGTAATACTCCCATGATGAACCAATTCAATACTGTTACAAATTTTGGAAAACAGTTTACTAAAGAAAATCATTGCCAACAACAAGTGACCCCCACCACCCCCCAATGTTAATATATGTATGAGGTGGCCTGCCTGGACTTAACATAAGAGAAATACAGTAGCAAATCTTCACTGGTTAATTTATTTGATTATTTCTAATCAAACTGTCAACACAACAGCCAAACCTTATACTGATTGAAGACTTTAGCTATTAAAAAAGATCATCAATTAATATTTTGTCATCGAATTATGTACATATAGGTATGACTTCTATTTTTATTTACAAGGACATAATATGCTGTCAACAGTATGTTTCAAATAACTTAGTTCTAGGATTAAATTTAACATAAAAAACTATGTCAAAACATGTACAAATTTGATCACTGACAAATCTTTTTTTTCTTCATTGAGTTTTTAGAAATTGCTCAGTTTGAATAATTTTTGTGTTCATATATTTTAATTGATCAGAAATTAAAGCAATTAGATTGCCAAAAGTCTCAAAAATCCAACCAGAGAACAATAGAAGATCAATATTATTATCTTCCCCTGATAATTCCCAACTAAAAAATAAATAAATAGATAGATAGATCAATAAATAAATAAATAAGTAAATATAAATACATAAATAAATAATTGTGCCCAATAGCATAAGTATTAAATGAGTTCATGATTGCAACTTTCTTAACTCATTTATCAGTTTTATACTTGTCATATTCTCAAGTATACCTGTTTCCATAATTGTAGCGTAACTCAGTACAAGCTTTATTAGAAGGTTAATTCAAATCCTTTCATTCATTGCTGAAATGTTATCTAACATTACATCAATAAAGGGTGTTTACTTCTGATCATGTACAAACTGCTATGATACTACATGTGAACTATGTTTGCTGATTAAATAATGGTTAGAACTATGAACTGAGCCTAGGTTCATCCAGTACCAAACATTATATAGATCAAATCCCATTAATGCCAACTTTTACCTAATGAGGTCATATGTTCTTATTAGTCCACAACCCTTTACTGAAAATTTTCAGGCAACTGGCAAAAGTTACTACTCAAAATGCTTATTATTTATTATTTTAATGTTCTGTTGGACAAAAGGTTTATTAATATATATACCCCTCTAGTGACTTTTCATGTACATGTAGTGTCTTATGCTTAGATTCATGGTAAAGATGGCAGTTAGCTCTAGTAATATTTGTTTGTGCTTAGATACATGGTAAGGGGGGCACAGCTAGCTCTAGTACTACTTGTTTATGCTTAGATATGTGGTAAGGGAGCCACAGCTAGCTCTAATAATACTTGTTTATGCTTAGGTACATGGTAAGGGAGCCACAGCTAGCTCTAGTACTACTTGTTTATGCTTAGATACATGGTAAGGGAGGCACAGCTAGCTCTAATACTACTTGCTTATGCTTAGGTACATGGTAAGGGAGGCACAGCTAGCTCTAGTACTACTTGTTTATGCTTAGATACATGGTAAGGGAGCCACAGCTAGCTCTAGTACTACTTGTTTATGCTTAGATACATGGTAAGGGAGCCACAGCTAGCTCTAGTACTACTTGTTTATGCTTAGATACATGGTAAGGGAGCCACAGCTAGCTCTAGGACTACTTGTTTATGCTTAGATACATGGTAAGGAAGCCACAGCTAGCTCTAGTACTACTTGTTTATGCTTAGATACATGGTAAGGGAGCCACAGCTAGCTCTAGTACTACTTGTTTATGCTTAGATACATGGTAAGGGAGACACAGCTAGCTCTAATACTACTTGTTTATGCTTAGATACATGGTAAGGGTGGCACATCTAGCTCTAGTACTACTAGTTTATGCTTAGATACGTGGTAAGGGAGCCACAGCTAGCTCTAATACTACTTGTTTATGCTTAGGTACATGGTAAGGGAGGCACAGCTAGCTCTAGTACTACTTCTTTATGCTTAGATATATGGTAAGGGAGCCACAGCTAGCTCTAGTACTACTTGTTTATGCTTAGATACATGGTAAGGGAGCCACAGCTAGCTCTAGTACTACTTGTTTATGCTTAGATACGTGGTAAGGGGGGCACAGCTAGCTCTAATACTACTTGTTTATGCTTAGGTACATGGTAAGGGGGGCACAGCTAGCTCTAGTACTACTTGTTTATGCTTAGATACGTGGTAAGGGAGCCACAGCTAGTTCTAATACTACTTGTTTGTGTTTAGGTACATGGTAAGGGAGACACAGCTAGCTCTAGTACTACTTGTTTATGCTTAGATACATGGTAAGGGGGGCATAGCTAGCTCTAGTACTACTTGTTTATGCTTAGATACATGGCAGATGAAGCAGTTAGCTCTAGAACTACTTATTTATGCTTAGATACATGGTAAGGGAGGTACAGCTTGCTCTAGTACTAGTATTGTTCATGCTTGGACACATGGTAAAGGGGGCACAGCTAGCTCTAGTACTATTTGTTTATGCTTAGATGGTAAAAGAGGCACAGCAAGCTCTAGTGAAAAAAAAAACATGCTGATATGACCATCCATTCAGGAGGAGTAACAATAACAAGATTTTCAAAATGGACACTGTGACAGCCTTAGTGGTCATTGCATTTGTTTTGCAGAAAAAGGCCTCAGTCAATTCCGAAAATAATAAAGAATTATCATGAAGTTACAAGTTAGTATTGTATAGGTTAAAATTACATAAACAGTATCCACAAATGAACATAAACCAGTTTAAGCAAATATGTAAGTGATTGCAGTAAGTTAAGTTTGTATTGTAGATAAATACCTAAGAAGTATTTTCCATTATCATCATTCCTTGTGAGGACCTTTCGTCCTTTAAAATCTTTTTCACACTTCCTTATGTAACGAACATCAGATTCATATTGGTCTGATGATATGGCAAAAACATCACCCAGATCTACTTCATCAACCTCATCATCATAAAATTTGACCTCAACCTCTCTGTTATGCACACTCAGCACTTTTCCTGGAGCATAGCTGTTCTTGTACTCTGGATGTGGAGCAATGACATAGTCATAATGCTGCAAAGAAACATAAGCATTATAAATCAGGATAAAAAATGTCTGCTATTACTTGTTCAGAACTTCTCTGTATTTGACATTTACAACAGAGGCACTTATTTTAGCAGTACAGTGTAGTTTGCAGACCTAACCTGTTGAAATTAACTACAATCCAAATTATAATCCAGTGTTATTATTTCATGCCTACCACCTGACAGTTTGTACCCCACTAACAATTTTAAAAATGAAAAACCTCAAGGATATAAAAATGCACAAAACTCAGTTATTTCATTCATTAATTTATAATTTCTAACCAGACTGTCACAGCGGATCCCTAACATTGTCATGTTGTTTGTGTTTCAAACCAAATGTGAATTTCTTCACTAACATGGCAGCCATATTTGTCTATGCAAGTTTAATTTTTCAGACAACAGGAGTGATGCTGTTCATCATCTTTGATAAGGTCTGAATAATTATGTAAATTTCCATAACCTTGGGAGTTACATCCCTTTGAACCCATGTACATGCGAGTTTCACTGCTGGCCCTTTTTATTTTATTTTTTAATTTTTTATAGAAATATTAAAACTAGAGATTGGAAATACTGGATGCATATGGCAGCTTTTACATTCCATGGATCTCACCCCTTTCACCAAAAATGGACTTTTCCAGGAACCAGAAAAGGACAGTGAGCAGGCTCATTGTTTACATTGAAAACTCCCATTTAGTTTGAAATGCAAACAAGATGACAGTCTTATGGACCCTATGTGGACAATCAGGTTAGAAATTATAAATTAATAAAGGAAGCAACTAAGTTTTGAGTATTTGTTACATCCTTTATGCTTTTCATTTTTAAAATCACAAGGGAAGAAGGTGAATACTATAAATGTATATGTCAACAGAAAGACTTAAGTGTGTACCCAATGTACTAAAGTTTGTATTCAGGTACAAGAAGTCAAAATCAGTGACTGCTAAATATTAGTTTTTCTTGATTTATTAAATTGGCTTATTAAGCTTCATAACATGCTGTGATGACTATGTTCAATGCCAAATCCTTTGATGTGTAAATCAATCACACAAGGTGTGATACAGTGTTGTATTGCTGGGTTGCAATCAATAGAGTAAGATGATCTTTCATGTAAAGACCTTAAACACACTTTCAAATTCTTATATCAGAAACTGAAAGTGATAACAATGTGTTCTTAGGCAGTAATTTGGTATCTCAGCACCTGTATCATTCAAACCCTTGGAAGAATATCAAAACAATGACTGCCATTTTGCAATAAAAAGGTCACTTTATTTTTACTGAGTTGCTCTTTGAATGCAGAATACACATTTATCAGTTGCACCATCTGCAGTGTTACCTTGAGAAGCTTAACAAAATTCATGCTAGAAACTGTTGTAAAATCAATATGAGAGGTTACATTGCAAACTGGACAGATCCAGGTCTGCTGTTGCACAATGCATTGGCAGATCTGGGTCTATGCAGTTTGTTTGGAGTAATCTGTAGAACAAATAACATAGACCCTGATCTGCCAGCTCATTATGCGATGGTAGATCAGCGTATATGTTGTTTGCAGTTAGACTTGACTTCTAAGCGAGTATATACAGTATTGTAGTGTTTAACACAAAACCACCAGTCTTGCCTGTAGATTGACGGTGGCATTTTCTGAATCAGTGAAAATATGGTCTCGAGTGATTTCCTCCTGGTGTCGAGTTTGGTCCTCAATAACATAAATCTGGTCCTCCTGTTTTTCCAACATGGTTCCCCAGTAGTACCAGCCATCATCAGACCAGCATGCCAAGACGTCCTCTCCTTTCACCAGTTCTCTCAGTGCTGAAATTAAATGATAAAGCACTGATAAATACCTTGAACTAGCAAACGAGTTTTTAATTTTCTTATCTTTTGTGCAAATTCTCTTCTTTTTTTTTAATTAATCATGTTTCTAAAACGATAAAACAAATACTGACTTTTAAAAAAAATCTGAATTTGAGTGAAACCCAATTTCCGGACTCCCTTTATAAAATATTTATCTACAACACTGATTGTTGTGAACACTCTTTTACAAAGGTACATCTCATTAATTTATACTTGACATAGACAGTTGTGGTAGTTGTGGGGGGTAAATTGTACATGATGCAAGTAACTAATTGTCGACAATTAATTAAAAAGTTAATGTACTCAAAAATATTTATTTTTCCCATAAGGCTGTTTGTTTTGCAAGGACTTTACATTTAAAAAAATAGAAAAATCCAACATTATTATCATTCACTGAAATAAAAATTGTTGCAACCTATACTTAATGAAAAGAAACGTCACTACAAACAAGCTAGTATGGCAGGTTAAATTTTGTATGGCTTTTACTGTATTGATCACACTTTGTCCTATTTTTTACTAATTTATTTTACATTTACCAGTATGTCATTATCATTTTTGAATTTTTATTTTCAATGTATTGTGTAAAATACCATCTCAATTTGCTTATAAGTTGAATCCAACTGCACCGACCCATATCTGATTTCACATAATGCGCTGACAGATCTGTGTCTGTGCAGTTTGTAAGGACTAATCAGTAGAACAAACAACACAGACCCTGATCTGCCAGTGCATTATGTGGCAGCAGATCAGGGTCTGTGTTGTTTGCAGTTGGACTTGACCTGTAAGTGAGTATACACTGCATTTCACTTTTGGTATTGATATTACCTCTGGATCTTTTTCTTTCATGCTTCTTTTTATGGGTCAATGTTTTTATGGGTCAATGTTCCATAAATAAAAAACCCATCAGCTATCTACCCTACAAACTTACTTTTAGTTCAAAGGATGTAACTTCAATGGCAGCTTCTCTGCATTCTACTGGATACAATTTACAATAAAAACCTGTTCTGTACTTGGTAATACCTTGCTATAGGTAAAAAATAATCACCAAAAACTTTTGCAGATGGTGTCAAAGGTCAGCCAGGGCAACATGGATGGTGTCAAAGGTCAGCCAGGGCAACACAGATAGTGTCAAAGGTCAGCCAGGGCAACATGGATGGTATTAATGGTACAGTATATATGCTTATTAAAAGTCATAGACATGATCAATGAAGTTTGAAAATCTAAACTGTTTCATTATTTTTAAGGATACTAAAGCGTACTGAAGGAATATGTTTTAGTGCTAAAAGTTATTTTTTACCTCGCTTGTTATTCTTTTCACTGGCTGGTGCAGCATTCTGAAAATGATGTAGCAAGAAAGATAAGTAATATTACTACAGTAGGACCCCACTATAGCACGCTTCGTTATAGCACGAATTCGGATATAACACGATCGTGGCATGGCTCCCTAAATTTCATCTATTTCTTCATACATGAAAAAAAGTGTTTTTTTTCAAGTACGAAAAATAATGTGTAAAAAATTAATTATCATTTTGGGGAAGAGATCGTGTATAAATTCGGATATAATACGATCATGGCATGGCTACCGAAATTTTATAATAATTTTGCCACTTTCTTGAACTACTGCAAAGTCTTGTGCCAAAATAAACAAGAATTTGATTTAATAATTTGGTAAGCTGTATTGTATTCTTGAAGAAAAAGTGTCTTATGATTGCATCTATCTTTATATGAATAAAGATGCTGAACATTTCTATTTGTGAATGTTCATTTCAAATGTGTCAGTAGTCAATCACTGCACTTTGATCTTAGTTTATTTTTGAAAGATGTCAGCTCATTTTAAAGCTGATATGTGTTAATCTTATTATTACTGATACATGAACAATAAAGTCATTAAGTCTTCTTTGTGTTTGTCTTCAATACATTCTGTGTACAATCGTTGCTCAAACAATAGCAGACATATGTTTGCTCATTCAACTGCATATACAGCCAAGCACCAAACAATGCGGTGGTTGATAAAAGATTCGCACCTCAATTTATAAATCAATTAATTTAAGTCATTGACAATCGTCAAAGTAATCTCAAAGCTAAAGGTTGTTAAAACCATGCGGCAATGATTTATAAAACATAAAAAAAAACGAAAGCCGCCAACGCACACACGTGGCTTGTCGGTGTTGTTAGACAATCGCCACTCAATCAGTTGACCAGTGAATAATATTGCACATTCCCTATAAAAATGACCCCCATTGTTGATTAACAATTATTCTTGCTGTAGTCGTTCAAACAAATAGGTGTCAGAGTTTTAATTAGTAGTTATTTACAATGAATAACAGTACACGGAAACGTAAAGCTTTTACTGTTAAAAAGAAGCTTGAAGCCATGGACAGGATTAAGTCCGGTGTTTCCACAAGTCTGATTTATATCCCAAGTGATATTTCCCAAGTGATCTGCCAGTGCACGTGGTCCGATAAGCCTTTGGCTTATAAAAGCACTCACTTTATTTTCAAGTTGTTTTCCCACGTGACAACCCTTTGATCAAACCGCGAGTTTTACTTGTTCAGTGCCAAGTAACAGAGGGTGGTTATTTGAACTCCCTGTGATCTTGCCGCACAATTGACACGTGTCCAGTTGCATCCTTTAATTGATTTCTGACTTTATGATCAAAGTGTTACTTGCAGAACCCAAGCTCAGTCTCTGCGTAAGCACCCGCATACGACAGTAAAGCTAACGCATTCGGAGTCGGACGTGATTTACGATGACTAGACGACAATGTAGGATTTCAGAACTTTATCAGACAATGATATTATACTTCTGTGTGCATATTTTCGATGGAATTATTATGGACTCACTCCTACGCATGCGATGAGATCGGTTGGTGAGTACACGTGTTGATCCTTTAACTATTCATGCTATACATTAGACATGTATATATAAATGTACCAATGCATGGTTCTCTGAATAAAGTTAAATATTATATGTGCAATCTCTGTTTTCATTGCATGTATATTTCTCATTTAATATGCATTGATTTAAGATGGTAACGGTGCCAATGAAGCACGTTGTTTTCAGACCACAATTTACCCCCCCTCATTTTCGTCAGCTAAATGACTTGGTTTTGTCTTGTTCGGTTATAGTACGGTTCGGGTATAGCACGATCTCGTTTTGTGGACCCCGACCATCGTGCTATAACGGGGTCCTACTGTACTCACTGTGGCAGATATCCATCCTCTGACTTTTTCACTTTGATTTTTTTTAACCTGTACATCATTGGAGACCTTAAATACTGACAGAGAAATTAAAACTCTTTGCGAATGGACTGCAACATAGTAAATAAAGTTAAGGATTAAAATTTGAGCAGTCTGTAAGATCTGAAGTGAACAAAAATCTTCTGTCATAGTGTTCTGAAATCAGAAGACTATAAAATCCAGGTTGACCATATGCATACAGTATCTGCCAACCATTATGCTATTTTTTTCACAGAATTACATCTTATGCTTGCTTGTATATGGATTATGCTTATTTGGTACATTAAAAAAAATATAATTAAGCAATAAAAAGTTGTTTGTCATTTTTGTTATGATCTCGTTAATCCCATACATCATGTAAATTTGAGAATATTCTGGAAGAGAAGGCTTCTGCATAACAAAAGCATATAAATATACTTGTTCATCACAGTGTTACGACTCTATGGTCTAAGAAAAATGTAACAGAAAGAAAGTGAAACCAACAAATCAAGTAAAAAACAACAAGCAATTTATTACTAGATAATTAAAATGAAAAATCAAAAAGTCACTTACAATAATGTGTTTTGAAATCCTAATAATCCAATAAGAATGATTGTTCTAATCACAAGTCCTAAATATAGAATGTTCCGAATTCACGGCTGTGTCCTTGAATGTTATGATGTGCTAATGGTCTCCAAAGTCCTGATGTACTAGTAATCTTGATGTGCTGATGTCAAAATGAAGTATTCCAAAATCTCTGAATAAGTTCACATAAATTCCAAAATCATCAATTAAAAATCCAAAATCCAAAAGTTTATGAGCACTGTTATAATCCAATCAATATTTAAAATAATTCCTCTCTTAGAATTTGGAATGAATTTTCACAACTGTAATAGCTCTTTACAAGACTGATGGTAATGTCAAAACTGAATAAATGTCCACCAAACATGGCATATATAAAGATTGGTCACATGACAGAATGTTCTAGAACATGTGTCATCTTAATGGAATTTTACTTGTAAACAAAATTCAACCTTGACCTTCAAATTGAGAAAACATATTGATCAAAACATCCTAATTCAAGGACACTAGTTAAACATGTTTTTCCTGATAACATTAAGATTTAAGCAAATATTAAAATGAAGAAACATTTATAATTTCCTAAAATATTTATAATATTATATAAACATCATACATAACAACAGACCTACATGTACTTTCCAAATATTATCATTATGTTTTATTTATGGCAGCTGTATATGACAAATTTCGAAAAAAGTGGATGTGTTTCTTGAATTTGAAAACATATCTTGCATATTCATTATATTAATGAAGAAAATTGGTTAGAGGACCAGTCTATACTGTAAATAATGGTGCAAGATCTTAAACAAAACAGGCTTTATTGATGTGACTTCTGAATATTAAATAACTGAAAAATGTTAGAGAAGAGAGATCCTTAGGGATCTAGTTAAAGTGTGTGTTGTAGATATAATTTGTCAACATGTTTTGTGTTTGTATTCTGGTACTAATCCATATGGCTTTTGCCCATTTGTGACATGCACTATAACCAGCTGTAGATCCAGGTTAGGAGCAAAAATAAATGTACATTTTTCATAGTTTATTGTAATTATGGTATGTAATATATAGATGACACTTTTTATGCTCAGATTATGGGGGGTTTTGGGGCTTTTTTGGCCACTTGGACTATGCTTATATGTCTCTAAGGATTGGTAGGTATGGATATGTATGGATTTATCTGCATTAAACAGATTTCTGGTGGGGTATAGTTTCTGATGTACAGATGGATAATCCAGTAGTGTGGAGTGTTTTCATTATACAACTTATATTGTTAAACTTACCATTTCTTTCATATTTTTGTTTATTTTTGTTTCAAAATATTTCTGGTAATTGAAAATATGACAAGCTGAGGAATGAATTAGGAAAAAAAAATACATGAAAATAAAAGGTACTTGGATTTTTACTTTTATACCAATTTCCATCTTTGATTTCTTAAAATGCACATTTTTTCCCCTAATACAGACACAGCAATAAGAAGTTTTGCAAAATCTGTAATCCATTGTACAAACTCCATACAAATGTAATCCCCTCATGAGTAGGAAAGTATTACTGAAGATAATTCCAAAACCAGTATATTAAGGACACTCAAAAGACCACAAAAATCTGTTCTCTATGGATAGTTGCCTTTTATGTCACGGTCAAAATGATATGACAATTAATAAAGGGACATCTCCATACACAAATATGGTACAATCCAAACATTAACCCTTGACTGCACATCAGTTGCATAGAATTTATCTATTTAGTCAGTAATCTGGCATCCCTCAAGAGTCCTTCTTGTACAATAAAAAGTTTCTTTATAGAAGGAAATTTGTTGTGAACACTGGATGGGTATTGGGTATGCTTAATTTCAGCATGCAAAGGATGATATTGTTAGTTGTCATGGCAACTAGATTCTGCCAACAATTTTAACAATCACAACCAAACCATATTTTTTAATATTCTTTCATATTAAACTTTCTTCTTTCTTCCCAAATCAGTCATGTTTTGCATTTTCTCAATTTATGGTTGAGAAAACCTAGATTTCTAATTATTTGGTTCAGATTATCATGCTAAGTTCCACCTAGCATAGGCATAACAGGTGTTTTGCTTTCATCGGAGTGTCAAGACTGAGCACTTCAGGTCAATACATTTTTTATGTATATTCTGTATTTATATTTTTCTTTAATATACTGAAATGGTCTTAAACAATTACAAAACAGAAAGTAATTTGGTCTAACATTAAATTTGTTGAAATTTATAGTAAATAGATTGGTTTCTATAGTAACAGTATAAAAATGCAGTGATAATATTATGGTATTTAAACCAATTTTATAAAATATCTCCAAAAAAACCTGTCTGTTGTGTTCATATCATGGCATTTAAATGCAGTTGAAACAAAGCTGAAGAAGGATAAAAAAAATTCATCAAAGCATGAAGCAAATGGTAGCATAATCAATTAATCAATTACAGTTTTAAGAAGGTATTTTAGTGATCTAGACAATGTGGGTGCACTGCTAGAATATGCATAGGGGAAGGACATTAGGGAGCAAAGGGGAAGGGCATTAGGGGCAAAGATGGTGGCAGTGCCACTTTATTTTTAACTATCTAGTTGGAGTACTGAGCGCCATAGATGACATATCTTGTAGGAAGTATTACAAAATATGATGAGCTGGTGCATATAGATTTAATTTTACAAAATGTCTTCATAAACCCTGATAAAATATATCTGAATCACACACTACTGAACAACTATGCACAAATACCAAACAGAACAAAGAAGGTACATTTATCATTCTTTTAGCAATGAAATTTTGTAGATTAAGAAGAAAATTATGACATGCAATAATGATATGAATAATTTGGCATATTAAATGATTTGCTAATTGTGAGTCATTAAACATCATTTTAATATGAGAAAATAACAAATGGGGCAGGGTAGGACACAGTGGCCTTGACCTTTGAACATCTGACTACAAAAGCATTAGGCTTTTCCTCATACCAGTGCAAGCCATGCACAAAGTTTGGTCCAGGTTTGTGATGTAGAACTAATGTATTTGTGTTGAAACAATTTTTATTCTTTCAGTAACAGTGACCTTGACCTTTAACCTTTTGAACCCAAAGTTGAGAGGCTTCTTCCTGTGCAAGCCTTGCACAAAGTTTGGTATGATGGAGAACTCAAGTTATTGTGCATAAAACATTTTTCTTCTTTCAGTCACAGTGACCTTGATATTTAACCTTTTGACCATAAAATCAATAGGGGTTATCCCTAAACCAAGCGCAAACTATCCACATAGATTGGTATCTAGATGATGGAAAACTTGAGCTATTGTGCAGGAACTATTTCCCTCTTTCAGTTATAGTAACTTTGACCTTTGACTTTTTGGCCCCAAAATCAATAGGGTTTTTCCTTCTGCCATGTACAAGCCATCCACAAAATTTGGTAACTGTAGATGGTGGAGAACTTGAGTTATTGTGCAGAAACTATTGCTCTTCTTTCAGTCACAGTGACTTGACCTTTGACCTCCAAATTGATAGATTCTTCCTTACATCAAGTGCAAGTCATACACTAAGCTTGATGACTGTAGATGATGGACAACTCAAGATATTGTTTTATTACTTTAATTTTTTTCCGATTTCACCAAATGTTTAGATTCTGATCAAATTCTTTGATGCCTGTTGCAGAAATGATATATCTTGATTGCACAGATTAACATCGTTCTTTTTTCTCACGCTTTCCGAACTGGATTGTTTTAAATTACTTTTATGTATTATATTATGTTAACCTAAAGCCCCACAAATATTCTGTTAAGTAAAATCATGAAAATGAAACTTAAATGATAAAGTGTCAAACACCTCACTATGTTTTTATCTTCACAATCATTGTTGTATAATGAATATTATTCAAAGAATAATATCAAAAAAAAATTAAAATCTCTTCTCGAAAAGCATCATTGCACAATAAAGGGTTAAAATAGGCGAAACTAGTATATTTTATCAGCACTGATTTAAGAAGGGAATTTCGCACTTCAACAATTTTGTAAATGAAGATGGTTCTTGGGTTTCTAATGAAAATATTACCCCCAAAAAACAAGTTCAAACACTGTTTTAGTATTTTACACCGTAATTAATTATATTAAGTCTTACAGGAATAAACTTAACAATAACATTGACAGTAATATACATCAATCTTTTCTGCATCCAGCAGTAATTCTGACAATAAGAAAGCAAAAGGACATTAGGAAAATATATTGGAAACTAAATTCCTCATAATTGTGAGCCTACTTCTAAAGTTAAATGGCATTTTGAATTTGATAATATACAAGAAGGGAGTGGTTTAAGTTTTGTTAATTTGCTATTTAGGGTCACAAAATGTCCCACAATTACAAGTTACTGGGACCTGATATTCCACACCTGTGTAGCTGACATGTCTTTTTGTGAATGCAAATTCACACACATATTGAAACTGAAGCTGGTAAAGAAAAGCTTGGAGCACATAGTTGCTACATTGTCTATTAATGTTGGTGTAATTTATCTTCTTTCCTAGACTATAGATATACAGTAAAGCCCCATTATAGCACGATGGTTGGGGTCCACAAAACGAGATCGTGCCATGTCCCGAACCGTGCTTTAACCATATCATTTACCTGAAGAAAATGATGCATGCATCAAAAAAAAAAAAAAGGGGGGGGGGGGGTATAATAGCGGGCGCAAAACTATGTGCTTCATTGGTACAGTTATCATCTTAAATGAGGGTGGCGGGGCAATACTACGGACTTCATTGACGCAGTTATAAACTTGTTCCATATTAAACAAGAACTACTTAAAACGGTCATTACATATTTAATATTTATTTTTATGAATACGAAATCGACAACTTAAGTGTAAGTAGTTAAGAGTACATGTACTCACCGGTCGAATCTGGTTGTATCCATAATAGTAATTCCATCACAAATGTGCACAAAGAAGCATAATTTATATTTAAAAAAATGTTTGATAGATCCAGTCGAATCATAATATTTAATTTTTTGCTAATACATTCACGCAAACTTATGAAAAAAATATTTTGTTCCCCGCAACATTTATATTTGCTGGACATTTCCAAAGGGTCCGATTTTTGATCGACAATAAACTGCATGATTCAGACACTGGGAGTTTCTAAAAAGAAACCTGTATTAGATTTGAAAAGTACATTTAACTTGAGCTGAAAATTCATACAGGAGGTCAAATGTACTGTATTGACCTCGTAATGTACTTGCGATGAGAATTCTGCAGGTGTGTGTATACATGTAAAACTGCCTGAACCCAGATTAGGAGTAAACCATTCGATTGTTTACCAGTGAGTTCCATAAAAACAGTCGAGTCATTCTTTAACATACAGAGGAAAAAATAAATAAAATAAACCCAATATTCATTTAAACTTTTGTTTATAACCATGACTTAGCTTCACTGCAGAGCGAAAGCGGGGAGTATCATGTTTTATTATATTAGCCAATCGCGCCACCCCTACAACTTAAATGGTTCTGTTCCAATCACTGGCAGGACAGTTTTCTGTGTACATGTGAATGATCTGAAGCTAGAAAATAAAAAGGGTTATGAAAAGGGGAGGAAGGGTTTCATTACCAAAACTGCTCCTGACAATTCGGACTATAAACTTGTTTCAGTGGGTGTGTATGATAGTTGATTGAGCAGGCATTGATAGTCTATTGTCTTCCCTTAAAAATGTAGGTAAATTATTTGATTTATAAATTCGGGTAAAAAACTTTTTCACTCCACCACATTGTTTGCTTGATTTGTGAAGACCTAAATCTCGAAGCTAATTGCATTTGTTTAACTCCGGACTTAATCCTGCCGAGGGCTTCAAGCTTCTCTTTAACAGTAATACCTTTACGTTTCTGTATCCCGTTATCTGTTGTAAATACCCACTAATTAATACTTAATTTGTGAGTAATGGCACAAACTATATGGAATGTCTTAAAATAATGCACAATATATGTGATTACATATAAATGACAAATGTTTCAGTCACTTTAATATGACAATACTAGCAACTGTTCAAGTATGTTTAACCAAACAGATCAAACTTGCTTCAAAATATTAAAGAATCTGAAATGTGGTCAAGTTCCCAGCAATAATTCTCTCAAAACAAATTTATAAACTTGGACATGGTTTTTACAAGAAATATGTAGTTCTTAAAGCAAAATCTTCGCCAAATAATGAAAAGAAATTCTGATACTAAGATACATTTACTGGTGTGCATCAGAGAGCTTTAAGTTGTTCAGCCTAGAGATTACACAGCATTATTAGTAAATTCCCATACAGAATTGTTTCCTTTTTTTAAATATTTTATTTCTGGTCTGATCAGAATAAGCTCGCATTAAGGTGTTTTGCCTAGTGGCTTTTGCTGGTTTTTGTTGGGCAATGAGAGTAAAGTAACTTGCCTAAAAACACAACATAGTAGCATACCCAGCCAGGTCTGGGAATCAAACCAGAATTCCTGCATGTCCAGTCCATCATGCTAACTACTGAGCTACTGATTTTTTGCCTTAGTAAAAACTTCTCCATCCACAAGATTTTAATAATTCACTGGTATTTTAAAAACTAGTCTAATAAATATAATTATATCATCAAACTATTGTCCACCTTAGAGTGTTACCTATTATATCACTATTTTATATTTTTCTTCAGTTCATATAACAAATCATTCATTATAATCCCCCAATTTGCATTCATTTGTTACTTTTTATAACTTGTTATATACCTAACATGTATTAATTGTTTTAATTTGTTCTATTCTTCATTCTATCTTAGTTAACCAGTTGATAAACATACTGCATATTTTCTTAATGCTATCTTGGTTTAGCCTACTGTACATTTTCTTAATTCTGTCTTGGTTAATCAGTTGGCATGCCTCACGAACATTTTTTTCATTCTGTCTTGGTTAATCAGTTGGGATGCCTCACAGACATTTTTTTCATTCTGTCTTGGTTAATCAGTTGGCATGCCTCACGAAAATTTTTTCATTCTGTCTTGGTTAATCAGTTGGCATGCCTCACGAACATTTTTTTCATTCTGTCTTGGTTAATCAGTTGGCAAGCCTCATGGACATTTTTTTCATTCTGTCTTGGTTAATCAGATGACAAACCTACTGCACATTTTCTACATTCTATTTTGGTTACCGGGGTAATCAGTTTGCAAGCATACTACACATGTTCTTTATTCTATCTTGGATAATCAGCTGGCAAGTATACTGCACATTTTCTTCCATCTATTTTGGTTCATCAGTTGGCAAGCATCATGCACAGTTCCTTCAGTCTATCTTGGTTCATCAATTGGCAAGCATTTTTTCTTCATTTTATCTTGGTTTGTCAGTTGAGAAGCATACTGCACATTTTTCTACATATAATGCACACCTAACTGCAAAAGAATGTAGATACAGATCGACCAGTCACCAAATGTGCAGAAAGATCATGGTCCATGCAGTTCATTCTAAGTATGATTTCAACCATACAGCTTACAGACCCTGATCTGCTGGTCTGTGATGCTATATGTGGACCTATGTGATTTAACATGGCAGGGGAGACTATACATATATACCAATACATACAATATTTATTTTAGCAAGTAAAATATCCTCTTGAAACCAAAATTTTATGCATATTAACATAATTTGAGCCCAAGAAGTCAATGCATGAAGTCTGACATACACATGTCCCCCTTTGTATTTAATCATGAAATAAACATTTATGTGAAGATAAGATCTATGAATTTTTAAAGATTGAGAAAGGATAGACAAGATGAGATGTACTAGTCTTAAGAAGACCAAAGTAGACCTCATTCTCTCCTACCTTGTCCTCTTCCTTTTCTGAGTTCATTATCTGTCTCATCTCTTTTATCTTTCTTCTCTGCTCCAGCAACTCCTATAAATGAAAAAAAAGATAATGAAATTTCTAGATATAAAATTTTAACTGTGTCAGGCTACTGTAAGATGGTGAAAAGATATTCATTCCCACTCTTTTCAAAGAAAAGGGGGACTATAAGACACTAGCTGTCTATGCATGTATGTAAAATTTCACTCCTGAATTCCTTCTAAACTAATCCAGATTGACTTTTAAACCAAGGTTATGGCCTGTAGATAGACTTTAAAACCAAGGGTATGGCCTGTAGATGAGCACAATAGTTTTAGAATTTTGATCTATCCATTGAGGCAGAAACTGGGGATTGGGGGAACATGTAGGGTAGGAGCTACATATAAGTGATAAATACACAACTGTATGTAGCTAAGCTGCTGAATATATATATTCATATGCTGAATATCCTATCTACATCTTTCCTACACACAAATATTTACAACGTAACATCATTTATATGACAATTTTACTACACAAAATTAATATTATCTTGAGTCATCTCTAAAGGTACCAAATATACTCACACTTATAAGTCAAGTCCAACTGCACAGATCTGCCATCACATAATGCATCAGTAGATCTGGGTTTATGCAGTTTGTTAGGAATAATCAGTAGAACAAACAACACCAACTCTGATCTGCTCATTATTATGCAATGGCAGATCAGAGTCTATGTTGTTTGCATTTGGACTAAACTTATAAGTGAGTATATATGGTGTAATATCAAAAGCATCTGTCAGTCAATGAAAACCCAACTGATATGAGTAAATATTCTTGTAGCAGTAACTGAAGACAACATACATGTATTCTGTACGGTTTTAAAGGAATCTTACATTTTTGCTAATTTCAAATTAGATATAGGAAACTTATTGAAACTTTTTACGGTTTGCTCATTTCAAAATAAACATAGGAAACTTATTGAAACTTTTAATGTTTTGCTCATCAAGTCATGCAAAACATACAAATTATTTCACTATTTCATACATTTGATAAGAAATGTGTATGTAATTGAAGCTACTGGAATTATAAAATGCTTCTAGTTTGCAACAACTTGTTTTTGCAAATGTACATGTACATTGTTGGGTTTGTTTGCAAAGAGAGCCTACAATCAACTGGCATTTGAGTATGTCCATCTGCAAACATCTCCTTACATTATTAATTGTAAAATTGTGATTCCTTTTGAATTCATAACAAATATAAATCTCATGCAATACACACATTCTGTTGTTTCTCTTGCTGTTTTTGGTGCTCCTGTAGTTGCTTTTCTAACTCTGATATTTTTCTCTGTTCTTCTTCATCAGAATTATCAGAATTAGAGGTAAATATGTCTAGAAAAAAAACAACAGAATGTCAGAAAATATTAATCATTCTGCTTTATAAATAGCATATATACTCCCTTATATGTCGAGTCCAACAACACAGACCCAGATCTGCTGGCACATTATGTAATGGTAGATCAAGTTCTATGTTGTTTGCAGTTGGACATGACTTAATTGGAAGCATATATGGTAATATTTTCATGCCACTAGAATTACTCCAACGAAAAAAAAAGGGAATTGTCATACTATGTTGCCAAAGAAATTCAATTTTATGTAATCTTCATCAAGACTTTCACTTACCTAGTACTTAGAAATGTAATGCAACTTTTCATCTACAAATGACACATAAATGAAATTCAGCTTTTTAATTTGCAACCACTTCACAAATCCTAATATGGAGCCATTGGTTCCTTATGCAAGAGCAAAGTTAAACATCAAACAGGGTCAATAACTTTTGATGGTGAAAAAGAAACCTTTGTCAGCTTTATTACTGCCTTGTTTATACATGTATAATGGTATTATATTTTTTTAAATGATTTATCATTTATTCAATATGCATATAAAAATATAAAGCCCAAAGGTTGATAATTACTTGAAACAAAAATATACTAGGTGCAGTTCTAACAATAACGTGAAACTCATTCTTAACAACTGATATTCACTTCCCTTGAAAAGAAAATACACTAAGTGCAGTTCTAACAATAACAAGAAACTCATTCTTAACAACTGATATTCACTTCAGAAATGTGAAATTACTACATGTATTTTCTTTGCAACAAAAGTGGAACAATCAACAGTCTTCATAAATTAATAAACATTTTAAGTGAAATCCATCTTTCTCAACTTGTAAATCAATAAAATATTAAGAGTGATTAAAAAGTCATGTCCAAAGTTTTATAGATATTAAGTCTGATACAACTTTGGTTTCTACATATAGGGTCCTTCAAAAGTTACTGATCAGATGAAGAGGTCATGATGCAAGTGGAGAAAAAAAATTCTGAAGTCAAACAGGTACCATAACAGTCAACTCTTGATGGACAAAGGCAAAAATTGTAGTTGCCCCAGATCTTCTGACTATAATGTCTTGTACAACATTTAGTTTCAATTCACCGAGTCCTTCAAAGGTTACTGATCTGAAATGAAGTCTGCAATGGGCTGGATTGTGACAGACATATGTAACACCACTGTAAAGGCATATAGCGGGGGCTAAAAAAAATGAGTTGAAAATTAGGTCACAGACTTCTATCTTATAGAGAAGGGCATTTGCTTGCCTCAACAATTTAAAATTGGTGTAATTTGTTTTTATCTGATTTCAGTGTGATCACACTGAAATGTCTCAAGTAGGAAAACATGGTTACCAGTTTGAGTCACTTTCTCGATCTTGACAATTTCCCTTACTCTGTCCTTGGATTGTATGGCTGGTGTGGGTCTGTCTCTGGTAAAACAAAGCACCTTTGAATTTTAATTCTTAAAATATCCATACATTCTGTTTAACAATAGAAATCCCATGCTAAAATCAACTGTGCCAGTTACGATGCCCATGTGGGCATGAGATCTCTCACCTGGCCAACAATTTCCTAATAGGCAAATGCAAGAGCAGTTGGCCAAAAAATCTTGGTCAGTTGGATGCTTTCTGTAGACATTTCTAATGCTGTTAACTGCATATATTATGAAAACAACTGTTGCAAGATATCTCTAGTTTTTAGGCATTTTCATCCTCATTTAATGTACAGCAACATTTGCCCAATACTAAAAGACCTTTATGCAAGAATACTTTCTGTCAAAGCTGGTCAAATTCTTTCAAGCAGTTTTTGAGATAATGCTGTGTAAATATTTTTCTTTTTTCAGTAACCTGGCGATATTTTGATGGTTGGTACAAACTTCAAAGCCCTTCATGCCATAGTGTTTTCTGTGAAATCTGGTCCAATTCTGTTCAGTGATTTTTGAGAAGTTATTGTAATATTTTTCTGTAACAGTAGTCAAATTTGATCAGATCAGCATCATTTTGTACAAATGTCAGGATGCTTCCTATATAATTTGGTTGATCTGTTGTGTGGTTTTTGAAAAGAGATCATTTAAAGGTTTTTCTAATTTTAGTAATGGTGGCCATATTTAATGGCAGAGCAACATCATTTGTAAATACTTTCAAGCCATTCATGCCAAGATGATTTCTGGTCAAATTCTGAGTTTGAGAAGAAGTTGTAACAAGTAACTTTTTAGTAGTTGTTGTAATGATGGCCATATTTGCTGGTAGATTGGCATAATTAGTATAAATTTAAGAGACTGACACCAGGATGTTATCTGTGAAATTTGATAGAAATCAGTTGATCAATTTTGCAAAAGAAGATGAATGTGTTGTGGGATGATGCACAGACACACGAGGTATGAAGGACAACACAATAAGTTCACTTGGCCTTATGCCCAGGTGACCTAAAAGCTAATTTCTTGATATATGGCAGCCACCCTAGCTCCTTGGAACCTGTAGACACACACAGAAGAAAGTACATTATTAAAATGAACCCCTGTGATTGTAAATGATTCCTAAAGACCCAAACATATTTGCCATAGCATGAATAAATAAATGAAAGATACATGTAAAAATAAGTCATAATGTATTCTAAAACTGAAAATTTAGCAGTGAAATCCGTCTATCCCCCAAGTTGGAAAAAGAGGGAATTTTCTAAATATATAAGGGAGATTTAATGAAGTAAACAAGTGTAGGACTTGCAAATATAACGCATACTTTTTGTGCATTTGGTTGATTTTTGCCACAATGTTTTAGATATTAATTTGAATTCTACAATCATGCATCTTAAACTAAACCTGCTAATGTTAGTAATGGTGGCCATATATGACAAGGGTAGGGCTTGCAAACCTGCTAAGGGAAACTATAACTTAGACAGGAGTTATCCTGAAATCTGCATATTGAAACTGTCTGACTTGTCCAGTCATTCTGCATATTGAAATTCTCTGACTTGTCCAGTCATTCTGCATATTGAAATTGTCTGACTTGACCAGTCATTCTGATAAACCAATATACTTATCTTATTATTAGTTATTAAAATATGTCAAAATTATTATGATGAATACAGAATTTGCTCTATTTGAATTTGTCCTATCATAAACCTTGCCCTTTGATAGTCCCCCCTCCCAACAAGCTTTTTCGAGTCTTTAAGTATCCTCTTGTTTGTATGCATGCAAACTGGGATGTTAGTCCATGTGTTTACATACATACAAACTGGGATGTTAGTCCATATGTTTACATACATACAAACTGGGATGTTAGTCCATGTGTTTACATAGAATCCAGAATCTAAATTTACCTCTTTTCTCTATCAGAACTGTAACTAAATACTCACTCAGATCTTGACCTTGAAGGTGATCTGCACAAAACAAACCAACAGAGCATTGAGTGTTGCATACAAAATTAGCCCAAAATACTGTAAAATCTTCTTTACATCTTTATGAAGTAAAAGCTTTCAAATTTCTGTCTACTGAAAGAAAGCTTTCAATTCAAACTATGAAGATGGTATTGGTACATTCTGTCATGTAACACAGTACATCAACCGGGAATAATAATTATTAGAATAAATAAAGACACCAAAGACTGATAACTTCTCTTTTGGACAGAAACTGACCTTGATTTCTGTATCTTCTCTTCTTTTTCTGCTTTTTGCCTGATCAAAAAGTACCATGAGCATGGAATGTTAGAACATAAACAAGCATACAAAAGACAAAGACTAATGTTGACCATGAAGTATCAGGCTTTATGCAATAAGTAAGTTTTATCTATGTTAAATATAGATAGGCAAAAGAATCTGCCTAAAAATTTAGAAATCTGATTAAAACATAGGCTGACATGGAAAGCTGGAGAATCCATCTAGAGTCTGTCTAACTGTAACACGGACTTTTGCCAAAATTCCTGCTATATAATACATGTTGGGGTGTAATTTTGGACTTGATTTATTTTCTAACCAACATCTAGGCAGAATAAAGAACTTAGTGACTTGCATCTATTACATGAGAAGAGGAATCTGGACTTGATTTATTTTCTAACCAACATTTAGGCAGAATGAAGAACTTAGTGACTTGCATCTATTACATGAGAAGAGGAATCTGGACTTGATTTATTTTCTAACCAACATTTAGGCAGAATGAAGAACTTAGTGACTTGCATCTATTACATGAGAAGAGGAATCTGGACTTGATTTATTTTCTAACCAACATTTAGGCAGAATGAAGAACTTAGTCATTTACATCAGCTAAATAAAAGGCAGAATTTCATACTTAGTTTTTGCGAGAATAAGGTCAGATGCAAATTTGGACTTAGTCACTTGTACAACAGATATGAACTGAATCTTTGTATCATGTGCATTTGTCAAATGTAATGCTCCTTACTAAATTTTTAACTTAGTAATTTCTTTTTACTAGTGATTTAAGTAAATGTTTTACTACCTAATTACTAGCTTTTACTTGCTAATTACTTGCTTTTACTTGGTATTACTTACTTTAACATACATTACTTAATTCAGCAAAATAAATTACTTAAAGCTATTACTAAGAAATCAAATTACTTAATTTTCAAGCATGAATTACTTACATGTTTCACTTGAAAAAGAGTCTACTTGAAGCAGTAAAAACAATTGCTAATTCTTTCACTTATTTTAGTAAAAGTTTTACAACCTGATTACTAGTTTTGACGTAATAATTACTCATTTTTACATGGCTACTTGAAACAAATATAACTTAATTCAATACAATTAATGATGATAGACTATTAATAAGTAATCAAATTACTTCATTTTCTGGCATGAATTATAGGATTTACTTGAAAATGACAGATTACTTGAAGGAATAAAAAAGATATTAGATTTAACTACTCAAGAATTAATGATTAAATGATTACAACAATACAAATAATTACATGCCTCAAATAGCTTAAACAGTGTTATTGGCTTGGGACTCTAGCTCTAGGATATATATAAATAACAAAGGCTTATATCGGAGAGCTGTCCCTTTCAGCATATTACAATATATCCCTTACAGAAATGCAGTATGCATTGAAAGTGCAGTAAATACTGTACTTATACTGGACAAATACTGCATCTATGCTGCAATAGTGCAGTACATTTCCAGCATAACATGGACTGCTATCATGCTGAATATACATGATGCAGTCATGCTACACTAATTTAAAAATATCACAACATTTAGATCAAAGAATTTAATTTCATCTGTATTTCTACGCTGGTTTTTATATCATTCTCTAAGCTGTTATCAGACCATTGGCTTGCTGACTGAATTTGTTTTATGCAGTTTCTTTTGGTGTAAAAGTAACATATTTTGGGACCAACATTTTCTTTCAGTTTTCAGAGTAGAGTTTTCAGAGTAGAGAATTTTGGTTTACTGAGTTAACGTTGATTGAAATGAAACAAGGAAAAAATTCTGATCTAGAACCATAATTCAGTTTCAATGGGACTTTGGTTTACTGAGGTATTGGTCTAAGACGTTTCACTCGATTTATAAGCAAATAATTATATATGACCACTATAGAATAATTTGCATCCATGAATTTGATTTAAGGATTAAAATTTAAGTTACCTTGGAATAAAGTACTTATACCTATATATATAATAAGTTGGAAGGTATACATTCAGTTTGACCATTCTAATAATTCCAATGTCAAATATAATTACACAAGAGTTTTTATACAAGGTTCCATAGAATGATGTGTGTGATACACATGCAATGCTGCATCCCCCTACCCCCTCTGACCCACAAAAACCATAACATAGAGTCTTAATGCTGACACCATTGCCATCACAACGAGACATATCAGACCTACGCCTGATCATGCTTATGTAGGTGAGACAAAAATGTCTCATGCACACAAGATGTACCGTAATGATGGTTTAAAAGAAGGCTACTATACTGGAAATCAACATATTTCACTTACATGTAATTAGGAACTAACAAGGTTCCATGAATGAAAAACGGCTACCTTGAAAAAACTTCCAAAATTAAACAAATTACATAATCAAAGTATACACATGAAAGCTTGAGGGTTGTCTGACAAGCATGCTACTTGAGATCAAGGGATAAAACACAAAGATGACTTGGTATGTAATACCCCAGGTAAAATCACCTATACAGACTGTATATTGCTCTAAGTATTGAACTGTACACCCAGACACAGGCCAGATCTTGCTCTAAGTATTGGAACTGTACACCCAGACATAGGCCAGATCTTGCTCTAAGTATTTAAACTGTACACCCAGACACAGGCTAGATCTTGCTCTAAGTATTGGAACTAAACACTGACACAGGCCAGATCTTGCTCTAAGTATTGGAACTGTACACCCAGACACAGGCCAGATCTTGCTCTAAGTACTGAAACTGTAGACTCAGACACAGGCCAGATCTTGCTCTAAGTATTGGAACTGTACACCCAGACACAGGCCAGATCTTGCTCTAAGTATTTAAACTGTAGACTCAGACACAGGTCAGATCTTGCTCTAAGTATTGGAACTGTACACCCAGACACAGGCCAGATCTTGCTCTAAGTATTGAAACTGTAGACTCAGACACAGGTCAGATCTTGCTCTAAGTATTGGAACTGTACACCCAGACACAGGCCAGATCTTGCTCTAAGTATTGAAACTGTAGACTCAGACACAGGCCAGATCTTGCTCTAAGTATTGGAACTGTACACCCAGACACAGGCCAGATCTTGCTCTAAGTATTGAAACTGTAGACTCAGACACAGGCCAGATCTTGCTCTAAGTATTGGAACTGTACACCCAGACACAGGCCAGATCTTGCTCTAAGTATTGGAACTGTAGACTCAGACACAGGTCAGATCTTGCTCTAAGTATTGGAACTGTACACCCAGACACAGGCCAGATCTTGCTCTAAGTATTGGAACTGTACACCCAGACACAGGTCAGATCTTGATCTAAGTACTGGAACTGTAGACTCAGACACAGGTCAGATCTTGCTCTAAGTATTGGAACTGTACACCCAGACACAGGTCAGATCTTGATCTAAGTACTAGAACTGTACACCCAGACACAGGCCAGATCTTGCT
The DNA here is from genome assembly GCA_029931535.1 of Margaritifera margaritifera. Lineage (NCBI taxonomy): Eukaryota > Metazoa > Mollusca > Bivalvia > Unionida > Margaritiferidae > Margaritifera > Margaritifera margaritifera. The sequence continues at coordinate 1,272,892 of JAQPZY010001489.1, read as the reverse complement.
CTAAGTACTGAAACTGTACACCCAGACACAGGTCAGATCTTGCTCTAAGTATTGGAACTGTAGACTCAGACACAGGTCAGATCTTGCTCTAAGTATTGGAACTGTACACCCAGACACAGGTCAGATCTTGATCTAAGTACTGGAACTGTACACCCAGACACAGGCCAGATCTTGCTCTAAGTATTGGAACTGTACACCAGATCTTGCTCTAAGTATTGGAACTGTACACCCAGACACAGGTCAGATCTTGCTCTAAGTATTGGAATTGTACACCCAGACACAGGCCAGATCTTGCTCTAAGTATTGGAACTGTACACCCAGACACAGGCCAGATCTTGCTCTAAGTATTGGAACTGTACACCCAGACACAGGTCAGATCTTGCTCTAAGTATTGGAACTGTAGACTCAGACCAATAATTATATTTATAATCAATACAGCAATTAAATTCTCATGCTCAGATGCAGTTAGTAATTAATATAGTCAATAGATATTATTTGCCAGTGACTATCTTTTTTTTAGTTATGAATTAAATGTTTTCGGCCCATACATTTAGTTGATTGGTTAATTATATAAAGTTAGAAATTCCTTTTCCATCATTATTTCGTAGCTAAAGGTTATATATACAGAGAATCAAGTATATCACCATGGACATCATATGTGAAGCAAAATTCTGAAACTCTAAGTGTCATGGGCCTAATATTTCTGTAAGATTTTTAAAAAAAATTTTGTTTCAAGATTTGAGGTTGCCAATGATAGAAAGTTTCAAACCAGGACAGGGCACATCATTTGAGTGCCCACGCCAAGTATTCTGGTGTGTGCAGATGTATGAGTTATCAAAGTACAAGTAAATACTGTTAACTGCAAGGTCTAAATAAGTCAGAAGTATTGAATTTGTCAATTGATAAAGAAATCCGCAAGCGCATTAATAGGGAAGTGGAAAAGAAAATTGTCTCACTTCGAGATAAACAAAAAAAACATGCACTTATATATTATGCATGTCAAAAGAAGCACAAACATTGTGCACAATAAACAACTGCACATGACAACAATATCTCTATGATTCCTTGTGCCAATAATGGGGATAAAGATAAACAATTGTACATATGATTACAATACCTCTATGATTCCTTGTGCCAATAATGGGGATAAAGATAAACAAAATAATGGGGATGAAGATAAACAATTGCACATATGACTACAATGCCTCCATCATTCCTTGTGTGAATAATGGGGATGAAGATAAACAATTGCACATAAGACTACAATGCCTCCATCATTCCTTGTGCGAATAATGGGGATGATGATAAACAATTGCACATATGACTACAATACCTCCATGATTCCTTGTGCCATGATTGTTGTGTTATATATATCTATATATATCATTCCTTGTGCCAATAATGGGGATGAAGATAAACAATTGCACATATGACACTCCATGATTCCTTGTGCCAATAATGGGGATGCAGATCAAGGGTTATTGACCTACAATCAAATACAATAGTTTTCATGATGTTGTTTTATTTAAGCATACTGTAAAGAATACTATAAAAAAAAGTATAGAGCAGCAAGCTAATACCATGAATTATTAAAAGTGAGCTGTCAGTGACTGCATGTCCAACAATCTCTATTCTAAGCAGATATCATATTTATTGAATAACAAAAAGATACAGTGGTCTCCAGGATAAAGGTCATGATATGGCTGATGACATGATGATGTCATGATCAAAGTTCTGTATGCATGTATTTTACCATGGAAGTAAATGAATAAATTCAAAGAAATTGAATATTTGAATTGTCATTTAGCATGAGCTACCTATAGATACAACATTTCTGCAACACAAGTCTGTTTATTTTTTAAATAATATTAATTAAACCTGAGAAAGTTAGTGACTGGTTTCTTGTGCAACACATTCATCCTAAGATGCATGCAAATCTGGTGGAAATGCATGAAAATCTTATATCAGAGTTACAGAACAACTGTTTTTAAGCAATGTTGATTAAATCCTGGAAAATAGGTCACAGTGATCCAGTTTAGGTATACCATCCACCTTCAGCCCAAGATGTACTTAATGGTTTCAATTGGTATAATGAATTTAAGAATTAAAGCTTGGACGGGGAGGATGGGAGAACAAAGTCAAACCTGTATTTGTCAGTTTGTGGTGCTATTTAAACTCTTATCTTTCATACATGCAGCTATAGTTTGATAGTTCTGTCATGATCAATAGAAACATTTGATATCTGCCTTTACAATATTTTATACTTGCAACTGCCAGATTGTTACAGAAGAGAGTCAGGAAGTAAATGTAAATGTGCAATAGGAGCTTCAGTCTTTACACACTTGAATAGAGGAGGACACGTCAATTTTGTAATTATTTCAATAAGCAAACAGAATCCTATTTTTTGCCTTTGTATGACATCACAGCCATTGTGTCCCTTAATCTTCAACAGAAGTCATGGTCTATGCATTTGAAAGCAATGAAAAGTCACATAAAACAGAATTTGTAGATATATTAGGTTAAAAGGTAACCAATTTACATGTATACATTATCTTCAAATATGAAGCAATATATTTTCTCACCCAGTTTCTATGTTTAGCAGGAAGGGAAAATATTTTGTTATATACTGTGCATACATTTAAATTCATGATAAAAATTAGGTAGCCTGTATCTGCTGTTGATTTGTGATGATTCAAAGCTTACTAGAAATGACATTTTTGTTATAATAGAGTTTGTCTCATGAGGAAAGGGTTATAGGTAAAGGGAAATAACTAAATTTCATGGTCATGATTCAACCATACTGAGTTGTTTCCCTTCCTAAGTATATGTCTGGTTTGGAGTGACCTCCCTTGGGAGACCTCTTTAGAGGGCGCTCCAGATATTACGTACCTCTGACTGAGTGACAGGTGTAAGGTGAAGTTTGCATTTGCAACATGCACAATGGAGAAAACGTTGGCATACCTTTATACATGTACAACTTTCATGTATTATGGCTGAAATTTCTTTACACATTGTAGTTGTGGAAATAGTGTATCATAATCTAATCACATATCTGATCAAAATGGCTGCCCCCATATCATTGAAAAATCAGCCTGAACTAGTCCAAAGTACACTAACTTTAGCAGGTATTAAAGTAAGGAAAAGAAATTTTGCCCGAGTAGGAAATACCAGCTCTAAAAGTGCAATGAATGAATTGCAAAATATATAAAAAGGAAAAAATAGTTATCGGCTCATTTTTTTACAATTTACCTTTGAAATCCAGGAAGTGAAAATGACCAAGCGGTGCTAACATTTTTTTGATACATGCACATCTGAAGTAAGGTCAAGCTGTATACTCTATAACCCAATTTACACCCATCAATTATATACCAAAATAATGGGAATTAAAAGTTCTTCTAACAATACCAAAGATATACATCTTTTTTTAAATAGCCAGGATAACCAGTGAGGAAAACCTGGGAAATTCTTTTTATTTAAAAATTAAACTCTATGCAAAGTACGAAACTGCAGCACGCCACCTTAGTAGGAAAAATACCAACAAAAAGAATGTAGAAGAAAATAAAAGAATAAACAATTTAGACTGTTTGGTTTTTTTTAAGACCAATTTGAAACATCAGCAACAACCCTGCCAGCAAGCCATGTGCCCAAACTTACAAATTGTATCATGTTTATATCTACTGCATATACTCAATTATAAGGTATAATGGTACCATTTGCGCAAGCTGGGGAGGGGGGGGGGGCAGAGCTAAAGGTGTGAGGAACATTGTATTCAGAAATAAACAACAAAACTAGCTGTGATTGGTGCATTATGTAAGAGTTGTAGTTTTTGTCAGGCTTAAAAAATAGTTCAGTCACGGCAACATGTGAGATTATGTTAGTTCATATCTAGATCATATTTTGTATTTTTTATGATTTTTTTAGAAATGTGATACAAATCAATGAAAATGCCTCTGTTGTGACTGGATAACTCTTAGCCCTGTTAGTTCCAGCAGAGTTATCTCTCTTAAATGCAATGGAGTACCTGATTCTGTCCTTGTCAAACTGACAATCTGACATTGCTCTCTTGGAGAGTGTGTGACACACATGCTGAGGTAGGATAGAAATTATATTTATTTCACCAAACATTAGCATTCAAGTCTAAACAATTGGTACCATCATGCCATAAATCCCTGTGTAAACAACATAGTCCCTAATTTGCCATCGCATAAAGCGCTAGCAGATCAGTCTATTAGTTCATTCTAATGATTACTCTTAACAAGCTGCAGAGACCCAGATCTGTCAGTGCATTATGCAATGGCAGATCTGCGTCTGTACAGTTTGCAGTTGGACTTGACTTTTAAGCAAGTATAGACAGTAAGAACAGTTTGTTTTACTTACCCATCTTTGAATGAACATTGAAGTTCTGCTATGTATTGCACTGTTTCATAGAACCTAACCTGGTCAATCTTCACCAAGTGACACCTCCTTGTTGTGGTCTAATTCAAAGAAAAAATAATATCGTTAAATGTGTTTAATTAACTGTAGAATTACATTGCAGCAATCTAATTTTGGTATGTGACACAGCTTCATCTCCAAGATACACTTAAAATGGATGTTTGGTGGCAATAGGTTAAAAAGTATTGAAATTTGAGTTTAGACACCAACATAATGTTGAAAATCCTGGAAAGGATGTTACAGTGACCGGGTTTGAAAGTGTGAATTCTTTTATTCTAAGAGACAATCTATATTAATTAAGATTAGAAATTTGAGGGGGGGGGGGGGGACTGGTGGAAAAATTCAAGATTTGGTTATATAAGATCTGAATATATGATACTTTACTGTACTATATTTATCTGTCACAGCTATAACAAACCATAATTATATTCTAGTCTCATTTATATTGCATCTGTTTATCCAATGATCACTTTTATATGGCACAACAATGGGAATGATTTCCTTAAAGTCAATTATAAATTGTATCTGTTTATCCCAGAATCATCTTTATACCACCTTTTTAGCAGCACTATGTAGGAATGGAAACTATTGTTAAAATAACTGGTTTTCAAAACTTTTGGCGATGGGTGCATCACAAAAGGACCCACTCACTACAATTTGCTCATTTGGGTTTCAAACAGAGGAACTTGTGTTGGAAGACCAAAGTTACGAGAAGATGGTCATTCAGGGGCCATGACTCCTCTAAATGATGATGTGGAATGCTTGAAATCAAACTCCTTCAAGGACTTATCAATACAAGTAACATCCAATGTAAGGTCAAGAAGTTGATCAACAAGGGCCATAACTCTGTATAAAATAGAGCAGATGAGACAGAAGTCATAAAAGGCACACCTAGTCATATGAGAGAATGTTCATACCAAATTACATCAGAACATGTGGATAGTGTTGCACCTAGGATCCCAAGGTCAGGGGACACTGTGTCCCTCACTATCCAGATTTGGGGAACACACAACATTTTAAAGGGACAAAGGAAAATTGTAGTACATAATGCATTACAAGTGCTAGAAAAAAAGAGATCATCTTATTTGCTTCGAGAGATTTGCCACCTTAACTTTCTCATACTTTCCTTGGACATTTAAATTATTGCAAAAAATGTTTTATCATGTGATCAAGTAACTCATGAAAACATTAATATGATTAAATATCTGGTTAACCTGAAATGAACTACACCATGGAATTTTCCATTCCGAATCTTACTCTCATTTACTTTTAGTGTTTACTCATTATCTACTAGCATTTATGATAATAAATACCCATGTTTTCTTAATTACTTTTCTTTTAAAAGTATTAAATTTTTAATCAAATGACAAATTGTGTATTTACATAAATTAGTTCCTTTTTTCATTAATTCAGCTTGAGAATAAATTAAATCTTCACTGCCATAGGTGTGACTTTAACCTCGAAAATACAATACAATAGTGGCAGTCAAAGACTTTAGCAACTCGGCCGACTACCACAAACCTTGAATGTTTTCATTGCCAGATTCATTGTTTTGAAATGAATATTTATTGCCATCTTACAGGTTCTATCACTTTTAGCGACTTTGGCCATTGTTGGTGCCAACATAGGCGTGGATGTACATCCACGAAGGAAAAGTGTAGGCATATTTGTTTTATTTTTTCATGACAAAAAAGCACGCCGAGGGGTGCACAGGGTCAAGATTTGGGGGGCTTAGGACAAAAAGTTGCGGGAAACCCGTGAGCCCGCGCTCTGGGTTGCAACACCGATGTTGAATGTTTCTTGAGCTATGCTGGTTATGAACAATATCCCATGTGAAGATTTAGAGTTAATTGTAATGGGTTATAACTCTTATCAAAATGGATTTGACAAGATAAAACCCATAAAAGGCATCAACGATTTCAGAGTTATGCTGGTTACTATAATCTGCTGTAGTGGAGATTTAAAATTGATGGAAAAATGTGGCAACATATGAAACCTTGGTGCACACTTTTTTTGTTCAATAAGATGTTTGAGAATCATCTGCTTGTATTTAAACATTACATAATATTGCCATTTAACTGATATTAATTTGCAGATGCTTATACACCCTTTCAAATGTACAGAATACATATGATTTTCACCTTTGATAATACATGTATGAAGTAAATTTAGATACAACTTTTATGGTGATCATTTGTACATAGTTCACACCTGTAAATGAGCTAATTAGCACAGTGTTTCTATCTGTGGTCACAAAAAGTCTGCATACGAATTTCTCCCTCGCTGAACCATCTACCATTAATTCCTATTGCTAATTTGTATTGAATAGATGAGATAAGACTGTAGTAACAATTTGTTGCTGGTTTTATATTCAGAATCTCATTCCTTTATCCAAAAGCTGGGTTAATCCAATGACCGTGGGAACAGTTGACAATAAGATTAATCAGATCCTATAGTAAGTGTTACCATAAGACAACTAGGTCAAAGAAACTTGTGTGACCTGCCACCCATTGTAGATAATTATGGTGTAAAACTTCATCTGGTCTCCAATTCTATGTGGTATGTGTCGCACTATTCCTGGAACATAGCATTCCTTTTCTGTGTCCACATCGCAAACTCGAATGAGAACAAAGTCACCAGTCTGAAAGAATATATATGAAGCTGTAAAACAATATAAACTTTTGAATATAAGAAGACACCTATCAAATCTTATTTTTCCTTTTAGCTTCTACATTCCTTGACATGTAACTCAATTTAAATTGATTTCACTGAACACAAAGGTTCTTCTTACAAGGTTTGAGATTTTGTTGTTGCTGACATACACATTTGTCCCTGCTTTCTAAACATGGGTACACCAAAAACAATTATTAAGTACCTTATACACTCATGTATAAGTCAGATCCAACTGCAAACTGCACAGACCCAGATGTGTCAGTACATTACAAACCAGCAGAAATGGGTCTATGCAGTTTATTAGGAGTAATGAGTAGAACAAACAACATAGATCCTGATCTGTGGTGCATTATGTGGTGGCAGATCAGGGTCTGATCTGTACACAATTGTGTCATAGTCAAGTCTCATGCAAGCTGATCTGTATACAATTAAGCCATAGTCAAGTCTCATGCAAGCTGATCTGTACACAACTGTGCCATAGTCAAGTCTCATGCAAGCTGATCTGTACACAATTGTGTCGTAGTCAAGTCTCAATCGTACTCAAGTCCCATATAACCAGAGTAAGAACTAGTCCGGTTTGAACTCTGTTTTTGCCAAAACTGAAAGGTTTATTGTAATCTACAGCATTTGCAGATTTTAAAATTTTAAAATTTGAAAGAACCTTTCCTTTCAGGTTTTGGAAACGGTGGAAGTCAAAAGAATAGTTATCAGGTGAAAAATGTTTGGAGAATGTTTTGGCCTGTATGTTTAAAATTTCTGGTAGGGTTATTGACCAATTTATCAGATTTCTTGAAGTGTTTGCTACAGCTTTTTCTTAGTTTTGCCAATGATTTTCTGTACCATATTCCATACTGATTCAATAGCAGAGTGAAATTTCAATCCAGACCCATAGGATCTTGTATGTTTTCCTATTGCTCTCTCTAATTGTACAATGAACTTAAACTTGGTATATATGGTATTTATTCAGAGTTTCAGTTGTTGGATTGGCACTGAATTATCTAAGGATGTTTCTCCATTGTTGGAAACATGTACACTTGGGAGCTTGCAACTATGATCGACCAGAAGCATTCGGGAGGTGGACAACATTTATATATACAATAATTTTCAGTTTCACTTTCCCTCCCAAATACCCTAAAAAAACTGACCACTCCATTACATAAGAAACTAAATTCCCTTCATAGTTTACTCAATGTTCATATTTCACAATACTTCTTAAAAACACTCACTGTAAGTATTAACAAAACACCATTAGGTTCTCCATAGTAATAATTTGTTTATGTCCATTTTGAATTCACTTTCAGTTCCTTCAGGTTCCTTTTTGGTTGCAATTCATAAATTTTTGGTTCTTTTTAATAAATTTTTTTTTTTTTCATTTTCAGTGATTAGGCATGTACCCTTAAGAAGCTCCTTACTCTGACCTAATTTTCTTCACAAGAAACTTGAACATACATTGAGAGGAGAACATGCAAGTCACTTTACAATTTCTACAGTAAAGTTATATGGTCTGCTTTATATTTGAGTGTGTCTCAAAAATGTGTTCAAACTACACTGCAGTGAAGTAGTAATTGTACTGCAAGTATATGCCGATTATTCACAGTAAATCATAGATGATTTTAAAAAACAAGCTCTTATAGTGGGCCATTGGCACCCTCTAATCTCCCCCGCCCCGAAACAGTTTACTGATTATTGTGAGAAACAGTACTGATGTACCTGGGTGGTGGGGAGTGCAGATGATAGTAGGATGGTGCAATATAGAAAGCATGTGCATTTTTAAATTGGTACAAACTGTGCAACTTCCCTTCCAACTTTAATGATACATCTTTTCTGGTGTATTTTCTCACGTATTTTCCGAGTCCTTTTCTTTTCTTATCCTTCTATTTTTGCTGTATACTGTGTACAATAGACGTGATTCTGACAAACATCTAATAGCCAAAATTGCCAATACATATTTATGTTGACAAAAACAGAAGATTGGAATTTTAATGCAGATTTGTTACCCCTACCTGTACAGATGCATCAGGTATATAGTTATCCTCTGTCCATCTTTCAGCCTGAGACAAAATCTTGTTAGCACAGCTGTCCAACACTTTTTGATGGATTGCCATGAAACTTGAAAATATTATGATCATCACCTGAAGATGTGCATATCGACAAATCACTTTGCTCCCAAAAAATTTATTAGAGTTATTGCCTTTTTTGTCTAGTAGTTTAATGAAGCAATCTTGTTAGAAAAACTAGTCCTGCAGTTTTTTGTGGATTGCCATGAAACTTCATAACTGTCATGGTCATCACTTGGAAATGTACATACATGTATTGACAACTCACTTTGCTCCCACACATTTTTATTAGAGCTATTGCCATTTAATACTTGCATCTTAATGCAGTGCATGATAGAATCTTCTGAACACAACTGGTCTCACAGATTTCAGTCGATTGCCATTAAACTTGGGAAATGTTATGATGATCATTGAAGATGCGCATATCAACAAATCACTATGCTCTTGCATATTTATTTGGAGTTATTGCCTCTTTTCATTTGGAGTGCGATGTAGTGTATGACAGAATCTTGCGAACAGAACTAGTCTCACTATTTTTATCAGACTGACATGAAACTTTGCACATGTTATGGTTATCATTTAAAGATCTGCATATGGACACACCACTTTTTGCTCATAATTTTTGTTCGAGTTATTGCCCTTTTTATTCTGCAGCTGAATGCAGTGAAAGATGGAATCTTGTGAAAACAACTTGTCTTGCAATTTTGTATGAAACGTATTAAAAATGCACTAATATTATGGTCATCATCTAAAGACAGAAATACTGACAAATCTTTGTGCTCCTGTGATTTTTGTAAGAGTTGTTGTCTTTTTTAACTTGCAGCAGTGAATGACAGAATTTTGTAAATGCAGCTTCTCACGCAATAGATTGCTGTGAAACTTAGTACACATTATGCTCATTATCAAGAGATATGCATGTTGACCAATCATTTCTCACACTGTAATAATGAGGGGGCCTCAAAAAAAAAAAGAATCTATTCATTTTTATTTAAAATAATTATAAAGGATATATATATAATAGATCTGGGCCATATTTGCCTCCAGGTTAATGGTAGAATGGGAGTTTTGGCCTTGAATCTGGGAAGCAGTTGTATATTAAGTGAGAAATCACATTTTCTTACCCTCAATTCTGGTCTAGGGATAGAGCCTCCCATAGGGATAATCAATTTCATCTTGGTCTCCTGTTGTTCATTATTGCCAAACACAACAACTGAACATTTTTTACTCAAAGTGACAAGGACATGTCCTGAAAAAACAAAGATGTTAGGATACAAGTTTTAGTTCCATATTTTGTATGGCTAAACTACTGTGCTGTCATGAATGTGTGTGCTCCCAGAGCATGCAGTTTAAAATATGTACAAGTTCATGATCTGTACTGGTGAGAGCCTGAGGCTATACATATATGTAGGAAACTTACAGAGTAAATTTTACTTACATAAACTTTATAATAGGAAGAAGAATAATAACTATAATTATTATTTAGATATGTAAATATTACACAGAGACAACATATGATATCTTTCCACTAATTAAAATCTTAAATTAAAATATTTTTTTATAAGCAGAGAGTGAAAGTTCCATAGTTGAGGAGTTATTTAAAAGTGAGGTATTACCTGCACCTGATATGTATGCAGTGGTGATGTATCATTAGAACAAAGAATGCACTAAGCTAGAGATTCTTATGTGGGGAATTTTCATTGATAATGAAATAAATACATGTGGTGATATGGTAAAAATTCTACAAACTGAAATGAGTAATGCTGTATTTACAGTCAATATGGTCATCAATAGATAGATAGGAAAAAGACAAAAGATTGACTTTTGGGAATACATGTAATTAAAAAGATACTGTGCAGTTCAATGCAGCAAAGTGATCTCAGCTTTTTTCTTCCTAAATGACATTATGTAGGTTACAAAGAGAGAATAAATATGTACAATATACATTTCTGGACAAAATAATAGACAATAATTCTTCTTTTTTTTTAAACTGCATATGGAATGTTAAATGCCATCCATCCCCCTGCCATGTTAAATGTCACCCCTTATCTGTAACTATTTGCAGGGCTCCCCAACCCTCTTTTGTTGAATGTCACCCCTTATGTGTAACTATTTGCAGGGCTCCCCAACCCTCTTTTGTTGAATGTCACCCCTTATGTGTAACTATTTGCAGGGCTTATTTCTCCTTCATTAATCAATAAGCAAAATTTAAAATGAAAAAATGTTTTACATTTAAAAAATTTTACCGAATGAAAAGAAGAACTTATTTATCAATATTCTTCATTTTATTCTCTCTCTCTCTCTCTTCCCATGGTGATTGCCTACATTTTATTTCTAAATCTTTTCTAAGCATTTACAATGATTTGTGACAAATTTATAATTTGTATTCTTTAAAAATTTAGGAAGAAAAAAATATTTCATCAAAAAGAAGTTCCTTTTTTAAGAGCTGCGGTGGCTCAGTGGTAGTGTGCTTGACTCATGACTGAACAGGTGCAGGTTTGAATCCAACCATTAAATCAGCCTGGTCCAGCTATCATGGCAAGTCCCAGGGTAAGGTACTTTAATACTTTGATTGCCTTAGTACTACATGTACATTACCTTCAAGTCTTGGTGTGCAGTAAAATTACAAACTAAACCAAACCTTTTTTGTTTTTGATCACATTTTGTGACAATATGTTGTACAAATACACTTTTTATTTATATGAAATAACCATTAAATCAAAACACCTATAACCATTCAATCAAAACAATTTATAAAATAACATTAATTATCAAAAGGTTCTTCTTGTCTTAAGAATAGACTTATTTAAAGTGAACATATGTTAATAGTTCTTAATTCTTATGCGTGAAATATTTATCCCATTTCAACTGATAAAATGGTTGCCTTTTCTTGAAGTTGAATCAATCGACCTGTGAGTGGGGTGTTCTTGGCACTCGCAGTGTAAAACCATTCAAAAACCTTGTCATCTCAATTTTGGTACAAGCATCGCTTAGCATTCAGAATCATTCTCTCTCTATTTACTCCATGTTCCCACTGCTGCAGAATATTCTCCTTATCTGTTACGATATTGTTTGTCGTCCAACCACCCGATGATGTTGCCTCCGTCAATCGAGCGCCATGTTTCTCGCGCCCTAACGCGCTTGTTTTGAGATAATGATGTCATCAACTGTGTCACCAGCATTCTTGAAGAGTGACAGGAATGAATTAAACAGTAAAATCAGACAAAATGAGATTTAAACAGATAATTTCATGTAATTTAAAAAAAATAATAATACAGTGAAACCCCGCTATTACGCGATATTTGGGGTCCATAAAATTCTATCACGGAAAAGCGGGGTCGCGTTATTGTGGGGTTTTACTATATTTTACTTTTTTCAGAGAACAACGTATACACGTCTAATGTATAGCATGAATAGGGTATCAATACCTTTTACTATCTGATATCAATCCGTCTTTGTTTTCCCACATGACAACCCTTTGATTGAGCCACGAGTTTGATACAGCTGTACTTGTTCAGTGCTAAGTAACAGAGAGTGGTTATTTGAACTCCCTGTGATCTTGCCGCCCAAGCTCAGTCTCTACATAAGCACCCACATATGACAATCTTTGATCAACCACCGCATTGTCTGGTGCTTGCTTGTGTATGCAGTTAAAGAAGAAACATAAGTCAGCTATTGTTTATGCAGTGATTGTATACAGGATGAATTGAAGTCCAGTGCACGTGTTGGCGGCTTATGTTTTTTGATGTTTATTAAATTGTGAGAATCTTTTATCAACCACCACATTGTCTGATGCTCGATTGTGTATGCAGTTAAAGAAGAAAAACATGTCGGCTATTGTTTGAGCAATGATTGTATACATAATGAATTGAAGACAAACACAGAGAAGACTTACTGGCTTTACTCATGGATCAGTAATAAGTAACATTTCCGATAATGTTTATTTTGGCATAACACTTCAAGAAATTGGTGAAATTGTTAAATTTCAGAAGCCACGCCACGATCGAATTCATACGTGATCTCTTCCCCAAAATGATAATAAACTTTTTATACACTATTTCTCGTACTTAAAAAAAAATATTTTTTTTCCGTGTACGAGAAAAATACATGTACATGTATATAAAATTTCAGGAACCACGCCACAAACGTATTATACTCGAATTCATACACGATCTCTTCCCCAAAATGATACTGTAATATACACATTTTATACACTATTTCTCGTACTTTGCACAAATAAATGTTCATGTGCGAATGAATATATTAAATTTTGGGAGCCACGCCACGATCGCGTTATATCCGAATTCACGTTATAGCGGGGCGTGTTATAGCGGGGTTTCACTGTAATAATCTATATTTTCACTAATGACTTTTTTGTGTCAGACATATTGGCCTTGAATTTTCTATTATATGTTAAAGATAGCGCCGCCGATCACATGATGACTTTGTTTACATATTTTGAACAGGAAAACCAACTTTGGGAATTAATACAACTAGATAGCCAATGTAAATATTTGGTTTTAATCATGTGGAGTTCTTATACAACGTAAGAAAAATTTACACTCAAAATGCATATTCACTACAGACTTTTTTGTTTCAGTATTATTTCATAATGAACATATATTCTATATCAAAAGACATTGAATCTATTATAATAAAATGTGTATCCATTCACCAGTGTCTATTTTAAAATTTCTCTCTCCCTCTGTCTCCCTGTCTCTCTCTCAGTCTATTGAATCATGTATTTATATGGTAAAGAACAAGCAATCAGTAATATAAGTACGCAAACTACATATACAATTAACGGGAACAAAAATTCATTGTTAAATTTTTTTATTTTTTTTATTTCAAAAACACGGAGACGCTATAAACTAATAATATCCATACCCTGACCTAACTGGCACATTCCAGTCATATGGAACGTGACTTTTTAGTAAGTGTCACGAACCATGGACGCTGCTTCCGGAAATAAGTGAATTTACACACGCTTGAAAAACAGTATACCTTAACTAATGTACATGAATGCCAAACTTTTTTTTAACAATGATTAAATGAAGTAGATATAGTTGAACACTTTCTGTGGTTATTGAATAGATTCTCACAATATATTAATGAATGTGTTAAAATTCACGTTAAGTGCATGAAAAGTGGTTGCTCGAGGCAATTTAATCATGCAGACGAAACTTTTATAGAGTAGACGAAATGCATTGTTTATAAAGGAAGTGATTTTACGTTCACGTGATTTTTCCATCATCGCCTGGTAAACCTATTTTGTTTAGGTTCATTTCTCTTTGTGTGTGAATCCACAAAAGCTATATTTAGCCTATGTTGACCAACTTACCATCCGGTCATAATCATCAAAGAGAAGAACTCAACAGCTCAAAAACCCTATCACAACATTGATGAGCCCATTTCCTGTAAACATCGGTGTTTGTAAATAATGATATAATATTAACTGTAGTGGTACATGTTATAATGTACTTCAGCCAGCAATTATCTCAGTAACGAAAACCTGATAACTGGAAACAGACGTCAGAAAAGATCAAAATAAAATAATAAAACTTTGACAAGATTTGATCAAAAGAACCAGTCCATACAAATACATAAATGGGTAATAGCAACAGATACAACATGTGGACCACAAAACTCTTGCAGACATGAAATGGACAATACAATTCGATTCCTGGCAAGGATCACTATTAATCTCTAAAATAGGCAAGGAAACCACCGTAAGGTGTAATGCCTGAGCAGGGGAGTACAAGCCAGCGTTCAAAATAAAACTTCATGCCTGGGGAGGGAACGAATCTGACGTTAATTCAAAAATCAATCAATCAATCACGGAGCGAATGGAAACCTGGAGACTGGAATCTAAACTAGTACGTCCCCAACAAAAATAAAGAGGAACACAAATCCAAAAACAACATAAATAAATTTTCTTTAAAAATCTGTTTGATTTGTTATTGAAAATACCCACAATGACACAGATCGGGGGGGGGGGAGGCATACAGATGTAAAATCCTTTTACAATTTTCGGTCAAAGGGGGTCACCTCAAATGTCTGCTATATAGTTTATCATCGCTAGAGGTCCCAGAGGTGTCCACAAATAAAATCTGAACAAATAATCAGATTACTTACTGTACCATATGAATTCTTTTGAACACGTATTAGATAAAACGTGGTTGCTTGAGAGGGGTAAATGTAACATTTTTTTTACTAATATGCTGGTCGCATGCCACATCAGAAGGGTGGCCGACCATGAGGGGTACTTTTGTGAACAAAGTCGTCAGTGTGAGAAAATTGGGAATGTAGAGGAGGTGTCCACTGGTGACGGGGGCCGTTTAAGAGGGGGACAACTGTACAGTAATGGATGGTCAGCTCATTCTGGAATGAATGTCACATATAACAGCAAACAGAGACTAAATCAAGTGAGGTTATGCAGTCTGTAATTGTGGACAATCTGCCTTTTCATTGTGTATAGCGGTAAATTTTGGGAATTCAGTCGGGTCACATTTGACTGGAGAAGCAGAATTTTTATGTAGTCACATAGGCCATTCCAACAAGTGTTGTTACCTCCCCTAAAAATTATTCCCCTTCTCAAACTCTTCAGTACAAAGAAATTATATAAGATTTCAAGAGCTCACTTCTGGGTAGAAAAGTAATTGGAAATATAAAGAAGATAAGACTGTTGATGTTTCTTCTACCATAACTGATAATTATAAACAACCATTATGTAACTGATGATAATCTGATGACTATACCATTATAAAGTAAAAACTATAATAGTAATAATAATATATAATGATTATGATAATCATCATCATCACTGTCTGTTTGTTATAATAATAGTAACACAGTATTACTATAATAATAATAATAATAACAATAATAATAACAATAATAATAATAATGACAAAGTTGCCATTACTAATTACTATTACAATCATCATCCTTAATTATAATATATAAATAGTTAATACCTCTACTACTATTACTATTATTATTATTATTATTATTATTGATATATTAATAATATTATTATCATCATCATTAAGATGATTATGACTGAAAATGATTGAGGTTCATTATAATTACTATTAATAATGATGATGAAGTTAATGATATTGATTGCTGATCATTCTCATTATATTAAACATCATCAATATTTGTGTTATTATTAGTATTATTATTCCTAATGATAAATGATGATGATTTCTTACAGTTATTATTTTACTGTATTTAATTAAGACGTAAGCAACAAAATCAAAATAAAATATTAATTATGTAATCAATTAAACAATACTTAATTAATAATAATTAAATAACACTTTATTATTGATTGCATTTAAAATGAATGCTGTATAAATGAATGAGTGAATGACTGAAATGAAAGACTGAGTTTATCCAAAATTCTACTAAGCTGAAATCTTTTTAAGCATTGGACATAGATTAATGTTGGATAGCTTGCCTATTAAATATGAAAATTTGTAAAGATTTTATTTTTTTAAAAATTAAATGGACACGATTATCTGAAATAGTTGCAGCAACAGTTCTATTATATATATATATATATATATATATATATATATATATATATATATATATATATATATATATAATTTTTTTTTCCTTGTCTATCCCGACATCTTTGATATTTCTATATTGATTTGTGTAGTACCCCTCCAAAAATCATTACTGAAAGGAATCAGTTACCAAATGTTTTGAACAAAATCAATTGCATTGTTGTAATGCAGATCAAGATTGATTATGTTTTGGGGGCAAACTGGGTGAAAGCAAATATTTTGGAGCAAATGAAACTCGGGTGTAAATGAAGTAAATCTAGCATTAAACATAAAGATTGACAGAGGAAACTGACATTGTTCATCACTGCGGACCTTTTGAAAAAAATATTTTTTAACATTTCTCCCAAGAGTACAGAATCAATACTGCATGCTGCCAACAAAATGACACAAAAATAATTGGTGACCTGAAATTTAGTTATGTCCATAAATTATTCTGAAACTAGAGTTTATCTTCACTGCTTGATCAATTAAATTACACAAGAAGGAGATGAAAATTTTGACTTTCATAATTGTATGCGCATCAAAATAATTGTTTATATATTCTCAGCCACATGGTAATATTTTGGTGGTTTGAAGATAAGAAATCTCATTTTCTGGAACATTTAAAAATGTTTGACAAATTACTAATAATCCATTAAAGTATCAGAAAATTATTGGCATACAATTAATAAAAATATATACGAGGCTAGTAATGTCTAAATTTGAGAAAATATTTAAAAAAACATAAAAAAATTACAGACACTACCAGATACAATATGACATAGGATCAGAATCACAGGTTACCAATGTAAATACCTACATTATGCAATAATAAATGTTAGCTAGGCTGAATTTACAGTTTGACCTTAATGAAATTCAGTGGTGTCTATTTAGAGTTCATTTTCATGTATATTTCTGTCTGTAAAGCACTATTTGTGATACCAATTTTGTTGAATAAATATTCTTCCTATTTATTATATATATACATGTATATATACATGTATATATATATATATATATATATATATATATATATATATATATATATATATATATATATATATATATATATATATATTTATATATATTTATACACAACAAAACACAGATTCAGTTAAGTTTTTATTTATAATTATAATGTTTGCCTAGGGGGACTGTCTGCTGCTACTGATGAAACTGTTTTGGTTCATTCTGTCAGTGAGTGATTCAGTGGTTACTGAATGGCACAACGTGGTTGTACAGAGGTCACAGCTGGGCTGTGAAACTCCCCGACAGAATGTTATGGATAACCCTTGAGTAAAGTTTCTTCAGCAGAAACTGAAGGAGCCCAGCGGCAACTGGGCTGTCCAACGAAGGTTGGGATGACAGCGGCAACTCTGTGGACTTCACTCAATGGGTTTAGTTTGAATACGCCATATAGCGCTGACATTAGATTCTTGGGTGAATAAACGGAATGGAATGAAGTAATTGCCCTTTATTTAGGGTAAGTAACATACAGCAGCACAGACTTTCCCATGTCCATTGAATACTGCAGGCGTTGAGGCGGGGATGGTGGCGGTTCGACAGAAATATGCGTGCTGTCGCTCTCCACTCCAAACAAGAACAACTGAACAAAGACGCTGCACGTGACAGCTGGGAATGGTTTGATTGAATGGTGAGTGATGTATTAATACAGCTCATGCATATTAATGCGGACTATTTGCAGAAATGGTAGTGAATGGGTCGCCTATTGCTGTGTATAAACTATGCCTAAGCAATCGCATAAGCAACCATATATATATAGTATTATTTATCTTACTGGAAAGAAAAAGCATTTTTTGACCGCTATTTGGTAACCGGTTCTGCATGGGAATGAAATGCATCGTGGGTAAAAGCAAGGGAAATGAATACTTAAGGGACATAATAACATTTACTGAAATAGCGTAATGTTCTCTAAAAAGATGGAAAAATGTACTTATTGAAGATTTTCTCTATATATTTTAAAGACTGATTTTTCCAAAACTGGTGGGCCAATTGAGCTCAAATTTTACAGATGTAATAACTAAAACAAACTTTATTGATTGAGTACATTTTATACTTTAGCCAAGAGTTTTCCTTTAAAAAAATTTAAAAAAACAATTGAGGTTTCTGGAGAGCTAAACAAGAAAAATCTCTTGTTTATAATATATTATATATATATATAATATATATATAATATATATTCTTTGTATGCACTGCATTTCAAATGTGTCTGGTGACATATGAATATCTTCCATATTATATATATTTCTGTGATTTTAAAAAATTAAAATTTAATTTAAACTGTTTTAATTTCAATTTCAATCCTGTGAAAACACTCCAAGTAACTATAAAAATGTTCCAATGGTATGTAACTAAAAATTGCAATGAAATTACCATTAATGAATGTTATAGGTGATGATTAAACTTTCCAATTGCATCTAATTGAAAATTGCATGATTAAAGTTAAAAAAAAAACAAACGTTAATCTCTTCCATTACATCATCATAATTCATGAATAGTAATGGGCTTGACGTAAGTTGTTTCCACTTACATTTTTAAATTTGAAAATGAGACTAATGTATAGGTGTTATATACATGTATTGTGTCTCAAAAAGTTCCCAACCAATTCTGGTGGAATTTTCACTGTTGTTAATGTTAAGATATCCTCTTAATTTTTCATGTATATTTCTGGACTTCCGTGTCTCAAAAAATTATATTTGCTCAATTTCGAGGCTGTCTTTCTTTTGAGAGAAAAATGTCATGGTTTTAATTTAAAGGTCATCTTATTTTCAAGGTCAAATTAATTTCAAACTTTTAGCTTATTAAACTCGACTAAGGGATGGGTCATATACTCATGAAACTTTTTGAGCAAGAAACAGACTAGCTCAAGCTCAAAGTCTTAAACTTGTAACTTTCTCTAATTAGAACAGTAGCTACCACAAAGTTAAAATAATTCAAACTTTAAGGATTTTCTAAAATCTGAACAGGTTCCTGTACTAACATCATAAATTTCAACGAGATAATTGTACTCCCAAGTATCGTATCTGATTGTAGTGTTTTGAGCTTTGGCTCGAGAGTTTCTTTCTCAAAATAATTGAAGAATGCGATGCCACTATTAGCACCAACCACTGGGCCTTGAATTTGTTAACCTAGTATTCGCAACCACTATGCTAATTTTTCTCAATTATCTAATTTTTCTCAATTATCAGGTTGATCTGCACAAGCACCTACCATTTTATTAGTTGGATGGAGGACCTGGGAATGTTTAAAAATATCCTATAGTTTCTATTCTCACCCCCCACACACACCTACCCACCCCATCCCCTCAACAAAAAATGAGCTCTCTTGTCTGTACATATGTTTCATGTAATTTGTGAAAGAAATTTCTCTTTCTTTAATAGAGAACCGATTAAAATGAAATCTAGATAGAAGGACAATACCTGTAGACCCCCCTCCCCAATACATGTAAAATTGGTTGGTTGGTGCCTAATTAAATCTCTTTACCTGCATAATACAAGCCATCCTTTTCATTGCGGGCTATGACATTCAGTGACCTGGTCACACCGGCCTGGTAGGGCTCTGAACTCCAGGTGGGCATATTCTTCTTTTTTACAGTCTCAATTTTCTCAGTCTGAAAACAAAATCCTTCAGTAAAAATTAAGAGTCCCAAGATGGTGCTGATGTATTCAACTATTTCTAGAATATATCAACCAACAGATGACCATCAAAATTGAGAATAGTCAAATAACATTTTTGAAAAATTGTTAGATGGAGGTTTCCACAATAAAGTACATGTACATGGGGAATTGTCCACATTGTTAAAGTTTTGCACATATTTCATTCTCATTCTGAAAATGTTTGTTTAATTCTCAGGATTCCATTTATATTATAAATTTCTGTGAGGTTACATTTTTGCAATTTGTGGCCAGGTCACTTGTAGTCGTTTGATTCCAGCTGTGCTGTAAGCCTAATTAGGTGCTAGTCAGTGATAGATGGATATATACAGGTTTATGAAAGGGTATAACTGTATGCTTATAAATATCGTCTATACTCACTTATAAGTCAAGCCAAACTGCAAACTGCACAGGCCCAGATCTTCCATTGCATAATGCACTGGCGGACCTGGATCTACACAGCTTGTTAGGAGTAATCAGTAGAACAAACAACATAGACCCTAATCTGCCAGTGCATTATGTGAAGGCAGATCAGGGTCTATGTTGTTTGAAGTTGGACTTGACTTATAAGCGAGTACATACGATATATGGTGGCTTTTTGTTTGCTGCTCTAGTTCTCTCTCTCTCTCTCCTGGAAAAATCCTCAGACAAAATTGCATAATTATCATTAGATGTTAACTTATGGAAACGTATAAGAATGTAGTTTATTTCTGGGGAAAGGGGATGTCTGTCTAATATATTATACAATTACTGCCATTGTTGTTAGGTTATGTGATGAATTGTCAACCCGAGGCATGTAATGTTACCCAAGGGATCTGCCTGAGAATAACAGGACATATATCATGAAGGAACAATTCGTCATTTACCCTAAAAAAAATGAGGGCAACGGTTATTTTATTATACTGAAGAAAAGTGAAATTACCTGAGTAAAAAAATGACAGAATCTGAATCATTTTATTCTACATGGTGAAACACCTTTTGAACTACTAGTAGTCTAAACACTTAAATGGTAATATGATGGTTACATAACGGTAATATGGCATGATGTCATGGGAACACAATGGTATTATATGACATGATGTCATGGGTACACAAGGGTATTGTATGGCATGATGTCATGGGTACACAAGGGTATTATATGACATGATGTCATGGGTACACAAGGGTATTATATCGCATGATGTCATGGGAACACAAGGGTAATATGGCATGATGTCATGGGAACACAATGGTATTATATGACATGATGTCATGGGTACACAAGGGTATTATATGACATGATATCATGGGTACACAAGGGCATTATATGACATGATGTCATGGGTACACAAGGGTATTATATGGCAAGATGTCATGGGTACACAAGGGTATTATATGGCATGAATTCATGGGTACACAAGGGTATTTTATGACATGATGTCATGGGTACACAAGGGTATTATATGACATGATGTCATGGGTACACAAGGGTATTATATGACATGATGTCAGGGGTACACAAGGGTATTATATGACATGATGTCATGGGTTCACAAGGGTATTATATGACATGAACTTGAGGGTAATATATGGGCATATGAGGAGATGGAGATTTGGGGGGAAATATAATAAACTGAGGCATAATAAATAATGATTATTAACCATATTATATATACAGTGAAAACCTCTTAAGACCGAACATTTAATTTGGTCGCAAGAATTTTCAGTTTCACTGTATATGGTGAACCCAACACCCACATTCTTGGCACCATTTTCTTAAAGCTAGAACAAAAACAAAAGAATACATGTGTATATGGTATACATTAATGGTCAACAAATGTACAAAAGTCTTAGATGATACATTGTTTTTATGAATCTGCTTTCCGGCTTTTAGTAGAGTTTTACTATGGATGACGATTTTACTCAATTTGCGATGTAAACTTCCTGTTATTGGCTGACTTTATCTATGACATCATCACTGACTTTCAATTTATGGAATGCCACTACTGTCTATACTCGCTTACAAGTCGAGTCCAACTGCAAACATCATAGACCCTGATTTGCCATTGCATAATAAGCCAGCAGATCAGGATATATGTTGTTTGTTTTACTGATTACTCATAACAAACTACAAAGACCCAAATCTGTTGGTGCATTATGCAATGGCAGATCTGGGTCTGTGCAGTTTGCAGGTGGATTTGACTTATAAGCAGGTATAGATGGTATTTTACATTTGAAATGGTCATTGCTGGTAATACTTTATGATGATCTGTTAGATCTTTGGATAAGTACAAATCCTTCTTTGTGTGTAGATGATTGGCATGGTAAACTCTATTTTTAGCTGTACTGGTCATATACCAAAACAGCTTATGGAATGGTCTGCTGTCCGTCGTTCGTCCGTCTATCATCTGTTGTCCATTAGCACAAGTTTGTTATTGCTACTCCTCCTAAACTACTTAGAGGATTGCCTTGGAACTTTACACACACATTCATCTGACAGTCTCGTTTGTCCTAAATGAAAATTGTGCTGCTCAAGCATCCGATATGGCTGCCAAAGTGGCCATCTTGAAAATCTTATTATCGCTACCCCTCCTAAATGGATGGTCATATCAACATGGGATTTTCACTAAAAGACTTATGATGTCTAGTTGGTCCCAAATGAAAATGGTGTCGATCTGACATCCAACATGGCCACCTTGGCAGCCATCTTGAAAATCTTGTTATTGCTACCCCTCCTGAACGGATGGTCATATCAACATGGAGTTTTCACTAAAAGACTTCTTATAATGTCTAGTTAGTCCTAAAGTCAGGTCTGTTATGCCTTCTACCGTAAGTAACAGTAGACAGTACTACCTGTGACTGTTGACCCAGAGTGGACAGCTACACGTGGCTCCCTCTGGAAAGTCCTTTCTGGTGGATCAGGCAGCTGAGCAGATGTGCTTATCACCCGGCTGTGAAGGCAGATGTCAAGAGCTGTGTGGACAGTGCAGGGCATCAGCTCGGTTGCAGTAGGAACTGATGGCCAGCAACTGCATCCGGACTTGACCCAGATGTCTCAACATTATCGTGCCACTGGATTCAGACAGACCTGGATAAGATAATGAGGACGACTATGCGCAACTTTCCCTCACTTAAATCCAACTCGCACGCAAGTCATGACATTATTCTCCACCCCCAACAGATACCTTCAAGTACTGTGGTGATAGGGGCTAGAAAAGGTGCCCTAGACATTGCCTGCTTCAGCTTAACCCTGGTGAGCATACTGTGGCTGACAGGGATCCCACCTTAGCGGTTGAAAACCTAGCAAGAAGACAAAAGTGACGCAACTCACCATCAGTGCATGGAACATACACACGCTAATAGACAGTACATCAGCAGATAGACCAGAGAGAACAGCTCTAGTTGGTAGAGAACTGGCCAGATTCAACATCCAGATAGCAGCTCTGAGTGACACTTGCCTAGCTGAGGAAGGACAACTCACTCAAGTAGGAGCCGGCTATGTCTTCTTCTGGAGTTGGATTTGCCATCAAAACACAGTTAGCCAACAACATCACAAATCTCTCAAGGGCATGAATGACAGACTTATACAAATGAGACTCCCACTGTATGGAAAAAGACATGCAACTATCATAATCACCTATGCACCCACCATGACCAATCCACATGAGATCAAGGACAAATTTTATGAAGACTTGGAGTCTCTTATTTCAGAAGTACCAAAGGCAGACAAGCTCATCTTCTTTGGTGACTTCAGTGCTTAAGTGGGCACAGATCATCAGACATGGCCAGGTGTCATTGTCAAAAATGGCTTTGGCAAATGCAACAACAATGGACTTCTCCTACTGAGGAAATGTGCTGAACACAACCTCCTAATCACCTACACAGTCTTCCATCTGCTAAACCGCAACAAGATGTCTTGGATGCACCCACGCTCCAAGCACTGGCATCTTACTGACTACGTCATCGTCAGGAGAAGAGACATAAATAGAATTTGATTTCATTTACACCACAAGACCTGGCGTGCACCGCCATATTGCTTTCAAACAACAACAACAAAAATTGGAGTGTACACAATGTGATACTTATGCTGAACTATATCTTATACTCTGTGAACTATGTTGTTCTGCTCATATCAATGTGTACAAAATACACTCAAAGATAAAATATTAACCAGATTTAGTAAATAAAACAAATAAAGAGTTGTTTTATAGTCTTTAAGCCCTCTAATTTGGGGAGATTAGTGATTTATCGGCTAAGACGATAATTGTTTTATTGTTCAGTCTAAGAAAAACAGTCAGTAAAAAAACTCATTCAATAGTAACCTCCATTCATTATCCTTATTTGCATCTTGTATCTCCTGGTTTCAGTAAAATTATAATGTCCGTTTTGCGAAATTATATGGTCGTTTATTATCATCTTGTTTATTCTCATTCATGTGTAAATTCATATATTTCGCAATACTCCTATGTATCTATCTTTTCTTCCATTCATTTATTGTTCGTTCGTTCATTCATTCTTTCATTCATTTTATTCTTACGTCTACTCTTTTACTCCTCAACTTACATGCACTTACTTTTGTTTGTTCATCTGTTTCATTGTGCATTCCTTTTCAGTATAAGACTGAATAGTGAAATCGAAAACTAAATGAATTAGATTATTAATGGCAATCTCAATAACAATTATTTAGAAGAAAATAAATCGTGAGAAAAATCTTAAGGCACATAGTTATAATTAAATTGATTCAGCCATCATGGAGGAATTTCTGAAGATTATTTTAATTTTTATGGAGCGAAAAAAATATGCGCGATTTAAAACTTTTCATGCATTAACTTTTTCAGACATTGGAAAGATTGTATGTCAAAATTGGCTTGAAAAGGTAAATCAGTCAACAAAATCTATGCATCATAAAGAATACAAGTCATTAGTGAATGTTGAGAAATATCTGTGCAGAGAATTACCTTTTTATATTCCTCTGGACTTTTCTATATTTAGATGTTCTAGTCATATTACTTGATATTGAGGCAGGTAGATATGAAGGTGGCATTGCTTCATTGAGTTTTTTGTAACTTCTGTTCCAGAAATATTTTACTACCAGTTCATGACGAACACTATGCATTTTGTTTTTAAATTTACCAAGATATTAGAGAAAAAATATTAAGATAAACGTTCGTGTGCCCTTACATCTTTGGAAAAATTCTATAACTTGATTTTATCTCCAAGTCCACACTTTATATACCATTTATTAGCTAGACAAAAGCCCGTACTTAATGTCTGATGGTTATACTATAAGAAGTGCAATGCGCTCCGATCAAGGTGACCTTTTTATATATTATAGGATGGCAGCCTAAATTACTGAAATAAAGAATATAAATTTACTTCGATTTCCACATGTAGGGTGATGACATTGTAACCACCATTTCGGTTGTATAACAGAATGACTTTCTATAAGGCTGTAAGATAGTTTCGCCCCGGGAACATTGTTTTCAGTTAACTCTACATATTGAAACTTAGCCGCCATGTTACAAAGTTTGTCCGCAGGGTTTACGACACTGCGCACGAAGGCTATATTTAGGCATGATGTTATCACGCGTTGCGTCACATCCGCCTAAATCGTAACCTGCGCTATTGAAAAATGGTGCCAGTAGTGCATCCAATATGGCTGCCACGATGACTGTCATACAAATCTTGTTGTCACTACTCCCATGGAATATGATCATTATGACATAGGGTCTTCACCAAAAGACTTCTAATGATGTCTACTTTGTACTAATGATCATTTTATGAGCAAACATCTGGGGTAATGGGAATCAGTGGTTGTACTGTACAAGTTAAAAAGGGCATATGACCTTTTAGTAACAAAAGCATGAACAATTTGTCTACTCATCATGGTATAAAGAGTTATAATTTATATAACACAGACATTGTACATGTAGATACTACAATAATAAAAGTATTGGCAGAAACCAAGCATGCAATTACTTAAACATGAAGATTTAACAACTGTAAAATACCTTAGTAAATATGTGTATAATGTGTTCCAATTTAGATTATTTGTATTATCTTCTCTCTCTCTCTCTCTCTCTCTCTCTCTCTCTCTCTCTCTCTCTCTCTTTCTGAGGATTTATCTGTACACAAGTTTCGATCGCAAATATTTATTTATTTATTCATTCATTTTTGCAACAGTGTATTGTATATGAATTATGTATTGTATTGACTATGTGCTTTGTTGAGTACGTCATATCAATAAAGTTCTGTTCTGTTGATCCAAACTATGGGATTAGTTTAATAGTCTTTTTAGCAATATACAGTCTGCATATCGTCCTCGCCACAGTGCCGAAACTGCCATTCTGAAAGTAGTTAACGACCTTCTGTTTGCTTTGGATAGTGGAAAGATTACAGTCCTCGCCATCCTTGACTTGTCTGCAGCATTTGACTCAACATGCCATGATATATTACTTCACCATCTCCAGCACGTATTTGGCATTTGCAATGCTGCCTTAATTACTATGGTTCAAGTCATGCCTAGTCCACAGGACACAAATTGTGTCCGTAAATAGAAAACATTACAGCCCTGTTGATCTATGTTTTGGTGTTCCACAGAGCTCTGTTCTTGGACCCGTTCTCTTCATTCTACACACTCGCCCCTTTCAAGTGTCATAGATCGTCATCCGGTGTCTCACCAATTGTACGCTGATGACACCCAAGTATACAAATCTAGCCACTCAACTGAAGTTGATGCTACTATCCAAGGCGTAGGGAGGTGCATTTCCGATGTGCAGTCATAGATGACACGTAACAAGCTGAAGATGAATGATGATAAAACTGAAGCCATTCTGATCACAACGCAAAGACTTTCTCATTCACATCCTTTACCTCAAACAATAAGTATCAGCAACGCCAACATTAAATTCACACAATCAGTACGAAACCTAGGTGTCACTCTAGACAATACTCTCTCATTACACCAACATGTCATGAACATATGCAAGGCTGCATATCTGGAGCTGAGACGTATCAACTTCATTCGCAATTTTCTTTTAGTTGATGCCACTAAAACATTTGTGTGTTCCTTACTACTCTCTAGACTGGACTATTGTAATTCGCTTTTATCTGGTTCGTCTCAGTATCTACTACAGAAAGTATAAAAAAAGTTCAAAACACAGCTGCTCAGATCCTCTTAAGAGTACCAAGAACTGAGCACTCCTCCTCCTGCTCTGTACCCTCCACTGGTTACCCATTCGCTTCAGAATCAAACACAAACTCTGTTCTATATGCTACATTTCGTTGACTGCCTCCAGTCCAAAATAACTATCTAACCTCACCAACGTGTACACCCGTCATAGCTACTTACGCTCATCTTCCTACACTCGTATTCTCATTATTCCCACTATCAAAACGAAGTCCTATGAACACCGTCCTTTTGCGTACCAAGGACCAGCTACCTGGAACGAATTGCCTGTTGAACTTAGACACAATTACTCTGTGATCTCGTTCAAGAGTGCTCTTAAAACTCACATATTTGTGTAATCTTTATATTTGTATATATATATATATATATATATATATATATATATATATATATATATATATATATGTGTGTGTGTGTGTGTCCTTATGTGTTAATTACTATTGTAATGCGCTTAGAGCTTCTAAAGATTAAGCGCTGTACTAAGTGCTCATTATTCTTCTTCTTATTATTATTACATGCTCTTCTACAAATTAAACCATGCTCAAACTGAAATGTTCGAAGTCTGAACAGTGTACGAGGAGCAAAATTAACATTATGCATACATGCACACATTTAAATGCATGCATCCATTGGCATGATCATCTTTCAAAAAGCACTTTCAAAATACTCTAGAGGTGGCAGTCAGTATTACTATATACAGGTGCCACTTGCTTAAATGAGAAAAAATACATGTTTTCTTCAGTGGTGCAAATAGATTTTAACTCTTACCGTACCCACCCCACCCCCACCCCTGACCCCGTGTTTCCTGTACGGCGGTACCGGCAATAAATATCTTCCACCTGGCTTACTTGCATCACTGGTTTTCTTAGAAATCAAACCAGTGTCAGGACTACTTTCATTATTGTAGCATCTACATCTACAATTTCTGTGTTATATAAATTATCCTATTTATACCATGATGAGTAGACAAATTGTTCATGCTTTTGTTACTAAAAGATCATATGCCCTTTTTAACTTGTACAGTAAAACCATTGATTTCCCATTACCCCCGATGTTTGCCCATAAAATTTATTCCATCTGCTAGCCCGATCTCGCAGCTGTTCTGTTTGGATCAACTCATAGCTGCGAGATCAAGCTAGCAGATGGAATACTGTACATTGCTTGGGTGGAGTAGCAGATGGGATAAACTGGGGAGGGTATAGTTGCATGTTTGGGTGGAATAGCAGATGGGATAAACTGGGGAGGGTAATTGCATGCTTGGGTGGAGTAGCAGATGGGATAAACTGGGGAGGGTAATTGCATGCTTGGGTGGAGTAGCAGATGGAATAAATTGGGGAGGGTAATTGCATGCTTGGATGGAGTAGCAGATGGAATAAATTGGGGAGAGTAATTGCATGGTGGGATGAATATATAGCCAAGAGTCAAGATACTTTGATGCCGATTTTTAAATGTCAAAGAAAGAGGGCTTAGACAATGACAGAGAGTAACAAAATACAGCATACAGTCTCAACCCTAATCTACTGTACTTCCCGTGCCCCCTCTGCCACCCCGTGCCTCCAACCCCAAGCCACCCAACAGTTAAAACTTATATTGTTCTGACACCAATGTGAACATCGTGCCAGTAAATAATGTGATATGTGACCGGAATAATAAAATTATTTGACTTGTAGAATTATTTATGGGTTCATATAGTGCATGAGTGCACAATGTTTCACATTATTTCACAACAACACTAAGAAATAAAGACAGATGAACACACAAACAGATAGTCAACAGACGAACACTAGGCCATGTGATATTGTAGATTGAAAGATAGATTTGATTGATTGACTGATAAAGTCAATTACAGACCATAAAAGATGAAGAGAGATAAATATCAGTACATAAAGATATGCTTTTTATAGAGATGATCAATAATCATATTGAGTGGTATGTAGACATACTTGTAGATACAAGTATGGATCATCGATACAACAATAAAGATTACACATACATACATACATACATACATACATACATACATACATACATACACATGCATACATACATACATACATTCATACATACATGCATACATACATGCATACATACATACATACATACATACATACATACATACATACATACACTTTCCTAGCTGTACTTAAATTTCATTTTTGTAACATACCTTGACCCTTTCTGGCTCAGCTTTCACTACATAAATTGGATGTCTTGGACTCCTTTGTACTTCCCAGTGAATATCCTTTGCATCATATTCTTTATCATCCCCGGGAATTATGACAACTTTTTGCTGGCCAGAGGATTTATCAGCTCTTCTTGCAGGCATTATGAAATAACCGTGTTCTTCTTTGCTGCTATTCATAACCCATCAATAATGCTGCTGGGTTTTGCTCCCTGAAGACGGATGTGGTCATAACACTTGCGACAGATTATTTAGTGAGTCGGTGTGCATTGCTATCGTTCACTGAGTTACTTACGAACTTTTACACACAGTAGCTTTGTACTCTTAGGCACAAGCTCAGACTTGTGACAGCAATCATTAACTCCAATTAAAAAAAATTCATTTCCCATGGCCCATAAAAAGAGCTGAAAACACCATTGAAAAAAGTGCATTTGGAGCCCAAATATTCACATTAAAACTCTAAATGAGGATTTGTTTATTATGAAGGAAGATGTGTGTTGCAGATCATGTATAGCTGCATGGAAACCGTATCAAAAGTTTGGTACTTGCAAAGTCACTGATATCGGTTCCAGGAATTACTGGCTGTATATGATACCTGGGCATTCGGCTTGTTGACAATTCCTCTTCTCCATGTATTATCATTGAAAAAAAATCAATAGATTTCAGAATGACAAGCACTCGGAAGTCATCTGTTATCTATTAAATTACCACAAGTTAAAAAGCATGATATACTTCCATGACAAATGTTTGTACTATGAGACTAATTAAGTAAATTGGAATCCTCTAAAGACACCTGACTCAGGAGGACATATTTTACCTTTGAGCCACTAAACTGGTGCAGTTCTTCTTGGGTGAATATTTTCAGCGTGTGTCTAACACTATTTGTCAACAGTGACAGCAGATTTCAAGGCTACCCCAAGGGCAAATATGACATCAAACTCTAGCAGAATAAATACAAATCTAAAACTGGCATGTATTTAATGTTCAGTCTGGGAGTCCCAGCTTCAGAACTGTACATCAATAATGTCTGTATGCCGAAACAGACATTTAAAGGTCACACACACACACACACACACACACACACACACACACGTGTGCTTGGTCGAGGGGGTATGGGGGTTTGGTGTTTTCAGGTAAGGCGATGGGTGCTGTAACCCGCGGACCCGGGTTCGAATCTCAGTAGAGTACGAATTAAAAATTCTCTAACCTGTATGATAATATTCTTTCTCCATATATTTTGACACAGACTCATGATTAACAAAATTCTGTATATAGTCACTCTTTCCAGACTCTTCAGTCTACATTAATTGTTTGATTGAGCTTTTAATGGGTATGATTAATAGAAATAACACGCACATAGCTAAAGTATGCTTTATGCACACGGTTAATTTTGACCTGATTGCCAGGCAAGGCTGAGCACTAATATTGGGATTACGTGGAGTACTGTCTGAAGTGGAATATAAAGTTTAAGATGTACCTCCCTTGGACAGTTAAGCCCCGAGTGGATTCTATATGCCTGGACCTTACCAGCCAATTTGGACACGAAACAAATTTGTATATTGCGGTTTCTAGAGCACTACTGGTGTCTTACCTATCTTCGTAATAAATGCAAACTTATTTCACTTTTTAAAAATAAAATTACGGAATATGTTCATTAGTTGAAGATATATTTGTCCCTCGACGGGACTGACGCTCTTCTGGCTGAATTTTATTTATTGTATTTATTTGAGTGATAAAAACAAAGACAATATCTTATATCCTTTTATTTTTTTTTTACTGTTGAGTATTGAAACTATCTCTCATAGTTTTGGGAAACTCCAACGTACCAAATTAGGTAACACAAATATTTTCTTACATGTCTGAGTTAACATATTCACTAGATACCTGTAAGAGAAATACACTATTTTTGTCATGGACTTAGTAGTGGTAGAATGGGATTGGAGAGTTTTAGCGATCCTGGGGTCAGACCCTTCGTTACCCCATGACTTTACCCCCGCTGCACACACGAGTGCAGCGCTTGTGCATCCCCATGGGTGACAAACACAGACGGTAACTCCCCAAGAGAGCCCACCAGCGGCTATTCCCGAGAGCACCTCATCAGTATTGATCAGCTCGCGGATTCCCAGACCAGCATAATGCTAGTTTACAAGCTTGGAGCATGTTGGGGGACGGATTAATCTGAAAAATGTTTGATCCTGCGTGCCTATAATTCTCAGAGAGGGACATTCGCTTTTCAGATTAAGGTCCCCAACAGCTAAGCTTGATCACCGCCGATGTGAAAACGACTCAAATTATTGTTGGTGGACGTGCTAATTTAATAATTTGAGACATAGCATTGCCATACCTGACACCAGCTCCGATAATGGTTGATGAATGTATGCGATCTTTAACATTAATAAAACGAGACATCTGTACTATATTTGTCAGAAAGAGCCAATTACAATAGAAAGAGCCAACTGCACTCGAAAATAACAGGCGGTGGATGGCAATTCTAAAATGGATTCGTTTGTACATTGGCAACTATGTAGGGGTGCATCACGTTGTTTTTCGCCAGCAGTGTTAAGTTTGTATACGAGTTCTTTTCTCTCTAGTGTAAGATGTTCTGTGTGGCCTAATCGGTTAGCGCGTCACACTCTTGATCGAGACATTTCATGTTTGTATCATGCTCGCGGAAAATTACATTTTTCTTTATTAATTGAGGAAACGGTCGAGCTTAGGTTCAGTTGCACATGAAATATTAAGTCAAATCTGACGATGTACTGTCGGTGCTGATTACAACTACTAGGCATGCATAGTTCTTTGAGAGGTAGTATGGGTTGAAACAACTTTTGCGCTTTCTAGGAAGTCGTTTATCATTCTAGGAGCTCATTCGGGGTTGCAAATTCAAACCTCTGTAATCGACACTGACAGAAAACGTTTGTTTACTATAAGAAAGTATGTGTAACAGCTTAAGGTAGCAGCGTGCCTATAAATATTAAAGAAATACTATCAACAAGCACAATCCGAGCGGAGTCTGTTTTCTTTTGCATGAGAATATTAAATTAGATAATTACAGCGAGTATATATAATGTCATCGTTAGTACCTCTATTTGACACATACAGCATCGTGAAGGAATTCATGTCTGTAGCTAATGCGGGAATTAAATTTTCCAAGCCAGTGTAGCGTCATAGAAAAGACCAAATCGCTCTTCAGCCTGAAAGCGTCATATTGCTTTGTTATAGAGGCCCAAAAGATGCTGTATAATTTTTGTAATACGTATTTGGAGCATCTTGATAAATTAATCGGATTAGGGATTTCGTTGGAGCGAGCACGGCAAAAACTACGCAAAGAATATAACAGAAAGCGTGAAAATTCATTGTATGATGTCGTGCAAGAAAACTTCAAGTCGCTGAAGTGGACTGAGTCGCCAGCGAGCAAAATGTCCAGTAAAGACATCAATGGCATCATTGAAGTGGTCTGCTTTAAATGCTACGATGACCGCGACGACAGCGAAGACGGTGAAGACATCGATGCCATCTTTGAATGTCCAGTTTTCAAGACTTCTACAACAACGAAGACGGCGATGACAGCGACGACAGTGAAGATCATCACAAAGGGCAAATCAATTAGATAATACTTTTGACCTATAATACATCAATGGCATCCACATCCAACCTCCAGAGGCTGTACGAATGGAAGTGCAACGCCGCAGAAACGGAGCAGCGCAGCCAATGGGAAAATTTTTCAAAGCCTTTTCCAGGTCCAATGGAGCAAAAACCATAGTTCAGATATACAAGCACTCCAGGAGGTTTGATATTGTTGGATACAAACGTACAAACTC
This sequence comes from Margaritifera margaritifera, assembly GCA_029931535.1. NCBI lineage: Eukaryota > Metazoa > Mollusca > Bivalvia > Unionida > Margaritiferidae > Margaritifera > Margaritifera margaritifera. Next base: position 1,239,327 of record JAQPZY010001489.1, on the reverse strand, counting down.
AGGCCGTATTCGAGTTGGTACAATACTCGGTGATGGATCACTTGAGCGCAATTGGGCCGAGACCGACTTGAGGGAAATTTATCCAGACTTGCAAGCGAGATTTATGATGATTCTATAAAGAACAGGCCTGTTTATTTGCAAAAGCCCCATCTACAAGTTTGTATTATCATAAAACGCAAATATCTTAGGACGCTTGATGGACTCAGTGAAATTCCAACCTTTCATCTAGGTAATTTATTGCTTTAATAAGCAATTAGATAATGCTTTTATTATACGAGCATTCCTACCGTGAATCAGTTCAAGCAATTTGCGTGAGACTATGGAATAATGTTTACTGAATGGCAAATGGTAAAAGCATATAGATATTTTTGCTCATAGAACAATTTTGCTTCAATAGGCAAGTATTTCTTAGTAATCATATAAACCATAAGTCAAAATTCTGTGTTGATAACAATAAAGAGATGTAAAATAAAATGACTGTCGAAACATTTATCAGTTTATGATCATGGCATAGAACAACAATGAAGTAACAATAATAAATTGATACTGTTCATGTAACTGTCACATAGTGAATGTTTACAGAGATGGCATATGGCAGGTTACTAGGCAGGTATGACATTGCACTGAATCCACGAAAATAGTAGACAGAAACATCAACAAGTCTTGATCTCTACCATACGAGAGACTACCTGTCCTGAGAGACTGGGTTGTCCATACACAGATTTATTGATTATATAGTGTTATGACCTGTTGTGAGAGACCATCTGTCTTGAGGGACCATTATCCTGTCCTGAGAGACTGGGTTCTCCATGCACAGATTTATTGATTATATAGTGTTATGTCATGAGAGTCTTGAAAGACCATTATTTTTTAGCAGAAGGTGTGGTCTTTCAACATGGATTCTACTGTAATTGTGTTGTCTTATTTTCAGTCGTTTGAATATATTGTTCCTCGTTCATTTTACATACTTTGTCTCATGTATTGTATGATTCTATGCTTAAATCTACTAGAAAGACAAAGGTGGCAATTTATAAGTAATAATTTGGACTGTAGACCTTGAATATTGTCACATACACTAAGCCAGGGTCATATGATTGTATTATTGAGAGCCAAGAGGAACCATCAAAGAGCCTAGGGACTGGGATAGAATTACACCAAGATTTGTGTCTAAGCCCTTTCTGAAGCTATGTCTGACTTGCTTTGCATAATGAGGTCCCCAATCACTGTTGTAACACTTTGGCTCCAAGGAACAACAGTATACCTATTCCCTGGGACTATTTACCTGGCTCATTATTACCTATGGAAGAGGTTTCCAAAGGTTAAATTTGGTGTTGTGGTAGATTTATTTGTTTTTCATTCTTATTCCAAAAAAATAAAACTTAAAAGTCACTTTAAATAGAAAGTCAAGTCCTACACTACATCTCTGCATATTTTTTAATAATTTGATTCTGGAAATAAATCTGCAACATGAAATTAAATGGTATCAAAATTATCCCAAATCTGGGTTGTTAATTCTTTCTAAACTTGGGAAAATATGGATAAAGTAAATTAGCATTACAATATAAGTAACATTATAATATTTCTTAATGCCTTTAGAATATACCAGTATAAGTTTTATTCCTCTATATCAGATACAAAAGGAGCAAACTGGTTTACAAAAAGTATACACCATTTCTTGATGAGCTTAATCTTCAATAAACTTTGCTTCACTTTCATTACAATATTTTAATTATAACTAGCAAAGAAAGTCAAAATAAATTACATCTAACAAATGTAAAGATACTTGTATAATCGTTGTAAATAGATAAATAAAGAGGCAGTGTAGTGTACAAATCAGGTACGCAAGGTAATGTGCCAAGTACCTGAAAGCCCTGGTGGTATGATAGATATTTGGTGAGGCAAAGAAAGAGAGGTACATGTATATCTTTGTGTAATTCTAGTTCCATGCAGCTAGGGCTTATTGGCAAATAATTTTACTGAAGAAATGACTCATTCAACTCTTTAAAATTCTGTGTCTCCCAGATGTTCAAATCCTTGTAAAAGACAACATCCTGCAGATAAATATCTCTTGACTTAACACAATATTGTATTGACATTATTATAAATTTGGATTATTTAACAGTACAATATTGTGTTTGAAAATGTTTGGAGTGTCAGGAGACATAAGTTACTTGAGCTGGATATACATAACAACGATTGAAAAGTATGGTTGATTCAAAAATAATATGTTAACATAAGTTTTTTTTAAAACTTCATAGAACAGATGTTATAGAAGTGACTTCCATTCTATTCTCCAAACGAAAACATTAAATTGGTTTGAAGGTTCCTCTTGTGTTGCTTACATGCGCATTAGCCGTATAATTACACATCCATGTAAAAAAAATGGGTTTTTTTGTCATTGTGATCGGGCATAATATATGTCAATGTAGACTTGTTAAAATCTCAAGTTACAGAAATGATTTTGTGATAGCTGGAAATTATAGCATTTATCAGACTGACTTTACCTCAGAAAGGCCAGACATTATCAATAATAATAAGTGAAACTAATGGTGTGTAATAAACATGTGTGAACTATTTCATTTGGTCAAATAAAACATGGACTTTTGTGATGCCCATGAAAGGATATGCATATTTTTCATCATCTTTAACTACTCAGCTCACAATATTTTGCCTCAAGCCCTTGGTATACTGTGCAGATTTACTAACACATGATCTGAACCAAGGAAGAAGATATCATCAATGCTTATTGAGAAATAAGTCACCAAGGATACATTTGGGACCTGAAATGGGATTTTTTAATGAGAATCAGTGAATATATGTCATCAGAATTACCTTGTATGGGAAAAGGCCATAAAAATTGAACCAAAAGAACAATATTTTAATGTAATTACATGTATCGGATCTTTGCTTAAAGAGATTCAGCAGTAGAAATACAATTAAAGAATAATCTTAGGTTTTACATTTCTGACAAAAAAGCACAGATGAAAGCTGGTATAACATGGGTAAGTAAAGCATGGTATGATATTTAGACCCTATATGCCAGGGTTAATCAAGCACATGTTACAACAAACAATATATCAAAAAAATAAAATTTTATTAACTTCATATTTCTTGAAAAAAAGAGATGGCATTCAGGTTCAAACAAAAATTTAGTGAGACAGACATGAATTGTGTTTCTTGATTACAGATCACAGTAAAAAATATGTGAAAAAGTTATATCTCGAAGAAATGTAGACTACATCACCTTCATTCCGTAATGAATAGTCATTTTTATTATCACATACAAAATTTCAAGTTAAAAATCAAACCTTTTATTGCAAAAGTAATTAAAAAGTACATCCTTCTTTCAAACAATGAGTCTTGATGATAACTGGGATAGTATGGATTACACAATAATTATGGACAGTCAGTGGTGTACTAAGGGTAAATGGCACTCGGGGTGACGATCATGGCCCAAAGGGCCAGAATACGAGGCCTGAAATTTTATCAGCTGTTTTGGCACCCCAAGACCTCTGGTGCCCAGGGCAACCGCCCCATCCACCCCTCCCCCCCTGCCAATTTTCTTTTCTGTGTACAAACAATTGCCCCAAACACGTACTTTGCAACAACAGCTAGACCAATTATAGGTCTTAATACCATGAAAGGTTGTCATAAAGGGACTAATCAATAAAATGTATTGGAAATTTGTAATTCCTAAATTAGTAACACTGCATTAGAAATATTTTTAAGTTGGTAAATATTAATATCATGCGATGAAATTAAACGTGAACCATGTCAAAGCAACCATGTTCGAATTATAATTTCACAAGAATGAAAAGAATTTAAAGGCACATCGTTACCAAAAAATCCAAATATTTCTAGCAATATTCTGATAAGAAATGAATTTCACAAACCACCTACAAAATAAAGTGATCCCTCACTATAACGCTATTCATAAAACTGTACTGTATTATAGGCAAGACTACCTTATACTGAGGTATTGTATACATACTCATTTATAAATTGGATCCAACTGCAAACTGCATAGACCCAGATCTGCCATTGCATGATGCACCATCAGATCTGGGTCCATGCAGTTTGTTAGGAGTAAACAAACAGCACAGACTCTGATCTTCTGGCACATTATATGATGGCAGATCATGGTCTATGTTTTTTGCAATTGGACCTGACTTATAAGTGAGTATATATGGTGCATTATATGGAAAAAAAGATGTATTCAATATAATGGGATCCATGACCCCACATGTGTTATTTTCAGATACTGCATTATGCTAAGGTGCTTTATAGAGAGGGTACCAAAGGACACGACACATAGACAGAAAGCCTCCATATATTATATTACAAACTAATGCAGTCAACATTTAATCCACAAAAAGATTTTTGTAAGCTGTGCAAATACTGAATATGTAACAATTTTTGAAAAAAATCTAACTAAATGTAAATAAATCATATTTTAAGATATGAATAGACAAAAAAATGTTACAAATAGACTAGGAGTAGAAAAATAAATGTGTACAATGATTAAGCAACTACTATAAAAAATATCAAACAACTACTATAAAAAATATCAAACAACTAACTACTATAAAAATATCAAACAACTACTATAAAAATATCAAACAACTACTATATAAATACAGTATTTCTTAAAATGTAAAATGTGACTAAGTTGTCCAACGTTTGTTAAATTTGGGGATGCATGAGCTTGCCATCGTACAAATATAGTAAACTGTCATTCAACTTATCTTTGAAGTATTTTATCCTAGATTAAAAATACACATTTGTACATTTCCTACTATATTTATTTCATGTAAAAACAGTGTTATTACTATCAATTTATTTTAATAGCTGATAAATTGTTTCTCAAAAGCAGCAGATATTGACAGATTTTCTATTTCAAGGAAATCCCATACAAAATGAGACAACATTGGAAAAAAACCAAGAATTTACAGAACTTTTGCCTTAATTTCATTTGTGAAGGTACACATGTGAACTTAGTTTACAGTTTAATGACAAATGAAAAGATTCAAAACACATTTTACTTAGTTAGAAAAAGCATGTGTTTTAAACCAGTTAGTCGTGGAAGAACAATACTAACATTAAAGCAACAGCAAATCCAGAACTGAAAATGAAACATTTTCTGGTACATTTAATAATTGGATATGCTCTGCTTTTTGTCACAACTTGCTATATCTCTGTTGAATGTTTTTATCTTAAATTTCACAAATATATGGCCACCATATTAATTTTTGGGAAAAAATGTCCAGCAAGAATTTCAGGATCTCATATATATATATATATATATATATATATATATATATATATATATATATATATATATATAACAGGTACATTAAAAGATTAAATGACAAAATTCCACAGGCTGAGTTTTAGATAGTCCTATAAAATCTCAGACTTTCCATTCCAAAATAATATTATTGATGTTATTATGTTAATATTTTCATCTGTTACTACCATGGGGCATGTGCCACATCCTCATTACAATAGTAAAAGTTAATGTCAGAATAGAAAATGTATGTTGATATTGATGTGTGACAGCCTATGTTATATTACTAAGTTTTAATCTAAAAGATTATTTCTAAACAAAAAATCATATTTAACTTTGTTCTGATCCTGAAATATCACACATGGTGTAGTGATTATAGATGCCTAGTGAACATTTCCACAAAATTTTGCTCCTAATTGAAAGTTTTGGTATGCACAGAAAAATTACTAAAATGTCTCATGACCTGAAGCTATACCCATTATACATTTTACAGAATAATCATTTCTAGATTTAACTTAACAAATTGCGAAAATTTCATTAAAACATTATATGTGTGACCTTACTGCTAGGTTCAGCACATAATTGTGAAATTGATGGATGCTATCTGGTATATATGTATGCCTGGGAGAAGATGCATAAAATATGTCCACTATTCAATAGTAATGAGCCAACACAAAAATTTTCAAAGATAATAAGTTCAATTTTTGCATTTTGCTGTAACTTTGACCTTTGAGTTAGATATCTTTGTGTGATATGCATGACACATCTAGTGATGATATTCATATTAACCCTTTACCTCATATAATCACTTTTGCATTCTCATGGAAGAGCTATTGGATGCCTCCATCCAATTGGCATTTAAGCATATTTGGACACCTGTGCATGATCCGCATGGAAACGGGTTTCAACGCCTACAGTAAACGTCAGCTATTTTGAGCTGGTTTTCATAAAGCCACCTTCAGGAAAAAAAACCTATTAGAAAGTACAGGCATTGAGATAAATGACCATTACACCACATCACGTGGTTCCTATTAAAGTAAATGGGTTGGATTCTCCACTCTACAAAATGGAGGCAGTGGATTTCGTTCAGCACTTTCCCAAGTTTGGACGATTAGAATTATGACTATGAAGGCTTCAATAGTCAGATATAGGCTCCAATATCGATGCAGGCAAGAATAATTTTTTATAATTTATCAAATTTGGATGATTTAGTGATACACATATAGATGACAAAACAGTAAATATAGAGGTTGAGAAAGGTCAGCTACACTTGGCCACACAGCTTCACTGACTTGATAGTGAATGAAGTTCTCAAGATTTTAAAGCATATACAAAATTCTTCCATAAAAAAGAATTATACAACTATAAAGATCAGATTTTACTCTTAAACCTATCTATAGATAACAAATATGTACAAAAAAGGTAAAATGGTTACAATTTATGTTGAAATTAACATATACTACACTCCTATAAATTTGATAGGCAGGCCTATTCGTATGGAGTCATTTAGGTAAAAAGGTGTTCTATTTATAGCACACTGCCCTGTGTTGCTTTGGCACATGTATATTGACTGCCTACACAGTAACAGATGCTTTGAGGTAAAGGGTTAATGTGTTGTTCCACAAAAGCATATTCCATATTTCCAAATAAAGAGCAGACAGACAAAAATGGCTTACATATACAGCAGAACTTCAAAATCTCTAAGTATAGTACTATGGGTAAAACTATTTTTGTTTTAATTTTTCAGATGCTTCAAGTTTTTGAGGTCACAGGCAAAAGAAGGTTTTATGCCAGGAGAAGACAATAGTTTATTTGGTGCTGAGTTACTGCACATGAATGATGTCTGAATTACTGTTTTACTTAATTTGACCAAGTTACAACCTTTAATCTGAAACCAGATACCTGAATGTTGTCATATAATGATGTATACATAGATAAAGTGTTATGTAATGGTTTATCTTAATCAAAGCTAGTAAAATGGACACTGGTACATTATGGATGTGCAGACAGACTGACACAAAGTCATAGCATTTATAGTTGGTGTTCAGACAATCAATATTTCAATGTATTTGCATTTCAAAATAAATCAGGATCTAATTGTGAACGTGCTCTGTCCAGGTAGTAATTCTTTGCATTTTTGTAGTAGTCTTCATTCAGCCAGAGGCAGTCATCTGATGCAATCTTCCTGAAAATGGAATACATACATTATGTATATTGATATAAATAATACACCAAATCTTACAATGACTAACATGCATATATGAAAACTAGAAAATCTTTCTGTAAATGGAATACAATCAGAACAGAACAAGTGTGGTACAATTGTGCCCTAGAATGAACATACAGAGTTCCTTTTTGATGTCATTATGCTAAAAGAATTACAGGATTTTTGTCTTGCCTGCATTAGCAGATAACAAGACACAAGTATCACTCTTCTGTAATTGGCTTTAGCTTCAACAATATAAAAGTTTGTATTAAAGTTTTAAAAGTTATTACAATAATGTTTTGTACAATCCAGCTGTACTCCTATTTTTGGTAACTGAAAGCACACAGCTTCCTCAAGTGGTATTGTTCAACCTACCCAAAAAGTATCAAATGCTATAATAATAAAAATTTATTTTTACAATTAATATTGGAAAATCTTGGAAATTAATGGAATTTAAACATGTTATTTTGAAACATGTATTTTTTCTTAAAACAAAACTGATTTTCTAGAAGTACTTTATGTGTTATTAAACCCAATAGACCTAAAGGGGTTAACACAGAGTAAATCATCTCTTAAAATGACTGAGATAATCGAAATAGCAGTTTCTGATTGGCTGAATATCACAGATGATGTAATAGTAAAATTATGGCTAGCATACATCATCATAGAACCATTCACAGGTAAGAAAGTGTTATATACAGTCCTAATTACTATCCTTCTAGCCGTTTTAATACATTCCTAAAAAAGAAATAAAGTATTCAAATACTTCAACTTTTGATAGTAAAGATAGGGGTGAAAAATACACAAATTACTGTATGTGTGTAATTGTTTGTACACTTTGTATTAAATATTGTAGTGTCTGTAATTTGTTGTACACTTCTTATTAATTATTGTACTGCCTACAATTGTTTGTACACTTTTTATTCAATATTGTAATGTCTGTAATTTATTGTACACTTATTAATTAATGCACTGTCTGTAATTTGTTGCACACTTTGTCTATAATTTGTTGTACACTTCTTATTAATTACTGTACTGTCTGTAATTTGTTGTACACTTTTTATTAAATACTGTAGTGTCTATAATTTGTTGTACACTTTTTGCTAAATACCATAGTGTCTATAATTTGTTGTACACCTTTTATTAATTACTGTACTGCCTACAATTGTTTGTACACTTTTTATTAATTATATTTTCAGATGTACAAATAGTTAAAGGTAAAAGACAAAATATAATTTTATTAGGTACCTAAAATGTACAATTTTAATTTTAAAATGATCTAAATTAGAAGACAAAATAGTAATTATAATTTGTATAAATTGTATGAAAAATAAGGTATAAAAAAATTTGTAAACACAATACAGCATTTTTTATCTAGAATATACATCACAATTAAGAGTACTAATAATCACTAAACCTAACAGCAAAGTCCAATTTATTAATTCAAATAATTACATATAAGTTTTGTGTGGCACCCATGCATAAAAGGTTTGTTAATCCCAGTGAAATTTGTTTGTTTTTTTAAAACCCTTGAGACTGGGTCCCTGATTAATCAATCCTTGTTTTCTTGCATGTAAAGATATTACTTTTCTCTTCTACTTCTTTTTCTAGTTGCTATTGCAGTTGTTCATTTATGCTGGCATATATAGGCATATGTTTTAAGTTTGTTTTTATTAACGTCAAATTTTCTAAACTGTTGCATGTAGTCACAAAGCTTGTTGTATTTATTCAATTCTGTGAGTTTGGAAGAGTATAATTCAACATTAGCAAAGTAGGTCATAGTGACCTAATCGTTAATTCTCCAACTATAATTTAAAGTTTTGCATTCAGCTTCATTTCTTAAATACTGCTGATGGTGCAATCATAGAACTTGTTAAATATGTCTATTTCCAGGAATGATCTTCACAACCATGAAAATTAGGTCAAAAATACCTATCTGTCTTGCTCTGGTCACTTTGTAAGCTTGCTGGATTATACTGCCAATGGAGCAAACAAGATACAGCAATCTGCTGAATTCTTGTTTTATCTATAAGCAGCTTGCACTTGCTCAGTGTGAGGCAATGTCTAAACCAGGTAATGTATTAGAATTTAAATATGTATTAAGTATTGTAGAATTTCCATGAATATGTCTCATAGACACAGCAGAAGGACTCTGTCAGGGGTTCTTGTAGTCTGAATCATAGACAGATAGATTTACAGATATATAGACAAATAAATATATTTCAACAGATAGGCTGGATAGAAAATTTAATTTAAAATATTGATTTGGATAAAATACAGAGGAAATGAAAGAAATCAGACAAAACCAGCCACAATGCTTATATTGCACTGGCCACAAATGTATCACTCTTTTACTCTGACTTGTTGACAATATTGTTAATACTGGCTATAACGTAGAGTCATAGTAATGGCTATTTTTTAATTTATTAACATTCCACTGTATGTATGTAATAATTGTATCAGTGAGCACCGAAATATTGCTATATATTACCATACCTTGATCCATCACAGAATTTAACATTAGGGGGCTTCAACCTCTCAATGATTGCTGGTATGTAGTAAGATTTTCCATTAGGTTTGGCCAGTACATAGTCTTTCTCCTTTAGGTTAGTGATTCTTTTCATGTTCTCCTTGTTGAATACATGCATGATTCTCTGGGTTATCGTAGCACCATCACTACACTGTATTCTGTACTGCGGATCAGAGCCAGTTAAATCTAGCACTTTACCTGTAGGTAGATACATATTAAGTTCAAAAAACTATGAACATGTTAAAATAATTCTGTTTTTCTTTTAATATAGAAATCAAATTAAGAAAATAACAATTTTAATACTCCCATGATGAACCCATTCAATACTGTTACAAATTTTGGAAAACAGTTTACTAAAGAAAATCATTACCAACAACAAGTGACCCCCCCTACCCCCCATGTTAATATATGTATGAGGTGGCCTGCCTGGACTTAGAATAGGAGAAATACAGTAGCAAGTCTTAAATGGTTAATTTATTTGATTATTTCTAATCAAACTGTCAACACAACAACCAAACCTTATACTGATTGAAGACTTTAGCTATTAAAAAAGATCATCAATTAATATTTTGTCATGGAATTATGTACATATAGGTATGACTTCTATTTTTATTTACAAGGACATAATATGCTGTCAACAGTATGTTTCAAATAACCTAGTTCTAGGATTAAATTTAACATAAAAAGCTATGTCAAAACATGTAGAAATTGCTCATTTTGAATAATTTTTTTGTTCAAATATTTTAATTTATCAGAAATTAAAGCAATTAGATTTCCAAAAGTCTCAAAAATCCAACCAGAGAACAATAGAAGATCAATATTATTATCTTCCCCTGATAATTCCCAACTAAAAATAAATAAATAAATAGATAGATAGATCAATAAATAAATAAATAAGTAAATATAAATACATAAATAAATAATTGTGCCTAATAGCATAAGTATTAAATGAGTTCATGACAGCAACTTTCTTAACTCATTTATCAGTTTTATACTTGTCATATTCTCAAGTATACCTGTTTCCATAATTGTAGCATAACTCAGTACAAGCTTTATTAGAAGGTTAATTCAAATCCTTTCATTCATTGCTGAAATGTCATCTAATATTACATCAATAAAGGGTGTTTACTTCTGATCATGTACAAACTGATATGATACTACATGTGTACCATGTTTTCTGGTCTCATTAATTAATGGTTAGAACTATGAACTGAGTCTAGGTTCATCCAGTACCAAACATTATATAGATTAAATCACATTAATGCCAACTTTTACCTAATGAGGTCATATGTTCTTATTAGTCCACAACCCTTTACTGAACATTTTCAGGCAACTGGCAACAAAGGGCTTATTTATTATTTAAAAGTTCTGGTGGACAAAAGGTTTTATTCATATATACCCCTCTAGTGACTTTTCAGGTACGTGTATTGTCTTATGCTTAGATACATGGTAAAGATGGCAGTTAGCTCTAGTACTTTTTGTTTGTGGTTAGATACATGGTAAGGGAGGCACATCTAGCTCTAGTACTACCTGTTCATGCTTAGATACATGGTAAGGGAGCCACAGCTAGCTCTAGTACTACTTGTTTATGCTTTGATACATGGTAAGGGTGGCACATCTTAGTAAGGGAGGCACAGCTAGATACGTGGTAAGGGAGGCACAGCTAGCTCTAGTACTACTTGTTTATGCTTACATACATGGTAAGGGAGCCACAACTAGCTCTAGTACTACTTGTTTATGCTTAGATACATGGTAAGGGAGCCACAGCTAGCTCTAGTACTACTTGTTTATGCTTAGATACATGGTAAGGGTGGCACATCTAGCTCTAGTACTACTTGTTTATGCTTAGATACAGGGTAAGGGAGGGACAGCTAGCTCTAGTACTACTTGTTTGTGCTAAAATACATGGCAGATGAAGCAGTTAGCTCTAGTACTACTTTTTTATGTTTAGATACATGGTAAGGGAGGCACATCTAGCTCTAGTACTACTTGTTCATGCTTTAATACATGGTAAGGGAGGCACATCTAGCTCTAGTACTACTTGTTTATGCTTAGATACATGGTAAAGGGGACACAGCTAGCTCTAGTACGTCTTGTTTATGCTTAGATACATGGTAAAGGGGACACAGCTAGCTCTAGTACTATTTGTTTATGCTTAGATACATGGTAAGGGAGGTACAGCTTGCTCTAGTACTACTTGTTTATGCTTAGATACATGGTAAGGGAGCCACAGCTAGCTCTAGTACTACTTGTTTATGCTTAGATACATGGTAAAGGGGACACAGCTAGCTCTAGTACTATTTGTTTGTGCTTAGATACATGGTAAGGGAGGTACAGATTGCTCTAGTACTACTTGTTCATGCTTAGATACATGGTAGCTCTAGTACTATTTGTTTATGCTTAGATGGTAAAAGAGGCACAGCAAGCTCTAGTGAAAAAAAAACATGCTGATATGACCATCCATTTAGGAGGAGTAACAATAACAAGATTTTCAAAATGGACACTGTGACAGCCATAGTGGTCATTGCATTTGTTTTGCAGAAAAAGGCCTAAGTCAATTTCGAAAATAATAAAGAATTATCATGAAGTTACAAGTTAGTATTGTATAGGTTAAAATTACATAAACAGTATCCACAAATGAACATAAACCAGTTTAAGCGAATATGTAAGTGATTGCAGTAAGTTAAGTTTGTATTGTAGATAAATACCTAAGAAGTATTTTCCATTATCATCATTCCTTGTGAGGACCTTTCGTCCTTTAAAATCTTTTTCACACTTCCTTATGTAACGAACATCAGATTCATATTGGTCTGATGATATGGCAAAAACATCACCCAGATCTATTTCATCAACCTCATCATCATAAAATTTGACCTCAACCTCTCTGTTATGCACACTCAGCACTTTTCCTGGAGCATAGCTGTTCTTGTACTCTGGATGTGGAGCAACGACATAGTCATAATGCTGCAAAGAAACATAAGCATTATAAATCAGGATACAAAATGTCTGCTATTACTTGTTCAGAACTTCTCTGTATTTGACATTTACAATAGAGGCACTTATTTTAACAGTATAGTGTAGTTTGCAGACCTAACAGGTTGAAATTAACTACAATCCAAATTATAATCCAGTGTTATTATTTCATATTATAGTATTTGCCAACCACCTGGCAGTTTGTACCCCACTAACAATTTTAAAAATGAAAAACCTCAAGGACATAACAATGCACAAAACTTAGTAACTTCATCCATTCATTTATAATTTCTAACCCGACTGTCACCAGTAGATCCCTAACACTCTCATGTTGTTTGTGTTTCAAACCAAATGGGAATTTCTTCAGTGACAAGTCTAATCTCTCAGACAACAGGATTGATGTAGTTCATCATTTTCGATAAGCTCTGAATAATTCTGTAAATTTCCATAAGCATGGGAGTTACATCCCTTTGAACCCATGTACATAAGAATTACACTGCTGGCACTTTTTATTTTTTTTTTTTATTTTTTTTATATAAATATTAAAACTAGACATTGCAAATACTGGATGCATATGACAGTTTTTACACTGTATGTATGTGTAGTCCAAGGATCTCACCCCTTTCACCAAAAATGGATTTTTCCAGGAACCAGAAATGGACAGTGAGCAGGCACATTGTTTACACTGAAAACTCCTGTTTAGTTTGAAATGCAAACAAAATGACAGTGTTATGGACCCTCTGGGGAAAATCAGGTTAGAAATTATAAATTAATGAAGGAAGCAAGTAAGTTTTGAGTATTTTTTTTTACATCCTTTATGCTTTTCATTTTTAAAATCACAAAGGGGGTACAAACTGCCAGGGGAGAAGGTGAAAACCAGTACTACACATCATAACATGCTGTTACTCTGTGATGACTAAATTCAATGCCAAATCCTTTGATGTGTAAATCAATCACACAAAGTATGATACAGTGTTTTATTGCTGGGTTGGAATCAATAAAGCAAGATGATCTTTCATATAAAGACTGTAAAAACAGTTTCTTATATCAGAAACTGAAAGTGATGACAATGTGTTCTTAGGCAATAATTTGGTATCTCAGCACCTTTATCATCCAAATCCTTGGAGGAATATCAAAACAATGACTGCCATTTTGCAATACAAAGGTTACCTTAATTTACTGAGTTGCTCTTTGAATGCAGAATACACATTTATCAGTTGCACCATCTGCAGTGTTATCTTGAGAAGCTTAACAAAATTTGTGTCAGAAATTTTTGTAAAATCAATATGCATTTTGCACTGGCTGATCTGGGTCTATGCAGTTTGTTTGGAGTAATCAGTAGAATAACATAGACCCTGATACGGCAGCTCATTATGCGTATCAGGGTATATGTTGTTTGCAGTTAGACTTGACTTCTAAGCAAGTATATACAGTATTGTAGTGTTTAACACAAAACCACCAGGCTTGCCTGTAGATTGACGGTGGTATTTTCTGAATCAGTGAGAATATGGTCTCGAGGGATTTCCTCCTGGTGTCGAGTTTGGTCCATGATAATATAAATCTGGTCCTCCAGTTTTTCCAACATGGTTCCCCAGTAGTACCAGCCATCATCAGGCCAGCGTGACAAGACTTCCTCTCCTTCCTCTAGTTCTCTCAGAGCTGAAATTAAATGATAAAGCACTGATAAATACGTTGAACTAGCAAACAAGTTTTTAATTTTCTTAAATTTTTTTCAAATTTTTGTTCTTTTTTAATTAATCATGTTTCTAAAAAGATAAAACAAATACTGACTTTAAAATCTGAATTTGAGTGATACACAATTTCCAGACTGCCTTTACGAAATATTTATCTGCAACACTGATTGTTGTGAACACTCTTTTACAAAGGTACATCTCATTAATTTGTACTTGCCATAGACAGTTGTGGTAGTTGTGGGGGTAAATTGTACATGATGCAAGTAACTAATTTTCTACAATTAATTAAAAAGTTAATGTACTTACAAATACTTATTTTTTGCATAAGGCTGTTTGTTTTGCAAGGACTTTACATGAACAAAACACAGAAAAGTCCTAAATTATTATCATTCACTGAAATAAAAACTGTTGTGACTTATACTTAATGAAAAGAAATGTCACTAAAACAAGCTAGTATTGCAGGCTAAATTTTGTATGGCTTTTACTGTATTGACCAAACTTTGTTCTACTATTTTTTACTAATTTATTTTATATTTACCAGTATGTCATTATCATTTTTGAATTTTTATTTTCAATGTATTGTGTAAAGTACTGCATATACTCACTTATAAGTCAAATCCAACTGCAAACTGTACAGACCCATATCTGCAGTCACATAATGCTCTGACAGATCTGTGTCTGTGCAGTTTGTTAGGAGTAATCAGTAAAACAAACAACACAGACCCTGATCTGCCAGCACGCTATGTGACAGCAGATCAGGGTCTATATTGTTTGCAGTTGGACTCAACCTATAAGTGAGTATACACTGTAGTTCACTTTTGGTATAGATATTACTTCTGGATCTTTTCTGTCATGCTTCTTTTTATGGGTCAATGTTCCATAGATAAAAAAAACCCATCAGCTTCTCTACCCTACAAACTTACATTTAGTTGAAAGGATGTAACTTCAATGGCAGCTTCTCTGCATTCTACTGGATACAATTTACAATAAAAACCTGTTCTGTACTTGGTAATACCTTGCTAAAGGTAAAAATAATCACCAAAAACTTTTGCAGATGGTGTCAAAAGTCAGCCAGGGCAACACAGATGGTGTCAAAGGTCAGCCAGGGCAAGACAGATAGTGTCAAAGGTCAGCCAGGGCAACATGGATGGTATTAATGGTACAGTATATATGCTTATTAAAAGTCATAGACATGATCAATGAAGTTTGAAAATCTAAACTGTATCATTATTTTTAAGGATACTAAAGCTTACTGAATGAATATATTTTAGTGCTAAAAGTTATTTTTTACCTCGCTTGTTATTCTTTTCACTGGCTGGTGCAGCATTCTGAAAATGAAGCAGCAAGAAAGATAAATAATATTACTACTCACTGCGGCAGATATCCATCCTCTGACTTTTTCACTTTGATTTTTTTTAACCTGTACATCATTGGAGACCTTAAATACTGACAGAGAAATTAAAACTCTTTGGGAATGGACTGCAACATAGTAAATAAAGTTAAGGATTAAAATATGAACAGTCTGTAAGATCTGAAAGTGAACAAAAATCTTCTGTCATAGTGTTCTGAAATCAGAAGACTATACAATCCATGTTGACCATATGCATACAGTATCTGCCAAGCATTATGCTTTTGTTGTAATCATTATGCTATTTTTTCATTGAATTACATTTTATGTTTGCCTGTATATGGATTATGCTTATTTGGTACATTACAAAAAACATAATTAATCAATAAAATGTTGTTTGTCATTTTTAATATGATCTCGTTAATTCCATACATCATGTAAATATGAGAATATTCTGGAAGAGAAGGTTTGTGAATAACAATAGCATATAAATACACTTGTTCATCATAAACCTACATGTACTTTCCAAATATTATCATTATGTTTTATTTACAGCAGCTGTATGTGAAAAATTCTGAAAAAAATGCATGGGTTTCTTCAATTTGAAAACATGTCTTGCACATTCATTATATTAATGAACAAACTGGTTAGAGAACCAGTCTATACTGTAAATAATGATGCAAGATCTTAAACAAAACAGGTTTTATTGATGTGACTTCTGAATGTTAAATAACTGAAAAATGTTAGAGAATAGGAATCTTTAGGGATCTAGTTAAAGTGTGTGTTGTAGATATAATTTGTCAACATGTTTTGTGTTTGTATTCTGGTACTAATCCATATGGATTTTGCCCTTTTGTGACAAGCACTATAACCAGCTGTAGATTCAGGTTAGGAGCAAAAATAAATGTACATTTTTCATACAGTTTACTGTAATTATGGCATATAACATATAGATTACACTTTTTATGCTCAAATTATGCTTTTTTGCCACTTGGACTATGCTTATATGTCTCTAGGTGTTGGCAGTTATGCATATGTATGGATTTATCTGCATTAAACTGATTTGTGGTGAGTGTAAAGTTGCAGATATACAGATGGATAATCCAGTAGTGTGGAGTATTTTCATTGTACAAAATATATTGTTAAACATACCATTTTGTTCACATTTTAGTTTATTTTTGTTTCAAAATATTTCTGGTAATTGAAAATATTACAAGCTGAGGAATGAATTAGGAAAAAAAACATGAAAATAATAGGTACCTGGATTTTTTACTTTTAAACCAATTTCAATCTTTGATTTCTTAAAACTTACATTTTTTTCCCTAATACAGACATAGCTATAAGGATTTTTGCAAAATCTGTAATCTAGTGTACAAACTCCATAAAAATGTAATCCCCTCATGAGTTGGAAAGTATTACTGAAATCCCCTTATGAGTAGGAAAGTATTACTGAAATCTGCATATGAGTAGGAAAGTATTACTGAAATCCCCCCATGAGTAGGAAAATATTACTGAAATCCCCTCATGAGTAGGAAAGTATTACTGAAATCCCCTCATAAGTAGGAAAGTATTACTTAAGATAATTCCAAAACCAGTATATAAAGGACACTCAAAAGACCACAAATATCTGTCCTCTAAGGAGAGTTGTCTTTAATATTGCGGTAAAAATGATATGACAATAAATAAAAGGAACATCTTCTCCAGAAACAAATACAGTACAATCCAAACATTAACCCATGACTGCACATCAGTTGCAGAGAATGTATCTATTTAGTCAGTAATCTGGAATCCCTCATGAGTACTTCTTGTACAATAAAAAGTTTCTTTATGGTGGGAAATTTGTTGTGCTCAGATCACTGGATGGGTATTGGGTATGCTCCATTTCAGCATGCAATGGATGATATTGTTAGTTGCCATGGCAACCAGATTCTACCAGGAATTGTAACAATCACAACAAAAATATTTTTAAATATTCTTTCATATAGAGCCTTCTTCATTCTTGCCAAATCAGCCATGCTTTGAATTTTCTCAATTTTTGGTTGAGAAAACCTAGACTTCTAATTATTTGGTTCAGATTATCATGCTAAGTTCCACCTAGCATAGGCATAACAGGTGTTTTGCTTTCATTGGAGTGTCAAGACTGAGCACTTCAAGTCAATAAAATTTTTACGTATATTCTGTGTTTATATTTTTCTTTAATATACTGAAATGGTATTTAACATTTACAGAATAGAAAGTATTTTGGTCTAACATTAAAAATTTTTTTGAAATTTATAGTAAATAGCTTGGTTACTATAGTAACAGTATAAAAATGCAGTGATAATATTAAGGTATTTAAGGTGATTTTATAAAATATCTCCAAAATGCAAACTGTCTGTTGTGTTCCTATTATGGCATTCCAATGAAGTTGAAAGAAAGCTGAAGAACGATTAAATTTTTTTAATAAAAGCATGAAGCAAAAAGTCGCATAATCAATTAGTTTTAAGTAGGTATTTTAGTGATCTAGACAATGTGGGTGCACTGCTAGAATATGCGGAGGGAAGGACATTAGGGGGCAAAGGGGAAGGACATTAGGGGCAAAGATGGTGGCAGTGCCACTTTATTTCTAACTATCTAGTTGGAGTACTGAGTGCCATAGATGATGTATCTTGTAGGAAGTATTAAATAATATGATGAGCTGATGCATATGGATTTAATTTTACAAAACATCTTCACAAACCCTGATAAAATTACAAAGGTCAATGTCTGAATCACACACTACTGAACAACTATGCACAAATACCGAACAGAACAAAGAAGGTACATTTATCACTCATTTAGCAATGACATTTTGAAGATTAAAAAGAAAATTAAGACATGGAATAATCATATGAATAATTTGGCATATTAAATGCTTTGCTTATTGTGAGTCATTAAACATAATTTTAATATGAGAAAATAATAAATGGAGGGGGGCACAGTGGCCTTGACCTTTGAACATCTGACTACAAAATCAATAGGCTTTTTCCTCATACCAGTGCAAACCATACACAAAGTTTGGCCCAGGTTTGTGAAGTAGAACTATTGTATTTGTGTTGAAACCATTTTTCTTCTTTCAGTAACAGTGACCTTGACCTTCAACCTTTTGACCCCAAAATTGAGAGACTTCTTCCTGTGCAAGCCTTGCACAAAGTTTGGTATGATGGAGAACTCAAGTTATTGTGCATAAACCATTTTTCTTCTTTCAGTCACAGTGACCTTGATCTTTTACTTTTCAACCACAAAATCAACAGGGTTTGTCCCTACCCCAAGTGCAAGCCATCCACAAGGATAGGTAACTAGATTATGAAGAACTTGAGCTATTGTGCAGGAACTATTTTCCCTCTTTCATTTGTAGTAACATTGACCTTTGACTTTTTAGCCCCAAAATCAACAGTGTTCTTTCTTCTGTCATGTACAAGCCATCCACAAATTTGGTATCAGTAGATGGTGGAGAACTTGAGTTATTGTGCAGAAACTATTGTTCTTCTTTCATTCACAGTGACTTGACCTTTGACCTCCAAATCAATAGGGTTCTTCCTTACATCAAGTGCAAGTTGTACACTAAGCTTGGTGACTGTAGATGATGGACAACTCAAGTTATTGTTTTATTACTTTAATTTTTCTCCCATTCCACCAAATGTTTAGATTCACTGACCAAATTCGTTGATGCCTGTTGCAGAAGAGATATCTCTTAATTGCACAGATTAATGTCTTTCTTTTTTCTCAAGCTTTCTTCTGTTTATTCTGTTAACCTAAAGCCCCACAAATTTTCTATTAAGTAAAATCATGAAACTGAAACTTAAATGATCGAGTGACAAACCCCTCACTATGTTTATGTCTTCACAATCATTGTTGTATTATGAATATTATTCAAAGACCAACATAAATTTTTTGTATCTCTTCTCGAAAAGCATCACTGCATAGTAAAGGGTTAAGATAGGAGAAACTAGCATATTTTATCAGCACTGGTTTAAGAAGGGAATTTGCACTTGAAAAATTTTGTAAATTAAGATGTTTCTTGGGTTTCCTATGAAAATATTACCAAAAAAACAAGTTCTAACACTGTTTTAGTAGTTTACACCGTACTGAATTACATTAAGTCTTACAGGAATAAACTTAACATAAACATTGACAGTAATATACAGCAATCTTTTCTGCATCCAGCAGTACTTCTGACAATAAGAAAGCAAAAGGACATTAGGAAAATATATTGGAAACTAAATTCCTCATAATTGTGAGCCTACTTCTAAAGTTAAATGGCATTTTGAATTTGATAATATACAAGAAGGGAGTGGTTTAAGTTTTGTTAATTTGCTATTTAGGGTCACAAAATGTCCAACAATTAAGAGTTATTGGGACCTGATATTCCCCACCTGTGTAGCTGACATATGTCTTTTTGTGAATGCAAATTCACACACATATTGGAACTGTAGCAGGGAATGAAAAGCTTGGAGCACATAGTTGCTACATTGTCTATCAATGTTGGTGTCGTTTATATATCTATCTATCTATCTATGATCACTTTCTCAACATGAATAGGACAAGTCATTTTGTACAACCAGCATCCTCCCCTATATCTCTTCCTGACCCTGGGGACTAGGCTCTGATTCATAACTTAGAAACTATTCACAGCCCCACACTTACAGTATATACACTTACTTGACATTACCATGGAAGTTAATCTGTATAGTCAACATTGATTCCTGATTTTGTCCTTACTCCCCTGGGACCCCATCCCTGGTCCAAAAGAAGCTTCAGTGGCTAAGTGGTTAATGTGTGAAGGTGTTCTACTCATGACCAGAAAGTTGCATGTTCATATCCCACCATTTAATCAGGCGAGATTGACTATCAATTTCTCATGGTTTTTTTACAATCATGGGTTTATGTGCTTTTAGTAATTTAATTTGGAAGTGTTTCAAGAGGAAAGCGTTATAGATTACTTTATTTTATTTAATAAAAGTTAAAAATACAAAATATATATTTAAAATAATTTGTGAGTAATGGCACAAAATATATGGAATGTCTTAAAATAATGCATAACACATGTGATCACATATAAATGACAAATGTTTCAGTAATTTTAATATGACAATACCAGCAACTGTTCAAGTCTGTTTAACCAAACAGATCAAACTTGCTTCAAAATATTCATGAATTTCAAATGTGGTCAAGTTCCCAGCAATAATTCTCTCAAAACAAATTTATAAACTTGGACATGGTTTTTAGAAGAAATATGTAGTTCTGAAAGCAAAATCTTTGCCACATAATGAAAAGAAATTCTGATACTAAGATACATTTACTGGTGTGCATCAGAGAGCTTTAAGTTGTTCAGCCTAGAGATCACACTGCATTATTAGTAAATTCCCACACAGCTTTGTTTCCTTTTTTATTATTTTATTTCTGGTCTGATAAGGCTAAGCTCATTTTAAGGTGTTTTGCCTAGTGGCTTTTGCTAGTTTTTGTTGGGTAATCAGAGTAAAGTAACTTGCCTAAAAACACAACATAGCAACACACCCAACCAGGTCTGGGAATCGAAACTAGAATTCCTGCATGTCTAGTCCAGCATGCTAACCACTAAACTACCATTTTTTCTGCCTTAGTAAAAAACTCTCCATCCACAAGATTTTAATAATTCACTGGTATTTTAAAAACTAGTCTAATAAATATGATTATATTATCAAACGATTGTCCACCTTAGAGTGTTACCTATTATATTAATATTTTATTTTTTTCTTCAGTTCATATTCATTATAATCCCTAATTTGCATTCATTTGTTACTTTTTATAACTT
This sequence comes from Margaritifera margaritifera, assembly GCA_029931535.1. Taxonomy (NCBI): domain Eukaryota; kingdom Metazoa; phylum Mollusca; class Bivalvia; order Unionida; family Margaritiferidae; genus Margaritifera; species Margaritifera margaritifera. Next base: position 1,217,477 of record JAQPZY010001489.1, on the reverse strand, counting down.
GTTCTATACCTAACATGTATTAATTGTTTTTATTTGTTCTATTCTTCATTCTATCTTAGTTAACCAGTTGATAAACATACTGCATATTTTCTTAATGCTATCTTGGTTTAGCCTACTGGACATTTTCTTAATTCTGTCTTGGTTAATCAGTTGGCATGCCTGACAGACATTTTTTATATTCTGTTTTGGTTAATTAGTTGGCAAGCCTCGTGGACATTTTTTTCTTTCTGTCTTGGTTAATCAGGTGACAAGCCTATTGCAGATTTTCTACATTCTATATTGGTTAATCAGTTTGCAAGCATACTACACGTTTTTTATTCTATCTTGGATAATCAACTGGCAAACATCCTGCACATTTTCTTAATTTTATCTTGGTTCGTCAATTGAGAAGCATACTGCACATTTTTCTACATATAATGCACACCTAACTGCAAAAGAATGTAGATACAGATCTACCAGTTGCAAAATGTGCAGAAAGATCATGGTCCATGCAGTTCATTCTATGTATGATTTCAACCATGCAGTTTACAGACCCTGGTCTGTGATGCTACATGTGGAAACCAAAATTATATGCTTATTAAAATAATTTGAGCCCAAGAAGTCAGTGCATGAAGTCTGACATACACTTGTCCCCTTTGTGTTTAATCATAGGATAAACTATGAATTTTTTTGAAGATTGAAAAAGGATAGACAAGATGAGACATAATAGTGTCAGGACCTAAGCAGACCTCACATAGATCATTCCCTCCCACCTTATTTACCTCAAACTTGCGCTTTTCCTTTTCTAACTTCATTTTTTGTCTCATCCTGTTGATTTTTCTTGCCTGCTTCAACAACTTCTATAAATGGGAAAATGTACTCAAATAAAGAGTGTATATGCTATAAAAGATAATGAAATTTCTAGATATCAAATTTTAACAGAATAATACTGTAAACTACCTGTGACAGGCTACTGTAAGATGGTCAACATATATTTATCCCCACTCTTTTCAGAGATATGGGGACTATAAGACACTATCTGTCCATGCATGTATGTAAAATAACACTCCCAAATTCCTTCTAAACTATTCCAGATAAACTTTAAAACCAAGGGTATATGGACTGTAGATAAGCACAATGGTTTTTAGAATTTTGAGCTATCCCTTGAGGCAGAGCCTGGAGATTGGGGAAACTTGTAGGGATAGGAGCTATATATATATGCTTAATATCATATATACATCTTCCCTGCACATAAAATATTTACAATGTAACATCATTTATATGACAATTTTACTACCATCTTTAATTCTTAATATTACACAAAATTAATATTATCTTGAGACATCACCAAAGGTACCATATGTACTCACTTATAAGTCGAGTCCAACTGCAAACTGCACAGACACAAATCTGCCACACATAATGCATCAGCACATCTGGGTATATGCAGTTTGTTAGGAGTAATCAGTTAAACAAACAACACAGACCCTGATCTGCTCATTATTATGCAATGGCAGATCAGGGTCTATATTGTTTGCAGTTGGACTAAATTTATAAGTGAGTATATATGGTAGAATATCAAAACGATTTGTCAGTCAATGAAAACCCAATTGATAAGAGTAAATATTCTTGTAGCAGTAACTGAAGAAAAGATACATGAATTTTGTAGGGTTTTAAATTAATCTTCCATTTGTACTCATTTCAAATTAAATATATAAAACTCACTGACATTTTTTTTATGTTTTGCTCCTCAAGTCATGCAAAACATACAAATTATTCCACTAACTCGTACATTTTATAAGAAATGTGTAGACAGCTGAAGCTGCTGGAATTATAAAACACTTATAGTTTGCAACAACTTCTTTTTGTAAATGTACATGTCAATTTTTGGATTTGTTCGCAAATAAATGAACTGGCATTTGACTGTGTGTATCTGCAAACATCTTTTTACATTATTAATTATAAAACTGTTTGTAACTCCTTAAAAATTCATACGAATATAAATCTGATGCAAAATCAAAAAGACTGACAATATGAAGAGTACCATACGTACATTTTGTTGTTTTTCTTGTTGTCTCTGTTGCTCCTGAAGTTGCTTTTCTAACTCGGATAGTTTGTTCTGTTTCTCTTCATCAGGATTAATGGTAAATATATCTAGAAAATAAAGAAAACAGGATATCAAAAAATTTGAAACATTCTGCTTTATAAATAAAATATATACTTGCTTATAAGTCGAGTCAAACTGCAAACTGCACAGACCGAGATCTGCAATCGCATGCACCAGCAGATCTGGGTCTATACAGCTTGTTGAGAGTAATCAGTAGAATAAACAACATAGACCCTAATCTGCGTATGCACTATGCAATGGCAATTCAGGGTCTATGTTGTTTGCAGTTGGACTTAACTTATAAACAGGTATATACAGTAATATTCTCATGTCAGTAGAATTACTCTAATGAAGAAAAAAAGGTGAAGTGAACTGACATACTGTGTTGCAAAAGAAATCCATTTTATATCTCCTTCACCAAGACTTTAGAAATTTAATGCAAATTTTTATCAACAAATTACACAAAAATCAAACTCAGATTTTATATTTACAACCACTTCGCAAATCCTAATATGGAGCCATTGTTTCCTAATGCAAGAGCACAGTTGAAGATCAAACAAGGTCAATAACTTTTGATGGTGAAAATCAAACCTTTGTCAGCTTAATTACTGCCTTATTTATACATGTATAATTGTATTCCATTTTTGTATGATTTATCATTTATTCAATATGCATATAAACAACAGAGAGTCCAAAGGTTGATAAATTACTTGAAAAGAAAATATACTAGGTGCAGTTCTAACAATAAGAAGAAACTCATTCTTAACCACTGATATTCACTTCACTTGAAAAGAAATTACTCTAAGTGCAGTTCTAACAATAACAAGAAACTCATTCTTAACCACTGATATTCACTTCATAAATGTGTAATTACTACATGTATTTTCTTTACAACAAAAGTGGAAGGATCAACAGTATTCATAAATTAAACAAAATTTTAAGTAAAATCCACCTTTCTCAAGTTGTATCAAGTGATTTTTAAAAAAACCTGTCCAAAGTTTTATCTGATACCAACTGCAGTTTCCATATATAGGGTCCTTCAAAAGTCACTAATCAGATGAAGAGGTTATGATGCAAGTGCAGAAAAACAAATTGTAAGTCAAACAGGTACCATAACAGTCAAATCTTCATGGACAGAGGTGAGAATGGCAGTTGCCCCATATCTTCTAACTATAATTTCTTGTACAACATTTGGTGATGATTTCACTGAGTCATTCAAAGGTTATTGGTCTGAAATGAAGTCTATGATGGAATGGATTGTGACAGACATATGTAACACCACTGTAAATGGCATATGATGGGAGCTAAAATAAAAATTAGTTGAAAATTAGGTCACAAAATTCTATCTAACACTTGGAGAAGGGCATCTGTTTGCCTCAAGAATTGAAAATCTGTGTAATTTGTTTTAATCTTATTTCAGTTTGATCATTCTGAACTGTCTCAAGTAGGAAAACGTGGTTACCAGTTCGAGTCACTTCTTCCTTGACAATTTCCCTTACTCTGTCTTCATCCCATGATACATTGACTGGTGTGGGGGATCGAGAAATTTTTATGCTTTCTCTGTGATCCAATCTCGCTGTGGCACCATTTCTGTCCGAAGTGGATACATCTCTGGTAAAAACAAAGCACCTGTTAATTTAAATTCTTAAAATGTCCACACATTCTGTTTGTCAATAGAAATCCCATGCTAAAATCAACTGTACTAAATATGATGCCCAGGTGGGCATGAGATCCCTCACCTGTCTGATATTTGCCTAATAGGCAAATGCAAAAGCAGTTGGCCAAGAAATCTGGATCAGTTGGATGCTTTCTGTAGAAATTTCTTCCAATGCTGTTAACTGCATATGTCATGAAAACAACTGTTTCAAGGTTTCTCTAGCTTTTAGGCATCTTCATCCTAATTTAATGTACAGCAACATTTGTCCAATACTAAAAGATCTTTATGCAAAAATGCTTTCTGTCAAAACTGGTCAAATTCCTTCAAACACTTTTTGAGACAATGCTGTGTAAATATTTTTCTATTTTTAGAAACCTTGCAATATTTTGATGGTGGACAATGGTGTCATTTGTATAAATTGCAAAGCCCTTCATGCCATAGTGCTTTTGTGTGAAATCTGGTCCAATTCTATTCGGTGATTTTTGAGAAGTTGCAGTATTTTTCTGTTTTTTGTAACAGTAGTCAAATTTGATAGCAGATCAGCATCATTGGTACAAACCTGAATGCCACTGATGTCAGGATACTTCCTATCAAATTTGGTTGATCTGTTTGAGTGGTTTTTGAGAAGAGGCCATTTAAAGGTTTTTCTAATTTTAGTAATGGTGGCCATATATAATGGCAGAGCAGCATCATTTGTAAATATTTTAAAGTGCTTCATGTCAAGATGCTTTCTGGTCAAATTCTCAGTTTGAGAAGAAGTTGTTACAAGTTGTTTTTTTTGTAGTTTTAGTAATGGTGGCCATATTTGATAGTGGATTGACATGATTAGTATATTTTGGAGAGACTGGCACCAGGACATTACCTGTAAAATTTGATTGAATTCTGTTGATCAGTTTTGCATAAGAAGATGAAAGTGTTGAGGGATGATGCACAGACACATGAGGTATGAAGGGCCACACCATAAGCTCACTTGGTCTTATACCCAGATTACCTAAAAACTAATATGTGAATATGGCAACCACCCTAGCTCCTTGGAATCTATAGACATACACAGAAGAAAGTACATTATTACAATGAACTGCTGTGATCATAAATGATTCCCAAAGACCCACAAATATTTGCCCTAGCATGAATAAATAAATAAATGAAAGAGGGATGTAAAAATAAATGAATAAATAAAGATACATAAAAAAGTATGTCATAATTTATTCTATAACTGAAAATTTACGGGTGAAATCAATCCCACCCCCCAATTTGGATAAAAGAGGATATTTTATAAATATAATGGAGATTTAAAGATGTAAACAAGGTAGGGCTTGCAAACTTGCTAAGTTACAAGGAAACTTTCCACAACTACTTAGACAGGAATTATCCTGAAATATGCATATTGAAATTGTCTGACTTGTCTAGTCATTCTTCATATTTAAATTGTCTGACTTCTCTAGTCATTCTGCATACTGAAATTGTCTGACTTGTCCAGACATTCTGCATACTGAAATTGTCCGACTTGTCCAGTCATTCTGATAAACCAATATACTTCTCTTATTATTAGTTATTAAAATATGCCAAAATGATTATAATGAATATGGAATTTGCCTGTTGTGAATTTGGCCTTTCTGAATTTGGCCTTTTGTGAATTTGCCCTTTCCTAAACCATTCCCTTTGATAGTTTTGCCCCAAAACTGTTTTGAGACTTTAGGTATCCCCATGTTTACATACATACAAACATAGATGTTAGTCCATGTATTTACATACATAAAAACTAGGATGTTAGTCTATGTATGTATTTACATACATACAAACTGGGATGTTAGTCCATGTATTTACATACATAAAAACTGGGATGTGAGTCCATGTGTTCAGATACATACAAACTGGGATGTTAGTCCATGTGTTTACATACATAAAAACTGGGATGTTAGTCCATGTGTTTACATACATACAAACTGGGATGTTAGTCCATGTATTTACATACATACAAACTGGGATGTTAGTCCATGTGTTTACATACATACAAACTGGGATGTTAGTCCATGTGTTTACATACATAAAAACTGGGATGTTAGTCCATGTATTTACATACATACAAACTGGGATGTTAGTCCATGTATTTACATACATACAAACTGGGATGTTAGTCCATGTGTTTACATACATACAAACTGGGATGTTAGTCCATGTGTTTACATACATACAAACTGGGATGTTAGTCCATGTATTTACATACATACAAACTGGGATGTTAGTCCATCTGTTTACATACATACAAACTGGGATGTTAGTCCATCTGTTTACATACATACAAACTGGGATGTTAGTCCATGTATACAAATTGGAAATAGAATCCATACACTTAATCTAACTTTACCTCTTTTCTCTGTCAGAATTGTAACTAGATACTGAAAATCTTGACCTTGACCTTGATCTGCCAAAAAAAACCAACAAAGGATTATGTGTTGCATACAAAATTAGCCCAAAATACTGTAAAATCTTCTTTACATCTTTATGAAGTAAAAGCTTTCAAATTTCTGTCTACTGAAAGAAAACTTTAAATTCAACCTATAAAGAGTTTACAAAAAAATGGTATTAGTACATTCTGTTATGCAACACAGTATATCAAGCACAAATAATAATTATAAGAATAAATCAAAAGATTAGTTTAGTGTAATATAAGCACTAAGGGACTAATTAAAGTCTTAATATTTACTATCATAATGTCCTTCTTTTTTGTTTGTAATGGGTTTATACTTTTATGAACAAATTTCACTAGTCTCACTGGGTCCACATTATACTGCATACCATGAAACAAAGTATGTATGTATGTATGTATGTATGATTGTATGTATGTGTGTATGTATGTATGTATGTATGTATGTATGTATGTATGTATGTATGTATGTATGTATGTATGTATGTATGTATAGGGTTTAATGGCACATCAGTACAATCCTGGCTATACTAATGCTGGAATAAAGTTTAAGTATCCCAACCAAGAGGAATGGTGAGCAATTTGCTCATGTAAATATATCACTGCCTCATCCACATTCTACCCCTACCCAATGATGGAGACGAGTCTATTGTTAAATTTTTTGTTTTTTAAAAGCGTATAACTCTTCTGAAAATAGTATGAGTACAATTATTTGGCCACATGCATATTTTGTGATGATGACCATAATATCTACTAAGTTTCACAGCAATCTACTACAAACTGTAGGAACAGTAGCATTCACAAAATTCTGTCATACACTGCATCAAGCTGTAAATCAAAAAAGGATATAACTCTTACAAAAATCATGCAAGCACAAAGACTTGTCAATGTGTACATCTTTTGATGATGACCATAATATGTACCAAGTTTCACAACAATCCATGAAAAACTGCAAGACAAGTTGTGTTCACAAGATTCTGTCTTATATTGCATCCAGTTGCAGGACATAAAAGACAATAACTTCTAAATAAAATTGTGAGTGCAAATTGATTTGTCAATATGCACATCTTCAAATGATGCTATGTACCATGTTACATGGTGATGCATTGAAAACTGTGAGACTAGCTGTTTTCACAAGATTCTATCATACACTATATCAGACTCCAAGTCAACAAAAACAATAACTCTTAACAAATATCACAAGAGCACAGTAAATTGCTCATATGCACATCTTCAGATGATGACCATAATAGTCACCAGTTTCAAGGCAATCCATCAAGAAGTGAGTCTAGCTTTTCTAACAAGATTGTGTCATACACTGCATTAACCTTCATGATAACAAGGGCAATAACTCTAACAAACTTGCAGGTGCAGTTGCCATCTCATTTCCTGCGTACAATTGTAAGAACAGTGATAGCAAGAGAGACAGAGAGAACTCAGTGAAAGGTGAAGTGTTAGTATGCTCACTATTAGAAACATCTATGTTAAGGTCTATACATTTTGAAATTAGCGGATAATTTAATTTCAGCTCACAAGGCATGATAGAAAGAATATCATTGTCAGCTTAAAAAGTATTATACATCTTGACCATTTTAAAAATTGTATGTTCATTGTGATTTGTAATATTCTGCAGACAGGTGCATACTGCTACCTTATTCCTTCAGTCACTGTATTAAACAAAACTGTATTTAGTCTAAGCTGATCTCGTTATTATCATTATCCTCATATCCACAATATTGTTGATATACATGTACTATGAACCAGTCATGTATGTTTATGTGTCTATGTGTCCAGCCATGTGTCAATCCATCCTTGCAGATATGTGTCTTTTCTCCATGTAAAAATGGACTGTCTAAACCAGCTGAATCAGTGTAATGGTATTTAGTATAATATTACACAAGGATCAGTAGCTAACAAAGAAAGTTTTGATCCTGGGTACAACCCCTAGGGGTGGGGTGGGGTGGGGTGGGGTAGTCTAATATTTTTGTGCTACATATGTAATCCTTTTTACTGTTGTGTACAGCTGAAACAAATATAATATCATATGCATTCTTTGAAATGTATGACCCTAAATAATTCCAATTTTACAAGGCTGACAGTAGGTATTTACTGGGAGCTGGGACCTGGATCTGGACCCATGACTTACACACTTTTATCTAGGTATCTGGTAACAGGTTTGCAAGCACTCATTTGTGAATGAGTAGGGATAAAGTTATGGGTTATTTTATCTTTAATGGAAAAACAGAAAAACAGACTGAAAAAAGGGCAGAATCATACCACTGACTTATCTTGTGTAGTTAACCAACTATATCTCTACTCATATACCTGCTCCTCCAATCCAGAAAACAATTTTTTTTAGACATAAATAAGTTGTACACTGCAACAGTCACCCTTTATCTGAAACTGCAGTTTATAAAATGCTGACATGCTGTTTCTACCACTCCTGATGCACAACAAATAGATGGACCAGGCTACCTAGCCAAATTTATAACATCAGAGCACCAGATGTTCACTTAAAAATGCATTAATTACCGAAAAGAAAGCACTGAGAGTTGAAGAATCTCTCCTGATGGTTAGAACATTATAAATGGATAAAAGAATATTTCTCCAAAATTTGAAAAAACAGGGATAGTATGGTTGATTTGAAGAAAGAGATGCCCAATGAAAAAGCTGGAAAAGTAGAGAACAGTAGGGCCACTTGAAAGCCTGTGGTAAAGTATAGAATGTTTTGAATCCCAAACTTCACTATTTGTCTTGTCAATTATTGCACTTCATTAAAATTTAAACTTAAATTTAAATTTATATTACATGTGTAAAATATGACCTCAAACCTGCTGGGACCAGAGTAAGGATGCAACCATACTGACTACTATTCTTGCATTGCTGTGGCATTGCTTTACAAAAAAGAGGATAAAAACATGCAGTAAAGAGTACTATTTTTTAAAGAATTTTTCTAACACATAAAACTTTAAGTTATCAGTAAATAATGAAAGCTGTCTGGTGACAAATTGCTAAACAAGTCAAGGTTCTTTTACTGAAGTGAATGCATTCAAGAGTTTTCCTGTGTGAGATATCATGGCACAGCATGCACTCTTATGAATCAAACCTGGTTTGGGATTTGCTATGCTTTCTGTCTTCACTCCTTGATCTAGATCTTGATCTTGACCTTGATTTTGATGAAGATTTCGATCTACTTCTTGATCTGGAATAGCTTCTTGAACTTCTCCCGGATCTGGATCTGCTCCTTGATCTTGATTCTGATTTAGATCTGGATCTGCTCCTTGATCTTGATCCTGATTTAGATCTGGATCTGGATCTAGATCTGCTTCGAGACCTTGATCTGGATTTGGGCTTGGGTGAAGATGATCTTGATCTCTGTGTCTTCTCTTCCTTTTCTGCTTTTTGCCTGATCAAAAAGTACCATGAAGATGGAAATGTTAGAACATAAACAAGCATAGAAAAGTAAAAGACAAATGTTGACCATGAAATATCAGGCTTTATGTAATAAGTAAGCTCTATCTATGCCAAATAGATAGCTAAAAGTAAGATAGATATACCGGTACAGTGAAACCTCTCAAAATCAAAGATTTTATTTCATCTGTATGTATTTCTATGTTGGTTTTTATATCAATCTGTAAGCAGTTTACAGATTATTGGCTGGCTGATTGAATTTGTTTTATGCAGTTTATTTGTGTGTAAAATTAACATTTTTGGGGACCAAATTTTTCTTTAAGTTTTTGAAGTAGAGAATTTCAGTTTACTGAGTTAAAGTTGACTGAAATTAAACAAGGAAAAAATTCAGAACTAGAACCATGATTCAGTTTCAAAAAGATTTTGGTTTACAATTTCAGTCTTGAGAACATTCACTGTATTTCTAAGCAGATAATTATATATGTACACTGTATTTATAAGCAGACAATTATATATGTACACTGTATTTATAAGCAGATAATTATATATGTACACTGTATTTATAAGCAAATAATTATATATCTACACTGTATTTATAAGCAGATAATTATATATGTACACTATATTTGTAAGCAGATAATTATATATGTATACTATATTTGTAAGCAGATAATTATATATGTACACTGTATTTATAAGCAGATAAGTATATATGTACACTATAGAAAATAATTTGTATCCATGAATTTGACTTAAGAAGGAATAAAATCTAAGTTACCTCAGAATCAAGTAAATGTATAATAGGTTGGAATGTATACATTCAGTTTGACCATTCTAATAATTCCATTGTTAAATAAAATTACACAAGAGTTTTTATACAAGGTTCCATAGAATGATGTGTGTGATACCCATACAATGCTGCATCCCTTCTCCCCCTCCTTATCTGACCCACAAAAACTACAACATACAGTCTTAATGCTGACACCATTGCCATCACAATGAGAAATGTGAGACATATGTCTGAATATGCTTATGCAGGTGAGACAAAAAATGTCTCATACACACAAATGTAATGATGGTTTAAATGAAGGTTACTGTACTGGAAATCAACCCATCTCACCGACATGTAATTAGGAACTAACAATGTTCCATGAATGAAAAATGGCTACCTTGAAAAACTTCCAAGATTAAAAAAATGTCAAAATCAAAGGATACACATGAAAGCTTGATTGCTGCCTGACAAGCATGCTAGTTGAGATCAAAGGATAAAAATACAATGATGACTAAGTATGTAATATCCCAGGTAACACTGTAATGTAAAATCACCTATACAAACTGTATATACTCACAAGTAAGTTGAGAAAATCTTATATCACAAATATGCAGCATTTAAAACATGTACACAAATTAAATGACTCTAGAATATTTTGACAGAAGGTAGAAGACTTGTTCAAATTAATAAGTGACATCCAGATATTATTCATATTCCAAACAGATGAATGTTATAGCTTAGTAAATAGGTCAAAGTATAAAAAGAAGGGGGAGGGGGAAAAACCATGCTAGATTGTTCACTAATTGGCATTGTTGTAATGTGCTGTCCTTCATGAGAATTTACAAAAGATTCAAAGAGGTTTTTCCCTGGATCAGGTAACATTGCTTACATCATGATTTTATAATGCTTTGTAGAGATAACTGGAATGATATCAACTGTTAATAACAAAAGAAAATATATAGGTTACCATGATTAAACTATACGTACAGCAACTTTTTACTGCATAAAGGTGATCTTAATGTAAGTATTGGAAGAGTATACCCAGACACAGGTATACTCTTCAGGTCAGATTTTACTGTAAATATTGGAACTGTATACCCAGACATAAGTCAGATTTTACTGTAAATATTGGAACTGTATACCCAGACATAAGACAGATTATACTGTAAATATTAGAGTATACCCAGACACAGGTCACATCTTACTCTAAGTATTGGAAGTGTATACCAAAACACAGGTCACATCTTACTGTAAGTATTGGAAGTGTATACCAAGACACAGGTCAGATCTTATTGTATACCCAGACACAGGTCAGGTCTTACTGTATACCCAGACACAGGTCACTTCTTACTGTATACCAAGACACAGGTCAGGTCTTACTGTATACCCAGACACAGGTCAGATCTTATTGTATACACAGACACAGGTCAGGTCTTACTGTATACCCAGACACAGGTCAGATCTTATTGTATACCCAGACACAGGTCAGATCTTATTGTATACCCAGACACAGGTCAGATCTTACTGTATACCAAGACACAGGTCAGATCTTATTGTATACCAAGACACAGGTCAGATCTTATTGTATACCAAGACACAGGTCAGGTCTTACTGTATACCAAGACACTGGTCACATCTTATTGTATACCCAGACACAGGTCAGGTTTTACTGTATACCAAGACACAGGTCACATCTTATTGTATACCCAGACACAGGTCACATCTTACTGTAAGTATTGGAAGTGTATATCCATACACAGGACAGATCTTATTGTATACCAAGACAGAGATCAGATCTTACTGTATACCCAGACACAGGTAAAATCTTACTGTATATGCCGACACAGGTCAGATCTTATTGTATATCCAGACACACAGGTCAGATCTTATTGTATATCCAGATACAGGTCAGATCTTACTGTATACCAAGACACAGATCAGATCTTATTGTATACCAAGATACAGGTCAGGTCTTACTGTATACAAAGACACAGGTCAGGTCTTACTGTATGCCCAGACACAGGTCAGATCTTATTGCATACCCAGACACAGGTCAGGTCTTACTGTATACGCTGACACAGGTCAGATCATACTGTATACGCAGATACAGGTCAGATCTTACTGCATATGCAGACACAGGTCACATCTTACTGCATACCCAGACACAGGTCAGATCTTACTGTATATGCTGACACAGGTCAGATCTTACTGTATACCAAGACACAGGTCAGATCTTACTGCATACCCAGACATAAGTCAGATCTTATTGCATACCCAGACACAGGTCAGGTCTTACTGTATACGCTGACACAGGTCAGATCTTACTGTATATGCTGCCACAGGTCATATATTACTGTATATGCAGACACAGGTCAGATCTTGCTGCATACCCAGACACAGGTCAGATCTTACTGCATACCCAGACACAGGTCAGATCTTACTGTGAGTAATGGAACTGCATACCCAGACACAGGTCAGATCTTACTGCATACCCAGACACAGGTCACATCTTACTGTATACCAAGACACAGGTCAGATCTTATTGTATACCAAGACACAGGTCAGGTCTTACTGCATACGCAGACACAGGTCAGATCTTACTGCATACCCAGACACAGGTCAGATCTTACTGCATATGCAGACACATGTAAGGTCTTACTGTATACCTAGACACAGGTTAGGTCTTATTGTAAGTATTGGAACTGTATAGCCAGACACAGGTCACTTCTTACTGTAAGTATTGGAACTGTATACTCACAGATCTTACTGTAAGTATTGGAACTGTATACCAAGACACAGGTCACTTCTTACTGTAAGTATTGGAACTGTATACCCAGACACAGGTCAGATCATACTGCATACCCAGATACAGGTCAGATCTTATTGTATACCCAGACACAGGTCAGATTTTACTGCATACCCAGACACAGGTCAGATCTTACTGAATACCCAGACACAGGTCAGGTCTTATTCCATACCCAGACACAGGTCAGATCTTACTGTATACCCAGACACAGGTCAGATCTTATTGTATACCCAGACACAGGTCACATCTTATTGTATACCCAGACACAGGTCAGATCTTACTGTATACCAAGACACAGGTCAGATCTTACTGTATACCCAGACACAGGTCAGATCTTACTGTATACCCAGACACAGGTCACATCTTATTGCATACCCAGACACAGGTCACATCTTATTGTATACCCAGACACAGGTCACTTCTTACTGTATACCCAGACACAGGTCACATCTCATTGTATACCCAGACACAGGTCACATCTCATTGTATACCCAGACACAGGTCACATCTTACTGCATACCCAGACACAGGTCACATCTTACTGTATACCCAGACACAGGTCACATCTTACTGTATACCAAGACACAGGTCACATCTTACTGTATACCCAGACACAGGTCAGATCTTACTGTATACGCAGACACAGGTCAGATCTTACTGTATACCAAGACACAGGTCAGATCTTATTGTATACCCAGACACAGGTCAGATCATACTCTATACCAAGACACAGGTCAGATCTTACTGCATACCAAGACACAGGTCAGATCTTATTGTATACCCAGACACAGGTCAGATTTTACTGCATACCAAGACACAGGTCAGATCTTACTGAATATCCAGACACAGGTCAGGTCTTATTGCATACACAGACACAGGTCAGATCTTACTGTATACCCAGACACAGGTCAGATCTTACTGTATACCCAGACACAGGTCAGATCTTATTGTATACCCAGACACAGGTCACATCTTACTGCATACCAAGACACAGGTCACATCTTACTGTATACCCAGACACAAGTCAGATCTTACTGTATACCCAGACACAGGTCAGATCTTATTGTATACCCAGACACAGGTCACATCTTATTGTATATCCAGACACAGGTCACATCTTACTGTATACCCATACACAGGTCACATCTTACTGTATACCAAGACACAGGTCAGATCTTACTGTATACCAAGACACAGGTCACATCTTACTGTATACCAAGACACAGGTCAGATCTTACTGTATACCAAGACACAGGTCACATCTTACTGTATACCCAGACACAGGTCAGATCTTATTGCATATCCAGACACAGATCACATCTTACTGTATACCCAGACACAGGTCACATCTTACTGTATACCCAGACATGGGTCACATCTTACTGTATACCAAGACACAGGTCAGATCTTACTGTATACCCAGACACAGGTCAGATCTTATTGTATACCAAGACACAGGTCACATCTTACTGTATACCAAGACACAGGTCACATCTTACTGTATACCCAGACACAGGTCAGATCTTATTGTATACCCAGACACAGGTCAGATCTTACTGTATACCCAAACACAGGTCAGATCTTATTGTATACCCAGACACAGGTCACATCTAACTGTATACCCAGACACAGGTCAGATCTTACTGTATACCCAGACACAGGTCACATCTTATTGTATACCCAGACACAGGTCACATCTTACTGTATACCAAGACACAGGTCACATCTTACTGTATACCCAGACACAGGTCAGATCTTATTGTATACCCAGACACAGGTCAGATCTTACTGTATACCCAAACACAGGTCAGATCTTATTGTATACCCAGACACAGATCACATCTAACTGTATACCCAGACACAGGTCAGATCTTACTGTATACCCAGACACAGGTCACATCTTATTGTATACCCAGACACAGGTCACATCTTACTGCATACCCAGACACAGGTC
Source organism: Margaritifera margaritifera (assembly GCA_029931535.1). Taxonomy (NCBI): domain Eukaryota; kingdom Metazoa; phylum Mollusca; class Bivalvia; order Unionida; family Margaritiferidae; genus Margaritifera; species Margaritifera margaritifera. The sequence continues at coordinate 1,202,363 of JAQPZY010001489.1, read as the reverse complement.
ACATCTTACTGTATACCAAGACACAGGTCACATCTTACTGTATACCCAGACACAGGTCAGATCTTATTGTATACCCAGACACAGGTCAGATCTTACTGTATACCAAGACACAGGTCAGATCTTATTGTATACCCAGACACAGGTCACATCTTACTGTATACCAAGACACGGGTCACATCTTATTGTATACCCAGACACAGGTCACATCTTACTGTATACCAAGACACAAGTCACATCTTACTGTATACCCAGACACAGGTCAGATCTTACTGTATACGCAGACACAGGTCAGATCTTACTGTATACCAAGACACAGGTCAGATCTTATTGTATACCCAGACACAGGTCACATCTTACTGTATACCAAGACACAGGTCACATCTTACTGTATACCAAGACACAGGTCACATCTTATTGTATACTCAGACACAGGTCAGATCTTACTGTATACCAAGACACAGGTCAGATCTTACTGTATACCAAGACACAGGTCACATCTTACTGTATACCCAGACACAGGTCAGATCTTATTGTATATCCAGACACAGATCACATCTTACTGTATACCCAGAGACAGGTCACATCTTACTGTATACCCAGACACGGGTCACATCTTACTGTATACCAAGACACAGGTCAGATCTTACTGTATACCCAGACACAGGTCAGATCTTATTGTATACCAAGACACAGGTCACATCTTACTGTATACCAAGACACAGGTCAGATCTTACTGTATACCCAGACACAGGTCAGATCTTATTGTATACCCAGACACAGGTCACATCTTACTGTATATCCAGACACAGGTCAGATCTTATTGTCTACCAAGACACAGGTCACATCTTATTGTATACCCAGACACAGGTCACATCTTACTGTATACCCAGACACGGGTCAGATCTTTTTGTATACCCAGACACAGGTCAGATCTTATTGTATACCCAGACACAGGTCAGATCTTACTGTATACCCAGACACAGGTCAGATCTTATTGTATACCAAGATACAGGTCAGATCTTATTGTATACCAAGACACAGGTCAGATCTTACTGTATATGCAGACACAGGTCACATCTTATTGTATACCCAGACACAGGACAGATCTTATTGTATACCCAGACACAGGTCAGATCTTACTGTATACCCAGACACGGGTCAGATCTTATTGTATACCCAGACACCGGTCAGATCTTATTGTATACCCAGACACAGGTCAGATCTTACTGTATACCCAGACACAGGTCAGATCTTATTGTATACCAAGATACAGGTCAGATCTTATTGTATATCAAGACACAGGTCAGATCTTACTGTATATTCCGACACAGGTCAGATCTTACTGTATACCCAGACACAGGTCACATCTTATTGTATACCAAGACACAGGTTAGGTCTTACTGTATACCCAGATACAGGTCAGATCTTACTGTATACCAAGACACAGGTCAGGTCTTATTGTATATGCAGACACAGGTCAAATCTTGTTGTATATGAAGACACAGGTCACATCTTATTGTATAAAAAGACACAGGTCAGGTCTTACTGTATACCCAGACACAGGTCAGATCTTACTGCATACCAAGACACAGGTCAGATCTTACTGTATACCAAGACACAGGTCAGATCATATTGTATACCCAGACACAGGTCAGGTGTTATTGTATACCCAGACACAGGTCAGATCTTATTGTATACCAAGACACAGGTCAGATCTTACTGTATACCCAGACACAGGCAGATCTTACTGTATACCCAGACACAGGTCAGATCTTACTGTATACCAAGACACAGGTCAGGTCTTAATGTATATCAAGGCACAGGTCAGATCTTTTTGTATACCAAGACACAGGTCAGATCTTATTGTATAGCAAGACACAGGTCAGGTTTTATTGTATACCCAGACACAGGTCACATCTTACTGTATACCAAGACACAGGTCAGGTCTTATTGTATACCAAGACACAAGTAAGATCTTATTGTATACCAAGACAGAGGTCAGATCTTACTGTATACCAAGACACAGGTCAGATCTTACTGTAAGTATTGGAACTGTATACCAAGACACAGGTCACTTCTTACTGTAAGTATTGGAACTGCATACCCAGACACAGGTCAGATCTTACTGTATACCCAGACACAGGTCAGATCTTACTGTATACCCAGACACAGGTAAAATCTTACTGTATACCAAGACACATGTTAGATCTTACTGTAAGTATTGGAACTGTATACCAAGACACAGGTCACTTCTTACTGTAAGTATTGGAACAGTATACCCAGACATGTCAGGTCTTACTGTATACCCAGACACAGGTCAGATCTTATTGCATACCCAAACACAGGTCACATCTTACTGTGAGTAATGGAACTGTATACCCAGACACAGGTCACATCTTACTGTAAGTATTGGAACTGTACACCCAGACACAGGTCAGATCTTATTGTAAATATTGGAAGTGTATACGCAGACACAGGTCAGATCTTATTGTAAGTATTGGAAGTGTATACCCAGACAAATGACAGGTCAGAATATTTTCTTTATTTCACCACATACATGTTGCCTTATGAGTCATGTTATTTAGAAAATTTGATCTGATTACATAACAACAGATTTGATCTGATTATGTAGCAACAGATTTGATCTGATTACATAACAACAGATTTGATCTGATTACGTAGCAACAGATTTGATCAGATTACATAAGATCAAGAGTTATTGACCTAGAACCAAATACAATAGTTTTCATGACTGTTTTATTTAAGCAAACTGTAAATAATATTTTTAAAAAAGTATAGAGCAGCAAGCTGATATCATGAATTATTATAAATGAGCTGTCAGTGACTCCATGTCCAACAATCTCTACTCTATGCAGACATAATGTGCAGTCTTCTCCAGCATAAAGGTCACAATATGTTGGATGAAATGATGATGCCATGATCAAAGTTCTGTATACATGTATTTTACCAAAGAAATAAATTAATAAATTCAGAGAAATTGAAAATTCAAGCTGTCATTCAGCAGGAGCTAGCTATAGATACAACATTTCTGCAACACAAGTCTGTGTATTCTTTAATGATGTTAAGTTAGTGACTGGTTTCATGTGCAACAAATCATCCTATGATGCATACATATTGCAAATCTGGTGGCAATGAGTAAAAATCTGATATTATAGTTATAGAACTACTATTATTAAGCAATGTTGATTAAATTCTGGAAAGTAGGTCACAGTGATCCATTTTTGGTATACTACACACCTTCATCCCAAGATGTATTTAATGTGTGGTTTTAACTGGTATAATGAAATTAAGAATTAATGCTTGGACAGGGAGAATGGGTGAACTATCCTGTATTTGTCAGTTTGTGGTGTTATTTAAACTCATATCTTTCATACATGCAGCTTTAGTTTGATAGTTCTGTCATGATCTATAGAAAAGTTTCATCTCTGATTTCAGAATATCTTATGCATGCAACTGCCAAATTGTTACAGGACAGAGTCAGGAATAAAACGTGCAATAGGATCACTGAGCTTAGAAAACTAAAATAGAATCATAGTTAATGCATCATAGTTAATGCATCATAACAATATGTACTCGCTTATAAGTTAAGTTCAACTGCAAACTGCACAGAGTCAGATCTGTCACTGCAAACTGCACAGAGTCAGATCTGTCACTGCAAACTGCACAGAGATCTGTCACTGCAAACTGCACAAAGATCTGTCACTGCAAACTGCACATAGTCAGATCTGTCACTGCAAACTGCACAGAGTCAGATCTGTCACTGCAAAATGCACCAGCAGATATGGGTCTATGCAGTTTGTGAGGAGTAATCAGTCGAGCAAACAATATAAACCCTGATCTGTTGGTGCATTATGCAACAGCAGATCAGGGTCTATGTTGTTTGCAGTTGAACTCAACTTATAAGTAAGTATATATGGTAATTACATGTTTTAATATTACCTACAGATCAAGTCATAATTAACTATGTATCTATCATCATCAATAGGTCAATGACTACACAGATTACTACCTACAGATCAAGTCATAATTAACTATGTAACTATCATCATCAATAGGTCAATGACTACACAGATTACTACCCAGCAAAAGAAAACTACCATCTTTGACCTAAATATCCAGACATTAAAAAAAATAATTACTTTCTCTCTTTCGGATAATTCATGTACTAATAAAAATTATAGCTTTTACAGAATATGCATATGTAATTTACTATAAATTCATTTCTGCAAACTCTGGGCAAGTTCACAAACTGTCGAAGATATTATATGGTTTAGTCTATTTGAATAAAGTATTAACAAAGTATTTATCTATTCAAACACCTGTTTTTGAGTATAGCTAAAACATTCCTTAGCTTAAGTTGCAATTTTAATGATTTATCTTTTGACAGCTTAAAAAAAGTACTTGGTGTATGGAAATATTTTGGTGCTACTGAAAATTATTATACATTTGTAAAATATGGTGTCAAAAAAATTGGATGGACCCAATATTTAGCTTTGTTATAGTCAATTGGAAAAAAAACAATTTGAATCTCAAGTTGAATTAAATTTATCTGCAAAAGGTTACTCAAGACAATGCACTAACTGTCACCCTCTTTAAATAAAGTTGGTATTATTATTGTAAAGATAAGCTAGTGTAAAACTGCTTCCTAAAAATATTTATAACCTTATTAAAATATACCAAATGCCTTAGTTACAATATTCAAATATACCAAATGCCTTAGTTACAATATTCAAAATAAGCAGTTTAAAGCATTAAGTTAGTATACATGTACTTTATCCTTGCCTACCATGAATCCTACAAATTTTCTTTTATATGTACTATATTAGTACAGGTATGGTGACTATGATATTTATGACAGGGTCTAATTTCCTAATTCCAATATTGTGAAATTAAATTACTACAAGTTATCCAAAGGAGCAAGACAAGTTATAATGTAATGCAGAATCCATATTTGCACTGGAAGGTAATGCAAATGTTTTCTGGCTATCAAAGATAATATTTACTGTGATTTTTCTTTTCTTTTTGCAAGAATATTTTTTATACAGATGAGAAACCCTGGCATGAAAATATTCATTTAAGTTCTGAAGGTCTTTAAAAAGAGCTATAGTATTTTATTAATGTGAAATTTAAAACAAGATGAAATTTAATCACATGGTCGAAGGCATAAGTGTTGATCCTAGTAAACCTCTTCCTTAATAATTCTTGAATGACGCAATCAATAAACATCAAGTGCAGCATAGGCAAGGACGTGAGATAATGAGGGAGACTAAAATTTTAGTTAACAGTTAGAAGAAATGGGGTGGGGTGTTGATACATGAGTCTTAATAATATTATTGATCGCAGACTTTCAATACAGATCAAGTTGACACGCAGTTCTCACAAATTCATGTATCAGTAAAATTGGAGTTACTTCCCTTTAAGGTTAGAACATGTGAATTCATTGCAAGCAAATACCAATAAACTAAAGCTTCATATATTGAATTACAGTCATAAACTGCCTAAGCCAAACCCACTAATATGCTTGTACTGGTTAATTCCTCAAAACAGTGATTTTAAATGTCACTTTGTTGATAGAACATGGCTGTGTACAACCCTATATCATCTGTACAAAAAAAACAGCATACAGCAGTTGCATGATCCCAGAACACTACATCCAGATCGGATAAAAATCGACCGAAAAGAATATTTGTGCATTTTATTGGAACTTGCAAGTGTATTTTTGAATACATCACTGCAAATTTTGAGGATAAATTCCACAGATAAGGTGAAAACAACAACTTAGGAGTTGTCTACGGTGTGTAATTTTAACAAGAAATTAGGTTGACCCTACACACGGATGTTACTGTGATATTGGCACCTTTCATGTACTGTAATCAGCTGGAGACAATTTAATCTGTTAATTAGTTTGTGTTATCATACCAAAAGACCATTATGTTTTCAACAGTTGTTAAAATAAATCTAGCTTAGCTGATGAGTAAGTACTTAAGAACCTATCTCACAGAAGCTCTCATGGAAATCACCATGACACAATTTACTCTGTACATTTGAAAAGAAGAGGACATATCAAATTTATAATTATTACAATGAGCAAATAGAAGCCTATTGTTTGCCTTTTCTGTAAGAAAATGATGAGATCCACACCTGCCTCTGTGTTATAAGGAGGTTTGTGAATTATCAGGGTGTGCTAAAATGAAGGAGCAGTGTACATGGCATTGTAACAAATGACATTATTCAAAAGAGTATGCTTAAGGGTTATCTCCCTTCATATGATATCGCAGTCAATGTGCTCCTTAATCAACAATAGAAGTCATGGTCTCTGGTTTGAAAGCAGTGATAAGACACATAAAACAGAATTTATATATTTTAGGTTAAAAGGTAACCAATTTACATATATACATTATTTTCAATTTGAAGCTACATATTTTTCGCCCAGTTTCTATGTCCAGTAGGAAGGGAAAATATTTCCTCATATACTATGCATACATTTAAATTCATGATGTAAAATCAGGCAGCCTATATCAGCTATTGATTTATGATGATTCGATGCTTGCTAGAAATGATGATCCATTTCATAAAATTGTGTGCCTATACTTACAATTTGTATCGTATATACTCACTTATATGTTGAGTCAAACTGCAAATGACATAGACCCTGATCTGCCATTGCATAATGAACTATCAGATCAGGATCTATGTTGTTTGTTCTACTGATTACTCCAAACAAACTGCATAGACCCAGATCTGCAAGCGGCATTATGCAATGTCAGATCTGGGTCTGTACAGTTTGCAGTTGGACTTGACTTTTAAGCAATGACAGGAAGAACAGTTTGTTTTACTTACCCATCTTTGAATGAACTTTGAAGTTCTGCTATGTATTGCACTGTTTCATAGAACCTAACTTGTCCAATCTTCACTAAGTGGGACCTCATTGTTGTGCACTAATCCAAAGAAAAGAAAAAAAATGAGTATCTAAGTGTGTTCAAGTAACTGCAGAAAGTAGGTTGCAGCAATCTAGTTTTGGTGTGTGACACAGCTTAATCTCCAGATGCACCTAAAATGGATGTTTGGTTGCAATAAGTTAAAAAGCATTGAAATGTGAGCCTAGACACCAACATAATGTTTGAAAATCTGTTATCCTAAGATGCACCCTAGGTTTGGTAGCGATAGGTAAAAAGGTATTGGAATTTTATCCTGGACATAACTTTAAATCAATTTTTAATAAATGATAAAAAGTAGGTCAAATCAACCCACAACTGGTGCATCACACATGTTCATCCCAATATGTACCCACATTGAGAGTTTGATGTCAATAGATTAGGTAGTATAGGAATTGTTGCCTAGACAAGAACGACAGATTGACAATGAGGAATGGACAAGTGAATCCATATACCACCCACTTCTTGAAGCAGTGGTATAAAATACTCCATGTTTTTTGTGTCTTTCTAAAAGAGCTTACAGTTTTTAATCTCATAAATACATCTATTTACCCATTATTTAGAGTGAACATTTTTAAAAAAAGAATAGTCCTCAACATAATCAATCATATTTAATAAAATGATCCAATATCACTCTCATACAAATTTTCATCAATGTTTAACACTTTTTTAATAGATACTGAAAGGTAGAAGTCAGACATATCTTAATAATAAGAGTGTGAACATTTTAGTCTTTCAGTTTGAGATTCAAAAGGTAAAATGATAATAATGATTAAATCAACTGAGATGGTAAGACTGACAATATATGGGCTTCATACCAAAATTGCATCAAAATATGCTGATTGGTTCTTGATCAATGCTGGTTGCAAGCAATATCACGCGTGAAGATATAAAGTTAATTGTTAAGAGCCATAACTCTCTCAAAAATGGAGCTAAGGCCAACAAAAAAAAAAATATGTGTTTCCAGTTATCCAACTGTCCCTAGCACTTTTTTCCCCCATAGTATGAAAAAAAAAATCGCATTGCCGAAATTGATTTGTGCATCTAAATGAGCCGGTTTTGCCCAGTACTTTGAAGGGCTTGAAATATTATTTGATTTATATATAATGTTAAAAAAAAAAAAAAAAAAAATACCTGCCTACCCTTATTTTAAAACCACTGCAATAGGAAACACACATATTTTTTTTGGGCCTAATGAGACTGAACTCATAAAAGGCACATCTAGGTCTGTGAGACAATGTTGACACCAAATTACATCTAAATATGTTGAATGTTTCTTGAGCTGTGCTCATTATCAGCAACATTCCAAGTGAAGATATGAAGTTAATTGTCAACAGAATATCAAAATGGAGCTGACAATATAAAAACCCATACAAGGCACAGCTAGGTCCATGAGACAATGTATGCACCAAATTGCATCAAATTATGCTGAATGGTTCCTGAGCTATGCTGGTTACAAGGATCTGCTGTAGTGGAGATTTAAAACTGATGGATGAAAGGCAATAACTTTGCCAAAATTGGACCTGAAAAGTCAAAGCCTTTAAAAAGCACATCTATGTATAAGAGACAACTCACCTACCAAAATGGCATCCAATTATGAGTATGGGTTGCACAGCTTTTGTGGTTACAAGGAGTATGAATAGATGGACAGACAAATGGACATACAAGACGATTACTATAGGGTTCCCACATCTTGATGTGGGACCCTAACTACTTGGAGAAAAATAAAGAGAATCATCACAGAATAATTAATGGTAAAAACCTTGCTAATATTTTTAAAATATTTCTCATATTTTTGCTGCATTTGACCCTGTCATGCATAAAGGGTTGGCAATAAGTGTCATCCAGTGTAAAAGTTCGGTTAAAGCCTTTTTTTATATTTGGAAATATTAATTTTATGCATTAAGTTTGTTAATATTATTTTATTTTTACTGAGTTTATTTTAGTATTATTCGAAGAATGCATATATTATATGACAATTTCTTGCCTTGAATGAAATATCTAAAAATGCAAGGTATCATGTAAGTTATGCATACTGTTTGTTGATATAGACATAACCATATCTGGACATTTGCTGGAGTTACTCATTTTGCATAATGGTAGATTTTATGTATTTTTAAATGAGTGAACAGTAAGTTTTTTCTGGGAGAATTCTTTCTCATTTTTAATTTGCTCATGGCAAAATGTGGCAGCATATAAAAACCTAGTGCACACATTATTTGTTCAATAAGATGCTTGAAAATCATCGGTTTGAATTTAAACATTAGATAACATCACTATTCAATTAATGATACTTTGCAGATGTTTATAAACCCTTAAAATGTACAGATTACATACAATTTGCCTCTTTCATGATACATGTATGAAGTAAATTTAGATACAGTATGTATAGAGATGATCTGCACATAGTTCACACATGTAAATGAGTTAATTAGCACAGTGTTTCTCTCTCTGATCACAAGAACTGTTCATATGAATTTCTCCCTCACTGAGCCATCCTTAATTCCCACTGCCAATTTGTATTGGATAGATAAGACTGTAGTAACAATTTATTGCTGGTTTTATATTCAGAATCTCATTCCTTTATCCAAATGTTGGGTTAACCCTATGACTGTAATGGGAACAGCTGGCAATAATATTAACCAGATCCTACAGTAAGTGTTACCATAAGTGTTACCAAAAGACAACTAGGTCAAAGAAACTTGTGTCACCTGCTGCCCATTGTACATAACTATGGTGTAAAACTTCATCTGGTCCCCAAGTCTTTGTGGCAGGTGTCGTACTCTTCCTGGAACATAGCATTCCTTTTCTGCATCCGCACTGAGAACTCTCACGAGAACAAAGTCACCAGTCTGAAAAAATATAGACAAAGCTGTAAAACAATATAAACTTTCAAATATGTGAAGAGACCTATAAAATCTTATTTTATCTTCTTTATCCTTTAATTTAGCTTCTACATTCCTTGTCATGTAATTCAATTTAAATTTGATTTCACTAAACACAAAATTTCTTCTTACAAGGTCTATGCAGTTTGTTAGGTGTAATCAGTAGAACAAACAACATAGACCCTTATCTGATAGTGCATTATGCAATAGCAGATTAGTTTCTATATTGTTTGCAGATGGAATGGACTTATAAGTGAGCATATATGGTATTATACATCCTTTGATAACTGCTACATGCACAGAGCGAAGAAGGTGCATTGTTTTTGTTTGCAAACCAGTTGCAATTTTGAATGTTATCGATGAAATTTATTATCTTCTTCATATCACATTACCTATAACCAAACGGAGGGCTATGAACTGAAACCTGGTGTGAATGGTTACATAATGTTACATTATGTGGGACAACATGTGAAAATGGTTGCCACAAATTAATATGTATGTACAGCATTTAACAGCATGTCAGGACAATACTGGCTATACAATTCCAATTAATAGTTACTTTCTAAAGTTGTAAAGATAAAAAATTTAAGATCAAAACTTCCAGAAGCTAAACCCTTTCAAAATAAACATAAACATGCAGTCCTACCAGATAAAAAAAAACAGGTAAAGATTCTATGATTAACACACATAAATAAACTACATTCTTTTAATAAGTCCAAGATTTTCATTTGTGCCAGAGCATCATAAAACTTGTTAGCGGAGTTCACATAAAAACTTCTGTTTCACAGGGTGGATATATGGATCAGGGACATATTTTGACTCCAGGTTAATGGAAGAATAAGAGTTTTGGCCTTGCATCTGGGAAACAGTTGCATATTAAGTGAGAAATCACATTTCCTTACCCCCAGTTCTGGTCTAGGAACAGAGCCTCCCATGGGGATAATCAATTTCGTCTTGGTCTCCTGTTGTTCATTATTGTCAAACACAACAACCGCAAATTTTCTACTCAAAGTGACAAGGACATGTCCTGAAAAAATTGAGAAGTTAGATACAAGTTTTAGCACCATCTTGTATGGGTAAACTGCTGTGATGTCATTAATTTGTGCTCCCAGAGCATGCAGTCTAAGATATATACAAGTTCATTACATGTATCTGTACTGCTGTGTAAATATATATATACAGAGATATAAAGATATAAATTTCACTTACATAACTTTATGATAAGAATAATAATAATAATTATTAGAGACCTAAATATTACATACAGATGACATGATATCTTTCCACTAATTAAAATCTTAAATTAAAATATTTATTTTATAAGCTGAAAGGGAAAATCTACCATACAAAAATGTCCACTTATGTCATCTACAGTCAATATTATCATGGTTTTCTTTTTTACATATCAAGTGACAGTGTCTATCATTGTATGTTTATACAATGATCAATTTACTTATTGTAATAAAAGATATTATGATTATTATTATTATTATTATTATTATTATTATTATTATTATTAAGAAGAAGTCTAATACCTAATTTGAAAACAATTAGCAGCTTTTTTAGACATATTGGGTCTTGTTTGCTTGAGACACAGAATGCTCCAACCCACCGCCACGGTTCTGTTTTTTTCATACAATGAAATTCTATGATTCAAGATTTACATTGTCCCAGAATTTGTTTCTCCGAACCTAAACTCCAACCCTCTTACTCTCTGTCCATTCATTCCAATTAACCCTTCATTAACCACTCTTTTTGTTGCTTTTCTTTCCTAGTTCATTCATTCATCCATTCATTCATCCATCCATTCATTCATTCATTCATTCATTCATTCATTCATTCATTCATTCATTCATTCATTCATTCATCCATCCATTCATTCATTCATTCATCCATTCATTCATTCATTCATTCATTCATTCATTCATTCATTCTAACATGTGAAAATAGGATATATTGGATATTAGTTCAATCTTACAACCAGTATTACAAATGTAATGTCTCTTAGAAAACATTTCAAAAAAGTGTTTTTAACTAACAGTCACTCCCTGTAGATTTTACTAAATCCTAAATAACCCATTCCACTCTGTTTCTTTCTTTCCTCCCATACACCCTATTTGATAGCTAGTTGCTTTACAAATGTGCTAGTAAATGTAATAACACTGAAGAGCAAAAAATTGCCTCTGAAAAGAGAGTCTCAGGCAGATAGACATGCAGACAACACTAGAGACAGAGATATATACAGTGACAGAGAAAGACAGAAAGACAAGTGGACAGGGAGTCAGTAATATAGATAAATTTCAAGTTGAAACAAGAAATACATCCAGACTTATCTACCTCCCCTAGAAACAGGTGTCCCACATCTTATGGGCCAACCTTGCTATTGTATTGTTATTGTTAATAACAATAAGTTTGTGATACAGGTTACAAAAAACAAAAACAAAATAAAATATTATATATATGTTATCTTTTCATGAAATTTGTGCTTCTAGATATCATTCAATTTTTCATGGAATAAATATACAATGTATTTCAGTGTTATCCATAAGATGGCAGGCAGTGACTGCAAGGGAGGGAATTAAAAATCAATCACACTATCTGTACAGCAGACCTTTATGATTATGAAGTCTCAAGTCTGAATTCAAATAACTGAGTATCATTTCTGAGTATGAAGTCTCAAGTATGAATTCAAATAACTGAGTATTATTTCTGAACATGAAGTCTCAAGTCTGAATTCAGACAGAATGAATATTTCTGATTATGAAGTCTCAAGTTTGAATTCAGATAGACACTGAATATTTCTAATTATAAAGTCTCAAGTTTGAATTCAGACAGACACTGAATATTTCTGATTATGAAGTCTCAAGTTTGAATTCAGACAGACAACTGAGTATAATTTCCGATTATGAAGTCTCAAGTCTGAATTGAAACACTGTGCATCATTTCTGATTATGAAGTTTCTACTCTAAATTCATACTACATGTAGTGCTCAATCAGTTTCATGACAATCCCAAAAATTTGAAAATAAGTTGTACTTTATATTGATCATGAGTAATTTTTAACTGGCTTTTCTTCAGGACAGCTTACTTTTCAGGTAGGTATACTTTTTGGTAAAAATATTGGTAGACAATGGGAAAAATGGTTTTTGTGCATCTAAAACAGTTCTGAATATTAAAAAAATGTGAAAGATTTTATTTAAATTCATACTTTCAAATTCAGCGTTGAATAAGAACATGATTATTCTATCTTAATTAATTAATGCATGATTTTACAATTAAATTTACACATACTGTAAATATTTGCACATAAGTTGAGTCCAACTGCAAGCAACACAGACCCTGATCTGCCATGACACAATGCACTGCCAGATCAATGTCTATGTTGTTCATTCTACTGATTACTCTTAACAAACTGCATAGACCCAGATCTGCTAATGTATTATGTGATGGCAGATCTGGGTCTACTTTGTGCTACTTGCCTCACAATGATGTGGCGGTGGTCGTGGAATACCAGCCCTGTTGGGCATCGTCATTTTATGACCATGCGGCAGATTGTGTGACACAAATTAAAATTAAAATGAATTTATTGAGAACGATTAATGTTTCTTATCAGAACATATCCACTGTTTTCCCAGGGTCATGTTATCCGCAATTGACTTCTGTTGTCCAGGGTAAAATATTCTTGACTGACTGCCTTAAATAATGTTGTTGATATAAATGTTGATGTTGACTGCGGTTAGCTTGATAAGTATGATGTTGATATTGGCAGCGTGAATAAATGTAATATTAGATGTGCCTACATTTATGCCATACCAAGATAACAAATCTTGGCCTTTAATAACAGTGTAATATATGTAAATTTTGTGTCAATTACTGAATATTACAGTTATGCTTTTGCTGTTATTTTTTCTTCAAAACTGGTATACATGTGCCCTCTCTCTTTCTCTCTCTCTCTCTCTCTCTCTCTCTCTCTCTCTCTCTCACTCACACACAGCTGGGCCAAGTTGAACAGATCTGACAGTACTCACATGGCATTAAACAGAAGTGCCAGTTACACATCATAAATGCAGTGCCATCCACATGAAAGTGGCAAAAATCTTGTGCTGGAAAAATTTAGAAATTAACAGTGAAATATAGAGGCTTCTGATTAAACTTGTTATTGAATCTTTCATTGTTCCTTATAAAATTATGTTGCAGCGTTTACGATTTATTGTGCTTAAAAGTGAGACCCTCACAAAACTGGTGCAGGTACATGTATTACCTGCACCCGATATGTATGCAGTGGTGATGTATTACTATAACAAAGACTGTACTAACCTAGAGACTATCATGTGAGGAATTTTCAGTAGATAATGAAATAAATACATGCAGTGATCTGATGAAAATTTAACAAACTGATATGAGTAATGCTATATCTATAGTCAATATGGTCATCAATAGATAGAGAGTAAAAAGACAACTTAAAAGATTGACTTTTGGGAATAATTATGAAAATACTGTGCAGTTCCAAGCAATAGAGCAATCACAGCTTTTTCTTTCTAAATGACATTATGTAGGTTACAAAGCGAGAATAAATATATACGATATACATTTCTGATCCAAATAATAGACAATAAAACTTTTTAAAACTGCATATGGTATGGCAAATGCCCCTCTCCCCCCTTTTGATAAATGTCACTCCTTATCTGTAACAACCTGCAATTCTTATTTCTCTTTGTTAATCAATAAAGCAAAGTTTGAAATGACAACATGTTTTACATTAAAATTTATTTACCCAATGAAAGGGGATAACTTCTTTATTAATATTCTTCTTTTTCTTCTCGCTCTTTTCCCATGGTGACTGCCTAAATTGTATGTCTAAATCTTGTATTCACATTTAGAATAATTTATGATAATTTTAGAGTTTGTAATATGCTTGGAGGAAAATTCAGATTTAGCATTATACTTTCTGGTTGGACACATTATAATCAATAGATCTCTATTTTATCACCTCAATTCCTTTAGAAATTTCAGAAGGAAAAAGCATTTCAGAAGAAGAAAAAAATTCCTTTTTTTAGTGACTGCAGTGGCTTATTTGAAGTATGCTGGACTTGTGACTTAACAGGTGCAGGTTCAAATCCTACCATTAAATCGGCCTTGTCCAACTATCATGGTGAGTCCCTGGGCAAGGTACATGTACATGAATACTTTGATTACCTTAGTACATGTACTACATACCCTTCATGTCTTGCTCTGCAGTAAAATACCAAACAAAACTAAAAAAATATATTTATAGTATTATTTATCTTACTGGAAAGAAAAAGCATTTTTTGACCTCTGTTTGGTAACTGGTTCTGCATGGGAATGAAATGCATTGTTGGTAAAAGCAAGGGAAATGAATACTTAAGGGATATACCAACACTCACTGAAATGATTTAATAATCTACAAAAAGCTGGACAAAAAAAACTTACTTAATGATGATTTTCACCATTTTTTTAAAGGCCAATTTTAAACTGTTTTAATTTCAATTTTCAATCCTAAATTCTCCAAGTAACCATACAAATCTTCCAATTGTATCTAATTAAAAATTGTAATGAAATTACCATTAATCAGTGCTATAGGTGATCATTAAACTTTAAAAAAAAAAAAAAAACATTAATCGCTTCCATTACATCATCATAACCTATGAATAGTAATAAGCATGACATAAGTTGTCTCCCCTTATATTTATAACACTGGTACTATGTATAAGTGATATATATTGTCCCTGACTTAAAGATCTCAAAAAGTTCTCAACCAATTCTGATGGAATTTTCACTGTTGTTTATGTTAAGATATCCTCTTAATTTTTTAATGTATATTTCTGAACTTCAGTGTCACATAAAAATATATTTGCTCATTCTCGAGGCCGACTTTTTATTGAGAGCAAAATGTCATGGTTTTAATTTCAAGGTTGGCTTATTTTCAAGGTCAAATTAATTAAAAATTTTTAGCTTATTAAACTAGAATAATGGTCAGGACATATAGATAGTCATGAAACTTTCTGAGCAAGAAACAGACTCGTTCAAGCTCAAAGTCTTAAACTTGTAACCTTGTCTCATTAGAAATGTACCTACCAATAATTTAAATTCAATCAAACTTTAAGGATTTTCTCAAATCTCAGCAGGTACCTGTACTAACATGGTAAATTTCAATGACATAATTGTACACTGATTCTTGTGTTTTGAGCTTCAGCTCGAATTTCTTCCTCAAGATAATTCAAGAATACAATGCAAGATAGTATCAGTCATAATCACTGAGCCTTGAATTTAAAAACCTTCCGTATGTACTCACGTATAAGTCTATACCAACTGCAAACTGCATAGACCCAGATCGGCCATCGCATAATGCGCTGGAAGATCTGGGTCTATGCAGTTTGTAAGAACTAATCAGTAGAACAAACAACATAGACCCTGATTTCCTGGCACATTATGCAATGGCAGATCCGGGTCTATGTTGTTTGCATTTGGACCCAGCTTATACGCGAGTACATACAGTAGTATTCGAAACCACCAGGCTCATTTGTCTCATTTATCAGGTTGATCTGCACAAGTACCTACCATTTTATTAGTCAGATGGAGGTGCTGGGAATGTTTAAAAATATCCTGTAGCTCCTATGCTCACCCTACCCCCCAACCACGAAATGTGCTCTATTGTCTGTACATATATTTCATGTAATTTAGTGAAAGAAATTTTTCTTTCTGTAAGAGAACCAATCAAAAAGAAATCTGGCCAGAAGGAAAATGCATGCAGACACCCACCCACCCCCCATAAATGTAAAATTAGTTGCTTGGTGCCTAATTAAGTCTCTTTACCTGCATAATACAAGCCATTCTTTTCATTGCGGGCTATGACATTCAGTCCCCTGGTCACACAGGCCTGGTAGGGGTCTGAACTCTTATAGGTGGGCATAGTCTTCTTCTTTACTTTCTCAGCTTTCTCAGTCTGCAAACGAAATCCTTCAGTCAAAATTAAGAGTCCCCATATGATGCTGAGATGTTCAACTATTTCGAGAATACACTAAATCAAACATATTAATGACCATCAAAATTGAGAATATTCCAATACAATTTTTGAAAAATTGTTAGATGAAACTTTCTACAACAAAGCACATGGGAAATTTTCTACATTCTTAAATGTTTGCAAATTTTGGATTCTGATTCTGAAAATTGTTGTTTTAATTTTCATTATTCCACTTATGAATTTATGTGAGGTTACATTTTTGCAATTTGTGACCAGGTCACTTGTAGTGGCTTGATTGTAGCTGTGCTGTAAGCCTAATTAGGTGCTAGTCAGTTATAGATGGATATATACAGGTTTATGAAAGGGTATAACTGTATAATTATAAATACACTTGTCCTTGCTCCAACTTCAAACTGCATAGACCCAGATCTGCCATCGCATAAAGCACTGGCAGATCTGGATCTCTGCAGTCTGTTAGATGTAATCGGTAGAACAAACAAAATAAACCCTAATCTGCTGGTGCAATATGTGATGGCAGAAGATGATTTATGGTGTTTGAAGCTGGACTTGACTTATAAACGAGTTTATACTGTACATTGTGGCTTTTTGTTTAATGCTCTCTCTCCTGGAAAAATCCTCAGACAAAATTACATAATTACCAGTAGATGTTAACTTATGGAAATGTATAAGAATGTATTCTATTTTGGGGGGAAGGGGACATCTGTCTGATATATTACCAGTGTACAATTACTGCCCTTGTTGTTAGGTTATATTATGAATTGTCAACCTGAGGCATATGTTATGAATTGTCAACTGAGGCATATGTTATGAACTGTCAGCCTGAAGCATATATTATGAATTGTCAACTGAGGCATATGTTATGAATTGTCAGCCTGAAGCATATGTTATGAATTGTCAACTGAGGCATATGTTATGAATTGTCAACTGAGGCATATGTTATGAATTGTCAACCTGAGGCATATGTTATGAATTGTCAACTGAGGCATATGTTATGAATTGTCAGCCTGAAGCATATGTTATGAATTGTCAACCCAAGGCATATGTTATGAATTGTCAACCCAAGGCATACGTTTTGTTACCTGAGGGATCTGCCTGAGAATAACGGGACATATGTCATGAGGGAACAATTCGTTGTTTAACCTCAAAATGAGGGTAGCAATAATTATATTATACCAAAGAAAAGTGAAATTACCCAAGTGAAAAAATAGCAGAATCTGAGTCATTTTATTCTAAGTGGTGAAACACTTTTTTGAACTACTAATAGTCCAAACACTTGAATGGTAATATGATGGTTATATAAGGGTAATATGGCATGATGTCATGGGTGCACAAGGGTATTATATGACATGATGTCATGGCCACACAATGGTATTATATGACATGATGTCATGGGAACACAATGGTATTATATGACATGATGTCATGGGAACACAATGGTATTATATGACATGATGTCATGGGAACACAATGGTATTATATGACATGATGTCATGGGTACACAAGGGTATTATATGATATGATGTCATGGGTACACAATGGTATTATATGACATGATGTCATGGGTACACAAGGGTATTATATGACATGATGTCATGGGTACACAAGGGTATTATATGACATGATGTCATGGGTACACAAGGGTATATATGACATGACCATATAATATGTACACTGAAAATCTTTAAAAACCGAAAATTACATTTGGTCGCAAGAAGTTTTAGTTTTGATGGGTTTCACTGTGCATGGTGAACCCAAGGGATACATTCTTGGCACCATTTTCTTAAAGCTCGAACAAATACAAATTAATCATAAAAATTAAATCATATGGGAATTTTAAAAAATACACATCATGTATATGTTATACCTTAATGGTGAACAATTGTACAAAAGTCTTAGATAATATATAGTGTTTACAAATCTGCTTTCTGGCTATTAAACTGTAGTTTTACTGTGGATGACTATTTTACTCAACTTGTGATGTTAACTTGCTGTCATTTGCTCATTTTATCTATAACATCCGTAATGACATTCAATTTATGGAATCCCACTACCATCAATACTCGCTTATAAGTCAAGTCCAACTACAAACAAAATAGACCCTGATCTGCCATTGTATAATGCACCAGCAGATCATGGTCTATGTTGTTTGTTCTAGTGATTACTCTGAACAAACTGCATAGACCAGGATCTACTGGTGCATTATGCGATGGCAGATCTGGGCCTGTGCAGTTTGAAGGTGGATTTGACTTATAAGCAAGTATAGATGGTATTTTATATTTGAAATGGTCATTGCTGGTAATACTTTATGATGATCTGTTAGATCTTTGGATAAGTACAAATCCTTCTTTGTGTGTAGATGATTGGCATGGTAAAATCTATTTTTAGCTGTACAGGTCATATACCAAAACAGCTTATGGGATGGTCTGCTGGTAGATGATTGGCATGGTAAAATCTATTTTTAGGATTTGCTTTTAATCATTTTTCTTTTTTCTTTCTATTATAAAACGTGAGAAGACATCGGGAGAGGTTAAAAAATACATTACTAGAGTAAACCAAATGTTTTCACCAAATGGAATACAGGTTTTTAGTCCATATGTAAAATTCTTGGATTGAAGAATGGGTGATAATTTTATAGACATGTAAGGCAGTAAAATAATGATACGTATAATAAGGTAATCATAGATTTTGATCAAAGCTGCATGGGCACTGATTCAACATTTACGTCAAATTTTAAACCTGCAAGGGAAGCAATAATGAAATATGAATGACCTACCTTTGGTTTAATTAACCTTTACATGTATTTCAAAACCATGAATGTTTAATGATCATTTTATGGGCAAACATCAGGGGTACCGGTAATGGGAATCAATGGTTGTACCGTACAAGTTAAAAAGGGCACATGATCTTTTAGTAACAAAAGCACGAAGAATTTGTCTACTCATCATGGTATAAAGAGTTATAATTTATATAACACAGAAATTGTACATGTAGGTACTACAATAATGAAAGAAGTCCTGACACTGGTTTTGTTTCTAAGAAAACATATATTTATCTCATTTAAGGCTAAAAATAAAAATCTTTAGTTTGCTGTAACACGACTGACTCACTAAAAAACCACCGACCCCCAATTTTTTTTCTCCATTTAGTCACCAGATTTTTTTTGTTACGAAAAAAAGCAGACCACATATTTATTATTCGATCCATGCTTAAAACAAAGCCCGATCCTGATTAGTAAGAGCTTTATTGAATAGTGACTAACTGAAGCGTAGTGATGTAAAGTGCCCACATGTGATGGATCATCCATAATGGCATTGGCTAAGAATTCGTCGAGCAAGGTGACATTTTCAGTCAATCTAATGAAAGTGAAACAAAAAAGCAGACAATGTTGGTAAAGAATGTAATTAGAAGGATTGCAAAATCCGACTGCTGTGTTGATTTGCTTGATCATGCTATAGATTTGCATATAGCATATTACTCGCGTATAATCCAGGTCCAAATGCAAACAACATAGACCCAGATCTGCTGTCGCATAATGCGCTGGCAGATCAGGGTCTATGTTGTTTGTTCTACTGATTCATCCTTACAAACTGCATAGACCCAACTCTGATCTGGGTCCATGTAGTTTTCAGTTGGTATACGCTTATACACGAGTATATATGGTAATTGGATAATCTAGTAATCTCATCCACTGAGCTTTTCCATTTGAACATATGCAATGTTTTCATTATATCTATATAAAAAAAAAAAATTCGACCTACCTACCCACTGGTTAAACATGTGGGTAGGGTTACAGCAAACCAAACATTTTTTATGAATGGCCTAAGCAAGGGGCACCTGTATATTGTAATACTGACTGTTACCTTTAGAGTGTTGTGAAAGTGCTCTTTTAAAGATGTTCATGTTCATAAATACATGCATTTATATGTATTCATATGTTTGCATAATGTTCATTTTGCTTCTCTTATACCATTCAGACTTTGAACACTGAAATAAGTTTGAGCATGGTTTATTTGTAGAAGTGCATAACTAATCCTACAGTTTGGATCAACTCATAGCTGCAAGATCAAGCTAGCAGATGGGATAAATTGGGGAGGGTAGAGTTGCATGATTGCTTGGGTGGAATAGCAGATGGGATAAATTGGGGAGGGTATAGTTGCATGCTTGGTAAGAATAGCAAATGGGATAAATTGGGGAGATTATAGTTACATCCTAGGATCGAATAGCAGATGGCATAAATTGGGGAGGGTATAGTTGCATGTTTGGGTGGAGATGGGATAAATTTGGGCAGTTACATGGCTAGGTGGAATAATTATATAGCCCGAAGTCAAGATACTTTGCTGGAGGTTTTTGCATGAAGGACTATAGATATAGTCATTTTCAAATGTCAGTATACACAATCTGGATACCAACTCACTTAAATGTTGATGAAAGAGGGCTTAGACAATGACAGAGAGTAAAAAAATACAGCATACAGCTAAAGTCTGAACCCTAATCTACTGTACTTCCCGTGCCCCAATTTGACCCACCTCCACCTCCAAGCCACCCCAACAGTAAAAAATATTTTGTTCAGACACCACTGTGAACATCGTGCCAATAAATCATGTGATCTGTGACTGAAGTAATATAATTATTTGACTTGTATAATTATTTACGGGTTCATAAAGTGCATAAGTGCACAATGTTTCACATTATTTCACAACAACACTAAGAAATAAAGACAGATGAACACACAGACAGATAGGCAACTGATGAACACTAGGCCATGTGATATTGTAGATTGAAAGATAGATTTGATTGATTGATAAGTCAATTACAGGCCAACAAAGATGAAGAGAGATAAATATCAATACATAAAGATATACTTTTTTATAGAGATGATCTATAATCAAATGTAGTGGTATGTAGACATACTTGTAGATACAAGAATGGATCATTGATACAACAATAAAGATTCCACATACATACATACATACATACACTTTCCCAGCTGTACTTAAATTTCATTTTATAACATACCTTGACCTTTTCTGGCTCAGCCTTCACTACATAAATTGGATGTCTTGGACTCCTTTCTACCTCCCAGTGAATATCCTTTGCATCATATTCCTTATCATGAATTATGAGAACAGTTCGTTGGCCAGAGGATTTATTGGCTCTTTTTGCAGGCATTATGAAATAACTGTGTTCTTCTTTGCTGTTATTCATAACCCATCGATAATGATGTCAGGTTTTGTTTCCCTAAGACAGATATGTTCATAATCCTTGAGACAGACTATTGAGTGAGTCAATGTGTCCTGCTATGGTTCATGGTTTTATTTACAGTGCTGTACAAATTCAGAAACTTTTACACACACAGTAGCTATGTACTCAAAGGCACAAGCTCAGACTTGTGACAGCAATCATTAACTCCAATAAAAAAAAAAAAACTTTAATTTGCCATGGCCAATATTATGGGCTGAAAACACCATTGAAAAAAGTGCATTTAGAGCCCAAATATTCACATTAAAAATCTAAAAGAGGTTTTGTTTATCATGAAGGAAGATGTTGCAGATCATGCATGGCTGCATGTAAACCTGTTTAAGAGTATGGTAGTACAAAGTCACTGATATGGGTTCCAGGACTTATTGACTACGTATGATACCTGGGCATTCAGTGAATTGACAAATCCTCTTTTCCATATATTAACACTGAAAAATCAATAGATTTCCCAACGACAATCATTTGGAGGTGAAATATTAATTACCACAAGTTAAAAAGCATGATCGACTTCCATGACAAATTTTTGTTTTAAGAGACTAAACTGTGATATTTCTTTTTCCTATTTGGTAAATTGGAAACCCTTAATGACACCTGACTCAAACAGACACATCTTACCTTTGAGCGACTGAACGTGTGCAGTTCATCTTGGGTGAACGATTTTCAGTGTGTGTCTAACACTGTTTGTCAACAGTGACTCCAATGACAACATATTTCGAGGCTACTTAAAGGGCAAATATTACATCCAACTCTAACAGAATAAATACAAATCTAAAACTGGCATGTATTTAATGTCCAGTCTAGGAGTCCCTGCTACAGAGCAGTATCATAATACATGAATTATGTCTGTATACCGAAACAAACATTTAAAGGTCACACACACACACACACACCTTAATAATGTTTACTGAACAACGCACACCGATTAGATAAGTAAGCATATAACCCACCATGGTTATCTTGAATTACAACGGCTCTGTTTTTGACACAAGACTCGTGATTAACAACATTCTGTATACGGCCAACCTTTCCAGACTCTTCAATCTACATTAATAATTTGATTGGGCTTTTAATGACTCTGATCAATAATAATAACATTCACAGCCATGGGGTATTGCTAAGTTATGTTTTATGCACACGGTTAATGTTTACCTTGTTGCCAGGCAAGGTCGAGCACTAATATTGGGATTACATTAAGTAGTGTCTGGGGTGGAATATAATAAGAGTTGCCTCCCATGGACCGCTAATCCCCGATTGGATTCTATGTGCCTGGACCTTACCAACCAACTTGGGCACGAAACAAAATTTGTATAATGCGGTTTCTAGAGCACTACTGGTGTCTTACCAGTCCTCGTCAAAAATGTAAATTATTTCACTTTTTTAAAAATAAAATTACGGAATATGTTCATTACTTGAAGATAAACAAGTGTCTTTCTACGGGACCGCCGGTCTGTTGGCTTTTTTTTTTTTTTTTTTTTTTTTTTTTTTAGTGATTCAAACAAAGATAGTTTCTTCTGTCCTTTTATTCTTTTTAACTGTTGAGCATTGAAACTATCTCTGATAGTCTTGAGAAACTCCAACATACCAAATTTGGTAACAAAAATATATTCTTACATATCTAACTTAATATGTTCACAAGACACCTGCAAGAGGAGTACAATATTCTTTGTCATGGCCTCTGACCTTTAACCTGATATCTTGGATTAAAAATCATTCAACTTGTCTCAGTATCAAGATATACCATATATTAAGTTTGCTTAAAATAATACTTATTATCATTTTTGGAGAAAAAAAAAACTTATTTAAATGGCATCATTCCAGTTATTCATCAAATATATCCACAAACCGGGTTTGATAAAACCCATCCATACATGTTTGTGTTATCAAGCTCACAAACAGATACATCTAAAACCTTGAGTCAAGACCTTTGATCGTAAAACCAATGTCAGAGTGCTGACTAGCAACTTGTTCATCGTAATCCGTAGCGTAGCAAGAAATTCTGCCCCCCCCCCCCCCGCCCCCCACCCCGCAAAACTTAATTCTGGGGCCTCTCCCAATACAATTTCACCTGTTTAATGGGAATTTTGGTTACCCACTGGACCTGGCCTCCCCCCCCCCCCCCCATCCCTTGGGCGGTCGCTACGCCACTGACCACAATGCAACTAAATGCAAAGTCTGATCAAAATTCACTTGTATATGTATGTACATTTCACTGTGTTCATAAGCTCAGTGAAGTACAAAAATGCGAGGAATTATATTTCACTTGACCCCAAGGTCATTTAGGTTTGATTTTCAAAACTCCTTCACAAAAGTACAGATATGTTGGTAGTCAGATGGGCACTATTTTCATTCAGAACAAATTAAATTTAGTGCACTCCCATGTACGGGTCACCACTCATGAAGGAGATGAGCAAAATTTTCATTCATAATCATCTTCATATTGCTATAACATTGTTTTAGTGAAAACCCTGTGTCAGTAAGACCATCCGTTCAAGACAAGTAGCCGTATACAAATTTTCATAGTGGCCGTCAAGGCAGACATTTTGGAAGTTAGATCAGCATCATTTTAATATATATATATATATATATATATATATATATATATATATATATATATATATATATATATTGCAGGAAGTGTTTTGCTTTTTTAAATGTTGGGTTGGTATGGATGGTCATCGGTTTTCGAGAAGTAGCTATTACGAGGTTTTTTTAATTTTGGGAGGTCACATTGGCATTATTTTCATTCAGGACCAACTACAAATAGTGAAAAGTGCTATGGTGAAAAAGCACCCCTTCAAGAGACTAGTGGTAACACGAGTTTCAAAATGGCCACCATTGATCAGCACCATTTTTATTTACGTGCAACTAGATATCCATACAAAGTTTTTCAGTGAAATCCCCGTGTCTACAGGACCATCTGTCCAGGAAAAGTAACTATGACAAGCTTTTCAATATGGCTAACACAGCATCAGTACTGTAGGTCTGATCGGTACCATTTTCATTTAGAACCAAATACATATCTTAAGAAGTATTTTATTGAAAAACCCATGTCGGTACGATTATCAATTATGGAGAAGTAGCCAAAACACGATTTAAAAGATGGACACCATAGCCATGAAACTGGACGACTGAAGTGCACCATTTTCATTACGACCAACTAGACATTATGAAAAGTCTTTCAGCGAAAACCTCATGTAGGTAAGATCATCCGTTCTGGAGAAATAACGTTAACATGAATTTAAAGATGGCTGCCGTTGCAGCCATATTGTATGTCAGATTGGCACAATTTTCATTTAGGACCAACTACAGAGCTGTCCAGGGTCCTTAAGTGCCAAGGAGTGAGACCATCTACAGGGGGCGGCAGCTCCCTGGTTAGGGACCTGGGCGAAGCCCCGGTGGGAGGTCACGGGGAGAAGCCTCCCCACCCCTCCCCGAAGCCAACGCATTATATTACATCAGAAGCCAATTTAATACTTCTCCTGGCTGTAAATGTACCGGAGACAGTTAGGAAACCATCAAATCATTAGGTTAAAAATACATAACAGACATTTTTCATTTTTTAAGAATGCGTGAGAAAATTCAGAATGTACGTGTGAGCGTGATTTCTGTACAAAATGTGTGTGTCTCACGAGCAATGCCTGATACTTGACAGGTATGCAACTAAACATTCATAACAAGTCTTATTGAAAACCTCATGTCGATATGACCATCCGTT
This sequence comes from Margaritifera margaritifera, assembly GCA_029931535.1. Classification (NCBI taxonomy): domain Eukaryota; kingdom Metazoa; phylum Mollusca; class Bivalvia; order Unionida; family Margaritiferidae; genus Margaritifera; species Margaritifera margaritifera. Next base: position 1,176,546 of record JAQPZY010001489.1, on the reverse strand, counting down.
CAGGAGTAGTAGCGACTTTCAAGATGGCCGCCATGGCGACCATAGTATTATAGGATGCCACTTTAGCCCCAGTGGGGACATCCAATGTTATACAGGATAAAACAAATATAACCTCTAACGGGAGATTGACATAAGGCAACCATGTTGAAATGTATAGGGGAAAACAATGTATTGTTTAAAAATTGGTTCATAGGTTTTTCACAGGATAAGTCTCTCTAGTTAAAAATGGTAACAATGTAACAGGTTATGTCTATTATGGCGAGAAATGTAATCGGTTGGAGTTTGTCTGACCTCTAACAAAAATGAATATTACGTTGTAGGTTTATCAGAATTGAGAGAGAGAGAGAGGATATGGAGGTCAATAGATAGGTAGATAAGTCGCTAAGCAAATAGGATATATATGACCTATCAATAGTGACAGTCGGACTCCTGATGTCCATAGGTTTAACATAATGAGTGATTATAGGGACAAGGGGAAATTAACACTATATCTAAATTTTTGTGTGATTCTGGGGACAAGGGGAAATCATATGTTAAAAATCTGTCCATAAGTTTCACATCATGAGTCATTATAGAGACAAGAGAAATTAACATTAAGCCACCATTTGTGTGAGATTCCAGCGATAAGGGGAAATCCTATGTTAGAAATGTCCATAGGTTTATCCTTTATAAATCCTGAATGAAGTTCAGGAGGCGAGTTTTAGAATTTTGGCTATCATGAATTTAACATTCTAACTAAACATTGCGCCTTTAATGGCAGACAATTTTAGTTTCCATAAGGCTGGCAAATTTTTTCATTCATCAGTTTTGATACAAAGTTAAGAAAAGTCACTGTAGCTTTCTAAAGGCATTGGCCTTAGATAAAAAGTCGGTCAGTGTACTTTGTACAGAGTTTATTTTACGAGGAATAAAACTTTGACCTAAGCACAGAGTGTTTTGACATAATGTAGCGAGCTAAGATTTATGGTCATATTAAAACACTTTATTCAAACTGAATGTCTAGTGGCAGCCTTATTTGTTTTGCTTGATAAATATATTGGCATAAAAGTACATCGAAGTGATATATATATATATATATATATATATATATATATATATATATATATATATATAGAGAGAGAGAGAGAGAGAGAGAGAGAGAGAAATTGTTTGCGTATGTGTGAATATGTTATTCATACGTTTGTGTGTATTTGTGTGTGAATATCTTATTCATACGTTTGTGTGTGAATATCTTATCCATACGAGAGAGAGAGAGAGAGAGAGAGTTAGGTAGGTATGGGGTAAATAGATAGATAGATAAGCTACTAATCTAGTAGGAGAGATATTTCCCATCAATAGTGACAATCGGACTCCTAACATGGGTATGTGTCTGAGAGAGAGAGAGAGAGAGAGAGAGAGAGAGAGAGAGAGAAATTTAACATGGAGCGGGTAGGTATCTGAGCGAAAGAGAGAGAGGTACATTATAAAATGTGTGTTTGTGTGAATATCTTATTCATACTTTAAAAAAACAAATCAAGACATAGACACTTACATTTTAATATATTTTCCCGTGAAAAAGAATTACATTGAAATTTCAAAAACACATCCCAAAAAATTATACAGGAATGTATTTCTGTTTGAGGAGATAGGCATAAATTTGCCACAAATAATCTGCAGGTAAACAAAATCCAAGAAATGTAGTCACTAGCACACACACACACACACACACACACACACACACACACACACACACACACACACACACACACACGACATGTCCGAAATTCAAAGGAAGCGTATTGTCTTGTGGAATCCGATCTTTGTAAAATCGCACAGGGTTGAATTGCGTGTTTACTATAACCTTCTTTGCCAAGCGTCGATCTCATGTTAAAAAAACCCTCTATTTTATTGTCATCCAGTTGTGTTTTGAAATAAAACTAGCATATTTTTTCATCCATCAATTTCTTACAAATCTAAGATATGCCAGTGGCTAGTTGTTGTAAACTGATTGTGGACTCAACTTACGTAAAGTGAGGAGTTAAATCGCGATTCTCTCTCTCTCTCTCTCTCTCTCTCTCTCTCTCTGGCTACGGTCTAATTTATGGATGAGACCTTTATACCACACTCGGTCAAAAGCTTTACTTCTCTGAGTCCATTGTCATATCTTGGAATATAAATTTGATTACAGTTTGTGTCTGTCTTAGTTTTCCCAAGAATCAGTCTACTTATACTACTTTAAAAATCTAGAAATGATTTTTAGTTTGGGTTTCACTTGAATCTGCACAAAGTCTCTGTAAATGAGTTCTCGCAGCTACTAAATTGTATGCTACTGCAACAGTAAAACCAGTTTCTTCACTAAAATGTGTGTTATTGTAACAGTAAAAGACAGTTTCTTCACCAAAATGTTTGCTACTGGAACAGTAAAATGATATTTTTTTCCACTAAATAAGTTTATTCACTAAATGTGTGCTATTCTTTACTCTCGCTCTCTCTCTCTCTCTCTCTCTCTCTCTCTCTCTCTCTCTCTCGCCTACTTTCATCAACTTTTGTGCCAATATATTTAGCAAGCAAAACAAATAAGGCTGCCACTAGACATTCTGTTTGAATAAAATGTTTAAATATGACCATAAATCTTAGCTCGCTTCATTATCTCAAAACACTCTGTGCTTAGGTCAAAGTTTCATTCCTCGTAAAATAAACTCTGTACAAAGTACACTGACCGACTTTTTATCCAAGGTCAATGCATATAGAAAGCTACAGTGGCTTTTCTTAACTTTGTATCAAAACTGATGAATGAAAAAATTTGCCAGCCTTATGGACAAATATAAATGTCTGCCAGTGTAGTGCGCAATTTTTCGTCAGAATCTCATGTTCATGATAGCCAAACAGATAGAGATGATTTTTAAAAAATACATGTTTGGCTTGAACGAATTTCAGTAATAAATTAGAAGTGTGGAGCACCATCACTATTATAATATTTGATCGAATACTACAACAGCTCAGTAATGGCTGTATTTTCCATCGCTAAAGAGATTCACAGGCTTGCGAATAGACTCGGCAAAATCTCACAAAATCAGCCCAAAGTGTCGATTTAGAAGTTGAAGTGGGGAACTCCTCATATTCAAAGGTAGTGATCACCCCAACTTGTGGATATTGTAAGGAAGGAAAGGTCATTTTTAAGGTAAGCTGTTGTTTTCTTCCGTTTTCTCTTTTTCGTTTTGCAGGTGCTGCAGCAATGACGGAAGCAGCAGCAATAAGGTAGTACAAGTAGTATCCATATTTATTGTAAGTTTCATCAGAATTGCAGAAATTACAAAATCCAGCATTAACAAAAATCTAAGTTTACCAATATGTGGTTCAGATACTGTTGTATACTGGCAATGTATAACGTAGCTCTGATTAGTGAGCACAAACACTATTTCCATCATCTCTCATCTTGTAAGATTAATCTTGTTTTTGAGCAATATATTATTTTAACATCTATACTTTTTATATTTTATCTTGTTGTCGTTCATGTTTAAATTTATTTGGAAGAGTTGATCTTTTCTGGGTTTTTACGGAATTTTTGTTTTTACATTGTTAGAACTTTTCTTTTGATTGTCACCATATAGCCATTATTGTGTTAAGGCGCCGCTAATACATACCTTTGATCCATAGATCAAGGCAAGGAAAGGGAGATAATTTCGAAAAGAATTTTTGAATAAGCCTAAGATTCTGAGTTCTGAGTCATTTTTGTGAATATTCAAGTTATTTTAATTCTCCTTCCGTATGTCCAATTTACATTTAATATTGATTTTTTTGTTTTAATAGATGGATTGGAAGTATCCCCAATAAGTTTTGCCAGACAAGATAGCCAGTAATTGAATGAATAGGAGTAATTCACATTAGTACCTAAAATATTGCAAAAATAAAGAAAGAGACTTTTATGAAGCACATAGAGCGTATTTTATTAAAGTCACTTGGAGCTGATATTGGATTGAAAACTTTTACCTAGGGTATCATATTGTTTAGACTGACCATTCTTTCTAATTGTAATGAATATTCTGTTATTGTTTGTTTGTTATGTTCACAGATCTACCTTGATTCTACAATTCCCGTCAAGCCACCTAGAGTGTGGTGCTGTACCAATATGTATCATCCAAACAGAGAAAGCACATATACATGCTCCGACTCCAATGTCTGCTTTAACATATTTAAATCCGACGGTTGGTCTCCCGGATATGGAATTGAAGGGTACATCATGGGATTGCTCTTGCTGATACATAACCCAAACTTCGAGGATTCCTGTGTCGCCATGCTTTGGTCCATCTGAAGATGAGGAATCTGTCGCTGGTAATGTGAGAGGGTCTTTGAAGATCGGTGGTGGAGAGATCGATGGCTTCCTTTGTGATTGAAGCGCATTAAATCCTTGCAATGGCCTCCACAACACCGTTGAAGAACAGTGCCAATCGACAGAAATCAATCACAAAGGTAAAGCTCACGAATCTTCTTATTCCAGCAAGGAAGAAACCGTTCATTACATAAATGAAGCTGAACTCAATGTGATGAGCTGTATTTAATATATGTTTATTCCCATCGATGAAGGGGAGTTTCAAGATGTCTGCGTTAAAAGAGCGTGATGGCAAAGAAACAGGAAATTTGTCTGCCTCCGATACAGGTGGCAATAGAGAGGTTGAACAAATGATGTCCAATCAAATTGGCGAAATAATTTCTTGTAAAGAGGAAATTCAAAGTCTTAATATAGAGACAGATAACAGGAAAAAAGCTCCCAAATTTGCACCAGGCAAACAATTGGAATAATCTATAACAAAAAAAGGAGGGGGGGGGGGGGGCTTGAATAGATTTTGAGTGCTATTGTAAAGAAGATAATAGAAAACAGATGTAAGGTAAACCCAACGAAACGATATAAAATGGACAACGACTGTCGCCTTGACTCTCGCGTGATGTCGAGAGGTCTTCGCTGAGCGAGATTGTAGTAAAAGTTTATACAAACCAAATTATGCTCATACAGCATTGCGGGGACCACTTTCCAAAAATCAAAGAAAAGTTTAACACAGCGTTCATAAATTCATTCACAATCTTTTTAACATTTCAAGCAGTTCCTCCAATCCGATTTTCAACAAAAGGGTATATAATTCGTATTTTATTGTAAGTAGAACACCGTTTGCATTAGTTATCATTTTTTTTAAAACACCTAATCTAATAATGGTAACTATTTGCTACAGTTGCCATACTTCAGACACTCTGCCTACATTCCTAAAGTGAATGACAACGAGCAAATAATGAGCGGAAAGGAATGAAAATGAGCTAAAAAGTATATGAAAAATAGTTTTTAGTATTACTAACTTAAACAATTCTTTTGACAGTTAAAAATTACTAAGAGACAATTTGCAATTGTAATTTAAATAAGAGAATTTAAATCTTTTTATACATCATCTCGTAATTTCTATTGTTTAACTTTCTTCTTTCTTGTAGTTTTTAATCTTTTTTTACTGATTGAATTATGTATGTTTACAATCATGAAATTATGTTTTTGCACATAGTTTTCGGCGATATAATATGTTATTTCTGATCAAATTAAAAAGTGCCAGTGACAAAGTTAATTGGGGTCTATGTACGCATTTTGGTCATTGCACCATTCATTTGGGTCATGTGACTTTTTGACTCTCCTTTTGCGGAGAAATATCCACTATGTCTTAAAATTCGCAAACACGATAGGCTTAATTATAAAATGATTATAGGAATATTATGGAAATACATGTTTTATATGCTGGTGTTTTCGTCCTTGCACAAATATGAGCACTGTAGAAAGATTGGTATCCGTTAATGTGTGTAGGACCTGAAAGGATAAACACCAAGTCAAACTCTTCTTGAAATACAGAAATCAATTCAAGAAGCGTCCTCTGATTGGATGAAAGCCATTAATAACGTCATAATACAAATTCTGGACGTAAACTTACACAAAGCAGTTTTCAATGACCATGCATAGTTCACCTTATCGAGCTTGATGATTGATCGCACAATCGTAACACTAGGTTCAACATGCACAGAGTTTGTGATAATATATGTTTGAGTCGAATAGTTAATGATAGACACCGAAGAAAATATTTACTGCTTCAGCAATTATATTCGATGTCATTCTCTGTATTGAACTTCTACTTACATGCGGATGATTTGATGAGAGAACAAGATCATCTTGAAAATAGCACTGTCAGTCTGTTGAAGCCCCCTTTTTTAGATTGTTCCAATAATGGAACAGACTTTTTGCTTGCTACAAATTCTTCAGCTGCTGTCCTGCTATTGGTCTCTATATTAGGATTTTCAATTTCCTCTTTACAAGAAATAACTTTGCCAGTTTGATTGGATATGATTTGTCCCTCCTCTGTAGACAAATTTGTTGCGGATTTTTTTTTTTTTTTTTGGTGGTGGTGGGGTTTTCTTCACTTTTAACGGAAACTTCTTGAAAATCCCCTTCATCCATGGGAACAAACACATACTGAATGCAGCTTCATTCATGTAATGAACGCTTTATTCCTTGCTCTGATAAGAAGATTCGTCAGCTTTACCCTAGTGGATGTCTTCTGTCGATGAACACCCTTCTTCAACAGTGTTGTCGGTGCCATTGCAAGGATCTGTTGCGTTTCCTTCAAAAAGGAATCCATAGACCTCTCCACCACCCGGCTTTAAAGACTCTCGCACATTATTAGCAAAAGTTTCTTCATCTTCAGAAGGACTAAAGTAAGGTGCCACAGGATCCTCGAGGTTTGGGTTATGCATCAGGAATAGCAATCCCATGATGCACCCTTCAATGCCATATCCGGGAGACCAACCGTCGGATTCAAACATGTTGAAGCAGACATTGGAAGAAGGAGATCTATCGGTGCTGTCTATGTTTGGATGATATGTATTGATACAGCACCACACTCTAGGTGGCTTGGCGGGAAAGGTAGAATCAAGGTAGATCTGTGAACATAACAAACAAGCAAAACAAAAACAAGATATTCAAGAAGGAATATTAAGTCTAAACCACGTGATACCCAAGGTAAAAGTTTTAAATCCGATATCAGCTCCAAGTGATTTGCATTAAATACACTATGTGCTTCATAGCATCTCTCTCTCTCTCTCTCTCTCTCTCTCTCTCTCTCTCTCTCTCTCTCTCTCTCTCTCTCTGCAATATTAAGGTGATCTACCTCTAGTCATTCAATTACTGTATATGACTGGCAATAATTGATGAGGATATTTGCAATCCATCCATTAAAAAAAATCAATTTAAAATGTAAGTTGGACATACGGAAGGACAAGTAAGAAATAAAATGAGTTAAATATTCACAAATAATGAACTCAGAATTTCAGGTTTATTCAATACATTTTTTGAAATTTTCTCCCTTTTCCTTGGTTTAATCTACAGATCCACAAGTGGGCAGCGGGCTTCCTTCAACGAAGAGAGTCCTCTCAAGTGGGTCGTACGAGGAAAAAGTTTGAGAACCCGTGGCCTAATCTATGGTCATATGTATTTATTAGTGAAAATACGATAATTCAGCAACGTAATGGCTATATGGTGCCGATTAAAAGCAAGTTTCAGCAATGTAAAAACGAAGAATTGCATAAAAACCCAAGGAAGATAGTCTTCCAAATAATTATTCTTACTCGATAATAGATGAAGGAAATGTTGCTTGTGCTCTGTAATCAGAGTTACGCTATGCAATCTTAATATTCAATAATATTCAAACTACATCTAAATAAACTTAGATTTATATTAGTGCTGGATTTTTTAATTTCTGCAATTCTGATGAAATTTACAATAAATATGGATACTACTGGTACTACAGATTTTATTACACCTGCCGCCGTCTCTGCAGCATCTGCAAAAAGAAGCAGAAGAGAACACGGATGAAATAAAAAAGAAACATTGCAGCTTACCTTAAAAAGGGCCTTTCCTCCATTATAATATCCGGAGGTTGGGGTGATCTCTACCTTTACATATGACGACTTCCCCTTTTCCACTCCAAAATCGACAATTTTGGCTTGATTTTGTGAGATTTTCCCGAGTCTATTGGAAAGCGTGTGAATCTCTTTAGCGATGGAAAATACAGCCATTGTTGAGCTGTTGCAGTATTCCATCAAATATTATAATAGTGATGATGCTCCACACTTCTAATTTATTACTGAAATTCGTTTAAGTCAAACATGTATCTGTAATTTTTTAAAGTCACCTATATATATTTGCAATTTGGAACATGGTTTACATTGAACATACGAGTTCTTGTTGACTGGTTACATCCTTAATGTATAACGAAATTTACTTGATCAAGTCATTTTACACCGAAGCGTATGGTGCAATAGTGCAATAGTCGACATGCTTGGTAAATTTTTAGATTATAACCTCACTCTATCTAAGCTGTATTCAACTCCTCGTTCAATCTATTTTCGACGTCAACCAGGCAATTTCTCTCTCTCTCTCTCTCTCTCTCTCTCTCTCTCTCTCTCTCTCTCTCTCTGCAGACTGCGAAGCATACCCATTGATTGATCAATAGATCGACATATATAAAGATAGACAGACGGAGACAGGATCAAAAGGTAATCAATCCAGTCCTAAAATCTTGTATTCTGTGCTTAACTAGAAATGAGTTCTATAAAAGATATAAAGGAGGAGAAATCAAACTTAATTATTTTTATTTAGATTGGTCCGAGCAGAAATCAAACTACCACGGCCAAAATGGAAACAGTAATGGCAACACAATAACGGGTAAAAATTACAACTTAACATGTCACTTTTGTCTTTTGCTAAGAGTTTTAAAACGATCTCTCTCTCTCTCTCTCTCCACACACACACAAAATCGAATAAGCACATGGGGTTAGATAAGCAGGAGGTGCATATAACGATTTAAGGGATAGACACATTTAGGTTCATATACATTACACTGAGCGTAAACAAGACGTGCACTGTACATAACGGGGAAAAAGCATAACGATTACTTCTTTTTAGTGACTAATAAAATATTCTTTTTTTTTTCTTTGCTTTCAAAAATCAAATACATTTCAGAAAAATATTCTTTGGGTATGATACTGATGTACCCATTTCTCGATAGGTGTTCCATTTAAAAGGGGAAAAATGAAGATAAACACAGTTCCGATTCTTTTTACTTCGTGAGGTCAGTTGCATTTTGGTAATAACGACTGTCGAGTCAGTGTCATGTTTTCTCAAATACATTTTGAATTACATGTTGATGATGACATTGATCGCTACCCATTAAATGATTTGTTCACAATTTACAATGATTTTTGTAATGTTCTGTATAACAATTTGAAACAAATAACAAACATATCACCCCACCCCCGTTCCTCCTTGTTTTTATTTTTTTTATTTTTTTATTCTTACTTATTGTACAGTATGAATTTGACAACAATCCATTTAAAGATTTGGGACTTATTTACTATTCAGAAAAACATTGATTGAAACGTTGATCAAGATTTTCAAAGGGTTTTGACATTCCTCAGATGTATAGGTTTGGGGTTCATGGAGATGACATGACAGTGCATGCTGATTCTACAGTCAACGTATGACAGTTATCCATCCAAAGCTGTTTGATATGTGATCACACAGAACCCCACACCCAACCGCACCCCACACACAAAACAAAACTTTAATTCAAAGGTTCATCATAGACTCCGCGGCTGATAGGATGAGTGCCTGCGTATTTTTCTTGCTGTAGCAGGGGAGGCGAAAATCAAAACGACCCATGCCACCTTTTACATGTTACACTATAAATTCAAGTTTGTGACACAAGTTGTGTAGAAAAAAAAGCAGAAACAGAGATATAAGGTAGTGTTACATGTTCATTTGTTTGCATTTGCCATTGAAATATGACATGAACTTTTAAGCGGGCAAATACGATACAATAAGGGGGATGGGTGGTAAACTTACAAGAAGAAAAAATAGTATTCCGGTGATCCATAAAGCCACAAGGGCTTGTATCGTTGCCTACAATTCACCTATAAATAATACATGTGCTATACATAATACCAAGGTGTCCTCACTCGTTATTGTATATAATACATGTATTAATTATAGGTAAATTGCAAGCAACGATACGAGCCCCTGTGCAAACAGCGTACCCAAGGGGGGTGGGGGTGGGGTAAAAAAATTTCTTACAACACTGCCGCTTGAACTTTTTCAGAAACTCCGGTGATGATAATTATATACTTTGAATTCACGAAGCGAGTCTGTTTATTACTTATGTATACTAGATGATGAAATCGTTTGCAACATATTGTACAGGCCATAATCGGGCCGTAGCAATTGATAGTCAACTTATTTACTACTGGCCATATATTCGATATGGACACGAATGATTTTACATCTACATCTATAAATTGAGGGATAATGGTTGTTTGAAAGGAGCAGTCAGTAGTATGTACATTGAGAGAGTTAAAACAATCAGGTTTTGCATTTTAATCTTATCGTATAGGGATAAAAGAACATCAAAATCAAATTGAAAAACAATAGACCCAGACCACTCATATTTTAGTGAATGGCCATATCGTGTAGGGATACGTGAACATTAAAAATAAAAGGATTGAAAATCACTAGATCAGCTCAACTGGCGAGTGTTTTAAAAAAAGCATTAAAACTTACCAGACCATTCAGATTGAAGACAATTAGCTAACGACACAGTTGCGGAGCACGCACGCAGAGGGTCAGTCTGTACAAAGCAAAACAATAAATGGAAATATGTTTACACCCCATAAATGATGGCACAAATCTACATTATACCGAATTCAACAGTTTTCAGAGAGGTAAGAGAGATATTTCATGAATTTAACATTAAAGCAACAAGGAGTAATAAACTGGCTCGATAGTGAATTGAAAATATATTATCATCATCACAGGAGCTTCTGAATAAGTTCAAGGGGAATCTTGTTAGAAAATAATTACTCCCCTTGGGTACGCTCTACGTTCAGTGGCTTGTAACGTTGCTTACAATTTGCTTATAAATAATACATGTACTATATACAATGACAAATGAGGACACCACACTTGTTATTGTATATAGTACATGCATTATTTATAGGCAAATTGTAGGCAACGATACAAGCTCCTGTTGCTGTATGGATCATCATAAAAGTTCTTCTTGTAAGTTTACCACCAATCCCCCGTATTGTATTGTATGAACTCGTTTAAAAGTTCATGTCAGATTTGAATAGCTAAGGCACATATAACACCATCTTCTTTCTCTGTCGCTGCTTTGTTCCTACATAATTTGTATCACAAACTTAAACATATAGTATACCAAGTAAAATGTGTTATGGGTCGTTTTAACTTTTGTGCCGCCTCCTATTGTACAAGAAATACACAGGCACTCATTCCAACAGCGGCGGAGTCTATGGTGAACCTTTGAATAATTTTTTTTTTTTTGGAGGGGGGCGGGGGACGGGGGGCGGTTTCCTATGATATTACAATTCGCACATCCTTTTATTCGTTTCAAATAAGATATACACTGACAGCGATCGTTTAACAAACTGTACAAGCCGTTGCAGGCACTTACGTGTATATAAGAGACCGTGAGTACTTTACGTATGTTACCTTTCACGAAAAGCGTTTGCAAGTGGATCGTATGATACTTGTATGTAACCTCTAAGTTACAATGCATGCAATCAGAAAATATTTCAAGAATTGAATGTTAATTTTGTTCCCCCCCCCAAAAAAAAAAAAAAAAATTATAATAAAAAAATAAACAAGGAAGGTGATACGTTTTTGTTTGTTTCAAATTGTCATCTGGAACATAACAAAACAAAAATCATTTCAAATTGTGAACAAGTGATTTAATGGGTAGAGGTCAATGACATCATCAACGGAGCTTGATATAAATAACTAAATATTCATAATATGACGATAAAAGATTATAGTCTACTAATAACAGTGACACATGAATATATTATGAAGATAAACATGAGCAGCACCATAGGAGAGAAATATGCAGATCGTGTATAATCACACACTAAGCATGGGTTTATTAAAGGTTGAAGTATACGTTATATACAACAAGAATACAGTTTTCATGCATGTAGCAATGACAATTAAAAACCTAAGCTACGCGGTATACAATCTTAACAAGAGCAACAACAATAAAGCCATTAAAAGGGTGTTAGGCAAGTTGCTAACTTAGGCTTGCAATGAAGGACGATATATTCCACGCACTTTCTCTAATGCATGTTTAAAGATAATATATCCAAACTGCGTTTTATGTACGTCGGAAAAATATCCTCCTTTTCATTACTTCTACACACTGACTATAGTCTTGTTTTCAGTTGGTTGACTCGTTCTGTTTGATTTGTTTGTTTTTAATTGTTCGTCGTGTCTTAAAATTCGCAGACACTAAAGGCTAAATTATAGAATAATTGTATTAATATTACGGAAATACCTGTTTTAAATGCTATTATTCTTGGTTTTTGTCCTTATACCAGCATCAGCATTGTACAAGGATTGCTATCTGTTTATATGTGTAGGACCTGAAGAGATAAGCACCGAACCAAACTATTCTTGAAATACACAATGAATTAAAGAAGCGTCTTCTGATTGGATGAAAGCCAGTAATTATGTCATAATAAAATTCTGAACTTAAACTTACACAAAGCAATTTTTAATGACCATGCATAGTTCACCTTATCGAACTTGAAGATAATTACACACTCGTAAAACTGGGTTCAGCATGCACAGATTTGTGATGATATGTGTCTGGGTTGAAATGTTGTGGGTAGAAACCGAGGAAAATAGTTGCTACTTTAATTACATTTGATGTCATTCTCTGTGTTGAAGTTCTAATTACAAGCGGATATTTTAATAAGTGAACAAGATCTTCTTTACAATAACACTGTCTGTCTGTTCAAGCTCCCTTTTCAGATTATTCTAATAATTGAATACATATTTTGCTTGCAGCAAATTCAACATCTGCTGTCATGTTATCTGTCTCTATATTAGGATTTTGAGGTTCCTCTTTACAAGAAATAGTTTTTTTTCCAGCCTGATTGGCCATTATTTGTTTCTCCTCTGTATTGTTATTTGTACCCGAGATAGGCAATTTTGTTGTTTTTCTTTTCCCCTCGCTTTTAATGCAAACTTCTTGAAAAGTCCCTTCATCCATGGGAACAAACACATACTGAATGCAGCTTATCACGTCAAGTTCAGCTTCATTCATGTAATGAACGGTTTCTTCCTTGCTCTGATAAGAAGATTCGTCAGCTTTACCTTCGTGGTTGTTTTCTGTCGATGGACATCCTTCTTCAACAGTGTTGTCAGTGCCATTGCAAGGATCTGCTGCGTTTCCTTCAAAAAGGAAGCCATCGACCTCCCCACCACCCGGCTTTAAAGACTCTCGCACATTGCCAGCGAAAGATTCCTCATCGTCAGAAGGACTAAAGTACGGTGACACAGGATCCTCGAGGTTTGGGTTATGCATCAGGAATAGCAATCCCATGATGCACCCTTCAATGCCATATCCGGGAGACCAACCGTCGGATTCAAACATGTTTAAGCAGACATTGGAGTCAGAGCATGTGTCAGTGCCGTCAATGTTTGGATGATATATATTGGTACAGCACCACACATTAGGTGGTTTGGCGGGAAAGGTAGAATCAAGGTAGATCTGTGAACATAACAAACAAAATAAAAAAGATATTCAGTAAAAATTAGAAAGAATGACAAGTCTGAACCATGTGATACCCTCAGTAAAAGTTTTAAATCCGATATAAGCTCAAAGTGATTTGAATAAAATGCACTCTACGTGCTTCATAAAAGCATCTCTCTCTTTATTACATACGTATTAATGATATATTGAAATGTGTCAGTGGGAGAAAATTAATATCGCCACTGTGGCGATACCACTTTTATCGCCACAGTGGCGATATCACGTTTGGAGCTACTTTCTTTTACCACTTAGGAAATATATCTGCCCTTATGCATGTTATTCATACCTGTACTTCCATATTTATGTCTTTTTAAGTTTCTTCTTCTTCTGCTCCTTCTCTCTCCACCCCCCCCCCTCCATCCATCAGGATTAACAGTTCGTAAAAAATATGTCAAGACTCGAGAGCCTCCAGTATAAATTTCTCATTATGTAATCAATGAGGAGGCGCCGTCAAGAAATCCTTAAAAATGAACTCCAAGCAACATAAAGTAGGCTTCAAATATTATATTTTATAATTAGTTTTCCACATTAATCATGCAAATTGTTAGTGACTACGTGCATGACCTGTCGCTATTCGATAGTATCTGATATCCATACAGTATCGTATACCTGTTGCACTCTACGTTAAAATGGTATACACTTTTAGGAAAAACCCTTGATTAAATATAGTGATAAACTTGTTTAAGTAGCCATTTTAATTCTAATCACATTCATAATCATGTTTTAAAACGATGGAGAACTCAGGGATAGATGAGTGTTGATTGCAAACCGAAATAAGTGACAATCGAAATTTGGGTGCAACGTCTGTTGCTGAACTAGTCTGCAAGCTTGCCAAGGCCACACAAAAATTCACATTTTAATGCAGAAAACTCAAAATCATTAAAATCTTTTGTTTAACGATGTTACGCTCTTAAGTATGTCGGATATGGCCGCTCTGTGGCGTTTCTATAACATCCCATCCCAACAACGTTCACTGTATCAATCCATGTAAGAAATGTGTTATGGAAAATAAAAATATGAAAACAGTCGCTAATTTTACAACATACACAATGTGAAGCAATAAATGTACGAGCTAAATTTGTAAAAAATAAAGTCGCTGTCCTAACACTATTGTGCACTTTGCAAATTTCTTTTTATCAATGTAGCAATGGAGCGATTAATCGTAATGGCCCAAAACGAAGGGGAAAATGCATGCAAATAGATGTTTGCCTTAAAAAAAAAAAAAAAAAATAATAATAAAAACAAATAAAAACAAAATCTACGTATTATTTTTTACTAGATCTAAGGAAATATTTAACATTAAAATGTTTTCACTTCACTCGTGACATATTTCCTTATATCTACTCCAAAATCGTAGATATCCTCTAGTCATTTAATTACAGTCTATTTTCTAAGGCAAAAAGTATTGAGTATACTTGCAATCCTCCATTTAAAAAAAATCAATGTTAAATGTAAATTGGACATAATGAAGGACAAGTGACAAATAAACTGGTTTGAATATTCACAAAAATGCAGAAGAAATCAAAATCTCAGGCTAATTTTTAAAACATTCTTTTGAAATTGTCTCCCTTTCATTCCATTAATCTATGGATCACATGTATTAGCGTTTAAAGGCACCTCAGGACAATAATGGTTATATGGTGCCAACAGGGCCGGCACAATGGAAAAGGCGCCCTAGGCGAACCTTCAGCCTTGCGCCCCCCCCCCCCCCCCATTAACTTTCGAACGTGAATATTGTACTTCAGCATGAATAAAAATTCCGCATCTGTTTTTGCTCTTTTCTATTTTTAGACGCTTATTATCTTCTATTTTACACTATTTCTCTTTCTTTTTTTATTCATTCAGTTTTTTGCCCACCCACCCCCTCCCACCCAATTTTTCCGCCCTAGGCGACCGCCTAGTTTGCCTTGCAGTTAAACCGGCTCTGGATGCCAATTAAAGGCAAAGTTCTAGCAATGTAAAAACGAAGAATTGCACAAAAGCCCAAGGAAGATAAACCGTTCCCAATAAATGTACAAATCAACGACAACAAGATGAAATAAAAAAGGTAAAGATTTTAAAAATCTATGGATCAAAAACGAAATTGATCTTACAAGATGATGTTCCCTAGTCAGAGCTGTGTTATACAATGGCAGTATACAACAATATCCAAACCACATATTAGTAAACTTAGATTTATATTAGTGATGTATTTTTTAATTTCTATAATTCTGATGAAATTTACAATAAATATGAATACTACTGGTACTAAAGATTTTATTGCTGCTGTCGCCATTGCTGCAGCATCTGTAAACAAGAAGCAGAAGAGAAAACGGAAGAAAAAAAAAAAAAAAAGAAAGAAAGAAAGAAACATTGCAGCTTACCTTAAAAAGGACCTTTCCTCCCTTATAATATCCGGATGTTGGGGTGATCTCTACCTTCAAATATGAGGAGTTCCCCTTTTTAACTTCTAAATTGACAATTCTGGCTTGATTTTGCGAGATTTTGCCGAGTCTATTCGCAAGCCTGTGAATCTCTTTAGCGATGGAAAATACAGCCATTGTTGAACTGTTGTAGTATTCGATCAAATATTATAATTGTGATGGTGCTCAACACTTCTAATTTATTACTGAAATTCGTTTAAGTAAAACATGTTATCTGTAATTTTTTCAAGTCATCTCTTTGTGTTTGCCAACTGTAACGTGGTTGACCTAGACCAAACTAATTCTTGATAACCGACTGGCTACATCGTTAATGAAGAATGAAATTTACTTGGTCAAGTCCTTTTTATACCCAAGTATATGGTGCAATAGGGTAGTAATACACTTTGTCAATATGCTTGGTCTATTTTTAGAATATAACGTAACTTTCCCTAAGGTATATTTAGCTCCAGTCTATTTTCGACTTAGTCTGGATCCCTGATTCATATGCTTCCTGCTCAATGCAGGGAGCATATGAAACAGGGAACCAGACTATTTTCGACTTGACACCGGTAAGATTTTCAGGGTAGACGGTGCTATAGTAAATCTATGGAAACATACTACTATGGGAAATTCAATAACTTTCAATTTTTAAATAGTCATGACCAAACCTTTATATCACCGCATAGAAGCATCCTTGATGTAGCTTCTGTGTTGAGAAAATGATATGAGCCACGGCATTTGTTTTTTTTTATTCCACTGCTGGTTGAAGTGGACGCATGTTGATTTTGTCTTTTTTGTCCCTGGATCTGTACATCCGTCTGTCCGTACCGAGATTTTTTTAGTAATACTGCGCAAAAACTACTCAACGTAGACAAATCAAATTTGGCTGGCACGCTTGTGTATATACATGTAGATGACCTGATTAGATTTTCAGGCCATTACAGCAAGTTTTAAATTTTTATACATATTTTTCAACTTACCTAACTTAGACTTTAAATATTTTACCTATGTGTAATTACAATAATGTGATCTAAGTACTCCTAATAGTTAGAATTACATGTTATTACAATGTACAGTTTTTATTCTGCTCATTT
The DNA here is from genome assembly GCA_029931535.1 of Margaritifera margaritifera. NCBI lineage: Eukaryota > Metazoa > Mollusca > Bivalvia > Unionida > Margaritiferidae > Margaritifera > Margaritifera margaritifera. Next base: position 1,159,386 of record JAQPZY010001489.1, on the reverse strand, counting down.
AAAGTCATCTGGCCAAAATAAATGATGTAATCACCAAGGTAGGAACATAAACCTCAAAAATATGTTAATGTATATAATAATAGTATAAAATGAATTTATACATTCAGCTGTCAAACACTTTAAAATGTGTAGGTCATCAGTGCCAGACACATCTAGGGTGGTACTTCTCTGTTTAAGGGTAGGGTGAGAGTATATATATATATATATATATATATATATATATATATATATATATATATATATATATATATATATATATATATATATATATACTCCAATATCATACCATTTTTGTGATAAATATATCTCTGAAATGTATATTTTGAAATAAAGAAAAATATAGAAAATGTTTATTTTTAGGGGACAGTAAACAAAATGATTTTCTCAACCTATTTTTGCTGAATACCTCAGTCGAGAACCAACAAGAATTAGACGTATGATATATATGATTCGTATCATATTGAAATATCGCCTGTTAATGAAATCTCTCGATGTTCTAAATTTAGCATAATAATAATAATAATAATTTTAAAAAAGGTTCATTTGCTGACCCAGACATACTTTTAATGCTGTTTATATCCTTGTAAATAGAAATATAAATCCCCCCACCCCCACACACACACCAAATAATTGTCCAAGTACAGGCTTTATTCTAAAAAAAAAATGAAGTCAAGCTGATCTGTAAGTACGCGTGTTGAAAAATCACCTATGCCCTGGGCCAAGAATGTCCGTTATAGTATGTCTCGATTTTTTCCACGATATTCTTCACAATGATTTTCTTGCCCAGAAAAAAACAACAATGCAACTTACTCCGAATTGCCGGACAATCTCTCTCTCTCTCTCTCTCTCTCTCTCTCTCTCTCTCTCTCTCTCTCTCTCTCTGTATGCATAGGACAGACTGTTAAGCAGACACAGTGATTGATTAATAGATAGACATATAGATAGATAGACAGACGGAGAGAGGATCAAGCAGTAATCAATCCAGTCCTAAAATCTTGCTATCTGTACTCCAAGCAGAAATAAAACTACCACGGCCAAAACAGAAACGGAAACGACAACACAATAAATCATACAATTCCAATTTAACACGTCTCTTTGGTCTTCTCTGCCCTCTTCCCTCACCCCTCCCTGCTCCTCCTCCCTCCAATAACTGGATAAACACATGGGGGTTAGGTAAACGGCAGGGGAATACAATGGTTTATGGCATTGGCACATTGAGGTTCATATACATTACAGTGAGCGTAAACATGACATGCATTGTACATCAAGGGAGAAAAAGCATAACGATTACTTTTTTTTTACCGATTAATAAAGTATTTTTGTAAAAAAAATCAAATATATTTAAGAAAAATATTCTTTTGGGTATGATATTAATCAACCCATTTCTCGATAGGAGCTCATTTTAAAAGGTCAAAAATGAAGATAAACACACCGTTGCGATTCTTTTTACTTCGAGAGGTCAGTTGCATTTTGGTAATAACGACTGTCGTGTCAGTTTCATGCTTTCACAAATACATTTTACAATGACATGTTGATGATGACATTGACCTCTACCCATTAAATCACTTGTTCACAATTTAAAATGATTGTTGTGATGTTCTATATGACAATTTGAAACAAATCCGAACGTACCCCCCCCCCTCACCCCACACACATTTTTTTGTGGCTATTGTGCCCATAGTCTCTAACATTCAATTCTTGAAAAATGTTCTGATTATATGCATTTTAACTTACGCACATACAGGTTACGTACACGTATCATACGATCCATTTACAAACACTTTTCGTGAATGGTAACGTACGTAAAAACTCACAGTTCTTACATACATGTAAGTGCCTACAAACTACATGTATACTTTGTGAAACGATCGCTGCCGGTATATCTTATTTGAAACGATCTATGTCGGCATATCTTATTTGAAACGGGTGATCAGATCTCCTTATTACAGAGTTTCTTGTTTTAAACTCAAAATGGATGGTATTTGTGAACATATATAGAAACTTAATTTAAATTTGAATAAAGATTTTCAAATGACCTTGATTTGGCTCAGGTGATTTAGGGAGGGAGGTTGTCGGGTACATGGAGACAAAAGACCATTTTACAGTTAAATTCGTAAAGCAACCCTCCATAAAGGTTTGGAACTAATGAAAATACAGACAAATTTGAACCCAAAATTAACCTTAACATGACTTTAACCTTGCTTTAGAGACAGAAGGAGTGTGGGGATCCATGGAGTATGAGTTTGACAACAATCTATTAAAAGATGTGACCCCCCCCCCCCCAAAAAAAAAAAAAAGCAAAAAAAAAAAAAAAGCTTTAATCCAAAGCTTCGCGATGGTCTCCGCCGCAGTTGGAATAAACGTCTGCGTATTTCTTTTGCTACATTAGGCGATACAAAAATCAAAACGACCCATCCACCTTTTACAGTGTTATACCATATGTTCAAGTGTTTGATACAAGTTGGGCAGGAAAAAAGCAGTGACAGCGAGAGAAGGCAGTGTTTCTTGTTATTTTTTTAGTGCCTTTGCTATTAAACTATAACATGAACCTTTAAGCGGATAAATACGCTATAATAAGGGTCTAATATCGTTGCTTACAATTTGCCTATAAATAATGCATGTACTATGTACATAGTAACAAGGTGACTTCGCTATAGTACATGTATTATATATAGGTAAATTGTAAGCAACGATACGAGCCCCTGAATATAGTGAGTACCCAAGGGAGTAATTATTTTCATAACAAGACGGCCCCCTGAATTTATTCAGAAACTTCTTTTCCGATTTTGCCACTAGACTGTGATGATAATTATGTTTTTTAATTCATGAAGCGAGTAAGTTTACTACTCATGTATACTAGATGATGAAATCGTTTGCAACACATTGTACGTGGCCACACATGGACCGTAGCAATTGATACAAGGTCAACTTATTTATTACTGGCCAGCAAGACCGTATTGAGGGTCAGGCAATACGGGCGACCGCTCGGGGCGCCAAGTCCGGGGGGCGCCATTTCGCAGAGTTTGTGGTATTTTTTCCGAAAGGGGGGAGGGGGGGCGCAAAAAGGCGACGCTCGCCCGGGGCGCCGTTTCGCCCAGCGGAAACGTGCGAAGGCCCTGCTACTGGCCATATAGTCGATATGGACACGAATGATTTAATACTATATCTATAAATTGAAGGACAATGGTTGTTTGATAGGAGCCATATAGTCGATATGGACACGATTGATTTAATACTATATCTATAAATTGAAGGACAAAATGGTTGTTTGATAGGAGCAGTCAGTAGTATGTACAGCATATTGGGAGACCTAGAACATTCATGTTTTGCGTTATAGGGATAAAAGAACATTTATTAAATCCAATTTAAAAATACCCGACCTAGACCACTCATATTTTAGTGTATTGCCATCTCGTGTAGGGATACAAGAACATTAAAAACAAAATTTGTAAATCACTAGATCAGGACTAATTGGAATATTTGACAAATCATTAAAACTTACTAGACCATTCAGATTGAAGACAATTAGTTAACGACACAGTGGCGGAGCACGCACGCAGAGCGCCAGTGTGTGCAAAGCAAAACAAAAAATGAAAATTTGTTTACACCTCATAAATGATGGCACAAATCGACATTATACCGAATTCAACAGGTTTTCAGAGAGTTCATAGAAATATTTCATGAGTTTAACATGAAAGCAACAATGTGGATATGCGTTTACAAGTTTGGACTGGATAACAGTGGGGTCAAAGCTTGTTGTATTATAAAATAACATAAAAATATGTTGATTTGTTAATTTCAAACATAAAAAAGATATACAACAATGCTTAGAAAAGGACGCTGATTTACATATTACATTTAATGATGATAACACTATGAAAAGCATCTTAAACCCTAAAAGCAAGATTGCTAAAACAGTATTGCTTAGGAAGGACTAAATTACGTAACTGATGTGAGTAAATGCAAAATTTTTATTCTGCTAAATTTACAGTACAACTTAAAGATCTCATGAACTTTACAAGGTCAGTCTACAACGCTTCGACAAAAACATGTAGAATCAATGGAGAACAAAGTTCGATTTAAAACAACAAAGTGCAACTCGGGCTATGAAGTAGCTGTTTTAGAACCAACTACAGGAATGGTGAAATTGGGCATAGATCTGAAATCACTGATCAATACGTTTGAAAGGATTGAAGAAAGGTTGAAAATAAAAGTGCCTGTTGTAGATGGATCATCTTTGGGCTTGTCGCCAACACCTAAAGACAAATTATAAAGCGTAATGTGCACTCTGGATGTATTTATATCATTTTAAATGAAGTACCAAAAGTAGACTTTTTCATCGGAGATGACTGATAAAGTACACTATTTAAGACATCTTTATTACCAACCCGAAAGTCCAGTTGCTTATGCAAATATTTATCAGTTTTGAAGTTGTTTGTTTGTTTATTGGTTTTAACAGCATTTTTAGCACATTATTGGCTCTATATCATGCCGAGGAAATGGGCACTAAGTGCTTTTCCTAAGGACATGCCAACGCAGCCGACCTGTCGGATATAGAACCGTTGACCCTTGGATTAAATGTTAAATGCTCTACAAAATGAGCTACAGCAGCTTCCACCAGTTGTAGAAACAAATTAAACGTCACAAAAAGAAAAGAAAATGCGCTGAATTAAAGAAGTGATTAACCGAACAATCTACTTGCACATTAAACAAGCAAGCAATAAAAAGATTGTACTACAAACACTAGGGCAATTGCGCTACAAAAGAATGTATGTAAGTGACGTGGATGACCTGTGGTATGTAAACATTGTTGACATGCAAGCATATAAAAAAAATCAATGGATGCAAGTGTATTTTAACACTGATTGCTGTCTTCTCTAAAGACTATTGGGCTAAAAACGTGAAAACGTTAAAGGGAGATAATATCAACGATGCTTATTGAGAAATATAAAAAACCAAACACCTGAAATGAAACAGTTTGATGAAAGAAAAGAATTCTACAACACAAAAGTGAAGGATTTGCTGGAAAAGGAAAGCTTGTAACACTTTTTAATTCCCATGCAGGCTCAGTGTCATAGCAGGCTCACTGCCCCAATGGAATCATTGATCCACACCAAATGGTCCATTCACCCTTGGTCTTCAGTCAAATCTGTGCCAGTGTTGTTTATCTCTTGTGGACATATTTGCAATGAGGTGGAATACAAAGCTCCCATCCTTTGTCTCTTCAGTTCCAGATCCAAAAGCCTTGGCAGTCAATACTCCTTCACTGAACTGGAACAGTCTTTGGGCCATCTCTTGGGTATCGGGATGTAACTCCATCTTTTTCTGACTAATTCTCCTAATGTAATATAATTGGGTGACATATTTGAAGAAGAAACCAATTTTTGGAGTAAAATATGTTTCTCTGATAATACTTACCTGATCATAACACAGGAACACCTTCCCAAGACTCCCTGCAGTTATCTCCCTGGAAGAGCATGCACAACCTCTCCAGTAGTAATTGACAATTGGTGGTGTTATGTATGATGTTTATAGAACATTCTTTCACTCAGAACATTCATTCATTCAGAACATTCTATATTTAGGACTTGTGATTAGGACACTTAGGATTATTGGATTATTTGGATTTTAATCCACATTACTGTAAGTGTCTTTTGAATTTTCACTTTAATTGTCTAGAAATATATTGTTTGTTGATTTTAATGACATTGTTAGTTTCACTTTCTTTCTGTTACATTTTTCTTAGACCATAGAGTTGTAACAGTGGGATTTAACATCTATCCCTCTATCCAGTGGGAGACCACTCTAGTCTGATTTCCACTTTGCTAAGCAGATGACCTTTTAACACTTCTGTTTCTAAAATAACTTGAGAGGGCTGGATTTATGAGGTAGGTGATAGTTCTAATGTATTATGATTGGGTAAGTATTATCATAGAAACATATTTTACTTGAAAATTTGGCTTTTCCTAAAATATTTAATGATCGATCCTTTAAAAAAAAAAGAAAACTTGTTAACACCAAACAAAACATTTAAGACAAACTGCAAAATGACATGAAATAACTGGATTGTTGGATCCTGCAAACCCCTGCAAGGAAAAACCATCTCAAAACATGGCAGCAGCTTTTAACATTACAAGCACCTTGACCTTTAGAGGATGACTTAAATGCATACTGTTTGTGTTAATGGATAAAAGAATGTCATGGAATTATTAAAGCCCATGTAAAAGTAACTTTCTTTATTCAATTTTCAGGCTGTTTGATTGAATAAATTTTTTAATGCAGTATCAGGTACCATTTGCAATGCCATTTGATAGTATGTATCATGACGATGAGTAGATAACAACCAAGGATGCAGCCCCTGGGTATAGGTGGGTGGGTGGAGTGAGGGATGGGGTAGAATTCACATTTATATATATTAAATAGAATCTTATTTGTAAGAGGATAGATGTCTGTTGTATAATTGATGGAGGGAGGATGTTCATGTTTGTGATTATGTATCATGAGGATGATTAAATAACAAACGTTTCTGATTTTAAATGCAGCTCATAGCAGGTGGTTTGAGGTGGGGGTACCAAAACCCAAAACATCACATATGCAAAAATATGTGATTGCTTCTCTCTTTATTTCGGATTTTTCATGGGACCAGGGCATGCAGTTGGAGGTGGCCTTTTTAAATTTTTTTTAATGAGTATTGGATTTTGATTTGTGAGATTGCATTACATGGAAGTAATTTATTTTCTTATTTACAGTATGTGAGAGAAGCGAGATTATTACGCATATAAATGCAAAGAAAAGTTCTGATAAAGATACAAACTAATTATTCAGAAAAAGAAAGTCAACACAGCAGTAAGATACAAACTAATTAATCAGAAAAAGAAAGTGAACACAGCAGTAAGAACTCATTAAAAAAAATCTTTTCCTTAAGAATATTTATTCTACCACCATTTTAGCCTCTGTTACACTGAGGGGAAGGATGGGGTAAAAATATTGTGTATTTTACATACGCATGTACTGCCCAGGGGTCAAAAAAAGGTACCTAATCATGTACAACAGTGGTTTTAAATTCACGCACCTTTCATTTACCAATCAGTCATCTCATCTAAGTAACACTACTACAAAATCTTGCCGACTGTTAAGTAATAATTCTTCTGAAAAGACTCCCATGTGAAGGTAGATGTGCAGTTTTCTATTTTTGCCTGAAGAATTAAATTAGATCACGACCTCAACATGATCAACACTTCAGTTATCAGTTATGGACTTATTCGGAGATAATGACCAAATCTTAGAGCTAAACAAAATGGCACTTCCTGAAGTGCTGGATATGCTCGTTTATAAGTCAGGTCCAACTCTGAGTCTATGAAGTCTGCAGTTGGATCCAACTTGCAAATGAATATATACTGCACTAACAGTTTGGAAAAATGGCTGGCACATCCCCATGAACCAATATGAAGGACATTACTCCTGGGGACAATCCAGAGAGTGTATAATGAAAAGATTGTGCACACAGCAACTATATAAATTTTTGTCTATTTTCCATAAATTTGTATAATTTGATAAGTATTTGTTAACAATTATCATAATAAGTTTGATGAGGCATGCATTTGGTAACCTATTTTGAACCTGTGTACTGACATTTCAGACTACATTGCAATTTTAATTGAGTCATGGCTGTACAGGTAAAAGTGTATACAAATTTTTCAAATAATGCACAGAATTAAAAAATTAAACAGATATTTATGCTAATCTGTCCAAAAAATTACCATATATACTCACTTATAAGTCAAGTCCAACTGCAAACAACATAAACATTGATCTGCTGTCACATAATGTGCCAGCACATCAGGGTCTTTTTTGTTTGTTCTACTGAGTACTCTTAAGGGACTGCAATGACCCAGATATGCCAGTGCATTATGACAGATCTGGGTCACTGCAGTTTGCAGTTAGACTCAACTTATAAGCGTATATATATAGTACCAGTATACTACTGTCGTGCTCTATATAACCCAGGTCTGCCATCGAGTCTCTGCAGTTTGTTCTACTTGTGATTTTACAAGAACAGTGTAGACCCAGATCTGCTATCAAGTCTATGCAGTTTGTTTCACTTGTGATTTTACAAAAACATTGTAGACCCAGATTTGCCACCGAGTCTATGCAGTTTGTTCTACTTATCATTTTAAGAACAGTGTAGACCCAGATTTGCCACTGAGTCTATGCAATTTGTTCTACTTGTCATTTGAAGTGAACATTGTAGACCCAGATCTGCCACCGAGTCTATGCAGTTTGTTTAACTTGTTATTTTACAAAAATATTGTAGATCCAGATCTGCCATCGAGTCTATGCAGTTTGTTTTACTTGTCATTTGAAGTGAACAGTGTAGACCCAGATCTGCCATCAAGTCTATGCAGTTTGTTCAACTTGTAATTTTACAAGAACAAACCCAGATCTGCCATTGAATCTATGCAGTTTGTACTACTTATCATTTTAAGAGAACAGTGTAGACCCAGATCTGCCAGTGCATTATACTACAACAGATCTGAGTCTATGCTGTCTGCTGTTGGGTGAGCATTTTATATGAGTATATACGGTATTAGATGAGTGATAGCCACAACATGTTCTGACAGTAACAGAATACAAACCAGTCCTGTAGAAGAAGTTTTATTTCATGTGCTTGTTTTTATAAAGAACAAAGATTCTCCACATATGTGAAAGATTACAAATAGATTAATAATACTGAATGAAGATTATAAAAATCTATGGAGATACCTTATATACTCACTTGTTAGTCACGTCCAACTGCAAAAAACATAGACCCTGATCTGCCGTCGCATAATGCACTGACAGATCAGGGTCTATGTTGTTTGTTCTACTGATTACTCCTAACAAACTGCACAGATGCAGATATGCCAGTGCATTGTGTCAGATCTAGTTCTAGGTTGTTTGTTCTCCTGATTAATCCTAACAAACTGCACAGACCTAGATATGCTGGTACATTTTGGCAGATCAGGGTCTGTGCAGTATACAGCTGGACTTGGCTTGTAAGTTAGCATATATAGTATATAAATCTACAGAAAATTCAACTCGACAGATGAAAAGCAAACAACTTGTAAATGTTTTTTTTTATATATCTAAACAAACACAAAGTTGGCAACAAAACTTTAAGACCCATTTTCTGAATTCTAAAATAAGATTTTCAAAGAAAATGTATAAAATTATAAACCACTGTTGGTTATTTTGTTCTTGTCTATTACCAATATTATTGACCAAACAAAAACTTTCTTAAGTTTCTTTCTTTTAAATCTCTATCACTGAAATTTAAATACTTGATCTGCTTTTTAAAATCTCTATCAGTGAAATTTAAATACTTGATCTGCTTTTTAAAATCTCTATCACTGAAATTTAAATACTTGATCTGCTTTTTAGTTGGTAAGTTTTATTTCTTTTAAATCTCTATCACTGAAATTTAAATACTTGATCTGCTTTTTAAAATCTCTATCACTGAAATTTATATACTTGATCTGCTTTTTAAAATCTCTATCACTGAAATGTAAATACTTGATCTGCTTTTTAAAATCTCTATCACTGAAATTTAAATACTTGATCTGCTTTTTAAAATCTCTATCACTGAAATTTAAATACTTGTTCTGCTTTTTATGCTTTTTAGTTGGTAAGGTTTATTTCTTTGGATTGCCATATTTTAAAATGAAACAATATTAATTTAGGGGAATCTATACTGATCAAAATTACTGGAACATCAAACCTATTGCATCAATTTTCAAATATACTATAGGATAATTAATGGAAACAAAGAATTTAAAATGGCTCTTACCAGGCAAACTTTCGTTGAAACAAATTTTTTTTAAAATTTTCCTCATGAAAAGGAAAAATACTTCCAAAACTTCAAAGACATGATTATCACTATGAAAGAAGAACAAAATAATTTATACATTGTTTAATAAGATAAAAAAATGTTGACAAAAGCTGTTCCATCTATTTTTTTCTGTAAAATTTTTGTCAGTAACATAAAATTTAGAAGATGTTAAAAGATTAGATTAGATTTTAAGCATTAATAAAATTATTCAAATGCTGAAAGTTTTTAAACTCAAGCTTTCTAGGTGAGTGATAAATTAAAATAAACAAATCATACAGTTTCCTGGCAAAATTTTAAGTAATCACGCTGTTTGGTATTGTGTTGTGACATTAGACTTTCCATATTCAATGACCATTTGCCACTAGCGACACATTTTTTATTGCTTACCTTCCATGAAATTTGACCATATCAGCTTTTCTTTTTTTCTATAGAAATAGTACCAATGTCTAATAAACCTTACATATCAATGGAATGTAATTAATACAAGCCAAATGACTATTAATCGCTGATGGGTTTGTACTAAAACACAAAGATTATTTGTCAATATTGATTCCCCTTAACCAGAAAAAAATATGCAAGAGTTAATTTTCATGGAAACAAATATTTTGAACACTGAATAAAATGAACACTTAATGAATTATACTGGAGCTTTGAGAAAATTCCAAACATTTTAAGTCTTTTAAAATCACTGTAAATCACATGCTCCTGTAAACATGACATTTTCAGGAATTCAGAAAGGTAACCTAATTTATATTTGCAAATAAAATGACTCATATTTGGACTCCAGGAATATCAGTCAGCCATAATTTTTTTTCAGTCCACTTCTCTACTCTATGACAAAAACACAACTTCACTGTGAACCAGTCTAAACATTCACATCGCTATAATACTGATTAAAATCTGAGCAAAAATACATCACTACCAAGCTATATTATTACAAGTAAATGCAAAACCATGTGTACAAAAAGCAGGTATAATATCAAGCAAGGTAATGCAGCATAAATACTTTGTTAACTTTAAAGGCATTTTAATCTATTAATCAACTACATTTTGAAATTATGCTTACAAGCTTTTCCTTTAAAAAACTAATTCTAATGGTACAGGAAAAAAACAAAATTTCAGTTAGCATACATTTGACCTCCAACCCTGAGTCATCACAGCGACTCCTGATTCACACATAAATTTGCCCCAAAAAGGTGAAAAAACTGGAAATCTCCCTGAAGGAAATTAACCATTTCCTTATTGATTGTAAAAGGTTTGGATGACTTTTTTTGAAATGACAAATTCAATCTTCTTGAATGATGTTCCAGCAGTATTACAGAAATGAATATTTTCATGAATGTGCATATGAATTCAGGTATTTTTTCTTTAATTAAATTCTAAGCAACTAACATGGCATTTAACTTTGTAAACAAACTTTTTGACTTGTCCAAGTGAATTTCCAGGCTGGGATATTAATATAGAACATACATGTACATGTTTCAAAACATGCAGCAGAGCTTGGGATTTACAACTTGCACAAGGGACAACAAGATGAAACAGCTTTCTTCTTTTCATTCTCTATAGAAAAAGTATGAAATACAATTACTAACTACAAAAAGTATGAAATAAAATTACTAACTTTTGGTACTGTATCTTTAACTTATAAGAATCATTAAGTGTCAGTCAGAACAGGTAGATGGCGCTAGCCACAGGGAGATGGTGCTAACCACATAATGCTCCACCCTCATATCTGGATATTTCACTCACTATATCGCTAACAAATTTAATCTGGGCTTAGCCAGAAATCCAGATTCCAGCAATATGGCCTAAATTTCACCAACATATCTAAAGATTTAAGTCTGCACTAATGACATCTGAGTGATAGGCTAAAGTCTGACCTACATTTCATTAAGTCAGATCAGATCATGGTTCCTAGACTTGAATTAAAGTCCTATCAAAGAAAGTTTTATGCTGATATATGAACCTCACTAATGAAATTTTTAAAAGTCTGGTGCAATATGGGTTTTTAACTGAACACATCCCAGTAATAGAAAAGTGCACATCATTTGATCTATGTCAGATTTTGAAGAAATATTACATATTGAGAGAGATTCAATACCTGAAGGGAAAATTGTGATAAACATCAAACTTACGTTTTAGCTTGTTTCATTTTTGAGAAGAGACAAAAGCATTTTTTTCTGATCAGAGGCATATACATGTACTATGACTTAGCTAAAAACCATAAAAATATGTGTCAATCTGCAATATTTATTTAATCTATAGAGAATTAATTAAATTAGCATTTTTATTATACAGAAATCTCATAAAACCTGGCAAGTCCCCTTACTGTTTTTTAAGCTGTCATCTATTTTCATACAATTTTTGTAAGATATAATTAGTGTTTATTTTTAAAACAATTATTTATCATAAGCTTAAATCTGTGTCTTCTTGCTGGTATAACACAAATATACCAATATATGCACATTAAAAAAATGTATAAAATAAATAACAACCTTTTAAAATACAGATTTCATCCTCACCATCACAGAAAATAGGTTGTGTAAAAAATTACAACTAATATGAAAGTCTATGTAAAATCAAGGGCAAGCTGAAAATATTATTTTTTTTTTATCAAAGTTAATCTGCCCCAAAAAATTGAAATGATACATTTGTGACCATTTCAATTATTTAAATCTATCTACCTTAACTGGAAGTGTCACTTAAAAATTACTTTGGGGTAAAGCTGATGAAGGTATGTATAAACAAGAGGCCAAGTTGGCCTGATGTTGCTCATGTGCTTACATACCTTAACAGTTGACCATTTCACCAATAGCCCTATGTAAACTAACTCCCCAACTTTATATCATGTCCATTTTACCTATTTTACTAGTCTGATGAAATTATTTCCAACAATAAAGACACAATTAGTATGCATAGTCTCTTGCTCATAATCAAATTAATCCAAGATGATATAAACCTGATTACCAAGTTTTATTCAAACTTTATGAGAAATATAATATATATAGATCTAGAAAGCTAACAAGTTCAGCCAATCAGATGCAAGATCCTCTCAATAAGTGCAGATCTCAGTTCCTATACAACCTGTATAAGATGGTGATGACATAAGCTTATTTACCAAGTAAGAACAAAATCCGACAGAAATTTGGTCTCCAGAGTGGTAAGAAGCTCAGCCAATTGGATACAAGATTACCATATTAATATGCATAGATTTTGCTCATAATCAAACTCACTCATGATCATGATAATATAAGACTATTTAAAAAGTTTTATCAACATCTGATAAGAAATATAGTTGCTAGAGTGTTGACAAGCTCAGCCAATTAAATGCAAGATCATGTTATTAATGTCCATGGATCTCACTCATAATGATACACAACAGAAATCTTGATGATATAAGTCTATCTGCCAAGTTTGATCAAAAACCTATCAAAAAAAGACTTACTAGAGTAGTAAAAAACTCTGCCAATAAGATGCAAGATCATTTCATAAATATGAATGGGTCTCAAAATATGACTCATCAACATCTTGATAATATTAGCCTATTTTACTTAAGTTTAATTAAATTAGGTCAAAAACAGTCTCTGGTGTGATACAAATCTCAGCCAATCAGATGTACAATCTCCTCATTAATATGCTCAGATTTGGCTCATAATAAAACTTGTTGGATATCTTAATGATATAACCTATTTACCACATCTGATAAAAATCTGATTAGCTAAATTGTTTGTCAAGATCAGCCAATCAGATGCAAGATCACCTCATTAATATGCATGGATCTCACTCATAATTGTACCCATCAAAGATCTTGATGATTTAAGTCTATTTACCAAGTTTACTCAAAACTGGATCAGAAATACTGTCTCTAGAGCCTTACCAAACTCAGTCAATCAGATTTTAAAAAAACACCTCAATAATATACATGGATCTCACTAATTGTCTAACTCTTGGTGAAATAATAGACCCATATTCCAAATTTGATCCAAATAAGATCAGAAATATGGCTTCCAGGTTGGTCAAAAGCTCAGCCAAATTAGATGCAAGATCACTCATTATCAAACACTTTTGAGACCTGGCTGATATGAGCCCATACTCAAAGTCTGACTAAAATCAGATAAAAAGTATGGACTCCAGAATGGTAAAGATCACTTTTTTAATATGCATAGATCTTCCTCATATTTGGAATCATCCAAGAGCTTAATGACATAAACCTACATTCCACATTTGATGAAATCAATCAAAAACATGGCTTCCAGAGTGGTAACAAACAAATGTTGACAGATTGACAAACGATGGACAATGAACACAGGACCATAAACTCACTTGGCAATATGGCCAGGTGAGCTGAAAACCACATCAACAGCTCAAGTAGATTTACAAATATGACAATCTAAGAAAGATTTTGTTTAGACATCACTGCTTAAAAATACATGAAGCACATATTGAGCATGGTGTTAAATTCTAACTGGTGCAATTACAAAACAGGTGGTTATTAAACAATAACCAAGAACATAAGAGGGAAAAGATCAGCTACTAGAAAAATGACTTGTTACAGAGCTTTATGGTAATTGTTAATGCAATATATGAGTCAACCTAGAATCTATTAATGACTTTAAAAAGACCTACTGTATACACATACATAAAATTCATATCCAACTGCAAAGACCCAGATCTGCCGTTGCATGGGTCTATGCAGTTTGTTAGGAGTAATCAGTAGAACAAAAGACAGTCCCTGATCTGCCAGCACATTATGCCATGGCAGATCAGGATTTATGTTGTTTGCAGTTGGACCTGACTTATAAGTGAGTATCATGGTACTTGATTACACATCACCACTGGAAGCTTTTGATGGGAAATAATAAAACTACACAAATCACATATGGTTTTTCAGAGAGGAGAAAGTAACATGCCTGGATCAGAAGTTGAACCCATAACTTCTCTATCTCTAACTAAGCATTATGCCATCTGAGCTCTCCAAATCAAAAAAAAAAAAACCAATTCCTATCCAGTTCCCGTAACATGTATCCTCTGCTTTTTAAGCACACTCCCATGTCTGCATCAACCATGACCATGCAGATCTATCTAGACTAAACATCTCACTGGCAATTATGACAGAGATCTCTGAATGTGATCCAACTAGTGCAATCAACCAAAACAGGAAACAAATATGCACTGCCTGACTGGGACTCAAACCTGGGATCTACATGATAACACTAGCTACTACCTGTGCTATCTGAATCAACACCCCTTGCAGGTGCTTACAACCAGTTTATCCTCAATATCAGTGATTTGCTCCTCTCTCTCATTTTAATGGATTTTGTCTTTTTTTCAGACGCATGTGTCAAAATATGCTACCATATATACTCACGTATAAGTCGGATCCAACTACAAACTACACAGACCCAGATCTGCCATAGCATAAAATGCCAGTTGATCTGGGTCTATACAGGTTATTAGAACTAATCAGTAGAACAAACACAGACCATGATATGCCGGCACATTGTGCAATGGCAGATCAGGGTCTATGATTTTTGCAGTTGGATCCTACTTATAGGCAAGTATATATGGTAAAAGTAATCCTTATTTAATATGTGTGAAAAAATGTCTGTGCAATTGTAACCATGGTGACAAGTAAAAGTTTTGGTACAGAGATGGTTATATTAAATTTTATAAATGCCAAATGTATATTGCAATAGAGTATAAAAGAACTGGGGGATGTATTTTATTCTTTGAATGAAATGAAAATATGGTTTGAAAACAATTTTCTAGTGGATATAACATACTGCTGTTCACCTGCACCAGATACACTTCTACATGCCAAAATAGCAACTCAATATTTATAAAAAATATTTTGCATATAACATATATACATGTAACATATGTAAAATAAATACATGCAATGTTATACCTAAAAGATGCTTTTGTTCCATGGATACACTTTTTAAACCATGGTTTACTTTTGTATATATAACATACTTGATAGACTGTGTTGTTTTGAAATGATTTTCAAACTGACATTCTAAAACATGTACAGTAAAATCTACCTTTAACTAAAGGACATCTTATTTTGACAAACACAGGCCTATAACTGACAGATTTTCACTGTACCATTTCTATTATTTGATATTAGTTCTGAATCATCTAACACCTGCTCATAGTTGGAAAAACTGGTCAGCTAACACCTGCTCATAGTGGGAAAAACAAGTCAGCTAACACCTGCTCATAGTGGGAAAAACAAGTCAGCTAACACCTGCTCATAGTGGGAAAAACAGGTCAGCTAACACCTGCTCATAGTTGGAAAAACAGGTCAGCTAACACCTGCTCATAGTGGGAAAAACATTTCAGCTAACACCTGCTCATAGTGGGAAAAACAAGTCAGTCTCTTATCTGTTCTAAAGCAACACTGTATTTGTATATATGTCCAATATACACAACTCTAGGAAAATATCTTTAAACATAAATATGGTACTGACAAGGACTTCTCAAATAATTCTACATAATAATCAATTTCTTCCAAGAACATAATTTAAGCTAAGAAAAAACTGATATGTCAATCACAGGATTAAAGAGCCTATTGAAAATAAAATCTAAAATATACACACATGATTTCTGAACTATTTCTACCTTGAATGTAAAAATAGACTCTATTTAAAAAATTAAATAGTAAATATAACAAATATTTACACTATAACTTGTATTTCATAACAAATGTACAACACAAAACTGTACTAAAGGCTGCATATTTTACTATTTCATTAAAGCATATTCAGGCATGATTAAATTTACAATAATAGAGCAAGAGATAAGATACATGTACATCAAACTACACAAACACACTAAACGATACACTACTAAAACTTTTGTGCAGTGAAAAACAAAGGCTATTGTGCGAAGAATAGTTACTGTCTAAATTAAGGTTTATGTACTTTATGCTTCCATTATTATGAATTTTGTATACCGAACTATTGCTTTAATGGAACTCATTAGATACAATCCAAATACATGCGTCCCTGCCTATAAAATACTTTAGTATAATGCAGTCTGTTGCATAACACTGGCATGGCTGTATGGCTATGGACGGGATTATTTTGGGTCAATTTAGTTTTGAAAATGTAAGTTAGTTATTCAACTTTACTCAGTTCCTGAATAATAATAGTAATAATAATAATGTGATTTTGCATAAGACATATCCTTATATTCATAATGTTCTTTTTAATACACATACCCATTATAAGGAATACTTACTTATAACGTGTCCCAGTATAAGACAATCTTGTTTATAACACAATATACTTAAATGGTTCCTGTGTACAGTATTATAGAGCAAGACAATTGTATCTAATTTATCTGACATTTCTGTATGAAAACATTGGGACAAATTAATGAGACTAGACTGTTTCTCAAACTGCTAGATCTGCACAATTTCAAATTTAAAGTACATTACAATTTCCTCTCCTTAGTACGTTATCTTGTAAAACTTGTCTAGTCCTCCAAAGCAATATGATCTATGCTCATTTGAAAGTAGAATAGATGGTCTTTCAACTTTTCTCTGTATAGCCAGTGCTCTTTGGCAGTGATAGGCAAATGATTGATTTTTCCTTAATTTTATATCTAGAATACTTATTAAAAACAGATTTTGTTTACCTGACAGATTTGCAATTAGCAGATTTTGTTTACCTGACAGATTTGCAACTGGCAAATTTTGTTTACCTGACAGATTTGCAATTGGCAAATTTTGTTTTTTAATTTAACTGATCATGGTATTCATGTAAGAAGCCAAACAGGTTGCTAGAAAAATAATGTCCACTGTCGAAATCTGAACCATGAAGGATCATACCCATAACATTTGTTAATTTGCTAAAACATACGTTTCAATTATTGATGAAACAACACCATTCTCAGCTTCATAAATATAAAAAAGGGTTTAAACTGCATGTATTTCAAGCTTACTCAAACATAATAACAGTTTCAATAGAAAAAGTGTTGAAAGAGAACTAAATAGTGTCTTCTGCTAGATCACATATCTGTAAAATCTGTGCTGTTAGATGCTCCAATTGGCTTCAAAGTAGGATTTTTTTAAGCCCTTCTGGAGAAAATTTGGATACACAAATAAACTTAATTATATCTTATACATAAGATAAATAACTACTCATAATCAGGTTGTTCTGGAAACCATGTGACACTATCCATTAAACTAACTGGCTTCTAAACTAACAACAGAGTTGGATCGAGACCTTGAACTTGATTTAGATCTAGACCTGGATCTGGACTTTGACTTTGACCTAGACCTAGACCTTGACCTTGACCTGGAGGATGTCCTTGAACCTTCTCCTTCCTGTGACTGTTTTCTCATCAGTGATGCTGACCTAGCAGACAAGCTTGAGGCTACACTAGCTTTATCATCATATACTGACAGCTCATCATCATTAGGTTTGTAGTTTGGGTTTGCAACTCTGCGTAAATCCTTGGATTGCTGAATAAACTTCTCTCCTCTCTCAATCTCCTCTTCCAGAAGTTTTATATCTTCCAGTTTTACTGGCCAGCCTGACTTCTCAAGGGCTTCCATTATGAAACCTCGATTATTCTCAAATGATACAGGGCCCACACCATTGTACCTGAAAACAATGTTACACTTCTTTTACTTTATTACAATTCTTATTTGACAATTATTTTGTGAAATAATATTTTGCCAAATTAAGAATGATAATTACTGCCCTTATCAACACTGATCTGATGTATTTTGGTCTGGTAAAGAAATTCCAATACTGTTCAAAGTAAAAATTATAATGGCAAACCAATTTATCATCCATGGCAAACCAATATACAATTGGCACAATTTTCTAAAGGATCAAAGGTAATTTGTTTTGTAGAGAATTGTGGGTATAACAAGTTCAGACTACTCACTGCACAACTTCTTTCTTAATTTTAGAAATGTGTCAGTTTAAATATAACATGATACCAGTCATATTCATAATGCTGTGCAGCAAATTACCCAGAATCCTTACAGAAAATGACACTACGAGTATGTTTTCTATTTATGTTGGTGTCATCTGCTATATTTAAACTGAACAATACTGGCATTTCCTTATCTGGCCAAAATGAGTACAATTTTCTATTTATAATTTCAATAATTCTTGATATGGATAATTTTGTTCCCTTTGGAAAATTTGGAATGTGTTACTGCTTGAACCAATATGCCATGTAATAGTACAGAGTCTCACATAAAACAGGGATACAATTTAAATATTACCACTGATTGTCTGAATAATTGATAAAGAAAATTTAAATGAAACAAACTGAAATTGGAGGGGAGAGGGCACTCCTTCCATCCAAATAATTTAACAAAATAAAATTAAATAACAAAAAAAAATCAGAATTTGATTATGAATATTTATTGAATATATAGGACCAAAAACTGCATACATACTCATCTGTTTTCACTTGTGATGGCAATGCATCCCAAACCATGTTATCCAATCGACTGAAAAAAACAAGAAAGAATATAAATTCCGATTTAAATGCAAATAAATTCATTTCTACATACAGTCTAGTTTCCATAATGCAGTAATCAATATATAACAATATGACTGGGAAAGATTTATGAAGTAGTCTGACTGAGCGGTTGGCAAGACAGACTCAAGATCAAAGGGTCCTGAGTTCAGTTCCCAACACAGTCATTACTTTAGTGCCCATGAGCAAGGTTCTTAGCATCAATTACTCTGTTTGACCAATTTGTAAAAATAGGCATAAAGCATCCAAGAGGTGGAGGGGGTTCAAGCAAAGGACTGTTGTCATGTATAGGGGTAAGTCATGCTTTTCCAATTGCTTCAAACCATACAATGGATTGGTGTCCTGCATAGGAGTAAGTCATGCTCTCTCAATCACTTCACACTACAGAAAGCATTGGTGTCCTGCATAGATGTAAATTGTGCCCTCTCAATCACTTCACACCATACAATGGACTGGTGTCCCACATCAGGGTAAGTCATGCTCTCTCAATCACTTCACACCACACAATGGACTGGTGTCCAATATAGGGGTAAGTCATGCTCTCTCAATCACTTCACACCATACAATGGACTGGTGTCCCATATAGGGGTAAGTCATGCTCTCTCAATCACTTCACACCACACACTGGACTGGTGTCCCATATAAGGGTAAGTCATGCTCTTTCAATCGCTTTACACCATATAATGGACTGGTGTCCCATATAGGGGTAAGTCATGCTCTCTCAATCACTTCACACCACACAATGGACTGGTGTCCCATATAGGGGTAAGTCATGCTCTCTCAATCGCTTTACACCACAGAAGGCATCTGTGTCCCATATAGAGGTAAATTGTGCTCTCTCAGTCACTTCACACCATATAATGGACTGGTGTCCCATATAGGGCTAAGTTGTGCTCTCACAATCACTACACACCATATAATGGACTGGTGTCCAAAATAGGGATAAGTCATGCTCTCTCAGTCACTTCACACATCATACAAACAGAACAAAATGGTGTCCTATATAGGGTAAGTCATGCTCTCTCAATCACTTCACACCAAACAAATAGAATGGACCGATGTCATGTATGGGGTAAGTCACACTCTTTCAATCACTTCACACACCATGTAAACAGAATGGACTGGTATTCTGGATATGGGTAAGTCATCCTCTCTCAATTACTTCACACACCATACAAACAGAATGGACTGGTGTCCCATATAGGGGTAAGTTATATTCCTCTCAATCACTTCACACCATAAAATGGATTAGTGATCCGTATATGGGTAAGTCATGCTCTCTCAATTACTTCACACTGTACAATGGACTGGTGTCCCATATAGGGTAAGTTGTGCTGCTCTCAATCACTTCACACCAGATAATGAATTGTTGTCTTGTATTGGGGGTTTGTCATGCTCTTTTCAATCACTTCACATCATACAAACATGATATGCTTTGGGCTTATGAGTCACTAATGTCAAACATTATCCTGGAAGTCATTTGGATAAATGAGCACCCAGACAAATCATCAGAACACATTGTGCATCCAGATAACATTTAATTGGTCTAAAGCAGTGACAAATCTGGATAACTGACATATGGATAATCAACTTTTTATTGTAGCAGGCTTAACAAGACTTTTACCTTCCTAATAGAGTCAATCAGAATTAAAGAAAGTCATTCATCTGACTGCCACATTTTTAATGGGAATATTTAGTCCTGGATTTACAAGATAAAACAAAAAAAAAAAACAAACTGTTTTTAACGCTTACAGCTTATTTTATTTTTCTTGTATTTCTTTATAAATTGCTTAATTTTAAGTCTGACTTCAGTTTCAGACATTTAGATTACTGGATTCTAGATTTAAGTTAATTCCAATATAATCTACATCTAATCTGCCATTCGGAAAAGACCAAAATGATCTGGGTTCCATTTAATTCATTTCAATTTCATCAATACCTTGCATGCTGGGTGCTTGATTTAAATTGGTTTGTGAAGCTAATTTTCACTGTACTTTACAAATATGATGATTTGGTATATTTATTTCATGACCGTTTTTATTTATCTGATGAAATAATTATTATGAAATATAGTGCTGGAATGTCATTGTTAATTAGTATCTATAAACCTATTATAGCATCATCAAATTTCAGTAAATTCTGCATATTCATGACTTAACATTTGTTTTTTTTATAACTTCCTCACTGGTTATACACAAGATGAATGTATGGATAGGTTTGCCATCTTTTGGGTCATCCTCCTGTAACAAATGCATGGTGGATATTTAATAATATACAAATTCGGATAATTTCAAGTGGTCTGTATATCTTGAAAAAAAATCCAGCTTGGTATTTGTAAAGAATAACTAATAAATATACAAAATAATAAAAAATAATATACTGTCCTGTTTTATAATATGCAACAAATTACTTCCCCTGTTAATCATAATACTAAGGAATATTGATCCCAAAAATGGCAGACACCTATTTCCAGGGGAGGTAAATCTAGCTGGCACTTGAACCTCTCTAAAAGTGTGTTCTAATTAACATTACATTTTATCAACAGGATTTTAATTCTCTTGTTAAATTTTCAAATTTTATCCTAATAAAAATTTTTGATTCACAGTATTTGGATATATTCTGACCTTTTGTACATTTCCACTGCTTGTGCAACCTTTGCTTCGTACGCTTGCAAGTTGATCCCATTAGGATTGATGAGTTTGATATACTTTCTCTGTCTGCTGGACACATGGGCAATGGGCATCACCTGACAGGTAATAATAAAAATGTTTCAATTTTCACAATGAGAAAGCATTATTGCGGATAAAGAATAATTGTGATGAAAACTGTCTAAGAAAGAACAAAGTACATGACCATGTTTTGTCCTTTAATGGGTGCCTCTCTCTCTCTCTCTCTCTCTCTCTATATATATATATATATATATATATATATATATATATATATATATATATATATATATAGAGAGAGAGAGAGAGAGAGAGAGAGAGAGAGAGAGAAAGACAGAGAGACAGAGACACAAACAGATAGACAGACAGAGACAGAGACAGAGAGACAGACAGACAGACAGAGAGACAAAGAGGGAGATACAGATTTTCATTCAACAGGAAATCAGTAGGTAATCCATTCTTTTGTGCTTTCACATCATTGTCATGGATGTTCTTCAGGTAGGTACATTATACTTTCAAAGTAGTTTTATAACTAAACAATTTGACATTACTGTTATGTAAACTATGTTTTTTGTTGATAGGACAAGATATAAACAAGTTCTATATATCTATATACAATACGGACATACTGACAGGTATGTATATATATATATATATATATATATATATATATATATATATATATATATATATATATATATATATATATATATATATATATATATATATATATATATATATATATATATATAAACACACACACATACACACACAAATCTTCAGGCCAATAACAGTCCTGTCAAATACACTGGATCCTACAAGGGATCACATCAGGGATTGATTAAAATGTTAAAACTGTCAACGAACAGTCCACAACAAGCTTTTAACTTGCCTAAGTGCTTTTGACTCTTGATGAGCCTTTGTCAAGGGCAATTACAAAACAGAAACAAACAAGACAAATGATAAAACACAAAAGAAAGAACTAAATTTGCAAAACTTTCCATGATTTTAGGTCTAATGGAGGCATTGTTTGCAAAATGTAGATCTTGCACCATACTGGTTTGAACTCTGATGATAAAATGGCAACCAAGCTGATATTGACCTATAAAAGGCAGTGCAAGTGCACAATCTATTTATTTAATATAAAATGGTGTAACCATAGATTATATCCCAAATAATTATATCCCAAATAATTCTATGTTTCTGTAATAAAAATAACAACAACAATAATAATACCAACAAGAACTACAAAACTGTACTAATTACATATCTAGGTAAGTGAATAATTAATAAATTAAATGAATGAATTTTTTAACTGAAAAATATGGGCTCTAAACAGAAAATGATTTTATTAGTTTCAGGGTGCCATGTTCGAGTCTTTTTGGTTTGAGCCACTTGGTTTCAGTGTTCTTAGGTGGCATATCCAGTAAGATTACTTTTCTTTCATGGTTTTTAAACATTAAATATAACAAGATACCAGTCATATTCATAATGCTGTGCAGCAAATTACCCAGAATCCTTACAGAAAATGACACTGAGAGTATGTTTTCTATTGATGTTGGTGTCATCTGCTACATTTAAACTGCAATATATTAACTGCAATTGCCTACAACTGCAACTGGAATCCTGAAATCCTTTAAATATATGTATTATCTCCAATGTTAATTATCCTTACTCTAATTGTTCCAACAATCTTATGTTTGGTGAATCGCTTTGATATGTCTTGCACTCACAATAATGAATAGCTCAAACATGTACCCGACACAATAATCATGGAGTGTTATGGTTATCTGTCACCTAATTAAGCTTGATTAGCAATTGGTAAACAAAGCAGAAGTGTCAAACAATGAATTTTGTCTTTAGTTAATCCAACAGTCAAATTTATCTGATGATTGTCAGTGCAATGGACCTTGTCAGATAAATGGTAGTAGACTGTGTTAATATTGTTATTATCAGTTGAAAAAATTATTTCAGGCACTCAAAGTTAGGTCCCTAATAATAAATTGTGGTAAGGAAGCAAACAGTTGTAAAATAAAATTTTTGAATAGTTGTATCACAACACACAATGTAATTATGTTATAAGCAGTAAATAGATTATAAAACTTCAGGTCAAGCACCATTTCTCCATCTGTGGGGTAAGAAAAGATAAACATTTTCAATAAATTTGCAAATAATTCTGGTATTAGACTGAAATACCACTGCACTGGACTGATGCCAGCAAGTATTTGTCTATCCTACTATTTTCATACACATTTTGTGCAAGAAATATACTACAGGGTGATAGAGATGACCTTAAATTAGTGCTCATTCCAAATGAAATTTCTGAGATAAGTTGCATAATTTTTTATTTTTTGTGAGCCATGGCAAGTACATGATTGAAATTAGTCAACAACTTAGATCAATTTAATTTGAAATGAACAAAAATGCAAGAGTCTATATATCACATGACATAAATCAACGATTTTATTCAATAGTACTTCAAATTTTTAAAATAACTTTAAAGTGCATTTGGATGCCAAATAAATTACACCTTTCTGCATTTACATGACACCATGATGTCACTCATGATTGCATGAGACAGTACTGTACATGTGTTGTAACAACCATGATGTCACTTGTGATTGCATGAAGCACTACTGTACATGTGTTGTAACAACCATGGTGTCACTTGTGATTGCATGAGATAGTACTATACACGTGTTGTAACAACCATGATGTCACTTGTGATTGCATGAGGCACTACTATACATGTGTTGTAACAACCATGATGTCACTTGTGATTGCATGAGGCACTACTGTACATGTGTTGTAACAACCATGATGTCACTTGTGATTGCATGAGGCACTACTGTACATGTGATGCAACATCAGAAATTATGAGATCTGTATATGAAATATCATATTGGTAGGGGATAAGATAAAATAATGACCAACCTCATCAAAAACTTTAGCCAGTACATGTTTGTCTAGTATGGGGACATATTTTGATTTTTGATGGATGACAGTTGGTGCCAAGGCGTCTAGTATGGTCAGCTTCTTGGCAACAAGTCCATGTTTACTCAGCCATTTCTTGGCAGTCATATCCTTTGATCTGTAAAAATGTATTGTTTAACATGAATGGTTAGACTGAACTAATCCCCTGATAAGTTTATACTATCAATTTCACACATTTTATTGAAAAAAAATAATATGCAAACTTAACATAAAAACAGTACATTAAAATAGTAAATATTATGATTAATTCAGGTAAATAGATATTTCATAATAGATGTTTCTCTTTTTTAACAAATGATGGTAACATAAAAGAAGGAAAAGAGATAGAACTTCCACAACAGCCACTTCATATATTAAACAGACAGATCCTGTTTTTCTTGTCAGCCTTTATTCTTATATATTCTACAGCTCCTTCATCACCCTTTCCTGGATTAACTGTTTCCTGTAACAGGCAAAATCATTCCTTCCCTTGGACAAATCATTCAATGCCTCAAGAAAGATTTGTCAAATTTAAATGCAGTTCTTGCTTGAAACCAAGTGCAATTTTGAATCAGTCTCTGATAGAATGCAAGCAAAGAATATGCAGTGATTATCTCCAATACAAATAACAATAGTTCTTTATTTTAAGATGGTAACTCAATTAGGACAAAACTAATCTCCCTTGATGCCTCTTCTACTCTAAAGTGTATAAAAACAATCTGCAGCATGCATAGAACAACAAACATCGAATACAACATAGGAATAACTCTACCAGCACAAGCAATATGGTACAGACATATACTATTATGAGAGATTATTAAATCATGACAATATAAGTTAACATGAAATAAGTAAAGGACATTACAACATTCAATATTTTTACTCCTGCAATGGCAGGAAGTAGTATTACCAAGAAAAACCCGAACAAGTTTCACTCTCTTTGTACAAATTGGAGATATTTCCTTCTGAAACTTTCTGTTGAACTTGTCATTCTGACATCATGAGGAAGTGGTTACAATATCTTAGCAGCTGAATACTGAAAACAGCATTTCATTTGCTCATTATGTCACTATGGTCTAGGAATCTTTAGATTATCCTCCCTGGATGAGTGTAATGAATAATTTGTTGAATTAGGTTGCAGCAATTCAGTCATGTTAGTAGGTGTGTCATCATGTATGGTTTTGTAAATAGTACCGTATATACTTGCGTATAAACTGATACCAACTGCAAACAGCATAGACCCAGATCTGCCATCATATAATGCGCTTGCAGATCTGGGTCTATGCAGTTTGTAAGGACTAATCAGTAGAACAAACAACATAGACTCTGATCTGCCGGCACATTATGCGATGGCAGATCAGAGTCTATGTTGTTTGCATTTGTACTCAGATTATACACGAGTATATACGGTAACTACTTTTTGAAAGTAAATTTTGCATCTATGCTGTGCCATTTTAATTCCTTAAACAGAGTTGCTTATGATGTATGATGAGGGTCATCAAAAATAATGCATTCAGGATGGTTTTATATTTTGTGTATTCAATGAAATTGTCTTTTATCCAAACTGTTATACAATAATCAATGACAGGTAACATATGTGCATTATAGAAAAGCATTCTGGTACCTATGGTGAGATATCTTTTAATCTTGTTTAATAAAGCTGATTTTGTTGCGAGAGATCTATAATCACGGTCTGCATGTTTTTCCCATTACTGTCAACATAGCAGTAACATCCCCAATAGGTGCATCTCCAATTTTTCAGGTTTAATTCCTTTCTCTGTTCCTGTGACAACTTTTTAGATGTACAAATGAGCATGCATCATGTTTTATTTAATTTATTATCATTTTGTTGCTTAAACCATTTTTGCACATTTTTTAAAACGGAGCTTAGTTTTCCTTCTAGGGCATCAACATTATTGCTAAAGGTTGACAGTGTTGCACCATCAGCTAACATATCGGTGTTGCCATAGTTGGTGCAAAAACTGAGATGATTAATAAAGATAAGAAAATGTAAGGTTCTAATATTGAGCCTGGAAGAATACCAGATTTCATTGTCATATATTCTGAGTAAACACTGACACTACACACTTTCTGTGACCTATCTTTCAAAAATATTACTGAAACCAGCTAAGTGCACAAGCATCATTTTAGTTTGGTTTAAAGAATAAAATTATTAATGGGACTGAATGCCTTCTTAAAGTCTGCAAATATTAATCCTGTTAGATTTCCCTTATTAATTTCATGTACCCGGCTGTCCATTAGATTAGTCAAAGCTGTTGCACAGGAATGGCCTTTGCAAAAGCCGACTGTTTGTTTGTGGAAAAGTGAATAAATATAAAAATATGCATACAAATATTTGGCCACATACTTTTCAAATATTTGTTATAACTAAAGGTTATTAGTATAGATATTGGTCTGTAATTTCCAGGGTCTGATTTACTACCATTCTTGTAGATTGGAGTACCGCTTATACTCACTTGTAAGTCAAGTCCAACTGTAAACAACTGTAAACAACATAGACCCTGGTCTGCCATCACAATATGCTCCAGCAGCTTAAAGCCTATATCGTTTGTTCTACTGATAACTCCTAACAAACTGCACAGACCCAGATCTGCCAGCACATGATGCGATGGCAGATCTGGGTATTTGCAGTTTGCAATTGTACTCAAATTATAAGCGAATATATATGGTAACCTTTGCACACTTCAATTTATTAGTGAAGAGACTTGTTTTTGTACTTATATAGATTAAATAGGCGATATACCTAGTAATTACAAGTACAATGATTTTTAAGATTTTTAATCTTATATTGTTTAGGCCAGTAGATTTTATAATATTTAAACTTGACAATAAAGAGAAAAACATCATGCTCACATACAGAAACAATAAAAAAATGTTCAGAGTCTGGAACTTTTGATTTTACAAACTCATTTAAAATTTCTGCATCAAGTTTTTTTCTGTACCCATCCCAGTCCTTTAATTTATGTATCTTATCCATCTTGTACCTTGTTTCCTTTATTTCAGAATTTATCCAACTTTGGTTGGGCCAATGTTTTACCCTTCAAGTTATGGGTGGGGAATGTATGTCTAGTACACAAAGAAACAGATCTAATAAAGGAATAATATCTTTCTCTATTCTGTACAACGTCATGGCTGCTATTGCATTAAGAAAAACATCACTGTTAAACTTTTTCAAGTTCCTATATCTGACTTCAATATGAATACAAGTTTTGAATTGAAGGGCATGACTTGTAACACACAGGATAGTGGACACGAACTGTTATACTGATGTTTGTACTACTCAGTCACATATTTATTGGGTCTATTAGTGTAAATATGATACATGAGGATCACAATATTCCAGGTTGTCAGTGTAGGACTATGTATGAGTTGTGTGAAACCATATGTTAAGAAATGCTATGTCCATTTTGTGGGTTATTTTGTAATATATTCAAGTCCATAGTTTACTTTCACAAAATCAGACTGATCAAGGGATTTCTTAATTTCAGACTCAAAATGTTCTACGGAAATCAGCTTCAGAATTTGGTGGCTTATATACTAAGCATAAATGAATTGGTTTTGTCTGACTTAGGGTTACCTCCATTGATATACTTTGAACTTGATTATTGTTAAGATCATGACACTGTCGATTTTTAACTGAATTTGAAATATAAAGAATAATGTCTCCTCTGCACCGATGTACCCTGTCCTTTCTATCAAACAGGTACCTGTCAATGTCAAGTACATTATTATCAGTATCTTCACTCAAAAAAGTTTCATATAAACCAACAAGAGGCCCAAGTGGGCCTGATATTGCTCAACTGTCTTACATAACTTAACAGTTAACCATTTCACTAAGCAAGCTTATGTAGTACTGTAAGAGGACAATCTATGCAAACCACTTCCCAAAACTCTATCTCATGTAAATTTTACCTATTTTACTGTAGTCTCATACAAATTCTTTCCAAATGGCAAAGGCATAATTAATATGCTTGGTCTCTTGCTCATAACCAAGTCATTCAAGATCTTTAAAGGTTAGTATACAGATGAAGCTTTAATATATGGTGTACACAGTAACATTGATGTCGCATGAACTGACATTTTAATTTATAGCTTTTTATGTGTGTTTTTGTAAGATCATGAGATTCTTTACTCTGCATAATTAAATCAGGAAGTGTTTCAGGAAAAAAGCATATTGGGGTACTTTTTTCAAAAGTTTAAAATACAAATTTTGTAAATTTAAAATAATTTGTGAGTAATTGCACTGAATATATAAAATGTCATAAAATAATGCACAATTTATGTGATAACATATAAATGACAAATGTTTCTGGCACTTTAACATGGCAATACTAGCAACTGTCAAACTCTGATGTCTGTATAATGTTCAATTAGTGTATCATCCTATATATTGCATACCTTACTATTGTCTGAATATGGTTAAGTTAGTGTATCATCCTATATATTGCATACCTTACTATTGTCTGTATATGGTTAAGTTAGTGTATCATCCTATATTTTGCATACCTTACTATTGTCTGTATATGGTTAAGTTAGTGTATCATCCTATATATTGCATGCCTTACTACTGTCTGCATTTGGTTATGTTAGTGTATCATCCTATATATTGCATACCTTACTATTGTCTGTATATGGTTCAGTTAGTGTATCATCCTACATATTGCATACCTTACTATTGTCTGTATATGGTTAAGTTAGTGTATCATCCTACATATTACATACCTTACTACTGTCTGTATATGGTTAAGTTAGTGTATCATCCTATATATTGCATACCTTACTATTGTCTGTATATGGTTAAGTTAGCGTATCATCCTATATATTGCATACCTTACTATTGTCTGTATATGGTTTAGTTGGTTTAAGCCTGCTTCTAGGTGTTTTGCCTAGTGACTTTATTTAGCTTCTGTCTGCCAATGCATCATTATAACAGTGTCCCAAGATTGTAATGCTTCATTGGTTTTACAAACTCATTTTACAGCTGATAATTTAATCTACTTAGAACTTTAATTGTTATATTTCTATTTCATGTTTTTTCTTCAGTTATAAATGACAAATTATTCATTTAATTCATAGGGTGTATTATTTTGCTAATTTTTATAAATTGTTTTATTGAATTGCAGGCATCTTGTATTTTAATTTTTTTAATTTGTGTAACCCAAAACCTGTGATTCTCATTAGTCAGTATCATGGGTTACTTTCTTTGCTTTCCTTTAGAGAGAGAAGGTATTTTTAAAAGAGAAAACAAACTCATTACATAGCATACAAATTGAGAACTATTTCTAACAAATTTCAATGATATGCACATATTTTGTCCATAATAAAACTCACCGGATAATTTTATGATATAAGCCTATTACTAAGTTGGATAAAAATATGACCATAAATAGTCACTAAAGTGCAGACAAGCTCAGACAATCATATGCAAGATCACCTTTTTAATAAGCACTGATCTTGCTCATAATTGTACCCATCTAAGATCTTGATGATTTATGTCAATTTACTAAGTTTACTAAAAAACTGGATCAGGAATACAGTCGCTAGAATGGTAACAAGTTCAGCCAATTATGTGTCGATCTCACTAATTATTGAACTCATGCAAGACCGTGATCATATATGCCTATATTCCAAGTTTGATCACAATCAGATCAGAAATATGACCTGCAGAGTGGTCACAAGCTCATTATTATGCATAGATCTCACTCATTACTGAACTTATCCAAGATTTTGATGATATAACCATACATTCAAAGTTTGATCAAAGCCAGATCAGAAATATGACCTCCAGAGTGGTAACATGCTCAGCTAATCAGATGCAAGATCACCCCATTGTTATGTGTGGATCTCACTCATTATTGAACTCATCCAAGATCTTCATGATATAAGAAAATATTTCAAGTTTGATTAACAATCAGATGAAAAATTTGGCTTCCAGCGTGACATAAATAATTGTGTCATAATGAAAAATTAAAAAACCAACGTATCCTTTTCTTTCCTTTTTTTCTTTGATAAGAGGAGTCCATGATCTTCAACTTGTGCAGATTTGGATTGCTTAGGCCCTTTGCTATTCAAACATATCAATTTTATGGCAAGATAAATATGCCAACATTGCAGAAGTGATCATCCTTAAGTAGAACAAATTGTGTAGGTAGGCTCTTATCTGCCAACATTGATGGGTCCCCACTGTTGGTAGTTGGGCATATAGGTAGACCTTTATCTGCCAATACATTATGGGTTCCCACTGTTCTTAGTTGGGAATGTTGACTGGCCCTTATCTGTCAATACATTAAGCGTCTACACTGTTGGTTAAGTTGGGAATGTGGTAGGCCCTTATCTGGCAATATATTATGGGTCCACACTGTTGGTGGTTGGGAATGTGGTAGGCCCTTATCTGGCAATACATTATGGGTCCACACTGTTGATAGCTGGGCATTTTGGCTGGCCCTTATCTGCCAACATATTATGGGTCCCCACTGTTGGCAGCTGGGCATGTTGGCTGGCCCTTATCTGCCAACATATTATGGGTCCACATGTTTGGTAGTATGTATGAGGTAATACAATAAATGGATGATATGAAATGCAGACAACATTTACTTACTTTAGATAACGATTTCTCCTATACTTTCTTGCTCGCTCTTTCTTTTCCTCAACTAAAGAATAAAGAGTAATGCAATATTAAATTTCCAAAATCAAAAGAGAAAAGATAATAAAAAGTAGAACACATCTTATTTTGATGCACTCATATGCACAGTGTGTGCTATATATAAAAGTGTGTATATTACTATATTGACCTATGTATGCACCCAAATGAAAATAATATAAACCTAAATCTACCATTACATAATGCACTGTAGGTCAGGCTTAATACTGCTCAGTTAAAATTAGTATAGTTCATGCTCTGTTGGAACATTATGCTATGAAAGGTCCGACTACATACTATTCACATTTGAGTGCATGCCCGTCACAAATCATACAGAGTACATTCTTGCCCTTTTCCTTGCTAGACATGTATTTCCCTGGTGAAATATCAAAGCCAGTATATGACAAACAAACAAAAGACTGGATTTTTTTTTAATAGTAACTTGTAAAACAAACATCTTTAAAGATTCAAAATTAAAGGATTCTCAATTTTTTTAACTTTGTTGTGAATCTAATCATTCAAAAAGATGCTTTGCTGAAACATTCTCTGTAACATATCTTGCACATGCAAATGCTAAAAAAACCCACCAAAACACTGCTCAAAAAATAACTCTGTAGAAGCGTCTTAAAAGAAATTTATATGTTGATAAAAAAGTTCATATCATCGACTAATCACCATACAGTGTACATAGTACTCCAAAGTGTAAGTTTAGATTAAAGTATAAATCATTTATTTTAGCTGATGATAACATAGTGTTATTGCAAGTACGCAGTGTCAAGTAAAAAGTTCATTAGAGCTATTACTATTTGTTATTTCTCATGCTTACATTAAAATAAAATGTATCCTTTCTTTTCTTAAACACAAAAGCTGCATAATTTAATCAGTAATGCTACCTTACTATTGTCTGTATGTGGTTCAATTAGTGTATCACCCTATATATTGCATAACTTACTATTGTCTGAATATTGTTCAATTAATGTATCATACTATATATTGCATACCTACTAGTGTTTGTATATGGATCAATCAGTGTATTGTCCTCTATATTGCATACCTTACTATTGTCTGTATATGGTTCAATTAGTGTATCATCCTATATATTGCATACCTTACTATTGTCTGTATATGGTTCAATTAGTGTATCACCCTATGTATTGCATACCTTACTATTGTCTGTATATGGTTCAATTAGTGTATCATCCTATATATTTGCATACCTTGCTATTGTCTGTATATTGCTCAAGTAGTGTATCATCCTATGTTTCATACACTTAATAAATGATTCAACAATCAAACATTCACAATGAAAAAGTTAATAAATAAGTGGTTCAAAAGGATTAATTTGTATTCATATAACTTATCCATTTTAAATGCAATACAAAGGAGTTTGCAATCAAATTGAGCAAATTCATTACATTAATTGATTCATTAATTAGTATAAAGATGTTATTGCTGTAATTTCAAACTTTACTTAGCAATAGCATGATAGCTTGAAACTACTCTATGATCTACATACTTTGAAAATAAGCAAGCAAACTGAGCAAATTTCTGACCCCCACCCACTATTGTGAGGTCATAAAAGTTCACAATCATGAAATCTGACTTTAACCTTTAAGACAGAACTGTAAAGTTAATGGGCAGATATGGAAAGCAACTATGTTTTATTCCCTTATCTCAAAGAGCATTAGAGGAAAAGTGCAGAAAAGGGGTAAAAAATTTATCAGTGACCTTGACCTTGGAGATAAAACCTCGACTGTGATACATGAGATGGATTCAAAATGAGGAGCATAAGTGTTCCATGGTTCATCCCTGTTATTCAAACAGCTTTTATGATATAAATTAGAAACAAAAGAAACCTTAACAAAATGAACTTTGACCTTGACCCTGAGGGTAAGATCTCAAATGTGCAATGCAACACATCTTCTAACCAATATATAAGTATACCAATCATCATCCATTAATATTAAACAGCTGTTAAGTTAGAAAACAGAAGGGCAAATGTGACTGAAACCTAAACTAATCGCCAGTGACTTTTACTCTGCTTTTAGTTATGGTATAAAATCATATAAAGTTTCATCTCAAATAGCTCTAAAATTATAGACTGAATAGGAAAGTGTAATGAAAAAAATTCAATATGTAACACCATGACATTGACCTTGCAGCTAATACCCCCAATATGGTATACAACACACCTGCTAATGATTACATACATACACACTAAGTTGCATCACTTAATCTCAAAGATCTCCAAAGATATTGAGTGAAAAAGAAAGTGTGATGTAAAACATACAATATTGAACCTTGACCTTAAAGATAGGATCCCAATGTGGTATGTAACACACCTGATGATGTACCAGTATACCAAGTTTCATCCCAATGTGGTATGTAACACACCTGATGATGTTCATGTATACCAAGTTTCATCCCAATGTGGTATGTAACACACCTGATGATGTTCATGTATACCAAGTTTCATCCCAATGTGGTATGTAACACACCTGATGATGTTCATGTATACCAAGTTTCATCCCAATGTGGTATGTAACACACCTGATGATGTTCATGTATACCAAGTTTCATCCCAATGTGGTATGTAACACACCTGATGATGTTCATGTATACCAAGTTTCATCCCTTATTTTCAAATGACTTTAAAGTTAAAGAACAGAAGGGAAAGTGTGATGAAAACAAAATACTGATCAGTGATGTTAACTTGGAACATCGGACCCCCAATGTGGTATGTGAAACACTTTCTAGTGATGATGTACAAGTATACAAAGTTGCACATCTCAATTGCAAACGGCTTAAAATTATAGAACGGAAGGGAAAGTGCAATGAAAATATAAAATACTGAACCATGACCTTGACCTTAATGATAGTACCCCCAATGTGGTATGTGACAATAGTACAATAGTCACCCTCTAATAAGGACATCCCTTCTGTTATGAAAATGTGGCCTCATAAAAGAGGCGGGGGGGGGGGGGACTCTCATGAGGGGAACAAAATGGTTGAAATATACTATTTTGGTGTCTGGAAAGGTGGCCTTACAAAATGGTCTCAAGTGGAGCACCACTGTAATGATGTACCAGTATACCAAATTAAATCCCTTAATCTCAAACTGCTTTAATGTAATAGAGCAGAAGGGATAGTGTGATCGAAAACATAAAATACAGAGCTGTGCCCCTGATCTTCAAAATAGCAACCACAATTTTGTACATGGCACACCTTCTAGTGATGATGTATAAGTATATCAAGTTTCATCCCTTAATCTCAAATGGCTTGAAGGTTATAGAGTGGTGGGAAGGTGTGATGGAAATGTAAAATATTGAGCCATGACCTTGACCAAGAAGATAGGCCAAACCAATGTGGTATGTGACACACCTTCTAGTGATTATGTATTAGTATAGCAAGTTTCATCCCTTAAAATCTGAAATAGCTTTAAAGTTATATAGCAGAAGGGAAAGTGTGATGGACAGGCAGGTGAATGAACATGGAAGTGTGGATACATAGTCCCCTTGCTTTTCTAAAGCGGGTGACAATTAAACATTTCATTTATTTGTACAATGAGAAGCAGAATTCATAGAAATCTGTCTTAAAGATATCTATAAATAAAATACGTCATTTATAATACCCTTTCCTACAGTTTACTATTTTAGCTGTATACAAAGGACACATATCTATAAAGGACAGCATTATATAAACCCTCCTTTCATACAGTTTACTATTTCACTTATTTATAAATACCCCTTTCATACAGTTTACTATTTCAATTATTTATAAATACCCCTTTCATACAGTTTACTATTTCACTTATTTATAAATACCCCTTTCATACAGTTTACTATTTCACTTATTGATAAATACCCCTTTCATACAGTTTACTATTTCACTTATTTATAAATACCCCTTTCATACAGTTTACTATTTCAATTATTTATAAATACCCCTTTCATACAGTTTACTATTTCACTTATTTATAAATATCCCTTTCATACAGTTACTATTTCACTTATTTATAAATACCCCTTTCATACAGTTTACTATTTCAATTATTTATAAATACCCCTTTCATACAGTTTACTATTTCACTTATTTATAAATACCCCTTTCATACAGTTTACTATTTCAATTATTTATAAATACCCCTTTTATAAAGATTACTATTTCACTTATTTATAAATACCCCTTTCATACAGTTTACTATTTCACTTATTTATAAATACCCCTTTCATACAGTTTACTATTTCAATTATTTATAAATACCCCTTTCATACAGTTTACTATTTCACTTATTTATAAATACCCCTTTCATACAGTTTACTATTTCACTTATTGATAAATACCCCTTTCATACAGTTTACTATTTCACTTATTTATAAATACCCCTTTCATACAGTTTACTATTTCACTTATTTATAAATACCCCTTTCATACAGTTTACTATTTCACTTATTTATAAATACCCCTTTCATACAGTTTACTATTTCAATTATTTATAAATACCCCTTTTATAAAGATTACTATTTCACTTATTTATAAATACCCCTTTCATACAGTTTACTATTTCACTTATTTATAAATACCCCTTTCATACAGTTTACTATTTCAATTATTTATAAATACCCCTTTCATACAGTTTACTATTTCACTTATTTATAAATACCCCTTTCATACAGTTTACTATTTCACTTATTTATAAATACCCCTTTCATACAGTTTACTATTTCACTTATTTATAAATACCCCTTTCATACAGTTTACTATTTCACTTATTTATAAATACCCCTTTCATACAGTTTACTATTTCAATTATTTATAAATACCCCTTTCATACAGTTTACTATTTCAATTATTTATAAATTCCCCTTTCATACAGTTTACTATTCACTTATTTATAAATACCCCTTTCATACAGTTTACTATTTCAGTTATTTATAAATACCCCTTTCATACAGTTTACTATTTCAATTATTTATAAATATCCCTTTCATACAGTTTACTATTTCACTTATTTATAAATATCCTTTTCATACAGTTACTATTTCACTTATTTATAAATATCCTTTTCATACAGTTACTATTTCACTTATTTATAAATACCCCTTTCATACAGTTTACTATTTCAATTATTTATAAATACCCCTTTCATACAGTTTACTATTTCAATTATTTATAAATACCCCTTTCATACAGTTTACTATTTCACTTATTTATAAATACCCCTTTCATACAGTTTACTATTTCACTTATTGATAAATACCCCTTTCATACAGTTTACTATTTCACTTATTTATAAATACCCCTTTCATACAGTTTACTATTTCAATTATTTATAAATACCCCTTTCATACAGTTTACTATTTCACTTATTTATAAATATCCCTTTCATACAGTTACTATTTCACTTATTTATAAATACCCCTTTCATACAGTTTACTATTTCAATTATTTATAAATACCCCTTTCATACAGTTTACTATTTCACTTATTTATAAATACCCCTTTCATACAGTTTACTATTTCAATTATTTATAAATACCCCTTTTATAAAGATTACTATTTCACTTATTTATAAATACCCCTTTCATACAGTTTACTATTTCACTTATTTATAAATACCCCTTTCATACAGTTTACTATTTCAATTATTTATAAATACCCCTTTCATACAGTTTACTATTTCAATTATTTATAAATACCCCTTTCATACAGTTTACTATTTCACTTATTTATAAATACCCCTTTCATACAGTTTACTATTTCAATTATTTATAAATATCCCTTTCATACAGTTTACTATTTCACTTATTTATAAATATCCCTTTCATGCAGTTACTATTTCACTTATTTATAAATACCCCTTTCATGCAGTTTACTATTTCACTTATTTATAAATACCCCTTTCATACAGTTTACTATTTCAATTATTGATAAATACCCCTTTCATACAGTTTACTATTTCACTTATTTATAAATACCCCTTTTATAAAGATTACTATTTCACTTATTTATAAATACCCCTTTCATACAGTTTACTATTTCACTTATTGATAAATACCCCTTTCATAAAGATTACTATTTCACATGTATATCAAGGACACTTGTCCATAAAGGACAACATTTATAAAACCATTTCCTAGTTTACTATTTCATTGGCATACAAAGGACAGCATTTATAAATCCCTTTCCTAGTTTACTATTTCATTGGCATATAAAGGACAGCTGTCCATGAATGACATAATTTATAAATCCCTTTCACGGTTTACTTACAAATTCATCTGTATATAGAGGACACATACTTATAAAGGACAACATTTATAAATCCACTTTCAGAAAGTTTACTTACTATTTCACCTGTACATAAAGGACATGTGTCCACAAAGGATAATTTTCTTTGGTTCCTTGACTATCCATTATAGACAGTTTTCTTTTAAGTATCTAACATACATAAAGGATTTTTCATGAGTGCTTTTTTCAAATGAAATTTTTCAATAAGTTTCATAAATTTTATTAAAAATGAGTATCAATGTAATATTCTGTTTATCACATGATTAATGTAATATTCAAGTTACCACATGATTAATGTAATATTCTATTTAGCACATGATGAATGTAATATTCTATTTTCACAAGATGAATGTAATATTTTATTTATCATATGATGAATGTAATATTCTGTTTATCACATGATTAATGTAATATTCTAGTTACCACAAGATTAATGTAATATTCTATTTAGCACATGATGAATGTAATATTCTATTTTCACAAGATGAATGTAATATGTTATTTATCATATAATGAAATGCTAAATGTTTTTAATAAATCTGTTAAAGTATTCATTAACACTATGAATTGTTATGTACACAAAATATAAATCTTCTAACAGTTATAAAAGAGAAACATTTTTTATTAACAAAGCAAAACATGTAAACTTCAATTAAACTGCACAAACAGTATTCCTGTGTAACATGCAGCTAACAACATAGAACCAGATCCCAATTATATAAAGCACACGTGGATCTGGGTCCACACTGTTTGTCATGCTTATAATTACTAGCAAACAGTTAGACAATGTGTCAGTCCATTTGGGACAACAGATCTGAATCTACTCTGTCATACTTATAATTACTAGCAAACAATTAGACTATGTGTCAGTGAATTTGGGACAACAGATCTGGATCTACTCTGTCATTCTTATAATTACAAGCAAACAGTGCGACAATGTGTCAGTCCATTTGGGACAACAGATCTGGAGCTACTCTGTCATAATTACAAGCAAACAGTTAGACAATGTGTCAGTGCATCTGGAACAACAGATCTGGATCTACTCTGTCATACTTATAATTACAAGCAAACAGTTAGACAATTTGTCAGTGCATTTGGGACAACAGATTTGGATCTACTCTGTCATACTTATAATTACTAGCAAACAATTAGACTATGTGCCAGTGCATTTGGGACAACAGATCTGGATCTACTCTGTCATTCTTATAATTACAAGCAAACAGTTAGACAATGTGTCAGTCCATTTGGGACAACAGATCTGGATCTACTCTGTCATTCTTATAATTACAAGCAAACAGTTAGACAATGTGTCAGTGCATCTGGAACAACAGATCTGGATCTACTCTGTCATACTTATAATTACAAGCAAACAGTTAGACAATTTGTCAGTGCATTTGGGACAACAGATCTGGATCTACTCTGTCATGCTTATAATTACGAGCAAACAATTATACTGTGTGTCAGTACACTTGGAACAACAGATCTGGATCTACTCTGTCATTCTTATAATTAGAAGCAAACAGTTAGACAATGTGTCAGTGCATTTGGGACAACAGATCTGG
Source organism: Margaritifera margaritifera (assembly GCA_029931535.1). Lineage (NCBI taxonomy): Eukaryota > Metazoa > Mollusca > Bivalvia > Unionida > Margaritiferidae > Margaritifera > Margaritifera margaritifera. The sequence continues at coordinate 1,119,858 of JAQPZY010001489.1, read as the reverse complement.
ATCTACTCTGTCATTCTTATAATTACAAGCAAACGATTAGACTATGTGTCAGTGCATTTGGGACAACAGATCTGGATCTACTTTGTCATTCTTATAATTACAAGCAAACAGTTAGACAATGTGTCAGTGCATTTTGGACAACAGATCTGGATCTACTCTGTCATTCTTATAATTACAAGAAAATAGACAATGTGTCAATGCATTTGGGACAACAGATCTGGATCTTCTCTGTCATGTTTAAAATTGCAAGCAAACAATTAGACTATGTGTCACTGCATTTGGGACAACAGATCTGGATCTACTCTGTCATGCTTATAATTGCAAGCAAACAAACTATATGTTAATGCACAATGGGACAACAGATCTGGATCTACACTGTTGGTTATGCTTACAATTACACGCAAACAGTGTAGACTATGATGTACCAATGCATTATGGGACAACAGGTCTGGGTCTACACTGGTCTTCTTACAATTACAAGCAAACAGTATAGACTATGATAATTCAATCCATTATGGGACAAGAGATCTGGGTCTATACTGCAGCTGGGTACTTAATGTACACAACTATATAAGTTAAATTAAAAAAATGGACTGAACAACATTGTACTAGTATTTAGCTGCTAGATCAATGCTAGCACTTCTATTAATTACCAAAAGCATAAATATTAGAGCACCTAATTAAAACACCATAACAATTAACACAGCAGTCAATAATACAACCTATATCCACAACTCTTGGAGACATTCCTAATTCTTCCAATACTGCAATAGTTGAAAATATTGAAAATAAGCCCCTATATACATATCATGAGGAAATAAAGCATGTGTTTGAATGATTCTTGACCACTGCGCTGAACAACAAATAAAGACAAGACTGAATCCAGAGAAGAGACATGGTCAGTTCATTAATTGTCTGAAACAATCAAGAAGTCGGATTTAATCTTTGTCAACCATGAAAACATAAGTCCCTTTTCATATTATGCTTTTCTCCGGATGTAATAGGCCAATCCTCTGTTGGCATAAATACGCCTCTCTGTAGATGCATGTTCAGAAAAGGAGATCTGTCTCCATAGGTCAGAACACAGAGTGGTAAACACATAAGAGCATAAAAAAATATATATACACAAGACATGACAAGAACATGGGGAAGACAAATACTAACAAATGTTAATTAAAACCACATAAAGCATACAAAAATACTATAAAATAAACATGTTTTTCTCTTTTTCTTAACATAATAATTTAATTTCTTATATAGCAAGATAATAAACAACTCAAAATAAATATAATCCAAGGAAAGCCAGTCCGAACACATATACATATCAAATGGTTAAATAAACTTTTTACAACAAATATAGCACACATACTGCAAACATGAAACGGACAATAAATTGATCCATGGAAAAGGATCACTAATAGGTTCCATAACAGGTGAGGAAACCAGCCATAGGGTAAAATGCCTGAGGAGGGGAGTACAAGGTTGCTTTAAAACAATAAAACTTTAGCCCTGGGGATGGAATGATTGGAAACCTGGAAACAGGAATCTGAACAAGTAAATCCCTATCAAAAAGGAAGAACCCCAGTAATATTTTTTTCAATTTTTGTAATTAAAATTCTTTTTGAATTTTTAGGGAGTGTACCCATAAATACAGATCATGGTGGGTGTGGAGGTGATGGTGGGGGTGGGGAAACAAACAGATATAAAATCTTTTCAATTTTGGAACAATGGGGGGTCACCTCACAGGCCTGCTAGTTTCTCAATAGCTAGAAGTCTTTAGGTGTTCACACAAAATTAAAAAAATAAAAACAGGGTGGCAAACACCTAAGGTAGGACAGGTGTTATGATTACATTTCAACATGCAAAATACACTCCTGTGCTACTGTCAATTTTTATTGTAATATTTTAAAATTAAGAAAACTTGAAAAATATCTGTGAATGAAATTTTGATTTTTATCCATTTCAACATTTAAAAACAGAAAATGTGTTAGCTATCTTGGCATATGATAATCATTTTTATAATGTCAAAAAGATGTTGAAAAGTTTATTCTTAGTGTTTTCTATCAGAATGAAGACCAATTATAGCTATAAATACAATGCTCCAGCTATTCCACATTAGTTACTATCATACTCTTCTTCACTGAAGGTCAATATTAGTTACAAATATTCATCCATGGTTAGCCTATTCCCACTCTTTGTTGATGAACCAACGTGGTTATCCTGAATTTTTCCCTGGACTAGATAAATCTTTCTTATCCTATAGGTAGAGAAGGGTGCATCATACATATGTGTTATCATTTAAGCAATGTTGTCTGTACACATAATCATAACATTCAAATTGTTTGCCAATTTTTAAAATTATGTAATGTATTGTCCAAAAATAATGCATATGGTTGACAAGAAAAAAATAAATTCCCACATGTGTGGACAAGATAGGGAGAGATAACTCTCAGGTAATAAGATTTATCCTAGAGAGGCATAAAACCTTATCCATGACACAAATCTTGTCCCAATGGGTTATGTTCTCTAACTACCCCCATACATTTGTAAGATTCTATTCATTGATGAATAACGACCAGCAAATATGTAAAATACTGCATTTGTTCAGATTGTATAAAACAATTTGAACTATTAATGATAGGTGCATCGCAAATAGCCCCACTTTATACAATTTGCTCCATAGGGCCTTAAAGGCTAAACCATGAGAAACCAAAATTAGAAGATGGGCTTCAGGGGTCATGGTTCCTCTAAATGATGATGTGGAATGCATGAAACCCAGCACCTTTAAGGACTCATCAATACAAGTAACATCCCATGTAAATATATAAATTTGATCAACAAGGGCAAAAACACATCTTGATATATGAAACAATGTTCACATCAAATTGCATCAGAATATGTTGAATCATTCTTGAGCTATGCTGATTACAAGCAACATCCAAGTAAAGACATGAACTGATTGACAAGGTCCATAACTCTGTCCAAAATAGTGAAGTTGAGATAAATCCCATAAAAGGTACAAATTGGTCCAAGAGACAATGTTCTCACCAAATTCCACCTGAATATTTTGAATGACTCTTGATAGATGCTGATTGCAAGCAACAATGCAAGCTTCCATGTGAAGACAAGAATTTCCTTCACAAATAAAAATAAGTTACAAAAATGGAGCAGATGATACTAAACCTACAAAAGGCATAAGTAAGTCTATGAGACAATGTTTACACCAAATTGCATCGGAATATGTTGAATGGTTCTTGAGCTATGCTGGTTACAAGCAACATCTGATGTGAAGATATGAAGTTAATTCTCAAGGGTTGTTATCTCTATCCAAAATGGAGTTGATGAGACAAAACTCATAAAAAGGCACATATTGATCTACAAGACAATATTCATACCAAATTAAGTCAGATTAAGCTGTGCTGGTTACAAGCAACATTCAATGTGAAGATATGAAGTTAATTGTTAATGGCATACTTATCAAAAGTGAAGTAAATGAAACGAAACTCATAAAAGTCACTTCTAGATCACTGAAATCATGTACACACCAAACTGCATCAGAGAATGTTGAATGGTTCAAAAGCTGTGCTGGTTATTTGGGAACTTGTGAGCTGTATAAATCAGATCTACAAATGGTAGCTGGGTGTTAAAGTAAGAGTAAATATCTACATTATGAAATAAATCGAGAAAATTAGAAAAAAGTACTAAAGCATAAACATTGGATACAAACTATAGAAATGACACAATTCGAGGAAATAGATTTATAGAAGCTAATACAGATCACAATGATCTATTGCTGATCAACAGTGGCATAAGTACAGTGAAACTTCCTTCAACTGGCCCCTTTGCAAAGAAGTATTCTATGTAGACTGAACACATATAATGGCCCCTTTGTAAAGCAGTATCCTCTATAGGCTTGACACATATTGGCAACTTTGTAAGGCAATATCTTCAATAGACTGGACACATATTGGCTCCCCTGTAAAGCGGCATCCTCTAAAACCTGGACATATATATTGACCCCTCTGTAAAGCAGTGTCCTCTATAGACTGAACACATATTGGCCCCTCAGTAAAGCAGCATCCTCAATATACTGGACACATGTTGGTGCCTCTATAAAGCAGCATCCTCAATAGACTGGACACATATTTGCCCCCTCTGTAAAGCAGCATTCTCTATAGAGTGGCCACATGTCTGTAAAGAAGGATCCTCATTAGACTGTCCACATATCTGTAAAGCAGCATCTTCTACGGACTGGCCACATATCTGTAAAGCAGCATCCCCTACAGACTAGCCACATATCTGTGAAGCAGCATCCCCTACAGACTGGCCACATATCTGAGAAGCAGCATCCCCTACAGACTGGCCACATATCTATGAAGAAGCATCCCCTATAGACTGGCCACATATCTGTGAAGCAGCATCCCCTATAGACTGTCCACACATCTGTGAAGCAGCATCTTCTATAGACTGGCCACATATCTGTGAAGCAGCATCCTCTATAGACTGTCCACATATCTGTGAAGCAAGATCCCCTACAGACTGTCCACATATCTGTGAAGCAGCATCCCCTATAGACTGTCCACATATCTGTGAAGAAGCATCCCCTATAGACTGTCCACATATCTGTGAAGCAGCATCCTCTATAGACTGGTCACATATCTGTGAAGCAGCATCTTCTACAGACTGGCCACATATCTGTGAAGCAGCATCCTCTATAGACTGTCCACATATCTGTGAAGCAGCATCCTCTATAGACTGGCCACATATCTGTGAAGCAGCATCCTCTATAGACTGGCCACATATCTGTGAAGCAGCATCTTCTACAGACTGTCCACATATCTGTGAAGCAGCATCCCCTATAGACTGTCCACATATCTGTGAAGCAGCATCCTCTATAGACTGTCCACATATCTGTGAAGAAGCATCCCCTATAGACTGTCCACATATCTGTGAAGCAGCATCCTCTATAGACTGGTCACATATCTGTGAAGCAGCATCTTCTACAGACTGGCCACATATCTGTGAAGCAGCATCCTCTACAGACTGTCCACATATCTGTGAAGCAGCATCCTCTATAGACTGGCCACATATCTGTGAAGCAGCATCCTCTATAGACTGGCCACATATCTGTGAAGCAGCATCTTCTACAGACTGGCCACATATCTGTGAAGCAGCATCCTCTATAGACTGGCCACATATCTGTGAAGCAGCATCCTCTATAGACTGTCCACATATCTGTGAAGAAGCATCCCCTATAGACTGTCCACATATCTGTGAAGCAGCATCCTCTATAGACTGGTCACATATCTGTGAAGCAGCATCTTCTACAGACTGGCCACATATCTGTGAAGCAGCATCCTCTATAGACTGTCTACATATCTGTGAAGCAGCATCCTCTATAGACTGGCCACATATCTGTGAAGCAGCATCCTCTATAGACTGGCCACATATCTGTGAAGCAGCATCTTCTACAGACTGGCCACATATCTGTGAAACAGCATCTTCTATACACTAGCTACATATTTTGACCCCTCTGTAAGGCAGCATCCTCTATAGACTGGCCACATGTTTTTGGCCCCTCTGTAAAGCAGCATCCCTAATAGAATGACAATATGCACCCAACAAAGAAAGACTACTTTTTACACCCATCCAAGGATGATTACCTTTTGCAAACAGCAATGACCAAAGACTGACTGATTTTTGCACCCATCGAAGGATGATTACATTTTGCACACACCAAAGAATGGTTTCTTTTTATCTAAAGAATCTTTGAATGTACTGTAGTTTAAACATATTCAACAGTAACACATGTGGGGTTAGTGATACAATAATTTAATGACTGGTGAAATGGACTTGCAGTGTTTTCAATTATCATATACTTTAAGAGTGAAAAAGTGAATAAACACAGAGAGGCACTCATTTAATTTAGAATATAAAGCAAAATCAAAAGATCTTAGTTAGTATTTTTTTATTCAATGATAAAGCAAAGTATATTTAAGAGCATATGTTTGGTAAAAATACATGACTTGCATGAATGGACCAATTGGGGTAAGAAGCAAGAAATTGATCTAAACAGAAAATCATTTTCTAGATGAAGGAAAACTGTAAAAGCCATTCCATTAATAGTTCCCTCAAAAGCAACAAAAATTAAGGCTAAGTATTTCTCTTTCTTTGTTGAGAGTGAATGTAACTAACTACTTACAATGTTGAGTATTTTATATTTAACCCATTCATAGTATCTTTATTTATTAACTTCTAAATATATTTGTATGGAATAGCCAAACACAATTTTTCCTTATTTCTTACCACTGACATCATCCACATAATAAATCTTTTCACCTGAAAAATTTTTGAGAATATGTGTTCAAGACAGCTGCTACTACTTCTCTACATTCTACGTGGATTTTGTTGTTGATGTTACTGCTATTGTTTTCTATTGAGAGTTATGTATGCAACTTATCATACAAGAAATTCATCCTGACCTAGTACTAAATCTAAAAAGTAATTAATCAATGATTAATAATAAATGTACCATTATCAACATTTTGCATGTTATATTTTGTAGAAATGTTATGAACCTGAAGATACCATTGAACTGAGTGACTGATTACATTTCTCCGACTTATAAACACATAAACTTCAATAAAATTCAATATTTTCTTAGAAAAACAAGAGTGCCATGAAAGGTACACTATACACCTGCGATGTGGTTCATAGTCCTCTATGTATGCACTAGTAAGGCATGGTTGACCCTGGAGATTATTGACCAGTGGGTCTCGATGACCTTGACCTTTGGTCAATGTATACAGTCTTGAACTAAACTTAATCATTCTGCAGAAACCATTATTTTCTTGTTAGCCTTACCATAACCATGATCACTGACCTTTAGACCCCAAAATCTACAGGTTTCTTTATTACCATAAGTGCAAACAAAAATCCACAGAGTTAAGCACAATAACTTACCCTAGAACTAAAGTTATTCTGCAAAAACAAATTTTTCTTCTAGTCACAATCACCTTGATCTTTAACCCTTTTAACCCCAAATCAAAAGGCCTCTTTCATGTCTGATGTGAAAGCACTCCACAAAAATTGGTTAAGATACTGGGGTTAGAAATAAAGCACTTAAGCAAACATGGTTTTTCTTCTTTCAGTCACAGTGACCTTGACTTTTGACCTTTTGACCCCACTTAATCAATAGGCTTCTTTCCTACCAAAAGTGTAAGCCATCCAAAAACTTTGGTAAAGGTACATTTTTGATAACTGAAATTTTGGTGCAAAAACCATTTTTCATCCAGTGACCTTGACCTCTGACCTTCTGACCTAAAGTCAACTGGCCTCTACCTTATTCCAAGTGCAAGCCATTCACAAAGTTCAGTACAAGTATGTAATGCAGAACTGAAGTTATTGTGCAGAAACTATTCTTCTTTTTACAGTCACAGAGACTTTGACCTTTGACCTTTTGATCCTCAAATCAATAGACTTCTTCCTTACCCAATGCACAAACCATCCACAAAGTTTGGTCCTTATCTTTGATGTAGAACTACTGTTATTAAGTGGAAACATTTTTCTTTCTTCAGTCACTGACCTTGACCTTTGATCTTTTGCACCTTAAATTAATAGGCTTTTTCCATACTTATTATCCAACAAAGATATCCTTAGTAAATATCTGCCAAAACTGAGTGAATATGGGGTGGGCTTATCATCAAACATGGCCTTATCATCAGATAAATACATGACATACATTATAAGTGAATGTAAATTTGGAGTATGAGAGAGAGATAGAGAGAGAGAGAGAGATAGAGAGAGAGAGAGAGAGTTTGTTTCACTGATTTGGTTGAAAAATGTCTAAGTTATAATGATATGATACATGCATACATAACACAGTGAAAACTGTATATATCCTTTTCCTAATGGCTCTTACAAACAACCTTCGAGTTAAAAGTTTATAGAGGTAAGTAAACATAGCTTGCAATCTGCCCCACTTGTATTAAACTTCTCAACTTCTGGTACATACTCAACTCAAATTTAAGAACTTTTTCATTCAGAATATACAACACATATTATGCTGAATGTAATTTTAAAACAGAACATTTATTACGGGTTGTAACATCAACTAATCATCCATTTCGCTTACTTTATATCACTTTTGTGAGGGGACACAATTATGAGATGAGTTTGTACTAAAACTTAATAGTTTTAAACAAGTGGGGCTTGCTTGTTTTGTGGCCCTCATGACTCACTGATAAGCAGTCATTTATTGACAGTTCTCAATAGGTCAATTAAATCTTGTGGGACATGCATGAGCTTTCTCAATAGGACAATTAAATCTTGTGGGACAAGCATGAGTTTTCTCAATAGGACAATTAAATCCTGTGGGACATGCATGGGCTTTTTCAATAGGACAATTAAATCTTGTGGGACAAGCATGAGTTTTTTCAATAGGACAATTAAATCTTGTGGGACATGCATGGGCTTTCTCAATTGGACAATTAAATCTTGTGTGACATGCATAGGCTTTCTCAATAGGACAATTAAATCTTGTGGGACATGCATGAGCTTTTTCAAAAGGTCAATTAAATCTTGTGGGACATGCATGGGCTTTCTCAATAGGACAATTAAATCTTGTGGGACATGCATGAGCTTTCTCAATAGGACAATTAAATCTTGTGGAACATACATGGGCTTTCTCAATAGGTCAATTAAATCGTGTGGGACATGCATGGGGTTCTCACTGTTCTTATTCAGAATATGGATCTTCCAAAACAAATACTGTATTCCCTGTGCCATCAATGTCCCTTACTTTGAAATAAGAGACTAGGTATTATCCATCTCATCAGGATGGGTACAGGTTCCTTTATCATTATCCTCACATTAGAAATAAATCCATTTTATGATCCCTTGTTTGATCCTTGGTTACCACATGTGATCTAGTAAATAATTCCACATTCAAGATCAGTGGTTTTCTCCTGACTTCTCAATCTCCTCAACTCAAAGACTACAGTGACTTTGCTCTGACATCTGAGTAACTGAGAGTACTTTATATCAGCTGTAAAATTGTGTTCACAATTAATATAAAATAGATGAAAAATAAGTATTTAAAGACAGTGCTGAAGTATAAAAGGAGGATTAACAGAGTCTTTTCATTTTCTCTATAGCTGTCCTTTTACTAAGCACTTGCTTGGTCAATTACTTGTCTGAGTCTTTTGAGAGAAAAGCCTGGCTTCACATTGTATGGTCAATTATTTGTCTGAGTCTTTTGAAAGAAAGGCCTGGCCTCAAATTGTTTGGTCAATTACTTGTCTGAGTCTTTTGAAAGAAAGACCTGGCCTCACATCGTTTGATCAATTACTTGTCAGAGTCTTTTGCAAAAATTGCAGTTATGGCGTTTTTTTAGATGGGGGTGGGGGTGGAGGTTGGCAACTGATATAAAAACTGTTCTCTGTGGCAAAGTAGGGGCGCCACAAAAGAACATTGCACCCGGGTGCCTCGAACCTACGCGCTGCCACTGAAGAAAAGCCTGGCCTCACATTGTTTGGTCAATTACTTGTCTGAGTCTTTTGAAAGAAAGGCCTGGCCTCAGATCTGTTCAAGTTGGATCTGTCACTTTGAAAACACTGTGACTAAGGGCTGTTCCAGTAAATCATACTTGGGACCCAGAGAAGGTACTTTCATTGTGGATTAGTCACCCATAGATGCAATTTAAAATTTTGCATCATTTTCAAATAAACTCTTTGAGTAGTCAGAATACCCTGGCATATATTTGTATAAAACTGCCGTCTCTGGGTACCATGTTTAAATGGAACAGCCCTAAATATGTCTCTGCTATTATTATAAAACTGCCTTCCCTGGGTACCATATTCAAATTGAACAGTCCTAAATACATCTGTGCTATTATTGTCAATGACAGTTCTATTTCCTTTTTTCTAATTTTGTATGATCATTGTAACCTCTTTTTAATTTTCTCTGTCTTACCTTCTGCAAGTGTATTCTGTCTGTAAGCCTGCCGTTCAAATAGCTGGCGAGTCTCAGGCAGTAACCATTCTTCTGGCTGGAAGGATCCAGAGCTGTTAAGGGTGCGTAACAAACTAGTTCGAGTGTGACCTGAAAACAAAGCAATATTAGTAATACATAGAGGATATTTGCTTGTATCAAGTGAATAACAGATATATTTCATCAAGTAGGTGAAAAACTCAGATGAAATATATCTGTTATTCACTTGGAACAAGCAAATTTTCTTTATATTTTATGCTGAAATGTATTGGCTTGCAATATGCATAACAGATTGAAGTAGATTTCTTACAGTATCCTGCGTGATACTGACTGCTGTTTACTGTTTATATTCTGCTGTGTTTTGTGCATATTCACACAGAAAATATAAGTAGTAACATAATTCTCTTAATTCAAAGTAAACAACACATTTAAAAAGAATTTACGAAAAAAAATATAAGCAGCTTGTGGGATTTTAATCTGGTTCTCCTGCATGATATGTGGTCATACTTACCATCAGACCAAGCTAATGTCAAAATGGCAGATCAAATTTCTTTGTTATCGACTGCTGTGAAAACAATATTTTTGGTAATTCACTCCATTGAATTATCAAAATAATTTCTGTTGGAAAATCCAGTAATTCAACGCCTAGCAAAAAATAAATAATAGTAATTTGTCCTGGATAATGTACTAAGAATAAAATCTACATATTTATAAACCTATAAAATACAGTGAAATGTAAGATTTGTAATTTGATATTGGTTGTTTTGGTAACTCTTAAATCTTTCAGTATTAAGTGAATTTTAGCTTAATGTGACATCACCATCTGGGTAAATTTGTTTAAATTTTGTATTTATATCAAAGATAGTGCCAATCATACAATTTGTAAAAAGAGTACAATTTATATTGTTTTATTCTTCAACAATAAAATAACTAAGATAATCCATACAACTTGTTACATACTGCTCAGTGGAATTAGAGACAGTATATGTTGGATTCAAAAATAATCAGGTACATTACAAAGCATGCATTGATAGATTGATATATAAATTAATGACAGTATCTCCTGGGTTTTCTTTATGTTTTAATGCAAAGCCTGTGTATAACTGTAATCAAAAATCAATTTCTGATTTTCTTACATGAAGAAAAGTTGTCCCCCACACTCTGATGTTCCTCAATACAAATAAGGTACAACCAACAAACTTTCATCAGCATTTTACTTCCACCGATAGCAACAAGAAAATAATTTCTGCATTTTAATTTTGTAATAAAAGTTTGTATTTTGATGGCATCAGGCAAGGCTATTTATACTAAATCTTGTAATGTGGCATGACTTTCTAAATGTATAAAAGCAAATGACACATAAAAATGAATTTGTTGGTTTATGGCAGTCAAATAGTGTATACTCCTTTTTAATTATCAAAGTACTGATATAAACATATGTGTCAGAAAACACTTGAGTGAATGGTAAGACGGACTTGTGCTTTAAAGATCCTTTTAATACAGCCCCTCTTATACTCCTATGATATGCATGCACACCTTTTGGCTAACTGCAATGGATGCAATTTCAACGAACAAATTTGTCTACAAACTCTGAAGTGAAATCCTGGTGATGCCAGAAAGTTATGTTGCAAACTCACGAACATGCCTGCTGAAGGTGCGGGTTGAGAACATGTGCTCTCTTGTTGAAATAAAGAGTATTTTGGCGTAGTAAAATTTTCAGGTAAATTATTTGTTTTACACCTCAAGTAAGAGGAGAGAATGAGCGAGGAAGCAGGGAGAAGCAGAGACTTCGCAAAGACCATTGGTGCAGATGTCAAGGATGATAAGATCAGGGGAAAATTGCTCATAAACCCTAATTTCAGCATTAGTGTTAGAACTATGGCTCATTCAGAATAAGCCATAAGAGCTGCAAAAATGTGTGATCAAGACTCAAGTTAACATTATTGGTCGAATCATTATGATGAGCAGCAAAATCATGCAAACGATGCACAAAGGAATCGCCCATAATTAAAATATTTAAAGGTGCCATCATTCAATTAGAAGAAAAGAGTAGAACTTGTAAAACAGAGGGTAATTAAAAAAATTAAAGAAGGCAAAGTAGGATGCTGTAATTGAAAATTGGGAAAAAAATTGCAAAGGAAGCAAAATTCTGATTTACAAATTGTAGAAAAGGCAAAGATCCAATGACAAATAACAACATACTTATTGTTGGTGAGCAGAGGCAAAAAAAGTACAGGAAAAAAAAAAATCTGAGACTACAAATATTTGTGTATGTACACAAAACAGCCCTTACTGAAAGTGATGTAAATCCTTGCTCTCTGATTGACTGGATGGGCCAGCTCACCCAATAAGACAGCAAAAACAAAGAGAGAGCAGGGGAGCCCAAGAAGGGGACTGAACTTGAACTTCCCTGACGATCTTGGTATAAATTTATTCTTGACATGCTGTCAAAAACTATTTTTTTCTTGTACATTTGATCAATTAAAAGTATTAAAGGGTAAAATTTAGAAAAACTTGTGTAAATCAACATGTATATACGACAGTCAAAATCTATTGCAGCAGTAATGAACAACTTATTTCCTGTAATGGATGCACAGTTCTTTATTTTAGGATTTCAGACATAAGTAATTACGTAATCTAAGGATCAATCATTTTTATGCATAAATTTTAAATGACCTGCTGCAAGAGGTTTCTTAACAGGTCCTCTGGCACTGGCAGGTCGAGCTGAACTTGGTCGCTGGGGTTTGAAGGACTTGAAAGATGACTTCAACTCCAGAGATGTTGCTACAGGAATCATTCTGTGTTCTCTTGGAGGGGCGCTACTAGGTCGTGGGGGTGAAGGTGAAGAACTAGACCTGTAAAGATCAGTGGGGTCCATAGGAGGGATTGCTGATGTTCTGTCTGTCTTTGGCAAGGGATGATTCCTACAAGATGAAATTGATTTAAAACACAAGAAAGCCTCATTCATCCACACACCACTTATCAAAATGTTTTGGTAGTATCCACATAACAAATTCTGGAAAGATTTCTCTTTTGTTACTCTCTGCAATGCAATGTTAATCCAGTTTCCCTGCTAATCCATAAAATAGGTGTGGGAACAAAAGCGTTCAGATAAAAAGGGTTTCACTGTAATTTTACTGATTACAATAAAGACAGTTGAATTCAAACACTGCCAACTTTTGATTCTTGTTACATTCACCCCCCACCCCCTGCAATTACCAATCTGTACAACTGACGTCTAAACATAATGGCCCTTGCTACCACTATTCAGTGTCTATTCTGAATACAGTTTGGCTCTTGAGATATTTGGCTTTTATAGGTGGTAATTATACCATGTATATATATATATATATATAATAAGCTATTGATTAAATGCATTGGATGACTTTGGAGAAAATATAATCTTAGTTAATCTGATGTGTTTATCTACATAAACCCACATCAACTTACCTGGGGTAGTTCAAAATTAATAATGACTCTGATGATACAATTTATATAACTCAGGTATTGATTTAGAAGAAAATAATATATCTTTAGGTATAACATTTTCTAGGTCCTGAACTTATTGTTCATTTTAAGTTGTATTTAGTCAAACATAACAAATAACAAGATCCATGTTGAAATACAAAAGTCAATTCCAAAGATTCATGACAATTGTATGTCTTGAAAGATGCAATGTCCAAGATACAGATAGCAGAAATCATATTATTTTAGTATCATTATCTTTATTTTTAATAAATTTAGTTAATTCTGTATGTCCATGGCAAAATTTTGCCTGAATTTCAATTTGACTAGATTCATCATAATATGTAGTACATTTATGAAAAATATTATTAAAAATCCATATCCATCCCTACAATAATTGTATGATTAAAAAGAGTTGTTAATTTACACTATCTAGATATAGTCCACATGGGTTATTGAGTTTGTACTTCAAAGTATTAGTGATGACTCATTGTTTATGTGGACTGACTCGCAGAAAAATATTTGGATGGTTGACTTGTTTTAGCAGTGGTTAATGAGCTGGGGAGTTGACATGCTAAATCAACGAGTTCACATTCATACTTTTTTGTACAAATTCAATAATGTATTTATTATATACTTTAAAAGAAATAAAAACACAAGAAGGACAGGGCCTGCATGTTGAACACACAATCAAAGCAGTGTCTGAAAAACCAAAACCTTTACAAACTGTTGACAATGCCATCACCACTGCCAGTAGAAAAAGAATGACTGCTATGTCTTGCTTCCAACTAACATGGGCTTGACAATAAAAGTGCTATTTTGTACACGATCACTGAATTATAAACCTAAACATAATGTTATAACTTAAATATTAAAATTTTCATCTTCAGGAAATTAATTTAACGATCTCACCAAAACTGTAAATACTCATCAATGAATGAATAAATCCCATCCCTACTTCTTTGTAACATCAAATAATAGTGATGATTTAAGTGGAACTGTTGCATGTTGCCAGTAATATTTTCATAGTGAAGAAAATATGAATATTTGTTCTCATTTTATTGTTGAAGTATCTTCATTTCTGTAAGTATTCATGTGTTGCTGCTATTTTGAACATAATCTTTAACTTTCAAGTACGATATCTCTAGTTTTTGGCATAAAAACAACTCTAGATTGTACAAAATGCAAGTTTCTGTCCTTTAAAGCAGCAATTCAACCAATTTTTGGAATTTAATTTTCTTGTCAGTAAAATTGAAACCTGTGATGTCACTTGGTTAATAACCACTGTCCACTCTACTATCTGCATTGGTTTTTTATACCACCAACATCACCATTGCTTGAAAATGTCTTCTCAAATCAATTGCTATTTTTATTACCCTGCCATCAGCATCTTCAGATGCCATGTTTTCTGTAATAAATGTACCCCTTTGTCACATTGAACGCAATGGTACCGCATATACTCTCATATAACTGCACAGATCCAGATCTGATGTGCTGGCAGATCTGGCTCTATGCAGTTTGTTAGGATTAATAGGTAAAACAAATAACATAGACCCTGATCTGCCAGCACATTATGCAATGGCAGATCAGGGTCTATGTTGTTTGCTGTTGGACCCGACTTATAGGCAAGTATATAGGGTATGTGCAAAAGTTCAATATGGGAAATACTGAATAGTAACATTAATACAAAATGAATGGGAATTGGTTTAAAGTAATAATAAAATGAACGGGAATTGGTTTAAAGTAATAATAAAATGAATGGGAATTGGTTTAAAGTAATAATAAAATGAATGGGAATTGGTTTAAAGTAATAATAAAATGAAAGATTGAACTTTGTGCATTCTTTACTTACTTGCTGCACTTTTTAAGGATTTCAATCTCCTTCTTCCAAGAGAGTTTGGCACACTCATCCCTAAGTTCTGCCACTCTGTCTAGATTGTCCATGCCCTGCTTTATCTCATCCTTCAGAAGCTTGATGTCCTCACTCTGAAAATATCACATGACACCATATATGCGGAAATGTATGTGTGGTTAATTCTCGCAATTGTTGAGACTTGATCACCAATCACAAAAGTTTAGCCTTGTGGAAATAAGCATACTGGAATATGAAGAATTTATTATCAATCATGGGCTATAACTCTGCTAAATGATGAAGTTGAGTACTAACAATCAAACTCATCTGAGGCTTCATCAATATCAAGTGGCCAACAAAATTTGGCTGAAATTCAAAATTAATTAAGGGAGTTACACCAATCCCTTGTTTTAGCACACCCATATAACTTGTGCACCCACTTATAATGTGGGGACAGTTGTGGATCCCATTTTTTAGTGCACAAAATACTCCCAAAATAGATCCTTAGCTGAACATGAAATTAAATTGTGATTAAAATTGGTAAATTAAAGTCTGATATCACTCGCTTTTTTTGCCAAAAATGGTAGCTAGTGCCCAGAAATTTGAATCAACATCATGAAATTTGCAACTTTTAATAAGTCATATATTCTTTTTTATTTTATTTTTAAAAGAGAATTCTCAGTACATTGTATATAACAATATATGACAAAATATTTATCAATTAAAATGTTAGTAATGCCTACTGGTGACAAACACTTTAAGAAATAAATACCAATTAAATAAGTCTTTTCAAGTGAAATTCGTGTTTCAGTTTTATCTTTTAATTTGATTTCAGTGTAATCATCATAAATGACCTCTTGTATTCAAACAAGAAATAATGTCAGTCGACTGTCACAGCAATGCCTTGAGCATTTCTGCACAAACCTAATTAAGTGCCAACTGTGTTTTCATCTCTGACTTCCTGAAGTGTTTGTTGCATTGTTACAATCAGTTAAAAGGAGACCTGATTTGTATTATCACATTAATTACATCTTTTGTATCAAATCAAGTAAAGAGGGTAGAATTCAAAAAGTTAAAAGGCATGCAAATCCTACCTGCATAAGAGCCAGCATCACAGTCATGTGTCAAGTCAACTCATTTCAATTCGCAAATACGATTAAGAATAGCAAGGGAACCAAGCAAAAGGTGTTTATATTGCATGAAAGAGGTCAATTAAACTCTAGTGGATAATTTTCTTTTTTACCTCCCATGACTCTGGCACATTGTCATAATTCCATCCTTTCTGTGAGAAGTAATGATACCTTCCCCCTGTAGCCTTGGAGAGGTTATTGAGAAATTGGTTTGCCTCTCGGTCATTGCAGTTGAAGGAGATGGTGTGCACAGGAACATTTCTCTTCATCTGGACTTGTGCTATGATGGACCTAGGAGGCTGTACGAAAGATAAAAATAAGCTGCATCAAAACTAAAAGAACAGTGGATTGTAAAGCATTGTTAATCTCTCTGGATATCCTCTTTCTTAAGACTTCATTTTACATATAATTAGAAATAGTATTCAATTGAGCTGGAAAGGAAGTTTTTCAGAACACATCATGTAACAGGATGAATCTTGATTACATATGTTTGGAATAATGACTCATCAAAAATGCATAAAGTTAAAACAAATGTACAAAAGGTGAACAAAATGTTCAAAAAAGGCCTGGGAATGATTTTCCATAAATGTTTAGCAAAGTGTAAAAATTAGGTAACATTAAGTTACATGTATATAATGTAGCATATTAATCCATCAGTTCAGATAAGAAATACATTTGGTAGTCAAAGTAATATAGTCATGGAAACACAACTTTAAAACAATTGGCACGCAGTTAATTTCTGAAAATAGGTCACTATGACCCAGCAATGGTGCATAGATTATGCTCCCCCCAAGATACACCCAAAATATGAGCTGGGCACAAGGATTGATTCATTTACATAATGGATCTTCTAAAGTTTGCATAGTGTCCACTTTCATGCAACTGGCAAACAAAGAAAAAGAAAAACAATTGTACACACTTCTGTGACAGCTTAGTAATGTGGCCCAGAGTATCAGTGCTGGTAGGGCTGTAAAAAACTCCTAACTGCTTCATCTGTCTAATTGATTGATGGCTTGGATCCTGTTGACCTTGTTCTTTGAATATTAGTTTGGGGTACTTAACAAAGCCATAAATCTGAGGGTATCCTGAATCTGTGGTAACATAGCAGTAATATCAGTATGCAGTGTGTTCAGGGAGCCACACCACTCTTACAACATAGTCAAGACAATACCCATTTTTTGAACAAATGATGTTAACTGTATAGTTTATATGCATATTTTGGGCATAACAGTAATGATAGCAGAATGGATGAATGGAAATCCTCCTTATGGACCAGGTTGAATTCAGTACAGTCCACAGGTCAAAATGATGACGTATCACACTCACTTTGTTCAGTTGTAACTTATATACACTACACCAAGTATCAACTTATTAATGACTCATAATAACCTTATATATAATGTACTGCTATCTTTATAATCGTCACAAGTTAATCGTCACAAGTTAATCAGTGGTAGTTTGGCATTACTGTCAATGCATTGCATATAGGGTCAGGGAATGATGCAGACTACAAGGTAACCCTCCTACCTGATCAGGTCTCCCATCTGTCAGGAGGTAAACAGCCTGTGTTCCAGGGTCTCCGAGGGCTTGCTGAAGAGCCCCATATGTATTGGTGGATCCCCAGCATGACAGGTTCTGGATCCAGCGCCAAGCACCCTCTAGGCTGTTTTCATTCACCTCCACCAGTCGATTCTGCCAGACCAGGACCTTGGAGTTGTAAGCTACCAGGTTAAACTTCATCTTGTGTCGCAACTGTTCCTATATAAAAAAACCAGAGCAGACATAAATATTATGTTAAATGCCGAAGAGTACTAGAAATAATATCTAGTAAGATCAACTTCCACAACTAAAAGACTCAAGGACCCAGAATAAACCCATACAACAAGTTGATATACCACTTTGCTTAAAATGTAAAGGACAACAAGCTACATATTTCTTCCTTTTCTAGTCTTCAAACTTCTTCCATCCATTATGATTAAAGAACCCTACTTTTCCAATGGATTTTACAACTACTCAAACTGGACCTGATTCAAATTCTATTTTCATAAAATCTGAATAGCACTGGGGTCACAAGCTTGCTTTGCACCACTGAATTCTGGGCTCAGTCACCAAAGCACACAAAACACCTAATCATCATCGGTCCACGTTTTACTCTGCTTTCTTGAGCGTCCTCCACGTCAAAGACATTTTACTCCACCAGCTGGACCACCAAGAGCACTTAATATAACATTTGTAAGTGGGTATTTTATTTCAAGTTTCATATAGTTGAACCTTGTTTATCCAAACTTCTAAGTGGACATACAATTTATCTGATAAATGGAGTTCAACACATCTGGGGACATAATTTAAATTCATTACTTTTTGTGGTTATAAATTTTTGTCAACTGTCATTTTGCGAAAAAATGACATTTTTGTGTGTGGTTAAATTTGTGGTTCGGTAGAAGGGTCCTATTGGTCCCACAGAAGGATTATTGTTTTTGGGGTCTTTACATTTATGGTTTACAGCAATACAAAATTCAACAAAAGTTGGTACCCACGAAAAATAGTGAATTCACAGTATATCTGGATACACCAATATGGCTGAGATAGACCAGGTTAAAATAAACATGGTTCTAATGTATTAAATAGTAAATATAAATAAGTAAATCTGACCTGCATCAGAAGGAAGAGCTTGTCCTTGATGTACTGGATGCTGGGAACCATGGATTCAGAAGTGTCAATCAGTATGTAGATCTGTTCCTCTATCACTGTACCAAACAGTGCCCTGCTACCCTGATTCAACCAGTCAATTCTGCAAAGCCAGTCACACATAGTAATAATTACCCATGATTCTCTGATACGAAACTCTTCATGATAATGTCACCCCGACTTTAACAAAGTTGTGGCAAATCTAAATTTATTAAAGTTTTCTCTGATGATAAGTCCACACCCCACTTTTTCCTAGCACTTATCACAGGAGAAATACATTAAGAAGTTAAAAACAAGAAGCTGGCATGTCAAGCCTGCCCCAAAACTGGTGTTGTACACATCAAGATGTACCCACATAGTTACCAAGTAGCATGACTCTATGGCCAATTATACTGGAGAAAATGACCATATTACTGAAATATAAAGAGTTCATGATTGAAGTCAATCTACGGTGTGGATGGATGGACATACAGACAGATGGACAGACACATATACATATGCTAAAGTGATCAGTATGTTAAGCTTCAACAAAGGCAGGTTCAACAAAAAATTACCAGTCAATGCAGGCCATGCCCCACATTCATTAAACAATGTAATTCACACATCAAAATTTTGTGTAAGTTTTGCATGAACAAACACAATGAAAAGTTATACAAATGCATGAAATACTTTGAAAAAAATTGAATGTTTATTGTTTAGTAAAAAAATGGACCATGTCTTTTCTACAAAAAAATTAAAAAAATATTTGCATACATTATTTATTGCAATGGGGCATATCTTTACTATAGCGATTCTTTAAGCAGTTGAAATTGCTGCCTGCCCACTGGCTGGAAGCCAATTAAAATCATGTCAGGTTGGTATAACTGAAAAGGTGTGGGTCCTGTGGACTACTATGTTCTAGACTTTGTAGCTGTCATGTTTTTATTATATTGCAAGAAAGTAAAGTGGTCTTTACTTGTTCCTCCATTATATTTAAAGCACCAAAGAAGCTGTTTGTCAAGCATACACATGCCAATATATCTGACTGGTTAAAAACATCCAATCACATAACATTTTACATTTTGTTACTTTGACTAGTCATGGTTGGCTTAGATGCTGTGTGTTTATTCACAATCATAAGCATTTGTGTAATCCTGATGAAAAGCAAGCACTCTGCAGAGATGCTTTAGTGTGTGGCAATTTTGGGCAAATGTAAAGTCACCAAATCAAAAAACAAGAAAAAAAGAAAAACTGATGACGAGAGAAAGGCAAATTAAACAGAATGTATGTTCTTGAGTACTGTAACAGCTTCTTAGATGCTTGAAATATATCAAATGAAATAAAAGAAGACCACTTTAGAGTGTGAACATGGTTTTAGTCACAGGAATACAGGAATAGATCAACTAGCAGTACAATGTCAGATTAGTCCTATAAATAAGAATTCATACTGACAGTACAAAAAAGTATCTTATATATAGAACTAAATGTCAGACCTCCTAATAGTTCACTCGTCATCACCTGAAATCAGTGACTTTGATCCTACTATTCCCATTCATCAGTGGAATGCTGCATCAACAAAACAAAGACAGTCAACATGTAAAAACCCTGTCTCTTCACAAACTCTACTGGGACTTTCAAAGGATGATAATAAAGCTATTTTACCTGATGATCAGGATCAGGTATCAACAGACTTTGAGGCACATGTGTGATAATGATGATCACAGTGATATGACTGACTATTCTTACAATGACAGTAATGTCTCTAATTATGAACTAGAAAATGCAGCCAGTGACTGGTAAGCGTATGCATGTATAGGCATGTCAGCACAATCCTGGCTATATAATGCCAATTAAGTAATAAAAAAAATAGAAAGAAAAAATTGCTAAAATGTTAGGGAGATAAACCCTTCCAAATAAACATAAATACCTAGTCCTTTAAGGTAAAAGGCAAAAATCTTAAAAAAACATTGTACAAAATACAGGTTTAAAATTGACCTAAGGAAACAAAATTCTGAGCTTTACAGACTGAGCTTTTGTGGCTAAAGGCATCTGAGGATATAGTTGAAAATAAAAATAAGATTTCAATCAGTTTAATGCTATTTATTGCTTTCCAGCATGGTCAAATTTACATAATTTAGCAAGTGTTTTAATGTTGCCATTACTATCCCCTTCAAATTGTGGAAATTTCGTCAGAAATATCTGAGGTCAACAAGACTGGTGGTAGGCCAGTTTCTCGTACATGTGACTGGTCCTTTTTGCCAGTAAGCTTTTCAATTAATCTTGAACATTGGTTTCCTAATAATTTAACTGACCTAGATAACAAAAATTTCAATTTTTTTGCCTGTAAAATGAGCAAGCAATGTGAGATCATCATACCTTAATCTCAAAAGGCTATAATAATTATAGAGTGGAAGGAAAGAAAGATGAGAAACTTAAAATATTGAGCTGTAATCTTGACCTTGAAGATAATACCCCAAATGCATCATACCTTCTAGTGATGATGTTTAAGTATACCAAGTTGTATCACTTAATCTCAAACAGCATTAAAATTATAGAGCAGATGGGAAAGTGATGGAAAACTTAAAATATTGAGCTATGACCTTAACCTTGAAGATAGGACCTCCAATATAGTATGTGACACACCTTCTAGTAATGATGCACAAGTATATTAAGTTTCACCCCTTAATCTCAAATGGCTTTAAAGTTATTGAGTGAATGGGAAAGGGTGATGGAAAACATAAAATATTGAGGTGACCTTGACCTTGAAGATAGCACCCCCAAGGTGGCACTCAACACACCTTCTAGTGATATTGTATAGGTATACCATGTTTCATATCTTAATCTCAAATGGATTTAATGTCACGGAGTAGAAGGAAAAATATGATAAAAACATTAAATATTAAGCTGTAACCTTGTCCTTGAAGATAGGTCCCCAAATGTGGTATGTGACAAACCTTCTAAAGATGATGTATAAATATACCAAGTTTCATTCCTTAATCTTAAATAGCTTTAAAGTTATAGAGCACAAGGGAAAATATTATGGACAAGATGGAAACACTAATACTATGTTGCCTGCTTTTCATCAAAAAGGCTGGGGACAAAAAGGACACAAATTCATGGCCACCGGGAAGATGCTTAGTAAAATGTAAATTATGCATAAACCAGTTACCCAGCCTTTCACCTTTTCCAAACCAATGGAATGTCCTCCTCAGGGCTTACAATTATTTCTTCATATTTATTATTTTTATTTTTATTATTATTTATGAAAATGATCAATTGTGTATGTGGACAAACTCAGATCTGTGTCCCCCAGGGAGTCCAGACAATCCATGTTTGATAGTGACAGGTAGCAAAAAAAAAATGGTTACTTTAAGGAAAACCTGCATTTTTAATAAAATGATGACACTATTGGAAACGAAAAGCGCACTTAGTTGAAAATACTTACCATATACAGTGTAAGTGCTGTGGTGACCATATTGGGATATATGAGCAGCATCATTTTCATTTAAGACCAACAAAGACCTTTTAAAACTGTATCACTATGTCAAAGTAGTTGAGAAAAACCCATCTTTTCCTGATGGTTAATGACTTGAAAAGACTTGTGATCAATAAATATTTGTCCTATGCACAAGCTTTGTAATTTTATACTTTGAGATTAACTTCTCAGGTCTCCTACGTGCACGTGCAACTGCAAATTATGTTGTTTTAGAATTTCTCAAGAATAAGGCATGGTTGGATGAGAAATCATCCTTGATAAAGCTCTTAACTTGAGAAGTTGCAATCTGAAATGTATCACCTATTTATAGCTCTTTTACCCAAGTCGGAATCACAAACAGTGTATCAGTCTGTGATAAGGCCACATATATTGCATAACCAGAAAATAAAACAAATTAAAAATATTACCACATGAAAACCTTTTTTTTATTTTTTGTTGAAAATCAGAATGGAAAAAAAATGAAATACCACTAGATATTTATACGTCAAAAACCAAGGTAAATGAAAAAATGTGAGTGTGACATGTTCAAAAATTAGGCAGCAAGACAAAAATGTTTGCATGACAGATGATTCTGACACCTCTGTTATAGTGCCCAATCACTCTTCTTAATGAACTAACTATAATGCAAAAAGTGATGTGGTCTATTTAACAAATGCCCATACAAACATGATAAGTCTGAAACCACATTTTTTTATTCTGGTTAAAAAGTAGCTTTTCATGTAGAGCACAGCAAAGTAACTCCGTAATTTATTCCTAATCTTAAAGAGTATTATTAAGAGATTCTTTGGAGAAAAAGTTGTTGAGGTACTCCCTTGCCCTCCAAGGTAAATTATGTTTTATAATTGTAAAAGACCCCAATAAAATTCAACCTTGAACAAAATGACTTTTTAATGCTTCATTTCAGTTAGATCAAAACTGCAATCTCAGTTTTCTGGGGGGGGTTTCTGTTTTTTTTTAATATTCTGAAATAAGTCATGCAAAATATACCAAAATAATTTGACTTGCTTACTCTAACTTTTTGGGTTCAAAAACCAAACTCGTTGGACACAAATGTACATTAAAAACAGTCTTGTCCTTTTCATATATTTAGAAAATGGGGTACATTTGTGATGTAATAGTTTTGCTATTTTTATTTTGACTAAATTAATACTACCTTGCATCAAACTTCTAACCCTGAAAAATATTTTTGCACATTTTCTACTCTCTATACATGTACCTCTACAAAATGTTATGTTCCTGAAATATTTTGAATTATCATGTGTTAATTTCTTTAAAAAGCCACAACTCACTTGAATCTTAACTTTAATATGATGGTGTAAGAAAAGAAAATTTTGTCCGCACCTAATGAATATCTTGATATTAGGTTCTATATTCTCACAACTTTTTTAATTTGAAACCACAATAAAAAATGTTCAAGCTAAAAATGACAAAATCAGACAAGACAGTGAAATTACAACTACAGCATTGACATTTATTATACTAACAGAAGAACCAAAGTTAAGAGAATCTGTAAACTTCTATGAATCCAACTAGAATCTAACTAGAAGGTAAAAAGAGTTACAGAATGACAAATTGTTCTGACTTTGAGGTGGAGTTTTGAACTTAACAAGTTTAGAGAATACTTGGCCAGTCCTACTATACTGAAACAAATAAAAGAAAGATAAATGGATTGATAGATACCTGTTCTGGAATAATCTTAGTGCAACCAGCATTTTCTGTTCATACATCCTATGAATTTCTGGTGTAACTTGGACATGTACTACTTGACCATTCTTCCACCGGACAACAGGGAAGTTTTCACAATATCTGGCATTCACCAACTTGGTAGTATGAATCTGGAAGGAATTTAAGATAACATTGCTTTTTATTTTTCTCAACAAGTAACATTATACAATTATTGACTTTTGATGAGGTTGATAAAAGGATTTAAAAACCCCAGAAGGTGATATTCACCAAGGCCACTGGCTGAGGTGAATCAACATCAGAAAGTGATATTCACCAAGGAAACTGGGTGAGGTGAATCAACCGCAGAAAGCGATGTTCACCAAGGCCACTGGCTGAGGTGAATCAACCCTAGAAAGTGATATTTTACTGGGATTGATAAATGCTTGTATCAACAAAAATAAAAAAAATCAGTAATTGTTTTATAATAAAAAATTTAATTTATTACGTACATTTATTTCACTTTAATAGTAGTAAGAAAACACCTGATCATGTTTGAAGTAAATATGAAATAAAATTGCATATCGAAAGTTCATCAAAATTTCAGCTTTTTCTTCATTTACATGTATGATGTTAATAGTAATTTAAAGAATGAGAGTCAGAAATGGAAATTGAAAAATAAAAGCAATGATAAACAATAAATGTACACAATTTTTTTCTTCTTCCCATGATACTTTTCAGTGCAAGAGCATTGATTTCAAATGAAGACAAGAACAGATGAAAAGGAGGGGAAGATGAATAGACAGATGGATGGATGGACAAACAGGATTCTGTCACTCATAAGTGATGGATACTCAAGCACAACTGCATACTCTAAACAAGCGCTTGAGTTCTGTCACCTGTACTGCAAGTCTGACTTCACACTCCCTGTGACATAGGTGGATTCAGCTAAACTGTCAGGTGGATTGGGCTAAACTGTAGGAGAACCTTAAGAATCTTATAGCACCCTTGCATGCACATGTGAAGGTGATATGTTTCAGCAAATATAGCTTCTTGCAATTTGAGTGATCAGAACAAAACTGATAGAGAAGTCATATACTAATATTTCATCTCAGACTTAAGAAGCTAAGCTTAGACTAAGTACCGTGATTAAGGATACTCAAAACTACCCCCAAACTCAAACCTGTGACCCACCAGCTACAAGACCAACACTCATCCAACTGAGATATCCCATTACAAAATAATGATTATGTAAGTTTGCATTTACTTTTGACCTGCTTTGAATATACTGGATGTTCATTTTTTTCTTTTGCAGGAACCAGTTCAAGAAGAACAAGTCAAAGCACAATGATATAACAGAAATAACAATCATGACAAAATGTAATACAATTGGATTTTCATTTGCTATTATCATTGCAACAATGTTTCTGGAATTTTATTCTATAATTGTGATCTAAAGGACATTTGTTAAAAGTAGCTAATGACTATTTTGCAAATCAGAAGATACATTTTTTGGGAGAAATCTGTAAATACCATATATACTCGCTTATAAGTTGGGTCCAACTGCAAACAACATAGACCTAGATTATAATGTAATAGCAGATCAGGGTTTATGTTGTTTGTTCTACTGAATAATTATAACAAATTGCATAGATCCAGATCTGCCAGCACATTATGCGACAGTAGATCTGGCTCTGTGCAGTTTGCAGACTTATAAACGAGTATATATGGTACTGAATCTGAAGGCACATTGACTTTTGTACTAAACTACTATAATATTATATACTTGTGTATACTGCCTGTCCAATGGCCAAAAACAGCATCAGATCGGAGTCTATACTGTTTGTTCCATTCAATCTGAAGCAGTTTAGACCCTGATCCATTAGTGCAGTGTGTGACGGCAGATCTAGGTCAACAGAATTGGCAAATAAGTGTGCTTTAAAGGTAAACAGATATAAATACGGTAATATTGTTCTGGTGTTACTTACAGCATCTGTATGTGTGTCTTCAGGTGGTTTTGTACTGAGACCGACCACACCATCTTGATGCTTAAAAGCAACACCACCTAAAACATCATGAAGTTCAAGTTTTTTTGCTGAAAGACCATATTTTTCCAACCAATGCCTGGAGCTCATGTATTGCTCCTCCCTCTCATAATCAATCTCTTTGGGTTCAATCTCAGACTCTGTAAAAATAATAATAATTTGTAAATTGTAGAAGAGTAACTATAACAAAATTTTATATTAGTTTACAAAAAAAATTGAGATTAAGTTTCATGTTAAAAAATTAATTTCATAATCTCCAACATACGAGTAGTTAGTCAAAGGTAGTTTTCAATATTGCTGTAATACAAAACAGATACATATAAAACATATACAGTTCTCCCTCATTATAATGCGGTAGTCAGGGTCCATCACCATTGACTGCGTTATGTACCAAACTGCGTTATACTGAGTACCACAATATATACAGAACTGCAATGTATTGAGAATATTGTAATATATGAAACCGTGGTATAGCGGGCACAATCAAATTTTTTTAAATAATGGTGTTTTGAAAATGAAATAAAAATATATGACTAAGTTTCACCTTGTTTTCTTTCAACCCTTATTGTTATACATTGGTATGATTTTGGTCATGGGGTCCATAGTAGTACCGCATTATATCCAGAATCACATTAGAATGATGCACGTTATAACGGAGAAGAGCTGTATACACAACAGATACATACAAAACAGATACATTATAAAACAGATACATACAAAACAGATACATTATAAAACAGATACATATGTCATAGCAGATACATACAAAACAGATACATATAAGGTCTATTATTCTAGAAAATAAAAATAGAATTCATTGGGAAAGATGTACAAAACCCAGAAAAGGAATAAAAATGAGAAGACAACAACATGCAGTAAAATACAATGATTTTCCATTTATGAGTACATATTAGAGGCCATCACACCTGCAATAAAAAGTTGCTTAATAAGTGGCCCTCATGATCAATATGTATACTTTTTTAGTGCAAGATAGAAAATTACCTTTGAAAAGAGATTGAACTCTTTTTAGTGAAGAATAAAAAGAGTGGAATAACTGTTAATAATGAGGAGGAGAAGGATAATGATGATGGTCATCATCACCATCTTCTTCTTTAGCTTCCATTGTAGACATTGAATAGTGGTTATAAATATAAATTTGCATACAAAAATCTATCCTGTATGATAAATTTATACTGCTACCTTGTTCCAGATATCAGTTTACAAATGTCTACATCCAACTTGGAACTTACCTGTACACAAAAATGTCTGTAGCTTGCATTTCCATGTTTACCCGTAGTTGCTTTAAATATGCCCCGTATGAATACATGCTGCCATGGATATCATCAGCATTTTATTGATAGCAAAATCTGCTATAAGGGCTATTTAGTTCTCCAAAATGTAATAGTTACTGTGTGAATATTTGCTGACTACCTATCACAAACATATAAATCAGGCATGACTGCTGTTAATGCTAAAAATTGTTGGGATAATATCAAAACATAGTCACTAGAGTGCTTGGGGGTTACTGCAAAAACAATGCACTTACTATACTCAAAGATTCTTTGATTAATTGATGATAAATAAGACAAATTTTGACACTTTACTCATGGTCTGTCAATGCTTGTGCCCAGAGCCCAATGGCTACCAGAATGTTGTATCTGGGCTACCATATTGAACATAGGTAGCCTAGTAGGCTTCTACATTATACCATGACTTGTTCAATATTTTTTCAAAAAATGATAAAAATATTTCACAAATGAGAACAAGAGTCCCTAGAAGGGTTTGACACTCTAGCTGGTAAAAAAGAATTTATCGGCATTCATGAGAAGTCCATTTCCTCTCTGAGCCAGTGTTTTCCCCAGATCATTAGTCAGAGCAGGATGCTTGTTGCATATCAGGGCCTTTTAAGCCTGGTAAGGTCTCTTCTAATGTCACCCTCTTTACAAAAAAAAGAAGATATTTTTATGCACTCCACTGGAGCATTTAAGATAATGTTTCCACTGCAAGTGAAAAATTGGGGTAAATGATGAGAAGTTGGTACCCAAACTGCACAATCATGTAGAATGTTACCATATACAATTTATAAAACCTCTGGCGACTAAGACAGGGTAACACCCAAGGAGGGCAGGGCACACTCCAAAGAGGACTGGGTGCGCCCCAGAGAGGGCTGGGTGAAGTGCCCTCCTAAAACATGCTAGGGACAACACTGGGCACTCCTTTTATCTTTTTTAATTGGCAAGTAATATAATCATCTCAGACATTTTTGAGCAACTCCAACATACTAAATTTGGTAATATAAATATTTTCTTATCCAAGATCCTAATGATATATGCATATATTACAAGTTTGATCAAAATCAGATCAGAAATATGGCCTCCGGAGTGGTAGTAAGCTCAGCCAATCAGATGTAAGATCACCTCATTAGTATGTTTGGATCTTGCCTATTATTGAATCTTAATGATATAAGCTGATATTCCAAGTTTGATCAAAACCAGATCAGAAATATGGACTCCAAAGTGGTAACAAGTATAGCCAATCAAATACAAGATCACCTCATTGGTATACATCAATCTCACTAATTATTGAACTTCTCCAAGATTTGGATGACATAAACCCTTTTCCCACGCTCGATTAAAATTGGATCTGAAATATGGACTCCAGAGTGGTAACAAGCAATTGTTGATGAACAGATGATGCATGATGGACAATATGATGCATGTTGGATGCATGGCCATCCCATAAGCTCATTTGGCCTTATGGTCAGGTAAGGTAAAATCTGTTGGTCTACTTATAAAGCATCTATATGTACAATATCAAAGGCATCTTCTTGTACAATATCTAGGCATCTACATGTACAATATTTAAGGAACTGCTTACACACACCCTTTTTTAATTCCCCTTTCCAAAACTTTTTTGTCTGTCATCAGAAAGCAGTTATGAATCTGCTTGAAAATAGTTTTCAAACAATGTATACCTTGATTTGTTCCTGTAAATTAATTATTTTTTTGCACCTGAGCATTGTTAGTATCTTTATAGTTGTTATTTAATCTAACTCCTCTAAAAGTACATAATAAAGCATTTTAAAATCATTTTAGTATATCTAAACATATTAAAGAAAGACAGAAAATAACAAAAACTTCATTTCAGTTCATTCTGGTAATTCAGCTATTTTACAACAGTTGCAGGCCGTCTGGGGTAAAAATATAGTAAAACTGGGGTAAAAATACCGGAAAAAGGAGTTAAATGGAAAATATATACAGGAAAAAATAGGAGGAATTTTGAAAACAAACACAAATAAAGGGAATATTTTGTGAATAACAGCAATGAAACATAATGCTTTTCAGACAATATTTTACTTGGTTCTACAGTTCAAAATAAGGAAAACTAGTCTTGGCCTCCACGTGCCCATTACAGTCAATCATTACACTATGGTTGTCATGTTGGAGGTCAGATCAGTACCAATTTCACTCAGGACCTCCTACATACGATTAAAGTGTTTTAGCCATTTTTAAGTTAGATCAGCATAATTTTAATATAGGACCAACTAAACATCACAAGAGGTGTTTACATGAAAATCCCATGCTGATATGATTGTCCATGCAAAAGGAATAGTCATAAGAAGATAACTGCTGCGATGGCCATATTTAGAGGTCATAACCTCATCATTTTCATTCAGCACCAACTTCTACTATATACAATAAGAAGTCTTTTAGTGAAAACACCAACCATCAATACAAGAGGTGTAGTGATAACAAGATTTTCAAAATCAGCATCATTTTCATTTAGGACCATATACATGCCATAAGAAGTCTTTCAGATAAAGCTTGACGTAGATATGACCATCCATTTAGGTGGAGTAGCAATACAATTTTAAAGATGGCCTCTATAGTGACCAAGTTGGATATCAGATCAACACCAATATTGGTTTAATGACAACAATGCTGACATAATCTACAAGTCATAAGAAGTCTTTTAGAGAAAATCTGATGTCGATATGACTATCCATTCAGAAGGAGTAGCAAAACAAAGATTTACAAGATGGTCACCATAGTGGCCATATTGGATTCCCAAGAGGCACCAGTTTCATTTAGTACCAACTAGACATCAGGATGAAACTGTGTGCCAAGTTTCATGACTTCCTCCAAGTAACTAAGGAGGAGAAACAATAAGAAACAACTACTAACAAATGAGGGGCAGACATACAATGGGTGTTGGACACAGTACCATTGCATAAGTATTTCTGGTCTTTGACCAGTAGAGATTATAAATACTAATTACAATGAAAATGGAAAGTCATTGCTAATATTTTCATAATAAATGTGCCTTCTCTGGAATACTGAGAGTTTAAGCAGAGTTTACAAGTTCTTATCATGATACCCCACATAGCAACCATTCAATTCAAAAATTTCTTGGACCCTAACTGTTATTCAAATACCGAGTCCGAAAATAAATTATCTTTTCAACCCAAGTTCAAGTGCAGCCAATTAATATGCTTCTAACATTTACGAAATGTCCCCCCCCCCATATATTACATTCATTGTACAGCTTGCCTTAAAGGACCCCTGCCTATAAATGACATTTCCAAAAATCTCTAATGAAACTCTGTATATAATGCCCTTCCTCTGAAGGGTACTTGTCTAAAATGAAGAAAAGTAAAAACTTTAACCAAAACCTTAGCACAAGTTTCCTATGACTGTTACCTTGACCTCATTGGGGATGAGCAGGCATTTCATGGAACAAATTGTCTTTAAGCTTGATGATGATTCATGCCAAGTATAATGCAAATCCAACAAGGAGTTTAGAAAACATGAATAAACCCAATACAAATCTTTAACCAAACTGTAATGCAAATTTTCTATGACAAAGACCTTAACCAGAAAG
Organism: Margaritifera margaritifera; assembly: GCA_029931535.1. Lineage (NCBI taxonomy): Eukaryota > Metazoa > Mollusca > Bivalvia > Unionida > Margaritiferidae > Margaritifera > Margaritifera margaritifera. Next base: position 1,088,670 of record JAQPZY010001489.1, on the reverse strand, counting down.
TAAAAGGGTTGAACAAACATATCATAGAATGAATTGTCATAGCTTCATATTGATTCATACCAAGCATGATGAAAATCTATGATGGAATTTAGGAAGTATATGTAAGTGAAAAAACTTGAACCAAAACCTTAACAAACTGTTAACATTTACATCACCATCACAAGAAAAGTGACTTCAATGTCTCACTTCCCACTAACAAAAATAGAAAAAGGACCTTATCTCAAAGTCATGACACTAAAACTTTTTTCATATTGATTATCTCTCATATGAAACTTTCAACATGTTTTGGTTTGAATGAATTTATACCAGATGTCTTTAAACCAGTAAATCTTGATTTACAAGTCTCTTTTGTATTGTAATGGGAAGTAATACAATTTATTTTCATGTGCATATATGTATATATCTATCTATCTATCACACACACACACACACACCTTTTCCTGGACACTACTCTGTAAAAAGCACACCTATATTCAATGGACAACACTCTCATGTGTCCCTTGACTGTCTTTTATGGATCTTACCTTCCCAATATTTTACATTACTGCAGCAAGGGTTAACCTAAAATGACTAAAATCCAACAAGCAAACTCACAGTGTAAACAAAGGTTGAAAGAAATGAAGAGTGTGTAATTAGTTAACAACAGTTCCCTTTGAAGTATCTTAGAATATTACCTGGATACATACAATCAGTGTTAAATATTTAGGTGGATATTGATTTTTACCTTTCTTGTCATAGCAAATGTGAAGTGCTACCTGATAATGTCCTTTGTATATTACTGTTTAAGGTGAGTATGGGCTATATGCAACTTGTGTATCATCTAGACCTGTGCGATACAGACATACATATACATGTATCCTCAACTGCAAGAAGTATGGGTTGGCATGTTATCATAAGTATGTATTTGTTCAACTTAAAATCTGATGCAGAAAGCATATACCAGTACCCATCATCTAAATGAGCATTATGTAATGGCAGATCAATCAGGGTCTATGCTGTTCACATTTGGGTTCCTTTTATATACAGGTACATATGGTCATTGAAAATATTAATTTTAAAGAGCTTTATTTAATTTTATTCAAAATAAATAGAACTTTAAAGTAATTTACTAAAATGCTGATTAATAAGCCTAGATTAATATAACCTTAAAGTAGTTACATTGAAATATTCATAAGATATTGGTTAAAATAAATATCCCTTAATTACATGCAGACTTGTTGATGTGCTCAAGGATTCTTATAAACAATATAGAATGCCTATTACTTTCTGTAACTTAAATCAAATTACATGTATATTACAACATCCTATTACCACAGCACTGAGCATTTTCGACAACTGCTGACGTCATGCAAACAAACTGATACAAAGGCTATCTTTCCCTGTATCAAGAACACAATCAATTTCATGCAGTTATGAAATTTTCCATTGTTCAAGTGAGATTTTGGACAACGTTGGTAGACTTCCTTTTGGGTATGTTTTCTCAGTAGTAATGCAGTAATAGGACGTACAAAGCCTACTGTCATTTAAAAAAGCCTTGAAGATGGTATTTGAAAAAGAGATAGATAGTTTAGGCATGAGAGCATTATAAAAATTAATAACTTCCATCTAATTTGCCATATCAGAAGCCAAAATAATATATATATATATGTTTCAATCCATAATGTATGTATATATCAGGGATCCTGAAATTATAGTGGTTATTGCCAGTCATTTTGTCCCAGAAATCATTGTGAAGCCCAGATATTTTTGAAATTTAATAAAAAAAATTCAAAGGCAGTATAAAATGTTCTAAACAAAAAGAAAACACTGATATAATGAAATAATAATTGAACTGGAAAATGTGTCATTTACATTTACAGATTTGCTATTGCTTCTGTTTTAGTATTTCTTCCAAGCTTCACAAGTTTTCTCTTAAGCTAATTATTCCTACAAATGATTTTTTTCATTCAGAAAACAATACTACAGAATTTCAAACAACAACAGTATTTTATTCCACTGTAATGTTTTTAAAATTATTACAGTAGAACCTGACTTAAAAGACCACCTCTTCTGCCAAAAATTATGGTCTCTAAAGACAGGTGGTCTCTCATTACAGGTCATAATACTATATAATCAATCATTCTCTGTGACCTGGTCTCTCAAGTCAGGTGGTATCTCATAGCAGTGGTCTTTCAAGACAGGTTTTACTGTAATTGCCAACAAGCAGACTGACTACCTTGAAAATACATAACACTTAATTGACGGGCATTTCCAGTCAAGTTCGACAGTAAAGTGTTTTATTTGATCTGATTCTCAAACAAGTCTTTGAGGATTATAATAAAGTCAGTTGTTGTTAATATATCCTTTTTATTTTCTATTAGGGTATAGGCTACACATAATTTGTTCTAAAAGTCTAACACACTGACACACAATATGGAATCTAGTTAACAAGGACATTGTGTAAGGAACGATGTAAAATCTATAGTACAGAGCCTGGGGCAATCGCTCAATCATAGAGCTTTTATAAGTCCAGGAAATAAGCTTTCACACCTCTTTTATCTTGTGCTTTGTGGCTATGGAGTGTTTAAACAAAAAGGACAACATAATGAACCTCCAAAAAATTGCATGGGATAGTTATGGGCACCTTATGTTTAATTTTCAACATGTCAAGTTAGCAAACAGTCATTTGAGTTCATTCATTGATGGTCATATTCAGCAAATACAGCCAATTTGGGATCTCTTGTATGTGTGTGTGTGTGTGTGTGTGTGTGTGTGTGTGTGTGTGTGTGTATGAGTGTGTCAGGTCAGGCTATGCCTGCTACAGTAAGTAACAGTAGATAGTATGACCTGCAACTGTTGACCCAGAGGGAACAGTTACACCTAGCTCCCTCTGGAAAGTCCTCTCTGGTGGATCAGGCAGCCAGGCAGATATGCCCCCAGCTGAGAAGGCAGATGGCAAGAGCTGTGTGGACAGCACAAAGTGTCAGCTCATGTGCAGTAGGACATGTTGGCCATCCACTGCATCCAGACTCGTCTCTCACTCGAATAGCAGCAGATGTGAATATACTGGGAGCAGTAGCTGCAGACATACACACAGATCAAGGCATAAGGTCCCTATTCACTAGACCAAAGCTGCAGTGGAACTCTGCAGCCACCTGAGAAAATGAACAGCCATCTTTAGGATCACATTGGTCAACTAAGCATGCAGAATGACAAAGGGGCAAAAAAAGGACATATTTTATGAAGACCTGGAGTCTGTTACTGCAGAAGTGCAGAAGGCAGACAGTCTCATCATCCTTGGTGACTTTAATGCTAGAGCTGGTGCAGATATTGCCAGGCATCAGGCATCATCAGCAAAAATGACAATGGCAAATGCAACAACAATGGACTCCTTCTACACAGAAAATGTGTTGAACATGACCTATTAATCACCAACACAGTTTACCACCTGCCAAACTGCATGACATCTTGGATGCACCATCATCATCAGAAGAGACAGGTAGGATGTCTAAGTGACCAAGGCCATGAAAAGTGCAGAATGCTGAACTCACCACAGGTTCATAGTCTAAAAGCTCAATATCCAGATTTAGCCTAGCAGATAACCACAAGGCAAAAAAGCACAAAAAGCTCAGTGGCTCCAAACTGAAAAAGGAGAACATGAAACAGGTATTTGATGTGGAACTGTGCTGCCAACTAGTAACAATTCATGTGAACAACAGAATGTTGAGGAAAAATGGGCATCCTTCAGAGACTCTGTGTACTCGACTGCATACAAAATCCTCAGCCCCATTACATGTAAACATCAATATTGGTTTAATGACAACAATGCTGACATAATGGAATCTACTGAACAGGAAACAGCAGCTCCAAAAGGCCCGTTTAGAAGACAGCACTTCATCATCTAAGAAAGCAGCCTTCAGCAGCATCAAAAAGACTATCCAATGCAAACACAAAGAGTTGCAAGACTCACTGCTGAGTAACAAGGCATATGAGATTCAGTCCTACACAGACAGGAATGACATGAAGAACTTCTATGATGCATAAAGACAATCCATGGGCCACAGTCATCAAGAACATCTCCAATACTGGGTGCTGACAGCACCACACAGCTCAATGACAAAGAAAAGACACTATAAAGATGGGGAGAACATTTCAACAACATCCTCAATCAACAATCATATTTCAGTGAGGAGGCAACTGATCAACTGCCCCAAGTGGAAATCAACATGTCACTTGCTGATCCTCCAAAACTGACAGAAAGTGAGAAAGCAATTGACCCGCTGTCAAATGGCAAAGCACCTGGAGTAGATTGTATTCTAGTAATAGTCTACAAGCTGGAGGCTCGTACATGGCTCAGAAACTGACTGAACTCTTCCAGTCAATGTGGACTCAAGGAACTATACCCCAGGAGTAGAAGGATGCATCCATCGTCCATTTATACAAGTGGAAAGGTAATAGACAATCCTGCTACAACCATCAAGACATCTCCTTGCTGTTAATAGCCAGAAAAATGCTTGCAAGAATTCTGCTAAATTGCCTTGAGCATCATACTGATAAAGGGCTCCTGTCTGAGAGTCAGTGTGAATTCAAGTCATCCTTGAAACACTTCGACAATGACCCTGAGTCTTGGGAAGATCTCACACAGGACCATTCCACCTGGCGCAGTCTCATCCACCTTGGAGCTACAGAGTATTAGCCGAGGAAAACTGACCTGGCAGTACAGAAGTGCAAGCAGCTTAAATCTCAGAAATGCAATATGTCCTCTTTTTTGATCAAGCAACCGCAAGCAGCATCTCCTGTCCAGTGTGCCACACACAGTTCAGAGTACAAATTGGCCTGATCAGCCACTCATGTGTTCATAGAAACCATAGCAGTTAATGATGTCATGTCATCTTCAAACTCGAAGGATGAACAACATATGTGTGTGTGTGTGTGTGTGTGTGTGTGTGTAGGTAGATAGGTCGGTATGTTATATGTATGCCCTAATAAATAGTGTATCTATATATGCAAATATACTGTCTTAAATCTTGTGCAATTAGGTGTTACTATATGTACTACTGCACTGATTGCATGCATGTTTGTAATTTGTCTTTGTAGGTACTCTGTTAAGTCATGTATAACTATGTGTTAATGTATGCACTACTGTAATGATTGCATATAATATATGTTTGTAATTTGTCTTGTCATATTGCTAAATCCAGAATGTTACTCAAATAATTATTATTGTTTTAAATAGTTCATAGTAAGACTTAATAGAGCTTTGTATTTTATATGTTGTAAGCATATGCACTCACTTTAAATAAAGATTACTTGGACTTAAGACTGAAAGAGTATACAATCTGGTTTACCGTATATACTCGATTATAAGTCGACTCGACTATAAGTCGACCCCCCTTTTCATGGCTGCAAAAAGCCAATTCAGCTATGACCCTCCTATAAGTCGAGGTGTTTTTTGTAAAATAAATCCGTCTGCAAGGGGTGACATGTCATCACTGAGTCAGAGCTGCACTTAGGAAAAATAAACGAGCCAAACTGGATAGATAGATAGGACAAATAAAAACAAAAGCCAATGTAGAATCAATACAATTGAATTATTGAGCTGAATATGTACAAATAAATTTACAACTTACATTTTGTCCATCTTCGTGTAATGAAATCCATATAGCTTAACATTTTTAATCCATTTATATGATAAATCCATGAATTGGATTATAGGTCACATACAGGTATAAAATTGGTATCCTATAAATGTCACTGTCTAATGTCCTCTGGTTCAAAGCCCAAGAATTCATCCTCATCATCAGAGTTACCAAATAAAGTTCTAAATTCCTCTAATGTCATCCCGTCATCGTAAACATCGTCTGACTCCGAATCTATTTATATGCTAAATCCATGAATTCAATTATAGGTCACATACCGGTATAAAAATAGAAGTTCAGAATGATCCGATTCACAATATCCCATAATATATTAATTCCACATGTCGTACAAATAAACAATGAAAGTTAAGTCCACTTTTTTGTGATTCACGGTATCCTATAAATGTCACTATCCAATGTCATCTGGTACAAAGTCCGAGAATTAATTCTCATTGTCTGATAAAGTTCTGAAATCCTACATCGTTGTCTAGTCATCGTAAATCTCATCCGACTCCGATTTTCGGCTTTACTGTCATATGCGGGTGCTTATGCAAAGACTGAGCTTGGGCTCTGTGAGTAACACTTTGATCATAAAGTCAGAAATCTATTAAAGGCTGCAACTGAACACATGTCAATTGTGCGGCAAGATCACAGGGAGTTCAAATAGCCACCCTCTGTTACTTGGCGCTGAACTCGCGGCTTGATCAAAGGGTTGTCACGTGAGAAAACAAAGCAAAGGGATTAAGGTCAAAGTATATGCACAGGAAGTTGTAGAACTCAACTTGGCACTGAACAAGTATAGATTGGCGGCTCGATCAAAAGGATTGTCAACTTGAAAACAAAGTGAGTCCCTTTACAAGCCAAAGGCTTATCGGCCGATGTGCACTGGCAGATAACTTAGGAAATATCACTTGGGAATTAAATCTGACTTGTGGAAAAGGAAAATACAAATTAAATCAAAACTTTTATTGCATCAAGCACAGTCTTCATACAGCAAAACACAAATATTAATACAAATACAGGTTGTTCGGACTTGCACGAAAATGGAGGCAATATACTTACTAGTAAACACCCATGGTAAACATTGACGGACACTTCATTTTGCGGTAGGTAGTATTTAATTTACCAGTAATATTTTCAAATTAATAAAATCCAAATAACTGTAGATACATGTATTGTGTAATGAATACCGTCATGAAACGGATAAACACAGTGCACACCATATATGCATTACTGCATAGGAATAGTGGGATGAAAACGTAAAAATATATGAACTGACAGTATTTTTATGTACTGCAAACATCTAGAGTTTCCAACATTACCCCAAGATTTTATTATTTTTTTGATGTCGCGCTTATAAGACGACCCCTACTCTGTATGAGTCAAATTCTAAGTAAAAAACGTCGACTTATAAGCGAGTATATACGGGTACATTGAAAATTTAGCATAAACCAGAAAGTGCAATTAAAACAAACATTTCTTACATTCTGAAATTAAGCTGATAGAAAATATCTGACAAGCATGACATTATGGACACAATAACATAATAAAACAAACTAGTCTGGTGATGTGGCGATCAAAATGCTAATTTGCTCTTTTTTGAGGTTAGATAAATCCAGGCCTCCAGAATTAGTCATATATGCCTGACATGTCTGAAAGAACTGATTTTTTTTAACCTATAACTTAAACGGTTCTTTTTCAGAGTCAATGTCCAGCTACAGTACATGTAAGCCTATCATAGCAGTACAATGTCATCTGGCCCATGTACATTGGAGTGAAATATAACAGATGTCTGCATTTCTAGCCACAATTTAAGAAATAAATTAGATGAATGGTGAGCAATTTGCACAAATAAATATGTCCCCCACCTCTCCTGCCCGTCGCCCCCCCCCCCCCCCCCCACCATGATGAGTCTATAGTTTAAAAAAAAAAAATTATAACTCTTCCGAAAAGAGTGCAGGTACAATGATTGGTCCACATGCATATCTTCTGATGAGACCATAATATATACTAAGTTTTACAACAATCCACTTAAACTGTTAGAGAAGTTGCATTCACAAAATTCTATTATATATTGCATTCAGCTGTAAGTCCAAAAGGGCAATATTTCTTTAAAAGATAGTGGAAGCATACAAATTTGTTCATATGTGCATCTTTAGATGACGACAATATGTTGTACTAAGTTTCACAGTGGTCCATAAAAAAACTACAAGACAAGTTGCATTCACAAGATTCTGTCTTAAATTGCATCCAGCTCCAAGTCAAATGAGCAATAATTCTAACCAAAATCTCTGGAGCACACTGATATGTTGAAAGATGATACAGTAAAACCTGTCATGACAGACCACCCCTTCTGCCAAATGTAGTGGTTTTGATCAGGCTTTGGGGAAATATGGAATATATATACAATGTATGTGTACTAATGAATAAAATAAAAAGACATAATTCACTCATCCAGAAACAGAATAAATTTATTTAGAGACAAAAATCAAAGGTTTAATTCACAGACGACATAAAGGGATTAACTCTATAAACAAAGGATGTAACCAGCTACACTAAGGTAACAGATGACGGCTTAGTGTGTGGGCTGTAATCACTGTAACATAAAAAAAGCAACAAACAACACAACCTGTTAACAATGACAACTGAATCCAGAAAACAATTCTCACTTACTGGCATTAAAGACAAAGACAAAGACCTCATTTACCCCAGGCTTTTTGGATTAACTCCAAAGACAAACGATGCATGCAACCGTTACATTGATTTTGGCACTACAATGGCAGTTAGTGACATGTTCTTTAGTCTAGTGTACAGTCTATAACAAATGCCACTACATGCATGACCTGTAAAATTTAGGAACTGGTAGTCAGACTCATTTTTTTTGTTTTTGTTTTTGTTTAGAACAATCTTTACTTCTTAAGCGGTCGTGGTTACAAGTGATTAAAAAAAGGTCAGTGGTGTTTGTCTCTATTCTCTTGATACGGTCATTCATATCAGTGTTATTTTAGAAGAATCTGCATGTTCTTTAGTCTGGTTTACAATCTATAATATATGACACTACATGCATGACCTGTAAAATTGAAAAAAACAGGTGCCAGCCTAATTTTTTTGTTTTTGTTTAGAACAGTCTTTACTTCTTAAACCACATGGTCACAAAGGATTAAATAGAGGTCAGCAGTGTTTGTCTCTGTTCTCATGTTATGGTCATTCATAGCAGTGTTCTTTTAGAAGAATCTGCATGTACTTTAGTCTGGTTTACAATCTATAACATATGACACTACATGCATGACCAGTAAAATGTTACAAACCAGAAAGCCAACCTAATTGTTTTTGTTTTTGTTTTTGTTTAGAAGTCTTTACTTTTTAAGCGGTCATGGTTACAAAGGATTAACTAAAGGTAAGTGGTGTTTATCTGTTTTTATGATAGGGTCATTCATAACAGTGTAAAAATGAATATTTTGCCAAGAAGTCATGGTCGCTGGTCGTGTTCTGCAGGTGTTCACTCACAACAGTACGTTTACATAATAAAATCAATCTGTGCATTACAATTGTGGTTGTAAATGACAGGTGGTCACTCATAGAAGAGGTCGCTCAAGACAGGTTTAACTGTACCTCCTGCTTTTCTCTGCTTATACATTTTTTTCACAGATGAATTTTCAATACAATATGATATTTTGTATATGTTCATGTGCTTATGATATGGGCCTGACATATTTGTTTGATTTTCAGAATAACTCAATTCTTTAGTGTTAAGCCAAATTTATCACATTGTGCTGTATATACTGTATATATTGTACATAACTGAAGGTTTAAAGGTAGATTAGTTTCTGTAACTGAGTTACCTTCTCTAAGTAAAGTCGTTAGTACTACATGATACTCCTATTCAAAAGAGGCAATAAAAAACTCTAACCAAAATCAAGGAGCATAGTGATTTGTCAACATGAACATCTTCATATGACCACAACAATTCCCTCATTTCATGGTGATCTACTGAAATCTGTAAGACTATTTGCAATCACAAGGTTCTTTCATACACTACAAGTAAAATAAATGGTGGAAGCAGAGTGATTTGTAAATATGTGCAACTTCAGATGATGACCAATACGTACCAAGTTTCATGGCAATCCATCAAAATCTATGAGACATGATTCGGTCATTTAGCTTCATGATAAAAAGGACAATAACTGTAAAAAAATTGTGGTAGCAAAGTGATTTATCGCCCTGCAAATCTTTAGATGATGATCATAACACTTATCAAGTCTCATGGCAATCCAATTAAAACAGCGAGATTCACAAGATTTTGTCATGCACTGTATTCAGCTGCAAGTAAAAAAGGATGATAACTCTTGTAAAAATTGCATGAGCAAAGTCATTTTTCAAGATGTACATTTTCAGATGATGACCAAGTTTCATGGCAACCAATTAAAAACTGCGAGACTAGTTGTGTTCACAAGATTGTGTGATGAATGGAAGGATGGATGGACAGAGAGAAGGATTGATGGACACAAGGATTCCTATATACTGTAGTATCATCAATTTTCGTGGGGGACCAATTTTCGTGGTTTTCGTTGTTGCCCTGAACCACGAATTAAAATACCCAACGAAAAATTAGCCACGTATGATGATGATGCCCCCCCCCCCCCCGCTCATTTTCTTACTGTGGGTCGTTCCTAGAGATTAAGGACCTACTAGTATTTCATAAATCAACATCAATACTGTAATTTGGTAATAAAATATTAGCTTTTACACGTATTTGTTTTATTTTAAACATTTAAAAAAAGAATCATAAAGTATTTTATATTGTTTCAATGCACACGTGTCGATAAGACATCTGATAGCTGTAATTTCCACTCACTGCCTTAAATCGATATGCAAGATAAGTAAGGATAGAGAGAAACGAGTAAAAGCATAAGGTATTCAAACACTAGTAATATTGAAAATGAAAGAAAGAATAATAAAAAATAAAAGTAAATGAAAATTAAATTAAATACTTATTCAAATCGATCCTTAACTCGAGTACAACTGTTGTTGAACAATTTAAATCCTCCTGAAACCACATTTCATTTTATCCATGCATTTTTAATCCAAAAGAACAACAAGCCTGTAAAATATTAGAACTATTGCTTGAAGCACTATTATTATTGAAACACTATGTATATACACTAATTAGAGCAGAGTATTAAAGCGCACACTTCACTGATTTTCGAACAAAGTCACTGTTGAGGAAGTGTGATTTTAATTATTCTTTGTACTCTTTATTTATTGTCAAGTCTAGTGGTTGAAGTTGGTCTGTACATGAGGCAGGCACAAACAAACACGTAATTCCACTGTCTTTCAATTTAGTTAGCATCTTCTCATACTGATGGGCTCTAGACACATCAAATATTGCCACTGTCTGCTGATTGCATTGAGCAAAGGGCAGCCGGTCACGTGTTTTATTCCCTTTATGGATAGTGGTTTAAGTTATAGATCATACAGGTGTACTTTAATAACATACTGACTTAGTGTTGTAGTCTGAGTCGGCTTCCAATGATGTTGAGCACTCAGACGAAAACACGGTGTAAGTGATTGACCTTGACATGTGTGTTATTTGTGATCATAGAGGCAGTAGTATTGTTTTAGTGTTGTTGGCTTCGTTGGCTTTCATTGATGTTATTCACTTGGACAAAAACACGGTGTCAGTATTGAACTTGTCAGGTTTTTGATTTGTGCTCATACATGTGAAAGTATTGTTATAAACATTCAAGTGACCCCCATTTGCGTTGGCAGTTTTCTTCTTTTTTATAATTTATTTTGGATATTTGCAGAGGTTAAACCACGAAATTAAACACTTAGTAATATGCAAACTTTGACAGGCAAAACCACGAATGTAAGTACCCATGAAAATGTATTTTTTTTACAAAACCATGAAAATTGAGCGCCACGAAATTAAATGATACTACAGTACTCCACCAAAGAAGCTGGTGTAGAAAAAGTATTGTCAGATTTTAAGTATATTGGTAATTCCATAGCTATATAATGACTTCAATACGGGAATAAAAGACAAAATATGAATATATACTGGAGTTAACTTTCCAAAGTAAAATGAAAATGGGGTGGATGGGTGGATGGGGGTATGTGGGATTGCCTACAAATGCCTCTGAAGGAATGAATGTCCAACAACAGTCCACACATTTTTTCAAAACCTCTGAATAGGACATATACAGAGGTAAAATAGAGAAATCCTGTACGGGTGTTCCACACTGGTAAACATAGTCCTACGCATAAAGGAATATTGTACTACAATTAAAGATTTGCTTAGTCATACTGTTATTTTTATTTATATACACGTCATTTTACAGTATAAACATACCTATGACAATTTTTGGTTCTGGCATTGCCTGTATGAGGGCCTCAATTGGAACTAGAGCACTCCTGGCCTCCTCTATTTCCTCAAATAGCCGAATGACATCCTCCCTCATCCCTGCCCCTGCAGGTACCCCACCAAATGTCTTCCTTTTCAGCACAATGTTGGCTCTATTGGTACGGGGGTCTACAGGGAGACCCTCATAACAGTCCATTTCCATTATTACTGCATAGACATGGAATCTGTATAATGCAAAAGTAAAAATGTTTAGTCATAGATACCAACATATACATACATACGATACCACACAGACCTCACAGACTGAGGAAACAATGTTAGTAATTTTTTAAGTTTTGGACATCAAGTAGTCTCAATCTGTGAGTTCACTTTCTCATAGAATGTAAAAAAATTCTTCTGGTATTTGAATGTCCTGCTCATATATTTGGCTGAACATGGCAGCTGTCAATCAAGTCTGCATAACAGACATTCCACTTATGCTAGTATGGTCTAGCTTCAATTTATATACAAACTTATGCTAGTACACTATGGTCCAGCTTCAATTTATATACAACTTATGCTAGTACACTATGGTCCAGCTTCAATTTAAATACAACTTATGCTAGTACCCTATGGCCCAGCTCTCAATTTATGTACAACTTGTGCTAGTACCCTATGGTCCAGCCCTCAATTTATATAGGGAGAGCTGTATGTACAATATAGCTGGCTGTAACACACCAATAAAACTGTTCAGAAATATACCAGAATACATAAAACACACTTACTTTCCTCCTGTAACTGCTGCAAACTCCCTCAAAAACCTGACAGTGTCAGAGCTTTCACAATTAAAGGATACTACATGCACTGGGACTTTCCTTTCTAACTCCAGAACCTGTAAATGAAAACAAATGAAAACAAAAACATGCAAATTTTAATAAAATAAGTGAAATTTTTACAAAATATCTAATCAGATATCATCCAGTGATCAACTCTGTAAAAATTACCCTAACTGAAATTTTTTAAACCAGCCACTTATCTTCTTTCTTCACAATGTGTTTTTCTGAACAAATATGTCAATTTTCTTATTAAATTTTGCTGCATATGAAGCCTCTAAATGTAACTGATAATGTATCCTTGAGCAAACACAGTAAAACTTGTTTATAAGTCAACAAGACTGGAGAAACTGGCCATTAACAGAACACATGACCTTATATAAAATTAAATATACAAGAAGTTAAAGTTCAAATGGGATAAGTATATCTGACCTTTTTTAACAAAATCGTTGAGCTCAAACAAACCTATATATACTGGTCCCTCATTAAAAAGCCCCTCAATATGGATCTCATGAAATTGGTTAAATTTTAGTTTTATCATTACTACTCAATTTATTTAATTTTCTATTAGTTCTTGGCTCATGCCATTGCATAATGCTCCAGCAGATCAGGATCTATGTTGTTTGTTCTACTGATTACTTCTAACAAACTACATAGACCCACATCAGCTGGCACATTATGCAATGGCAGATCTGGGGTATATACAGTACTATAATTTTTTTTTGTTCTGATGTACTTACAGGACACAACCTTGTTGGAATATCCTGTAGTATTAGGGGTGAGTATTGCCAGCTGAAATCATATTGCAATATAAATGATTGCCTGCAGACTCTACTCAGCAATCATGGTTACAAAGAATAAAATAAAGGTCTGTAGTGTTTATATCTGGTTTTATGATATGGTCATTCATAGCCATGTTGAAGCACATATTTTGACAAAAAATCATGGTTGCTGGTTTTGTTTAGCAGGTGATCACTCACGCCAGTACATATATATGGTAGAATCAATCCATGCACCATGATTTTGGTTGTAAATGACACATGGTTACTCATAGCAGAGGTCACTCATAGCAGAGGTCACTCAAATGAGGTTTTACAGTACTATTTTAAGGAAACAAAGATAGTTAAACAACCAGTCTAACAAAAAGACAGTTAGAGTTAAATACCAATATTGAAGAGTTAGTACTGATACAAACTGTGATTCAGTAGTGTACTGATTTGTACCAATATTCCAATACATCATTACACCACTACTCTGTATAAGGCTCCATTACTTATAATGTGAATTTATTTCATGGTTCCCACGAACAGCATTTTAAAAATGGTGCACTGTGTATAATCAGGGTTCTCAGAGATACTGGGATTCATATATATGTATACTAATTATTTGCTTTAGATGCATTAAAACTGCAATAAGGGAGTCCATCCAGGAGTCATTCTGATGCAAACAATTTTTGTCCAGTAACAGACCTAATTTTTGTCAAATCACTGGCAGTAAGGATTTCCACATGGTTAAGTGATACTCAGTAAGGTCTGTAGTTGAAAATATCAACAATAAATGACACACATCATCTATAGCTCATGGGCTCAGTATGCACACATGGGATTAATCCCAGTGTTTATCACCTCTTGACCACATCAAAGTATGGTCAGGTACACCTCCCTTAAATGTGCAAATAAACAAACACACCAATATGATTTCATGTGTGCAGGTGCATTTATGTTGTTACAGGATGACTAGCTCTGTTATCTTCTGGGACTGGTTTTAGATATGTTATATATTAGATAATTAGTGAATTTGGTTGGCAAATCTAAGATAATATACAGTGTTCCTTAACTGATACAAGACAAAGTACTGCTCAACAATGTGAACCCATTTACCACTAACTGTACACATCACTGTTCCATGTAATAAAATAGTTCCATTATTTTAATGCGCCATCTGCTGAGTTTGCATGACATTTTATAAATATACCAAGAAATGAAAGTTAAATGTTCTTCAAGTCTCTGTCTCTCAATGTCTGTTCGAAAGAAGAATTCATTTTTTGGTGTCAAACATAAGGCATTAGACCAGAGTGAACTATTAGAAAATGAAAATGAAAATCATATGATTAAGAGAGTTACAGGCAGTTGATATTCTTCATGAAATTCAACATTTATGTGGTTTGAAAAAGTTGAATGCCTGCCATATAATTATATAATTTGTTTGGTTACAGAGTTGAGTCTGGAGTGCAGGAAGGACCGAGATTCAAGAGGTTGAACTCCTGAACAGAGTTTTTTTCTGGGGTTTAAAATTTGGATCTGAAGTCACAGGGATTGGTGTCAGGAGTTAAAACAGACAAAGCTTGACTGAAAGTACATTGGAAATAGGATTGAGAACTGAAAATAGTCCCCAGAATTTACCAATGTATAAACAATTTCAGATCAATATCATGTGACTGCTTACAGCCAATCACATGGTAGAAAACTCAGTTCATTCATAAAAATTGGAATTATTGACTTCTGGAACATTAGAGTAAATTTACACGTGCTTTTCTGATTTATAATGTTATTACATATTGTCATTCTTCATGTCTGATGTTATCAGAATGTTGTGTCCCATGATAAAGAAATTAATGAAATAATTAAAATTTATATTTTTTTGTATTCATCTGTCAGTTTGTTGTCTTTAATAAGCTGGATAATTTGAAATTATGTATATTTTGCTCTTGTGTAAGACAAAAACTACTGGCAAGACAAGGATTGAACCAGATCTAATGATTTCTATTGGCACTGACTGCTGACAAGACAAAGCAGGAACAAAATCTACTGACTGCTATTGGCATTGACTACTGACAAGACTAGGTGTGAACCAAATCTATTGATTGCTATTGGCGTTGAATGCTGAACCAAATCTAATTATTGCTATTGGCCACCAAATATTAGCTTTAAAGCTTATCATCATTTCCTTAAAAAATATCCTTACCTTTTCTTTCACAAGTTCCCGACATCCATCAATTGCAGATCCCTCAGTAAACAGATAAACGGCTTCATTCTGCAAGAAAATAATTCATTTAAATATACATAACAAAGATAAATAAATATACATAACAAAGATAAATAAATATACATAACAAAGATAAATAAATATACATAACAAAGATAAGCAGTTAGACTCTTTAGAAACTTGTACACTTTACAATGCAAAGTACTGTCTATACTGGCTTATAAGTCAACTCCAACTGCAAACAACATAGACCCTGATCTGCCATCACATAATGCACTGGCATATCAGGGTTTATGTTGTTTGTTTCACTTATTACTCCTAACAAACTGCATAGACCCAGATCTGCCTGCATATTATGCAAAGGCAGATCTGTGTCTGTGCAGTTTGCAACTGGACTTGTCCTATAAGCCAGTTTATATGGTATACACTTCTCTGATATTTACTGGACAATTCATTAAAAAGTCAATAACAGTGGACTGTTTTTACGTTACAAAATACTTTGCCATTTTGATACAGTTTTAGTCTCCAGGAACTACAAACAAGATACTGTAGTTTGTAAGACATGAATCTGGTGCAGTGAAGAAATATGAAAGTGTAGTTACATTTAATGCTTGGATTCAGTTTGAAATTGAAGATCTAGATGCTTGAGGAAATTGCAGCTGTTGTTTTAAAATTTAGAACAAGCTGAACAAGCTAAAAATAAAATTAATGTGCTAAATATCTACTTTGCATCACAAAGTTATTATTTAGTTCAAAGACTATTTCATTCACTATTTTATAATTTCTGAAGCTCTAGCATTAATATGGAGCCACAGTAGCTCAGTTGGTACAATGTCAGACTCATAATCCAAGGGTTGCAGGTTCGATACCCGCCAAGACCAGCCTGGATTGGCAGCCTCTGTGTGTCCTTGAGAAAGACACTTCAATCCCATTTCCTTGGCATGATATAGCCAATAGTGTGTTAAAAAGTGCTGTTAAAACCCACAAAAGCAAAATACAACTAGCATTAATATACACCACTCCCTCATTAATCCATGCCATGATAACTTGCATTAATATACACCACTCTTTCTTTAATCCATGCCATGATAACTTGCATTAATATACACCACTCCCTCTTTAATATATGCCATGATAACTTTCAAACCCACTTATAATGTAACAAGATCTATATATCCATTTGTTTCTTTAACGTTGATAACAAAAATAAATAAATCGATGATGACAAAGACTCTCTTTTCAATAAAACCAATCATACTCATCATAAAAGTTAAAAGTTCTGAGTATCTTCTGATATTAATAGGGAATACAAGTCTTGCTACTTAATCAGTGCTAAGCTGGCATTTTAACAACTTGTGAGGACAGAATAGTCCTTTGATATTATGATACAAATTAATTAACAGATTAATTGTCTCCATATGAGTATAATACATGAAACATGGTGATATCACAATAACATCTGGGAGTAAGGTGAGTCTAATTTCTTGTAAAAATCACACACAGGAACATGTATGTTTTTATCTTTGGCTAATCTGTGGATTATTCTTCAAAATTTGCAGCAATATATTTAACATAACTTGCAAGCTCTAAATACAATGCACATAGTTTTTTCTTTTCTCTTTTTTCAGTTTATTCCCCCTCCCCCCCCCCCCTCTGGGTGTAGTGTTCTGAGACAGTACAAAGTCCAAATGCTGATTGTGCTTATTAGTGCATACAACATGGAGTTGCACTCAGTCACTGCTATGTGCTATTTACAGAGATGTGTTTTTTTTTTACATTTTGAAATTGATGTCTTTATAAATTAACCAGTACACACATATTTATGGATTCAGTTCTGTCTGTTATATGCATAATTCTAGCTACGAAGCTTTAGTTCACTTGTGTTTGTTTATGGTGGATACACATATTCTCACCTTAAATGGGATGCAACTCCAACTTTAATGATACACAAATCTGTGAGTACTTTATGTCAACTTGATATATATATTAAAAGTCTGTCATCAATTTATTGACTTTAATTGACTTCTTTAGATCAAATATTCATAAATATTAAAATTTATTATATGAATATTTATGCAGGACAATTGAGATTATAATTCTCATGTATCACTGAAAGTTGCTAGCACCCCACCCACTTTCCCAAACAAAATTTGAGTCCCCATTGTTATATTGCAACCTCGCTTTTGCCTCAGTCAATGTTTATGGAACCCATCTCTTGTGAGTTATCGAATGAGAAGTGTACAACAATTTTGCAGGGTCTAACAAATTTCAAAATTGGAGAATATCCTGTTGGGCTACCAGTAAGAATAAGCCTAATAGCCCAGCTTGAACACTCTAGTCCAAAGAAGGCATTTTAATATGAAACTGTTTGCTTCAAGATTTTCCTTGTTATGAGTCATTTATACTTATTTTCCTTTGTGGAGTATTTCATTAGCTATATATTGTAAAATTGGCGAGTATTTTATTTGTTATATATTGTAAAATTGTTGAGCAAGTCATTATATCATTGATCAGCCCACTGGGCCACATGAATTCAACATACGGTAGTCAAGCATCTTCTGGACTCAAAGCACATGATTTGTCAGACCCTAGTTCGTGATGTAAGAGTTAGAAATCATTGTTGCTGCAGAGGAATGAACCCAAGCGCTCTTGCAATTAAGTCCAGCACACATACTATGGGACTAAAAGGTCTGGACCAGACAGGTGGGTCATTAAATCATGATACATATTCTAAACACAAAGTGTTATTAGATTTTACTGTACAAAATTCTTTTTCTTCTGTAAGCATTTGCTCGATATCTTACCATATATTCTAAAAAGATAGAATTTCAACTAATACCAAATGCATCAAATACTTAATTAATCATTAAGTAATTAGATATGTACTTGGTGTAGATTGACTCATTTTACCAATTGTATAATAAACATACATGCGGATCATCCACAGCTTTCAAAAGGGCCTCTACACATGCTGTCCTGGACACACCTGCCAGTCGATCCAGTTCCCATAACCACTTCACAGCACCCTCTATTGTGTCATGAGTCACGGGAATACACTCATCCTGATACTTCTTCACATCATCTGTAGCTCTGGAAATTGATTTGATTATATAAATATACCATATTTTCTAATGCATGATATATGTCTAAAAAATCTAACAGTATAGACCTAGATCAGGTGTCACATAATGTACCAGCTGATCAGGATCTATACAAATTGTTCTATGATCTAAAGGGAACACTATATATCCTGATCTTTCAGCATATAATGGCAGATCCATGTCCAGGATGTTTTGAAGTTTTGTATATGTTATACAAGGTAAATATGGTAAGTTTATGAACATACTTGTGCAATAAATTTACCAGCATCTGAACTGCGGACAGTGTTCTGAATTAGGTTTCTGACATAATTAATATACCAAAATTATATGTAATTGCTTTTCAACTTAAGAAGAAAGACTCATAATAATGGTAAAAAACTGATTCTTTCATCAAATGATCATAAAATAAGTGCACAGAAATCCTTCTTTATAATACTGTTCAAGGGGGCTGTAACAATGTATTAGATTGTGGGTGAAGGTATTTTATAGTGATGTTAACATATAGTATGTAGTATACCATACCATATTATTCTAAGGTATTATTTAAATGAAACCACATCCTGATAGGTAATCTTTCAAGAACTAGAATTAACTTGAATGAACAAAGTAGCATTTTAAAAACTAATTTAACCCCAAATAATGGGATCCATAAGTACCATATATACTTGCATATAAGCCAGGTCCAAATGCAAACAACATTATGCGACGGCAGATCTGGGTCTATGCAGTTTAAAGTTGGTATCGGATTATACACGAGTATATACTTGTGTTATAAAAGGGACTGCCCTACATGGAAGGACTTTATAGTAAGTTATCACAATCTTGCAAAAATAAACCAAATGCTCTTTATTTTTTTGCCTCTTTTAAAAATTACAATAATTTATTTTTGTTCTATCATCAATGCTTAATTTAACTTGATTTTAGTTCATGAATGATAATTACTAATAAATATGTGGTTTCAAAACCACTAAATACTCTATATGTTGTTTATTTGCATGTTACAATTAAGTCACAGCTGTACTTGTAATATAACTAAGTACAATCTGAAATCACTTCTAATGCAAGTCACTTTTATGGCTCGCATGAATAAAATTATAGAGGGGATGCACTGTAGTATAAGAATTTAATCAAGTAATTAGTACTAAAAAGTTACAGAGGGGATGCACTGTAGTAAAAGAATTTAATCAAGTAATTAGTGCTAAAAATTATACAAGGATGCACTGTAGTATAAGAATTTAATCAAGTAATTAGTACTAAAAATTATAGAGGGCATGCACTGTAGTACATGTATAAGAATTTAATCAAGTAATTAATACTAAAAATTATAGAGGGCATGCACTGTAGTATAAGAATTTAATCAAGTAATTAGTACTAAAAATTATAGAGGGAATGCACTGTAGTATAAGAATTCAATCAAGTAATTAGTACTAAAAAGTTACAGAGGGAATGCACTGTAGTATAAGAAATTAATCAAGTAATTAGCACTAAAAAATTATACAGGGGATGCACTGTAGTATAAGAATTTATTCAAATAATTAGTACTAAAAATTATAGAGGGGATGCACTGAAGTATAAGAATTTAATCAAATAAGTAGCACTAAAAATTATAGAGGGCATGCACTGTAGTATAAGAATTTAATCAAGTAATTAATACTAAAAAGTTTGTGTTATCCAAACGATTTATTGAAGTAGTGTCATACATGTATCTGTAGTAAGATTCAAGATCGAGGACACCCACTAATACCATTCTTACCTTATTAAATTGAACTTGGCTATCTGGGACACTTGTTCATACAGAACTCTCTGCAAAGCTAACCTATACTGGTCAAACTGTTGTGGGGACATGTTTCTGATGTCCAGTATAATTGTGATAGATCTCTCCTCAATGACTCCAAATAAACGTCGACTCTCAGTCGTAAGCCATTCTAGTCGTCTTTTGTATAAACTAATAGCCTGCAACAGCCTGTCTCGAAGCTGCTTCAATTTTTCTTGACCACAGGTAACCTATGAGTATACAGCAACATATAAAAATTACTTATAAAAATTACTTACCAGTATCTACAAAATTTTTTAAGACTGTGTAAAAAAATGTCAAACAATGTGTGAAGAAGTCCATTGTCAGAACTAAATTCAGATCCAAAATTGACAATACATGCATCTTTAATGGTGCATTTTTGCTCTACATTAGAAGACAATAACACTTTTAGATCATGATAAGGCAATCTTCCACTAACTCAGAGAAATTTCCATATTATGTTACTGCTACAGAGTCATATACAAAAGAATGAAGTTATGAATGTAAACAATGAGACAAAGCCTTCATTCCTGCAAATAGATATTACAGGTATCCTTTCAATGTAATGTAAAGCCATTTATAAAGCAAATTTATGAGTTTTCATACATGTATCCAAAGAAAAATGTTATATTAAATATAGCCTAGTATTGTAATTCTGATGCAAGCTCTTACCACTAAAACAAAAAAGTTTTTTTGAGTCCTTTGTGAATCCCAAACATGTTGTATTTTGTAGTAAGCTGTCACTGAACAGATAAAAAAGGATTAAAAATACTAGACTGAAACCTGTATAACACACCGGGGGAAATTTCTCAATTACTATTGTTTTTGCAAATTTTTTTTTCAAAAAGTTTTGCATATGCAATAGTTTAAGTTTTTCAATTATTTTTTTTCCCCATTCTACAAGGTAACATTTTTGTAGCTTGTGACTTGAGGTCACAAATATATAAATATTAAACAGGATGGAAATATACCCGTATATGGTAATACATTGTATATATAATTCAAAACAAAGATTGGTAATTTTTATGAAAAAAGTGTGCTCACATTATATGTCTTCCCATCAGGGCTTAATATCTGGCTGAATAACCCCTCTGCATATCGTGATGCCACTGGTTTTTGAAAGGTCTTGTCATAATCTGACAAATCAAAAGAAAAAAGTCATAAAATATACATGAACAATGGAATTTTATGCTAATAAATCCATGAAACTGGGAATGGTGACAAGAATATAGAATTATCACTTGTATTCAGAATATTATTATTATAGCAGTTATAAATACACAAAAGGGTGGAATACATTTGTATTAAACATTAATTATGCAGGCATTTTGCTAAAAAAATATGAATATTGTTATAAATCGAATTTTTTCCATTCAAGGCAAGTACAGTAATCTCTCACTATAAGATTTCTCAGTATAACACTTTCCCTTTTATTAGGTGGGTATAGTCATAGATCCCATTACAGTAATAATAATTCTGTGTATAATGTACCCCGGTATAGGGTGCATCATTATAACACTGTCCTTTTTATTAGGTGTGTATAGTCATCAATCCCATTACAGTAATAATAATTCTGTGTATAATGTACTCCAGTATAGTGTGCCTCAGAATAACACTGTCCCTTTTATTGGGTGGGTATGGATCTCATTACAGTAATAATAACACTGCGTATGATGTACCCCAGTTTAGGGTGATCTCACTATAACACCATCCCTTTTATTAGGTGGGTATAGTCATGCATCCCATTACAGTAATGGTAATTCTGTGTATAATGTACCCCAGTATATAGTGCATCATTATAATACTGTCCCTTTTATTAGGTGAGTATGGTCATAGATCCCATTACAATAACAGTTATGTATAATGTACCCCAGTATAGGGTGTCTCAGTATAACACTGTCCCTTTCATTAAGTGGGTATGGATCACATTACAGCAGCAGTAACTCTGTGTATAATGTACCCCAGTATAGTGTGTCTCAGTATAACACTATCCCTTGCATTAGGTGGGTATAGTCATAGATCTCATTACAGTAATAATAAAACTATGTATGATGTACCCCAGTATAAGGTGACCTCACCTATAACATGATACACTTTTATAGCTCCCTTGAACAGTGTTATAGTGAGGGATCATTTTAATAACATCCCTCCATACATTTATTTCATTCATCCATGCATGTGTCAGGAACCATCCTAGGGAATGACTAGGGTGAAAAAGTCACTTTTTGGTGTCAAACTTCTCCCTGCATTAGCAATAAAGTGATGTTCATGTTGCCCTGTATTGACAACTATGGGGTTATAGTATTTGAGAATACACTCAAATATGAGTGAATTAACTTTGAATTCTAAATTTTGTATAATTTATTAATTCCAACAAATTAGTTGTTATATATAGAGGACGGGACCCAGGTATTATCCAATTTAAACTAACAAGTGGGCATAGCCCATGAATTGGGTTAAATTAGATAATGTGTGTGCCCTGTTCTCTATATGGCTTCAATAATGAGTCAGTGAAATTTTTAAGCACAGCTCATCCCCTTTTGTTTCTGTCAACACATGTCATAATGCAATCTACTATACCAATCAGCTGACGTTTTGGTGTGAAATATGGGCTGCTGATGCTCTAGACTTCTTTTACACTGTCAGTGTCTCACACTGTGTCATTGACCCACTTTCCGTGAAGATGTATCCATGTCACACACATTTAGTATTCATCATATGATGTTGATAATTGACTTGTTTCAACAAACAAACTAGCAGCTTGAATGGAGATTTTGACACAAAAATTGTAGGATTATATTGTTCATGTTGGATACAGGTGGCACACTATACAGGCCCTATAGAAGAAAAGTCCATTTGAAAATTGGGGGAGGGGGATTTCTGAATACTGGAGAATTTTAATGAAGAAATAAAGGCAGGGTTTGAAATAGACATGATTTCTGCACATTCGTTTTTTAATTTATTTTGGCACCATTTTTTTAAATACAAATTAGCATGACTCCCAAAATTATGTATCCTAGAATAGACCCTGAATATGAACCTAAATATTTTCATTCAGTGTCCTTCAATAGTTGAATAATTAGTCATTATTTTTGTATGCCCTCCACGCTCAATGGAATATACATTTTCTTGACATTTTTTGTCAATATTTAGTTTCATGAATATCAGTCCCCAATCACTTCCATAAGGTTAGCACTGACATGCCTAGATAGTAGATTATCAGATCATTTATAATCACAGTGTGCACTACCTAGGAGCAGTTGATATTTCTGGATTTGACACTCCTGTATTCATGATAACTTGTCAAAGCAGGGGATGTGAAAATAAGCTTTACAAATCCTCAAGACAAATATTTAAGTGCCAGTCTGATCCCTCCTACCTGTCTGAAGTAAATATTTAAGTACCAGACTGATCCCTCCTACCTGTCTGAAGCTTCCACTGACAAAAAGAGTGATTATAAATGTCCTTTAATATACAGTTTATTCTGATACCTGTCTCATCCCAAAATAAACTGTCACATTGTCAGCTAATGTCTATGTCATCTAACTTCACAATTATTACTGTAATCGGTTGTTTTTTTTTATATATATAAATGATAAATACTTCATACATACTATCACATGTATTGCATGTTGTCAGGTTACAAGGACTATCTTCTATGATTTGTGTACAAATACTAGCACAATAAAATAGTTGAAGCAAACATGAAACCGGCTGACACCATAAAGGAGATAATGACATATTCAATATTACTGTCTTCTGAGAAAGAGAGTGAGATTTATTTTAAATGACCTCTATTCAAAGGTGATTATAAAATAAAAATTTCCTTTAAATCAAACTTTGCGATTAAAGATGTCTCTTCTTTGATACTAAGGATAGCTGCAATAAAGCTAGTTGATTATTGGATCATTTTACACATATAGGTAATAATGAAAATATTCTGAATGCTAGCTGTATTAATACAAGAATAACATATTCATGTATACATGTATTAGTTATTTCAAAGATTCTTTGAGTTAAAATACAAAGGTATTATCATGATTCATATTACAAAATCCTACACGTATGGTCTCAATATATAAATGGGATAAACAAAAATTGAAATCTGTTTATATAGTATACTGTCTAGCATATATACTCGATAATAAGTTTATACCAACTGCAAACTGCAGAGACTCAGATCTGCTATCGCATAATGCGCCAGCAGATATGGGTCCATGTAGTTTGTAAGGACCAATCAGTAGAACAAACAACATAGACCCTGATCTGCCAGCGCATTATGCGACAGCAGATCAGGGTCTATGCTGTTTGCATTTGGATCTGGCTTATACGTGAGTATATACGGTATATATTACTGTTTCATACTAAAATAACATATATTTGCAATTAATGCCCTTATGATGAATTACTCCATATTCTGTGAAAGAATGATATTTAAATATATTAAATGAACTTAAAAGCTGAGGATTCAATGGTATTGGATCAGATATTTATAACATTTGATGATATCTGACATCAACAGAATCTATTAACATATTTATTCTGATGAAATGCTTTAGGGTTTATATATGCTTATTTGTAAGGGCAAGCCAATGATGTCAGAATTCTGGGAACAAAGTATTAAAATATATAGAAAACAAAAGAATTATGATCAATATTGTTTCACGCTATGTTGTTTGCTAGAAATATTTGTACTCTAACATCATACATTTTATATCTGCACAATAATCCAAGTTTAATGTTTTGTTGATGGAGACATGGTGGCTCAGTGGTTAATGTGCCAGACTCAGTGGTTAATGTGCCAGACTCAGTGGTTAATGTGCCAGACTCATGACCAAATGGGTGTGGGTTCAGATCCTAAAAAGATCAGACTAAGTCAGCTGCCATGGTGTGTCTCTGGTAAGTTTACATTTTACACCTTGGCATATTCATGTGTTGATATGCTGTTAAACACCATTCAACCAATCAATAGAGTCCGTAGTCACAATTTGTATGTTGAAGATATAACAAACATTTAATGTTGATTGTAAAAGAAATAGCAATGTCATTTACAAATACACATTGAAATAAATGGTTGTATTTTTCAATGCAAAAGCAATTACAGCTTAATAAGTATTCATGCAATATAAACGATGGAAGCAGAATGCAGCTACATGCAAGTAAATATATCATATATACTCGCATTTAATCCAATACCAACTGCAAACTGTACAGACACAGATCTGCAATTGCAAGAATTTACCATGAAAACTTGTATTGCTAATGCAAACTGTACAGACCCAGATCTGCAATTGCATGATTCGCTGGCAGATCTGGGTCTATGCAGTTTCTAAGGACTAATCAGGAGAACAAACAACATAGAACCTGATCTGTCGGCACATTATGTGATGGCAGATCAGGGTCTATGTTGTGTGCATTTGGACCCGGATTATATGCAAGTATAGACCGTAAGACATGAAAAATACTATTATGCATCGTAGTCCAATAAGAACACATAACATTTCTTTAACTAAAAGAAATTTACCATGACTTTGAAAACTTGTATTTCAACTAAACATTTCAAATAGTTACTTAGAAATATCAGATGTACTGAATCAGATTTTAATTTCCATGTTTTTCCTACACCTGAATATTGCCAAGACTGTAGACAAGTCATCTTATCTTAACAATTTTGTGAAAAAGAGGTTAATGTTTAGTACATATTTTAAAATCATCTGTGAATAGAATGAATCAAAATTGCTTGCAATTTGTCAATGTGATTATAACAATATGTTTAAAGCATCAACACATTTAATATCAATGTCTAATATCTATGTTTAACTAAATAAATACAAAATGAAAAGAAAAGTAAATATAACAATTTCCCATGTCTCAAAGCATTGTCCAATATCTCTTAGTGAGATTGATAAGGTTGCATGGTTAGGCAAGTTTACTTTTTCATTTTTTTGTAATGGTCAAGTTAAAAATCTTTACAGTGGATTGTTTTTATTGTATGTCTATAGACAGCTTTAGACTGTTAAATATTCCCTTTTCAATTGATAAAGGAGGCTCTGGCCTAGAGCTAGAAAGGGGTGGGGGTGGGTGAAAGGAGGAGGGAATATAGGATGGATTAAATTAAAGGCCAGCAACCAATCTTTACAAGCTTAAATACAACATATAAATGCATGACTTAAATTCCATAGACTTGAATGGATGAAACAGTAATGGTAGTAATTTACAATACATGTATATATCTGGTAATTGTGTATTTCTGACAAAAGAATAGACAAAGTACCTTATATACTCGCATATAATCTGATACCAACTGCAAACTGTATAGACCCAGATCTGCCGGCGCATTATGCGACGGCAGATCAGGGTCTGTGTTGTTGCATTTTGACCCGGCTTATACGCGAGTATATACGGTAAATATGATTGATTGTTTTCATAACAGAATTCATGGAATTCATAAATTTACACTTTCTAGCCTTAGATAATGATTTCCATAACACTGATTTCTAAGCTTCCAGGACAACAAAATTCCATATTTTATACCGAAGAGAAAAATCATTTTGTAGGGAAACACAACTATGCTGACAGACTTTAGAAATGCAACAAGATCTGTAGTGTTGTCAAGGAGACTACATTTAATGTTTTCATGCCGTACCCCTAATTAACATTTAATTATCAATATTTTTTTCCTAGACACAAAATATGTCAGTCCACTTATAGCTCAATGATCAAAAATTCTTCAAGAAGTTTCTGTAAATAAGCCTTCACAGACACAAATTTAGTTTTGCAACATGTGGATAAATATAGGAGAATGCTCACAATGTTTGAAAGTTACATTTTTAATGTCTGTCAGTATATCTGACAAATCAACGTTTTACTTACCATCTGACAGTTTAAATCCAACTGAAGGTAGGATCTGGAGCAATGTAAGCTTGTTTTTCTTCAAGCCATAGTTATGTAGCCATTTTTTGGTTGATATAAGAGCCCTGACATCCAATTCCCAATCTTTGGATGGGGTCTTCTTCAAGCTAACTTCTGGATTATATTCTTCTTGTGAGGCAATGACACTGGATGAGGTGGTGTCCAGACTCTTGGAAGTAAGGTCAAAGGTGACATCTAAAAATAGACACATTATTTATGTATGATTTTCTATTTATGCAAGTGTATGGTATTTCACTCCTGTTAATTCAACCTTGTTTCCCTGACTAAATATTACTTTCATGGCAATGATGTTGGTGCTACTTACAGTATATAAAATTAGTAAATTAAATATTGCAAAAATATTGCAAACATTAAATATTGCAAAAGTATTGCAAACTGGTAAATTAAGCAACTGGTTTGAATTTATAATTTTCATGAAGCAGAGTAAGTTGAAATAATGAGGAAGAATGTACGTAATATTTAACCCATAATAATATCTTTTTTCTACCAAAAATGGGTCTTTTTGGCGTCCTTACACAATAAAACCTACACAAGATTAAACTGAGCAGGGTACCAGTCACAAAGTGGAGGAACATTGGATTAGAGCTAAAATGAATAACAATACATGTATTTGAATCAGAATACTTTTTTGCAATTATTCTAATAGAAAATTGATATTCGAATAGTCATTTGTTTACCAAGCAAGTTTGGCAGCATTTTGTAAAAGAAACAACTAAGGTGAAATGCAAACAAATTTACGTGGGAATAACTTCAAACCTGCTAAATCACCTGAAATTCTAACTCCGACTTGCAAAGTAATCATAATGTTGTCAATTGCTCACAACATCACCATTTCTATGCACTGTCATTCAGACACTCTTAAAGATAATGCGCAATGAAGATGAAGAACATGGTCATATCAAAGTCAACAAAACATTTACGTATCAATCAACCAGAGCTCAGAAAAACTTGTGAACTGTTGTTGGCCGCTTGTTCCATCAGGAGCAGTTGTAGTCAATCCTGCATACCATTACCACCCCCACCTTCCAATTATTTTACTTTGGAAAGTTAACTCAGTATATTTCTATGTTTGGTTTCTTGTTACAGTTATGAAGTCAAAACACAGCTATCGAATTACCAGTATGCTAAAAATCTTACATTCATTATCCTTTTCTTTATTTTCTTAAAAGTTGATAATGCAGATGTCAGTGTCATATCACTAAGATGTACATGGACCAATTTACATGACTTTGGAACAGAACCATTTATGTTGTAGGGGTCAAGGTGTTTGCTGTTACAATCTTGCTAGTCTCTGATTTAGCTGTGCATTAATACAAAGCCACAGTTATCAGCATATATTTTAATTTGTGCATGCATTATTGAACCTTTTGTTTCCTGTGCCTTTTTGAAAATGACTACCGGTAAACTGTTTGTTGGGAATCCCTCTTTACCCATGAGACTGAATGGCCCACTCCCAAACTTGGTTGAGATAGGGAACTAGCTCTCTGGTACCTGGTCCTTGCAGAGGTTAGATTATACTGTTTATCATTTACAGAAGCCCAATCTATATCTTACATATAAGGCTAGGTCAATACCCATGTATGGGTTTCAGTTAATACAATTATTTATCAAGTTTGAATATGAGTTCTTATAGTTTAGCAGAAAATCCCAACAGGGCTGTCATAAGGGGCGGGCAATACGGGCACCAATTCACATTTTTTTGCTGTAATTTTTTCGAAGTGGTAGGGTGCCAAAGGCGATGCTTGCCTGGGGTGCCATTTCATCCAGCACAAACTTGCAATGGTCCTGATTACCAACAACTGATTTGGACATTTTATTGACCGTTAAAAGGTCAATCAAGTCAGGGATGTATTACAAATTCCTGATGTTTGCAATAAACTTAAATAAATTAAATTGGCCACATGTAAGTGTAATTTTGATTGTGAACAAATCACTTCTCAGAGAAATTTTTAGATAATACGCGGATATAACTGAACAAATAATTGAGTTTCTACCCTTCTTTACCTATAGTCTCCATCTTCAGCACTAAAGGAACGTTTATGATCATGCAGAGTTTGAAAATATACATGGAGAATAACACCTACCGGTACATTCATTTCTTAGTCTGAATCCTCAAAAATGACTCAAAAATGTGATTTAGTTAGATTTAGATGACTGATCTCACAGTATTTGCAATGTGGTTTGGTGGGGGAGGGGGGTCAATAAATACCAAAGTAGATGAAGCAATGAGAATGAATTTGATAACCTTATTAATATCAATGAATATTTTAATCCTATTTGAATACATTAAATGAATATTCAAATATGAAAATTTGGTATTCATTTCAGCTCTACATTATACTATACTTAATACTTAAAGATCAGGCCATTAGCAGTAATATTTGTATGGAATCTTTCTTTAATTTTCTGTGACTTTTACCAATACTTTCAACTCCTACATAGATTCGGTCTGTGTACCTATATAACTTCAATTTTCCAGCAGACCAAAATTATCTTGTGCCTTACTGGTGCAAGACTGTAGATTAAGGCAGCTTACTGGTACCCCACTTTACGGACATTTACCTTGATAAAATGGTGCAAACGACAACATTTTGACTGTTCAGAAAGTGTTCACTTATAATAAAAAAGTACATATAATGTGTACTGGCCATTAGGCCATCTGGTGCACAAAAGTTTTATTTTCACAGATGTCAGCATTGATATCTACAGAAAATAAATTTGTGGTCTAAACCCTATAATCCCATATTCTATGTCTGCTAACAATCAGATCAGAAATATGGACTCCAGATTGGTTCAAGGATGCAATATAGACATCGGGCCAAACCACAAAAAAAACACCATTAACAACTTGCATTGCAATTATGTATTAAAGGTGCCAGAGAAGATTACACAAATCTCAGTTTTAAAAATCTCCAAACAGTTTGGGGCCAGAAAAAAAATAGAGGCTAGTCAGTGCTGCCTGAGAACCGCAAACTAACATATTGACAAATCTAATCTCTTTTCATTGCACTGAGCTAGTTATGTAGTTCACTGCCATGCATACACATACAAGAGTGGTAATTGTTTAAATTAAATATATTAAATATTATTGTAAAAGGTGCTTTACATAAATAATCTGGAACTAA
This sequence comes from Margaritifera margaritifera, assembly GCA_029931535.1. Classification (NCBI taxonomy): domain Eukaryota; kingdom Metazoa; phylum Mollusca; class Bivalvia; order Unionida; family Margaritiferidae; genus Margaritifera; species Margaritifera margaritifera. The sequence goes on along the minus strand of JAQPZY010001489.1, from coordinate 1,057,937 downwards.
AATTCTTTCAAAATCTAATCATCATATTAAAAAGTATGAAAAATATTTTCTTATTTTCTGAGATGTTCATTTATATTGTTAACTTAGGTGAAATATCACCCTTTAATGGGCATGCATATTTAGTCTACAACTTGTATTGCTATATTTAGCGATATCAGACTAGGGAAATTGACAAAGGGCATCATATTACTTTATTTCAAATCATTCATCTTTTCACTAAATAGCTGAAAAAATCTTAAAATCTATTGTTAGTTTTTTCCTTTTTGTTTTGGAATGCATAAAATAATTCTGAAAGGATTACAAATTTATCTTAGAGAAAAAAGTTGTAGTAGTGATATGTCGATATAAATCTCCTGCATTTACACTTTGGACTTGTTATATGTGTTGTTTTATTTCTCTATTTTTGAGTTATAAGTTTTGATCATTGATTAGAAAATAGCTGAATTTTAAAAAAAGATATATTTGAAGAAAACCTATTTCTGAATTAAAATATAAAAACTATATGGTTAATATCTTGTAGAAAAAGAATACTGATGATTTACCTTTATTGCAACTACAAAGCATGATATAAGTTTTGGTAATGACTCAGGGTCTGTTTTTAAAAAAAGATGGAATTTTCTGAATATAAGAGGGATTTAATGATGAAATAATGGTAGGCCTTGAAAATATACTGCAAAATTTGTGCATATTCAGTTGATTTTTCAATTTGATTTTTTACCAATCAGCATGTTGCCTGCAACTGTGCATCGTAAAACAGGCCCTGATTGACTGATCATGAATTAGTCTATATATTTTGAATTTAATTTTCGGTTATTTTATCACTTTAAAATAAGCATCTAAGAATATTTCTAAATGCAAACTCATTTCTCTCTTATTCACTGCCTATTACTTGCACTGTCTTTATTTTCTCCATAAACTTACATTTTGTTTGACATAAAATATTGAAATGTAAAATGCTATTATAAATCCAGCTTGATTTCATATACAACCTTCAACTATGGGACTAGCTACTGTAAAACTGGACTTACTTATTGTAAGCAGCATATTCTTCAGTTTTCTGATAAAAAGTTCACAACAAATATGACTTATTACTTATACTCATGGACATATTTTTTTTATATATATTTGGGTTAATCATCTCTTCATTTATTTAAGACTACTGATCCAGTCAGTGATAAAAGGTTTATTAGCTGATTTTCACTATCAACATCTGGAAAAAGTTGAAAGAAAGAAAGAAAGAAAAGAAAAGACATTTTGGGTAAATGTGTATACTTACTGCCTGAATACGCATTCTTTCGATAAGGGTCAAATTTAAGCAGCTCCCCCATTTTTATTTTTAAAGATAATTTTCCATATAAAATGCTGTATGGTTTGTCTTTAATCAGTTCCACCGGATTTGTGAGAGTTGTTTGGGTTAAGTGGTACGGACCGACCACTCCACTTCTTAAGTAGATTTATTTCCTGAAGAAAAACGGAAAAATAACATTCAAAGTTCTTTTGAGACTAAAATTTAGCCTTTTTATAGTTATGCTGCATTTAATTGAATTTGGTCCTCATAGTAACTCATATTAACAATGAGATCGTTGTTTTGAATTGATGTTTTGTTGACCGCACTTGCTGCTATCCGCCATCTTGTTTACACCCCAGTTGCTTGGAGTTCCGGGACGTTTAAATATGCCTCAGAATGTATAATGTCATAAACATATGGAATGCAAAAAATATTGATGAAATGTGTAAAATTATAATACAAATCCTAAAATAATAATAAATAATTAGTTGCTTTTTATCTAGTCTGGTTAATTAATTGTTTCTATTAATAAAACTTTCACGAAAAGACTCAGTTATCAGTCTATGTCTTAATTAGGACAAAAAACGATGACGTAGAGCACATGAGCTCGACAAAATTAGGAAAGGGAAGAACATTCTCTTAAAATTGAAATAAATGGCACCAAAGGTTGTTAAAATTTGTTGCTGTGCCGTGAGGTGGGCTCCAGTCCTGTTTATAACGGCCATTGTCGTGTGGTCGTACTATGCCTATGTCATCCAAATGTGTATATGTAAGTTAATTGTGATTTTTAGTCTTGAAAACGAATTATATGACCGTGCTTGCGGTAGAAACGAGTCGCCTTTTCATTCACGGTCTCCCTAGACACAATAATGGAGATGAAAATACAGTAATGTAAAAGAAAGTAAAGTAATGGAGTACATAAAAAAAATCATTTTCTTTGGTACTGTTTGTTGTTGCTGTTGTTGTTCATCCATTGACATTATTATGAAAACTGTTGGCGCTGGTGTACTGTAATGGAACTCCAACTTGAATATACAGTAAAGAATACTATACTATGATAACATTTGTATATATATATATATATATATATATATATATATATATATATAAAGTATAGTCATGTAATTCTATTTTATTTTTTTTTCTTCAGTATTTAGTATGGTTGTTATGTACTTTGCTGCATCTCTATGTTCATCTCTGATTTGTCAATCTCAGCTTGGTTGAGTATGGTACTTCTATTGTTTCTGTATACTCCACTCTGAAGTCTTCTCTCATCGGATAGTCTTCCCAGTATTGATCTAACCTTCTTTCAGATGTTTTCACTTTTGTGGCATTGACTACATTTTCTGGTAAACTGTTCCATGTGTCTGCTACTCGGTTGTTGAAATAATGTTTCCATAGGTGAAGGTGGCAACGTTCCTTCTCAACTTTTAGTTTGTGCCCACTAGTAGTTGTATTAGGGTTTAACTTAAACAGCTCAGCTGATGTTTTGTGATGATAAATTTCAGACAAGATCTTAAAAGTCTCTATCATATCTAAAACACAGCCTGTTTGTGAGTAACTTGATAGAAAGCCTTCATAAAGTCCACATAAATTCTGTGTGTAATTCCAGCTTTGTCGAGTATTTCAGTCCATCGATCAAGAACTCTCAGTAGCTGGAGGGAATCGGATCTAACACTGATGAAACCAAACTGTTTGTCACTCAAGAGGTTATGATTAATCATACGATCTGCAATTCTTTTATTGACTAGTTTTTCCATTAGTTTGCATATTACACTTGTTAAACTCACTGGTCTGTAGTTGGATGGTAGAGTCTTGTCACCTTTTTTGAATAATGCAGATATTTGACCAATTTTCCAATTGTTTTATACAATGTTGCTACTAAAACTGCATACATAGTTGTTTGTCAATAGTTTCTGCTAACTCGTATAGAACTTTCAGGTGGACCTGGTCCCAACCAGATGTTTTTGATGTATCAAAGTCCTTCAGTAATTTATTAATTTCCATAACAGTGAATGAATCAGCCCATACAAGTCAAAATGCAAAAGATGTTGAGTTGCTGCCATGTATGCGACCCAAAGAGTTCCATGTCTCGTTGACGAATCCAAGTTGATGATGCTGGTTTCCCACATGTGGGGCATCATCGATGCAAGTTCATCCCACATGAAGATGCCTTAGTCAATGGACGCACAAGAAGCTTCGCTTTTGTGGCCATCAACAGCGAGGTCACAGTCGAAGACCTTAGCCGCAAGTCAGATCTTAGAGACGTATTACAATCAGTTGTCAGTTCTCAATGCAAAGATGACAAAAGATCATTGATTGGAAGAGACAATATCAAGCTGGCACCCGATTATATGCACCACAGAACTTCAATTGACGTGTGGTGTCTTAAAACAGAAACTGAACGAGAAGCATTGTTTCGAAAATTTCACAAAGACGTGTAAAAAAAAGCAAACAGTAACTTCTACAAATGGTAAAATCACTATACCAAAGTCATTTTGGGGAAGGCAAAAACCTCACCAGAGAAAAAGGATGAGAGCTGTGCAAAGGAAGACAATAGCAAAATGAAAATGATGGACAGTGTTAGTGGTTAGTAACTGTGTTCAGGCAAAAAAAAGTTATATGTATATATTAATTCAATCGGGACACAAGGCAACCATAAAAGAGAATAACAAGTTAACAAATTAGATAAAGAAAAGAAAAATAGTAAAAAAACAGCAACAAAATTTTGTCAATTTTGTAATCATTTTCATTCAATTCATATATATATATATATATATATATATATAGTGAAACTCCTCAAAAACAAACCCTCAGGATACTGGAATCCCCTCAAGACCGATTTTTTTTTTAGTCCCAAAATTTTCCTTCTTTAATATCGTCATTTTTTCCCCAGTAAACTGAAACCCCTCAACTCGGAACACCGGAAAAATTTTTGATCCCAAATTTCAATTTTATGCTTAAAAATACCCCATAAACCGAAACGCAGTTGAAACTTGGAAATATATTTTAGCTGCTAAATTCCTGACACACGCTGGAACAGATTAATTATGGTTAACAGGTGCTGTAGTAGTCTGATCGACAAGACAAAGACCCGGAAACTGCCCCAAGGGCATGCGAGGTTAAAACAACACTTGACGCACGTGCCGACACAGATTAGGGCTGACAATAGGCTAATCTAAAGTCTTTGCACCACATTATGAATTATACGGCGTATTTACATATTGTGGAGTATCGTTCATAATTGCAATGGACTTACAGTAAAGTTATAAAAGTACTGTATTTCATTCCTCCTATGTTTCTTGTGACGAGGACTGTATTTCTATGTGGAGCAACTGTATTTATTCCTGTGAAAGGATTCAATTTTCGGTTGGAACATATATTGTTCAGCTAATGTTTCATTAAATGCATGTATTAAAAATGAAATAAAAAATAACAGCTTTCTTAAATTTGTGCACTTTTACACACACAGACACTGATGCATTTGTAATTGCATTCTCTCTCTCTCTCTCGCATCACATAAGAGCTCAGAAAGAGATTTTTATCACATTTGCAGAAGCTTCAGTAAACTGAAAACATCTCAAAACCAGAAAAAAATTGGGTCCCAAAGGTGTTTGGTTTTTAGGAGTTTCACTGTATGTATGTATGTATGTATGTATTTATGTATATATATATATATATATATATATATATATATATATATATATATATATATATGTATATGTATATATATATATATATATATATATATATAAAGAGAGAGAGAAATAGGAAAAATAAAACTGAAAAATCATAAAAAATACAAACAAACAACAACAAATGTTGTTCAGTTTTGTAATCATTTTCATTAAAACATGTTCTGAATATAGCATATTGGTTAACAAAAATGTGTTTATATGTATCATACTGTTTTTTGCTTGCCAGCATTATGTTCTGACAGTATAGAACTAGTCACCTTAAGTGGCTGGGCTCAGTCTCTGGGCGATGATTTCTAAAGAGTAAAGGTCTATCAACAGTATAGTACATCTACAAAACAAAGGCAATAATAATAATAATGATAATATTAAAAGTAATAAAAAAGATGGATTTAATAACAGTTTGATAAAACTTAATGTCAATTTCGGCTGTATAGAACATGGGAATATACATTCTTTTCTCGATTAATAGTGGAGTTTTCAAAACAAAAAAATAAAAATGATGCCGATTCAAAAAAGATGGAACTCTCAAAAGCAGGGTCCTCGTTGACGAGTCCTGGGTGCACTTGGTGTAGCTGATGCTTTTGCCAGTTATTCTCACCTATCATCATTAAATATCATCATCTCATCATCATCATCACTGGTTTTAAAGCTGGTTCTCTGAAGGAAGAGTTGTAAAGCATACTACAGAGAATATCACCATTCCCAAAAACAACGACAATAAAACAATATAATGACGCAATTTGTTATTTTTTATTTTCATATTTATGTCCATACAATACAATTCTAATATTCAATGGTCCTTTACTGCACTTTCTTTTACCTTACATTATTTCCTCACAGTACTGAAAATAACAATTTTTAAATCATGCTTAGAAAAATAAAAACAAGAACTCCTAACTGGAGACATACATACATACATACATACATACATACATACATACATACATACATACATACATACATACATACATACATGTACATACATACATACATACATACATACATACATACATACATACATACATACATACATACATACATACATACATGTACATACATACATGTAGATACATACATGTAGATACATACATACATACATGTACATACATACGTACATACATACATGTACATACATACATACATACATACATACATACATACATACATACATACATACATACATACATACATACATACATACATACATACATACATACATGTACATACATACATACATATATAAATTCATACATAAATTTGTATTTACTACCATGGTATAGTCTACCTTACTGTATATTCAAGTTGTGTTCCATTAATGTAGTGCAACAGCACCATCATATATATCATATTAATGTCAATGGATGAAGACCAACAATAACAAATGGTACAAAAATTATATCTTTATTGTTCGACAAAACTTACAATCAATATTGTATGTGCAAAATGATTTATTGCTTGCTCCATTACTTTAATTTCTTTTACATTACTGTTTTTTCATTTCCATTACTGTACATTACTGTGTTTAGGGCGACCCTTTCATTCATGCACTGATAGAAACATAAGTAAAAGTTAGATTGTAATATAAATTGGTTTTCTCTTAGATCCTTGTAAGAAATAAAAATGTGGAGGCTAAGAGATCCATAACTGTTTACAACCATGAAGAATATTTTACCGATAGCACGGTAAAGTGCTTGAGTGATGCTGATGCCATTTTAAAGGTTAATTTGCCAGAAAAAAACAAAAAAGGCTTTTAAACCAAGTGTCGCAAAGAAAATCGAAGGTATTTGATTAGAAATGTTGCTCTTTGTTTCTTTTTTTCATACCCAATAAATCTCATTTCTTTATTGATTATGCATATGATATATTGTACAGTAGGCTGGTAGATACTATCTCTGTTTTACTACATAGAAAACGTACCCAAAAAATGTTTCAGTGTACTTCTTAATTTTTTATCCTACTGCTTGAGTAATCAATGTGTCAGGCACTTGTCACTGTGAATGATTTTTATTTTCTATCAACGGGTCCGCCAAAGTGCTGGATATTCCAATGTGACCTCTGATGGGAGGCGCTCTAAAGAGAACGTCCTATTATGAACTGTGAAGATATATGTGAATCATAACAATTAAATATTTGAGAGAGTATAATTAATGTGTCGGTTATTTTTACAAATTCATGGTTAACTTTGAACTTGTATACTGTCATTAAATTTTAAAGTAGCGTTTCAGAATGTTCTGCAGTCTACAGAAAAATTTATTCGGCTTTCAAATGATACAAACATGACTTAATTGGATACAAAATTAGGAAATTCATAAAACAGAGCAAAATTGATTAATGTTCAACAGTTGTATCAGCAATTAGTTTGGGGTTATTTCAAAGATATCATTGTCAGTGTTTCAGCTAAGATGTGCCCTTGCATGATTTGTGCAAAATAGACACCAAGTCCCAGAACAAATTAAAACTTAATGCACCAAAAATGGAGAAAAAAATTAACAGGGTGCATTTGTTTTGTTTTTTTCAAACATGAAAAAAACAATCTTTAAACTTTCACAAGCAGTATTTCAACTATAAAATGGTATGTGTGGTAGACAGCCTTTAAAACAGTATTTTTGTGTTACTGCCAGTAGAATCACATGTATGGGAGTTTGGTTTTTATGAACAACAGTTTGCCGCAAGTATTTACTCCAAAACGGAATAAGACCTATAAGACAAGTATGACTACATCTTAAAGGTAAAAAAAAAAAAAGGTTGGATGGGTGTGGCGCTGATGATGACAAAATAGGAAAAGTCATACAATATTATAATCAGATAATGATTCAAATAATAGTTTTATATTTATACTGGACCCTAATACAAGTTTTGCAAATATAGTGGTAAATTTGTACGAGTCTTTTGAAATTTGCAAAACCTCTTCAGCGAGGTAGTTGCACTCTATATACTTGCCACTGAATATCACCATTATTTCATTCATTCTTCTTTTTTTACATTGTTCACTGTAATAGATGTTTTTGACAATAAATGAATTGAATTGAATTAATAAGCATTTGCATTACACAGGAATTATTCTTTACTCAAAACATCCACATCTTGAAACAACAACTATGCTGTCAGAAATTTCAGTATACTATGATTGTACCCAAAAAATGGTTTTTATTGAGAGAGCGGCATGGCTGTTATTCATGATTGGTTTATTTTATCATAATTTTTGCACCAACTTACATAATATCAATGTCAATGGTTCTACCTTTTCTTCATATTTAATGATGCAGTATTTCATCTTGTATGCCAAGTACATACACAGACTTTCATATATTATTGAAACCAAAATGAGGCTGACCGCAGATTAGCAAGATTAAACATGTTGTTACTACACACAGTCCCGCTGTTTGCAAATAAGTGTCAAAGCCTAAATATTACGGTCATAAGTCACATTTCTTACCCCAAAAATTATTATTGAAAAAGAGCTTTCAATAACAGTTAAGTAAAAAACTAGTAATTTTTTTATCTTTTCCTATTTTAGTAACAGTTGAAGATGTTGGAGAAAAGGGTATGTGAAATCTTGTTTAAACAGATATTTTATGTCTGACTTGTTCTTGTAATGAATTGTTTGATTACATACATTGAAGAAGCAAAAATGCCAAATTTATTTCAAAGTTTGGCTTAATAGGCTTTCAGCAATGGGAATCTCATAGAGAGTCCTAATGCTATTTACCGTATATACTCGCGTATAATCTTGGTCCAAATGCAAACAACATAGACCCTGATCTGCCGTCGCATAAATCGTCGGCAGATTAGGGTCTGTGTTGTTTGTTCTACTGATTAGTCCTTACAAACTGCATAGACCCAGATCTGCCGTCGAATTATGCGATGGCAGATCTGTGTATATGCAGTTTGTAGTTGGTATCGGATTATACGCGAGTATATACGACATATAGTGCTCTTTAAAAAATGGAGTCCCAATTCCATTTTCCTGCATTTCTGGGAATCTGATGCACTCCCTATTGTGTAAACGAAAAATCCCATAAAACATGTAATTTGTACACACAAAAACATCGCACACTATCAGAACCTGATAGCTTGAGCTTCTTAATTCTTCTTCAAATACATTACCAATCATAATACATTAGGAGAATATCCAGTACCTTATAAATCCAGCCATTCTAAGTGATAATTGAGATAATGGCATGACATGACATTCCTACTTTCTACTGAATAAAAATTATTTTGAACAAATGACAAGATAAGAAATGCATGAACAACAAATGATGAGATAATTATACGATAAATGATGAAATTCTGGCTTAAATGCAGAAGGTAAGGAAATGCATAAACTGTAAATGATGGGATAATAAACAATAAGCATGCAGGGCTTGGGAGAACCACTCATCCTGACTGGGTAAAAATTGGCATGGCCGAGTAAAACTTTACTACGTACTCATCCCGAGGCAGAGTTGATGCATATTTGCTTCTCGAGAGTAAATCTTAGTTCATTTTCTGCCCTTAACATGCACCAAAAATTCAACATAACTTTTAATGATATTTGCATTTACAGTGACTCTTTTCAGTAATTTAGGCATCAATGTGGAGAAAGTTTCCCTTTCAGCAAGTTATCACACATCTTTATGAGTCAGACCTATGAAAGGTTGAGAGACAGAGAATGTCATAATTTTGTGATTTTTCGTCTGGTCAGAAAAGGTTACTCTTGCACCAGGTTACCAGTATTTTCAAGACTGAAGCTTTATTAATACATTGTTATGCCAGAGAGAACATGCCTGCATATAGTTCTATACGTATGTAGTTATTTTTCTGAAAAATGTTGCCAACTTACATTGGGAATAAGTATTTTAAGTCTCTCAGCCGATTTCCACCAACTTTCACACAGTGCATGTCACTGTAACCTATTTATAAAGCACATAATGTCAAAACAGCAGCAGATTGTCTGAAATTTAATTGGTACCATGAACTGGAAACATTCCAGTTTTTTTGGCGAATCAGCAATCTTCCCTTTTAAGGCATCCTTGAGTAGCTGTCTGAATGAAGGTTTGACTAAAATGGATCATTTAGTACAAAAGTTGGTGGAAAATGAGACAATGGAATTATTCTTCCAAATGCAAGTTACCAACATTTTTCTTGTGAAAAACAATTACATATTTATATAAATATCTGCTGACATCGTTTCTTTGGCTTGACATTGTATTAATAAAGCTGCACTGTCTTGAAAATACCAGTGAACTAGGGCAAGTGCAACACTGTCTGACAAGACAAAAATCATACAATTTGGATATTCTCTGTTTCTTAATCTCTTCAAGATGTGTGATAGCTTGTTGAAAAGGAAAATTTCTTGACAGTAAAATGACACCTATATTACTGAAAGGTGTCACTGTAAATGTGAATAGGACTAAGAAATCAAGGATTATGTGTGCAACTGCAATTTCTCAAGTTACAAATCTTGTCTCTTAATATACATTTATTTAAGCAGACATGTATTAGAACACAATATGTTCATGTTTTGAACCCATTTTAGTATTGAGCATGCATCAGGTACCTGCAGTTCTTTAGTAAAAGTGTAAGCAGTGTAGTGGAGAAGTATACTGTGTACAGTACAATGAAGACAGGGACAAGTAACTTGCAACATACTATCCCAGGTACGAGTGCTTGGAAAAAATTTCCTTAGCCCTGAATAAGGATAACAGACAACAAGATTCTAACTTAAATGCAAATGCTGGAGAAATGCATAAAAAATGAATGCTGAGATGATAAATGATAAATGATGAGATTTTAGCTTAAAATGCAAATGCTTAAGAAATGCATTGGAAATGAATTTAAAACGCATTTTAAATGCAAAAGAAATGCACTCATGGTACTGTATGATCAGAACCGGTCTTCATAGTTTTACATTTGGGGCCAGTGCTGAGTTGGTATGGTGGTCCATCTGGACTAGTGGTGGATATGCCAGCAACACATGAACAAGTACTGCTAGGGTTATCTTTCCAGAGATAGTCAGTACTGGACTTCGCCACCATATATCAGCCAGCTATGGACAACACCAGCTCAGATACAGCCTCGACTTACACCATCGATTTCCAGGACTGGGTGCGTGATCCATTTTCCCAGTATACCCAGGCCCAGTGTCAAGACAGAGATAGCACTGGATGTGCCTGCCTCAGCCCTCGTGCTTTGTATACCCAGCACCAGAATTGGTGAACAGTCTCTCACTGCCCAGTACCAGTCTCCAGGAAATATTGCAGATCAGCATTGGACAGGTGCATCACCAGTCCCAGCTCCATCGCAGTCTGGTACATACTGTGATGATGCTCCATTCACAGATGCTTGGACCCTGGGTAGACTGTCAATAATTTACAAAGTGAAAACCTGGAGATACCATTTTCCAACCTGGCTAGACCTCCAGCCTTGTTCACTGTCACACTCAACCTGTTTCGCCAGCTAGAGTCGTCACATACATCGCAAGAGTCATCTTGATCACACTACTCTTGCACGTTTGAAGACTTGTGCTCACAAGCATCAATCAAGAAGGTTTTTGCAGCTTTTCTTGCCTGAGTTTGTGAGTGCCTGCACGTAGTCTTGGGGGATGTAGAATAGACATGATGAGCATGTCAAAGGAGGTGACTAATGGAGGTGATAGCTGCAGTGGCTCAGTGGTTAGCATGCTGGACTCCAACCATCAGATCATTCCAAGTTGGCTACTATGATGTGTCCTTGGGCAAGGCATATACTCCTATTGCCTTAGCACTAAATAACCTACTTGTGTTGCTTTGCCATTAAACACCAAACAACACGTACTCCATTATTTGCCACATAAAGTTCCTGCATACGTCGATCTAGTAGTCAAGAAATCAGCTACCATTCAAAACAACTACCTCACACTGGTTAAGTCACTGATATACTCCATTGATTTGAGAGGCAACTTCAGAACCCAAGAGTCTACAGGCTTTTCACATCAGATTTTCAATTCAGCTTTCTGCAAGAATCATACACTCATATTTATTTGACATGGGGGAATATTCTTTATATGTAGATTTAAACTAAATATCTCGATAACCATTGATGACATTTGGCTGAAATTGTTAGCTTTTGCATAAATCATCATACTGAATACTTTAGATATGGGGGACTTGGGTCTGCCATTAAAACATAGAAGAGGCTTATTGATTTTGGGGTAAAAAGGTCAAAGATCATGGTCATTGTGGATGGCTTGCAATTAAAGTAATAAAGAAACCTTTAGATTCTGGGATCTAAAGGTCAGAAGTCACAGTCCTGGTAAGTCTCATAAAAAAAATAATGGTTTCCTTGCATTAAGTTTATTTCAAGACCACATATGAAGACCAGAGGCCAAGGACATTGAGATTTCTTGGTCATTAATCTCTCAAATCAGCCATAGCATTATAGATGCAGTTTTCTTATTAACGCCCGCTGTACTGATATTGCTCGCTAGGTGCATAGCATTAGTGTCCGCCATATCACTAGGGAAATAGATTGTAAACACCCATAAAGGATTCCACTGATTGCACAAATTTTATAAAAGAATATTTACATGCCATATTTGTAGGAAATAAATTCACAAACCATGCACTTCAAAGTGAAGTGGCATCAAAACAGTATTTAAATTCTAATTGATATTTCTCTTATTGAAAAAGGAATGCAGGTTTTTATGCAGGAAAACTGGTTGTCAGCAACCCCAGATAGAATTTTAAATGAAGACACACTGCTTGAAATTAAATGTCCAATGCCTACTAACTGGACCAAACTGGATGAACTTTTTTCAAACAAGAAATATGATGTCCAAAAGAGTGGCAATGACATTCTGTTTATTAAGAAGAAAAGGAATAGAGGATTCTGTATGCAAATACAGATGACAATGTTTTGCACTGGTCTTAGGAAATGTAAATTTCTTGTATGGCTTAGTGTAGGTGACCACAAGTTTGTGAATGTAAGATGTGATGAAAATTATGTTCATGTAAATGGCCATGTTACAAGACTACGTACATTTTATGGAGAGGAAATGATGTCACGTATAGTTGTTGAAATTGAAGAAGATTGCTTATTGTTCAGTAAGACTTGCAAAATGTATGCGTCTGTGACTATAAATTTATATAATTATAGTTTTATGTTGGTTCTGATTTTTTAATCATGTTATGATGTCAATGAATGTGTCATTTATTTAAATTACAGATTTGGGAAAATAAAATTTAGTCATTGTATGTGTCAGTTCAAGTTTCACCTTTAGTCAAGTGAAAAAACATTAACTCGTAAGAAAAAAATATGAGTATCTTCGGGCCTAGAATATAAGATAAATTTCCTTGTAGCAAGAAGGACCTGTAGATTGAGAAATTTACTAGTCCTACTGAATCTTCACTAGTCCTTCCCACAAAACAATGTTAGTTACATATCTAGATTAACATCACTCCAGGGAGAAGGTGATTTAAAAATCTGCTTTTTTTTTCAACTATGAATTTATCACCTGCTCATCTACCAAATGCCTTTGAAATAAACATAATTTGCCCATGTGTAGATATTCCTACAATATATTTGGCATTGTTATGCAATTTATAATCGCTGTAAGTCTCCCCTCTATTTTTGAGATTTGAGATTAGTTGGCCTTGGAATAAATGTTTCTACACAATCAATAATGCATGTACATGTAGTCCAGGGCAACAGTCTCTAATTATTTCTCTTGGAAGTCATATTATCAGTGATTTCAACTTATCTGCTAAGATTGGAATTCAAGAATTTAAAATCATGCATGTCTATCTGACAGCATAGACCAAAATGTAAATGGTACCAAATACGCAGTTTCATGCGCTTGTTCATATATTTCACACATTGATTTCTTCCATAAATTGTGTTTGCAACAATTATTTGAACATCCATTGATGGAACATGAACTACCTCCACATTTTTTTATATTTTCCATCGCTATCCATGTCAGTTTTTAAGGGAAAACAAGCAAAGATAAAATGTAAACAAAAAGACTGATGTTGTTCTGATCACAGCATGTTCGGTATCTAATGTTTCTTTCACTATCATCATGACTGACACATCACATGATTGGTTAATGGCTGTGCTTATGAAACAGGGGTCAAGTACTGATAACGGTGTCTATAGATTACTGTTAAACATGGAGCAGGCATATAAAGGCCATTCATGGTATTCGTGTTAACACTGCAGGGACAGAACATTATTCTAAAAACTTGGTTGCCCACTGAGAGGACTCAAAAGTCCGGGAGCCCAGCAACTCTATCTGGTTGCCCCAAATCTCTGTAGTTAGTTCCAGGGACACTACATAATTTTCAGATTTTTGTATATCATACAAAAAGGTTTAAAACAGTTAATAACAGAAGAACAACTTTGTTTAGGCAGCAACTTTAATTCATATCAAAATATCATCTGATATGAAATAAAAATACATTTGTATTCATTTGTGTTTTGTTTTGTGTAATTGAAACTTTATTGATAAAAGAGGTAAAAAAAAATAATATATATTTCAAAAGAGGTAAGGCATATACAATGTATAATTTATATAGATATGTAACATTTCGTAAAGGAAATAAAACAAACCTTGATTGACAGCTTTTGCTAATTACTTTCAAAGCAAAACAGTTGTGTAATGTTCCACCGTGATGGTTTGATTTCATTTGTGATGGCCCCAGGTTTTCTTGCTAAGAACAAGTTCACACTCATCTGAAATCAGTCATTTGTCTTGGAACTCGACTTAGGGTACCGGTAGTCATAATCAGTATCTATAATCATCTGAAACTGATCATTAATTTCTGAGTTATCAGAAGACATCTTTTGAATACAAGTAATTTCCGTTTAATCAATTACAATTAAAAGAATACCCTGTAAAAATAATTACTTTCTAATTACTACTTGATTACATTTGCATGATATAATACTTGGGTAATGTGATTTTGAATTAAAACTAATTTAAAAAATTGCAAATTGTGGATGAAGATGGAAAATTGGGGCATTGTGCTCAAAAATTAATTACCTAACTACAATTCTACATTTGGAGTGCTCTACTGCATGTACCTACTACAGAACTCTAGTTATAAGTATGTAGATAAATACTTTTAAAATGTGTAATATCCAGAAATATATTTGCAATTCACAGAAAAGAAATATGATTGAAAATAATCAAAAAGTAATTGATTACATTGAAGAAAGTAATGTAATTTATTCAGTTATTCTCCTCAAAGATTATTTTGATTCTAATTGTAATTAAATTGATTACATATGAAAATAATTAACCCAAAGTCTGCTTGAAACCACTATGACAGTCTTCTTTGTACTCGTATTCCCAAGGGCATCTTCTGGACCTGTAATTCAAAAGGGGAGACCACTCATCTGAATTCATTCCAGCAAGCAGTTGATGTTTTAGCACTTTTATTGTTAAGAAAAGCCAGAAGATGTGGTTAACATTTTTTTTGCTTGGCATGGCTGGATTTGTGATTAGTGAATGTTCTAACATATTATGATCGAAGTATTATCAAAGAAACATTTTACTCCAAGAATTGGTTTCAGTTGGCATTTTTGTGCCCTGGATCTCTCATGGACCATTGGTTAGAGCTGCAACAAAAAATACCACTTTCCCAGGCGAATATTTATTTACTTTATTTGAATGTAATCCAAATATTTGACTATATCCATAAATATGATTAATTCAGTTGGAGCCCTCCTGCCCTGATCAGAACACATCCCTTCTATTACCACTGGAAGAATTCATTGTCAGTGTTGCCCCTGCCCCCCCCCCCCCAACTTTATAGAGTGAAATAAATTACTCAAATTGTAAATCATATAAACATAACAATGCTTCAAACAGTCCACACATTTTCTAAAATATCTGGATTGTCGTAATGGGGTTTCTTAAACTACAGTTTAGTCCAAACCACTCACCACTACATTGAAAAGAAGACTATAATATTTGCATCTTTAATGAAAATGATATTCATTATACCAGTAGTAACAACTTTTCTGTCTTGTTATGAGATGTGATCTTTATTTTATTTTATATTTTTGTATATGGCATCACTGTTGATGGCTGATATATTGAATAGATGAACATGTAGAGCAACTTGTAATTACCTGTTCGAATCAAGATTTAGAGTTGTTCAACATTTTAATAGAAAGAAAAGTGCATTTCTATGCTCCCTATTCCTGTTTCTGTTCAATCGTTACGAGACTTGGGAACTTCCACCACCAGGTGGTGAGTCTGGAATACCTCTTGTTTCCCCCTAGGTGCTATGGATGAGTTTTCCCATGGCCCCACTGGTCAGTGGATTGGACAGGCTGTATGCCCTCCCTGTCCCTCCTTCTGCTTTGTTAGTGAAGGAATTGGAGGTGGGCCACCACTCATCCTCTTCTTTATCGAGAGGGGATCGTCCTGTCTCACCCCACTAATGGAGACAGGACAATGATTATCCATTCTAGTTGGCTCCAGTCACGTTGGCATCTTATCCTCATCCTGGATCTGTGTCCAAATCCTTCAGGATCTTCAGATGTGAGAATTCTCTCCAGTCTGGAGCATCTTCTGGGTTGCAGAAAAAGTCGATCTTCATCTGCTTTCCCACTTGATCATGGTAAGGGGTGTAGCACAGAAACTGGCTCAAGGCCATAAGTCAGCCAGACAACAGAGGGATTGGTTAGTCCCCGCTTCCCCATGTGGCAGTGGTTTAGTAGGTGGTTACAGGTTAATTCACCTGCTTGGCTGCTCAAGCCTCCTGGTCTGGATTCATGAGAGTCTGTTAGGCATTTCCACAGGGACCTGGACCTGTCTCCCAGTCAAGATGCTTGAATTTATGGAATTTAAGGTGCACACTTTAAGGGAGAAGTCTTTGTCTGCAGATGCCTTACAGAGACTCCTTGAGGCTGTAGCCAAGACAGCAATACAGTTGCCCTCGCTGTCAATGGCACTGTCAGCTGAGCTGCTCCACCTATGTAAGGTACTTCTAAGGTCTTGCTGGATCTATTCAGGGTGCCGCTGCCGGACTTGGATTAATTATTTGGTGGTTTAATCCCTGAGGTAGCCGCTCAACAGCAAAGGGATCAACAATTCCAGTTGTTGGCTGCGATTTCAAGGCCCAGCTAAACTGGTGAAGACGTGCCTTCAGCCAGAGAGGTTCATGGGTCCCCTGCCTAAAAACAATTTAAGCAGAGGGCCCAGCAGAACTGACAGACTCCTTTTAAAATCTCCTCCTTGCCTCTTATTCACTAAACAATGCAGCAGTGTAGGGCAGGGTAGGAAGTCTATGGACTCTTGCACCCACACTAAGAAGCAAGGTAGTTAACACTGGGGAGTCACTCCCTCTCC
Source organism: Margaritifera margaritifera (assembly GCA_029931535.1). Lineage (NCBI taxonomy): Eukaryota > Metazoa > Mollusca > Bivalvia > Unionida > Margaritiferidae > Margaritifera > Margaritifera margaritifera. Next base: position 1,040,626 of record JAQPZY010001489.1, on the reverse strand, counting down.
TGCTAAGTCCTCCTCTTCCCAACAGCCCAGTAGGTGCCAGACTGGGACAGCTTTTTAGAGACCTGGCTGAGCCTGACAGACAATTCATGGGTCCTCTCCACAAGGAGAGGGTTACCAGCTTTGTTTCCAGGACCCTCAGCTTTATCAAGAACCCCGATTTGTTTTCGCCAGACCAATCAGGAATTCATAAGGGAAGATGTATGCACCCTTCAAATGAAGGGGGCAGTAGAGTTGGTGTTAATTCCCATGATTCTGTTTTCAGATCTTAGTTTCAAAATAAGTGCATACTTTTTTGGCATATAACCAATCTTTCCCTGTCAAACAAGTTTATTCAGGAGGAGCATTTCAGGATGAAAACATCAGCTTAAGTCTGGAATGCCATATAGGTGAATGAGTGGGCAATCTCCATAGACCTCCAGGATGATTACCTACACATTCCCATCTGTCCGCCCAAAAGGAAATTCCTGCAGTTCTGAGGTGTTTCAATATCTGGCTTTTCTCTCTGGCCTAGCTTACTTGTCCAAAGTCTTTACCAAAGTGATGGGAGTAATAGCAGAGCTCTTGAGATTGTTGTGGGTGCCCATCATTCAGTATTTTGATGACTGGTTCATACACAGTGTTCTCAGATGTATATTACTGAGAGACCTGTTAGTCTTTTGGAAGACTGTGGGTTTAATCTCCAATTTCGAAAGTCAGATCTGATTCCTTCTCAGAATTTCATGTTCGTGGGGATGAATTTCATGTTCTTCCTTTCAGGATCGCGCAGGTACTGTCCATAACAACAAGATTGTTTGATAGGACTTCATTATCTGCTTGTGTCAGCCTCTCTGTCCTGGGGTCCCTGAACATGGTAGCAGTTCTAGTTCCTCTAGGAAGACTTTATCTGAGGCCTGTCCAGTTTCTACTGCTAGCAACTTGGAGACCACACAGAGACCTACCTCAGCTCAGATTCCATTGAGAGATCCAGGTTCTGTCACCATCTCATTTAATGGATGAATCAGGATAGGTTTCTGGGAGGAGTTCCGATACAACCTCCCCCCAACCTCATTCTTTCTTGTATACTGATGCTGCAGATTCTGGCTGAGGTGCTTACCTGAGAGAGAGGGAACAGTCCTTCAGGGTTTGTGGCCTGGGCAGGATTCTTCCCTGCATATGATCAACTTAGAATGCATGCTGTTTTTCTAGCACTACATGGTATATCAAGCTCATAAGACACAGCTGTGGTATGGTTGTCACTGACAACACATTGGTCATAGCATAGCTAAGACACCAAGGTGACACTGATGCCCCTTCTCTTTGCTTGGAAGTCTGGAACCTCCTTTGATATCTCAGAGGGGATCACTCAGAGTCCGCCACATTCCAGGCAAGAGAAATATTCTAGTGGACAGCTTGCCCAGGCAAGGGCATCCAGTCCTTATAGAATGGTCTCTGCACCAATTGGTAGCAATGAATCTTTTTTGACAGTGGGGAAGCGGATGGTAGACATGTTTGCAATGAGGCTCAACAACAAACTATCACTTTATGTCTTCTCAGTGCCAGACCAGAGCACATGGGTCGTGGACACTTTCAGTTTGAAGTGAAATCAACTCTACACCTATGCCTTTACACATTTCAGAATAATCCTTCAAGTTCTTCACAAAGTCAGGACTTTGACATCACAGCCATATAGCCCTCCTGTAGCACCAATAGTTGTGGTTCAACAGTCTCCTCAACCTGTTAGTGGACAACCCCAGGGAGTTACTGCTGAGGAGGGACTTGCTGTCACAGCACAACAATCCACAGATGCTGCAACTTCATGCCTGGCTCATATCAAACAATCTATCCACCAAGATCAATTTTCAAGCAGGGTGACTACATCACTCAGGCTGGCAGTCGACCTCCAAGGTTTACAATGCCAAGTGGAGAGTATTCTATAATTGGCACAGTCAGCAGGCCATTGATCTGATCTGCCCCTTTTTGACCCCAGTTGAGGATTTTCTTCTGTTTCTTTTTGAATAAAAAGAGTACTTTCTTTTCACCATTAAGGGCTAACGAGCAGCCCTTTCTAGTATTCTTGAGTTCTCAATGGGCTGCAGCATATCATCAGACCCTCAGCTCTCAGAAATTATCAGGTACTTTGACCTCCACAGACCAGTCTCACGCTCATTAATGCCCTGGTGGAACCTGTATTAATTGGTCATTATCTAAACTTCCTTATAAAACTCTAAGTGAGACTTCTTTTGAGATCTTACCTTAAAGATGGTCCTTCTTCTTTCTTTAGCATCAGTGAGGAGAAGGAGCGAAAGTCATACTTTATCAGTGTAAGAGGGCTTTCTTCCTTTCAGAGGCAACTACTATTAAGTCTTTCTTCTGTACCAACCTGACTTTCTGGCAAAGTGTCAACTACCTTTGGTAGCTCCTGAACCAATTCAGATCCCTAGTTTCAGTTGCATTTGTGCTAGGGGTAATCAAGAGTGACTTCTTGGTCCAGTCAGAGCCTCACCTTTATATTTGGCTGGATCAAAAGGGAAAATATATGGTCAGAAATGTCTTTTTTTTCCCTCTCATATCTCGGCATTCACCATTTCTGGGTGGATTAGTTTGACTATCAAAAGAGCTTATGAATCTGTCACAGAGGGAGATCTTTCCTTTGTGAGATTCAAAGCACATGAAGTTTGTGCTATTGCTGCATCTTCTTTTGGGGGTCTCACTCCACTTTCTGTTTGTTCTGCCTTTGTTCGATGGTGCACCAGAGTGAAGGCATTTATGCATTAGGTCTGTCAACCCAGCAAGTTGTCAAAAAGCCATCTTCCAGTCTGCAGTAGCTTCCTACTGGAACATATGGTAAATTCTTTCTGGAAAGTTCCGCAAAGTAATAATAGTAGGTATTGTATTAGCGCTATTAAAATGTGCTTTTTTTTGTGGGGTAAAACTAATTTTAATTATATACTACCAATCTGCTATTATTACAAAATTCACTTCTCTTTCCCCACTCTTATGTCCTTTAGTCTTAGTCCAAGTCAAAGAAAGAATATTTTCTGACTGATGGAAGTGACTTAGGCATCAGACAGAGACTGTGTTGTTTTTGTCTAGACCCGCAATTACTAATTGGAGGATGTAATTTTCACCTTGAATTGGAGACTAGCACCTGGAAAAGAGATAGCAAAGGAATAATAGCAGGTAAGTATTACATAATTAAATTAGTTTTACCCCCAAAACTACATTTTATTCCATTCTCAATAAATAAAACCATTTTTTGTCAGTGAATATGTTTTTTCATTGATGTTAGGAAAGTTACATATCGGCAAACAATACTGGCACTTAGAGTCATTTATGGACCTCACACTAATAAAAGCGTGGTTAATAGGAAAAATGCTGGTCCTAAGGAGGACAGTACTGGAAAGAAAGGTGGTGTTTAAATCTGGCAAATGAAACTGGAACTTTTTATTTGTGAAAAATTGCACATGCCTAGGACCAAACTCTTGTTGTCAGGCACTTTCCAGCGGAAAAAATCAACTAGTCCTGGGCATCAGCCTGTCCAGTATGTACAGCCCTGCCATACTGCAATGCTCTGTCCTAAGCACATGGCTATTGTAGTCTCAAGGACATCACACATCAGCATTGACATATATTCTGACATTTACTTTTACTACTGTGGGACATTTTCCTATTTTCCTACTGATAAAGAAACTTAGTATTAACTTCAAAAATATTGTTTGTAAATGCAAAGTCATATGTAACAAGACTAAGTCTCTTATATATCGAATAATTAAATGGGAATTTTTTTGTTAGAATATTCATAAATTCTTTTAATTTGATGTTCAGTTGTTTGTTTCAGTTGTACCACCAGAATAGTTCCTAACTCCCAGAAATGCACAAAATATGCTTTGGATTCCCAGTTTTAGCAAAAGTTCTATCTAAATAACATTTTCCAGAAGGCCAATAAATGTTTAGATTTTCCTGTGCTGAAGGGCAAGGGATTTTTCAGGTCCTATTTGCCTGTTGCAAATCCAAGAATCCTCTGAAGTGCATAATAGGACACTTTAACACCATACAGAGTAGAATATAAATGATTCATTATGTTGAATTTCCCCTTTGCTAATGTCATCAGAGTAATCCGTATGTTATGATTTGTATGCAAAAGTAACAAGAGATATCTTCATTATCTAAATACCCTTACATTCTTTCTTCTTTAATTTGTGATGAGGATGGAAAATACCATGGTGAATATTGTACAGTAAAACCTGTCTTGAAAGACCTGTGCTTTGAGAGATCACCTGTCTTAGGAGACCATATTCTCAATGCATAGATTTATTGGTTATATAGTGTTATGACCTGGCATGAGAGACCACCTGTCTTTAGAGACCATTTTGTTTTAGAAAACTTACATTTTATATATATAGACCATTTTGTTTTAGAAAACTTACATTTTATATATATAGACCATTTTGTTTTAGAAAACTTACATTTTATATATATATATATATATATATATATATATATATATATATATATATATACTCACATATAAGCCAAATAATTTAGGAAAAAATAAAAACCTGGAAGAAGGGAGGTCGGCTTATCTGCTGGACAAGGTCTGTTATAACTGTACTAGCACCATCTAAACCATTAACCAAGTCACCTCAGTACATGAGGACCTTGGGGTTCAGGTTAGATATATATATATATATTTGTCTCACACTTATGGGTTGGCTTATGCGTGGGTCATGAAGTTTTTAATGGTTTTACCTATTCAGTTTGGGGATCGGCTTATACCTGAACATGCTTATATGCGAGTATATATGGTATATATATGTGTGTGTGTGTATGTGCATGTGTGTATCTGGAAGAAAGAAATCTATGAACAATTGCCATGTACTGTACCAGTATTTTTTATTTCCAGTGATATACATATTACTGTTTCACCCATTATTTATCCTATTTGGCTGGGCATATGCAAGAACAATATTCACACCAGTAGGAACAGTACCTCGCAAGGTAAGTAAAACTTAATGTGTTCTTTAGTTAAAAAAAACATAATGTTTAGAATCAGTTTGTACCTAATGTAGTGATGTAGCAATTACCTTGATGAAGCCACCTCTGAGTCATTGGTTTTAAAAAGCAAATTGATGATTTCAAAACTTACCTGAAATATAAATGCATTTCAACTTGAAAGGGATTTTGCAATTCATGTAGTAGGGGAATGGTAATTAGAAAACTATGAAAGTCTTATTAGCTGGTCTGTATCAAGTCCTGGAGACGTGATTATATACCCTGGGTGTTGTCTGCATCATTGGGGTCTTCTGTGGTCTGGTTATTTTCCATCAACTCAACCTGGATGTAGATGGCTCCAACAAAACAGTGTACATGTTCAACTTTGGGGGTTTTTTTTCCTGCCACTGCTGCCAGCTTTATGCTGATATCTTTCTGGAACTTAATCAGGGTGTTCTTTACATCATTCTTAACCACACAGACAAATATAGGTCATGGTGAACTATTCTCTCCTTAATGACTTTTTTTTTTTCTTTCAATTTTATTATCCCAGTAATAGGTTGACCACTGGGTCGGGGAACCATCCCAAGGTCACCTTACAATCAAACATTTCTGGTTATCCGATAATCCAGGGATAATAAATATAATGTACAGAAAAAGAAAACATACACATACAGGTGCATGCACAAATGCATATGGTAAACAATCTCTTTAGATAGACAATATAAATAGACGAACACAAGTATACAGCATCTTGGTGACATAGACTTTGTGATATTACAGTATTTTGTTCCTGTTTACCATCAAATCAGACCCAAATAGATATAATGAAATGCAAGAAGAGAAAGGATTCTTACACAAGTTACATATTCATTATCAAGGTCCATTTTTGAAGAAATTGGTCCTCTTTTTATTTAACTTAGCAGCGTATTTTTCAATGTTCTTATGCATTTCAACTATTTGCTTAAAAGCATAAATGGAAGGATTTTGCATATTGAATCTGCAAGTGTAAATATAATATTTTGCCAAAATAAGCAAGAAATTACACAAACTGTCCAATTGTTCACTTCCTAAAAATATTTCTTTTTTGGACAAGTGTACAATATTTGGGCAAGAAGGTGCAAAATGTTCAATAAAAAGGTACCAAAACTGTGAAGTAATGTTGCAATCATAGAAGAGATGTTCAATACTTTCGTTATCACTCTTACAGAAAGTACATTTGTTGTTGTCTAATATGTTAATTCTTTTCAAAAAAATTGTTAGTAACAATTATTCTATGGATTAATTTAAAGTTAAAAGAGATCAACTTGGTATCCTTAGTACAACATTTCGCCTGGCTATAAATCTCAGACCACTCCTCACTACTTATATTTATATTTAATACTTGCATCCAAGTTTCTTGCTTAGCAGTGTGTGGCCTTTTTTTCTTTTTTAAAAGATCTTTGTTAACAAACTTGAGTGAATTTTGTTTTTGCAAGTTTATTATTTTATCCTCCTGCTTATCAAAATTATTATGTACTAAATGGTTTTTGATAGCATCTTTCCATGATTTTGGAATTTTGGATATTAAGAAGTATTTCAAGAAATCATTGCATCTAGTTTTTTGTTTTATAATTTCAAAAGGTATTAAATTACTGTGATCATCTACTAAATCATTCAGAATTTCAATACTGGCTTCTGTCCAGGATTTGTATTGATAGAATATTCGGGGGGGGGGGGGGGGGGGGGGTGACAGAATTTAAAATACTCAGAGATAAATACTCATTTGGACTTTGCAGTTCCTCTTTCCGATTACGTGCCTTAACTAATGAGTGTTGTTGACAGAATAACATTAATGTAAAAGATTTAGTTTTTTAGCTCAACTGGTCATAGACCAGAAGAGTTTATGGGATGGCCTGTAATCTAACATCTGTTTGACTGTTAGCACAAGTTTGTTATCTCTACTCCTCCTCAACTACTTGGAGGATTGCCATTAAACTTTACATACACACATTCATCCCAAGGTCTAGTTGGTCCTAAAGGAAAATGGTGCTGTTGAGACATTCAATATGGCCACTGAAGCAGCCATCTTGAAAATCTTGTTATCCCTACTCCACCTGAATGAATGGTCATATCAACATGGGGTTTTCAACAAAAGACTTCTTATGATGTCTAGTTGGTCCTAAATGAAAATGGTGCTGATCTAATGTCCAAAATGGCCACCAGGGCAGTTATCTTGAAACTCTTATCACTACTCATCCTGAATGGAAAGTTGTATTGACATTTTGTTTTCACCAGAAGACTTCTTACAATGTCTAGTTGTTCCTAAATCAGAATGGTTCCACTTAGATATCCAATATAGCCATCTCAGTGGCCATCTTGAAAGTATTGTTACCACAACTCCTCCTGAATGGATGGTCATATGAGCATGGGGGTTTCACTAAAAAACTTCTTATGATGTCTAGTTGGTCCTAAATGAAAATGGTGCTGATTTGACATCCAATATATCTGCCACAGTGGCCATGTTGAAAATCCTGTTATCACTGCTCCTTCTGAAAGGAAAGTCATATTGTCATGGAGTTTTCACCAGAAGTCTTCTTATGATGTCTAGTTGGTCCTAAATGAAAATGATGCTGCTGAGACATCCAATATGGCCATCACAGCTGCCACCTTGTAAATCTTGTTATCGCTACTCCACCAGAATGGATGGTCATATCAACATGGGCATGTTCACTGAAAAGATTTTTTCTGATGTCTAGTTTGTCCTAAATGAAAATGGTGCTGATCTGATATCCAATATGGCCACCACTGCAGCCTCTTGAAAACTTACCGCTGTTCCTCCTGAATGAAAAGTCATATCAACATTGGGTTTCACCAGAAGTCTTCTTATGATGTCATAGTTGGTACTAAATGAAAATGGTGCCAATATGATATTCAGTATGACCACCATAGCAGCCAGCTCGAAAATCTTGTTACATGTATTACTCCTCCTTAATGGAAAGTGATATCAACACCAGAAGACTAATTATGATATTTAGTTAGTCCTGAATGAAAATGGTGCTGATCTGACCTCAAATATGGCTGCCACAAGGAACATATTGAAAATCACCAATTCTTCAGAATGGATGGTCATATCCACATGGGGTTTCACCAAAAGTCTTCTAATGGTGTCTGGTTTGTCCTAAATGAAGATGGTGCTAATCTTGCATCCAGTATGGCTGCCACAGTGGCTAATTTGAAGATCTTGTTGCTGAAGAATATCAGAGATGGTTTCAACACTCAGCAGTTAAAAAGAAGAAATGGTCTTATATTGAATTCCTGAAAAGTCTTTTCAGACAGTAGAGCATCAGTTGCTTCAAGGGACTCTTGTTTTACTGGTGAATCTCTAGCTGTATATATGCTTTGCTCATGGAATCTGGTCAGGGTGTTCCTTGCATCATTCTAAAGCAGCCCAGATGAAAGTTGGTCAGAATGACCTGCTTTTCTTGCATTAAATTAAATGACTTTGTTGTTTACAGGTGTGCCCAGGGTAAAAAGATTTGTTCACCTGGTAGACATGGTATCTACTCTGAACTTGATCAGGGTATTCCTTGAATCCTTGTGTACCTCCTCTGAGAGAATGTAGGTCACAGTGACTTACTTTAATTACATTTATTTCTTTAATGTATGCAGCTTATCTACAGCATGAAAGTTTTAGTTTCTTTGAATATCATGAGTTGTAAATATGGTGTCTAAAAGTAACTTGGTCAGAATATTCCTTGCTTCATGGGAAGCCTGCCTAGGAGAAAAAGATCACAGTAGCCAACTTTTCATGCATGAATCAGTAACTGTTACTTACAGAAGAAGTTGTTTGACATACACACATACATGAACAGAGCAGTTGGAAGGATCATGCATGAATCAGTAACTGTTACTTACAGAAGGAGTTGTTTGACACACACATACATGAACAGAGCAGTTGCAAGGACCATATGGTCCTTGTCTGTTTCTTCGATGTGTGAAGGAATAACAGTTGCAACCTCAGACAAACACTGATGTACATGTAAACTTGATTGTCTCTCTGAAAAGGTGGCTGAAATATTGATTGAAAAGGTAACTAATATAATATTGGCTGAAGAAACATGCCAAAACTATTGTCCATAACTGATCCCTAGGTTATATCTATAACTGAACCCATAAATGAACCTCAGGTTGTACCTACTTGTGTAACTGAACCAAAGTATCCTAAGGTATGTACCAAATTATCAAACTACAGAAAGGTTAAATGCATGCATTGTGGGAAAGAAGTAATGGCAAACAATATGAGCAGACACAAGAAGACATGCCTCAAAAGTGGTAGCAGTGATAATAGTGGTAAAAGTCATAATAGTGATAATGGTGGTAAAAGTGGTAGTTCTAAACTGACTAGCTTGGCTAGCTCTGTTGACTCAGATGACTAATCCTGATAGCTTGGATAACAATCCTGACTTGGCTGACTCTGATGATGATTATGATACTAACTATGGTAGTCTAAATGAACTACTATATACTAGTGGTAATTCAGGATCCATAGCTGCTAATGATAAATATGCTAAGGCAGTGGTCCCCAAGGCGGTGCCCATGGGCGCTATGGTGCCCGCAAAGGTTTTTAGTGTGCCCGTGGAAGAGATTACAATGAATAATAATAATTTTAAAAATGGGTTAAGTTAATTGGTTGGTGCCCGCCACTCTCTTATACACTCACAAATGCGCCCGTTGGCACAAAATGGTTGGGGACCCCTGTGCTAAGGCATATTTTGAAGGGCATATAAATAACTGCCCTCGCTGTGATAATTGTGTCCTACCACCAAAATCTGACACTGAATAAGAGTATTAGGATATAGACCACCTACTACTAGGAAATATTTCATTTAAATATAATGGCAAATGTATAAATTTAGATAGCATTGACAGCAGATATATTATGTCATTAGCTTCAAATTCAAATATGGCATGTAACAAGTGTAATAAAATGGTCATACCATATATGAATGATAATTGCTACAGATCATTTGCCAAATGTTAAATACTTCTCTGATACTTCTCTTTCATACCTCTCTATCTCCCGAGTTATAAAAAAGTATTGAGGAGGTATTTTGAAAAAAAATAGCTTACCTAACTGGATACTAGATTTAAACAGTTATCAAATACTGCTCCTTATCCATGTCCAGCAACACAATTTAATGCTCCTGTTAACCCTGCTATTACAAATGTACTCTTATAGGGTGCCTGACCACTACACTTTAAAATTTAAGCTCAGAAGTAATGTAAAATTTAAACCTGATCTTTAGCTTTTGTATCCAAACTTTAACCTAAAAATTGCCGTATTTTAAACTTTTTTAATTTTGAATAACTATAAAAATGTCCAAACTTTAGAGGGGAAAAATGGAATAAAAACTGACTTAAACACTCTTGAATTTTTACAACTTTTCACTGACATTTTAACTTTCCCAAAATATATTTAAAGAGCTATTTCCTTAAAAAATGGAAGTAGCCAAAATTACAATTTCTGCAGAAGAGAAGAACAACAAATGTTGGACAACTGTGTCTAGTTTTGGAGTTTGGTTTCTTCTCGAAAATGCATACAATAAGAATCTAATAACAGACAGAGAGTATGCAGGGTAGAGCAGAATACAGTTGAGCTACAAACACTCTAATTAGAGGATACTTTTCCAAATTTAAAGTACAGAGACACTGTAAAAATAAAGACGCTAATCTGATATGAAGGTCCAGACTGCTATACTAGACATGGTTAAACCAACAGTAGAGAAAATGTTGAAAGACACAGATAGCATCATTATACAGTAGTGCCATGCAAAATTTGGAATAGTATCCTCTAATTAGAGTGTTTGTAACTCCACAGATCTCTGCATTAATCCAAAACCCCACCCTTATCCACTATACTTTTGTCTTCATAAAATACTGCAAATAGGATTATATTGTTGCAGAAAGGCTTTGTTAATGATATTGGTCTGCATTTTTCTTGGTTCTCAGTGTAATCTGTCCAGCTTATGTCTGTTATTATATTGTTATTGTAGGCATTTTCTATGAGAACCAAACTCCAAAACTAGATGCACTTTCTGTTATTCTTCTCTTCCTTAGAAATTGTAATTTTAGCTACCTACTTCCTTTTATTAGGGAAATAATTTTTTTATATATTTTTATAGAGTTGAAATTTCATTGTAAGTTGTAATAATTTAAGAGTGTTGAAGCCTGTTTTTAGTCCATATTTTTCTAACTTTTAGTAATTTTTATAGTTATTGGAGATTCAAAAGTTTAAAATATGGTGGGGGTGGGGACTCTGAGATATTTTGAAAAACATTTTCTGGCCCCCAAATAGCTTGAAACAAATATTCTTGCTCTGATTTGTAGAAAAAGGACTTAATATATCCTTCATATTAGTTGAACAAAATTAATTATCTTGAGGTAAGAGAAAAGAAATATTCTGGTTACAAAAAAAATTCCCAACCCTCCCTCATTCTACCGAAACTGAATGGTTGGACCTTACAGGGTAGTGATCGGGCACCCTCTATGAGGTACAGAGAGAAGTATACAAATAGTACAGATAGTAAAGTAGTATGGAAAATAAGGACACCAATGAGCAAATCTAGTATTATCTGTATTTCACATTTATTTTAGTTTGTCATGCTATTCGTGCAGTAGCATGAAGTCATTGTAACTAAATTTTATGAACCAAAGTAGGACAGATTAGTAATTTGGTATCCCTGTTTTCTATACTACTCTTATAATTTTCTTTGCTGTAGACCTGCAGTGATTTTAGCATTTTAACTATAATAACATGAGATGAAAAAACTAATATATCACTGACCTTGATGATTCCCCCCCCCCTCTTCTATGCTTTCCTTGTATTTAGAATGAGTTTATTCAGTTTATTTTTTGTTGCATACAGACTGTGGTCTTTTCAACAGAAGATACAGTGTTGATTCTGCACACAAGTTAGCCTGAAGTTCAGACTGGTGTTCAGCTGACTTTCCAAAAAGTTTATTGAATGTTGTAAATATCCGTGAACCATCGATCTAACACTAAAACTTCTGTTAAAAAATCTACATTGTCTCAGGTGAATTTTGAATGACATTTTACTAAATACCAAGAAGTTATGAAAGACAAAATAGACCTGAAAGGTTTGTCATATATATTTTTATTATCTCTTTCTATAGTTCTTAAAACCCTACAGTATACTGCAGATCTAAATTGAAGCAAATTGTGCCATATTATTTTATGTACAATTTTATAATTTAACCGTACAATTTTTGTCTCATTTTACAGATTATCATTAATTCATATACCTACTTTATGTAAATAATAACAAATTTAAATTTAATTTCAGTTTTACTTGCCCAAACAAGATGCTGATCGCTTAGAAAGAGAGACAGATTTAGAAAGAGAGACAGATGTGGAAGTGGCGAGAAATAATATCCTCATCAACTTTGTCAGAAATGCCAATTTGCCAGTCCAGAATAGGACACCAACAGGAAGTATGTTGACTGTCTGTTTTACTGCTTTCATGGCCATTAAAATCTCCTAAGTTTACAAGTGGATAAGCAGTAGGACTTGGTATTAATTTTCCTTCCAATAATTCAATACCATTGTCATTCTTTTTGTAAATGATTGATCTTTCAGATGAAATATAAATAGAAAATAAAAAATCATTTATTAAATAAAAATTTTCACAACTTAAGTGAAGAACAACAAAATCAGTGAAGTCTGCACAAATACCCTTTTCTACTAAACTAGATCAGATAAAGATTCTCGACCCCCCACCCTACCCCCAGAATATTAACCTTTTTCAGATCATTTATACTTCTTACAGAACTAAAATTTTCCAAGATGTCTATAAATCCATAAAAACCTGACATCTTTTTTGCCCAAAGTTTCACAACATGATCAATGTCATACTGAGGTATAAAGTTCTGTATTTCAATGTCGTATTTGTATTTCGTAAGCCTTTTGATATTCCAAGATGATATAGAGAGATTACTTTTATTGCATACAGGTGACTGAAGTTCAGTTTGTTTACAATGAAGGCTTCAGCCTGTGACTTTTTTATGCTGATCATGGCCACTGGCTGAAAGCGTGCTTTCATCATCACTACGGTCCAGTGGAATCCAAGCCAACCCACTTGAGGACTGTCCTCGGGTATCACATGATACAACTTTACTTGTTTTTCCATGCTCAACAGCCCCTGAATAGATCCTGTTGTACATGTTACATATGGATTGTTTATCTTTCTGAATTACTTCAGCTGGTCATATTTGATTTGTCACACACAAAAGCAACATTCTCAAGGATCAGTTTATCATATTTCAGGTTTGCATTTTTGGCATGCTGTCTTGTTTCCTTCAAATAGAAGGATAAGTGTTGTCTCATATTCTGAATGCAATCGGTAAAGTCCTCCAATACTCGGTGTGGGTTGATCCAAACCTTGTTGCCCCTCTCATATATTTGAGGACTTTTTTCAAAGATACGGAAAAGAATCATTTGCTTGTCCTCGAATTTCCTAAATGTGGCCACTATTGGCCTCAGTCTTTGAACCACCTCACTTTCTGTGTGCATGATCAGTAACAAGGTCAGTCTCAAAATCTAGGTCATTATTCATGTATTCTTTAATAGTTTCCTTACAATCTGCCCATGATTCCAAGCCCCGGGCACCTCAAAACCATAAAATATCAAATTGTTTCTATGGAACTATTCACCCAAGTAATCAACCATGTCTTGTAAGAAGTTGTTTTGGTATCTAAATATACTACAGTCCTCTCTTAACTGCTTACATTCACTCTGCAGGCCACTGGGATCATTGAGAGCATTATTTACTTTATTATTCAGGGATGTATAATTATTCAGGGATGTATAGTTCATATTGAGTTTTTTTCAGTTTGTTACGACTATATGGTCTCAAAATATGTAACAGAAAGAAAGTGAAACCTACACAATCAAGTAAAATCAACAAGCAATTTATTTCTAGAAAATTAAAGTGAAAATTCAAAAGATATTATAATAATGTGAATTAAAGTCCAAATAATCCTAAGTGTCCTAATCAAAAGTAAAAAAATATATAACGTTCCGAATGAATTCCAGTAGCCTTGAATGTCCTGATGTACCTCGAGTCTTGAATGTCCTGGTGTACCACAATGATGTAATCTGCAATGTTTTGAATGAATTCACATAAATCCCAAAAAGTCCGAAAATTTATGAGTACTTTAGTATTTCCAATGAATATTTTAGATAAATAATTCCTTTCTCTGAATTATATCTAGTTTACAACAACACAACTAAAATAGATTCCTTACAGACTGATCTTTTAGAATCGAAATTCTAGAATAGGAATGAATTTGTTTACCAAAATCTGTATATAAATACACATGCCTACATGACCTATGTCACATCAGAATATGAGTATTTCTAATGGAAAATTACTTTGTGTACCTGACTTTTATCACAACAAGACATGGAAATAACAGTCCAGCTGCTAACAAAACTGGCATTGAACTCAAATGCTATGTAAATATGTTGTTTACAAAATGACCTTAATCTGACTAAATTACAACTTACAATCATGAACACATATTATAAATTCAATATATATAGCAAGTTTTTGCTGAATATTCAATAAAATGTCTATAATATCCATGTCATTAGTTCTATCAGAGGAATTCCTTCTGGTTGGTCTAGTAGCAACTCTCTCTGTTTTCAATCCATAACCTAGGCCTCCACATTCAGTAATTTGGAGTTCTGACTGATTTTGGGCTTGTTATCTCCAACATAACCCTGGGTTAGGTTCTACAACCACCATCATCAGTAGCAAGCCAAGTGCTGCCAACACCCTAATTGACAATTTCCCATAAGTTTCACATGTCTTCAGAGTCTTTTAACAGACTCAAGTTTTCATCTGTTGTGTGAAAGAACCAATTTGTTGCCTCCAGATATCCAAATATACTCACATATCGAAGAATTTCAATATTTTATATGTGTCAAACTAAAAGCATGACCAACCTCGTGTACTGTAGGTAGTGCTCTGAAAATTCAGCGTTGGGATAAATATTTTAGGTAAATCATCATTCTTATTTCCCCTCCCCCCCCCCACACACACACACACACCTTTGGGGTGGGTGGGAATGATCTGATGATAGTTCAAAATGTATTCATCAGAAAAATTAATAGAGAACTAATTTTACCCTGAATTTGCTTTAGTTTAAATTTGACCTATTTAACAATTTTAAATCAGTGTTTACTGCATAATAATGGTTTGAACATCAAGATTATGGTAATAAATAAAATAATACAATTGATTAAAGTTATAGTAACAACAACAACAATAATAATAATAATTAATGACAATAATAGTGTTTGCTGTATGATATTTGTTTATAAACCAAGTTTGATAGTTGAAGTTGAACCTCCATCCAGAGGTCACCTTTATTAAGAGGCCAGTTTGGCCTTTTCCCGTAGGTGGCTCGTTAAAATAGGTTTGATTGTCTTTTTATGATATTTCTAGGGCAAACCATAACATAATGTGTACTGGTGAAAATTCATCGTTTTAGCTTTAAACTCTAAAGTTAAAGAAATAATACATTTTCTCTTTTAGTTCCCAGGTACTGTGAGAAATGTAAGTGCATCAAGCCAGATCGCTGTCACCACTGCTCAGTGTGTGGAGCCTGCGTGCTGAAGATGGACCATCACTGTCCATGGTTCGTAATTTACATAGTTATTTATCCTGCAGGATACAAAGTAGGAACACTTAGAACTTGAGGACAATATTCACAACTTGAGTTATATTGGTGGGGGCTCCCAACAAAAAAGATCATGTGTGGTAGAAAAAAGGGGAGAAAATAATACCATCCCAAACCTTGTTCTACCCCTGTTTAAAGGAGTGGAGGCTGTTGTATCACATCTGGCAAGAGTTGATTCAAATTCTCAAATGGCAGATATAGAATCTGAGAATTCAGAATCTGATAGTCAGTGTTTCATTCCAGAAATAAAAAAGTGGCCCCTACAAGGTCAGAAAGTGGTATAATTTTCTTTTTAAATGTGGGTCACAAATATCCTTATCAGTTTTTCTTGTTTATTCAAGTAATTCAAACATATATCATTATCACAGGCACTTTCATCATGGATATATTAATTTCTGCAATAATATTCACTTATCCAGCATTATATGCTTTTAAATCAGTCATTGTTGAGTCGGACTATTGTGTGATTTTCAGCAATTTCCTTGTCCACTAAAATAAATGTAGATATTGCTGAAATTAATAAATCTACAACCCAGGTGCCTGTGATCACTATCAGCTTCCTCTGTCGCAAGCCTTCAATACTGGGATTTTGAATTCTCATGCTTGAGACCATTTCCCACTATTATTTTTTTTTACATTTTAGTCTACATTTTTTGCTCCATATATGCTACTTTGGAAGTATATGCAGCAGTGTTTTGCTACAGATTTCATCTTCTCTTCTTTACATTTTCTATCAATGATCATTGACCATGTGCCCAAGCTAATCAAAATGAGTAAGACATTTCTTTCAGCCAATGAAATTGATCGTCATATACATCTTTGGCAATGAGCACACTCATTTAAGTGAGCATGGAATGCGCTCGATTCAGTCAGTCTAAAAGCAAACATAACAGGAACCATAGTGGGAAATTTCTTGCGCTAAAGATGAAAAATAAGTGTCTTTGGTTCGAGGGCACAGCCTAAAATGAACCCTGGATAGTGAAGGTGTGCCACCTTCTTGGAATAAACTGATTTTTGACATTCAAAATTTGCTACATATTGAGTCAAATGAAGAAAGAAGGGAGACCAGAACCTCTTTGCTGGCAGAAACCTTTACAGGTCAACCCAATGCACCCAAAGTTTTGCGACCCTCTCTTCCCAATGAGAGATTCCTGTTAACAGCATGGTCTGATATTGGAAGTACTTTTCCAAAGATACCAGTATTCAGAGTGAGGCATAGGTCTCTTATCGCTGGCCTATCAATGACCTTGATGCCTATGGAAAAATTCCTGATGTAGTTCCGGGAATTTTAGCAATCATTTCGTCTAAGTCGGGTACTAGTAGGGGAGCCCAATCTTTCAAATCAGATCTGCATCCCAAAGATTCTCAGAAAGATGGTATCTTCATATCTATTGATCAAACCTTGTGTAATCAAGCTATATCCCATGCATTTTATATGTTGATAGCCTTGTCATCAAGTTTTTGTGGGTGACATTGAAAGAGTTCCAGATGAACAAATAAGTCAGTTACTAGGTGGGTCATTTAGCAGCCACTCTGTCAGATGTGGGCAATTTATCTATCTGGGTCTCAGCTTGGTGTATACTGGCCAGGAGGAGGATTTTCCTGGATGCTATGAACATGTTTGACAAAAATACGTGTACTGTGTTGTTGCGAATTCCATCCACTAGTAATTTGTTGTTTACCTGCAAGTTACAGGAAGTTGCACATAGGTTCTCAGAGCTTATTGGAGATTTGAGGGAGACAACTTGTAATTTGTGAATCTCTCAAAGACAAACCCTCTTCAAAAGACAAGGTACCTCCCTATCAGAGGAGTGTTGTGGAGCTAGTGATAAGAAATATGGTCTCAGACCACAATTATTATCCTTTTATGTTATGTATAACCATTCATTGTTGTATATTTATTACTTTAACTGATAGAAGTTTGTAACTTTCTGCTTATTTTTTGTGTATTATTATGGTAAACAGACTGACTGAAAGGAAGTAACAAACGAGCACCTGAATTAAGTCACGCTTTACATATCACCATACTCATTGCACAGCATGAGATTTTAACAATCTATACAGTTGTGTAAACTTTGAAGTCTACCCTTTTATTGTCAACATAGCTTGTAACATTTAGAAATAAGTCTGCTGTGAAACACACCATCGAACTTGGTACTATTTTAAAAAAAATATCTTTTGATCAACCATGAGGAGAGCTAATTGTGGTCTGAGGCCATATAGATGTTCAGAAGGAAATAAACTGGGATATCTGGGTTCCACTTCAGGCTTTTCTAATGCGAGACAGGACAGAAAGGGCAAAGGTTCTGTCCTCTGTACCCTTCTCAAAGGAGAGCCTTTAGTTCTAAGAAACGGGGCGGAGAACCCAGCACTACTTACAAGTGCCTACCTAATCGTTTCTCAGTCTCCATATTTTCTTCAGAGATATGCCACTTGGGGAAAGACTAAGTCTCTTTTGAGACAAGAGGATGGAAACTACAGCAGATCAGTTTGCTTTGAAAGTGAACTAACAAGGCCATCTGATAGAATTTGACCACATTCCCCCCCCCCTTTCCCACAAAATAAAATTCACAATGGTTCTAAATAATCATCAAAAAGCAAATACCTTGATTTTGCAAGTAAAATGTGTATTAGAAAAAAGGGTCATAGAGGAATTGCCAACAAATTCATGGCCAGATTTCTACAACATTCTATTCTTGTACCCAAAAAAAATGTGGGATTTTGGTCCATTCTAAATTTAAAATCATTGAATTGGTACATAAGGTTCCATTGTTTTGAAATGGAAAACCTGAAGTCCGTTACTCTGGCCTTAGGGAAAGGGGATTGGGCCATTTCACTGGATATATCTGATGCATACCTTCATGTTCCCAACCATGTAGACAGCAGAATGTCAGTTTTTCAATTCAAAGCGCTTCCATTGGAGATAACAAGCAGACCAACATTTTTTGTAAAGATTGTCTCAGTAGTGCTTGCTCATCTGAGGAAGTTAGCCTTGCACCCACATGATTATCTAGATGATTGGTTAGACATGCACCCACATGATTATCTAGATGATTGGTTAATATGGGAACACTAAAGACAAGTTTTAAACATAGCAGTTCAGAGATCACTTTCAGTCTCGATAGATTTAGGTTTCCTTCCAACCTAGGAAAAAACCCAGTTGACACGTAATCAGGATTGTCATTATATAAGAGCACATTTTTGTCTCAATTTGGGTATAGTTTTTACAGCAGGGGAAAGAATAGCAACCCTGAGAGACATTTTATCATCTATCGAGGCCTCTGAAAGTATAAAAGTGAAGGTGATATTAAATATCTTGGGAATTATGAATTTATGCATAGAGTTCATCACATTTGTAAGACTAGTTCAACTCTCGTACCTTTTTTTTTTTTTGAGACCTGCTTCTCTAGCAGAGATCCTGAAATTCTAATTGCTCTTGCCGGACATTTTTTTCCAAAAATTAATATGGCAGACATATATTTCTGAAATTTAACATAAAAGCATTCAACTTTGATATACCTAATCATTAAATATACCAGAAGATGTCATTTTTTGTTCCGTATTTGCTGTTGCTTTAGTGTTATCCTTCCATGATTAACTGGTTTACTTTCAAACTAATTATTTATAAAACATAATTTTTTCTTTCAGAAAACTATACCATAGAATTTCACCCAACAACAGTATTTTATTTTACTCTCTGTTTTTACAAATTAATTATTAATTGACAACAAGCTGACATACTACCTCGAAAATATGTAACATATAATTAATGGGCATTTACAGTAAAGTTGGATGGTGAAGTTTTATTTGATCAGGTCCTTAAATAAGTCTTGGAGGATGATAATAAAAGTTAGTTGTTGTTGCTCGTATCTCTGTTTCTTAATTCGAGCCTAGGCTTCACGTATTTGGTTCTAAAGTTATCATGTGATGACACACCGCGACACAAACAATGTGGTGTGAGGGACTGATGTAATGTCTGTAGTACAGACCCTGGGGCAAACATTCAGTTATAGGGTTTTTGATAAGTCCAGGAGATATGCTTTCACACCTCTTTTGTCTTGTGTTTTGTGGCCATAGAGTGTTTAAACAATTGGGAAAACATAATGACCAAACATGTTTAGTTGGTGACACATCTGTTAATTGTCCAACAAAGAAACAGTGTTGTCAACTTTGAATTAAGCTTAATCGGCAACATCTTTATTGTTTTTTTTTTTTTTTACATATAAAGAATCTGTAAACTAGACCGAGTGACCTTTGAATTTGACTTCATTGTGGTGTTTATTTGGCAGTATAATGGATAAATAAATCAAAGACAAGTTGATATAATGGTATTTGAGAACTTCTATGACCGATGTCCAATTGCTCAGAGTATGTGGCGGTCAAAACCTTGGACCTACTAGACATGTCTGGCAAATACACATATTTAAGGATCTCTTATACATACGGTCTCCTGACAACTCCATTTCTTGTTTTAGAGACAAACTTTACAATTAATTATGTTATTTCTGTGTAATTCCTGTGCTACAGTATGATTTTTATATTTTTAATTTCAGGGTGAACAACTGTGTTGGATTTACAACCTACAAGTTCTTTGTGCTTTTCCTGGGCTATGCCCTCGTATACTGCATCTACGTAGCATTAACTTCCCTTAAATATTTCATCCAATTTTGGACGGTAAGTTACCTAGCAAGGTTTGGCTACATTTTTTTAAAAAAAATTGATTTTCAGAGCAGATACCAATTCTTGGTCTTAGTGCAAATAAGGTTTTGTTTATCAGTAGATAAAGTATGCCGATGTTAAATCATACAAGTTAAGCGACATGGTCTCATATATAAAGTTGGCATATGTATTATAGTAGCTAAAGTGCCATGGTCCTCTCGTCAGATCGCCCTGAAAAAAAAAAAACACTTTGTTTTTGTTCTGCTATAAAACACACAATCCTTCCTGAAAATAAGAAAAATAGGTCTAAAAAGTGTGTGTTATACATAACAAAATATTATACTTGTGCAGTTATGAGAAAATTCTTAATTTTAAATTTGTAACTTAGTTAATCAGTTTTTCATACAAGATGCTTATAATTATGAGTAGATTTTCTGACTACTACATAAGGAAAAGTCATGACTGTAGAATTTATGATATTTGTAAGAGTGTACTGAACTGTGAGCAGCATACACACAGATCTACTACCACATCATGTCCCAGAAGATAGAGTCTACATTCATTATTTGAAAGATAGAATTAACTACATGTTATCTTCCAGCAGTTTGGCACATGTTATACACAAAAAGAATGTCCCAGAAGATTCATTATGTAAAAGATAGAATAAACTGCATTTAATCTGCTTGCAGTTTGGCACTTGTTAATTGTAGTAATTATGGCATTTTCATATTTTATTAAATTTCAAAGGATTATGTGAATTTCTTAACACCAGTGTATATCTGCCTAAATAATCGTGTAATTTTGTGTCATTTTTCCTTGCAGGGTGGAATTGGAAATTCCTTGGGAAAATTCCATATACTTTTTCTGTTTTTTGTTGCTGTCATGTTTGGAATTAGTCTTATATCGTTATTTGGATATCATTGCTTTTTAACAACCAGAAATAGGTCAACATTAGGTGAGTAGCCAAAATATGTAAATATTAAGAGAGTATTAATGACTTGTAATAGTGCTTCTTAAATACTTGTCAGTTGCAAATTTTGCATCTAAGGTAATAAATTTAATTCTGTTGCCTGCTTGACATTATCAAGTAATTGAGGTCTTCAAGCCCTGTATCCAAAACAGCATGGCTCTTTCATTAAGCATAAAAAAAAACAACTCGGATATGATGGCATTAGAAATATAAAAATACAGCTTCAGTAAATATTTCTGCTGCATAAATTGCAAATTCTTACATGGTTTTGGTTGGTTTGATGCTTATGTTTTTGTGACATCAGCTGAACTAAGATATTGAAATTGCTTGGGTGCATTTATTTTGCATGTTTAAAGAAATCCTGCCTTTCTCTGGGTATTCACTATTCCGCAAGCTCTGGCAAATGTTGCACATAGCAAATTATGTATGATCCATCAAACACTTTGTGTAAAAGAATATTTATATACCTTATATACTCACTTATAAGTTGAGTTAACTGCGAACAACACTGACCCAGATCTGCCATTACATAATACACCAGCAGATCTGGGTCTATGCAGTTTGTTAGGAGTAATCAGTAGAACAAACAACATAGACCATGATCTGCCTGCACATTATGTGACAGCAGATCAGGGTATATGTTGTTTGCAGTTGGTCTTGACTTATAAGTGATTACAGTACAGCTCATGCAATTTTTCGAAACCCCACGCTTTGCAGTGGGGGTGGCGAGAGAGTGGAGAGAATTAAGGAAAAAACCTCCACCATCTCTCTGTATGTCCCAACAGAGTTGTCGCGGCATCTCGTGGAGAATAGCTCTGCACACCATGCTTTCTCGCGGAGTCACATCCGATGACCACCACGGAATGGACATGGTCTCAATAATATGGGTGTGGTTTACTGTTTATGACCCCTGTAAGCATGCTTTTAAAAGATTCAGAGAGAGAGAGAGAGAGGCACCGATTTCTCAAGATCATTGTCTCTTTCAGGAGCAATGTGCTTACCTTTTAATACTGAAAAAACATGTTCATTCAGTTAATTATATACATTTCCTAGTTCTAACAAATATAATGTATGATTCATAATGCCAAACAGGCCCGTCGACAGAAATTCCGGGCCTCTGCTCAGAGCAGTGATGGGATCCAAAACTAGTTTAATTTTTTGTATATAAAAACCTGTGTACAGTTTTGCATATAAAACCTGTAATTATCTACCATAACTTAGACTCTTGCAAGGAACTTTTAATATTTACTGCAAAGATTAATGCTGGGACCCTGGGAAATTGCCCCCCCCCCCCCTCTCAGCGGGCCTGATGCCAAATCAAATTGTAGGTAATATTAACATAATGACAATTCCTCGCAAACTGTATTAATACTACTACTACTACGTTATCAGAATCAACAGATACATTGATGTCATTATTTCTGTTGCAGTTTGTGCAATATACTTTTTTAACCCTTTTCATACTGAAGCCCAATCAGACCGGCAGTTGTGTAGAACTGGAAATTTTTTCAGTCAGTGGTGTAGCAGCATGAGAGAATGCAGTGACATTGGTCAATCTGGCTTTACAGGACAATTTTTTGAAATTATTTTTCAGTGTTGTATATTATTTCGTCAAAGTCAAGCTCACGATCTGCACTGCCTAAAACATAAATTTTCCTCACAAAATGATCTATATTTTCATCAAAATCGGCATCCAAATCAATGCTGTAACTTACTGTTTCAGCGCTGTCCGCCATGTTGATTTCCACATTAAAAGTCGTGTTTGAAATCAAATTTCAAATAACCAGTTATCATCAGCTCCATTCATTTTGAAGAAGTAAAGATGGAGATCCCCACTGCCTAGAATGTGAATTTTCCACACAAAATGGTCTTTATTTTCAACTAATTCAGCAAGCACATAACTGTCTTCACTTCCCCCTTCAGAATATGACTGCCATTTTTTATCTCCACTCGTTAAAACTCTATTTTGAAATCGAATTTTTGCCAGTTTTGGCATCTTTTAAACACAATCTGGTAATGTTATGTGTACCTTCTACCTTTATTTCCTTCTTTTCAAAAGAGTATACATAAATTGATGACCTTTTATACAGTTAAAAATACGTTTCTGCAAAGTTGGTAACGGAATATAGT
Source organism: Margaritifera margaritifera (assembly GCA_029931535.1). NCBI lineage: Eukaryota > Metazoa > Mollusca > Bivalvia > Unionida > Margaritiferidae > Margaritifera > Margaritifera margaritifera. Next base: position 1,017,151 of record JAQPZY010001489.1, on the reverse strand, counting down.
GAACATACGACTGGAGTCATATCCCGCTGGCAAAGGTAAAGTACGACTGGAGTCATATCTCGCTGCAAAAGGGTTATGATCAAATGAAGGCAGTGATATTGTACTCCCTGCAGTGAAAAGAGCGATAAAAGTCGAACAAATTAATAGCAAAATCGCATTCATACCCAATTGCAAATTGCACAAGTTCCGATGGTTACCCTATGCACAAGTTCTCATTAACATATTGTATGATTTCTTCCGACATCCAATCACAGCATTATGGAGGGGTAATTGAAACTTTGAGAAAGCATAGTTCTGGCAGTTGCTGCATGAACATGTAAAAGCAAAAATGATAGCTAAAATAAGCATTATTAAAATTTTGTATCTTACAAGTTTATTTTAATTTAAACTGTACTATTTTGTATTCATTATCAAAGTAGCATTTTTTGTTTGTTTTTTGAATAACAAATGGTCGCAAAAAGTCATCCTAGATACATGTAGGTTAACACGTACACTTTTCGAAGATAAATGCTCATTTGCAAACTAATAACCTAGCACAACAGAAGCCATCAACATGGTTTGTTTTATTTGCTATTGACGTGTTAATTTCATGTGTGAACTGATAACCTAAAAGCACAACAGCAGCTCTTTTTGCAGGTTTGTTTTCTTTGCCATTATGTTGACAATAAACAATGTACTCGGGGATAAGTGAATCATATTGTATAACCACAGGCTATTCCATTGTTTGATTCTCGTAAAAGAAAAATCAGTGATAAAAAGAAAAACTTCTGAACTAATAAATACAGCGAGTATACAATTTTGGCATTTATCTGTTTATTGTCTTCCATTCCTTGCTTCAGTCAGATTAGTTGTATCACATTGTACTTCCTGCAGATGTAAAACAACTGCTGCGGCCACAGGCACTCGTTTCTGTTAGTGAAAAGGAAAACTGTTGACAATGCCTGCCCACTCCCCTTCTATACAAAATTAACAAAATTAACTCAAGGTGACAAACCTCCATGGTTTGAAATCGGCCATCTTGCTGATTCTGTGCTAATTTTATTTATACTGTTGGCACATTTAGTCACTGATTACCTATATCAATGTAAAAGGAAACATTCCAAACTTGTTCTCCATGTACAACTTTAGTAATTTACAGATTATTTAATAACTATTTTGAACAAAGTTTCTCAATTGCTTTGTATCTACCTGGATCAAGTTTGGATGCCAATACTTGTGGTGTGTCACACAGTGAATAAGCTGCAGTCATTTCTGATTTGTGGTTATTGTTTACCCTGGACTGCAACAGACAATAACCACCAATCAGAATTTAATGTAATATATTTCACTGAGTGACACACTGGAAGTGTAGCCTTAAATTTGATTCAAATAGACACGATACGAAGCAACAGAGAAACTTCGCGTAAAAGTGGTTATTAAATGATCAGTAAAGTACTTCAATCATACATGGGGAACAAATTTGGAAAGTCTCCTTTACGTTGATATATAATATCAGTGGCTGAACATGCTGATGGGATAAAATAATTAGCATGTAATCGGCGAAGGGGGGGAGACACATTTCGAACCATGTAACCTTGTGTTCATTTGTAAAAGGTGAGTGGGTATTTTCAACAGTTTTTTAAAAAATTTTTTTACTGACAAACATTAGTGCCTGTGCCTGCGACAGCCGTCTCAGATAAATTCTCAGTTTAAAGAATAAAAAGGCTAATGACTAATAATTATTCATGACTGCTGAAGATTAAAGTAACTTCTATACAGGGGTGGGCAAAGTGCGGCCCGCGGGCCACATGCGGCCCGCCACAGAGTTTTTTGTGGCCCGCCAAGACATTCAGAAAACCCCGCCTTGAACTGAGATTTGCTTCATGTCCACGACCGAAAGTTCGTCTCGTGTTTTCCATTAGAGCGGCTACGTCAATGCGCATGCGCAGGCAGTGTAAATACGCACTTTTCCGGTTTGTCAGTTTTATTTCAATTTTGTCTTTGCAACAGTAAAATTTAAAAATTTCCAAATTAAGTGGGGCCATGAACCCTCCGAAAAAGCGTAAAATTGGTGATGAATCCCGTGTGTTTAATGAAGAATGGACACACAAATATTTCTTTGGTAATACAGGCAAGAAAGCAGTGTGTTTACTTTGTCATGAAACGATTGCCGTATTTAAGGAGTACAATCTGAAACGACACTACGAAACAAAACATAACGATTTTGGCGGCAAACTTTCTGAGGACGAACGCAAGAAGAAAGCTGCAGATTGTATTACAAAGTTGAAGAAGCAACAAACATTATTTACAAAGCAATCAACACTTCAGGATAGTGCTACAGAGGCCAGTTTCATGATAGCCTACAACCTCGCTAAACGCAACAAGCCTTTTTCGGATGGCGAGTTTGTTAAGCAGTGTATGGTAGATTGTGCAAGCGTATTGTGTCCTGATGTGAGAAGCAAATTTGAAAACGTTTCATTGTCAAGAAGGACTATAGTGCGCCGCATTGACTCAATCAGTGACGAACTAACAGAACAGCTGAAGACCACGAGCAAAGATTTTGTTTGGTTTTCATTGGCACTGGATGAAAGCACAGATAATGAAGACACTGCGCAGTTACTCATTTTTATCCGTGGAATTAATGAACATTTTGTCATCACAGAGGAATTACTAGGCCTGGAATCAATGAAAAGTACAAGCACTGGTCAGGACTTGTTTGAGTGTGCTGTAAATTGTGTTGAGAAAAGTGGCTTAACATGGAATAGAATGGCAAGCATTACAACAGATGGGGCCAGAGCTTTTACTGGAAAAAATGTGGGTATGGTTAAGCTTTTAAAAAACAAGTTACAAGCACAAGACGCAGACAGTGATGTCTTGTCATTTCATTGCATTTTGCATCAGGAAAGCCTTTGTAAAGCTGCACTGGACTTAAAGCATGTGATAGAACCTGTTGTAAGTGTGGTGAACATAATCAGAGCAAGGGCACTCAACCATCGACAGTTCAAATCAATGCTTGAGGATATGGAGGCAGATTATGAAGATGTAATTTACCACAACAGTGTGAGGTGGTTGAGCTTGGGCAAAGTGATAAAAAGAGTCTGGGTATTGCAGAATGAAATCCTCTTATTTCTGGATATGAAGGGGATTTCTTGTGATTTTGTGACCAAAATGGGATGTGAGGAGTGGAGATATGAGATGATGTTTGCAGCTGATGTATTTGAGAAATTGAATGAACTGAATGTGACATTGCAGGGAAAGGGGTTGTTCGCACATGAAATGTGGAAGCATGTAAAATCATTCAATGCAAAACTAGGTCTATTTGCAAGGCAAGCAGGTGAGGGCAAGTTTTGTCATTTCCCTTTATTAGGAAAAGAGAAAGTGCCTGAAAGTGTTTCCGCTAAGATTAGGGATCATTTGGAGGGCGAGGTCACAAGAAGATTTCAGGACTTCAAGAAGATTGAGCCTAAATTTAATTTGCTGTCTTCTCCTATCACTGCTGATATTGATACAGCACCTGAGGAGCTGCAGCTTGAACTAATTGACATGCAGTCAGATCACACAGTGAAAGAAATGTTTAATACTGTGACATTAGTTGACTTTTATAAGTCTTTGTCTGCTGAAAAATTCCCATGTGTGAAAAAATTTGCTGGGAAAATGTTCTCTATATTTGGATCTACATATATTTGTGAACAAAGTTTTTCTTGCATGAAGATCAACAAGAGTAAATACAGATGCTCTTTGACAGACATAAACTTGCAGGCAGTGATGAGAATCTCAACAAGCAACTTCACTCCTGATTTCAAAAAAATTGTAAAAAAGTGTGATAGGGTGCACTTGTCTCATTAAACTGATTCTATAATTAAATGTGCTAGCAGCTAGAAATCTAGGTAATATGACATTAGCACAATAAATAAATTTAATAAAACTACCACTTTTGTTTAAGTTTTATTTATTGATTTTTATGATACCATTTATTCTTTTTCTGAAATGAAATGTAATGATTAATTATAGCATACAATTATTTTAAATGGTGCCCCCTCCGCTAAAATCCGCTACCACAAAGTGGCCCCCGAGCCAAAACAATTGCCCACCCCTGACTTAGCACATGACCAAGATGACTAGCTCTTATACAGGTAGGATTTGCATGCCTTTAAACATTTTGTATTCTACCGCCTTGATTTGATAAAAAAGACTAATTAATATGATAATACTTTTAATTGATTGTAAAAATGCAACCAACACTTCTGCAAGTCAGAAATCAAAACACACTCAGTATTTAATTAGGTTCTTATGGAAACGCTTGTGGGCATCACTGATGGTCAATTGACCCTTTTCACGTTTGAATATAAGAGGGCATATTGCATTTATGATCATTACATATAAACCAGATTAAAAGATAAAACAGAAACACAAATCTCACTTGACAGGACTTATTTAATTGGTATTTCTTTCTTGGAGTATTCCCAGCAGAAGGCTTTACTGACATTTTAATTAATTGATATTTCATTGTATATTGTTATTTATAGTGTACTGAGAATTTTTTTATTTTTATTTAACAAAATAAACTTTATTAAATGCTATGAATTTCATGATTTTGAATCAAATTTCTGGGTACTAACTGCTGTTTCCAACGATCAAACAAATGGTATATCAGGGTTTCATTCACCAATTTTTATCGTGATTGTATTCACATTCAGCAAATAGGGGCCTTTTTTTTTTTTTCTTCAAGAAGAATGAGATCTACACCTACTCCATGTTATAAGTGGGTTTGCAAGTTATCAGGGCATGGTAAAAGGAGGGAGCAGTGTATGGGCTTATATCATTGAAATCTCAGATGAATTTGATTATGAGCGAGATCCACACATAATAATGAGGTGATCATGCATCAGATTGAGTCTCTAGGCCATATTTGTGATCTGATTTTGATCGGATGAGGAATATTTGCTTATATACTCAAAATCTTTGAGAGTTCAATAAAGATTGAGATACATATTAATTAGGTGATCTTACATCTGCTTTGCATAGCTCTTTACCACTCTGGAAGCCATATTTCTGATCTAAATTTGATCAAACTTGAAATATCATCAAGATCTTGGATCATTTCAGCAATGACCAAGATCCATGCATATTAATAATCTGCATCACATTGGCTGACCTTGTTACCATTCTGGAGGCCATATTTCTGATTCAGATTTGATCAAACTTGGAATATGGGCTTATATCAATAATATCTCATACGAGGTAGATAATGAGTGAGATTCATGCATACTAATGAGGCGGTAATGCATCTGATTGGCTTGGCTTGCTACCACTCTGGAGGCGATATTTCTATCCGATTTTGACCAAACTTGGAATATTTGCGTAGATCATCAGATCTTAGACTCTTAGTAAGATGCATGTACATTAATGAGGTGATCTTGCATCTGATTGGCTGAGCCTGTTAACACTCTGGAAGCCATATTTTTGATCTGATTTTGATCAAACTTTGAATATAGGCTTATATGGTCAAGATCATGCATGCGGTCAAAATTGCTTGGGATCAATGCATATTATTAAGATGATCTTGTATGTGATTGGCTGAGCTTGTTACCACTCTAGAGACTGTTAATTTTATTATCCGGTTTTAATGAAACTTGGTAAATAGGCTTAAATCAACAAGATCCTGTAGGAGTACAGATGCATGCATATTAATAAGGTGAGGTTGGATCAGTTTGGCTGGACTTGTCAGCACTTTAGGAACTATATTCTGATCAGATTTGTTACATAGTCCTATATTATCAAGAAGTTGGATAAGCTTGACTATGAGCAAGATCTATGCATATTAATGATATAATCTTGTAGCTGATTGGCTTGGCTTGTTACCACTATGGAGACCAAATTCCAATCAGATTTAACTTCACATTGGTAAATAAGCTTATGAGATCTGCACATATTAAGGAGATACCTTGCATCTGATTGGGTGGGCTTGTTAGCCCACAAGATCTAGGGACTATGTTTCTCACCCAATTTCTATAAAACTTGGTCCGTGGGTTTATTATCATCAAGATCTTGGATGAGTTCGATTGTGAGCAAGAGCCTATGCATATTAATTATGCCTTTATCAGTACAAATAAATTTTTTCAGGATATGGTAATATTGGTAGAATTAATATGATATAAAGCTTTTGAGATAGTTTACATAGGTTGTGTTCTTTAATACTGCATAAGCCTGTTTAGTTAAATGGTCAACTGGTAACAGTTTGTCATATAATTTTTTTTCTTCAGAATCATTTAGAGCACCAGTATTCCAGTCAGGTCCAGACAAGGATGGGTTTAGTTTAGGGAAATACAATAATTTCCTGGAAGTCTTTGGTGAAAATAAAAAGTTTTGGTTTTTGCCAATCTTTACAAGGTAAGGTTTGTACAATGAATGGGCAGTCATATATTTCCTGTGGTAGAATAATCTTTTTATAGTGAAATTGGCTTCAATGTGTAAGATTTTTCAGACTTTCACATAGTATCTGATGAAAAACTCCAGTACACCCATGACTTGCTTTCTGCTTAAAATTTATTACAAATATGCTATCTGCATCCATTATTTTCTTTCCTGGTTAAGCACGGTGAGATACAGGTATGACTTTTCTGACTGTGGTGACATTAGTGCCAGTTGTGAATGTTCAGGTGTTCAGTGGAGGTGTTTGGGCTACAGGTATAATACCACATTCTGTGGAACCCTCATGGACTTTCCAATCCTCATTTCCTTTTCTAAAATTCTCCCTAAAACTTCAGGTTAAAATCAGCTATTTATTTTAACTCATCTAGCTCTAAATGAATATGGGCTATTTATTTTAGCTCATCTTGCTCTAATAGAATATGGGTTTATAGCATCAAGATCTTAGGCAATTTCAAAAGCATGTGGGATCAATGCATATTAATGAGATAATCTTGTATCTGATTCACAGCGTTTGTTACCACTCTTGATCTGTTGGGTTTATTATCATCAAGATTATGGATGACTTCGATTGTGAGCAAAAGACTGTGCCGAAAGAATTTTTATCAGGATATAGTAAAATAAGTAGCATCAATGTGATATCAAGTTTGGGAAATTGTTTACATAGGATGTGTTCTTAAAATACTACATAAGTCTGTTAGTGAAATGGTCAACTAAATTATGTAAGCCAGGTGAACAGTATCAGGCCCACTTGGGCCTCTTGTTTAGGGATTTCAACTCATTTTATTCATAACTGCCTAGTTAAAGAAATTAAATTACTCTCCTTTGAATATGTTCTCCAATCACATTAATGTTAGAGATATAAGCCTGTTACCTCCCGAATCCAACCTTACTAAAAAGACAAAACTTCATCTTTTCTGTCTATATCATACAGACAAAGGGCAATAACTCTTGCCCATTGCCTCTCCTTGCTGCCACCAGGTGTCACTAGTTTTAAGCTTGACTTGCATACAATCAACATTGTATGAGAAACTCTCCATAAATCCATGCCAATATTGATGTGAATTTTAACCATACATTCAGAAATTTGGATTTATATGGTGTAATAATCATTCCTCTACAGGTGGTATACATTCTCTTCTAATTTTTTTCCAATATTTTCGTGAATATGTCACTCTCTCTGACTTTGTCTATTTAGACCGATTGGTACAACACGCTATCGCTGATGCATATTGTGAATAATGTTTTAGCACGCACTGCCTATTGTTCACTCACTCAGTAATGGGTGTTGTTTTAGTGACTTATTAGCATCCCGCATTGTTAATTTATGCATTTTTTTGTATTATTGTGTCGTTTCAGTCCACATATTGACAAAGTACAATAAATGCAAGAAGTTCAATGCCAGGGAAGACACATGAGTCACGTCTGGCATGTACAAACTTTACTTTGTCCTTACCTTGCAGTGTGTGTGCAATATGGTCTTAGGATGTGTGGGTTGCTGTCTTGCAGAAATCGGCCAAAGGCAAAGAAAAGAGGGGAAAATCTTGCAAGGACAACGTATTAAGTATTCATCTGAAGACAGAATCTCTTGTGAGCCTTGTGGGGGACATTGCTGGTTCCCCCCCACACACACACACACACAAAGCGCAGCATATACAGCTATGGAAATGGGGAAGCAAAACAGTGAGGTTTTGCAGTCACAACTATCTACACCAGACTTCAAATTACAGATGCATAGACTGGTTCAGGAGACAATGATGCAATTAATAAATTACGGGCAGATTTTGCCTTTGTATCCCTCTCTTACTTCTACAAGTAATTCTGATACATTGGAGGATTGCCTCCCAATTTTAGTCAGTCCAGTGGGCGTAAGTCCACCCTACATTTCTGAGCATGGCCTTCAAGCCTGTAAGTTCGGGTGCATAGTTTTCTTTATGGATCAACTGGATCAATCCTATACTATTGTATTGCTGTCCAGCCAGTCCAGCCATCTCAGTTTGGGGATCTTACTGATAGATCTGTCCATCTAGCCATCTACAACTAGTCATCTTAGTGATAGATCCGTCTGTCTCGCCACCGCTATGGCTACACATATCTACCATGACGGGATTTTAGTGATAGATCCATCTGTCCAGCCATGGCTATTGCACAACCAGTACTGGTGCCAACAGACCGCCTTCCGCACTGCCAACAGCCATGCCGACAGCGCTCTCAGTGAACCAACTGTCCATACTGGTATGACAAATTCATCCTGCAGAGCCGGCTTACCGTATGTTCACGGATTACCCGCAGGGAAGTTACTGTGGCTTATATAGAGTTGATGGCATTGCAACATTTATGCCACAGGGGATGGTTTATCCAGATACGGATCTGAACAGGATAATAAACATAGTGTGTCTGTAGATGCTTCTGAACAACAGCCTTACTCAGATCCAACCATGGATCGGACTGAATTCAGCTTTAAGGCTGCCGTTGAAGAGATATATCAGGTCTTGTCGGTTTCAGAATGCCCTCCGCTCCCCTACAGGCATGACTATAAGATCAAGGCTTCAGTAGATATTGATGATGAGGAAGAGACTCCATTCTTCCAGCTGCTTCCACAGTCAGCAAAGATCAGAGAGATTAATAACTGTCTGTCTGGAAGAGTCTGTGATCCAGGGGAATGCTAAGGCTTTCTTTTCCAAGTACCAGTGACGTTTTCATCATGCTGATACACTCAGACTGAACTCCTGGCTCTGGATGAAAATGTAGCAGCAGTCCACATGTCTGTCCCGCTTTTTTACAAAGTGGATAAGAATGTGTTTCATGCCACATCAAAGCTGGTTCAAAATGTTGTCGCCATGTCTTCAATGTTAGGCTTGGCCTGGTTGCTGATTTTCCGACTGGCCAAAAAATTGGACAATGAGCATGCCTGGGAGGCAAGAGCCCATATTGCTTGGGTCATTAACACGGCAGTTCACCATTCCATGGCGAATGTGCTGACTTCCTCTGCGAATCTCAGCCTGATACAACATGACACATGTTTGTGTTCCACATCGCTTAAGCCACATCATTCCTTGATATTACAGATGATACCCTTGTGCTTGCCATTACTCTTGGGGGGGGGGGGGGGGCAAAACTGAAGAAGTTCGGAGGCAGGCAGCTCACCCTGTTTCCAAAATGGAATCTGTCGAGGGTTTTAACATGGCTCAGTTCAGATAAATTCTGGCCTTTTACTCAAACCTCGCTGAAGCTACTATCATATAAAACATGTTTCCTGATAGCCTTAGCTTTGGCATGCAAGGTGAGCAAGTTACATGCCCTTTCAGTTGACCTGAACTATCTTCAGTTCAGATCGGATGGTTTGGTGGTCCTCATAACGCAACCAGGTGTTTTGGCCAAAAATAGGTTGCCTTCAGTTGACAGTCAGAGAGTTGTCATATGCTCCCTCTCTTTGGTAGACATGATGAGAGCAATGGTCATGCAAGACCCTGTCTGTGCCCTCAAGCAATATTTGAAGCGCACAGAGGCAAGTTGTGGCACACGCAAACGACTCTTTCTCCCAGTGATGTCTGGGGAGCAGGATATCAGCCTTCAAGCCCTATCTTTGTGGCAGAAGTGGGTTATATGTTGGCGTACTCTGAAGTCTCAAAAGATCAGAGTCACCTCATGATGATTTCATCTCCTGTAATTAGAGCAATCTCTGTGAGCATCACTTTCAAACATAACAATTCAATCCAAGACATGATAGAAGCTGTTGGCTTGCATGCAGAGTCAACTTTCTCTAGTTTTTATCTCAAGAGATTTAGCTTTGCAGAGAAAAACTCTGGATCTGGTGGGTCCATTGGCAGTGGCCCAGATGACCACCAGACCCAGTTAAACCCAACACAGTCTCTTAGCTTCGCTGGATTTGCCAGTGAAATTTTTTTGATAAGTATCATTCAGTAATCATCTTCTTAACCGGATATAGGGGTCACAGATCATGTGACTATATTCTGTGTTGCTTTTAACTTAGGAGAGAGGGTTATCGTTCGCATAGAGAATCCAGCCTTTATATTCACCTGAAGGATACCCAAGGTGTAGATGCTCAGCATTTCCTCCTCCTATTACTTATTCTCCTAGCGTTAATGTGATCGGGAAATGTATTCAAAGGAGAAAGCAAATTTTTCCAGTAAATTATGTTTCTGTAAGAATACTTACCCGATCGCATTACTTACAAACCATCCCAGTCAACCTGCCATGTGAGCATCCTTGTTGGCATTTCACTCAGCTTAAAAACTAGCAACAATCCAGAAGCAGCATGGGGAGGTAATAGGCAAGAGTTATTGCCCTTTGTCTATATGATATAGACTGAAAAGATGAATTTTTGTCTTTTTTGTAGGGCTGGATTCGGGAGGTAGCAGGACTATATCCCTAACAATAATGTGATCAGATAAGTATTCTTGGAGAAACATAATTTACTGGAAAAATTTGCTTTTTGTGTGGATAAAACCAATCATTCCTCAAAACAGCATTTTCACACTACCATCAGCTTAAGCCTTACACCTAAGATAAACCTCCAGTAACACACACACATGCACACACACACACACACACACACACACACACAAAATTGCTGGTTGCATTTCAAACTGCTTGCCATGTGACATTAGCACCTCCATTCTCACATTACCCATTATTAGCATAATCCTCATGTCTCAGATACAGTATTATCCTGACCCAGTGGGTGACATAAATTTCATTCGGATAATCAGTCATCTGAATGATTGACTTTTTGTCTAAAATTAGAACTGAATGGAAGTATCTGGATTAAATGGGTCAGAGAATCCTGTTTGACTATTATTATCAGTAATTGTAAATATTAACGTTTTGTAGACATCTGACCTGTTTAAGTGCAGATAAAGTAGACACAATACAAATATTATTAAAGTTATAATAAATAAATAAATTATGAAAAAATAATTATTAGAGCAGATAAAATAGAAGAAATTTTTGTTTATTAAGATACTTTAATTAAATACTAAAATTCATGATAAAACTATACGTTTGTGCTTCACACCTATCTGAGATCTACTTGGATCATCCATGATGGAATGATAATATAGGTGTGGTGAATGGTCATTTTATGTGTGGTCTTCATTCAAGGTTAAGGTAAACTCTGCTAATATGGATTCTGTTCACACCTATACCAGTAGCTAATTAACTTTTATAAGCCATTAAATTGCCATTGATCATTGATTGACACTTAATTAGGTATGCTTGGACTACAGAAGGCCTTAGATAAGACCTTTACAAGTCTTTAATTGTGCTTGATTAGCTTGGGATTTCTATATGACATATTAGATGTTATCCCAGCAGCACTGAATTCCAGTGCAAAAAAAATCCATCTCTTACAATTCCAAGAAATGGAGAATACATTTACTTAAGATGGGGAAGCATGAAATTATATTTTATCAGAGCTCTAGATAAAATTTTGTGAACACCACTCAGCACGAACTTACATTAAAGCTGAAGTCTTAATCATCAAGACGTTTATCATGCCTTTGAGAAATTAAAAAATGGTATTGTGACAAAGACCATCTTAGAGTGCTCTTGATTACATATCTCTGTTTGATGCCTGTTCTCATCATTATCGAGTACTATCTATGCAAAATAAATATGCTCAGAACATCCAGAACTTCTCCCATTTGCAAAATTTATATAATGTGTCATAATAAAAATGAGACTGTGCATATGGCAGGACAACTATGCTGACAGAATTGGCCTAATTGCTTAAAATTAAACTCTTGCATACTTTGAACGCATAAAAATAATTCTGTATCCATTTTTCTTTGATTTATATGCATAAAATATGCAAATATACTGCTTATCTAGCGCTCCATTTTAAAATCGTAGTATATTTGAAAAATTAGGAAAATAAGCATGACAGTAATAATAACAATAATAATAATAAATACTACTACTAATAATAATAACAATAATTATTATAAGAATAATAATAATTTAACTTATTATATAAGATCAATTCCAAAAACTTGAAAAAGGAATCAATTCTATAACAACTTGCCATATTGTTATTATTACATGTATCATTATTACTGTTGTTGTTCTTGTTAGGGTCCCGCTCGATGAAGTTTTGGAGTCCTATAGTAATCATATCAGTCCATCTGTCTGACCATCCAACTGTCTGTCTGCCTACCTAGTGGCAATTTGGGTTTCTACAACATAATCAAAGTTTGATATGCAGTTTTATGTTATTGAGACCTTAAAAGAGTTTGATTTCCAGCCTTCTCGGTCATCATTTAGAGGAGTTGTAGTCTCTGAATGCCTATACTCTAACATTTTGCAGTTTAACTTTCCCAAGGATTGTTGGACTAAAACTAAATTATACATGCAGTTTTATATTGATGAGACCTTGATTGAGTTTGATTTCCAGCATTCCACAATATCATTAACAGAAGTTATGCCCCCTGACTGCCCATACCTATAACTTAGTTTCCCCAGCACAACTTTACCAAGGTTTTCTTGATTTAAACCAAGTTTGAAATGCGGTTCTATATGGATGAGACTTTGAGTGAATTCAGTTTCCATCATTCTATCACATCATTTACAGGAGTTATAATGATGACACTTTTGAATTTGTTTGATTTTGAGCTTTCCACAACATCATTTACACAAGTTATGGTCATGTTTGCCCAGGGGGCCCACAGGGGACTGAGTGGTCTAAGGTGCTTACCTTTACAGATCACTCACATCTCACCTCTGTCTGTGTGGGTTTGAGTCTCAGCTCGGCTAGCATGGGTATGTGAGAAAGCTTGCAAGTAGCTTCTCGTGGGTTGGTGGTTCTTCCCAGGTTCTTCCTGCCATGTATAGCTTATCATGTGCTGAAAAATGACATTAAACCCACAAAACCGAACCAAACCAAACCTGATTGCCCATTCCTCCTGACTTTGGTTTCCGTAGCACAACTTTACTAAGGTTTGTTGCATTTCAGCCAAATTTGGTATGGCCTTATAGTGGAGAGTCCTTGAATGAGTATAATTTTCAGCATTCCACAACATCATTTACTTGAGTTAGGCCCCGTGATTGGTTTCTGCAGCATAAATTTACCAGAGTTGGTTGGTTTTCAACCAAATTTGGTATATAGCTTTGAATTGATGTGACCTTAAGTGAGATCAGTTTCCAGTGTACCATGATGTTATTTATCAGAGTCATGACCCCAGATTGTCCATCCTCATGACTTTTGTTTCTGCAGCAATACTTTACCAAGAATTGTTGGATTTCAAACAAATTTGGCATGCAGCTTTATACTGATGAGACCTTGGATGAGTTTAATTTCCAGCTTTCCACATTATCATTTAGAATAGGAATGCTCACTTATTTCATGTCCTTTGGTTTCCACAGTATAACTTCACTAATCTAAAGGAATGTTGTGTTTCAACCACATTTATTAGGCATCTTTATACTGATGAGGCCTTTAATAAGTTGGATTTCCAACATTCTACAGCATCGTAGGGAGGAGTTACATCCCCTGATTGCCCATTTCCCTAAGTTTGCTTTTTCTACATATGTTCCTCAATTTAAGGCCCTACTGAGCATATTGTAGTAAGTGGGGTCAATTGTGATGCACTAATTTTATATAACTCTCATTCTAATTCTTCACTAATGTGACTTTTTGACACAATATTTCAATGACTAGGAGTTCATTTACTTGAGCATGTATTTATTTTTGTGGGTTTGCAAAAAATCACATTTTTTTGGTACTTAAAATCAAGGACTGGGAAAGGGTCCTGTTGTTTCAATAGTAGGATAATTGTTTCTTGGATCTTTCAGGGTTTGTTGCAACCACAAAATTCATGAAAATTGAAACCCCCACAAAATTTAGTAGTGAATTAACAGTAGTTTTAATCAATCCTTATTTTTTTTTTAAATTAATTTTTTTTTATATATATTTTTTTTTGCTTTCTTATCATTGTTGTCATAAGTTAATTTAGGAAAATAATCTTTCTCTCTCTTTCTTTTGTGATGGAATGTTGAACCATTGAACTTATTAACTTCAAGTCCCACGCCTGTTGTTGTGTGTTGTTTGCACTGACCTGTAAAAAGAGAATAAAGATGCTGACAGTTAAAGATTAGGTCAGTGACACTTCGAGTATATTCAATAGGCTAAAGAAGGCACATCTTCATTGGGTTGCTTCACTTTGGTAGCGGAGAGCACTAATTGATTGAATCCTATGCGTGCTGTGATTTTGCTGGGGTTTGTTTTTGTTACCTGATACATAAGGATTATGCTAACAGCAGTACAAGAATGCGTAAACAGAAGAATATATTATCCTTATGGTTGAGTACATGCATACATGCAAGCTTACAGACTGTAATCTCTCCCAAGCTGAGCAGTCTATGTAACCCTTATTTTGTATGTACAGGGCTGGGAAAGTCCAAAAGTTTTCTTCTCCTATTGAATGAAGATGTGCATGACATTGCATAAAAATACCAAACTTTCATATTCCTTGTAAAATTGTGGACATTTTGCACCAAAGTTTATGTGCCCAGCAAAATTTGCTGTCTGGCTGCTAGGCAGGGGATTTTTCCAGCCCTGGTATGGCCATAAGCATTAGGATAGATGGGTACACAGAGTACTGCAATTAAGCGTACTTGAGTGTACTTTTGGTTTTTGTTCTTTGTGTGCAGTGAAGGAGACGGGGTGGCCTATCCCACACGTGCAGTTCATGCCACAGCAAACAGCTATCAGACCATGGGCAACACACCAAGGTTAGATGACAATATATATACATTTTTTACATACTCAGCAGGCACATAATATATATTTGTGGTTTGGACTTTGGAAAACAACTATTTGAAATGGGTTCAAATTTTTTTACAACTATCTTTTTGTTTGCAAACATCATTATTCATATCAGAACATTTCCTTGGCTAGACCATTTCCAGAATGGCTAAGAATGATGGGTAAACTTACCCAGAACAAGTCACATGTAGCATTTTGGCTCCAAGCACAGTAATGCTGTCTAGAGTAAGTAATGTTGAGCATCACTAGTGGTTAGGCTTCCATGATGCATCTCTTTTATGGAAAAGTTTATTCTGTGTACTTTACATGCAATATCTTTCATCTAGAAATCTATCAAAATTATCTAATTTTTTACAGTGTACTTTATTCTTTTTTACCACTGTCATTGAAAAGGTTTGTCATATATCAGTTTCCTCTTACTCCCAGTATAAAATGTTTATGAAATAGATCTATACTGTATTTTTTCTTTCAATCAAATTTGGGGGGGGGGGGGGCACTTATGGAAACAACATATGACTCTTTGTTGCTGAAATGGGTTAGGCAGTGTGCCTTTGAAATTTTCACATTGTGTTCTTTTGGAATGTGTTAAGAGCTTTTTATTTTCTGTCAAGCCTTTCTTGGGGTCAGGTATTGGAGAAGAAAAAAAGTGCACTTTAAAAATAAATGAGTATTGAAATTCAGACCTGTTGTCTTTGCTGAAATATTACTTGAGTACTTGGCACTATTCTGGCAAAGTTATGAGTTCTGAATTTTCATGTTCGTATCACAACTACTTTGCATAAAACATGTACAGTATAAAGCACATGTTTGTACAATACAGTGTATGTTACTCTGGTGTACAATAAAGGGCATATCTGTGTACAATACACAATGTTACTCTGACATACAGTATAGGGCACATCGATGTACAATACAGTATGTTACTCAGTGGTGTACAGTATAAGGCACATCTGTGTACAATGCACTGTATGTTACTCTAACATACAATATAGGTCACATTTTTGTACAATATCCTACATGTTACTCTTTGGTGTACAGTATAGAGCTCATCTTTGTACAATAACCTGCATGTTACTCCGGTGTACAGTATAGAGCATGTCTTTTTACACTTTGTTACTCAGGTGTACAATACACTGTGTTACTCTGTGGTGTACAGTATATAACATCTTTGTACAATACACTGTATGTTTCTCTCTGGTGTACAGTATATAATACATCTTTGTACAGTACCCTGCATGTTACTCTGTGGTGTCCAGTACAGAGCACATCTTTGTACAATACCTTGCATGTTACAATGGCAACTATGCTACTCAGGTGTACAGTATAGAGCACATCTTTGTACTATGCACAATATGTTACTCTGGTGTACAGTATAGAGGACATCTTTGTACAATACATCATATGTTACTTTGGTGTACAGTATAAAGCACATCTTTGTACAATACTCTATATGTTACTCTGGTGTACAATATAGAGAACATCTTGGTACAATACACTATATGTTACTCTGGTGTACATTATAGAGCACATCTTTGTACAATACACTATATGTTACTCTGGTGTACAGTATAGAGCTGATCTTTGTACAATACACTATGTTACTTTGGTGTACAGTATAGAGCACATCTTTGTACAATACCCTGCATGTTACAATGGTGTACAATACACTTGCTACTCTGATGTACAGTATAGAGCACATCTTTGTACAATACACTATATGTTACTCTGGTGTACAGTATAGAGGACATCTTGGTACAATATCCTACATGTTACTCTGTGGTGTACAGTATAGAGCACATTTTTGTGTGATACACTATATGTTACTCTGGTGTACAGTATAGAGCACATCTTTGTACAATACACTATGTTACTCTGGTGTATACTAGAGAGCACATCTTTGTACAATACACTACATTACTCTGTTGTACAGTTTAGAGCACATCTTTGTACAATACACTATGTTACTCTGGTGTACAGTATAGAGCACATCTTTGTACAATACACTGTATGTTACTCTGGTGTACAGTATAGAGCACATCTTTGTACAATACACTGTATGTTACTCTGGTGACAGTATAGAGCACATCTTTGTACAATACACTGTATGTTACTCTGGTGTATACTAGAGAGCACATCTTTGTACAATACACTGTATGTTATTCTGGTATACAGTATAGAGCACATCTTTGTACAGTACACTATGTTACTCTGGTGTACAGTATAGAGCACATCTTTGTACAATACACTATGTTACTCTGGTGTATACTAGAGAGCACATCTTTGTACAATACATTGTGTTACTCTGGTGTACAGTATAGAGCACATCTTTGTGCAATACACTGTATGTTACTCTGGTGTATACTAGAGAGCACATCTTTGTACAATACACTGTATGTTATTCTGGTATACAGTATAGAGCACATCATTGTACAATACACTGTATGTTACTCTGGTGTATACTAGAGAGCACATCTTTGTACAATACACTGTATGTTATTCTGGTATACAGTATAGAGCACATCTTTGTACAGTACACTGTATGTTACTTTGATGTACAGTATAGAGCACATCTTTGTACAATACCCTGCATGTTATAGATCACAGATTACTTGTGTACAGTATAAGACACATCTTTGTACAATACACTGTATGTTACTCTGTGGTGTTGGGTATTTTACTTTGTTTTTTATTGCAAAATATGTTTGTTCTCCAAGTCAAGGTTTGCGTGGTTTCATGTTTGATATTTTAAAAAACAGTTATAATCAACCCCATTTTAATATGGATCTATAGATACATCCCATATACATAATGGAAAGGATGCATATGTATTTTTGAAATTGATGTTGTACATTTCTAACCTTGGCATGTTTGCTGATGGGTCAGATATGTGTTGCTTTAAGGTAAGAATGGTGGCTAATTGTAGACCATGTCTGTGCATATATTAAAGGATGTTCTCTTTTGTAAGAATGGTGGCTAATTGTAGACCATGTCTGTGCATATATTAAAGGATGTTCTCTTTTGTAAAATCAACATTTATTTCAAAGCTTGAAATGATGTAATCATTACAATGTTACCTAAGTTTATCATAGCGCCATGAACTCTGAGAGAGATTGGATATAAGCTGATATGGTTGCAACTTATATCTGTTGAAATAATGAAAACTAAAAATGCTTATACATTTGTATATGCCCACCATAAGGTGTATTATGTTATGTTGTGGTCTATCCATCTATCCATAATTTAATTTCTGCACAATAACTCGAGTTGCCCACCATCTGCAGTTACCAAACTTTATGGATGGTTTGCACTTGGGCTAAGGAAGAACTCTACTGATTTGGGGCACAAAAGTTCAAAGGTCAAGGTCACTGTGACTGAAAGAATAAAAATGGTTTCCACAACAATAACGTTAGTTCTGCTTCACATACCTCATCCAAACTTTGTGGATGACTTAAACATGAGTAAAGAAGTTTATTGATTTTGGGGACTAAAAGTCAAGGTCACTGTGACAGAAAGAAGAAAAATGTTTTCCACACAATAGCATTAGCTATACATCATATCCATCAGCCAGACTCTGTGGATGGTTTGTACTCAGAGTAAAGAAAAGGTCAAAGGTCATGGTCTCTGTGACTGAAAGGAGAATAATAGTTACTGCAAAAAAAAATTCAGTTATATACAATGAAGACTATTAAAAATAGGGCGAGCGTATAATGTGCTGTTCATGGTACTCTAGTTAATGATCGTAGTAGCAGTCACATGAAAGAAATATGTAAAATCAACAAAAAGTGTATGAGATCTTGGGGAAAGCATTACCAATTTACAACCTGCTGTAAATTTGTTGTGCAGGCTCTCTTTTTTGGAATTCTGATGTGATCTCAATAATTTTGTCATGATGAGAAAAAAAGGCACTCACCAACATAAACTTTTGATTGTATATTTGATAAGATGAATCTGTTATCTTCAACCTGTGCAAATTTGATGAATTTGTAAGTACTCATTGTGCTATTATTTTATGGACAATGGGTGACATGATACTTTTTCCCATACTTTTCTATGTGATGACCCAAACTAGGGTGTAGATATTTCAGCTAAGAGAAGCACAAGAAAATGCAATCTGTACATTTTTAAGTGATTTTGGATTTCTTGGACCCTTTAAATACTCCAGCATTTCACAAATGTATATCCTTGAAATTCTCTTCATCTATAACGAAAATTTATCAAAGAAAATATATTTATTTAAGGATTGAAAAGGAGAATGCATATCAGCTGAGAAACAGAGCCATAAATCACTTTAAAGAGACTTGGACTTAATTCAAAAATAAATTTTGTAAATAAAATTCAAATAAAAATTGAAGGGAAGTAGCTTGATCATTTTACATATTCTGTTTAAAACCTGTTGTTGTTATATACTTAAGTGTGAAATATAGAAAATTATTGGCAAAATATTTTTGGTATTTTTTCATTCCTATATTTTCACATGTGTAAAATATATCCTTATATTTTTCCATTTGAAAATGCAAAATGTTCCCATCATGCCATGCTATGGTTGATTGTTTGTGCCTACAGAAGTTATACTTGCAGCAAGACGAATGAGTATTTTGTGAGCTAGAACAATTAAATAGAAACCGCTTTACCTTTCAGATATGGAAATTATTTTTTGCTGAAGAAATTTAACTCTACACCATTATCGTCTCTATGAAGTTATTTCCCCTGTACTACCTGGCCAACAATTTTTAAAAAAACCAGTGTGATCATTTGCTGATTTGTACTTGCTTTATGGTCAGATAGGATAAAATAGTTTACGAAATGCCAAAAATGTAATTTATTGCAACACACTAGGTCATCCCAAGCTTACTGTTGTCTTAAATCACTGATATGAATATGGTTGAAAATGAGGTGAAGTTACAAAAAGAGGGTGGGAATGTAATTTTTTAAGCTTTAATTTGGGAGCAATTTTGGTATATAATAAAAAGAAAATTTTCTTTTCCTGTGTAAATACCGGTTATATTTTCCCTTGTGGTTCAAAAGACATTATATTTTAACTTGCGGCATCACTGACATAGTTCAGTGGAACTTGTACCTAGCTATGCTGTATACAATTACCAGATTGAGTGTGTATACGTTTGAAGATTGGGGGGTTCATTTTGTCACAAAATAGTTTTTTAATTTCAAATTGTAAAAATTCAATCATCCATGAGTAAAAAAAGCCTTTTAGAAAATGTATACTCTGACATAGTTATAAAATGAAAGAATAAAGGTATACAGTTTTTAGAGCAAAAGTGTTTTTAGTATTCAATGAGCCGCCATTCTTACATTTGATATGCTTTATTAGCTGTACTGGTGGAAGTCCCTGTTAACTGATGCTATAATCATGTGTCAGTTTTATTCTCACCTGCATAGTCGATCATCAGTTTTTAGCTTTCTTTATAAAAGCCACTCAACAAGATTCAACAAATAGGTATATTTTATATCCCTGCATTAAAGCCTTCAGTTGATGCAGATAATACAGAGTTGCTATCCAGTATGCACATAGTTACAGAAAATATGAAGAAAGCAAGAATAACTTTGGAATAAGATAAACCTAGTATAAAAATTGCAAGAATTTTTGGGTCCCAGAGTACATCTATATATATCTATATCTATCTATCTATCTATATATATATATATATATATATATATATATATATATATATATATATATATATATATATATATATATATATGGATTGCCAATCTTTGTCAGATGCTTCTTAGGTTACTTGTATCAGGGTGCATATTGACTGTATGAGCATTCTTGAGGTCAATATCATACTACACAATCTGTGATTGTGGCATTATTTCCTTTTTCTTTTATAATGTTTTTTTTCTCACTCAATACAGCTCAGGGGATGGCATAGTGTTCCCCACACGAACTATAGATTTGGATTCAGACAATCTGCTTGCAGACCGCCAGCGCTGGATGGAGGAGGGAGAGGGTGATGGACTTGGAGGTAAATTGTAATGCAAAGACAGCATGATATTTCTTCTTTAAGATCTTTCTACAAAATTAGTAGTGATCCCCCACTAGAGAAACTTTTCTCAATAAAGGTTACTCCTTTTATAAGGCCTGCTTGCCTGACACAAAAATAGTATATTTTAACCATTTTTCTCCACCCTTTAATAAGCCACCCCTTTTATAAGGCCACCTTTTCATTGCAGAAGGGATGGCCACTCAAGAAGGGGACCACTATGCACATAAACCTATACACACATGGGGACATACTGTATTTACCCATGTATGACGATCGCTGAACCATGAACTGTGTACATTTAGATCTGCCATCACATAGTTTGCTATCAGAATTGGGTTTGTGCTGTTCGTTTGAAATTGAAAATAGAAACAAACAGCATTGACCCTGATCTGACAGTAAATAATGCCTTTGCAGATCATGGTCAGACTCGATGCTGTTTGCAGTTAGATGTACATTATGTATGGCTAAATAAAGAGCACCTGCATCACATACAAAAATTTTGACTTAGAACACTAGTGTTATGTGTACACTGTACACTCGATGTTAACTCATTATCTCCGAATGCCATGTTTTTGCATCATGAGGTAGTACCTTTGTGGCATCATCACAATTCATGATAGACCAAAATGGGAGGTATTACAGAAAAGAGGAAAGATGTAGCTTTACAAAGATACCAAGTAATATAGACTTTCTACTTGTGTTAAAAATATAGACCAATAAAACTTAATTTTTGAGACCTTTTTTTTATTTTTGTAGGCAAAAATTTGCCAATTCCAGAACTGGAGTTTGTGTTCAGATTTTAGGCTTCCTGTAGTTTGATCTAAAGTAGACCATTCCTAATGGCACATGGACAAATGAACCTTTCAAAAAAGTAGGGTGAGTGTGAGATTTAGAGAAAAAAAGGGACCTTAAAGTGAAAATCGTGGGTCCAAAAAGCAAAATAATGGCCAACAGAAAATGTCACTTATACATCTTAGCATCTGGTAATTCGAAAGTTTCTCTGAATCAAATTTAGTTGGAAGTAACAAGAAAAATGTCTCCTACCCTCATTTCATGTGAAAATCAAAATCTCCTGGGGGGATAATGAGTTAATTAAGAAGGAGTGAATTTCATTGACATCACTGAATTTGAATATTTATTTCTTATTTGATTGTTTATGTATTACCACTACAGTCCTACCCACTTATATCGACATCACTTATGTCGACAAGCCGCCTATGTCGACAAAAAAGCAAAGTCCCGGTCCCTTGGTCTACTATTACTACCAAATTTGTCATGCTTATGTCGACGTCGAGATAAAAAATAAACGTACATGTCGACAGAAGCCCTTGGTCCCAGCTTGAAAAAATCCTTTGTTTTCTAATCATTTATGTCGACAAGCTGCCACTTCCGACCCATACTTTATTCAACAATTAGTTGATTTTGCCGCCGGGTCATTTATGTCGACAAGCGGCCAGTTCCGACCTGCACTTTGTTCAACAATTAGTTGATCTTGCCGCCAGTCTTTTATGTCTTGGTGGATTAAAAAACAGGCTTTTGTTTGGTCCTATAAAGTTGGCCACTCACGGCGACTTAAATAACACATGTACCCTTCATCAAAGCAAGCTAGTTACAATGTTCAATAAAAACAATCCACCCCTCATTAAAAAAAAATCATCACCAAACTTGAATAAAAGCAATGAAATCTGACCGATTGTTGCATTTTCCAAAGTGATCGGTGATTAAAACAAGTTTATTGTGCTGTGAAAGTTTCCCTTTTAACTTTATTTATGTTTATGATGGCTACCAACGGCAGCGTAAAACGCAGATTAAATTTACAGTCTCTGGAAACTAAATATCTGGCTGTTAAGGAAGTTGAAGGTGGGGCATCTCGCAAATATGTGTGAAAACTTTTCACTTAAACATAACACCCTGTCAGGATGGATGATAAACCAACAAGTTGTTCTTCGCCTTATTTTTTTTATTATTTTTTTTTTACTGGTGGCGGACCAGTAAAAAAAAAAAAAAAAAAAAAGGAGGAGAACAATTTGTTGGTCTAGATGGATGAAAGCTGCTGAGTCTATAAAGAAAGGCTATGTTGAAGGTAAATTAATCATATCAGCCGCATATCTCTTGTTCAATTTTATGTACTTTTCACGATGACTTCCGTAAATAAATACATGTTATCATTTCCCTGTGAATAGCCCCATCCCCTTGGTAGCCTCAGTAAGATGGGAACATTGTTTCAGGCTGACGAAAATCTAGGCCAATTTAAGTACATGTACATGTACTTTGTAGCATGTAAATACCAACTATGCAACCATGTGCTTCTGGCGACAATGATTATCAGTGAATTGTGAAGACGTGTTAGATCAAATGAGGACAATCATTTTTATACATGTGTTTCCTATCAGGATGTGACCGATGCATATATTTTCTAACATGAGACTCGTACACAAATTCATGGATTTTTCATATACATGCACTTAATGCATTGTGGATTTTATTACAGAAAGGTAACCAAAATGTAATTTGTCAATATAGACGTGTATTTCACACTGGTTTTGTCTTCATGTACTCAAAATTTCCATTGTTTGTTTTCTCAAAGTGTAAAACCTGCTCATTGACGACAATTCACCCCCCCCAACACTTATCTCGACATCCGCTTATGTCGACAATATTTCCTCGGGCCCGAGGATGTCGACATAAACGGGTAGGACTGTACATACAAATTAAAAAAACATTCATTCTTTGACAATTTTAAAGAAATTTCTGAAAAATCCATAGACTCGTAATCCTCGAATGCCACGTTTTTGTGTTATGAGGTAGTACCCTTATTCTGAGCTCTGTGGCATCATAACAATTCATGATAGACTTAACCAGTGGTATTAGAGAAATGGGAAAAGATGTAGCGTTATATTGATACCAAATAATGTAGACTTTATGCTAGTATTATAAATACAGGCAAAAAAACTTAATTTTAAAGACCCGATTTTTTGTAGGCAAAAAATTGCCGGGTCTGGAACTGGAGTTTGTGTCAGGATTTTAGACTAGTTAGATCTAATGCAGACTGGTCCAAATGGCACATGAACAGATGAACCTTTGCAAAAAATAGGGTGAGTGAGATTTAGAGAAGAAAAGGGTCTGGATGCAAAAATCATGGGCCCCATAAGCCCCCCCCCCCCCCCCCTCAAAGTAAAAGAAGAAAAAGTTTAATTTTTATCCATCTGCTCATGCATGAGTGAAATGGCAATCAAAAACAATGTCTTTTTCACATCTAAGCATCTGGCAATACAAAATTTTCTCTGAATCAGACATGCTTGGATGTAGTCAGAAGTACCTCCCATTTCCTGGAAAAACAATCCATTCATTAAATTATAAAATGCCATAAATTATAACACTAAATAACCTACTTGTGTTCCTGTGCCATAAAGCAGCAAACCAACCCAATCCATTTGAGCAATGTACAGGATCCATGTAGAAAAAGTAACATACAATTGATTCAGCTGTCTATACTATACACATAGTTGAAGGGCCCTTTGCAATAGAGGGTCATCTAACAGAGCAGTTTGAGAGATGAAGAGAGCAAGGATTAGCAAGAGGAAGCTAAAGCAATATTTAGAATTCTAAGTAAAAACATTAACTTGATGCATATTTTGTTTATTGTCTTATCTACACTGTTAAATGAAACTAACATTTATGACACAAAAAATGCATGTTTATTTTGGTTGTTTTGTTACCAATAAATACTTGTATAACATTTTAAATGTCCAAAATATTATTTCCCAAGATTGATTAGCACTTTATCCATTATGATTTAGGTCTTTGCTCACTCGTATTTTCTTGAGATTAATACAATCTTTCATATACATCGGTGTAGGATAGGAAAATTGTGCCAGGGAGTTGAAATTTTGCATCAGACAAGGCTTTGCCAAGTGTGTGATGCAAAATTCTGATCCATGGAGGAGTCCTTCTATCTAACACTGACACATAATGAAAGATTATTTTTCTCATGTTCCTGGCTACAAAGTTTAGATTATAAACAAAATGGCATCCAATCGCTGCAGGTAAAGCATAAAAAGGACATAATAGACATTAAAAATGTTTCCATATTTAGAGAGGTGGTATAATGTTTGTTTTACACAGAAATATCCGGTTTAAAATTGTTTTAATGTCATGTGATTTAAGACAGAAGTCATTTGATGCAAGATAGATGTTCTCCATTGGTGTTCTACACAGAAAAAATGATTGTACACATATGGGAATGTGAGAAAATGGTTGCTTGAATGAACATGTCTTTAATTCACTTTAAAACAATATACAATATAATTTTCTGACCATATATGTCTATATATATATATATATATATATATATATATATATATATATATATATATATATATATATATATATATATATATATATATATATATATATATATATATATATATATATATATATATATATATATATATACACACAGAAATTATACATTATTATGTATAGGTGACCAGTTATAGTGACCATAATCATGCTAAGCAAGTGAAAACTACATTGATATTTATATGACCCTAATATAGAGGTGACCATTAATATAAGTTGTACTGACTATGTATTTATTTCACTTTGATTGTACAAGAAGTTCTAACAGCTTTGTGCAGTAGATGTATGGCAGTTCAGATGTTGGTATAAGTTCTTTGAGGTGGAGAAGACTGGAGAAACCCAAAGAAACCACCAATATATGTGCCATGACAAGGAGTAAAATCCAGTGAGAATATCACTGCTGTATCATGTAGATCCTACCGAGGTTTTCGGTCTTGGCTTGGTGCTCTTGTGAGACCTTAATTGGTGAAAACTGTACAAATGACTAGTATGATGTTAGTATTGATCACCTTGCCAACATAAGTATTTATAAATAGATTTATCTTTGTATAATGTACGTAATACATGTATATACAGTCTAACCATGGCAATAAAAGCTCGAAGATTCCATTGACGATACTATGTAGGACATTGCATCATACATAAATTTCCCATGACTACTCAAATTTCTTGCTGGCACCCTGTCAATCATCCTTGCTGATTGGTTGACACAACATTGCTTTGTCCACCAAGGCAATTTCAAAGCAAGTAAAATAAATACTATAACTTCCTGACCTAGACCACACATTTTCCAGTCAGTTGGTCTTTAAAAGGTGCAGCCATTGAACTTTTCTTTTTTTTTTACCCGTGTATTCAAGTGACATGTTAGACCTTGCTTTGCTTAGTTTAGTAATAATATCGCTACGACCATACCACATGCTTATAAAATTCATTAAAAGCAAGATTTTAGTTAGATTTATCGTGAATTGATAACTCGCAAGCAACAGAATCCATAAACATTTACTCCAGCATAGGTGAGAACAGGACAGAGTGAGGGAGACTAAAATGTTGTCATGCTCACCTTTCGTTGAACATGAGAATTATAATCTCCATCGTCCTACACAAATATTCATCTTATGGATTTTAATGTATATGGACATTATATCTTAATAAGTTAAAGTCAATAAATTGATGACCAACTTTTAATATAGATCAAGTTGACATGCTGTACTCACAAATTCATGTATCATTAAAGTTTGAGTTGCATCCTTTTCAAGTCAATGTGTATCCATCATAAGCAAACACAAGTGGAATATAGTTTTGTAGCTAGAATTACACTTATAAACCACGGAGGCAAACCCATCGATATGTTTGCACTGGTAAATTCCTCAAGATAGTGGTTTTAAAGGTCACTTCGTTCATAGCATATAACAATGACTGAATACAACTCTATATCATTTGTACTAATGAAAACAGTTGGCACACTACAGTTACACAGTCCCAGAACTTTACATCCAGATTGAGAAAAATCAAATTGACCAAAAGGAAAGAGAACATACAAATTATGAAGAACAATCCACAGATAAGGCAAAAGCAACAACTTAGGAGTTGTCTACCTGTGTGATTTTAACACGAAATTTGGCTGACTCAACATACGTTTATTACTGTGATATCAGCATGTTTCATGTACTTAAATGGCTTAGACAATTAATCTGTTAATTAACTTTGTTATAATGCCAAAGGATCATACAGTTCTCAACAGTTGTCAAAATAAATCCACTTTAGTCACAATAAATCCACTTTAGTCACTGAGTAATCGTTTAATTAGGTTCTTAATGAAGCTTTAGCATGCATCACCATGACATTTAGGATGGTATGTCACATATATAATGATTAGATTGAAACTAAATTAAAAAATTAGATGAAAACATGAAATTTATCCCTCAAGTACATTTCCTGATCACATTAACGTTAGGGATATAAGCCTGCTAACTCCCTAATCCAGCCCTTAAAAAAAATGAAAATTAGTCTTTTCTGTCTACATCATGTAAACAAAGGGCAATAACTCTTGCTCATTACATCAACTTGCTGCCACCAGGTGTTACTAGTTTTTAAGCTTCACTGTCGTACAGTCTACATCGTATGAAAAACCTCCGTCAATCCATGCCAATATTGATGTGAATTTGAACCATCCATCCAGAAATTTGGATTTATATTGTGTATTAATCATTCCTCTACAGGTGGTATGCATTATTTTTTTAAAGTTTCATACATTACTTTTTAAATGTTTCTAGTATTTTCGTTAATTTGTCGCTTTCTCTGACTTTGTCTATTTAGACCACATGGCACAACACGCTATTGTTGATCCATGTTGTAATTAAAAGTTTCACACACACTACCTATTGTTTACTTACCCAGTTAGTAACGGGTGTTGTTTTAGCGACTAATTAACATGTTGCATTGTTTATTTATACATTTTTTGTTTTGTTTTATTTTGTCGTTTCAGTGAAAAATGTCGACAAAGTGTAATAAATCCAAAAAGTTCAAGACCAGGGAAGACACACATGAGTCATGGCTTGCGCGTTCAAAATGTAATTTGTCAGTACCATGCAGTGTGTGCGCTAAAAGGTCTTAGAGTGTATGGACTATGGTTTTGTAGAAGTCAACCAAAGGCAAAGAAAAGAGGGAGATGACAATGCAATTTTTAATTCTGGGCAAATTTTTCCTCTTTATCTCTTATTCCTACAGATAATTATGATACAGTGGGGGTTTGTACCCCCATTTTTAGGCAGCCCAGGAGGCATAAGTCCCCCCGCATTTCTGAGTATGGCCTTAAGGCCTGTAAGTCGGGGTGCATGGTGTTTTTAACGGATCCATCCTATACTATAGTATCTCCATCCAGAGCTGTCCACGATCATCTAGCCATCTCAATCCGGGGATCTTACTGAAAGATCCATCCATCTCACCAGGCCTACGGCTTCATCTCTATACAATTGCCGAGATCTTAATGATAGATCTGTCCGTCCTACTATGCTACGGCTACATACAATTACAATTACGGGGATCTTAGTGATAGGATCCATCTGTCTCAGGCCTATGACTTGATCTCTTTACAATTACACAGATCTTAATGATAGATCTGTCCATCCTACCATGCCTAAGGCTACATAAAATTACAATTATGGGGATTTTAGTGATAGATCAGCCCATCTCACAGGGCATATGGCTATGAAACATACTACAATGGGAATTTAGTGACATCTGTCCACCCAGCCAAGCCCATGGCATGACGATGAGAAAGAGACTCTTCTTTCAGCTGCTTCCCCAGTCAGTGAAGATCAGGGAGAATAATGATGGTCTGTCTAGAAGAGTCTGTGATCCAGGGAAGGCTAGGGCTTTCTTCGTACTGGTACAAAACACACTCTGACGCCTTCCCTACTGAACACCCTGCTCTGAATAGGAATTAAGTGGCTGTCTGCATGACTGCCCCACATCTTTATAAAGTGGACTAGAATGTGTTTTATGCCACATTGAAGCTGCTTCAAAATGTTGTCACCACATCTTTGATGTAAGACTGAGCCTCATTGATGATTTTCAGACTTGTGGAATAATCGGATAGTGAGCATGCCTGGGAGGCAGCGTCCCTAATTGCTCAGGTCATTAACAGGGCAGCTCACCATTCCATGGCAAATGCGCTGACTGCCACTGTGAATCTCGACCTGATATGATGTGACGCATGTTTGTATTCCACATCACTCAAGTCACATCATACCCTGGTATTACGGATGATACTGTTAGGCTTGTTATTACTCTTTAGGGGCAAAATTTAAAAAGTTCAGAGGCAGGCAGCTTAGGAACTGCCCCTCCATCTCACTGCCCACCCAGCGGTCTTTTAAAACCAACACAACCCTGCCACAGCAGAGGGATGATAGGTGAGCAAAGAAAAAGGGATCTTTTGCATCAAACCAGTTTAGGAGGCAACCTTACGGGGGGGGGGGGAACCAAGTTTCTGCTCCTCCAAGCCTCCTAACGCTCGAGGCTGACCTACCAACCCCACTGCCTGCAGACAGCCAACCAGTGGGCACCAGGCTCATGCAATTCCAATCTCGTTGGATCAAACTATTTCCTCAAAGCAAATGGTTGATCCAAATCATTTTGGATGGGCTTCGGATTTCATTTATCCAACTCCCCTTCTCTTTCTTCCTCTCCCCTTCTGATGGACATACTGTCAGATCGAGAGAAGGACAATATTCTACAACAGGAAATACGGTCACTCATCAACAAAATGGCAGTGGAGACTGTGAGAAAACCACAATCTCTGGGGTTTTATTCAAGGCATTTCCTTGTACAAAAGGCCAACAGCAAGTTGAGGCTGATCATCAACCTGAGTCGCCTCATTCAATACATTCTTCTGCCAATGTTTAAAATGGAGATGGCAAGATCAGTACAACTCTCCATCAAAAGGGACAAGTATGCCATCAGTCTCAATCTGACCAATGCATATTTTCATGCCCCTACCTACCTGGTGTCGCACAGTTTTCTTCATTTTGCTATACCATGACAAGGTTTACCAGTTTCAAGTAATTCCATTTGGTCTAAATATCAGCCCCGGGTCTTCAACAAACTCATGGATTGTGTCGTCACCCTGTTCCAGTCAACTTCATCTACAGCAACAGCAGTGTACTTGGATGACATCCTCCAGAAACATATGGTAAGTTATTCTTCTCAAGGGCAGGAATGATCTCCGATCTGTTTTGAATCATCTCGCTTTTCTCATGAACTGGGAAAAGTCCGACCTTCATCCATATCAGTGTTTTGTCCTCCTGGGTATGGAGTTTATCACCAGTCTCAATCTGGTATGACTCCCACATGTTCAGGTAATACAGATTGTTGAACTCGTCAAGTCTGTTCCAACAGGACTTAGATTTCAGCGAGAGAGTTCTTGCAACTCATTGGATTATTCAATGGGGCAGAGGACTAAATCCCGCTTGACTGTCTTTTATGCACCCCTTACAGATGACCTTTGCTGGCTCAATGACATACATTTTCCAGTCCACTTGATCAAAAGGTCAGAATCACGTATGAGATATGATCATTCCTGGGTCAGTGGCTCAACCCTGGTTGGCTCATAACAGGAATTCCTCTGGAGAAGCCCCAGTTGGAAGTGACAGTATGTACAGATGCCAGTACGTACAGTTGGGGAGCCCACCTGTTGCTGGGCTTCTATTCGGTCAGTGACACACGATCCAGGGGAACTGCCTCTCCACATCAGCTTTCTCTAAATAAAGGCTGTCATCAACGCCTTTCAATTCTGGAAGGACTGACTCTCAGGGAAACAGTAATGATTATGTCGGAGACCAACTCCATATCAACATACAAATCAGGCACATTCCCAGCATACTCAATGTCCTGGAAAACAAACTCTGCAGAAAGGGTAAAGTCATTCATTCAGAATTGTCCCTCCATCAGTCAATCTTTCATCGGATTTGCACACATTGGGGGTGTCCAATGATCGATCTTGTTGCGACAAGGTGGAATCACAAGTTGTGCACTGTCTCTCCAGTCTAAACCCAGAAGCTGTCAATCAGTTCAGAGAGGTTGTGGGCCTCATCCTACCCCCCCTCCCCCACCAGTCTTGGTACCGAAATAATACAGAAGTTGCATGGTCAGACATGCAAGATGATTTTGGGTCAACAATCTACTCAATCTAGCAATAGATCTGCCCAGGAAGATTCCAGCCAAACCGAATCTTCTCAAACAACTGCAGTTGCATGTGTTCCAGCCCTGCCCAGACCATCATCTTCTCCTTCATGCCTGACTTGCGTCAGGACAGCCTTGCAAGAGAAAGAATTTGGACTTTCGATTGTGGAGCGAATCTCGAGAGCAAGAAGGCCTTCCACTCTGAAATCTTATGAGGAGAAAAAGTTTGCCCCAATTACCATCAAGGGCTACTGCTCCATGATATGTCACATTCAGGTATCATGGTAGAAGAGATGTCGGTCATGATAAAGATCTATCAGACATAGCAGCCAATTTTGATTTGAATCTACCAAAATCCCTCACCTTGGTTCCAAAATGGAATCTGTCCTGGGTTTTAACATGGCTCAGTTCAGATAAATTTGAGCCTTTATGTCATACCTTGCTGAAGCTACTATCATTCAAAACATGTTTCCTGATAGTCTTAGCTTTGGAATGACGGGTGAGTGAGTTACATGCCCTTTCAGTTGACTGGAACTATCTTTAGTTTAGATCAGTTGGTTTAGTGGTCCTCTTGACACAACCAGGCTTTGTGGCCCAGTGAAGGCCAGGAAGCAGGATATCAGCCCTCAAGCCCTATCTTCATGGCAGAAGTGGGTTGTATGCTTTCTGTACTCTGAAGTCTCAAAAGATCAGAGTCACCTCATGAGGATGTCAGCTCATGAAATTAGGGTGATCTCTGCGAGCCTTGCTTTCGAACGCAATGTTTCGATCTGAGACATAATAGAAGCTGACATTCTTGAGTTTTTTTCTCAGAGATTTAGCTTCGCAGAGACAAACTCTGAACCTGGTGGGTCCTGTGGCAGCTGTCCAGATGACCACCAGACCCAGTAAAAACAAACACAACCTCTTAGCTTTGTTGGATTTGCCAGTGAAATTTTGTCGCATAGAAGAATTCAATAATCATCTTAACCAGATATATAGGGGTCACAGATCACATGTCCATAGGCTGTGTTGCTTTCAAGTTAGGAGAGCAGGTTATTGTTCACATAGGGAATCAAACCTTTTATTCCCTAGAAGAATACCCAAGGTATAGGTAGGATGCTCGGTTTTCCCTCCTCCTATTACCTATTCTCCTAAAGTTAATGTGATCAGGGAATGTATTTGAAGGAGAAAGCAAATTTTTAAGTAAATTATGTTTCTCAGAGAATACTTACCTGATCACATTACTTAAAAACCCTCCCAGCCACTCCGCCATATGAGCATCCTTGTTGGTATTTTGCTAAGCTTAAAAACTAGCGACACCGGGTGGCAGCAAGGGGAGGTAATGGATAAGAGTTATTGCCCTTTGTCTATATAATGTGAAAAGAAAAGAAGAATTTTCGTCTTTTTAGTTGGGCTGGATTCAGGAGGTAGCAGACTTATATCCCTAACAGTAATGTGATCAGGTAAGTACTCTTGGAGAAACATAATTTACTAAAAATTTGATTTCAATTGACAAGACTTTCTTTAATTGGCATTTATTTCTTACAGTGTTGGCACCAGTAGGCATTTCCCAACATTTTCATTGATCAAGATTTAATTGTATACTGAGTTATTTATTGAGAAAATATGTTTGTTAAAGACAGTCATAAAAAATATGTGATTTCTTGTTAAAATTTGCACATTTTATGATGATTCAACATTAAAGTGCACTAACCACCATTTTCAGTGATAAATAGAGCTGTATATGGAGCTTTCATTTACCAATTTTAATCACAATTTTTAAATGATCACCAAATAAGTCAGACAGCAGCCAAATATATTCATTGGTGTTCACTATTTTTTGGCCTTTCATATTGGAATAACAAAAATGGGATTCACACCAGTCTCCGCATTGGAAGCAGGTTGACAAGTTATCGGGGTGCACTAAAATGAGAGAGCAGTGTATCTATATAAACTTAGCAAATTGGGAGAGAGAGAGAGCATGCTGTATCTTTTCCAGAATATGCAAATTTTAAGGTGTGTGTTTGGTATGAATGATGCATTTTGAACCACAAATTCATTAAATATACATTGAGAGAAGTCAATGGTATGTTAAGATATTTTGCTGAATTACATATGTCTAATTACAATCTCATTCTTATATGGTGAAACTCCTCAAAACCAAAACCTCATTATACTGGAATCCCCTCAAGATAGCATTTTGTTTGGAATTTTTCCTTTAATATCATTGTTTTCTCCAGTAGACCGAAATACCTCAACTCCAAACAAAACAGATTTCAATCCCAAATTTCAATCTTATGCTAAAAAGACACCCATAAAACCAGAAATCACTACAAACTTGGTGATGTATTTTAGCTGGTAAATTCCCGACACACTGGAACAGATTAATTACTGTTAGCAAGTACTGTAGTAGGCAATCTGTGAGGCAAAGTCCTGGAAAATGTCACAAGGGTACTATTGTATGCGAGGTTCAAACAATACCTGATGCCACACACATTAGGGCTGACAGTAGGCTAATCTGAAGTCTCTGCACTTTAAAAAAGAGCCTGAACTAAATGCTTGTAGGTAAGCCATTTAAGAAGATGTTTATCTGCTCATTGTCTAATTGTGATAGATGCTGTTCATTTGTATACATGATCAGTAGAACATTTTTTGTTTGTTTTTTTTAAATTAAGTATCAGGGCTTTATTAACCAGGGATGTGCCTTGCTTTTGATGCTTTGCTGACGGAGACTGAAAAAACAGTATTCTTAAAGCCAGATTCACTGAATTGATTTTCAATGGAGAAAAATCATTACATATATGTATTTAAGTAGCCATGACTGTCATTTTTCTTCACTCACATGTCAATATGTCAGAACAATCAGCTAAGCATTGTAGGATTTAACTATCCTTACAAGATAAAACTAGTCTGATCAATGTGTATGAATCTGTGCCAAAACCTACATTGAAGAAACTAGGGGGAAAATTCGGCATATCTACTGTTTCAGATATTGTAAAGGAAATGGAATTCTACAAGAATGAATTTTAAAACCACAGTGATGCGAACAAGTGTCGATTCAACAATACCTGCAAATTTATTGTTTATCACGAAAATATTTCCTCCCACCCTCTATTGTAGATGAGAAATTGTGGTGCAAAAAGAAATTTGCCAGCAATAGACATGAATTTGAATACCTCACATCAATAATTATATCATTTTTTTGTTGGCTATTTGAACTACAGTAGTTACATTGGCATAAAGTTGCACTATCATTTGCAAGTATTTGTGTTTAAAAATATTTATGAAATTCAGCTTAAATGAGTGTCACTTGAATGTGTGCTCTATATTTTTAAGTTATTGACCCATCATGTTACCTTACAGACATGTACACATGCCACATTTGTTAAGTATATGCAGATATTAGAGGTAAATCGAACTCAACGCTTATCAATTTTAGAAATTTGTGGTAGAGGGATATCGATATTCATTACTGAAACAAATAAGCGGAGCAAGGTCTAACATGTAACATGGGCTTAAATAACCAAATCCTTCACCTGCTGGGGACAAATTGACTGGGAAACATCAAAGCTATTAAAGAAATTATGGTGTTTTTTTCACGAGGTTTGAAATTGGTGGGCCAAACAGTGTTGCATCAGTCAATCTGCATTGTTCATTGACAGGGTATGCCAATAAGAGACTTTAGTAGTCATGGGAAATTTAAGTACGATGCAATGTCATATATCATTATAATTGTCAATAAAGCATTCAAGCCTTTATTGCCACTAGTCTATACTGCACACAGCATAGACCCATATCTGCCATTGTATAATGTGCTGTCAGATCAGAGTCAGCTACACTCTTTGTTGTACTCCTGATTTCAAGAGAACAAAATAGACTAGGGGTGAAATGATACACTTCTGCCACGTATCGATACGATTCACAATACACAACCTATGATACAATACATTATCGATACACATATCAACACGATGGTCATTTCATCTTTAAAAGGTCAGTCAGTGGTAGGGTGGTGCCGTTTTATATGTGTTGACATATTGGTTGTATTTCCAGTATGCAGATTACAGGCACACCGAGACTTATAATCTGTTCATATGGCATTCTCTTCCTTAACAAGATAACAAAAATACTTCAAACAGACTACCTGTAAGTTGTCAGTGATTTGAATTCAACCTTTAAGGCCATATCAGGCTGCTCCATTTGAACAGATGCAGGACTCATCTTGGCCACCACGCCCTTTGTTTTGCACTGCATGAATGCTTAAAAGCATCTTGTTACCAATTGCATGTCTTCACTTAAATTTGGATGGCATTACGGTGTTATCTTCAAAACAGAAGAAATAGTGCAATTTCCTCGTGCAAGGAAAATCATATCTAGAAGAAGTCCAAGTCTGGGTGCAGAGATGACTAACAACCAAATCCTTTACATTGTACTTCTGCAGATGCAAAACAACTGCTGCGGCCACAGTCACTCCTTTCTGTCAGTGAAAAAGGAAATTATTGACAACACCCACTCCGCTTCTACAAAGTAACAAGGTGGCTATAACTCATGCGGTTTGGAATCTACACCCTTGCAGATTCTGTGCTTTTTTTTTATATCCTGTTGGCATGTTCGGTCGCTGATTACATATATCAGCATAAAAGGTGACATTACAAACTTATTTCCCATGTACGATTTAAGTGCTTTACAGATCATTTAAAAGCCACTTTTGTGAAAAGTTTCTCTGTTGCTTTGTATCTGTTTGGTTCAAGTTTGGATGTCAATACATCCGGTGTATCACACAGTGCACAAGCTACAGTTAGTTTTGATTGGTGGTTATTGTTTTATCCTGGACGTGAAGAAACAATAACCACCAATCATAACTGAATGTAACATTATTCACTACGTGACACACTGGAAGTGTAGCCTTCAAATTTGATCCAAGTAGACCAGATACGAAGCAACAGACAAACTTCACATAAAGGTGGTTAAATGATCAGTAAAGTACTTAAATCATACATAGGGAACAAATCTGGAATGTCTTCTTTACATTGATATGTTATCAGTAGCTGAACATGATGACCGATAAAATAATAAGCATGGAATTAGTGAGGGGGGGGGGCAGATTTTGAACCATGCAAGTTAGTCACCTTGTGTTAGTTTGTAGGTGAGTGGGTTTTGTCAATAGTTTTTACTTTTTACTGACAGATATGAGTGCATGAACCTGCTGTGGCTGTCTCAGATGAATTGTCAATTTATAAAATAAAAAAGCAAACGACTAATAATTATTCACAGCTGCAGAAGATTAAAGTAAGTTGCATAGGGTAAATATCATTTTGTATCGATTTTTCATCTCTTGTATTGATATGGGCATTGATATGGAAAAAGTATCAATACATCAATATATCGATTAATCATTTCACCCCTAAAATAGACCCTGATATGTAAGCATGTTATGAGATGGCACACTTGTATGCACATAGTCAACAGGTTTTTATGGTGTTACAGCTTCAATTTACCATTGATTTCAGATTCCAATCTGATGTCTGCCTCTAGTCAACAGTTAGTTAATCAGCTAGAAGATTAAAAAGCAGGGTATATATGACTGTTCAATGTATTGTATTTATGAGTATAAACTTTTTACAAAACAGTATTGAAATTCATTAATGAAGTATTTGAAAATAATAACGATTTCCCATTGCATCTGATTTGATTGAGGAATTATTAGTCATTCTACATGCTTTATGTATGTATATTCCATTTTATGTCAACATCAACTGTCAGGAAATTTTTTGTTGTTGCATAGTCTGTACTCACAAGTCAAGCCCAACTGCCAACTCCACAAACCCAGATCTACCATTGTATAATGCACTCAGCCTGGGAGATCTGGGTGTCTGCAGTTTGTTAGGAGTAATCAGTAGAACAAACAACATAGACCCTGATCTGCCAGCACATTATGTGATGGCCTATGTGCTGGCAGTGCTGGACTTGACTCCTAAGCAATTACCTATGGTACCACACAGTATCTTTCTGTTTCTTTGCTTTATGTTTGAGGAACTAACTTTGACAAATCCTTGCTATATCTTGAGGTACAAACTTTGACAAATCCTTGCTATATCTTGAGTTACTAACTATGACAAATCTTTACTATATCTTGAGGTACCAACTTTGACAAATCCTTGCTATATCTTGAGGTACCAACTTTGACAAATCCTTGCTATATCTTGAGGTACTAACTATGACATATCCTTGCTATATCTTGAGCTACTAACTTGGACAATCCTTGCTATATCTTGAGGTATTAAGTATGACAAATCCTTGCTATATCTTGAGGTACTAACTATGACAGATTCTTACATGTATGTCTTGTGACGATAGTTTAATGATTTTTTCAAGCAGTAATGTCTTTCAGTCAGATATTAAAAATAAAATTTAAAAAAAATAATTAATTATTTCTTCATACTTGAAATGGGATGTTTCAATACTGTTATGTAAATGATTTATGTCTGCTCAGCCATTTTTAATCTGCCTGCATGGCATAGGTGATACAAAGATATCAGCTTTTTTTAAATGGCATTGTGTCAATCAGTTTCCATAGGTCACAGTTACATAATTTCATGCACCAGTGATTACATTAATATTTTGCATTTAGCTCAATTTCTGTGATGCTGTTGTTTGTACAGTTATGAATATCAATAAGTACATTTTATATTCCTGCCAATGAAAAGCAGATCACAGTGACCTACTTTTCTTGCATGATAGATGTCTGAATTAGACAGTGGCAGAGCAGGCAAGACCTAGCATTCTGTGGTATTCTTGTTATATCCTGTTTACCTTGCATGTATTATTTAGTTGTCTGTCAAGTTCCTAAGTTTGACAAAGTATATAAACATCCCTTACACACACCTAGCTGTAGATTTAGTATCTTTATTGTCTTGCGTGCAAAAGCAAACGAGTCAGAGGGTTCTTTACAGTGTTGATGGCAATGTGTTGGTATGGCAACATTACATAACATTAAGTATTGCATTCAACTTTCATGACAAAGTTTTAGGATGCATTTTTCCAAGTTGGACTTTACAGTTAACAGAAAATAGTAATAGCCATCTATCAATCTAAACCATCCCAGAGTTAATTAGGTCACATTGATCTGTTTTCTTTTTCTAATAAATGACAATTTATATTTTTACCTCACTGGCCATAATGATGAGACCTTGAATGAGTTCAATTTAACGATAAAGTATATACTCACGTATAAGCCGAGTCCAAATGCAAATAACATAGACCCTGATCTGCCATCGCATAATGCTGCGGCAGATCAGGGTCTGTGTTGTTTGTTCTACTGATTAGTCCTTACAAACTGCATAGAACCAGATCTGCCGGTGCATTATGCAATGGCAAATCTGGGTCCATGCAGTTTGCAGTTGGTATCGGCTCATACGCGAGTATATACAATATATGTACTGCCATTGGTGATGAGTGTGAACAGTATCTAAATATCACCTGTGACCGACCCTAAATAATATAATTACTTTAATTGCTTCAAACTCTGGTTTATCACAAAGCTTGGCAGATATCATGTTACTTGTATTAACAAAATTAATCGATTAAAGCCCAACAAGTCTCAACCATCGCTAGAAATGTATTCACGACTATGACCTATATCATAATAATGTACATAAACTGCTGATTGGAGTCTTGATATTGAAATTGTTTAGTAACGTAAGGAATGTCTTTGAAAACAACGTATTGCCGAAATTATATACATCTAATCACATTATCTTACTCCTGAAAGTCTAAAAGGTAAGCCATATTTTCATTCAAAAAATGCTTCAACCGATATTAACACTACAACTCCAAAAATGGCGATGACCACCCTAAATATGTAAATGAGCCAAATCACTTAGTGTGGTTGAGGAATTGTAATGCTACTCTCGGTTTGAAGACCAACCGACTACGTCTAATATAAGGTCATCAAAGGAAAATCTGCCATTTACTTATTTAACAGGATTTTTTTTTTTTTTTTTACATGAATCAAAATCACTTATGGCAAAGTGCGCAAAATATGTAATTTATTAATATTTTTTAACCTTATAATAATTCAATATTTGTACTTGATTATTCATTTTCAATTTATTTTTAGAAATTTCTGTTTTTTGTGATCCTAGGATCATCTTCTGAAGCTCAGTTTTAATAACGATTACCATTTTTAATATAGAGTGCATTTAAGTACCAGTTTCTTCACATTATGTTACAAAAAATATCATGGTGGGCAATGCATGCACTGTATGTTAAATATCACCAAAAAAGGGTATATTTCTGGCTAAAATTATGTTTTTCAGCCATTCCACTAGCATTGTCATATGTTGACATGATGTCAGCATGTGTGTATGACGTTGTAAGGGAACCCATTTGAACTCTTATTGGGATTTGTAACATTTTATGACTGAGATAAAACACTTAGTGTCAACTTATTTTTACCAAGTTTTAGGTTTGTTTGGAGGGTAAAGGTGGCACTCTACAGTTTCGTATTTTGCATAGGGTTAGATTTTTATAGAAAAAGAATTACCCAGGTTTTCCTCACTGGTTATCCTGGCTATTTAAAAAAGACCTTGTATATCTTAGGTATTGTTACAAGAACTTTTAATTCCCTTTATTTTGGTGTATGATTGATGGGTGCAATTTGGGTTATAGAATATACAGCTTAGTCTTGCTTCAGATGTGCACCTCTCAAAAAACTGCTAGCTCAGCTTGGTCATTTTTACTTCCTGGACTTCAAAGGTAAATAAATAAAAAAAGAGCTGATAACTTTTTTTACTTTTTATTTTTTTTGTAATTCATTCATTGTACTTTCAGAGGCTGGTATTACCTACTCTGGCAAAATTTGTTTCCCTATTTTAATAACTGCTGCAAATAGTGTACTTTTGACTAATTCAGGCTGACTTTTTGAGTACTTTGGAGCGACCATTTCTGTCTGCTGTGTGCTTAGATCATGTACAATTTCCACAAGTACAATATGTAAAGAAATTTCAACCACAGTACATGAAAAGAGCATAGAGGTATGCCAACATTCTCTTCATTGTGCATGTTGCAAATTCAAACAACTTCACTTTACCCCAATCATTCTCCCAGAAATACATGATATCTGTAGAGTGCTCCCAAAGTGAACCTAGTCCTTTGGTTTGCAGCTTTATATTGTTGACATCTTGAATGATTTTGATTTACAGCATTCCACATGATCATTTACTGGAGTTATCCCTCCTGATTGCCCATTTTCTTGACTTTGCTTTCCACAACATAAGTATTCTAAGCTTGTTAGATTTCAACCTAATGTACAAAATTTAATTTGATGAGACCTTGATTGAGTTTAATTTCAAGTGTTCCACATTATCATTTAGAAAAGTTATGATCCCTTATTGCCTATCCTTTAAATTCTGCTTTCCACGGCATAACTTTACGAAGGAATGTTGGATTTTAACCGAAGTTATCATGCATCTTTATATTGAAGAGACCTTAAATGAGTTGGATTTTCAGCATTCCATGTCATCATTTAAAAGAGTTATGGCCCCTTAATGCCCATCTTCTGCAAACACTGGTTTTCCAACAGAAGTTCTTCTGTGTAAGGCACTGGCGAACAAACTGCAGCTAGTGGGGTCCTTTATGATGCACCCATCACAGTTTAATATTGTGGATGTCAGTTTTCATCATTTTGTAAAAAATGACATTCTAGTTGGTAATTAAATGTTTGGAGATATAAACAGTGATGAAAAAAGAAGTACTTTTGTTGGATCTTTAATTGTGTGGTTTGTAGCCACCACAAAAATCCAAAGATTAAAAGTTAATTCACAGGAGTTTCTTTGGGCCAAAAGTACATTCTGTAGAGTATTTCATATTACATGTATGTATTTTTTCCGATTTATTTTTAGCTCTACTGGTCATAGACTAGGAGAGCTCATGGGATGATCTTTTGTCTGTCGTCTGTCCTTTCGTTAGCACAAGTTTGTTATCGCTACTCTTACTAAACTACTTGGAGGATTGCCATGAGACTTTACACACACATTCATCCTATGATCTAGTTGGTCCTAAATGAAAATGGTGCTGCTCAGACATTCAGTATGGCCACCACAGCAGCCATCTTGAAAATCTTATCACTACTTCTCCTGAATGGATGGACATATCAACATTGGGTTTTATGTCTGTTTGGGCCTAAATGAAAAAAGTGACAATTTGACATTCTACATGGCCACCACAACAGCCATATTGAAAATCTTGTTATTGCTACACCTTCTGAACAGAGAGTCATATTGCCCTGGGGTTTTCACCAGAAGACTTCTTATGATGTCTGGTTGGTTCTAAATGAAAATTGCTCCGATCTGACATACAGTATGGCCACCACAGCAGCCATCCTTAAAATCTTGTTATCACTACTCCTTCTGAAAGGATCATCGTTATCATCATGGGGTTGTAACTAAAAGACTTCTTATGGTCCTGATCTGATGTCCAATATGGCCACCACAGCAGCCATCTTGAAAAATCTTGTTATCGCTATTCCTTCTGAACAAAAAAGTCATATTGACACAAGGTTTCACCAGAAGACTTCTTATGATGTCCAGTTGGTCCTAAATGAAATTGTTGGCACTTACAGATTGAATATGGGTTCCACAATGGCCATCTTGAAAATATTGTTATCGTTACTCCTCCTGAATGTATGGTTGTATCAACATGTTTTTTTTTTTACTAAAAGACTTCGTATGATGACTAGTTGATCCTAAATGAAAATGGTGTTGCTCAGACATCAAATATGGCCACAACAGTGGCTATCTTGAAAGTCTTGTTATCACTACTTCTCATAAATGAATGGTCATATCAACACTGAAATACTTCTTATGATGTCCAGTTGGTCGTAAATGAAAATGGTGCTGATCTAACCTCCAATATAGCTGCCACAATGGTTATCTTGAAAATCTTGTTATTGCTTCTTCTCCTAGATGACAGGTCATATCGACATTGTGCTAAATGAAAATGGTTCCAATCTGATATCCAATATTGCCACAATAGCAGTCATCTTGAATATCTTATCGTTACTTCCCCAAAACGGAATGTCATATCAGCATGGGGTTTTCACCAGAAGACTTCTTAAGATGTCTTGTTGGTCCCAAATTAAAATGGTGCTGATGTAATGTCCAAAATGACCACCATGGTGGCCAGCTTGAAAATCTTATTATAGATACTCATCTTAAATGGAAAGTCATTTAGACAGACCCCATATCATCAGAAGTTCTTTTGGTGTCTAGTTGGTCCTAAATGAAAATGATGCAAACTGACTCTCAATATGGTCACCATGGTGGCCATTTTGAAAATATTGTTATCTCTACTCCTCCCAAATTGATGGCCATATGGAAAATAGTGCCAATCACACATCCAATATGGCTACTATGATGGCCATCTTGAAAATCTTGTCATTACTCTTCCTAAATGGATGGTCATATTGACATGGAGATTTTCACCAAAACACTTCTAATGATGTCTACTTGCTCGTTAATGAAAATGGTGCCAATCTGACATCCAGTATGGCCTCCACAGCAACTAATTTGAAAATCTTGTTATCACTGAAGAATATCAAAGATACTTTTAACACTAAGCAGTTAAAAAGATGAAATGGTCTTATCTTGAATTCCTAGAAATTCTTTTTGGCCAGTAGAACATCAGTCCCTTCAAAGGACTGTTGTTTAAATCTGCTTTTCTCTTTGGTCAAACTCGTTTTAGGAGAGTAAATGTTGCTTTTGTTTGAGATGATTTATCATTACATGTATTGTACTAAATTGTGTAGAATGTGATGTCTAATAAGCAATCTTTTATGCTTTTTCATGTCAGCAGATTCACTGTAATGCTTGATGTTGCATGTATTGACATAATGTACTTTGAACTATTAGTGGATGTGCTTATAATGTACTTAATACTAATTTAATATTTTTAACTTGTCAGCTACACAGTATTTAGAGCAACCATGTTTAGATGGCTTCAGTTTATCTCTTTTGTTACACCTGAATAATTGCTCATAATTTCTTGAGACTGTAATTGTCATTTCATAGCAAATATTTATTACTGTGAAACTTCCATAATCAAGCTTCTTTGTAACCTGGATTTCTTTGCAGACTGGGCACATATTTTGATCCCAATAATGCCATTCTGATACCAATCAGACCTCTGTATTATTGCCCATTCTATGAAACAATCAAAATTTCTGGTCCCAAGAGAGCATTTTTAGGGAAGTTTTGCTATTCAGTGAAGCCAACTCTCAAATCATCCACAGAGGTGAAATGCACAGTTGTTTAAAAGTATTAGATACATCAGAATTTATTTAGGTGATTGTAATA
Organism: Margaritifera margaritifera; assembly: GCA_029931535.1. Classification (NCBI taxonomy): domain Eukaryota; kingdom Metazoa; phylum Mollusca; class Bivalvia; order Unionida; family Margaritiferidae; genus Margaritifera; species Margaritifera margaritifera. The sequence continues at coordinate 973,574 of JAQPZY010001489.1, read as the reverse complement.
CTTTTCAAAGTCAAGAATAATAATATTGTACATTTGAATGCAAAATTGAATAATTTCATCAAGGAGACAATCAATCTTAGAACTCTATATTTAGTACTGTAAATGTGCAGAAGAACTCTATATTGGGGACCACCTATTTTTAGAGACCATCCATAAGTAGTCTGTTAAAACAGGTTCACCATGGCTCTAGGGCTTTAGAGCATTTCGCTTTTTTGCTTATAGGAATATCAGTACACATTCCCTTAAAATGTTCAGAGAAATCAGACTTTCTAAGATCTTTATACCCGTGCTTTAGTAGGGGGATATTTTGATGCCTTCCATTTGTCCATCTGGGATCTCCTAAACTGCTGGGTGAAAATTCACCAAACATGGAACATTGGTTGCCCATCTGATGCAGTGGTTTCTTCAGGTTGTACCCTTGTGCCTTTTTTCACAATAAAATTCAAAAGGGTTCAACATTTGCAATGCATTTTAAAAGATGTACAAATAGCCATCTATTTCATTTGTGCTGGGTGCCCCAACTATTAGGAAAATCCAGTATGTCATCAAGATGCCTAATTTTATCACTTGGACAATATGGCATGGTTCTCATTGACCCAGTTTACTTCATGCATTGTTAGCAAATAATTCTTTAAAAAATTAACAAATTGATAACTTTCATTCTGAATACTTAGGTCATTGAACGTGATAACAACTGCTGGTCTGGTATAAATGCAAGTACTTTGCATTTAGAGATTGTAGGAAGCAGCTGAATTGAAATTTAATGATGATCAAGCATAAAAGAAGGCACAAGAAATTGGAATAATCACACAGCTTATATCGCCAATAAAATATTTAGCTTCAGAATAAACAATGAGAAGAATTTTATTTTATTTTTGTCAACAACTATGCAGCAATTTTAGAAAAAAAGCACCCATGATAGAGTTACTGTATGTATAGGCACTGTTATTTCAATTCTAATGTATTTGTACAAATTCTGATATTGAATAAAACATTAATTTAACATCAAACTGAATACCTAGTATAAATTTATTGCAGTAATTTAAAGGAACTTAATTTAAATATTCATATTTGTGATTATGTAATAAGCTAGAAACAACGAAATATTAATAAAAAAATAGCCAGGGCCCCCTGAAAGTGCAAAAGATCCTATGAACTTGATGGGGGGGGAGGGGGGGGAACATTACAGCTTCATTTCATGTGGAAAGCTGGAGAAAACACATGACCATCTGCAAGAGGGGTATGATATTTTGGCCACTCCCCCAGGAGGGGTTCAAAGGTTATATAAGCAAAATTTGCAATTACAATGGCATTTTTGAATACTTTTAAACCAAACTTTGTACATGCATTTGTCCCAAGAGGACACAATATATTTAGCGAATTTTGGGCCATGACCCCTGGTCTAGAGTTGGGGGGGGGTCTAAGATGTTATAAAAACTGGGGGGGATTTGCCATTGCAATCATGGGAAATAGTGCTGGGTTTTTTTCATGGTATGGTATGGTCCTTCATTCGCCGTGCATCGCCCATTCGCAATTGCTATTTATAACTTCTCCTTTACAAAAACACTCTACAGAATTTGACCAAATCTGAAAGAAAGCATCCGGTCATGAAGGTCTTTCAAATTTGTTTAAATGATGCCAACTCACCATCTAATATGGCCACCATGACTAAAATGGAAAAACCTTTACAATACGTTTCAAAAACCACTCAACAGAATTTGATCAAATTTGACAGAAAGCATCCTGGTATAGACGGCTTTCAGCTTTATACAAATTATACCAATATGACTTCAAATATGGCCACCATTGCTAAGAATAGAAAAACCAAAAAGCAGCTTCTTAAAACAGCTCAATAGAATTCGACAGCTTTGACACAAAGCATATTGGCATTATGGTCCTTCAGTTTTGTTCAGATGATACAGATCCATCATAAGATTTGACCACTGTTACTAAAATAGAAAAACCTTTGAGCAACTTTTCAAAAATTGCTAAACAGAATTTGACCAAATTCAATTAAAAGCATCCTGGCATGAAGGTTTTTCATGTTTTTTCAGTGCCATTACTCACAAATTATTTTAAACGTGTGTTTTTGTATTTTTGGCTTTTAATAAAAAAAATTAAAAAAATAGCCCAATATGCTTTCCTCCTGAAACACTTCCAAATTGAATTACTAACAGCGAAGAAACCCCTGAAATGGTCATAATGACCCTCAACCTTCTAGTCACAAATCCAACACCTTAACCCCTGAACCACCACAGTTCTCTTGCGGGTGGATCTACATTGTTTCTAATTTATGACTTTCAGGGGCAGGACCGGAGGGCGTTAAGGACAGGCCCAGGAATCCATGCTGACTGTACAGATTAACTCCCCTTCTAATGCCAATTTAGTGTATATACTTTAAGGGTGGGCCAATGTGAACAGTTCTAAGTTATGAATTAGAGCCTAGTCCCCAAGGGCAGGGAGAGATCTAGTGGACAATGCTGTTGTATAAATGACATGCCCTTTTTATGCTTAGAAAGTGATCCTATATATATATATATATATATATATATATATATATATAAATATATATATATATATATATATATATATATATATATATATATATATATATATATGGTCTAGGAAAGAAGATAAATGACAGCAACATTAACAGACAATGTAGCAACTATGTTCTCCAAGTTTTTCTGTTCTCTCTACAATTTCAGTACATGTGTGAATTTGCATTCACAAGCAGATTTATATCAGCAGCCCAGGTGAGCAATATCAGACCCACTGTTGCCTCTTGTTTTTATTAAGGTTATCAATAGTTGAAACACATCTTTATGATGGCTTACAGGTCTGTTATTGGGACTATTTGTATTTGTAAAGTTCAGATTAAATTCAAAATGCAGACTCAGTATAGTAATACTATAAAGTTGCATTGGTGCAACTGTGCTATTTAAATATGAATAATGCTTCAGTTTTCTTGTGGATTAGGTAGTCATCTTTAGTTTAACATAATTGCTATTTTGAGATTAAAATGTTCATGATGCCTTAAAAGCTACTCTTGGGAAGGCAGCTCTCACCTATTTACCAAATTTGCAAAATTTATTTCAGGATATGTTTTTTACAGCATTCCCACATTTGATCAAAGAGTCAGTTTTCTATTATTTGTATCTACAGGTTATGGTTCTAGGCACGAAAATGGTGGCATGCGCATGTGATGGTACATGTCACAATGAACAGATCTGATCAACACACAGCATTCAACAGCATTCCACGGACACAACCAGAAATAACAGCTCAACAAAATCACAAGAGAATTACAATGGTTGTGAAATTTCAAGAATGACACTTTATGTATATGTGTAGCTTTATATATGATGCCATAAATTTTGAGAAAGACAACCAGGAAAGAGAGACTGGACTACCTAATAAAAAGACTATGAGTTTTGTAAATAAATTAGTAGTTAGTTGAATGTTAGTGTGTTAGCTTATCATGTAATAGGTCATAGTATATAGTCATTGACAGCTTGTCAGTAGTGGAGTATACATGCTAGAACCTCAGGAAGACCTGATGTTGTTAACTAAAGAGTCGTGCTTCTTCAGCACAGGATGTACATGACACGTTTTTAGTATGTACAAGAACAATATTAATCTTTATATTTAACTTTTGATAACATGCTTAAAATGAATAAATGCAACCACTTGAGAGTTTGTGATGCTAATCCTGGACCAGGGCCATTTGAATTCTGATAAATTCCATTGTATAATACATAATTTTTCATCGTGTTATTGTGCCAAAAAATTATCATTACCTTTAAACCATATGGACTCGTTTTGTTTTGAAAATAAAGAACAAGACCCCCTTGAAGGGACTGATGCTCTACTGGCCAAAAAAGAATTCCCAGGAATCAAGATAAGACCATTTCTTCCTTTTAACTGCTGAGTGTTGAAAGTATCTCTGATATTCTTCAGCAATGACAGGATTTTCAAATTAACTGCTGTGGAGGCCATATTGGATGTCAGATTGGCACTATTTTCATTTAGGACAAAGTAGACATTATTAGAAGTCTTTTGGTGAAAAGCCCATGTCAATATGACTATCCATTCAAGGGGAGTAGTGACAAGAAGATTTTCAAGATGGCCATCATGGTAGCCATGTTAGATATATGATTGGCACCATTTTCATTTAGGACCAACTAGGTATCATCATAATTCTTTTTGGTGAAAACCCCATGTTGATATGGCCATCCATTGGGGAGGAGTACAAATAACAATATTTTCAAAATGGCTACCATGGTGGCAATATTGAGAGTCAGTTTGCATCATTTTCATTTAGGACCAACTAGACACCAAAAGAACTCTTATGATAAAACCCCATGTCAAAATAACTTTCCATATAAGTGGAGTAGCTATAACAAGATTTTTAAGATGGTCACCATGGTGACCATGTTAGACATCAGATTAGCACCATTTTAATTTGGGACCAGCAAAACATCTTAAAAAGTATTCTGGTGAAACCCCATGCTGATGTGACTTGGCATTCTGGAGTAGTAATGATAAGATATTTAAGATGGCTGCCATTGTGGCCATATTGAATATCAGCTTGGCACCATTTCCATTTAGGACCAACGAGACATTGTATGAAGTCTTTTGGTGAAAGCATAATGTTGATATGACCAGCCATCTAGGAGAAGTAGCAATAACAAGATTTTCAAGATGGCCATATTAGAGGTCAGATTGGCACCATTTTCATTTAGGACCAACAAGACATCATAAGGACTGTTCCAGGAAAATACTCTTGGGACCCAGGGAAGGCACTTTTGATGTGGAGTAGTCACCCATAGATGCAGTATAGAATTCTGTATCGTTTTCATATAAACTCTGTGGCATATATTTTAAAACAGTGCCTTCTCTGGGTGCCATGCATGTTTAAATCGAACAGCCCTAAGAAGTTTTTCAGTGAAAATCCCATGTTGATATGACCATTTATTCAGGAGTAGTGATAATAAGATTTTCAAGATGGCCACTGTTGCAGCCATATTGGATGTCTGAGCAGCACCATTTTCATTTAGGACCAACTAGATGTAAGAAGTCTTTTAGTAAAAACCCTAATGTTGATATGACTATGCATTCAGGAGGAGTAGCAGTTTTCAAGATGTGGTGGCCATATTGGATGTCAGATAGGAACCATTTTCATTTAAGACCAAATAGATATCATAAGTCTTCTGGCGAAAACTCGATGCCAGTATGACTTTCTGTTCAAGAGGAGTAGCAATAACAAGATTTTCAAGATGGCTGCTATAGTGGCCATTTTGTACGTCAGATTGGAACCATGTTCATTTAGGACCAACTAGACATCATAAAAAGTCGTTTAGTGAAAACCCTATGTTGATTTGACCGTCTATTCAGGAGAAATAGGAATAACAAGATTTTCAAGATGGCCACTGTGGTGGCCATATTGGATGTCCAAACAGCACTCTTTTCATTTATGATGAACTAGACCATGGGATGAATGTGTGTGTAAAGTTTCATGGCAATCCTCTAAATTGTTTAGGAGGAGTATTGATAACAAACTTGTGCTAATGAACAGATAGACGACAGACAACAGACCATCCCATAAGCTCTCTTGGTCTATGACCAGTGGAGCTAAAAACTGATATCAACAAGGGGCAAGTGTTGAATATGTTCTCTATATCTGTTCATTCACCTCCGTCAGTTTAGGTCTTAGGGTCATCTTTCATCAGAGTATAAATTTAGGGTATTTGGGACACAGATGAAGTCACTACAAGTAATGACAGTAGATAGAGTTGTGACTGCCTTTATGAATATGTATAGCTGGATACATGTGGTGAATGTACCAAATTGAACATGGTTTCAACTGAAAATATGAATTGTTAAATAAGGTATTTAATGGCCATATTACTATTGTAAGTCATTAAATCAGTTGAAACTCTTTCTCTCTCTCATGTTTATTATTTTGTCTCGATTCGTCCAATGTTGAAGAAGAAGAACAGGCCTTTGAACCTGACCAGCTGTCAATGAGCATGAACTGTGTAGGATTATTGAATTGTGTCTGTCGAGTCAGGATCTGTTTCTTCTCCATTTAAACCATGTATATCTGAAATGTGCATTGCCAAGTACTTGCAACTTAAATGACATGATGTAGTTTAGTTTAACCTACTTGTCAATGTCATCATTGTTATTTTCTTTTTACATTTTTTTATTAAATTTGATATGGTGTCATATATTCATAATTCCAAAGTGAAGTGTGAAATATTATAACATCTGACATAAATTAAGCTTTAAAAAAATATGAACTTCATCCGTGAATTATTTTTGAAAGCCAAATGTTTGTTATATTTAGTTCACAACTTTGCCCACTTTTTTAAATTTATTTTTATTAGTGACAATGCACCGCTGGGGAATTAAATTCTAAATTGTCCATTTTCTGGGGCGCTCAAATTGTCAAGCTTGTCTGTGTTTGTTGATACCACTTTGTATATAGATAAAGTTTTACAAAATTAATGATAATTTCTGTGATATAAACCACTTTATGTTTGTCTGTATGGAAATAAAATGATAAAAATGCAGCCAACGGACAAAATTCCATGACTTTGGTATACTTAAGGGCCCCATTGTGCAATTCTTCATAAGTGATAATATAATAGTTCATAATGACGAGACATCCTGTACTAAAAGTTGTCCCTGTAGTTTTGTATGAATCTACTGTTAAATACCATATGTACTCACTCACAAGTTGAGTCCAACTGCAAACAACATAGACCCTGATCTGGTGTCACATAATGTGCTTAAAGATCAGGGCATATGTTGTTTGTTCTACTGATTACTCCTAACAAACTGCATAGATGCAGATCTGCTGGGGCATTATGCTACAGCTGATCTGGATCTGTGCAGTTTGTGGTTGAACTCCACTTAAATGCGAGTATATATGGTTCTTTTATTTTCATGGGTATAATTTTTTGTGGTTTGGCAAAAATGACTTTTTTATGGATATTTTTATTTGTGGATTTTAGTCCTGTTGTCTCCATGGTGAATGTTTGTAGGGTCTTTAAATTCATGGTTTGTAGCAACCCTGAAATCCACTAAAATTGGCATCCCACAAATAATAGTGAATTCAAAGTCTTCAATCTCTTTTCACATGTAAACACAAAGATAAACAATCAGCTGACTATAAAGATATACTATGTATTGATCTATTGTTTTAAGGGAATACTAATATGTACTTTCAATACCCCAAATCCAAAAGATACTGAATGTGGAATCTTCAGGCTAGAACTTATTGTACTTTCCTAATTAATATTTCTTGCCATGATTAAGGGTCATTGTAACATATTTAGATATTAACAATAGTTTAGTTGTTGCAAATCCCTGAAAATAGGGATGTTTAATAAACTGCTCTGATTTTTTAAAGTGTTTCTTTTGTGTTTAGTGAAGTGATATTGATAAAACTACAACAGCAGAATTTATGTATTAGTACAAAGATTTTCTGGTGTTGCAATAGGCATTGCTTTTACATTCAACATACTGTTTGTTCTGTTCATAAAGTAACATTTTTATGACTGATGAAGTGGCATCAGAAATAACTTCTAACAAGATTTATTTGACACTAATATTGTTATTTCTCATAAGGGCTGTTCAATTTGAACATACATTGTTTACCCATTGAAGACAGTTTTTAAAGAAAAATATATGGTAGGATACTCTTATTACTCAAAAGAGTTCATAGGAAAATTTTACAAAATTCTAAAAAAAAAGTGCCTTCCCTCGGTCCCACTCGGAAGAAAATAAGCAAACTCAGTGAAAAGGCGCCCCACCCCACCCCAGGCCTTGCACCTCAAGCAGTCGCTTGTATCGCCCACCCCTTACAATGGCCTTGGTCCCAAGTATGTTTTACTGGAACAGGCCTAACATGCAAAGCATTACTGTTTTCACTTGACCACATTTACCCAAGTAAAGTTTGCACCAAACTGCAGGCAGTGCAGACCCAGATCTCCGATTGAATAATTTCATAGTCCATGTTGAATGTTGGAAACCGCTAAACAAATAGCATGAGGTCTAATTTGCTGAGGCAGTATGCCAAGCAACTAGATCATGTTATATGTGAGAAATTAAGATTAAAAAGTAATAGATGTACAGTTGGTTGAAACTAGTTCAAGGAAGGATATGAAGGAGCAAGCCTGTTCCATATAGATTTTAATAGAAGAGAAATAAAAATGTATGCACAATCAATGCAATATGCATTAATTAGAACACAGTCATGTTCAGCAGGTTTACACAGTCAGCAAGTTACTGTATCCACCAAATGTTTTAATTTGAATAGTTTTATTATGAACGCATATACTTTTATTTCCTTGTACAAAACAGTTGCCAATATTATTTTGAAATGTATAATCTTGTGTAAAAAAATATTGTTTTCAGGAATGTCTTTATGGACTCCGCACAATAGTACTGATGAGAGATATAGGTCATGATATATATTTATTTTTATCAGTCTGGTTTAACTAAAAATCAAAAGAATAATTGTTTTGTTGTTAACAATTCACATATCCTTATCCCAATTTCACTAAAACAAGCTGTATCGTTAAGATTAGACTTTACACATTTGATTGGTTAGTTTCAAGTCGGACTTGAATTTGAACTAATCAGATCAATGTATTCTAGACTTAAGTTTAAGTCTCTAGTACATTTTTTCTGCTGAAATTTAGACCAGATCTGCTACGTATAGATTTTTTTATAGTTTCCAAAGTTGTAATTCTTCTGCATGTAAAGTAGTGCAAAAATTAGTTTGCTGTCGAATCAACACCACTTGAAATGAAGAATAATACTGTTTGCTTATTATCCCAAATCTGAAAGAAGTTTCTTGACCCTTAAGTATTTTCCATTCCTCTAAATGTTTGACAGTGCTTATTCAGAATAATCATTTTGACATCTCTGTCTCTAACTTTTATTGTGCAGTTTGATATCATTCCTGTTACATAAATTATACATCACATATTCTCATGCACAGTCATATATATTTTGATTTTCAAGTACAAGACAAAACAAATAGCCTGTAACAGTTTGCAACTAAATGTTGAAATGAAGACACTTTGATACACTTGTTCCCTTTGCACTATTTTACAAGTTACTTCCCTTTGTTTGCCATGGCTTTGATCAATTCAGATGATCGTTATCTAAACAGAAATTGGCTTTGGACTAATTGTTTTAAAATAAGTATTGAAATCATTTCTATTTTTTAAGACTAAGTACAGATTATACTCCTTGTCACAAACATGCCAAATTGAAATCCTAATTTGTGTCAGACTGAAAGAGAAATTTGTGAATTTCCCATCTCATACAGTTGTAATATTGATCTTTTAAATATATATATATATATATATATATATATATATATATATATATATATATATATACACACACTGTATCTTTAAACGAGATATATAAATATGAGATGTATACATTTTTCATTAAAAGGAAATGAGGCCCAGTTTCCTTTTAAGGAAAAGTTTAAATGAGTGGTATATGAAAAATACCGCATAATACATATTTTATGTATATATTTTATTTATACCACATACAAATACTTGTACTTAAATTTCCAACAGAGTTAAGATAGACTACAGGAAACTGTGTATTGAAGGAAGGAGTGAACTCTGCACCCCTTCCTAGTGTATCGACTACAAAATGTAGTTATTCATCTGTTGCAGCTATTCACAATGTTTTTGGAAATTGTTAATTTGCTTCTTTTTTTTGTGCTTCTGTTTTCAATCATATTGTTTAAATAAATGAAAGAGACACTTAGGATTTAAAAGTGAAAGTTGGGTTAAATGAAGAAAGTAAAGCACTATACACATTGCATGGCTAGTGTTCCAAACAGTGAAAGCAAAGCCATTCAATCATCGGTGAATACATTGAAACAAGTAGGGAATAGGCCAACCGAAATGATGAACCAACATGAGGCATTTCATACATGTAAAGGTATTTGCAGTTGATCCAAGTCATTATTATGTTTTACTTACCATGCTTTTTACCATAAAATTGTTTTTATCCATTTCTCTCTTGGTTGGTTAGTTTCTCGGTTCTACCATCATAGGTCCAGAGATTACGATTGAGCTCTGGATACATAGAGGTAAGCTGACATGCTGACTGACCAACCAACACCGAGACGGGAGTGGGGGTGAGAGGACTGACCATAAGATTGTTTTTATTCTCCATCTCTTTTGGTCGGTTTGTCAATCTTACCATCATAAATCCAGTGAGAGAAAGAGTGATCTGGATCAACTGAGGTAAAACTGACATGCTGATGGACCAGTTAACACTCAGAGACCTTCAGACATTTAAATATTTAAAAATGATGTGTTTCACAACTTTACTATAGCTTAGAAAACAAAAACAAAACAAAACACCAAATAGATTGTAGTATGTGCGTGCCACCTAACCAAGGAATTCATTGTATTGCCCTCTCATCATGCCAGGCTATTGCACTTTGTATCACTGATCTTGTGTACCACTAGAAAAATCTCATGGAAAGTATACACATATCATTATAACAACTCTGGTTCTTTTAGGTACTTGGTGTAAGTTCATGTTCAAGGTTTTCATCTAGCTCAGATTCTTTTTCTCTCACTCCACAGATTTCCACGCATTTTTCTCCCTTATGGCATGAAATAGAGAGGGGAAAAAGGGAAAGCAGAGGGGATTTCAGTGAAATTGTGTAATATACTTAATTCATTTAGAAAATGGGGATTATCAATTTTGTTGTTATTTTATTGTTTTTATATTGATTAACAAGTGGAAATTCGGCACTGATCTTTAGACTACAGAAGCAATTATATGCATATTCTTAAACCATGGGTGAATCAAATACCAATAAGACCAGTACATCAAATTGCTCTATAGCAACACTTCCAAAACCACCTTATTTTTAATGTATATATATGTATGTGTGTATGTATATATATATATATATATATATATATATATATATATATATAAAGAACACGTTTCATATGGCAAATAACGGTCCTTTTGAGTGCACTGGATCCAGCAGGGGATTGTGCATGTCAGGGATTGATTAAGATAAATGCAACAAATTGACAATGAACAGCGCAAAACTAGTTTTAACTAGCCAGAGCTAGTTAAAAACTAGTTTTTCACCGTTTCTTGTCAATTTGTTGCATATATATATATATATATACCACAGCATAGACCAGGGGAGAAAACAATCGAGTTGGCAGGAACTGTCTGTAGGATGTTACTTTATTTACATCACAATGTGTCCACCGTATTACATGTGCTTAGAATTTCTCATGTTGAATCACATCTTATATTATGTTTGCTACAATTTGTTTGTCATCTTTTCATGCCAAAATTTACAATTTACCAGTAGATCTGTGTTGTAACATTATTCTCATATATTTTGAGCTATTGATTATGAATTTTTGTTCATGTATTCAGAAAGAGTTCAATTTATCTATTGTATGTGATTCACTAGCTTGCATATACTAAATGTAAAGTTCACAACACTGATAAATGTTTGTATTGAAGTGTGTGTTTGTATGTATGTGTATATATATATTGTATGATGGTGCATTCTACCAATATAAAACTGTGCCATCAGTTCAAATTCCAGCTGTTCTGTGCACATACATACTTGATCATTGTGAGAACACTCACTCAGTCATATAATAAAACGCAGCCTGAGCTTATGTTGGTCATTAAACCGCTTGATGCATTCAGAAAGGCACGAATCATATTTTGACGATTGTGTGTATATGTGTGTTGTTATAAAATAGCAGCTTCTCAAATCACCTATTGCATTGTATATTGTCTTCTGTCACAGTTTTACTGTGAGAATTTACACAAGTTTCAAATTGTTGATGCATGTAAATGACATTTAATGCTGTTTATTCTGACAACTATGTTTATTGTTTGATATTTGTTGTATTTGTTTTGGAGACTTAAATTATATTCTTCTCACTAAGAAAAATTATTTATTTATTCATTAACAAAAACCATCTAACTCCTGATACATGCATATTATTTGATACATTGAGCATGCCAACTGATGATACAATTTTGGTATAGGAATTAACAAGATGGGGTTAAAAATCATTTAAGAAAATGTAACCACATTAACTTTTTCAGTCTTTACAGGAAGTTGGTGTAGATACAAATAGTTTTAAATCAGATGATTATTGATGGGTAAACTTGATTGATCTTTTTACAAAATACAGAAACATTAGTTATTTTGCCAAGTCTATATTTTATCTTTGTATGAACTGAAGTTTCGGTTTATTTCAGTTTTTTTCTTCTCTACTATCTGCTGATTTTCATTGTCTTTCTGAATTGCTTTCAGAATGGAACTGAAAGCAGTCCATTTGTTTTCTCTGCTTGTGCTAATTGCTTTAGGACTCTTCCATTAAAAAGGATATACCAGGTTTGGAAGACCAGTTTAATTTAGACCCACAACCAACTGACATGATTTCCTCTTCATGCTCATCACACAAATAAGTAATTTCCGCACAAGAATATCAACCCAGTATAAATCATGTTGGATTGCCCCTGACCCTGGTACATCATTTTGAATGGAAAAGTGCTCAAAACCCTAAATATAAATGTTACAGTTGTCAATAACCTGGGCCTAGCTTGATTCAGCACAGTCCCATATCTGTGGTCATAGAATGACTTAATTTATCAGGCTAGAGATAGGGGATCTGACAAAATCTTCATGAAGTATCAACTATTAAAGAACTGCTCAGACTTTGTATGACCTAATGACAGTAAGGAATCATGACTGGGTGTTCATGTAGCACTCGTGAAATAATGGTAAAAACATGAATTATAAAGATGTCATTTCTTCAAACTTTTTAGTCATATAGACCAATATAATGTCTCTCATATACATTATTTATTCCAAATAAATTTGACATTTATCTAGACCACCAGTTACAGTGGACAAAATTCATGTCTCCTGATGGGTATGTATTGTTGATGTTAAACTGTATCTGACAACACCAATAAATATCGTATTGACTCATGCATATTCCTAATATGAATACCATAGGCCCATCTCTATGTAAATCACATGCCCTGATGTAAACAGCAAAGGCCCATCTCCATGTAAATCACATGCACAGATGTAAACAGCGAAGGCCCATCTCTATGTAAATCAAATGCCCTGATGTAAACAGCAAAGGCCCATCTCTATGTAAATCAAATGCCCTGATGTAAACTGCATAGTCCCAGATTTATGTAAAACACATGCTCTAATGTGAACAGCATAGTCCCAGATCTATGTAACAAATGCTCAGATGTGAACAGCAAAGGCACATCTCTATGTAAATCACATGCCCTGATGTAAACAGCATAGTTCCAAATCTATGTAACCACATGCTCAGATGTGAACAGCAAAAGCCCATCTCTATGTAAATCACATACCCTGATGTAAACAGCAAAGGCCCATCTCTATGTAAATCACATGCCCTGATGTAAACAGCATAATCCCAGATCTATGTAAACACATGCTCAGATGTGACCAGCAAAGGCCCATCTCGATGTAAACCACATGCCCTGATGTAAACAGTATAGTTCCAAATCTATGTAACCACATGCTCAGATGTGAACAGCAAAAGCCCATCTCTATGTAAATCACATACCCTGATGTAAACAGCAAAGGCCCATCTCTATGTAAATCACATGCCCTGATGTAAACAGCATAATCCCAGATATATGTAAACAATTACTCTAATGTGAACAGCATAGTCCCAGATCTATGTAAATCACATGCCCTGATGTAAACGGCATATTCCCAGATCTGTGTGAACACATGCTCTAATGTGAACAGCAAAGGCCCAGATCTATGTAAAACACATGACCTAATGTAAACAGCATAGGCCCAGATCTATGTAAAACACATGACCTAATGTAAACAGCATAGGCCCAGATCTATGTAAAACACAAGCCTAATATATACAGCATAGGCCCAGATCTATGTAAATAACATGCCCTATGTAATCAGCATAGTCCCATATCTATGTAAAACACGTGCTCTAATGTAAACAGCTTGCTCTAATGTGAACAACATAGGCCCAGATCTATGTAAAACACATGCCCTAATATATATACAGCATGTTCTAATGTGAACAACATAGGTCCAGATCTATGTAAAACACACATGGCCTAATGTAAACAGCATAGGCCCAGATCTGTGTAAAACACATGCTCTAATACATACAGCTTACTCTAATGTGAACAACACAAATGTGTCAGACAAAGTAATGATGCAACTTTAGTACCGGAATTTGACAAATAGACACAAGTTTGAGAAACTTAACACCATCTACACTCCCCACACACACACATTTATCCACTCTGCAACATAGCATGTATCTTGAGTTCTAAAGTAATTAAACTTCACCACCATGTCATTATTTAAAATGGCTGCACTGTAATTTATCAAAAGTGAGTGATGATGTGTAAAGACAATACGATTTCATTTCATGTGGTAAAGTTGATAGATTTATAGGCTAGGAACAACCTTTTTTGAAAATAATATTTACCACATAGATTCAAGTAAATTTTGATGGTTTCGCACTATTGAAATGCACAAATGACCAATTGTGAACCATTTTTAAAAAAATGTAATCAAGTATGCAAGTAGCTGTGGGTTTGGGAACCCTCCAACTGACCTTATAATTTCTTTTCTAAAATGGAGGGTGTTGAATACACTTAATATCTATAAAATTACACTTACACAATTCAGTTTTTTTATGATGAATTAATATACAAGGAATTCATGTTTCCTGTCTTGAGAAAAAGGGAATTTCTGTGTGGATAATCAGGGGTCAAGTTAGACTCGAATTTTTGAAAGCAACTTATCATTTTGGGCTGAAAGGGGGGGGGGGGGGGGGGGGGGAGAGCTGAACAGGGATTAGTGGGAGCAAAGCAAGAAATCCAATATATATATATATATAAATGTGTGTGTGTTTTGGGTTCTCTTGTTTTTACTGTGTTCTCTATTTCTCATGATGAATATTTTGCATTTAAGATTGTTTTTAAGGAATAGTTTATCTTCAAGTAGAAAATTCTCTGTGTTGTATGTATTTCATAAACACATTTGTAAGTGTATGAATGTATCATATTCACATGCAGTGTATTCAAACTGGAAAGTGTATGTTTGGATGGAGAGATATATGCACTGATGGCTGGATGGAAGATGGAGGTATGAACATAACAAGAACAAACTTTTATTACAATCATCATCATAATATCATTACAATTCAGTTTCATCAATCAATAATTCATAGAAGGTTTGGAACTGTTGAAGGTTTAGAACTCGCATGGAATTTAAATGTACTAAGGTACAACAGCATAACATTACATTTTATGTATCTTTCTAACTTTTTCTTCTTTCCACTTTCCCTAGGCTTTGGTAAAGTCAAACTCGTTCATATTCAGCCCATCCTCAGCTATTTTCATTAGCACATTCAAGTTCTTTTCACTAAGTTTTATGCAGTACTTGGTTTTGATTCTAGTAGAAAAGCCAGATTCACAATGAACAGTTGACACAGGAAGTATCACACAGCACTTAAGTAACATAGCCATATTTGGAAGCATGTCCATGTATTTCCTGTTGATAGTACTTGTACATTCCATTATTTAACACTTTTTGCATGTTGCTACCACAAGTCTTTGTACAACCTGTACTCGGTTATGCATGTTTCCTCATCAGTCTTAAATTGCTGGGCAAAGTGTGTACAGAGCTTTGCAAGATCTTCCTTGCCGTTGGCGGTCAAACCAGTTTTTCTCTACATTTAGATCATAGCCTCTTGACAGACAGAACAATGCCACTTTCATTTTCATCAAGTTCATAACGTAAAAAGCACTCGGACTCGGTTCCTTACTAAAGGCTATCTTCTTAGGTGTGGTGTTTTCGTCCCCATCAGAAAGTTTACCTTCAAGTCCATGTGGCTAACCACTTAGCCAAGTGTTCAGTGACATTGATCAAGTCCAAAATGTCTAAAACACAAAGTCACTCAGTTTGAATTCTGGTGATAGTCACAACACATTCAATTTTACACACTATGAAGAAATGATCATAGTTTTTACTTAACTTTGTTAATATCCATCGATATAAACATGTTTCAAATCATGTTTGATTGGATAGTTTGTCAACAATGCTGTGTAAGGACACATTATCTGTACGACTCAATCACTGACAAACAAAATGACAAAGATTTGTAAAAGATCTAAAGAAAGATAATTAAAAGAAACCTTGATTACTGGCAAAGTCCCAGATGATTCCTACTAACCGTACATGAATCCATCAGTGTTGTGAGTGTCCAGCTATTTGCCAACCAATTATCAAGCTCTTCTTTTTAGTAGTCAATCAGCTATTAAAACGTGCCTGTGAACGTGTTTAGAGTTTGTTTTGTCGGCATGATTGATATAGACACTGGCAAAGACTGCAATACATTTTGCCCTGGGCTACAACACTGTAACCACTTGGTCGAGTTAAGGGAGCATCTCAAAAGCTATAAACTACTGTCACTTGGTTAACATCTAAAAAAATCACTGCGTGAAATCATTTTTGCTTTCCTTAAAGAAGAAGGTAAAGTTTAAATTTTGTGGGCGACTTAGTTGCCCACTTTGTTTGGATAATAAAAGTGAAGAATATGAAGAGCAAGCAGACGGACAAGACAATGTATGTAGATATATATGATGTATACATAACTGTTATAAACTGCTTTTATTTTTAAGCTTTATATATATATATATATATATATATATATATATATATATATATATAAACTATTTAAAATGTGTAACATTGATATACAACTATGTGTAAGGAAGGAAGAGAAGAAGGTATAAATTAAAAAGATTAAGAAGCATAAGTATTGAGAGGAAAACTATGCATATAAAATATTTTATATGTCTGATCAAATTAGTATAAATCAATATGTACAAAGTGCAAAAAAAAATTGGCTTTATAAGAATAATTCTGAATTGTGGAGATATAAATTTTCATGGATGTATGTAAACAATTTCAAACAGCAAAATTATAGTTACTATACTACTGCTGGTATATTTCTATATGTGTGACATTTAGTTTCAAAACATTTCCTTCTCACAAATGTTGAATCGTTTCAAAACAAAGGTAGAAATGGAGGTTTTCTTGCATGATGCATAATGTATATGTATCTTTTAGCTAACAACAGTACAAAATTTATTACATTATCTGCTTATAACAGACCTACAAATTAAATTAAGGGGACAAAAATTGGTGCTATTTTTAATCCACTTGTTTAAATCATTTCAAAATAGTGTCACTATACCACCATCCAAAAAGATGACTTGTTTCAGGTGAATCTGTACAAAAAGAACATTTATTATCATTTGATAGATTTTTTTAGCTCTACAAGAGCTTATGCAATGGCGTGTTGTCTATCATCTGTCCATCCATCACCCATTCATTAGCACAAGTTTATTATCACTACTCCTAAACTATTTGGAGAACTGCCATAAAACTTTACACACACATTCATCCAAAGGTCTAATTGGTCCTAATGAAAATGGTGCTACTTTGACATCCAATATGGCTGCCATGGCATCTCAGAAATCTTGTTATTGCTACTCCTGAATGAATGGTTAAATCAACATGGGGTTTTTATTAAACAACTTCATATGATGTCTAGCTGGTCCTAATGAAAATGGTGCTACTTGGACATCCAATATCATGGCATCTCAGAAATCTTGTTATTGCTACTCCAGAATGAATGGTTAAATCAGCATGGGGTTTTTATTAAACAACTTCATATGATGTCTAGCTGGTCCTAATGAAAATGGTGCTACTTGGACATCCAATATGGCTGCCATGGCATCTCAGAAATCTTGTTATTGCTACTCCTGAATGAATGGTTAAATCAACATGGAGTTTTTACTAAACAACTTCATATGATGTCAAGTTGGTCCTAATGAAAATGGTGCTACTTGGACATCCAATATGGCTGCCTTGGCATCTCAGAAATCTTGTTATTGCTACTCCTGAATGAATGGTTAAATCAACATGGGGTTTTTACTAACAACTTCATATGATGTCTAGTTGGTCCTCAATGAAAATGGTGCTGATATGAGAATAATTTCTAATTATTCCAAAATAGGAGGTCAAAAGTTGTGTTGTTAGTTGCAATGCATAGATTTTGAAAAGCCAAAGATAAAATGACCGCTGTATGTTCTGTATCACGAGTTTGAGAATGAATGGTAAACAATTATCCAGCAAGTGTAGACTTATGTCCTTTCCCATTACTGTGTGAAATGATCCAACACGGTGCTTTGGAAAGTGTATCGAAGATTTCTCTACTGCTTCTGGAGCTATATACAAGTTTTGTGACTAAATAATATTTGCCATTTGACACCATATAAATATCACAGCTCTCTCATTTAATGGGAATAAGCTTAAAAGCATCAACAATGTTTGTCTTGCAGATCAAATCCCGCAACATCAGCTTTTATGGCATCATCCATACTAACATATAAAAATGAAAAAGAATCTTTATCAGGTCATTCCATATGTTGAACATTAATTGGGGTATGGGACATGAAAATAACAAGAGTGGATGGGATCTAGTCGGTGTATATTGTTCCCCAATTCTGATCCATTGCTCTTTGCTGAAAACTCCACTGGGATACCACTAGAAATTAAACATTTAGTGTAAAACCGTCTAAAATGAGAACCCTAAGTCAGGCAAACATGTCCTCATTCATACTTCACCTTTCTAAATTCTTGGAGATCACTAAAATTATTACAGACCTCTTTATTTTGAACTATCAACTTAGGCCGTCATTGAACAGCAGTATATATGCAACTGAGGTTTATAGAAAGAAGAATCTATATTGCATGCAGATCTGCAATGCTCTGTACTTCCACAGTGACTTCAAGTTAAGATTCTATGGTCAGCAAAGATGCTAGCAAAGGCATCTGGATCTCTCCTTGACCAGTCTACCTTGATGTTCTCTTCCTGCAAGAGGGTGTTACACTTTTCATAAATTTAACATGGCAAGTAGAAATGGCAGTTCCATCATATTTTTAGGTAATCATCTTATTAGTATCTTGTTCTGGTCTGCTTTCTTTACATACTGGAGTTGAAAAGCAATGCAAAAAACAACATATATACCTGAAATGATATATTATTTCAATGACTGGCTGACTACTGACACTTGTGACATTGCTCCAGTTGCATACATTCTCTTGTCAGGGTTTTCCTCCTTAGCATTTAAGTCCCCTGATGATTTTTCTGCATAGTTTGATGGGTCAAAATGACATATTCAGCCCCAGTTTCATCAAACTTGAATTCAAAACTGGTAGGTGTTAACTGGCTGTGGATTTCTAATCCACGGGTAACATAGTGAATAGAGAGATATAATCAAACCCTGTATCTGAGTGTGATAGGATTATCTTGCATCAGGTACTGATTGATTGCATGCATGTCTGATTGAGGAATAATAGGTTTGTGTTCAGTTGATCTTAATAAGCCATTCTTGGTGTTAAACTTTAATTTCCCATTTAACATGTCGTTTGCTTTTTAAAACTCGGAGTCTGTAACAATATTGATTAAACGACCACATTCAACTTGAATATGGCAATTAATAGCAGCTCTGACATTTTTTAAAGAGTTTTTTGTGGTATTCTTCAGCTTGGGCTTCAGGAAACTTCCTCAGACGTGTTGTGGTGACCTTGGGGGCTGCTTCAGCATAAAATATGGCTAGCTTTTGGGCCAAATCTACAGGCTCAATGGTCTTCAGATCTTTTCTCTTTGCACCATGCTGAAATTTATATGGTTTTGAGTTTGCTATTAACTGTTTTTTTATTCTTTGAGTTAAATATTTAGATTTTTGTGGAAAATGATTCATGCATATTTCCTTTCTCTACAAATTATTTATTATAAAAAAATGTGTTCTATTTTTAAATATTGTGAAAAATATATCTATTGGCACATTTTTTTCTACACTTTATAAACATTGCTTATAAAGCAGTTTTTGTAAAGTAAAAGTGCATTTTTGAACATTCATTGCAATTTCTTATGCATTCATTTTAAGATAAACTACACTTTATTCATTGCAGTGCAAACAAAGTCATATTTATATGAAATGGTGTTAAAGAGTTAAAATAAAAAAAATTTCCTTGCTTTGATATCTATATATAAACAGCACATTGCCTTTCTTCATTATATACCGTTATGCTTTATAAAAATAACAGTTAAGAACCAATTAAGTATCAAGCAATGTTATTTAAGCCAAGATTAATGATAAACTCTGTAGACTGCATTTTTCTTTGTTTGCAAATTAATTTGTATGCTGAATGAAAGAATGAATAGATCTACCTGTGAAAGTGTTGTATCCCCACTGAGTATTTTTCTTGGTAGATTTTGAGTACCGCTGCTCTGAGATATTTAAGAGATCTTCCTCTTTAAGACATTTAAACCGTTTTGGTCTGTGTTCATCCTGCATTTCATCTGGCAACAGAACTGGTGTTGGTTCATTTAAAATGCTTGAAAGCTCGGCTTCTGATAGTTCTTCTACTTCAAAAGGGTCGTCAAATATTGATGGGTCAATGTTTCCAATGTCTTCTTCCAGGAAATCTATCTGATATGGTGAACTTAACGAAAATTCTCCATATTCTGCCATTTCGGATATAGCAGTTCGATGGTGAATACCGGCGATCACTGACCTTGACCTAGCGAGTTTGCAACATTTGTATCCTGTTTTTTCACCATTTTAGTGTTACAAATAATTATTTTTTCATAAATTTTTTTAGATATGTGTTGTTTAGTCTTTCGAATTCAGTTCTTTCAAATGTTTTGCAAAATTTTTAACATATTTCTTTTCTTTTGAAGGCATATATACTATGTCTTCATTTGCAGTGTTTACCTTTTGCTTTGCATGTGACTTTATTTATAGAAGCAGGTATTTTTAGAAAAGTAGTTCTGCTCCCAGTTAATACAGAAATAAACGCAGCTCAAACTGATCACGTGGTGACATTCTGACCAATGGAAATCCTAGTTACTTTTACCCGCTAATGCTATTGCAATTATTATTTCAATGACTGGCTGACTATTGACACTTGTGGCATTGTTACAACACTGCCACTGAAAGTGTAAAACTTCCAGGCCTGTTTGTTTGCTTTAAGAGGTGACAGATCTTGGTGACTCCTGAAGCCTTGAATTAACAATCAAGTAGATGGCATTCTTCATTTCAACTAATTCCTGCTGGAGTTACTGTATTTCCCTGTTGTTATGGCTGTTAACTGTAGGCACCACCATATTAGCATCCGGGGTTTCAGAATCGGTTACATTTGGGACACATGCAAATATAGCAGATGGAGGAGTGTGCAATCTTCTTTGCAAGTTATCTTTGTAGAGCAGAATCAAAATGCAGATGCTTTAATCCCACTGAATTTAGTTTATTTTACAGTTTACCGAGTGTCCAATGTTCATGTATATTGGACCCTTATTGAGGCAAGGCAGCTTGAGTTGAAATGTCACATTCGTCACACTTCGAATTAAACATCTGTCATGGACTCTTACTGAATCATGATACAATCATTCCATTGAAAACGATAAACTTGTAGGATTTAGGCACAACAACTGAGGCTGCCAATGGCTTGTTTTGACACAATGGTGCACTTGCACAGAATATCGAAAAAGGCTGCCTATTCTTGAAACCTGACTGGCTGATAGTGTCATGTGACTACCCTTGAATATGTAATTACACTTGCCCCCCCTGCATAAATAATTAGCCCAACTCTTCAATATGTTAATTAGGTCTGAGGAACAAATGTCTGGATTGGAAATATATATGCAGAGTGTAGGTTCTCCAGTTGTGTGCTGCATAAACCAGTCAAGTGAACTGGACTTACAAAATAAAAAGGTCAATAACTCTAACAAAAATAATCATGGGAACGAAGTGAAAACTACAAAAATAATCATGGGAACGAAGTGAAAACTACAAAAATAATCATGGGAACGAAGTGAAAACTAAAAAAATAATCATGGGAACGAAGTGAAAACTACAAAAATAATTGTGGGAACAAAGTGATTTGTCAATATGCACATCTTTAGGTGATGCCTATCACGTTGACCAAATTAAATGGAAATTATTCAAAAACTGTATGATTAACTGCACTAATGGCCTTATATGCCTGATGGAATCGTATACAAACCTGAAGATTACATATGCTATATTAACCCTATACTGAAGTCGGGGTACAAAAAGGAGACCTATGCTATCCTCTATGATGCGGTCACCATCACTATTGCTCTTATATTTTTTTTCTGATTTCGATATTTTTTCATGTTCTACTCTTCCATTTTTCTTCTGATGAGACTTGTGTTTCTTGACTTCACTCTGATGTGCTTTGTCCTCTGTTATAAAATTCACTCGTATGTATTCCCTTGACTTTATGTCAGCCTGTACAAGATAAAAGACGTAACTTGTCAGCAGAAAAATGACAATACTTGGCAACATGACAAAGTGATTGATATATTTACTATTCTTAATACAGCAAAACTTGAAATGCTCAATGTCATGTTGGGCAAAACATTTTCATTTGATTTTGGATTGTTTAGGTTTTTGTCTTGTCTGTGACAAATGTCATGAAAGGCAAGACATCAGCTGTTGCAATATCAGTCTGTCAGTCCATCTGTCTATCTAGCATTAATTATTTGGTGAAAGTTTTGTTTTATAGGATAATATCTCCTGTTTGTATCGGTGATTCATCATCAGACTTGGGGTGAGAATAAAATTCTTGAATATGCGTATCTCTTGAGATGAGTGCAGTGTAGAAACTGCTCATCCCATTATTGATTTGTCTCATGATACCACATGATTATGTACAATAATGTTTCATAAATGATATATATACCTTTTGTTGTACTGCTTTTGTTTATTGGACTTGACAACTGGCAGTGATTTGGGAAGAAAAACTACTGTATCAGTCAGGGTGTACTTTGTAAATCAAATCCACTTGTCATTAGTGAGTCAGTGTTGCACTTTGGAAAAATAAACAAGCCAAACTGGATGGATAGATATATAGATAGGACCATTATTTATGTGAAGACTAAGCTTGGGCTCTGTAAGTGACACTTTGAGCACAGAGTCTGGGAAATCTCATTAAAGGATTACCGCAACTGAACAGGTGTCAATTGTGTGATGGGGAGTTAAAATAAGCACCCCTAGTTAACTGAATATCAGACTCTACTTCACACTGAACAAGTATCAGATTTGCAGCTCAATCAAAGGATTATCAATTGGGAAAACAAAGCAGGTGCTGTCTTCACAAGCTAAGGTATTCAGGTCAGATGTACACACAAAGTTGTTAAACTTTTAAAAAAGAAGTATCCGCAGTTAAATGAATATAGGACTATACTTGGGCACTGAAAATGTATCACATTCACAGCTCTATCAAAGAAGACGACAACTGAGAAAACAAAGTGGGTGTTGCCTTTACAAGCGAAGGGCTTATCATCCCACATGCACTGGCAGATACCTTACGAAATATCACTTGGGGAATTAGATCTGGCTTTTGAAAAAGGCAAATACAAATCAAATCAAAACTTTTATTGCATCAACACAAAACACTGTTTTGTTATGTATTAGGCAATGACAGAAAAGAACAGAAGCAGTCAAGCACTGTTTGATTGTAAACAAAGCAAATGTGTAACAAATGACAATGAATGCACTATCCACAATGGCAGACTGTGTTTTGCAACGAAAATGGACCAAAATCATACACAATTTTAAATGTAGGATATCACATGTGTTTTATGTGATAGAACTTAGTTTTTCACCTCATTCTGAGACGAAAAATCAAAGTGCACATTATACATCATGAAATACAGTACTAATGCTGCAGTGAAATCGTCACGGGTGAATTGATAAATTATATGCATTTTTGAATTTTCCAGAATAAAAAGGTTTTATATGGGGACTTGGTAAGTCACTTGAGTCATGTCATGATGCAGAGTAACTGAGTGATGTTTTAATTTTCAAGGTTTTACCATGTATCTTGGTTTTCATGCTAAAAATGTTAAAACTTATTATCATCTCGCAGGTGATTTATGTACCAGAAGATATTGTGGTCTCCACATCTTCCTGGACAGCCTTAGAATAGTCTTATTTAAACATATTTGTCCAAAAAAAAGTACATATCCTTCAAGAAAAAAGTACATATCCTTCAAGAAAAAAGTATGTATCCTTCAAGAAAATCACTATGTCCATATTCTAAGAAGTAAAATATGGCACACTTCTACAGGATAAAAACAGGTGCAAACGATGCCTTCTCCCCAGATTCAATTATACTTGCCATGGAGATTGAATAAGTGGGTTTTTCTGACCTGTTCTGTGTAATAGGGTCATTATCTTAAAACCATCAGCTTATGGCTTCATACATTTTTATACAACCTCATCTTCTTAATTTTGCTCAAATCAGATGTTTAAAAACTCAAGAGCATGGAATATCTGATGTGATGGTGGGATGAGAGTTTCAGTGTTTGAATAGTCTGAATAAAGCTGATGTAGGAATAACACTTCCACCTTATTTGATTTTAAACTTTTTGCCATTTGTTTTTAACATTTTTAGAATGAACAATCAAATGGCAGCATCCTCAATGTAAGTAATCTATGCCATCAATCTGAATTTTGGTAACATATCACATTAGAAATACTGTATCATATTTTGTATCAATGTTGCTGAATTTTGGCAGGAAATTTCTACAATGGACATAACTGCTGGAATTAATATTGGCACTATAAAAAGAAATGTCCAAAAAGTCCCAATTATTATAGGCACTAACCATGACAAAATGACAGATGTGTGGCTAACATTCATCCAGATCTGCAGTAGTCAATTCACTGGTCAAATGCGAGGCATTAGCAATCAGAAATATGCAATATCTGTGTTACAAGTGTTTGCGTATGTATGTATGCTTGTGTGTTTGTGAGCAAGTATGCATGAGAGAGAGAGAGAGAGGTTTGAAACTGACTGGGCCATAAACTCAATAAATACATAAGCACAACTGAACTGAGTGGTGGGAAGAAAAGGCAGAGCCAGACATCTGAATTTTAGAAATATCCTATTTATTTTCTCTCAAGATGAGCAAGAGTTAGAAACAATAAATTCCTTCGAAAAGCATCCTAACTTTTTATATCCCAACTTCGATACTCATCGAGTGCTAAATCTACAACAAGCGACCATTGTTGTACTGAGTAACACTGGAATAATAGCTCAGCTGATTTTGACCTTAAAACAAATTCATACATTGTAAAAAAAATTGGGCAAACGGCATGGAATCTCTATCTTATCCTCAATTCACCATGATGTCAGCTTAATTTTTTTCAGCATTCATTAATTTTCCAAAAACAAATTACAGAACTTTTCATATCTTTGTACTGATTTCAAGATGCAGTTTTAAATAATAATAAAATGAAAACAACTGATCAGTTGTATAGGTTAAATCGCTATCAAACCTGCACATCATAGGCGAAGTAACTAAAACCAATATAATTTTGTTTTATGAGAGAAATTGGATTAATGAAAAAGAAAAGATATTTTAAGTAGCTCCAATGTCTTTAAAAAACAAACGACACAAGATTTGTAAGTGTGAAGTCAATTTCATATGCAAGATTAATCATTTTTCTATGACCCTATTTGATAATATAACAAATTACTATTTCTGTCAATAATGCAAAGGAGTGTTGATCCAAAAGATGGCAGACACTGATTTCTAAGGGAGGTAAATCTAACTGGAACTCGAGCCTATCTATAATACCAACCCATCTGATTGGTTCTGGTACTCTGTGTTGACAACATCTGTACACAAGTTTCACGGCAGACTCCACAGAAATTTTGTGTCCTGGAGAAACGTACACTGGATTCTTTGTACTGTCACAGCTCCTTAGGGCCTGTTGAATTAAAAGGTAGAATAAAAAACTAGATTTGTGTTTAAAAAGCATATATGCCCCACTGCAGGAAAAACAAGTCCTAAGCACAAACTAGCATTTAAAAAAAAAAAAAAAAAAAAATTTGAACCAAAACAAATAAAATAAGGTCATATAAAATATGTAAAAACATGCATACCACAGTTCATTTGCCTTGGCCTTTTGTTTCTGTCTGATCATGCTAACAAGATTTTCACTCAAAAAAGTCCACTTCAAAAAGTGCCAAATACTCTAACAACGTAACAAGAGTTCCTCGAAGGGACTGAAGCTCTATTGGCTGAAAAGAATGTCCAGGAATTCAAGATAAGACCATTTCTTCCTTTAAACTTCTGAGTGTTGAAACCATCACTGATGCTCTTCAGCGACAAGATTTTCAAATCAGCTAGTGTGGTAGACATATTGGATGTCTCATTGGCACCATTTTCATTTAGAACCAACAAGACATCATAAGAAGTCTTCTGGTGAAAACCCAGATGCTGCCAGGATTTTATCTAAAGGGGGAAGCTCTCCCTTGTCACCAAAATAAGGGGTGAGCAGAAAAAAAATGGAGGGAGGAGGAAACAGCCATAGTTTAGTATTTACCTAACACATAAATATCCATCTCTTCCTTTCTTCCTGCTCCACTCTGTTTGAGCTCTAATGAAATCAAAATCTTCTAAAGATGTCTCCTCTAGCTGTATAAGCATTAATTTGTTGATCATTTCTGAGCTTAATCTGTTCCTTATCTGTGTATGAATATTGTTCTGTGCTTAGAACCCCTTTTCACTATCTGCTGTCTGAAGGGACATATGCGTAGCTAGCTAAGCCAGCTTGAACAATTTGGGAAACTGTTCTTTGTGGTTGTTATGTACAATTTTTCACAGCTCACAGGTATTGTCTTTTTGATATCTCTGCTCCAAAATAAGATTTTTCACTAACAAGCTCTGCCAAGGTTTCACTTTTTTGAATCGGTGCTTTGCTGACTACTATGCCAGATTGCTTATCTATTCCACAATGCTGTATTAGGGTTTTAAGTCCATCAATGCCATAGTCTGCTTGTTCAGACAGAGGTATTTTGATAAAAAATAAATATCCTTACTTTTTAATTTCTTTTTAAATTCTTATTTATTCAATTTATCTTAACCCTTAAAGTGCTATGTAGTTTTGTAGCACAAGATCCCTCAGGGCAGAATTGTTTGAGAAAAGAAATGAAAATTGCACTCTACTTTTAAACTTCCTGTAGTTTAATTAGGCTTGGTATATTCTGCCTTTTCGACATTTAATTTTGAAATACCACCAAATAGGGGGTTGAGCGGCATGATGTCTGTATTTGTCCATCCAGCATGTACATTGTACTCATATTCAACATCATTTTCGGGGTTCAAAATTACTCACTGGTATTTCCAGTAACACTTTCCAATAATCTCATATACTTGAAAACTTTAAAATCATTGTCATCATCAGCCACTATTTGCCTAATGAAATCGTCATCTGAAGATGAACCATGTTAGGAGTCAGCCATTTTTGGTTTTCTATGTAACCCTTATTTTAAAACACACATTTGTAAAACTCCCTTCATGAATGCCAGGTTCAAACTCGACATAATGCTTGTTCCAGGCCCCAATGTGCCAATCAATTTAGTTTAACAACAGTTCATGTCAAGATGACGTACTTGGATGTGTAAACAGTTGCTTACTTGAAAAAAAGACAGATGTTGAGACAAACGCTAAGAGACCTCTACTGGCAGCGCGACTTATACTGTGACAAGCACTTTAAGGGTTAACAGTTAAATAAAATATTGCATACTGTGTATAATACATATTTATATGCGCGACTTAAAACTAATTTGCAAGAGTTAACACGCATCACTGCTTTCCAAGTGTGCGAATTCATACAAATTCAATTTGAACACTCGCACACCCTGGCAGCATCTCTGAAAACCTCATGTTGATATGACTTGTCATTTTAGAGGAGTAATGATAACAAGATTTTCAATATGGCTGCCTTGGTGGCCATATAAGATATCAGATTGACACCATTTCCATTTAGGACCAACTAGACATCATTAGAAGTTTTTGGTAAAAGCACAATGTCGATATGACCAGTCATCTAGAAGAAGTGGTGATAACAAGATTTTCATGATAACCAATGTGGTGGCCATATTGGAAGTCAGATTGGCACCATTTACGGCCAACTAGACATCATAAGAAATCTTTCCATGAAAACCCCACGCTGATATGACCATTCATTCAGGAGTAGTAGTGATAACAAGATTTTCAAGATAGTTACTGTGGTGGCCATACTGGATGTCTAAGCGGCACCATTTTCATTTAGACCAACTAAACATCATAAGAAGTCATTTAGTAAAAACCCCATGTTGATACGATCATTCATTCAAGAGGAGTAGTGATAAGATTTTCAAGAGGTCCTGTGGTGGTCACACTGGATGTGCAAGCAGCACCATTTTCATTTAGGACCAAATAGACATCATAAGAAGTCTTCTGATGAAAACCCTGTGGCAATATTACTTTCCATTTGGGAGAAGTAGCAATACCAAGATTTTCAAGATGGCGATTGTGGCGACCATATTAAATATGAGATCAGCACCATTTTCATTTAGGACCAACAGGACATCATGAGAAGTCTTTTGATGTTGATATGACCATCCATTCAGGAGTAGCAATAACAAGATTTTCAAGGTAGCCCCTGTGGCACCATTTTCATTTGGGACCAACAAGACTAGGGAATGAATGTGTGTGTAACAAACTTCCCATATGTTTTCCAAGTCTATGACCAGTAGAGCTAAAAATCATTTAAATATCATGAAATCTTGGGGTTTGATGTAATCGTGTGCTAATGAGCTAGCTGGGACATACATACTGGCAGATGAACATAAGTAATTTTGTACTTTCAGAGTACCAGACTGGAAGATTTGATAAAATATTCTGAGTCATCCATGTGCATTGATTTGAAATGCAAACAAATTGTCGTTTAAGTTCATTTTTACCATACATTAATAACAGAGGTCCAGAAAATTTTTGAACTGCTGTTGGACATTTGTTCCGTCAGTAAATTCCACATATAGATCACCCCCTCCCCTTTAACTTATCTTTTAAAGTTAACTCCAATATATATGCACATTTTGTCTTTTATTAAAGTTTGTAAGTCATTACAATTCAGCTGCTATGGAATTACCAATGTATGCCTAAAATATGACACAATCCATCTTTTCTTCTGTTAACATGTGGCCAGAAATGCAGATGCCTGCTTCAATCAATGGGACAATTCACACTGTGCAGCTAAAATAGGCTGCATGTCATATAGCTGGACTCGGACTTTGGAACAGAACCATTAAAGATGTAGGTGGGGAGGGTTTGCTTTTGCAACCAAACTTCACAACAATTATTTATCAAATCTGAATATGAACATCTCAGCAGACACTCACAATGTTCGACTTGGGCATTTTACAGTCAGTCAAAACATCAGTACTGTCGAACACGTCCGGCATATATTATGAAGGCCTGGTTAATAAGTTTCAGATTATGTGAGTCAATTTACATCTTTTCATGCCAATTCAAGAATTTTAACTTCCTATCTTTGCATCTGTGTGTGGATGTGTGTGAGTACATGTGTGTTTCTTATTTGAAGACAAAAAATAGAATAAAACAATTAGAGGTTATGCTGGATATCCAATTTTTGTTTGCCTGTGTGCATGCATTGATCTATGGCTATATATAATGACTATACGTTATTGTGTAAACAAGGCAATGAATTCAAGCTCCTAAAATTGCTAAAAAATTAATTATTTACTAGGTTATTTGTTTCAATGTTAGATAATAATAATAATAAACCTTTATCTAAAAGCATTTTATTTTCTTCATTTTCTTCTTTTTCTCATCATCAGCACCACCATCATCTTCATCGTCATGATCATCAAAGTTGTTGATATAGTTTCACACTTCCTGTCACATACCCTAACATTGTATGATAACTAAAATATTAGACCAACAAATCTTTATACTTAAAAATTCCTACTCTGTATACCCATCTTAAAACCCATGTGAATGCATGGCAAATATGTGCATACATTTTGCATGTGCAGATATATGCACACCATGTGCAAATGGTTTTCATGTGAACTGCGTATTTGATAGAGTTTTACATTGTTGATTATTTGTTTGCCATTTACATTTTGTACCACAACTCTCATCATCTCCATCATCAACATCAAAAGTACAAATCACCACCACCACAACCATCACCATCATCTGCTTCTTCTTCTATTTTTTGTAAGTTGTGAATCATACCTCTGAGAGAAAAAAAATACTTGGGAAATAAGGCTGATTTCAAGTTCATAAAAAATAACTACATTTTTATGCCGAATTTGCTTCATACAATTTTTTTTTTCTTTACTTACCATTCCAAGGATTTTGCCAGAACTTCCCTGCAATGGAAAAGTGTCCCCACCTTTCTTCAAATTCTTAATCTAAAAAGAAATATCTGAATTGAAACATGTTACTAACATTCTAAATCATATGACATAACATGACATGACAATGAAATATCCTACTGGGGAATTCTGAAAATGTTCAACTGGCCCAGAATGGAGACTTTTATGAAATGGCACAACAATCTGGATTTTCCCTTCAGATTCTATATACATTTTTTGGCAAGTGATACAATTTTGTACTTGTTCAGGAACATTTTCCAACTTGTTCCAAGCTGTCAGACAAAGCAATTTTCTTAACAGACTAGAAGAAAAGATTCTTGAGTTTAAGATTATTACTGCAAGTTATTAGCCTTTCTTTTTTATTTTGTTTAATGATATATATCAACAACTTTCTTACTGGTGATGAACTCTGAAGATTGAGTGATGAATATTCATACATATAAAAAATTCCTATATACCTGATAAACAACTATACAAATTTAAAAAAAAAAAAATGCACAATATCATTCCATATGAAGACATTTTCCCATACAGATTCTATAAAAATTATGGGCAAGTGACACAACTTTGTACATGTCCAGGAAAAGTTTCAACATGTCCCATGCTGTCAGACAAGGCGTCTTTCTTTAGAGGCCAATTTAACAGACTCGAGAGTTGTGATTAATACCACAAAAGTTATTGACCTTTCTTTTGTTTGTTTGTTTAATGATATATATTGACGTAATTATTATTGGTAATGAACACTCAAGATTGTGGGTTATTTTTTCATACATATACAACATTCTGATAAACCTGACATACATGTAAAACTATCACAAATAATTCATAAAATACACACATTCATTCCCAATTCTATTTGTTTGGTAATATGCAGGTCTTGAATAAACACTTGTTTATAATTAGTCCCTTTCATAAATATAAATTTTAAAGTGTGAAATTAAATGATATATCTCAAGTTACCGTAAGTTTGATTAAACTCTGTGTTCAATGACAACAACTTTTTAAAAAAAAACAAACCTAAGTACAACACAGTTATGCATGGGTAGAAACGCTGAGTTTACTGCTATAGATTTTTTGGTGATGCAAGTAACTTATTGGTTTTATGTCCTGTTACATATCAAATTTGTGTACAAGGTACCGGTATGATTCAAAAACCATGTCTCTTTGCAGACAGGTACTTTTCAATTTTGGAAAATGGTTTCCATCCATCCAGACACTAGAAAGTAAGGTTGTAGAAAGTAAGGTTGAAGTAGGTTCATTGAATCATTTGTAAATCTAATGTGCAATAAGGATTTACTTAGCTGATAATGTATATAAAACATTTCCTTAATTAAAAACCTTGATAATAAAAATTAATAACTTAACTGACAATTCAAAACGTTCTTAGTCTAAATCTGTGATAAACATCCTCCATCCTGGAATATTTTACTAAATACAGAAATGGTTCAAGTTACACACTTCATTCATGAGGTACCTCCAGTTGTCAAACTTTCCAAAAGTAGTAATATTGATACTTGTCCATATAAACAATCACCATTTACCTTGCACTTATGGCACCTAGTGATTGCACTTGTACATATAAACAATCACCATTTACCTTGCACTTATGGCACCTAGTGATTGCACTTGTACATATAAACAATCACCATTTACCTTGCACTTATGGCACCTAGTGATTGCACTTGTACATATAAACAATCACCATTTACCTTGCACTTATGGCACCTAGTGATTGCACTTGTACATATAAACAATCACCATTTACCTTGCACTTATGGCACCTAGTGATTGCACTTGTCCATATAAACAATCACCATTTACCTTGCACTTATGGCACCTAGTGATTGCACTTGTACATATAAACAATCACCATTTACCTTGCACTTATGGCACCTAGTGACTGCACTTGTACATATAAACAATCACCATTTACCTTGCACTTATGGCACCTAGTGATTGCACTTGTCCATATAAACAATCACCATTTACCTTGCACTTATGGCACCTAGTGATTGCACTTGTACATATAAACAATCACCATTTACCTTGCACTTATAGCACCTAGTGATTGCACTAAGGGAGAAATTTATTCATGACTTAGTGTATGTGCAAAGAGGAATACTAAGTATGATTATCCTAAATGCCACAAATATGACTTTCTGTTTTATATTGGTAAATAATTACAAACTCTACAATTTTCATTCAATTAAATACACCCTGAAACAAGTACCTTTTCATGATGTCTGTCATCTTTCACTAGTCCATCTACTTGAAATAATTTTTTGGCTATGCCTATACTGGGTATTTGTCTCAAAACACCAAGATGACATGCCAAACCAAATTCTGAAAATAATAGTCATCCAGATTTTATCTCTATTAAAAATGATCAACACTCTATTAAAGTTTTTAACTAGAAAAAGACTATTGTTTCACTTAGTGGTATTATTGCTTTATACAGAGAAATACGACTAATCCTTTTCTAAATAGGTTTTCTCCCTTTGCCTGTTAGTTGAGATTTGTACAATAAAGTTTCACCCTGCTAAGCAAGCCTACTTAGGGCTGTTCCAGTAAAACATACTTGGGACCCTGGGAAGGCACCATTAATGTGAAGTGGTTGTCCATAGAATTTTGTATCATTTAGATATGAACTGTTTGAGAAATTGGAGTACTGTGGAATATATTTGTAAAAATCTGTTTTCCCTGGTTACCATTTTTTTTTTAATGAAACAGCCCTTAGCACCTCCATATCTCACTATGTGAGACCAGCTGATGCCTGATTTGAACAATTACAGCATTTTAAATAAGAAAAGTCAGCTTCTGGGATCAGAAGATTTCACCAACATATAGGAAATTATCAATAAATATAAATGTTTACAACTCAGCATATGTTGATTGAATTGTACTAAAGTTTTCAAAGCAATCTTGCACTGAAAAATATGTTTGTGAAACTTTTTACAACTTTGGTTGATTAAAAAAAACTTGATTATGCAAAGTGGAATAGGCCCAGATTACAGCTTGGCCTATATAAAGTGGAATAGGCCCAGATTACAGCTTGGCCTATATAAAGTGGAATAGGCCCAGATTACGGCTTGCGGTGCCATTACTGATTCCACATTTGGTTTGTAGATAAACTATAATCTTAAGATATCCAGAATCTCAAAGAAATATGAATCCTATTGTACATTTCACAAGAGTCCAATAGAGATGATATGCTTACCTGGTCTCCAGCTTATGTAAAGACTCCTACAGAAAGAACCCTATGGTCAAGCACTCACATTTTTTATACTGCTTATGCTTGTACTCTATGGTCAAGCACTCTCGGTTCATATACTACTATTGCTAGTATATATATAGTCTTTCCATAGTAACATAAAAAATAAAAAATAATACATTCATAAAATTCTAAGTATCAAAAGGCACCTCTATGCAACTTGCTTGACATGTGTACCAAGTTTGGTGGAGAGATCTTGAACAGTTTGAGATTTGTGCTCCAGAAATGAAAATGTTTACCGACAGACAGACAGCTGGACATAGCAATAGCTATATCCTCTGTATCACATGCCTGGGAATCAAAATATAATGTTCTCTGAATCCTGCTTTAGTAGCCCATTTAGTGGCACTTGGTACATGTACATTTTCAATGCTTCTACTAACCATGGCTGGTTAACGACAACAATTTAAATGAAACTTGTTGGTTGGTCTTAACAACTGCTGACTTTGAAAAATCTTTTTACGCTGAGTCAATTATTTCATTATGGAATTACAGGCAAAACTCTTTTTTTTTATGCTTTCAAGAATAATGTGTGGTGGTAAATGGTTCCAAATTTGATTGGTCCAAGGTAGCTTCTGGGGTACCCAGGTCACAGTACTTGGTCCATTACATCAATGACATCATGATTGGAACTGATTCAGAAATTTGCCTCTTTGTAGATGATTGTGCATGCTACACACCAATTCAAACCATACAGGATACTAAAATCCTTCAAAATGACAATAAACAAACTACTGACACAAGCCCCCAATAATGCAATATAATGCATAGACAAGAAGACAATCTCATAAAATCAGTAGGTCATATTCCATGGAAGGAACTTGTAATAAAATCTCAACCATATAAAATATTTAGATGTCACAATTACTAGTAATCTGAAATGGAACCGTCACATCCAAAGCATATCGTACTTTTAAGGCCTATTAAGATGTAACTTGTCATCTTGCCTACCAAATGTTAAAGAATGAACTTTCAAAAGGTTTAGTTAGACCTATTTTCGAATATGCTTCCACAGTTTCGTATGTAGGGGAATCACCACCCTAATTCCATGTATGAATTTTCTATTAGAATACAATGTCAATTCTAATCTACATTATTGTATGTTTTATTTATGTTGGAAGTATGTTCTGAGTTGCATCTTTATCAATGCCAATATTTCTCACTGAATTTGTTCCTTGTTTTACTTGAATACTGCAATTTCATGTCTTCAGTTTCCATGTGAGTGATTATATATGCATATTTTTAATACATGTATTACACACACTAACATTCCTAATTACATCTCTCCAATTCTACATTTCCTCTTTGCACTTGACAGATTTCATTTGACGATACATTAAGTATCATACTGATAGACAGATTTCATTTGATGATACAATATTAAGTATCATACTGATAGACAGATTTCATTTGACGATACAATATTAAGTATCATACTGATAGACAGATTTCATTTGACGATACAATATTAATTATCATACTGATAGACAGATTTCATTTGACGATACAATATTAAGTACCATACTGATAGACAGATTTCATTTGACGATACAATATTAAGTATCATACTGATAGACAGATTTCATTTGACGATACAATATTAAGTATCATACTGATAGACAGATTTCATTTGACGATACAATATTAAGTATCATACTGATAGAAAGATTTCATTTCATGATACAATATTAAGTACCATACTGATAGAAAGATTTCATTTGATGATACAATATTAAGTACCATACTGATAGACAGATTTCATTTGATGATACAATATTAAGTACCATACTGATAGACAGATTTCATTTGATTATACAATATTAAGTATCATACTGATAGACAGATTTCATTTGATGATACAATATTAAGTACCATACTGATAAAACTCTTAAGATCTTAAGTTACAATGTACCACAATGAAAATTGCAAGTAAACCATTGGCATGACACAAGTTTAAATAAAATTATGTCCCATCTGACTAAAAGCAATGACCTTGGGTCCACTATACTACACATTTTAATCATGGAGCACTTATCTACAGATCCTGCCTGCCACGTCTCAACAGCAAAGTAGAATTTGATGAATAACTGTACTACGGTATTCACTTTTTAAAAAAATAATATTTAAAAAATGCTTCTTTCTTTCAGAGTATTCATTTTATATTAATGAATACCAGAGTATTCATTTTGTTTTTTTAGCAGCCTTGGGTGGCCATATGGTCCAAAGTGCTTGCCTTTACAGATCACAGACATTTCCCCTCTGTCTGCATGGGTTTGAGTCTCAACTTGGCCAATGTGCGTATTTGAGAAAGCTTGCCAGTTGCTCCCATTGGTCAGTGGTTGTTCCTGGTTTCTTCGTCTGCCAAATATACTGGCCACCATGTATAGCCTATCATATGCTGAAAGATGGCATTAAGCCCAAAAACCAAGCCACAAAAAAATAATCATTTTGTTTTAATGAATACTTCCTCTTCACCATTCCTTCATAGTTCCAGCATATCTGCATTTCAGTTTTTCTTATCCCTATCTCTTTAATTTGTTCTTGTAATTACAAATTGTTACAAATTTAGGGTTTTTTTTCCCCAAGAACCATCAAAGATCAGAATTTGTTACCATCACTATTAATCAAAACTGGTGAATATTCAGAAAACCAAATTGATACATGTAACTTTTAAAAATTAGTATAAATATTTTCTGAAACAATTTTATTTTCAATTTGGATGATGCACAGTGCATTAATGTCATTGTGATGTGGGACTGAATTAACCAAGATCAAGACGATTAAGATGTTATTTCTCAGTTCAATATGATGTAGTCCCAACAATTATCATACACTTGTAAGTGAAACAAAAAGATGAAATCATTTATACCCCCCCAACAAAAATTATAATTATATCCTGAAGCCGATAATTTCTCAATACATGTAGCAAAAGGCACACACACACACACACACACACACATGCACACGCACACACATATATAATGTCATAGGGATATATTTAATACCGTATTTACCGTATATACTGGGACAGGATAAAATAAATGATTTTTTTCCTGTCCCATAACTTATGGTTAAACATTTTTTCAACTAGATCATATGTCCCAAAACTTATGAACCGAAACAAATTGTGTTGAATTTGCCCCCCCCCCCCCGCACCACTTCATGTTAAAATAAGGTATGTAAATTAAACGTTTATTTGATAATAAACTGAAAGAAACTAACCTTGTACTGTTCTCATTTATTCCTCTTTTTTGTTCTTCATAAGCAATTTATGCATAAAAGACACAAACGTATCCACTAACACATGGTCCGGTAATGTAGAGTACCGGTCGTGTGTATCGCTTATGTCAGGTAACAACATTGACACATTATTTTATTGACGTGAATACAGGTGTCCTCAGAAGTTTGAATACCGGTATATTATCAAACTTAAAATTGGATCCAGCAAAATAAAAAACAATAGAAAGAGAGAGACAGAAATAACAACCGATTGCTTGAAGGCACCAGCAATTCACGCATGATCCGGTGTATGGTGCAAAATAACCAAGAGTGTATTATATCCAGGTTAACAATATAACAACATTTCGCAAATAAAAATCATTATTAGTAAATACATTCCCCGTAAGAGCAAATGACAATATTTTCGCTAGCATGGGATACAGAATGTATTCTTAAAAACAATTAATGCCATGTATATTATTTACCCTGCAGACATCAATGCCTGTTTGTATCGGTTACGATTACAGATGGCAAACAAAAGAAGACCGGGTGGTGAATAAACACAGCTTGTAGCGAGCAATAGACTCATTGTTTCAACTGACCAGTA
Source organism: Margaritifera margaritifera (assembly GCA_029931535.1). NCBI lineage: Eukaryota > Metazoa > Mollusca > Bivalvia > Unionida > Margaritiferidae > Margaritifera > Margaritifera margaritifera. The sequence goes on along the minus strand of JAQPZY010001489.1, from coordinate 936,041 downwards.
GATATCAAATATAAAGTTTATTTTATTACAAAGCAAGCAGACCCTTGAAGCCAACTTTGAATTCTTTTAAGTGTGCAGATTTTTTATATTCAAAGTCGGCAGACCAAGGGAAGCTGGCTTTGGTTTCTTTTAGCAGTATTCACAGGAATTTTGAAAATAAATTGAAACAGTGGAACAGTCGGGGTCTGTAAGTGACACTTTGAGCATACATTGTGAAATGTACTGGTATTAAAGGATTTGCCACAACTGAACAGGTGTCAATTGTGCGGCATGATCACAGGAAGTTCAAATAAATTCTGTCAGCTGAATATGGGACTCTACTTGGCAATGAACAAGTATTAACTCGGCGGCTCGATCAAAGGGTTGTGAAAACAAAGTGAGGCTGCCTTTACAAGCTAAGGGATTTGCACTGGCAGATAACTGAGGAAATATTACTTGGGAATTAGATCTGGCTTATGAAAAAGGCAAATATAAATCAACTCAAAACTTTTATTGCATCCAACAGTGTTTATACAGCAAAACAAAATATAATACAAGTACGGGTTGCTCCAACTTGCACGTATTTTGTACGTAGTGCAAACATCTAGTCTCCTATATTGCCCTTAGATTTATCAAATTTTGTTCTTCAAAAGTTTGCAGATAAGAAGACAAGTGTAAACAAACAACACTGACAGCGGTTTTTATTTTATTTATTTAATAAAATATAAGTTCTAGTGCATTTTTTTTAACAGCTAAGCATCGATATTATGATTTAAAAGGTGTCCCAAAACTTACGACTCTAAAAAAACAATATGTCCCAGAACTTACAGTGCACAAAAAAATTACTTTAAAAATTAATTTATGGTGTCCCAACATATACGGTGTCCCAACATATACGGTAAATACGGTAGTTTGGGAGTTTTGTTCCAGACCAATAAACAAAAATGTATTAAAACAAAACTATTGAAACAGAATAATTCCTAATAGCATAATGTACATAAGGCACATAAAGACCACTAGTCTAATATGTGTATAAAGTTTCATTAAGATATCATGAATGATTTTTGGAGCTTTGCTCTGAAAACGAAAGTGTGAATGATGGATGGATGGATTGATGAAGAGACAAAAAACTAAAAACCAACTTTAAATTATTGAAATGGAAGAATTGTTAATAGCAAAATGCACATCTACACCACTAGTCTAATAAACATACCAAAAACAGTTTGGAGTTTTACCCCAGAAACAAAAGTGTGGATAATGGATGGATAGATGGAAAGACAAACAGACAAAAAATAATAAAAATGAAGAATTGTCAAAAGCAAAAGGCACATCTAGATCACAAGTTTAATAATGTGTAGCAAATTTCATAGAGATATCTTAAGAAGTTTTGGAGTTGATCTGGAAAAAAAAAATGATGGATGGATAACAAATGGATGAAAATGTTAAAAATATGGAAACTGAAGATGAACAGCAAAAGGCACATCTATAAAACTAGTGTAATATATGTACCAAATTGCACAGAGGTATTTGAAATGGTTTTGAAGTTTTGTCCCAGAAATGAAAGAGTGGATAACTGATGGATGGATGGGCAGACAAATGGACAAAAACAAAAAATATATTGAAACTGAAGAATTGTTAATAGCAAAAGGTTCATCTGGACCACTAATCTAATATGTGTACCAGTTTTTATGGATATCTCATCATGGATATCTCAAATGGTTTGGGAGTTGTGCTCCAGAAATAAAAAATGTTTATGGATAGCCAGATTACAGACAGATGGACATAGTGATAGTATATACCGCGCCCCCCGTATTACATACCAGAAGGATAATAATTCAAAATCAATTATGCAGGGATTTACAAATCCACTTGCCCAACTCCAGGGACAAGCTCAAATTCGGCTCTAGCAAGCTCAAGTGTGCACAGCACTTGCCTGTGGGCAAGTCCAAAACAGAGAGAGAGAGAGAGAGAGAGAGAGAGAGAGAGAGAGAGAGAGAGAGAGATGCAAGAAATTTTATTTAACATCGGTGATCTGGATAAAATGCATAAAACACTAGCTCTCTGTGCAAGCTATTTTACCAACAAAGGGTCATATTCAGTTTGTAATGCTTTAGGTTCTGCAAGTTTGATACCCTGCGATCTCACCACAGTACATATATCAGCACCTTTATTTAGTTTTTATATGTACCGCATTCTTCTTCTACATAACTGGCCAGTTTCTTTCATCTATGATCTATAGTATATCATTTCCATTTAGTAGTCAATGTCAAGGTCATTCTCGCATTTTCTAGTGCAGACATGATAAGGTTAGTATTTACTATTTGAATCAAATTTTGACAAATAAGGAATAAATATTTATCAGTTACATTTTAATCATAATATTTGTACGTATCAGGGATTCGTTGACTTGGATGTCCTAAGTTAGTTTGTCAACTTGCCAACTCTAAACAATCAGAATAAATATTTGTATTTTAACTTGTTACATTTTAATCGTAATATTTGTATATATCCAGGATTCGTTGACTTTCATGTCCTAAGTTAACTTGTCAACTTGCCGACTCTAAACAATCAGCTGGTCCAAGATATTTTGATGCATGTCACTGATTTTAAGGTGAGTAGGTTTTAACTGTTAATAATATAACTCATGAGATTTCTTTGACAGGTGTGTTTGGAAATAAAATTCACTTATATCTAATGATGAAAAACCAGGAGGATTTTGTTCAAAGCGTGATTGCTGTTACAAAAGCGTAGCACCCACAAGCGGCGTTTATGATATGTTGTTTACGTGATAATTACAGGAGACCGATACATACTTACTGCTTGGCAAACAATTAAATTGTAAGGGTTCAAATTTCTGTCGATGTATTCAGTAGAGCACATTGAGTTTGGCAGAGAACAATTAATTAGATTTATGAGGAAAGATACCGTATTAAATTGCTAGATTGCGATTGTGTTAATTTCCCTGTTTGGGGCGAGATTGATTCTTAATTAAGCATTCGTTTGTATAACGATCGGGAGAAGCTTAACTTAGATCTTGGTATCGAAAATGTCAAAGTTGAGAGGGTGCAGAGACTATTTGTAAGCTAGCTGAAGTAGTATTATCTTTTGAGATTGTCCAGAATCGGTTATTTATATAGCGTGAAATTAGACTGTTACGCTAGCTATGATGGGCGTGTATTTAAAAAAGGCGGTAGATATATTTAATCCTGATTGGCTATGCTAAATAAAGTGTGTGTTTCCCAGACGAAATTTCATGTTTTAAATACTCCACATCGCAAAATTTAATTAGTCCGAGTTTTCCTGCAAGAGGAAGAGATTTTGACTCCGAGATAGAATTTAGGCTAAATTCTCTCCTATAAACAATTGTTCAAGGGACAGATGTCTGGAAGTTGAGGGACACAATTCTGGCGGTAGAAGTGAGCGAGTCTTGAAAGCACAAGGTATTTGCATCATCTCATGTAATTCGTTGATACCAATATAATTATTTGCTTTAATTTATTTGTTTATATTTGTATGAATTTATTTGTTTAAATTCATTGATCAATTTGTTTGAGTTCATTTGTCTGAATTTGTACAATAATATTCTTTATATGAGTTTGATGAATTGTTTGAATTTGTCGTCTTGATTGTTATAGGAATCATGTATTCCAAGAATTTCATGCATTATTTTATTTGATACAAGTTGTCTTAGATGATTTCATGTATGAAAGACTTGAGTGAGTATTCACTGAAATTAATGTAGTTAAGCCATGAAGTGAATTTCATTGATTTATTTGTATAATTAAGACATGAACTGAAACTGTTATGTCTCGTGTGATGTTAGATTGAGTTAGTGATGAAATAGCCATTAGAAAGTACATTAATCTTCTGAAACTAAGTTTGTGTATGGTCTATCAAGTTTGGCCTGAGCAGATGGCCTTTGGTATCTGTTTGAATTCCGATAGGATGACATCTGACGTAACAAGAGTTGGGTAATGTTCCACTCTCCAGATTGAAATCTGACGAGATATTTAGGTTGCTTCTTGTTTATTTCAAGGGAAAATAGATCCACCTATCAACATTTCCACCTACCTACCTACCCGCACAAAGTTTGAGGGCCGGAAAGAGGCGAGATAAGAGAGAGAAGAAGGAAAAAAAAAGGGGAGAACATCAACCTTGAGCAGACAGCAACATTGAATTTGGAGTGACCAGCGATAACCAGGTTATGCAGGCATGCTGGGCAATGACTTCAATTGTTCACTCGATTCTATGATGACCTAAGTCTATCGTTTAAAACAGATCAGCTAATTACATAAGTAAATTTGTGTGCCTTGTGGCAGTATTGTGTGTGCAATGACTTTAATTATGGGGAAATTAGAAATCTTAGAAAACAGGAGTAAAGTCAACTTATATTTAAAACTGTTGCATTAAGTGAAAGACTTCTTTAAAATTTTCTCCCAAACACCAAGAACACATTCTCAGATGTCCCTGAGTGTGATTGCCCTAACAGCTTGATTTGATCTTGGAACAAAATATATGGAGCATCAATGCTTGGCATGATCTGCCATCTTTGTTTTTGTCTACTCCCAGTCCGGAGGTGGTGAGAGTTCTCACACGAGAACGAGGTTCTTGACAGTTATTGATATCAGGGTGAGAAGGACCATCAAAACATTTTTTCATGTCAAGAACGTTGTTATTGTGTGTTGCCCAAGGGCACCCCTGATTAACACCATTTTTATTTAGGATCCACTAGATACCATAAAAGTCTTTTAGTGAAAATCCTATGTCTATATATGACCAGCTGTTCTGGACAAGTAGATATAAGAGGACTTTCAAGACAGCTACTATGGCTGATATTTTGGAGATCTATTCATCCTATTTTTCATTTAAAACCAGCTACATATTATAAGAACTCTTTCGTGAAAACCCCAGATCAATATGACCATCTGTTCAGATGAAGTACGGTAGCAATAACAAGATTTCAAGATGTCCAATGTGGCAGGCATGCTGGAGATCTGATCAGGACCATTTACATTTTGGGTCAGCCACATATCATTATGTCTGAAGAAAGTCATTTTCATTTAGGACTACCTAGAACATGAGATGAATATGTGTTTAATGTTTCATGGCTTAATCCCATTATAGTTTAGGAGGAGTAGTGATAATAAATGTGTGTTAATAGACAGACAATGGATGATGAACAGATGATAGACAACAGGCCATCACATAACCTCTTCTAGTCAATGACCATTTGAGCTAGAAATGCAAAAGTCATGTATGTACAGTGTTATAGTGTATACATTTTAGAGAACTGCTGAATAAAGAGTTCTGTGTGTTTATCACAATATGGATTCAGGATCATAACCAATTCTTACCTCTAGGATGGAGAATTCCATTTCCATCGATCATAAGCAACTGAAAATTATGGAATTAATAATGAGCTGGATATTCAAGCCAATTTTTAAAAGTGTCAAGTTCTTTGTGAAAATGAATAAACCATTTAAGATCTCAATGATAACAAAAGTGAAGAGAAAGAATAAAAATACACAGTAATTGGACACTCATTAAACCTGACACACACACATATATATATATACACCGCTCCATCGATAACTCGTGACCGGATAACTCGCGAACCCGCTTATAACGCACGTAAGACGTGGATCCCATTTTTTTAAACTAGAAAATTATAAAAAAAATTAAAATTTTTTTTAAAAATTGACCCTATTTGTTGAAGGTGAAAATAATCACGATCAAAATTAGTAATGAAACCTTGATATATCGCTTGTTTTATCGTCAAAACCAGTGGTTAGTACCCGGAAATTTGAATCAACATCATGAAATTTTCAACTTTTAATAAGTCATATATTTTGTTCAATTTTCTTTCCAAACAACATTCTCAGTACACTATAAATAACAATATTCAATGAAATTTCGATCAATGAAAACGTCACTAAAACTTACTGGTGGCAAAACTTTAAAAATAAATACCAATTAAATAATTTTTTTCAAGTGAAAATGTGTTTTAGTTCTATCTTTTAATTCGGTTTCAGTGTAATCATCATAAATGCAATATGCCCTCTTGTATTTCAAATGTAAAAAATATAATTCAACCGACCCAGCTATCACCGCAAGCGTTTCCGTGAGAATCTAATTAGTGCAGAGTTTTTTTTAATCTCCAACTTGCGGAAGTATTTGTTGTGTTGTTACACTTAATTAAAAGAAGACCTCCTTTGTATTATCAAGTTAATTACGTCTTTTGTATCAGATCAAACAAAGGAGGTGGAAAAACAGAAAAGTTAAAAGGCGTGCAAATCCTGCCTGCCTAAGAGCTAGCGGTCACGGCCGTGTGTCAGGTCAACTCATTTCAATTGATCAATCGAACACTGTTATAAATATTATTATGTAAGTAATATAATTAAACTACCTTAAATTAGCCTACTCATTCACAAATGTGATCAAAGATAGCAAGGCTATCAAGCCAAATGAGTATTTGGTGAATAAAAAGCTTTGTTTTACAGATACGGTTCATTATGGAGAAGCAAGTTCCAGAGTTTGGATTGAACTTAAAATTTCTAACTTGCTACTCAGGGATTTCCTCAAGGATGAGAAGAAGTTTCAATTTTACTTAATATGAAATCACGGCATCCATATTTTATTATTAGAACAATAAATAAATCGAGTTTTGACATTGACGGTTGTTTCATGAAATAAATGTCATTAGTTTTTGAAAAAAGGAATCTTGTTTAGTTGTGAATCGACAACAACAAAAAGCAGCGACGTAATACACAATGTATTCGTGTACACGTATTGTTCAAACCACTTGGACTAATATTGTTAACAATCTTTCAGAGGTTTTGTTATCTTGAAAAAAAAGGTAATTTATACAGAAAAGCAAAAAACTACATTAGAAAAAGCTCTTTATTGACAATTATTCCCAATGTAAGTATAAAACAAGTATTCAGCCATTAAACAGCCCCATTACCCCCCCCCCCCCCCCCCACTGCAGTTTTCTCGATGTCCAGCGGGGATGGCATCCCCTTCTTAATTTTTTTGAGGTCCCTCGGTAAATCACACCCTCGCTTATAGTGCAATCTATGTTTTTGGACCCCGTTGTGCGCGAGTCATCGAGGGAGAGGTGTATATATACACAAATAAATAAAAAATGCAAAGTCTTCTCATCTATGAACTATAACATTTATTACTAAAAGAGAATTTATGCCAGCTGAACATCTACGGAAATAGTAATTATCCTTCATCCTCCTTGGAAGTCTACATTTTATTATTCCAGCACATGCACAGATGTGACTACTCCTTAAAGACAAAAGCAATCCCTGGCCCCAATTATCTCTGACACTTCAGTGCTTCATTATTCTGACCACGCACTTCTATGTCATAATTCTAGTAATTTTATCTCTTTTGATTATTGTACAATGCTTCAGAAAGTATAATAAAATAGACATTACTAAGTCAGATTCTTCATCTTTCATGGACAATGTTCCACCACCAGCATGTATAGTGGCGGTTGAATCAAGCATAGCACCCCCTCAATCTGGGACGGCAGCATCCACCATTTTCACAGCTGCATCTTTGCATGTACAAACTGACTCATGCAATGCCCCTGTGATCTTTGAAAACTCAACCAGTGTTCACTGCAGATGCTGCCAGTTTCAGTGGATCTCTCCATTTTCTTTTCAGTGGTTCAGGGAGATTTTCCTAATAATTGTACAGTCCTGCTGCTTGCACAAGGCACTCAAATTTGTTGACTACATGCCAACTATCTGTCATCGCCAAACCCATCAATGGAACCAGGTTTAATGCCTAAGCAACAAGGTTTCACACCTCTACCAGCATGCCAGCACAAGAAAGAACCACTGAGCAGACATATTCTTGCTGCAAATGTCCAGGTTGATACTAATTTTCATGACATGCCTGCTCCATCTCATTCCTTGACTGCTGTCAGCTATCTTTAGCCATCTCCACCAGTGGTATCCAATATGGCATCCTCCATGTCTGGAACTGTGAATGCTTACCATATTTCACCAGCTCCAGTACAATCACAAAGGTCAGAATTGAGCATCAATGATTTCAACACTCTATTACACAACTACTTGACCTAACTAAGGTAAGAGAGCATCAGAAACTTCTCACAAAACCACTCGCAAGGATTACTTTTGTTCCACAATGGAAAATCACATGGCACTAGCTATAAGCCAAGTAAATTTTGACACAATTGGAGTCCTACCACTCCAAAGACAATAAATCTTGTACCAAATCTAAACAATAACAACAACAGCAACTACTTTTACAACAATTTAGAGGCAAAACAGTCAGAAAACTATACCTATACTATCATCATGCTAAGGTTTTCCTATACTATCATCATGTTACAAGTTTTCCTATACTATCATTAAGTCAAGGTTTTCCTATACTATCATTAAGTCAAGGTTTTCCTATACTATCATCATGTTACAAGTTTTCCTATACTATCATTAAGTCAAGATTTTCCTATACTATCATCATGTTACAAGTTTTCCTATACTATCATTAAGTCAAGGTTTTCCTATACTATCATCATGTTACAAGTTTTCCTATACTATCATTAAGTCAAGATTTTCCTATACTATCATCATGTTACAAGTTTTCCTATACTATCATTAAGTCAAGGTTTTCCTATACTATCATCATGTTACAAGTTTTCCTATACTATCATTAAGTCAAGATTTTCCTATACTATCATCATGTTACAAGTTTTCCTATACTATCATTAAGTCAAGATTTTCCTATACTATCATCATGTTACAAGTTTTCCTATACTATCATTAAGTCAAGATTTTCCTATACTATCATCATGTTACAAGTTTTCCTATACTATCATTAAGTCAAGATTTTCCTATACTATCATCATGTTACAAGTTTTCCTATACTATCATTAAGTCAAGGTTTTCCTATACTATCATCATGTTACAAGTTTTCCTATACTATCATTAAGTCAAGATTTTCCTATACTATCATCATGTTACAAGTTTTCCTATACTATCATTAAGTCAAGGTTTTCCTATACTATCATCATGTTACAAGTTTTCCTATACTATCATTAAGTCAAGATTTTCCTATACTATCATCATGTTACAAGTTTTCCTATACTATCATTAAGTCAAGGTTTTCCTATACTATCATCATGTTAAAAGTTTTCCTATATTATCATCATGTTAAAAGTTTTCCTATGCTATCATAATGGTTAAAAGTTTTCCTATACTATCATCGTGTTAAAAGTTTTCCTATACTATCATCGTGTTAAAAGTTTTCCTATACTGTCATCGTGTTAAAAGTTTTCCTCTACTATCATCATGTTAAGGTTTTCCTATACTATCATCATGCTAAGGTTTTCCTACACTATCATCATGTTAAAGTTTTCCTATATTATCATCATGTTAAGGTTTTCCTATACTATCATCATGCTAAGGTTTTCCTAAACTATCATCATGTTAAAGTTTTCCTAAACTATCATCATGTTAAAGTTTTCCTCTACTATTATCATGTTAAAGTTTTCCTATACTGACATAATGTTAAGGTTTTCCTCTACTATCGGTGTTCCTCTACTATCATCATGTTCAGGTTTTCTTATACTGTCATCATGTTAAGGTTTTCCTCTATCATCATTTTTGTCATTGCTTCTGTTGAATGTTTCCTCTTCACTGCTTCTGCAATCATTATTGTAGTTATCATCATTATTGGCATTGTGTCATCATCATCACCACAACCACCATCATCTTCATCTTCTGATTTATCATATTTTCATTATTATAAACATTATGGTACTGTGTTTACATACCTGTGGATAGAAGCATGGCTTATCTTTCATGAGCTGGTCCAAAAGCTCCAATATGAAGGGATGCTCCCTAAATGCCAGGTACCCTGGGATGTAGGGGGCTGTCAGCTCTACCATCTTACAATATACATACACCAACTGCAATTAGTTTGTAAAACTCTATTTTAAGGATGATAGCTTGTGAAATGTTGAAGTATTTAACTTTATGAAAAATCAATATTTTTACAAAGCTAAGAGACCAACTATTTTTTTGGGTTGAAGGGGAGGGGGCTGGGGGTGGGATTTTCTTTCCCATCAGAATGTTTTTGCTTTCTTTATCTCAAAATAATTTTTGATTTCAACTAATATGATGGATAGAATTAGTGCTTTTTGCCACAAATCAAAGCAAGATTATTTTTTAATAAGCTATTTCAGACCCACTGCACCCCCAAAATTCAAATGGTTGGTCCCTAAGGGTCAGGGCAATCAAAAATCACTTAAAAATGTACAGATTAGTGTGCATATTTTTGCACTACTCCTAGCTGAATATCTATCCCCAAGTATGGGTCATTGGATAGAAAAGTATGAGAAAAAGTACCGTCACTAATTGTCCATAAAAAGTAAGAGCAGAAGGAGTATTAAAAATTCATCAAATTTGCATACATTGAAGGTTACATACTCCCCTTATCAAATACACAAAGAAAAGTGTATTTGGGACAGTGAATTTGTTCAGTATGACACAATTATTGAGATCACATCATTTTTCCACAACTGAAAACCTGCATGGTCGATATACAGCAGGTTGTAAATGGCAGAAGATTTCCCAAGGTCTCGTACACTTTTCATGGACTTTTAAATTATCATTTTCTTTCAAAGAACTGTAATTGCTATTAGTCAGGGGCTACCAGAATACTGGGTCTGGGCTGTCATATGTTGAATTCAGGCAGCCCAGGGCTACCAGAATACTGGGTCTGTGCTACCATATGTTAAATTCAGGTAGTCCTGGGGCTACCAGAATACTGGGTCTGTGCTACCATATGTTTAATATGTCATATTCAAGCACCTTCTCTGGGCTATTGAATTTAAGCTGGGCTACCAGGTTCTTTCCCTGATAGCCCACTGGGATACCATCAAATTTTGACATTTGTTGAACCCTGTGAAATAACGTTAGTTAGCTAAAACCAGTAACTGAGTTTAGCAAACATTTTCATTAAGAAATGACCATCTATTAAGCTATTCAAATATTACAAGAAAATAAGAATTCAACAGAACTCTTACACATGCATGAATTGATGAAGCTATTTCTTTTACACGGGAAAAAATGTTAATATATAAAATGGCACCTTGATCACCATTATATTATATTTGTTATACTGTACACTGAAGAGTTTTAAAGGTCAGAGTTAATTCTGGTTAAAACAATCCACATTCTGAAGGAGTTTGAACAATTATTTGCCGATATAAAGCCATATTTTTCATATTGTGTTTTAAATACTGTTTAACAACAACAATAATAATAATAATAATACATTTTATTTGATCACAGTATGCCACAGGCTCCTAATACAAGATACAATGACAAATAATATACACCGAAATTTCACACACGAAGCTTGATAAAATTAGTGAAATTCCATGCATTTGTAGCCTATTTACAAGCAAATTATAACTATAAGAAGGTTTACAGACTTAGAGATTAATTGTTAGTAAAGATAAACAAGTTTTTTCATATTTTATCCTATAAAAGTGGGATTAGAGGGCTTATACATTGATATATGTCACTTGTTTTCAAAAGCAAGCTATTTTCAAGGTTACTGTCTTTTACAAAAATAAAGTCATGTAACAATTTTGCACTGTCAAACAAAGAATAATTTTAATATTTTTAGAAATTTCAATAAGTATTTGTTTTTCATTTTTATATTACACTGCTCAACAGTTAAGTAAGACAGATGCTTTAACTTAATTTTTTGAACACTCTAAATGTTGACCTCTCTACATTTCACCCTGGTCACAACATTCATAAAAATCTGGAATATGTATTTAAAAAATAAAAATTTTGTTTTATGGTCAGAAAATTTCTAGAGTAGGCATTTGGAAAATTGGAGGGTCTGTATATTTAGGTTAATGGTGGTAATTAAATTTGGAATTGGTTCAGAAGAACACTGGGTTATTGGTCTCAGTTATAATTGTTATTAATAACCAACAATACCAAATATAAATTAAAATTATGTGCGACTAATAACATTTAATATATCAAAAGCCATAAAATAAAAATATACATGTGACAACATAAAAACAAATATTTCAGGCATTTTAATATTACAATACCAAGGTGTTTCGTGTTTTTTAAGATTAGTTGGGCAATGAGGTTACAGGTGTGCATCAGAAACGCACAAAAAATACTTACCTGGGTTTCAAGCACAATGGAGCAAATTCATTACCAATATGCAGAAAGTAGTAATTGACATACAGATGAGATTTAGCACTAATCCCTCCACACAAGGGATGATCACTTTTGTTGCTATAAACAAGCTTGCAATGGATGGATTTGCAAGGTACTGGTAGTACTCCTAATGTATCATAATAGGGTAATGTATTTGAAGAAAGCTCGCCCAGTCAGGCATGTTCATGGTGAAGTGCACTTGCCTGTGAAGTTTTTTCAACTTGCCCTGGGCATCCAGTAAATGAATTTCTCCTATTTGCTTGCAACACTTTAAAACTCATTGGCTATCCTTGTATCAGGTAAATTTAGTTATGACTGGCAAAAGTCCATCTTGCATGTCCTCTGCATGAGACTAATGATACTTGCTTCATCTCAATTAGATCAATATCCTACATTCCAAGCGTGTCCTTTAGGAAATTTCTTACCTTCAATTTAGAGAGGTTTCCCACAATTCTTAGCCCTCAATCCCAATTAAAATCAATTTACTCTTTCTCAATTGAGATTCTAGGGAGTCACTTCTGTCATCAAGAATGAGTACCAATTTCTTCAAGTCTTTATTTTCTTCTTTCAAGTCCTGAACATGCAATTCTAGGTCCCTTATATGAGATTTTAACTCAAAGTTGCTGTTAGCCAGTTGTGACTTTTTCATTCAATGAGTAGTTCCTATTTAATTTTATCAATTTCCCTTTAATGGACAATTGAGTTCTGCTCAGATCTGCAAGAAATATGTAAAAAAATCTCTCAATACTCAACTAGCCCTTAGTTCATCTTTCTCCACAACACTCAACACACCCAGTTTAGGAGTTCCTTTAGTTGGGCCCATATTTGGCTTACTGACATGCTTATGACAAGAAGCAAACTCAATAAATGTAAAATTAAAATTATGACAGACTTTCTAGTCAGCAAAAACCTCATAACATTCCTCCTTTGTCCAGTTGATGGAATGTTCCTATTCTAATTCTTAAAATCTCCATCAATACTCCAATATAAAAGAATACTTTACACTGCTCTGAACACGTCACTACCATAAAAGCAATAGGTGGAGCTCCATTGTTTTACAGTCCCACATTAAAAATGAAAAAATTCTGACACATTACATTAGTAATTTTCTGAAAAATTCAGATAAACAACCTGTTGAACATAATATATTTTAACCCAATACCTTTTTAAAAGAAGAGCAGGAGGTGGGCACCCCAGCAAGTCATGCTGGTGTCTGTGTAGACTGTAATTTCTGGTGGATGAATTCTGGGTCAACACGACTGTGAGAGCTTTGCCTCTAAGGCAGCCTGTTTTCTGACCTCTTCAATCTGGCTATGAAATGATCTTTCAGGAAATAGATGTGATCTCTTTTCCAAAAGCTGTAAATTAACGAATGCAGCTATAGCACTGGAAAGTGAGTGTTCTGCTGCTATGTTACACACATGCACCATGTAAAAGAGTCCCAAGAGTGACCATCAGCAGTGTTCTCAATGGAAAGGCCTTGGCCATGTTCAGACTGATGAAAAATAGTCATTGAAACAAAGTCAAGCTAGGATCCTATAGCTACAACATTCTAAACTAGTTCCTGATTGTCATGGTTTTTACATTCCCAGGCCCATGACATCTCTGTCAACAACTGAGACATCAGTGTAAAAAAAACGGGCTAAAATCTGATGGGATATGTTGATGCAAAACGAAAGGCCTGTTGTTGCTTGGGTCCTAAAGCTGCTTTTCAAAGCAATGTAGTATATTGGTGACTCAACCAGACTGAAATAGTTGTTTTAATGACAGTTGGTCTTTCTTGATTAAAAGATCAATAGATGTGGGAACTTTATAAGTGGCATTGATGGAGTTAGTCACCGGAAAACATCTTTGATGGATGTGCAGAAGGTCAAGTCTTCTCTGGACATAACCAGATCAAGGAAGGAAGGATGGTGAACATGGCTTGGAGTCTGGTCATGTTGGGACATGGTTTATCTCCAATGGTCTGGGACTGGTACCAAGTGTCTGGGAATGGCGTGTCACCCAAGTCTATACCAGGATATGATGGTGATTGTCACATAAAGTGCCCATCCACGATACTTCTGAAAGTCTGGTACTGGTAGCAGCATGTGACAGTTCACCTATTCCTGTGCTGGTTATACAAGTGCTATCTTTGTCTTGAAGCTGAGATTCGGTATACTGGGAAAATAGATCACCATACCTGGTCCTGAAAATTGAAGGCATATGTCTAGGTTGTGTCAAAGTTAGTGTGGTCTGTAGCCAGTTGGAATCTGGTGCTGAAGTCCAGTATTGGCTATCCCAGGAAAGATCAATGTAGCCGTTACCAGGGTGTGTCTGTGTTGCCAGTATATCCACTACCCACTACTGGTCTAGGTGGGCCAGTCGGTACTGGCCTCATAGTGCTGTGAATTCTATTCTGTTTGCAGGGATGAGGGCAATAACAAGGCTGATGTTGTGTGAGAGGCTAGTGATGGCCTAGATGGCCCATTTTTCTTCTGAATGGGCAAGCTTTCCTCCTTCAGTGATTCAGACAAATGGAAGTTGCCAACAGAGATGGCATCAGAGGCAATGCTGAATGTATCCACATTCTTGATCACACATTTCTTAACCCTCTCATTTGCCCGAGTTAGTTGTTTGGCAGTGATGATCACCAATACAACTTCATACCAGTATGAGTATACATCACATATACAGTAAACATTGTCCTAACAGTCACCTTTATTTAGCAGTCCCCTGGTCACAAAAGCCATTCAAAATTTCCCCCCAGCAAATTTCCTGTATAAAAGTCATGTATATAACGGTCATGTTTTTCCCAACCAAATAATGGTTTCTTCCTGCTTTAAGCAGTCACTGGAGTGTATCGATAGTGACCGCTCAATGTATGCACATTAAACTTTTGTTTGATGAGGAAGGCACTGTTAAGATTAAGGAATATAATTTTAATCAATGTGTAAACATTTCTTATCTTGCTTGTACTCACAGGACACCAGTCACATTGTCAGAATAATGAAAAGGTGTCCATATGTCAAATTCAAAAGTGAAGCCATTTTTATCACAGAGGAGAGGGTTGAAGCTGGATGGTGGGAAAGGTAGTCATGTAGTCACAGCAGAAATTGGAGTCGTATAGTTGGATATCTTCATTTATTGTATTTGCCTGTAAATTAGCTCTGCTAAAAAAAAAAAGGAAAGGTTAATCTTTGAGAAGAGATATGAATTACATTTTTTTCTTTAAGGTCAAGGGTCTTTAAATATTTACAAAACTTGTCTGTAAAGACAGGCAATGTTTCAGTTTATATGTTATTAACAACGGTCACATTAACTTTTTTTTCTTCCCTATTCATCACAGGCTTCTCACACAGGCCAAATGTCTTTTTTGATCTTGGCAAGTTGGGCAACTGGTCAATCCAGATATTGATGTAAGTGAGGACAGCTGTTTCTAAGCCTAATTATACAAGTTGGCCAAACAAAGAGTCAGTTAAACTCTCAATCAGTAGTGAAATTAGTGTCTCGTCATGGTGCACAAAACAAACTAAGATCAGTGATTATTTTTTTAAGAGTAAGCTATGATTTCATTTGAAGGACGGATTTAAGCGAGTAGGATGCAGTAATCTTATGTGTGTGGAACATAACTTCAGGAGAGAACAACATGTACATGTATTTCATGATTTTGTTGAATAGTGCACTAAACAAAATCTGATGATAACATAATAATAATAATAATAATAATTATAATAACAATAATGGTATTCAGTGCATGGTATTTGTTCAAAATCCAGGTCTGTAAGGTGAACCTGCATACAGAGGGCACTTGCATACAAAGACCAATACCGACTGATCCCATGGGTGGCTGCTATCGACAGATTTGACTATACCCCGAGTTGCATACCATACAATTTATACAGGTACCATGATTGTCTTCAGCCAGCTTTAATCATCTGAATCCCATGCGCTTAATCCTGCCCATTCAGTTGACAGCTATAAATAGAGAGCAGCTTCACTGATTTCACCTATGTATGGCATTGTTCTAACAGCATACACAGGTGAAATCAGTCATGCCTCGCATTGGACTTGCTGTGATGAGGATGCTAAGAATAAGTAAAAATCTCAGGAAAATTACATGCATCACTTTACAACTCCAAAAATCACTCAACCCGATGAAAAGGCACAAATGAATTCAGTATTTGCAAGCATGAGTTGAATTAGTAACTAAATATTTAATATGGGATTTGATGCCAATCCCTCAATCCAAAGGTAGAACACTGTCATCTAACTTCCACCCTTGCAAGCAGATGACTTTTTAGGACTTGTGTTGCTTAAACATGCCAAAAATACAAGGCAAATATCTTTTTTAGCTTGGGAGGACTGTTTTTATGAGGTAATGGATGTATTCGTACCATATTATAATCAGAAAATGTATTAGAAGAAGAAACAGGCTGATAAACAGTCCTTTCTAAACAGTTGCTTCCTATATCAAGGTGTCTGGCAAGAAAGGTTTCACTACACGTAAATGTATTAGAAAATTTACTAATTTTTGTTTCCTTCCTTTCAAAATTCAAAAGATAAATAAGTGAAAATACAAATGAATTAAACTAATACTACTTTTAACACCTAAGCTGGTTCAACTTATATGAAGCAAAATGAAATAAAGTCTGGAAATGTAAAAGAAGTAATGCAACGACTAACCATATAAATAAACACAACTTTTATTATAAATCACAAATTTAAATTTGTTTTCAATACCACATGTACTCAGTATGCTGAATTTCGTTGAAATTTAATAATGTCCAAAAGATATATATCGTACAGTATTTAAGTGAAATGCAATACCATAGAAAACAATACAAGTTTTAATGAAAATACCCCGTTCAAACTATCAAACTTCAAAGTTGTGAACAAATACAAGAGCAAGAATATTGAAAACAAACAGAAATCAGAAAACTACCATATATACTCGCGTATAAGCCGATACCAACTGCAAACTGCACAGACCCAGATCTGCCATCGCATAATGCTCCGGCAGATCTGGGTCTATGCAGTTTGTAAGGACTAATCAGTAGAACAAACAACACAGACCCTGATCTGCCGGTGCATTATGCAGATCAGGGTCTATGTTGTCAGCATTTGGACATGGTTTATACGTGAGTATATATGGTAGCATGGTCCCACACTCATCTAGTTACTGCTCCCAACCTACAATCAAAATGCCAAGATTAGCCCTGCCCCTAAAGCACACTGTGTAATGCAACTGATTGAAACTCAAAGACCTTATTGCACATCTCAAAATCACTAATAAATCATGCCCCAAAGTTTTAAAATCTTTATCTTACTTCCTTTGGGAAAATAATGTGACATTGCATGCACATAAGACATGTGGTAATACACACGGATGAAGAGTATCAAACAGTCCCCAAACTTTTTGAAATCCACATGGTCTGCACACAAAAAAAAGACAGACAGTAAAGTTCTTGGTACCTGAAGATCTGAAAATCTAACTATCACAATGGCAGCACAGGCATTTATGTTGTCATTCTTCACGAATGATAAATCTACACCACCAATATAAAATTCATCTGATGCTGATTTGTCTGTATCCCGATTGGTCAGAAGCTTTTTAATTATATCGGCATCCTCCAAGCTCAGTATTTGCTTTAATTCTTCTTGCTGTCTGAAAATAAAGGGATAAAAAGATGACTGAATCAAATATTTATGTTTATTCCCCATCATCACTCCATTGAGCTACAGTCATATGTCTTAAAGACCACTTCTATAGAGCAGCCACCTACCTTCAACATCCACATTTGTGAGATCCCTTACAAAAGAGTATTCTTTAGATACAAGCCTCTTTTAATAAGCCAACTGTTTAAAGAGGCTAATTTTTCACTGGCTGCTTATGAGGTATTTCTTTCTTTTGTACTGTACAACCTAGACTTGTTGGTACTGCTTATGAGAGGTATACTGTACAATCTAGACTTGTTTGTGTTGCTATGAGGCATACTGTACAACTTAAACTAGTTTGTGCTGCTTGTGAGAGGTGTACTGTACAAACCTAGACTTGTATGTGCTGCTTGTGTGTACTGTACAACCTAGACTTGTATGTGCTATTTATTAGGTGTACTGTAGAACCTAGACTTGTATGTGCTGCTTGCAAGACTTGCACTGTACAATCTAGACTTGTCTGTGCTGCTTACAAGAGGTGTACTGTACAACCTTGACTTGTTTGTGCTAGCAGCTTATGAGGTGCACTGTACAACCAAGACTTGCATGTGCTCAGCTGCTGCTCATGAGATATACTGTAAAACTTAGACTTGTTTGTGTTGCTATGAGATGTACTGTACAACCTTTATTTGTCTGTGCTGCTTGTGAAGTGTACTGTACAACCTAGACTAATTTTGTGCTGCTTATAAGGTGTACTGTACAACCTAGGCTTGTTAGACCTGTTTGTGCTTCTTATGAGGTGTACTGTACAACCTAGGCTCGTTCATTCTGCTTATAAGGTGTACTGTATAATGTAGACTTTCTTGTGCTCCTTACAAGAGGTGTAATGTACCTAGACTTGTTTGTGCTAGCAGCTTATGATACGGGGACTGTACAACCTAGACTTGTTTGTACTAGCAGCTTATGATACAGGGACTGTACAACCTAGAATTGTTTGTGCTAGCAGCTTATAATAGGGGGACTGTACAACCTAGACTTGCTTGTGCTCAGCTGCTGCTCAATTTATATTTCAGTGAAGAATGATTTTGCAGAATTATGGACAGCTAAAACAATGACAATACAACTGAACTTGTGATACACAACTTAAGAATCCATGACATTACTTGATTTTTAGGAAAGAAGATAATAAAACCTTGGAAACTTTTCATATGCATAATGCATAAGGTCAAATATAGAGGTTTTTGTTCAGTCTTATTTCTGAATCTTCATAAAATGAACCCCTTATCTGTTGTTCCTATAAAATTTTGTTGAGTAATTTGCACATTATTTAGTGCCTATGTGTTAACCACATTTAAATTCAAGCATGCATTATCTCCCTTATACATGTGCAGAAGTGATGCAGCTGTGGAACAGTGTGCTTGCTAATATACATCCTGAGTGATATTTGGAAAACTGAAGACACTAAAATGACTAACGTTACCACGTATAGCCTACCTACACACTATTAGGCCATTGGTAGCTAAAACAAAAAAAGAAAAAGAAAAACTAAATTAAACAAATTGAATGATGTGCATTGGATAGAATAATTACAATGATACTGTGCAATGCATCAGTGCAATCTCAGCATTTATGGAGTGTATTTTCTTACCCTTTTTTGTTATTCACAAAGAAATTGCTGTTGTGAATAAGGATGGTATATGTGAAAAACCTTCAAATATCACTAAAACATAAGACATTTATTTTAAAAATCCTTTATCATGTTCTGCTTGATATTTGCTGCTAGTATCTCTCTTCTTAGTTATTAGGCAAGTCAAAAATAAACAATGAAGAAATGCACGTGATTTGAAATTCTTTACCTTTGTGGATGGATGCAGCTTGTTGTCATGTTTTTTTATTCCTTTTACTTTCTTTTCCTTTTCTTTTCCCAATATCATCTCTAAGTAAGCTGCATTGCAACTGTTGTTTGAACCCGAGTCTAAATCCATACCCATAATTTCAAAGGTAAGCTAATCACCTGTAATAGCTAGGAACAAAGGTAAGCTAATCACCTGTAATAGCTAGGAACAAAGGTAAGCTAATCACCTGTAATAGCTAGAAACAAAACTGACAATGTGTAGTATGCGCAAACCATTCGATACTACCCAGTCAATCCTCATTTAATGAGTTAATCCATACTTTGTGTGCCTTTAGTCCTCCAGAAGTAAAGAAAAAACAAAAAAGATGATATTTTTTCCTTTCTTGTCACCAGTTTTGACAGTATATGGCACATAAAAACTGTCACTTCCATTAAAATAATAATTCCATCAAAACACTTCTATGCTCAGTTTAGTTGCAATGAAGAAGTTAACAAAGCCATAGTCAAAGGAGGTAAGTCAGCTGGTAAATTTGGAATAGATATCTTTGCATTAACTTTGGTGCTAAATTTTGGCAATTCTGTGAAAATAAACTGTACCAGAAAAGTAGATGTTTAATTTACACACAGTAGTCCATTATAAATTCATGAAAAACATGTATCCTGAAGACTTTCTCCATATTTGACCTTTAATATTTAACCTTTGACCGGGTTATGAAAGCAAAATTTAGCAGAGTCTTTGCCACACATAGGCTTTTAATGACATTGCCCAATATAAAGTATCACTGCACAAATTAACTTCCTTCTATATTTCATTTTTCCACATTTTTAAAAATAAAATCCAGTACAATAATTTTAAGTTCAGATGCACCAAGAATATCTTACTTATTTTGGGCACTATAACTTACACATAACATTTCCAAAATTCACCATAAGTTATGCTGCATTTTCTGAAAATAGTTGCATTTGAAAGAAATAACTGGAGTTTTAGTGCAAGTGACTGGAACCTGCCAAATCACACACACCACACCTGTTTTTTTACATCCTATGCTGAGCTCATAAACATTTTATTTTCTGTTTAGGGTTTAATGCTACATTCTATTGAATGCAAGTAGCATTCTCCACAGCTTAGCAAATCTCCAGGAAAAATCTGAGAACAAATATTGATGACTTTCTTATGGACCACAAGAAATAACAGCTGATTGGATTAATCAGATCAGTGACATCATGGACTCCAGATGTATTCCCAATAATTACAGTATTAGAATGAAACTACATTTCTAGTGTAGTTTGTCTGCTCTTACTCAAGCTGTATTATATTCTGGAAAATAATTTGTCTTTTTAAGGTCAAATCCAAAGATTCACCACTTTGTTTGGTTCTAAATTTGAATCAAGATGATAAGAAATCAGACTTACTCTTTAACCAAACCAGACCACAGCAGTTACATAGATTTGTACAAAATCTTTACAAAACTTTAATCTCAACTAAAGCAAGATCAACTGTAAGTTATAAAACATATCTTCCTACTTTTCCCACTGCAGTTTCACTTCTTCTGGCACAGTGGTATCTGTTTCCCTCAACTCACTGGCTTCAGACTGATGCTCACAAGCCATTTTTGTATTAATCAATGTGTGCTCTTCCTGTAATTAGAAACATATCAGTAAAAACAAAAAAAAAAGAAATAAAAACATCTGCATTTAAATTTAAGTTTAATGGAAAAAGGTAACTCAAGTGGCTTACATCATGCCAGTGATGGTCAAGACTGAACTTAAACAGTTTACATTGTCATCATACACTACAACCTCTGGTGTAAAGGATCTAAAGAGTAATTACACTGTCAGCATACACCACAATCTCTGGTGTAAAGGATCTAACGAGTTTACACTGTCAGCATACACAACAATCTCTGGTGTAAAGGATCTAAAGAGTTTACATTGTCAGCATACACTACAACCTCTGGTGTAAAGGATATAAAGAGTTTACACTGTCAGCATTCACTACAATCTCTGGTGTAAAGGATCTAAAGAGTTTACACTGTCAGCATTCACTACAATCTCTGGTGTAAAGGATCTAAAGATTTTACACTGTCAGCATACACTACAATCTCTGGTGTAAAGAATCTAAAGAGTTTACATTATCATACACTACAATCTCTGGTGTAAAGGATCTAAAGAGTTTACACTGTCAGCATACACCACAATCTCTGTTGTAAAGGATCTAAAGAGTAATTACACTGTCAGCATACACTACAACCTCTGGTGTAAAGGATCTAAAGAGTAATTACACTGTCAGCATACACTACAACCTCTGGTGTAAAGGATCTTAAGAGTTTACACTGTCAACATACACTACAACCTCTGGTGTAAAGAATCTCAAGAGTTTACACTGTCAGCATACACTACAACCTCTGGTGTAAAGGATCTCAAGAGTTTACACTGTCAGCATTCACTACAATCTCTGGTGTAAAGGATCTAAAGAGTTTAAACTGTCAGCATACACTACAACCTCTGGTTAAGAGTTTACACTGTCAGCATATACTACAATCTCTAGTGTAAAGGATCTCAAGAGTTACACTGTCAACATACACTACAACCTCTGGTGTGAAGAATCTCAAGAGTTTACACTGTCAGCATACACTACAACCTCTGGTGTAAAGGATCTCAAGAGTTTACAGTCAGCATACACTACAACCTCTGGTGTAAAGGATCTCAAGGGTTTACACTGTCAGCATTCACTACAATCTCTGGTGTAAAGGGTCTCAAGAGTTTACACTTTCAGCATTCACTACAATCTCTTGTGTAAAGGGCCTAAACCAGCTGCTACACAATATATATTTAATCTTCAATCTACACAGTAGTTTTCTGCTGGAAAAAAAGTCCTTACATTTCAATGTTATTCTTCTCTGCTACCATAGAAAAATACTGCTCTGAATAAATAATAAGACTATACATTGTAAAGTAATCAGTTATAAGCAGCAACAGGTGTAGACTGCTTATTTTCTCTTCAGAACCACTCTTCATAATGCACTAATAGTGATGGTACATGTAATAATCTTTAATGTGGCTATTTTTCAGGGGGGGGGGGGAGGGACGTGTGCAATTTTACCAAGTTAAACTATCTGTTATCATTTATTCAGACCTGAAATAAGAAGCTGGTCATGGCCTATATGTTCAGCCCACCTCCAAGTTTTGATAAAGAGAGCACTTTTTTTTGCTAGATGAAGATAAGTGCATACCCCGGTGGTATAACATGGTATTGAAATAAATGGAAAATAACAAACTTGAACACTTAAGGTTAATCAATGGACATGGACAGACAGATGGATGGTCACACACATGGATGCCAAAGTGATTGCTATGTCAAGTTTTCAACAAGGCAGGCTCAACAATGAAGAGGTGAGACAAGATAGGCTATGTTCAAGGGTACAGGAAACAGCCAGAAAATACCAGCTCTGAGACCAAAAATCACAATCCACTGGCTATGGGTTGGATGCTTTGTACCATGATGTCCTATTAACACAGTATGCCTGTTTCTGCAGAATTTCAAAATTACTGAATTCTGAATATGGCATCCTTCATATCTTAAGTTTGCACTTGTGAAAACAAAATGTGAAGCTGATACAGGTCTAGCTGTTATCTTCAGACCTAAAGAAAAATGCACAACTTGCTGACATCTAAATCTATCACTCAGTAATCTTGTGTCTCTGATACCATGTCCCCAATTCATCACTGTTTGTGCATGTGATTGACACAGAACTTATCTGCATGTTAGTGATAGACAATCCTGCTCAACAAGGTACATCATGCTGGACGAGTAAACCTTTTGCCCCAAGCATCTGGAGACAAGTTTCCTTTTAAAATGGAAGTGGTTGTGCAGTTAAAATGTAAAGTCTAAAACTTGCCAACATGGACGGGAAAATTATGTGGAAAGTAAATATATTTAAAAAAATGGAATATGAACAATATGTTAAACCATTTAAAATGTAAAAACAAACATCACAACTGAAAGAAAAAATAATTGTATATTTCGCAAGGTATGCATACTACAAGGTTCTTGCAGCTGTTGGTAAAACAAATTCCAGACCTTTTCCAGACTTTTTCCAGACTGGATTGCAGTATTTTCCAGAACCCTCTGGCACATGTATTCGAAGATATGTATCACTATAAATGAGCATGTGGTATCCGCATAATATAAAATAGTATCCAATAATCACAAGTGGGTTATAGGTCACATGTCTCGCCAACTGCACTTAACCAGCAGGGCCATCACTAGACCAAATGGCACCCCAGGCGACCAGTGTCTTTAGCAAAATAAAACACAGCAACCCAATATTCCATACTTTTTCCAGACCTTTAGGGCAAAATCTTTATTTTCCATACTTTTTCCAGGTCTGGAAAAAGCACTCTTTTTCTCCCATACTTTTTCCAGACTTTCCAGACTTTGTACGAACCATGATATTATTCAAGATTGTATTAAAATCAAATGCTGTGAATCACTTTAAATTTGTGGATTATCAAATTTCATGGTTTGGCTAAAATATACACATTCATAAGTACTTAATTTTGTGGATTTGTCATTAAAAAAAGGATCAAATATTAACCAATGATGTCTATATTTTTATAAAAGA
The DNA here is from genome assembly GCA_029931535.1 of Margaritifera margaritifera. Lineage (NCBI taxonomy): Eukaryota > Metazoa > Mollusca > Bivalvia > Unionida > Margaritiferidae > Margaritifera > Margaritifera margaritifera. Next base: position 911,712 of record JAQPZY010001489.1, on the reverse strand, counting down.
ATACGAACATTAACTTCTATGCATTTTTGAGCAAACAAGCTTAATCCATACAGCAGTACCATATATACTCGCATATAAGCCAATACCAACTGCAAACTGCATAGACCCAGATCTGCCATCGCATAATGCGCCGGCAGATCTGGATCTATGCAGTTTGTAAGGACTAATCAGTAGGACAAACAACACACTGATATGCTGGCGCATTATGCGCTGGCAGATCAAGGTCTATGTTGCTTGCAGTTGGACCCGGTTTATATGCGAGTACATACGGTAATTTGGTTAATTAGGTAAGTTATTCATCGTTAATACTTAGCATAAATGTAGAGATCTAAATGAAAGAAGATGCTGACGTCCTTTTACAAACAGGTTTTTTTCCACTGCTGTAACTAAGATTAAGCCAATGTAACTAAGATTAAGCCAGTGTAGCTAAGATTAAGCCAATGTAACTAAGATTAAGCCAGTGTAACTAAGATTAAGCCAATGTAACTAAGATTAAGGCAGTGTAACTAAGATTAAGCCAATGTAACTAAGATTAAGCCAATGTAACTAAGATTAAGCCAATGTAACTAAGATTAAGCCAATGAAAGCTAATGGGCTTTATTTGAAACAAAAGCTTTATTTAGAACTAGAAATCACCACAAGTCCTCTGGTGAAAACCCATCTTTTATGTTCATCCATCTATAAGTAGTAGTAAAAAGACCGAGGTCTGATTGGCACCATTTTCATTTCAGGACCAATTAGCCATCATAAGAAGTCTTCTGGTGAAAACCATATGTTGATATGCCACTTTCGGCTAGGAGGAACAGAGATAAGATTTTCATGATGGCTGCTGTGGTGGCCATATTTGATACATGGTTGGAACCATTTTCATTTAGGACCATCTAGACATCATTAAAAGTCTTTTGGTGAAAACCCAAAGTTGATATGACCATTCATCCAGGAATAGTAGCAATAAAAAGATAATCAAGATATTGGAGGTCAGATTGGCACCATTTTCATTTAGGACCATCTAGACATCACAAGTCTTCTGGTGTAAACCCCATGTTGATACGACTTTCCGTTCAGGAGTAGTAGAAATAACAAGATTTTCAAGATGACTGATGTGGCAGAGCCATAGTGGATGTCATATCATCAGCATTTTCATCTAGGACCAACTAGACACCTAGAGCAGCTTTCAGTGAAAATGCCATGTTGATATGACCATCTGTTCAGAATGAGTAGTGAAAACAAGATTTCTGAGGCACACCATTTTCATTTAGGACCAACCATATCTTGGAATGAGTAGCAGCGACAACAAACTTGTGCTAATGGATGGACAGATGATGGACGACACACAACAGACCATACCATAAGCTCTTCTGGTCTATGACCAGTAAAGCTAAAAACTTAATTTAGCATTCCTAGCACTCACAGTCATATAGGCACCTTTACTGATCTTAAAAAAAATTAAATATCAACTGCAGACAACACAGACCCTGATCTGCCAGCGCATTATGTGATGAACGATCAGGGTCCATGTTGTTTGCATTTGGACCTGGCTAATATGTGAGTATATACAGTAATTGTTGTTCTAAAATTTACTGCTAATTTAGCAGTTTTGTTAAAGTCTATTCCTTCATGATTGTTGAGTCATCTGCACCTCATTTATCATCAAAAAACTTCCAGATGAAAATTATCAATTGCTGTGGACTTGTACAATGGCAGAATGACACTAAATTGGGTCAAGAAAAGAGGATGTCAGGTCTAATAATTACAAGTGCAGGGCATTGTTCAAATTTTGTCCAATATGCAGCACTTTCAACGTGACATCATAGCGTGCAAAATTCAATCTGGTTTACACTTGATCTCACCTTTTTGTTGGCCTCATCTAAAAATGTTGACATACTTTAACACTGATTTTGTCGTATTTCTTGGTGCATTTATATAACGATCTTCCAAGGAATATTGATTGATGAGGAGCAAAATAAAATAAATAATGGCCATTTAAAGGTAAGTGCAATTAAATTCTCAAAAACAACTTCAATCTATAGCTGAGATAGATGGCACTGAATGCCTACATGACCTTTATCACTTGTACTTATTTTTTCTAAATTCTGAAATTCTTCTCAAAGGCTAAAAGAATCAAATTGGGAAAATCATGATTGTATTTTTCATAAGAAAATTGTTTACTTGTAAGCAAAATATATTAGATTTGGTTCTAAGCTATTTTTAAAAAATTCAATTTGCAACACATCTATCTCTTGAATGTAAAGCAACCTGCAAAAGTTTCAAGCAATATCTGTGGTAAAAAGACATTTGGCATGAAACCTCTCCTTCACATAAGCAATGCTATCAAAAACTGTGAAGAAATTGTCAAACTGTTATGAACTGATGTTGACTACCAGGTGCAATTTGCAGGAATGCTTCAAAACAACTACCATATATATTCACGTATAAACCGGGTCCAAATATAAATAACATAGACCCTGATCTGCCGTTGCATAATGCACCAGCAGATCAGGGTCTATGTTGTTCTATTGATTAGCCCTTACAAACTACATAGACCTAGATCTGCCGGTGCATTATGCGATGGCAGATCTAGGTCTATGCAGTTTGCAGTTGGTATCAGCTTATACACGTATATACGGTATCTATCTTAGAACGTATTGGTCAAAAGTTAACAATACTCAACAAACTGACAATTTTACATACCTTTATCCTTTCCAATTTCAATTCTGTCCTAAGTCTGGCACTTCTTCAGTGATAAAAGCACTACTAAACTTGAAAAAATACAAGAGCATGCTCTGAGATTTGTGTATGACGATTACACCAGCAGTCACTGTCAACTCTTACTTAAGGCAAAAATGCCAGCTCTGAAAGTGCATAGACTTAGATCAGTGGCTCTAGAGACTTTAAAATTCTGAATAAGTTTGCTCCCCAATGTTTGGATGATTTGTTATGTTTTAAACACAATAAATACAATTTTATATTTAAAATATTTTAGATGTCCAAAGAATTAAAACCTGAACATATGGCATAAAGTCTATAAGATATGCAGCTGCCATTCTATGGAATGAGTTACCAAATCACTTTAGAAGGAAATCAACTTTCAATTAATTTAGATCATTATTTTAGCCTGAAATGGTAAAGACTGTAAATGTAATACACTGTATCTGCAAATAATACTCCTCCCCTCCTGCCACGATGACTACTGGTATGTGTCACCGTTTGTTTTACTCTCTTTGTCTCATGTACCATCAAGTGCCCTACTATTACCTCCTTTGGGGTTTTTTTTCTGTTTTTTTTTAAAAACATATTTAAGCACAGCCATATTTGTATCTCAGCAAACTAACTGGTGCTTCCTTTTAATTTAATTTAATGTAAAAAACCACGACTATTAATATTTTCTTTATTTTCGGTGCTTAATCTACTTCATAGAATCCTTCAGGCCCTAACCTGTGCTTTGCTTTATTTACCCAAACACTAAATTTGCTTTTAAATGCTGCCTTTTTCGAAGTGCTTTGCTTGCTTATATATTATGCGCTATGTGATTTGTCTCACAGTATTTATGTATTATTGCAAATTATGTTCATTTATTGTTTTTATTGTTTTATGAAATGTTGGTAAAAAAAAACCAATACAGTTTATGTTGAATTGTCATTTTAATGATGATCATAACAACCACAGTTTGTTCAGCTCAGCATTGTGAATGATATCCACATCTGTAGCTTAGTGAATTTTCACATGAGCATCTCGAAATGTAGCTAGTTACCAAATTTGTCTTCTGCACTAATGATTTCAACACCATCTATATCAACATTTTCAGGGTATGCATTTTTGTTTCATTTCACAACTGTTAATGACTGGATTTTACAAAAATTTGTCTGTTGATATGGAACACTGTTGACACCTGTCAGGGCTTTATAAATCCACTTGCCCAATAACTCGGGACAAGCTCAAATTCGGCTCGGGCAAGCTCAAGTTTACAAGATACTTGCCCTGTATGTAATTTTGAATACAGACAAACAGATAACAGACATTCCTTGGCATTGACAAAAATTTTATGCTGTGTAAAATCCATGCGATGGTAACATGTTACAAGCAACTTATGGTAACATGAGTCAGAACAAGCAAACCACCAATCTTTCTTGGACCACTCTTCATTCACGACAATATCGATTTCTAAACTTAGTAATTTTTTCCATCATTTGAAAGTAAAACTTATGGATTCGAATCTTAAGAGCCTTGTAATTGGAAGTGATGATGAGAAGGCTCTAGTCAAAGGCATTATGGCAGTTCTGCCCGAAGCAACACATATTTTGGCAGTTCTGCCTGAAGCAACACACATTTACAAGAGAACATTAGGCATATATTGATAGACAACGCAATTACCATGACTCACCGCAACAATATCTTGAAAGAAATTGTTAGGTAAGACGGACTACTTGATTCTCATGACAGTATTTGCTTTGATGATAAATGTTAAGCTTTCGAAAATCATTGTGCTGGAATTTCTGAAAAATTTCTAAATTACTTTTGGAAAAATCTAAAGACAAATATCAAACTAAAAGTCAATAATCCATTAAGAATCTATCAGATAGACAGTATGTGGAAAAGTAATAATTGTGAGTTGATGAACCACATTCTTAAACAGACAGTTTACTGGAATACGAAAATGCTCACGGAATTTGTACAACTGACACATGAATTAGTAACGGGACAATTCAGAAATCTGAGGAGTGCTCTAGTATGCTCTGGAGAATTCCGGCTTGCCAACAGTAATAAACAATTTCAGTCAACAAAAATGGACTGGATAAAAATGACATAGCAACAACGCACAAACTTGTTCAAACACTTTAGATGCCACATTAACATATACACAAAATAAACGATTTCTATGGAGGGTCAGACAACTGTTGTTGCACCAAGGACTAATGGACGAAAACCTGGACAAAGGAAACGAAAAATGTAATTTATGAACTGTAACAATTACTGCTAAAAAATCCAAAAATGAACCAGAGATTTCGTCATAATGTGCTATATTTTATTGTTTTCGGTTCAGTTTATTTTACCTTGTGTAACATGACTTCAAGTTTGATTTTCAAGAGAAACAGAATCTTGAATACTATTGGATTAACTAATTCATCTGCATGGTCAAATTATTCATTCATTGTAACGCAGAACAAAATCTGGTACCTTATGTATGTAATTAAATGTAAATATTAAATTCTGCCAAAGAACGCATAATACGTTTTTTTTTAAAAAAATGCTTTCCTGAGTTGTCTTTGTCTATCATCATATATCCTGGCTTGTTACAATCGCACTCTTAATCTCACTCTTGCATATGCTATCTTATACACTTTTGATACTTTGATACTTTTCACTTTCATTCTGTGTATGTATTTCAATTCGCCATTTATCATACCTGTCCAATCAAGTAAAGAGTAAATAATTTGTACAAATTTAAATCAAATTTTAGTTTGATTTTTATTATTATTAAAACAAAAACAAAAACAAAAAAACAAAAAATAATGTATGAACCGTCACAAATACTGCTAAAAGATCCAAACCTGAACATTGAAATATACTTCCCTAGAGATTTCATAATAAACAGGCTGTGGTGTATAAATGTGAATCAGGCACATGATTGTTTTCGGTTGGATTTATTGGAATAATCAGTTAAACACAAATGGTTAACAACAGACTGTCGATTTATTATTTTTCACACAAGCACTTATTATTTTCGCAAAGAAGTCAGCACCTTCCTCAAACAAACAAAAAAACTTGTTTTTTCCTTTCTCATTAGAATACACCTTGTCTGCATCATAGTCTTTAGGGAATCTAACATTCGGTCTAATGAATTCAACATTCAACCTCGAAACCAGTTTACTTATTTTTGTGTCTTTGGGCATTAAATGAATTCTTTGTCAATTCCGAATCCTTTGTGAATATTCCCAGTTCACGTATTTTCAAGAAGAAGACTTTCTTAATACTCTTACAATCAACTGTCATATCGTCAAAAGAAGTACAGTAAAACCTGTCATGAGAGACCGCCCCTTCTGCCAGCAAAAAGTGGTCTCTCAAGACAGGTGGTCTCATAACAGGTTTGTACAAAAAGACCAGTTTCCAAGGTCGAAATTCAGCACTGTTTAAGAGGGAAAAATAAGCACAATCATGTACATTTATTGTATTCTTTGTTCATAGTTCTTGTTAAAATATTGCATGCATTAATCTGAAAATAATTTTAAATAGTAATAAAGATATACATCTATCATTAAACAGGAATCACATTTATATCTGAAGATCACACGTACATGTACTAGTATTAGCATATGAGTTCGTTTCTAATTGACTCCTTGTCTTTTATAACACCCTAAATTTGAGTTTTACCGACGTTTTAAGTGGCTGCTATGTTGCAAACGGTCTCCCATTTTTCACTTCTTTCAATCACATTAATTCTTTCCTCCAATGTTAGAATTTGTTTCTTTTTCATTGGAGGTTCTGCCATTGTTATTAAAGTGTTATGTGTTAATGTTATAAGGGATCAATTGTAATAACGACTGTAGCGGTTTTGATCAAGCTTTGGGGAAATATGGAATACATATACAATGTACATGTATATGTACCAATGAACGAAATAAAAAGACACAATTAATTTATCCAGAAACAGAATAAATTTATTTAGAGACAAAAGTCAAAGACTTTATTCACCGACGATACAAAGGGATTAACTCTATAAACAGGGTGTAGCCAGCTGCACTAAGGTGAGCATATGACGGTTTGGTAATCTCTGTAACAGCAAAAATACCCCAACAAACAACACAAGCCTTTCACAATGACAATCGAATCCGGAAAACGATTCTCACCTACTGGTATTAAAGACAAAGACCTCATTCACCCCAGGCATTACGGATTAACTCGAAAGAAAAATGATGTATGCGACCGCTATATTGACTTTGGCACTACAATGGCAGTTAGTGACATGTACTTTGGTCTGGTTTACAGTCCAGAACAAAGGAAGCTACATGCATGACCTGCAAAAGTTAGAAAACCGGTAGCCAGTCTAATTTGTTTTTATAATTTTTTTTTGTTAGAACAGTCTTTACTTTGGAAGCGGTCGTTGTTAGAAAGGATAAAATAAACGTCAGTGGTGTTTATCTCAGTTCTCGCGATGTTCATTGCAGTATTATTTTAGAACAAGCTGCCATACGCAATTTCGCGGGAAATCCTATGGATCATACTTTTGTCTCGCAGAAATAACCGAGGTATTTCCGAATGAGCAATCGGGATGTACTCTAGTCTGGTTTACAATCTATAACATATGACACTACATGCATGAGCTGTACAATTCAAGAAACCGGTAGCCAGCCTAATTTGTTTTTAATTTTTTTGATTTTGTTTTTAACGTCTTCGCTTCTTAAGCGGTCGTGGTTACAAAGAGTTAAATAAAGGTCAGTTGTGTTTATCTCTGTTTTTGTGATGCGGTCGTTCATAGCAGTGTCGAAATGCATATTTTGCCAAGAAATCGCGGTCGCTGGTCGCGTTCTGCAGGTGGTCGCTGACGACAGTGCGTTTATATAACAAAATCGATCCGTACATTACGATTGTGGTCGCTCATGACAGGTGGTCGCTCATAGCAGAGGTCGCTCATGACAGGTTTTACTGTATATATAAGTACATGTTTCCCTATTGTCAAATATTTGGAAACCTTTTAAACAAAAATTAAATTAAATGCTATTTATTTGTCAAAAACTATATCATTAAAAGTTAAAGTAAATATATAATATAATGTCGGCGAATACTTTTGATACTTTCACTTTCATTCTGTGTATGTATTACTAACGATTAACCGGTTATTAGTTCTGTCGAATCAAGTACGACTGTGACGTCATGACACGAATTGTGCTATAAATAGATAAAAAGTAAATAATTTAAACCAAAATCACTGTACACCGATATATATATATATATATATATATATATATATATATATATATATATATATATATACGCCAAGAAAGTGTAAATACACGTGTATTTCGGTGCGTATTTCGGTTTTTCAGTGTATTTCGGTGTTTCTACAGTAACTTAGCCCCAAACACCCAATTCACAGATATATGCATATCATTAATTAGTAAACAATAATAGCTGAAAAAAATCACATCGTTCCCATAAATTAAGAAATTTGACAGGGACAAATTTACGAAGCTATCCCCTGCGATCTAAATTTGATGATATCACGAAAAAATAAAGACGGAGTTTTCACTACAGCCAACAATGTGAGATCACCTCAAAATATACCCAGAGACAGTCCTGCGTTTATGTTTCCATTGATCTCCCTCTCTCTCTCTCTTTTCCAGACCTGTCGTATAGTACTGTAAATCAGCTGTCAGTCATAATAATTTAACTATGTAACATCTCAAGTCTACATCTGATGAAACTGTTGGTAAACATAAGTTCAACTTCATACACTTATCAAGATGTCCTCCGTACATGTTGGAATCCTCTGAAATGAAACTTAAGTTTAAGGGACGCAACTCTTAATTTTAAAAAGATAAGAAAACAGGATTAATGGGGTCAATATGCATTGCCAATTCGTTGCGACTTTTAAAAATTTAATTTCTTTCTTCTTTCGTTTTGTTATTGATAATCATAATGAGTTTAATATATTTCTGTATTTTTCATTTTTTCATTATTAATTATAACAATGCTTTTCTTCCATTGGAAGGTAAATCACACATTCTATCATATAATTTGTTATTGCTGTTTCTTTTTCACGTTATTCGTCTTTATTTATATAATTTTGAAACTGTCTTTTTGTTGTATCGTCGTTGTTAATTTGTTTAGTGACAATTCTACACCAATGAGATAGCTAACAAATGGCAGTAAGCCAAAATGTATATGTACTTGAAAATTTCCCACATTTACATATAAACTTTCAATTTCTAATAGATACTACTTAAAGCTTTATTTTCTGTTAATTTTTTTAAAAAATTCTCGCTAAAATTGCCATGAGAAATGTATTTGTAGTTTGTTTTTTTGTTTTGTTCTGTTTTTCTAAATGGCCCTAGTGTGTTTGTAAAGTGGAAAGACTTTTTCCTTCGAGTTCGAAGATGACCATGACATCACTAACTGGTTTGGTTTCTGTGAGTTCGTGAGTGGCTGATCAGGCCAATTTGTGCTCTGAACTGTCTGTGGCACACTTGACAGGAGATGCCGCTTGGGTTTGTTTGATCAATAGAGGACGTGCTGCACTTCTGAGATTTACGCTGCTCACTCTGCACTGCCTCTGCAATTCTCCTCCGTTCAGAGTCTGTAGCTCCAGTATGGATGAGACTCCGCCAGGCGGAGCGATCCTGTGTGAGATCTTCCCAAGACTCAGGGTCAATGTTGAAGTGTTTCAAGGATGACTTGAGGGAATCTTTGAAGCGTTTCTTCTGACCACCCAGAGATCGATTTCCCTCCTTCATCTCGCCGTAGACGATATTCTTTGGGAGTCGCTCTTCTGACATCCTGGTGACGTGGCCTGCCCATCTCAACTGTGATTCATCAGCAGAGTGTGGATGCTTGGAATGCCTGCCCGTGTGAGAACCACAGTGTCTGGGACCCTGTCCTGCCATCGTATCCTCATCAGTTTCCTCAGGCAGCCCATGTAAAAATGGTTCAACTTCTTGACATGGCGTCTGTACACCATCCAGGTTTCGCAAGCATACAGCAGGGTCGGCAACACAATGACTTTGTAGACCTTCAGTTTTGTTTGTAGACTGATGCTGTAGTCTTCCAAAGGCCACACTTGCTTAAGCAATTCTGGCGTTGGTTTCATCATCGATGTGGACTGCATGTGACAGTGTGCTGCCGAGATAGGTAAACTTGTCCACTGCCAATAGGGTTTGGCCATTTACTGTGATGGTAGGCTCTACGTAAGGCTTTCCTGGTGCAGGTTGATGCATCACCTCTGTCTTCTTGATACTGATTGTGAGACCGAAATCGTCACAAGCTGAAGGGAAATGGTCCATACTGTGTTGCATGTCAGACTCAGATTTGGCATTCGGGGAACAATCGTCAGCAAATAGGAGATCACGAACAGTCACTTCCATTAACTTCGTCTTCGCCTGTAGTCTTCTCAGATTGAACAGCTTTCCGTCAGTCCGGTATCTGATATCGATCCCAGTGTCATAGTTACGGAAGGCACCAGTAAGCATGGCAGAGAACATCATACTGAAGAGGGTTGGGGCCAACACACATCCTTGCTTGACTCCACTGGTCACTGGGAATGGTTCATATGACTCACCGTCATCTACAACACGAGCGAGCATGCCATCGTAGAATTGCCGAATCATCACGATGAATTTCTCTGGGCAACCAAATTTTGCCTGATCTTACAAAAGGCCTCCACGGCTGACTGTGTCAAAGGCTTTTGTCAGGTCGATGAATGTTGTGTACAGGTTCCTGGCATTTCTCCTGGAGTTGACCAGCTGCAAACACCATGTATGTGGTGCCTCGTCCTTTCCTAAAGCCACACTGTATCTCTAGCAGGAGCACTTGATCGATGTGATACACAAGACAATTCAGCAGAATTCTGGCAAGGATTTTGCCATCTATTGACAGCAAGGAGATGCCCCTATGGTTGTCGCATGACTGTATGTTGCCTTTCCGCTTGTACAAGTGAACGATGGATGCATCCTTGTACTCCTGGGGTATAGTTCCCTGAGTCCACATTGACTTTAAGAGTTCAGTCAGTTTCTTTGTCATGTGCGAGCCTCCGGCTTTGTAGACTTCTGCTGGTATAGCATCTGCTCCAGGTGCTTTGCCATTTGACATCAGGACGATTGCTTTCACAGTTTCAGTCACCTCTGGAGCATCAGCAAGTGATATGTTGATTTCCACTCGGGGCAGTCGATCAATTGCCTCCTCGCTGATAGATGACTGTTGATTGAGGATGTTGTTAAAGTGTTCTGCCCATCTTTGAAGTATCTTTTCTTTGTCAGTGAGCAGCATTGCACTGTCAGTACTCAGTATTGGAGATGTTCCTGGTGACTGTGGCCCGTAGATTGTCTTCAAAGCATCACAGAAGTTCTTCATGTCATTTCTGTCTACGTAGGACTGAATCCCATCTGCCTTATTGCTCAGCCATGAGTCTTGCAACTCTCTGAGTTTGCATTGGACAGTCCTGTTGATGTTGTTGTTGTTGAAGACTGCCTTCTTAGATGATGAAGTGCTGTCTTCTAAATGGGCCTTCTGTAGCCGATGTTTCTCATTCAGAAGTATCTGTATGGCAGCATCGTTCTCATCAAACCAATCTTGATGTTTACATGTGGTGGGACCGAGAGTTTTGGATGCAGTGAGTACACAGTCTCTGCAGGATGCCCAGTTTTCCTCGAATGTGGAGGTGGAAGTTGGATAATAATAAAAATAAAAAAAACAATGCAGAGGATTTTCTTTCTTTCTCATCTCCTCCAATCTTCCCATTTTCTCTTCTTTTATTTCTTGTTTTTCTTTTTTCTTATTTAAAGTTTGAAAAACCAAAATAGTTTCACATTGTAGGAAAACAGTCACTTCAGATTATAGTATAAGGGAGGCAACTCTTCATGTAAAACAAGTAAAATTAGGCAGACGTTTTCTCCCTTGCATCATTAAACTTGACAAGAATTCACTTTACATGTGTATTAAAACTCGATATCAGTTTCTATAAATTTTGGTATAAACTTTATAATGAGCACTAAAGCAATACTTCATATGATTACCATACTCGCTTATAAGCTGAGTCCAAATGCAAACAACATAGACCCTGATCTGCCATCGCATAATGCGCCAGCAGATCAGGGTCTATGTTGTTCGTGCTACTGATTAGTCTTTACAAACTGCATAGATCTAGATCTACCAGCGCATTATGCGATGGCAGATCTGGGTCTATGCAGTTTGCAGTTGGTAATGGATTATACGCTAGTATATACGGTATATGAAAATTAAAGTATCATAACACATTAGGATGACATAGTTTTCAATGCAATGACACCAAGTAATATTTATACTGTTGTTCACTTCTAAGAGTGTTTATTCTAATACTCCCTGTAGTGGGTGCAAATTCAAACTACACATCATTATCAATGTTAAATGATAATAAAGATTTGTTGCTGTTATTGTTATTATTATTGAATAAGTACAGGTCTTATTGTTGCATACTGTTAATTCATTTGTTTCTATGGGTTTCATTTTTTGTGGTTTTGCAAACAGATATTTTTGTGAGTGCTTTAAATTCATGGATTGAAGAAGGGGCTTCATTGTTTCCAGACAAAAAACATTAATAATTTGTTGGGTCTTAGAATTCCTGATTTTTAGCAATGTCAAAATCCATGAAAATTGGTACCCAGCAAAAATAGTGGATTCACAGCACAGTACTTGACTAATCCCTCGTCTTAAAAGTAAAATATGTAATCTACATGAAATATGTATTGCTGAAAACTCTCACTACCCTGGTTGTAATATAACACATCATCAGCACTGAGAAATTGTCTCCACTATCTTTGCCCTATTTCATTGCATAAAATTTCAAAATTAATTCAAATCTTAAACGAACCATCATGAGTAAATCTTCCAATATCCACCCTAATCCAGTCAATGTCTTAGATTTATCTTTTCCATTAGTTACAATGAATTTATTTTTTGAATGTAACTTTTATGAATCGTAGAAAAAGGTAATTCAATAGTTTGAATGTCTTTATACAAATTACAAATCCCACTGAACCCCATTCTTTCCCCAAATTGTATACTTCTGTTATATATCACTAATTTACTTAAATCATTTTTAAAATAACAAAATAATCAAGAAATGTATCACCGGTTATGAACCAGGAATGGTGCATAAACTGTCATAAATTTTCTAATACTGTAAATGTATATTTCTATGTTTGCTGTTTACTTTTTGCATAAACTGTCATACATTTTTTAATACTGTAAATGTATATTTCTATGTTTGCTGTTTACATTTTGCAAAGTTCGTGGGAGGACCACATTCACAAAATTAAACCCTGAATAAATGTTTGACAAAGTTATTGCAAAATTTAATAACTGCAGAAAAGTAGGTTTACAGTATTCTGGCTGTCAAGGCTAATCAGTAGTGACTGACTTAGAAAATAATGCATGTAAAAATTAAAAACACAGTAGCTCAAGTGTATTTAAAATATATTTTATTATCAAAGCCTGATTGAACACATTTTTATATATATTTATATATAAAAAAGAACATAATGTAAATGTTGTGGTGGTTCTCATGAGAAGCATGATTTGACACATAAAAAAATCATATATTTATACATTCAACACATCTCATACAATTAATCAAATCCAAAACTTCTGAATATCATCAAAATACTAGGTTTAGTAATCTACTATACTATAACTATAACAACTTAGAGCACAAAACAATACGCTGTATTTTATCAGTAGCTGAATTCATCTGTATTCAAAAAGCTGATATTCTTGCATATTAGCAAATGCTTAAAGCTGGAAGATTGTTTTGGAAATGAAGCAACCAGCAAATAAAACAACAGAACAAAATATTATACTATTACTGACCTTTGTGGAGGTGAATATAAAGTTGTATCAACCCAGTAAATTTCATACCAACCTATGTAAAGCAGAAGTCAATATGATGGTTTATTGGTTCATAAAACATCATATTCACCAAAATAAAGGTCTATAATTGTTTTATTACATGATTTTTAATGCAAAACATTGAAGTTTAACTCATTTCAGAGCAGTGAAAATGCCACTCAAGCTGCATGATGACATAATAAATAGATCATGATGTCACATAAAAGTCAGTGATATCGTGACATAGCAATATCGTGATTTATCACAAATCACATGGTGTCATTTCATCCAATAAAAAAAAAATCTCTTAAAGGAATCATGTAATAAAAACCAATATTTTACAAAAGGTGGGGAAAATAACATTTTTCAAGTGATACAATCTTTAAAACATTGAAATTATTACATGGTTTTTGTTATTTTATCTTACATCCTTGCTTGAAAAATCGAGAATATTTTGACCTTTAGCAAGAACAAGCAAATACTCTAATAGACTGTTACTTTAATGACAGTGGTACAGATTTTGACATCAATCGGACTTGAATTGAAAACTTGATGGCCAACTCTATGAGAAGAACCTACATCTAAATAGCATTCATCAACTATAAAAAAAAAAAATAACATTTATCTCAGACATGTTGTAAATACAGTAAAAAACTGATTATCTGCAAGCCAACCATCCAAACTTTCAATCATCCAGATTAATGGAGTGTCTCCTGAACCTACTGGGTTTTTTTTTCTTCTTCTGTATAGCATGATCATATACCTGGACAATCAATTCTCTGGATAAGGTCCATGTCCCCAAATCATCTTGAATAATCTAGGTCTTACTATACACCACTGCATGATTTTGGCAAATTTATTCTGGCAAATGAAAGTCATGCCAATTTGAATAGTACATCATGAATACCTTTCAGGATGAGAGGGTAATGTGTTATATTGTGTGTGTTCTTGTAAAGCTTTGTAGGAAGAGAGGGTAGTGTACTGTACTGTGTGGTCTTGTAAAGTGTTGCAGGAAGAGAGGGTAGTGTACTGTACTGTGTGGTCTTGTAAAGTCTTGCAGGAATATGGTAGTGTACTGTACTGTGTGTGTTCTTGTAAAGCTTTGTATAAAGAGAGGGTAGTGTACTGTACTGTGTGCTCTTGTAAAGTCTTGCAGGAAGAAAGGGTAATGCACAGTATGGAGTGTGCCCTTGTAAAGCCTTGCAAGAAGAGACGGTAATGTGCTGTACTCTGTGTGCCCTTTTAAAGAATCGCAGAAAGAGTGGGTAATGTATTGTACTGTGTGTGCTCTTGTTAAACCATGCATAAAGAGGGTTGTGTACTGTACTGTGTGTGCTCTTTTAAAGCCTCCCAGGAAGTAGGTTGTGTACAGTACTGTGTGTGCTGCAGTATAATGTACACCTATAACTACAAAACAGTGTAGATCCATATCTGTAACACTTCATGGTGAACTGGCAGGTCATGATACATTGCTGTTTGCTTGAAATCAATATCAGAAGGTAAAGCGTAACAGACCTACTGATCTGCTAGTGGACTACATGAGAGCAGATCTGGATTCAGCATAACAGACCTAGCTAATCTGCTAGTGGATTATGCAAGAGCATATCTAGATCTCAGGATAACAGTCCTAGCTGATCTGCTAGTGGATTATGCAAGAGCAGATCTGGATCTCAGCACAACACACCTAGTTAATCTGCTGGTGGATTACATGAGAGGATATCTGAATTTCAGCATAACAGACCTAGCTGATCTGCTGGTGGATTATGCAAGAGCAGATCTGCATTTAAGTATAACAGACCTAGCTAATCTGCTTGTGGATTATGTGTAAGCATATCTGGATCCAGTTTAACAGACCTAGCTGCTAGTGGATTGTGTGTGAGCAGATCTGGATCTCAGTTTAATAGACCCAGCTGCTAGTGGATTGTGTGAGCAGATCTGAATCTCAGCATAACAGACTTAGCTAATCTGCTAATGGATTACGTGTGAGGAGATCTGTATCTCAGCATAACAGACCTAGCTGCTAGTGGATTATGTGTGAGCAGATCTGGATCTCTGCTTAATAGACCTAGCTGATCTGCTGGTGGATTATGTGAGAGAAAATCTGGATCTCAGTTTGTCACCTGTCAAGAGAGTAAACCCAGATCTGCCATCACATAACATGCTGGCAAGTCAAGATTAAGACCCAAATCTGCCATCACCTAAAAGACCATGATCTGCCATATTAAAACTGCCAAAAGAGTAGACCCTGATCTGCCATCACTTAATTGCCAAGACAGCATACCGAGATCTGCCATCATATAACATGCTGCCAAGTCAGGATTTACTGTAAAGAGTAGACCCAAATCCACCATCACTTAACTACCAAGAAAGTAAACCCAGATCTGCAATCACATGACATGCTGGCAAGTCAGAATTTACTGTCATGAGAGTAGACCCAGATCTGCCATCACATAACATGCTGGCAAGTCTGGATTTACTGTTAAGAGTAGACCCAGATCTGCCATCAATTATCTACCAAGAAAGTAAACCCAGATCTGCCATCACATAACATTCTGGCAAGTAAGAATTGACTGTCATGAGAGTAGACCCGGATCTGAAATCATATAACATGCTAGCAAGTCAGGATTGACTGCCAATAGAGCAGACCCAGATCTGCCACCACATAACATGCTGGCAAGTCAGGATTTATGCGGTTTGCTTGAAATCATAAGCATCCTGAAAAGCATACACCCTGATCTACCGGTGCATGAAGAGATGGCAGATCTGGGTCTATGGTGTTAGCAGTACAGCAATATATAGATGAAAATACACAGCAGCTGTATACATCACAACAACATCCAATATTCCAATATATGAAGTATACAAATTTTCATATGAAATTTATGAAACACATTATATTTATTCCAAACCTTTTTCTGCAGAAACTTTGCAGGATAGGATTCTTGTATTAAATTCCACTATTTTATATCTTTTATAACATGTTATTTCCATTTATAAAAATGTTATTCATTGGAAAGGGTTTACCTCTTGCCTTTTCGTGATGCAACATCAAAACTTGATGATATCATATGAAACATAGGACAAAGGTTTGTTGCCATTACTATAAATATCCAATGAAATGAATACTTGGCTATATCTCTTAACAATATACCATATAATTCCAAAACTAATTTAAAAGAAGGGAAAGTGTACTTCAAATGCAATGCATTCTACATCAGTATAAATAAATTCAATCATTTCTGGCGCATGTATTCATTCATAATTTCAATCACTGCAAGTAATCTTCATGATAACAAGTAATCTTCATCGTAATAGCACAAACTGAAGCAAAACTGAAACATTTTGATAATGAAAGTGATATTAACAACAAAATAAACAAGAATTTCCAAGGAATTATATGCCCTGCCAGTTCCCCTGCTTGATACAGATGTGTTCTCTTTCAAATGACCTTGACCAAACACGAGGGCCAGAGGGAGGTGGAAGGGTGCATGAATATCAAGTACAGAGCTGCCTGATTATACAGTCCAAGTATGATAGCTTTCCCTTCCAGGATGTGAGACTTATGACCATAGTTATCCCTTCCATGGTTTGGGATCTATGACCATACAGAAAAATCTTAACCAAAAACTAAACCAAGATTGTCAAATGACCTTGACTTTGTATGAGGGTCATAGAGAGGGTAGTGTTCATGGATACTAAAAGACAGAACTTCGTGACCATAGCTATCCCTTCCAGGGTTCGAGACTTGTGGCCATAGAGAAAAACTTTAACTGAAAACTAAACAAGATTTTCAAATGACGTTGGCCTTGCCTGAAAGTAAATGAAAGGGAAGACTTTCCTGATTTTACAGTCTAAGTATGACATCTATCCATTTCAAGGTTTGAGAGTCATGACCATACAGAAAAACTTGAACCGAAAAGGTTTTTTTAACCAAAAACTTGACCAAAAGTTTCAAATAACCTTGGCCTTGCCTGGAGGGGAACAGAGAAAATGGGGAGATAAAAAAAAACAAAAAAAACCCAATGCTTACTGATTATATGGTCAAAGTATGAAAGCAATTCATCAAAAGTTTAGGGACTTGTTACCACAGAGAAAACTTTAAACTGTCACTAATATTGACACCACCAACGTCAGAATGAGTGATTATTATGTCTTTGCCCATGCTAAAACAGGCGAAACAAAATATGGAATGTTCGAAGAAAAAAATCCATAAAGGATGTGGAATGCTAAATTGAGAGGGTGGCTATGCCCTGAAAAATGCAATTATGTTTAAATTCAGATCTAATGTCAATCACATATTCTAAATGTGGTTTTATGCCTAGTAATATCCTGGCAACTAAACTTCTTTATACCTAACAGAATATGTATCTCGTTTCCAAATTAAACAGCAGCTGGTTCTTACAGTGCAAAAATGACAGTTTATTACATTTTATTTGCGTAAATAAAATATTATTATATCAGAAGACAATGCTCTGTTTCTGATTAGATTGCAAAAAATAGCAACCTTAACTCAGATCAACAAAAAAATCTACTCCTTACTCAAACTATGATCAATTTTATGCCGTCTTGAAGTTACTGATGACCAGAACTGTTGAGGTCTTGTAATTCTACTCATGAAAGTAGTAATTAAAAATTAGTGATACTTTGTATTACACTGTTTTCAGTCACTTAGCACAAAAGAATCAACCTTGAGAAAACAGCAAGATATATGCAACTAGACTGTTCATACAAACAAGAAATTCCTCTTTCACAAAGATGATTGGTGCAACTCTGAGTCATAGGTTAGATACAATTTATCACATAATATTTACACCTGATTCAACAAATTATGTCATAAACCTCATAAGTCACACTGTAAAATAACAATTAGCAGTGTAATTTAGCACTGTCACTGAGCAACACAAAGTATTTATAGTTACTTGATAAAAAAACAAAAAAACAAGCATATTTATAATAAATGGAGTTTCTGAAACTTGTTAAATAATAAAATTTGCTATTCAGTGCTGAGAGTCAAAGGCTCTGTTTAATAACCTGTTTAATAACTTTTATATTTAATGGAAACTCGTGCAAAATCCTCAGTGTGTGGTTTAACAATAACTCGAAAAACTGCTTTTCTCAAAGCAGCTTGACACTGCAAGAATTCATTTAACAAAAAATGGAATAAAGACTGAATCTTGTTTAAACTTGTAAATAAGTAACAGCTGTTGCCTGGAGCTTTTATATTGACTTACAACAAGCCGAGTTATAAAACTTACATAAGAAATAATATTGAATTACTTTAATTTTAGGTGACAATGACAGACCACCTGGCTCACTGGGGATTACAATCTTTCACATTTGATATACATAATATGTAACATGTACTTTGTACTGAATGATTCATTTGTATTAATCACTCATATGCATTAAAATTTGATTGCAGAAAATTTTGAAACCTTTTATACAGATATTTAAGGAGACTTATATACTCACTATACACCAACTGATTACATTCATATTTGGCATGTATTGTACACAAGTAATATTGGTGAGTTTTAATATCAATGTATAATAATGAGATGGAGAAGGTGAACCAGAGCAAACTGTACACCCTCCTTGCCTCAAATATGTGACAGATTTTCTAAAATAAGAGGACACTGACTGACAGCTATATCTAACTTATCTACCATATTTACTCATGTATAATCCAAATCCAAATGCAAACAACATAGACCCTGATCTGCCATTGCATAATGCGCCAGCAGATCAGGGTCTATGTTGTTTGCTCTACTGATTAGTCCTTACAAACTGCATAGACCCAGATCCGCCAGCGCATTATGCAGTTTGCAGTTGGTATTAGCTTATATGCGAGTATACACTGTAACTTGTACTATCAAATACCAATTTATATGTACCGGTATTCACATATTAATTGTGTAAGTATTTGCCATTTTTTAATTGAGTCTTGAGGATTATGATACATATACATACATGCATATATACGATTCCCTGAACTTTTTTATTCTCTGACCTGTATACATAATACATGTAATACAATTTCTTCCAATCTGTAATTGAATTGCTCTTTCAAGTCAATGTTTTTGACAAGTAAAGGGCCTGTACTGGGATTATCAGTTGTGAAATTTGCCCTAATTTCTAAAAAGTCATGCTGAAAAATAAACAGAATGTACGCAGATTATATTTTCAAGCCTACTTTTTTATTTCTTCATTAAATTCCTCCTTTATTCTGAAAATTTCCCCTTTTTATAAAATGGAAGGTGTATTTTCTTTTAAATTTTCAGTTCTAGAATAGACCCTACGAGTATGAGACAAAACCAGAGTGTAATCAATGATTACATAGCTCACCTCTACTTTTACTAGTCTCCAGTGGCCATTGTAAACATTATCATGCAGAAAATAAATTCATACTTAAGTGTACTTGACCCTTTTTCTAACTACCGTTTATACTCGCGTATAAGCCGATACCAACTGCAAACTGCATAGACCAGATCTGCCGTTGCATAATGTGCCGGCAGATCTGGGTCTATGCAGTTTGTAATAACTAATCAGTAGAACAAACAACATAGACCCTGATCTGCCAGCACATTATGCGATGGCAGATCAGGGTTTATGTTGTTTGCATTTGGACCAAGCTTATACGCGATTATATATGGTAATGATTTTTCTGCAATCTGAACAATTAATCATTTTTAAATTTAAAATGTTAACTTTGAATCAGCACTATATAGCTAGTATTCTGTCGACATACTGTGAAACCACCATCCTACCTATCCATGCACCCATTTATCTGCCTACTTACCTACCTACCTACAGTAACAGGGCATCAAAGACATAAAACAACAGCAAGAGTCCCTGAAAGGGACTGACGCTCTACTGGCCAAGAAGAATTTCCAGGAATTCAATATAAGACCATTTCTTCCTTTTAACTGATGAGTGTTGAAGCCATCTCTGATTTTCTCCAACACTAACAAGATTATCAAATTAGCTGTTGTTGTGGAGATATTGGATTTCAAATTAGCGTCAATTTTATTTAGGACCAAGTAGACATCATTAGAAGTCTTTTGGTGAAAACCCCATGGGGGAGTAGCAACAGCAAGATTTTCAAGACAGCCATTGTGGCAGCCATATTGGATGTACATTTGGCACCATTTTCATTTAGAACCAACTAGGTATCATAAGAAGTCTATTGGTGAAAACCCCATGTTGATATAACCATCCGTTCTGGAGTAGAGATAACAATATTTTCAAGATTGAGGGTCAATTTGCATCACTCTCATTAGGACCAACAAAACACCATGAGAACTCTTCTGATGAAAGAACAATGTTGATATGGCGAGCCATCTAGGAGAAGAAGCCACGAAAATATTTTCCCAGTGGTCATTGTGGTGGCCATATTGAAAGTCATTGTGGGTAGGATGTATACAGGTCTAGCATAAATGAATCTGTGCGATCATAAGCACAAATACTTAACCCATATTAGTAAAGCATAAAATGTAGGTCACAGTGATCTTTGATTTTAAGGATTTATTAGTAACAGAGATGCATCCAGTTATCAAGTTTCATGATTGGAACATAAACAGCACCCAATAAATGAACTTTTTACACAGAATTTTAACAAAGTCAATGCAGCATGAAATATAGGTCACAGAGACCTCTTTTTGCAAAAAGGATGTAGAATTTATCAAGATGCATCCAAAATGGATGTAGAATTTATCAAGATGCATCCACTCACCATGTTTTATGATTCTAAGTGGAATAGTATTCATATAATATGCCAAACACTCATATTGTTGTGAGCTAAATGCAAAAACTTAAACAAAGTCAGTAAAAGATGAAGATATAGGTCACAATGTGCCTCTTTTGTTTTAAGGGCCCAACAGTAACAAAGATGCATATTACCATCAATTTCACAATTCTAGCATGAACAGTGCCTGAGAAATGAACATCAAACATAACATGTAACCCAAGCATGAAATATGGGCCATAATGACCCACTACTGAAATGATGGAGTAATGCTCATCAAGATGCATCCCCAAGTTTCATGATTCTAGATAGGATAGTATGTAAATAGCATGCAAAAAATCCATGTAGTAATGAGTTAAATATAGCAAATCGTAACATAGGCCAGTAAAATGTTAAATATAGGTCACAGTGACCTATTTTGGTTTGGGTGTAGTACTAAGAGAGAAATATACAATCATCTAGCTTACTGATTAAAGCATGAACAGTAAAAACATCCAAATAAACCAAAGTCAGCGAAATGTGCAATATGGGTCAAGTGACCTAGTTTTATGGTTAGAGCGTAGTACTCATCGATGCTTTTTCTCACCAAATTTCAGAATTCCTGGTATAACAGTATTATACAGTAGTTAAACAAAAGTCCCTCAAAGCGACTGACGATCTACTGGGTGAAAAGAATTTCAAGGAATTCAAGATAAGACCATTTCTTCATTTTACCTTTCAAGTGTTGAAACAATCTCTGATATTCTTCATCAATAACAAGATTTTCAAATTGCCATCCATTCATTCAGAAGGAGTAGCGATAACAAGATTTTCAAAAGATGGTCACCATGGCAGCCATATTGGATGTCAGATCGGCACCATTTTCATTTAGGATCAACTAGACCATAGGATGAATGTGTGTACAGTTTCAAGGCAATCCTCCAAGTAATTTAGGAGGATTAGCAATAACAAACTTGTGTTTACGGACGGATGGACGACAGACAACAGACCATCCTACGAGGTCTTTTGATATAAGACCAGTAAAGCTAAAAAAAACAATGTGTTCATAAGCCAAATGCAAAAACTTAACATAAGCCAGTAAAATGTGAAATGTAGGTCACAATGACCTTGTTTTCTTGTAGGGGTGTGGTACTAATAGAGATGTATCTACTTTTTGATGATTCTACAATGAACAGAGCTTGCAAAATAAACTTTACACACAAAATATAACCAAGTCAGTGAAGTATGAAGTATGGGTCACAATGACTTATTTTTGTAATGAGGGAGTATTACTCATCAATATGAATCCCCTCACCAAGTTTTATGAATCTTGGTAAAACAGTATATATATTTGGTGCAGACAACCTATTTGGTCATGATCTAAATGTAAAACTTAACCTAAGCCAGTAAAATAGGAAATGTTGGTCACAGTGACATTCTTTTGTGGAACAAAAGTGTGGTAACAGAGATGCATACAACCTAGCTTAATGATTCTACCATGAACAGAACTTGAGAAATAAACCAAAAAAAAAACAAACCTGAAAAAAAAGTCAGTGAAACATGAAATATAAGTCATAGTGACCTACTTTTGTGATGAGGGCATAGTACTCATCAAGATGCATCCCTATACCAAGGTCTATGAATCTAGATAAAACAGCATATATACATGGTGCAAAAAAAACAAACTATTTTTGTCACAAGCTAAATGCAAAAACTTAACCTAAACCAGTAAAATGTAAAATGTAGGTCACAGTGACTTTCCTTTATGGTAAGGGTGTCATACTAATAGAGATGCATACAATCATCTAGTTTGATGAATCTAACATGAACAGAGCTTGAGAAATATAACATAATTTATGCAGTGTGAAAAAAATCTGAGCTAAATGCAAAAACTTGACAAAGAATGTACAACTAATGTACATGGATGTACAATATTAGCCCAAATAGCCCCCTCGCAAGTGGGTTGGTTCTATGAAACCCACTCCAAACTGTTGCCTAGGACCTAGCAAGAAAGAATGGTTGACATTCATTGAGGGTGTACAGATGTATATACTTTTATCTCTTTGGATGCCAACACTGATGCCAGGGGAAATTACAATAACTTACCCCCACTTTGTAGAGGTGAGCTAAAAAAGGTGACCATAAATGTTCGTTGACAGAAATGTGTGTTTTGTGATATATAAATTACATCAATATGGATTTCAAAACACATCCTTCGTAAGAATACCAAACTATATTACGAAAACATGTCCTGTACCCCTTATATAATATATATACTCACTCATAAGTCGAATCCAACTACAAACAATATAGACCCTGAGGTCTATATTGTTTATTCTACTTATTACTCCTAACAAACTACACAGACCCAGATCTGCCGGTGCATTATGTGATGACAGATCTGAGTCTGTGCAGTTTGCAGTTGGACTCAAATTATAAGTGAGTACATACAGTACTTGATCAAAATGCAATCATTGGGCAAGTGGTTGTATTATAAAAATGTTGCAAGTTTACCACAGAAAATTTCTTCATTGTGTAATTAGAAATTAATATGATTCTGTAGTTTACCACAGAAAATTTCTTCATGATGTAATTAGAAGTTAATATGATTCTGTAGTTTACCACAGAAAATTTCTCCAGGGTGTAATTAGAAGTTAATATGATTCTGTAGTTTACCACAGAAAATTTCTCCAGGGTGTAATTAGAAGTTAATATGATTCTGTAGTTTACCACAGAAAATTTCTTCATTGTGTAATTAGAAGTTAATATGATTCTGTAGTTTACCACAGAAAATTTCTTCATGGTGTAATTAGAAGTTAATATGATTCTGTAGTTTACCACAGAAAATTTCTTCATGGTGTAATCAGAAGTTAATATGATTCTGTAGTTTACCACAGAAAATTTCTTCATGGTGTAATCAGAAGTTAATATGATTCTGTAGTTTACCACAGAAAATTTCTCCATGGTGTAATTAGAAGTTAATATGATTCTGTAGTTTACCACAGAAAATTTCTTTATGGTGTAATTAGAAGTTAATATGATTCTGTAGTTTACCACAGAAAATTTCTTCATGGCGTAATTAGAAGTTAATATGATTCTGTAGTTTACCACAGAAAATTTCTTCATGTTGTAATTAGAAGTTAATATGATTCTGTAGTGTGTACTGGCAAATCTTAAAGTCTAACCAAGATCTTTTATATAGGAGGTACAAAGTTCTAACATTCTAACTGTATCTAGCAGACTCCCTTTCAATTTCATGCCAAAAAAACTGATTTATGATCAAATCACAGTAATACTCACCAAATGAAAACATGTAACGAAATGATGGTAGATTATATCAAGCAAGATGGAATTTTCTATCAGTAGCAATGGGATTATTCAACATTGAGACATTTTTTCCCCAGATTAATCACTTACTAAAGTTTGTTACATATGGCATCACAAATGATATCCTGTACTGCATCTAAAAATGTATTAATGCAAACAGCCTGAAAAATGGATAAAGAAAGTTTCTTTTACATGGGCTTTCATTATTTCACAAATTTCTTTTCTCCATTAATTTGAACAGTATGATTCTTTACATTAATATTTACATTATTACATTTTTAGATGCAGCATCAGATATCACTCGGCATCATTTAAAACAAACTTTAATAGTTTTGTTCTAAATAAACTCACTATGTGACAAAAAATTTCAATAACTTTGTATTCCTCTATAAATTATTAAAAGTTCCATAGGTAATTAAATTCCAACTAAAGAAACACTTTTATTTTTATTCAGTTTTTCATTTAAAAGAAAACACTAATAAGTGTACTGTATAAAACCTCTGTTCTCAGTAATTTCTCTTGAGAATTTTTGCAATATAAAATGTTGTTGCACTTTTTTGTATGACTAATTATGGAGATTTTCTACTTTTATATTGCTAAAATTAAGTTAAACAACTTGCAGTAAATAAAGACCAATATGGAATGCATATGACTTATTAGAATTCATGTTAGAATTCAAAAACACGAGTCGAGTTCTGCAGATGTTGAAAGTATTCCATGCTATGTAACAGTATTACAAACAATGTATTTATATATATGAAAAATTGTAATAACTCCTAATAATCATAGGGCATGTATCAGTCCATAATTGATCTTGTTTTTCCAATATTCATGCCTTTTTGATTAGCCCCTGTATTGGATCCCATTTGCAAACCAATAACTGTCCTGCCAGCTGCCAATGTTTCTTCAGAAAAATTCCGCTTGCTCTCATGAGATGGCTTAGGACCGAGTACAGGACCATGGAAGCCATTCGCTTGGGCCTGAGGAGAAAATAAAAGTGATATGATTTTAAAAATCTACAAAATAAATATTGAATAGCATGTACATATGTAATTACTGGAAAAGACAATATTACCACACTCTATATCCTAGATTTTTCAGCCAGTTGATCAGATCAATCAACATATCGCTGTATGTCGGATAAACTCCAACCAATGCTATCACTGGAGAATATGTGAGGTATTACATGATTTACAGGCACACTGGAAGATTGTCAGACATTCGGGTATAATGTCACCTAGCTGACTGCCATTATATATCATATACGAATTTAAACCATGATAATTTCAACATTTGTCAACCATTTTTCATTATAATACATTTTCAGTATGGTTGCGCTCTACAGATAGTACGTAATTCCAACACAGTGACAGGTTTAAAGTGAAGTTGTTTGCATTTGCAACATGCACAATGGAGAGAATGTTGGCATAAGATATATAAGGTCTTTTTTAAATTGCCAGGATAACCAGTAAGGAAAACCTGGGAAATTCTTTTCCTTTAAAAATCAAACCCTAAACCTTTACACTAAAAAAAATGAACACTAACTTGGATAGGAGTATATGATGTGCTATGTTAATGAGTAGGCATGATCATGTCTGCTCGAACAACAGGTCAGTTGAGATGTCCAATTTTCCATGAGAAGGATTATACTCTACTTGCAGTTGTACAACACAAGCCCAAAAGCCAAAAGTATAGACCTGATAATGTACTGGCATATTAGCCAAAACAGTTTTCACTCTAATTACAATTTTAAGTGAACAGCATAGACCCTGATCTGCTGACACATTACATGATGACAGATCTGCTGACACATCACATGATGACAAATCTGCTGACACATTACATTATGACAGATCTGCTGACATATTACATGATGACAGATCTGCTGACACATTACATGGTGACAGATCTGGATTTATGATTTTCATGACTGGGTGTAGTAAAGTAAAACTTCATTTTTTGACAACCAATGAAATAAACAATAACAATAAACATTTATTTGCTAATATTGCAAACATACTGCATCATCAGCTGAAATCAGACCACCTTCAAATTCAGACCCTTCTTTTCCCCCAGTTCAATCAATATTAGTCCTCATTAGGAGGTATGCACTGTACATGCAAAGTCTGATGACAATCCAATTATTAAAATCTGGAGATACTTCATACATATATTTTGTTTTTAAAATAAAAGAAAGAAACAGAATGTGTTGATGGAACAAAAATGTATTGCCACTGTGACCTTGACACAAAACTAGATGGATGAATGGATAAAAAAGAGATAAAGGTATTGCCCTTCTATATTCATTGTTGGACAAAAAAATACTTGATCTGGACACTGAATAAATGATGTACTACATATTACATTGAGGTCAGATTTGGACACTAAATAAATGACATACACCATACACCATACCATACTGTGATCAGATCTTTCCACTGAATAAATGATGTACTACATACCATAATGCAATCAGATCTTGACAGTGAATAAATGATGTACTACAGACTATACTGAGATCAGATCTTGCCACTGAATAAATGATGTACCGGTACTACATACCATACAGAAATCAGATCTTGCCACTGAATAAATGATATACCGGTACTACATATAATAGAGAAATCAGATCTTGCCACTGAATAAATGATTTACCGGTGCTATATACCATAGAGAAATCAGATCTTGCCACTGTACCGGTACTAAATACCACAGAGAAATCAGATCTTGACAGTGATTAAATGATGTACTGGTACTACATACCATACAGAAATCAGATCTTCCCACTGAATAAATGATGTACCAGTACTACATATCATAGAGAAATCAGATCTTGCCAGTGAATAAATGATGTACCAGTACTACAGACCATAGAGAAATCAGATCTTGCCAGTGAATAAATGATGTACCAGTACTACATACCATAGAGAAATCAGATCTTGCCAGTGAATAAATGATGTATCGGTACTACATACCATACAGAAATCAGATCTTGACAGTGAATAAATTATGTACCAGTACTACAGACTATATTGAGATCAGATCTTGCCACTGAATAAATGATGTACCAGTACTACATACCATAGAGAAATCAGGTCTTGCCACTGTACCGGTACTACATACCATAGAGAAATCAGATCTTGCCACTGTACCGGTACTAAATACCACAGAGAAATCAGATCTTGCCACTGAATAAATGATATACCGGTACTACATACCACAGAGAAATCAGATCTTGACAGTGAATAAATGATGTACCGGTACTACATACCATACAGAAATCAGATCTTGACAGTGAATAAATGATGTACCAGTACTACAGACTATATTGAGATCAGATCTTGCCACTGAATAAACAATGTACCAGTACTACATACCATAGAGAAATCAGATCTTGCCAGTGAATAAATGATGTACCGGTACTACATACCATACAGAAATCAAATCTTGACAGTGAATAAATGATGTACCAGTACTACAGACTATATTGAGATCAGATCTTGCCACTGAATAAATGATGTACCAGTACTACATACCATAGAGAAATCAGATCTTGCCACTGTACCGGTACTACATACCACAGAGAAATCAGATCTTGCCACTGAATAAATGATATACCGGTACTACATACCACAGAGAAATCAGATCTTGACAGTGAATAAATGATGTACTGGTACTACATACAATACAGAAATCAGATCTTGACACTTGACTAAATGATGTAAAAGTACTACATACCATAGAGAAAGCAGATCTTGACAGTGAATAAATGATATACCGGTACTACATACCATACTGAAATCAGATCTTGACACTTGACTAAATGATGTACCAGTACTACATACCATAGAGAAAGCAGATCCTGACAGTGACTAAATGATGTACCGGTACTACAGACCATAGAGAAATCATATCTTGACACTGACCAAATGATGTACTGGTACTACATACCATAGAGAAATCAGATCTTGACACTGACCAAATGATGTACTGGTACTACATACAATAGAGAAATCAGATCTTGACACTTGACGAAATGATGTACCGGTACTACAGACCATAGAGATATCAGATCTTGACACTTGACTAAATGATGTACTGGTACTACATACCATAGAGAAATCAAATCCTGACACTGAATAAATGATGCCCTACATGCTATACTGAGATCACTGTCTTCCCCTTTTTGATGATCTTTATTGCATATTTTTTAAGTTGTCAAGGCTAGGAAGATCTGTTGTAAATGTTGATAATCTGATGCATTTAAATTATTCCACAATTTAACAATTCGTTTTACCTTTGTAATTTTCAGTGTCTACATACGAAGCAAAGAAAATCAGTTGCAACATGATATCAACAAAATATCAGACACGGTATCAACACAATATAAGATCTCTGCAAGAAAGATTTTTTTTTCTCACTATAAATCGCAAACAAGAATAAATTCCAAATTTAGGACACCAACATTGGAAAGATAATATTAGAACTAATCAACAACACAGAAATACAATATTTGTATTGCCAATCAATAAATTGCACAAATATATTGGTTATATCCTGAATTTGCAAAGTTCACACAAAATAATGACACAAAAATATTACAATTTACAGTTGTTGTAATGAAAGGGATGAATCCATTGATACAGTTTCTGTATACAAATGTTAATGCTTGTTAAGATGATGACAAATTAAACAACTAACATCATAAATGAGCCAAAGCTACACATACCACAACTTCTATGAATAAAAAAATTAATACTTACAACACTTCCTAGGGCATGGATACTTTGTACTACTTGAGTCATATTCTGCTTTTCATACAAATCAGATGTTCTGAACTGATCAATTTGTTTCAAGCCGTATTCCTCAGCTGCCTTTAAAAAGTTGGCAATATTCTCCATTTGCTTGAAAGCTATTTTTGACTCATTAACTTTCTTTACTGCACCTGGCTGCAATGTGTTCATTAACCTGAAAACAGAAATTATAATATACCTTACATGGAGTACAAGTAAACTTAATAGTTTTACACACATAGGAAATATACGGCCACACGTAGAGGACAAAATAGCTTTAGCTGGGCTTAATCTTACTAGGACAACTTACTGCAAGCTATAAATTTATATATAGCTTCATAAATAACTAAAGCTATTAGTGATGAGTGTAATCAAAAACGGCCCGTGCTAATTTGATTGCCTGGACCCTAATTAATCGAGCTACTGTGCAAAACAAAAGTGAGAATGTTGGGCAATCAGGGGTCATAACAAAAAGGATGATGTAGAACACCGCAATCAAACCCTACAAGATCTTGTGAACATAAAGCTTAACACCAAATTTGATTGAAATCTAACTAACTGTAACAGACAGAGTTACTGAGCATAAAAACATAATGGTTCATCAGACAATAAGGGCCATAAATCCATCCAATGATGATATAATATGTTAACAACCTAAATCTTACAAGGCCCCTTCAAAATAAAGCTTCACAGCAAATTTGGTTGAAATTAAATTGCAATCAATGATTTATTGTGCAGAAATGGAAGGGGATGCATGGAATAATCAGTGGTCATCAGTACCCCAAATGATGATAGCACAACTCATTTGGTTGCAATCAAATAGTCCCCTGGTTAAGCTATACTGTGGAAATAAAAGTGTGACAAGATTGAAATTTGAGGCACTAACTTTACCCAAGGATGAATTATAACACTGCCAGTAGTAGTTGTTTTAGATCTTGTTAATGTAAAGCTCCATGCCAAATTTGGTTTGAAATTCAATAAATCCAAGTAAAGTTTTGTTGCATAAGTAACAATAATGTGAACAGATCAACACCTGGACAAGCTGATGGATGAATGGACAGACAGATGTGATTACTATAAGACTCCCACCAACTCTGTCAAGTGGGACCCGAAAAAAACTTATGTAGTTACAGATAAGAATAAATTCAAATTGTATTCATAGCTAAAATATTTTTTTCTACAAAATGATCGAAGTATTCTAATAATAAAAAAAATAGAAATGTCAAATATTTATTCTGATTCAAAAGTCTAAATTAGCAATATAGGAAATTGGAAAGTAACCTTCACTTTTGACACAATTAAAACCAAGAATAATTTGACAGAGAATGCACAAAAACACTTACTCGCATAAAATTACGCCATCTTTTAAAGTTGCCTGGAATACATCCATTCCTAATGGAGCATCTGGATCTGCCCCCTGGAGAAAAAAAACAATAACAAACACTCAAATGTAGATACTGGTTTATCTGCAGTGTTTTTCTTAAACAAAGCACTCGGAATACTGTGAAGTCATTATATTTTGATTTTGTACCAGTTTTCATGACTGCTATAAACCACAAATCTATTAAGACCCAATGAACAATGTCCTTCTATGGAAACAACAGGACTCCTTTCCACAAACGTAAGTAACTATCACCAAGTGCATTTTTTGGAAAGTTACAGTTAAGTAATAATTC
The DNA here is from genome assembly GCA_029931535.1 of Margaritifera margaritifera. Classification (NCBI taxonomy): domain Eukaryota; kingdom Metazoa; phylum Mollusca; class Bivalvia; order Unionida; family Margaritiferidae; genus Margaritifera; species Margaritifera margaritifera. The sequence goes on along the minus strand of JAQPZY010001489.1, from coordinate 880,621 downwards.
AGAAAATATAAGTTACATTAATAAATGTTTTATACAAGTTTAATGGAATAATGAAAAGATAGTTTTAAATATGTTACATGCTATTTACTGCTACAATTCTAGCTACGACTTACAGAGCACTTAGATAATAATAATAATAATAATAATAATAATAATAATAATAATGAGGACTTTGTATAGCGCCATATCGTTAGAAGCTCTAAGCGCTTTACAACATTAGATAACACCTAAAAAAAACAACATATATAATGATATGATTACGAAAAACAAACACCATGAAATCAGAAAACAAAAACATGCTGACAATAGTTAAGGTAAGGAAACATTATTAAGTCTTTAGGTCTATTCTTGCAGTCGAAATAGGTGAGTTTTAAGGGCACTCTTGAATGAGATCACTGTGTCTTTGTGTCTAAATTCAGTGGGCAATTCATTCCACGTTGCTGGGCCCTGGTATGCAAAAGAACGTTGTCCATATGACTTCATTTTGATAGTGGAAATAATGAGAATACGAGTGTCGGAAGAGGAGCGTAAGTATCTTGCTAGTGTGTACACATGGGTGAGGTGAGATAGGTATGTTGGACTGGTGCCAGTCAATGAAACATAGCACAGAGAACAAATTTTGTGTTTGATTCTGGATCGAATGGGTAGCCAGTGTAGGGTACAGAGCAGGAGGGAGGTGTGCTCTGTTTGTGGTACTCCAAGAATGATCCGAGCAGCTGTGTTTTGAACTTTTTGAAGTTTCTGGAGTAGATACTGAGACAAACCAGATAGAATTGAGTTACAATAGTCCAGTCTTGAAAGTACTAAGGAACACACAAGTGTTTTAGTGGCATCAACTGAAAGATAATTGCGAATGGAGCTGATGCGTCTCAGCTCAAGGTATGCAGCCTTGCATATGTTCATGACATGTTGGTACAATGAGAGTGTACTGTCTAGAGTAACACCTAGGTTTCGTACTGACTGTGTGAATTTAATGTTGGTGTTGCTGATATTTATTGTTTGAGGTAAAGGATGTGAATGAGAAAGTCTTTGTGTTGTAATCAGAATGGCTTCAGTTTTATCATCATTCATCTGCAGCTTGTTACATGTCATCCATGATTTCGCATCGGAAATATACCTCTCTACACCTATCGTGAATGCCCAATTCATGATGGAGACGGTGAAGTAATATATCATGGTCTATTGTGTTAAATGCTGCAGACAAGTCAAGGAGGGTGAGAACTGTAATCTTTCCACTATCCAAAGCAGAGAGAAGCTCGTTAACTACTTTCAGAAGGGTAGTTTCGGTACTGTGGCGAGGGTGATATGCAGACTGTACATTGCTAAAAAGACTGTTTGAATTCAGATGAGATACAAGTTGGGATAGACCAACTTTTTCTAAGATTTTTGACATGAATGGGAGGTTAGAAACTGGGCGGTAGTTCTTTAAATCGTTATGGTCAAGTGTTGGTTTCTTCAGCAGAGGCTTTACAATGGCAGTTTTGAAAAATAATGGGAATTCCCTGGATGAGAGAGAAGTATTAATAACATCAGTTAGTGAAGACAATATTGGATCTAAGCACTCAAGCAGCAGCTAGTGATGTCGGAATCAGATCAAGTTCACATGACTGTATTCTATATGTGGGTAAGTAGGTACAAAATAAATGCCATAAAATATAAGCAGTGTTAGATGACAAGGTGTCACATGTATGCCATATTAGCTAAAGAGCATATAGGCCAGTGGTAACTGTAGGCGTCTGCACTAGGCAGAAAGTTGGACATTTCAAATGAAGAATGGACCAGGTCATAAAAACCATATGGTCACACCTAGCTTAGTAGCATGTCGTCAGGCTACATGTAGGGTGTACAGATGGTAGGGAACACATATGGAGCTCTTAGTGGGGAAGCATAGTAAATCCTCCTTCTTAAGTTGAATTGTCCAATAGGGAACTTTAATTATAGCCAGAAGTCGTAATCTGTCAATCAGTAAATGTCAACATGAAACTTGGACTATCAAATTTGAAGCAAGTCTTAGTTGGGAAAAGAAGGTAAGTCAGTGAGTTTAATGACTAAGTTAATAATTTAGTCAGTTAGTTATTACTGGTTATGCAGCTCAGTCAGTGAGTTCAGTTTGGAGTAGAGTTATAGTGATCAATTTAGTTGAGTGATGACCATGAAGTCTTTAGTTGTACAACTGGAAGTGCCTGTGAAATTTCTATCAAAATAAATCATGTTTGGGTACTGTCCTTTCAATGAAACTAGTTTTGTTAGTAATTCAGTTGCCAATCAGTCCTCTGTCTTTGTTGTACACAATGTACTTGAGAATCCACAACTCCTTTTTTACTTTGTTGGTACTGATATTATTTGGATGTTGATAACATAATGATAATGAATGAAACTGAAATCTGCCAGTTCAATGAATCTTACATATAAAAAGATTCTGAAGCATTTGGTATTCATACCCATTGCTATAATAACTATCAATACATTATGTATTACATCTCCAGAATGTGTATTGAACCTGCATTGAAATAATACATGGTGGTACTCCAAATAAAGATATGAGCTGTGAATTCCATTGACTTGAATTTGTGCATGAAATGAACAATTTTTCTTTGTACATACAATTTTGTGTCCAGCATGTGCTTATTTGCCAATTATTTCTTAAATCTGTTCACATTTTGCTCACTATATTTAACAGGTATATTTTAATTTAAATTCTTGTCAATTATGTCATTTGTTTAAAAATACATAAACAGAGATTTTCTTATGTTCCATGTTTGCAGGAGCAAACTTAAATAGAAAAGAAGCATTTATCACAGAGCGGATGTTTGGGAAAGTCATAGTGTGTAATAATTGATAAAATACAAGTTAAATTATTACATGTTTTAAACAAGTTTTATGGAAAAACTTAAGATGGTAATTTTGAATATGTTATACTGTAAATTATTACATGTTTTAAACAAGTTTTATGGAAAAACTAAAGATGGTAATTTTGAATATGTTATACTGTATATTATTTACTGATACAACTCTAGCTAAGGCTTACAAAGCACTTAGATCTCTATTCTATATGTGGTTAAGCTAAGGTACAAATACCTACCATACTGTATAGAAACATCAGTGATATATTAGCTAAAGAGCCTGTAGGTCAGTTGTAACTGTAGGGGTCTGTATTAAGATAGGAAGTTAGACATTTCAAGTGACATACAAACCATATGGTCCCACCAAGTTAAGACCCCATATGGTCAGGCTAGCTGTAGGGTGTAGAGATGCTAGGGGACACATATGGAACTCTTAGTTTGGAAGCATACCCTAATGAAAATGTAGCTCTTTTGGCTAACTCTTTTGGTTTATAAGCTGCAAAGTTTGCAGTATTTTTGTGGCTAATTAACTTTTCGTATGACAATGACAGTTCTTGCTAACACTGCATAGTAACTCCTCCTTCCCTAAGATGAGTTGACCATTACGAAACTTTAATTATAGCCGTAAGTCATAATCTGTCAATCAGTAAAAGTAAATATGAAACTTGAAATATCAAGTTTGAAGGAAGTCTTAGTGAGGGAAAAGAAGGGGGTGGGTGAACGCCATTTTTCAGCACATGATAGGCTATACAGGGTTGCTAGTATATTTGGTGGAGGAAGAACCAGAGAAGAACTACTGACCCATGGGAAGCTACTGCCAAACTTTCTCTCATACCCACGTTGGTCCAGCTGAAATTCAAACTCATGTGGACAGAGGCGAGATGTGTGAGTGCTCTGTAAAAGCAAGTGCCTTCATACATGTAAACCTCCCGCACATGAAGGTTTTCTCCCGAGTTTAGGGGTGTCTCCCGTCCCTCCCATCACTCACTGAAATCTCCCGCGTATGCAAAATTATTAGTGAAAAATTTAATTTGTTCCATTTTTTTCACATTTTGGTTCTGGTCTAGTATATTTACAGTAATACTGCCTGTGATCACATGACTGTGAACTGGCTTAAGCAGGGCAAGACAATGTAGTTGCTAATTTCACCCTCTGATCCTGTCAGCATGGTCGGCTGGCTTCATTGTTTGAAGTTTGTTGAGGTGGATTATTCTATGTGTGAGCAGAAGTAATTCCAAAAGGATTAATGACGTTAATTGATTATGGTTAGGTTTCTAAGAGCTAAGTCAGCATAAAACAATAAACATTACTTTGATTCTCTCCGCAAGGTATGTTCTGCTTTGGTGCTTAAAGTTGTCAAGATCGATTAGAGTCTATACTATCTATGATCAAAAGTAATTTGGACAGGATTAAAGATGTTAATTGATTATGGTTGGATTACTCAAGAGCTCAAGTGGCATAAAACTGGGTTGGTTTGACTTTGGTGTTTTAAAATTTGTAGAGATGTCTAAGTGTGCCAATGCCAAAATACCAAAATCCAAGTAACGAAACTGTCACACAAAATTCAATGATGGTTGGAAACGGGAATTTCAATGGTTGCCATCACATTCAAAGAGACGTGAATATGCATTCTGCTCTTCCTGTAAAGCTGATTTTTAAGTCTTTTACGGTGGCAAGAATGACATCATGTGTCATGCTGAACACCATCTCATAAAAGCATATTAACTGCAACAACAAATATGTCATCATTGAAATCCATATTCGCAGAATCTGCATCAATGTGGATAAAGTTACACGTTACGAGACACTATTTGCCAACTTTATAGCCGAACATAATCTCCCGTTTCTGGTAGGAGATCATTTTTCAGATCTAGTCAAAATAATCACTGTCAATAGAGACCATCTGCAGAACATGACCAGCGACCACAATTTTTTAGGCAAAATATGTTTGACACTACTATGAACGACGGCATCACAAAAACTGATATAAACACCACTGATTTTGATTTAATCCTTTGTAAACATGAATGTAAATAAGACTAAAGTACATGTCACTAACTGCCATTGTAATCTGTAATGCCTGAGATGAATGGAGTCTTTGTCTTCATCTATAATACTAGTATGTGATAATCATTTTCCAGATTTGATTGTCATTATTAAAGAGTGGTGATAGTGATGATAATGATGAGAACAAAGGTGTCTGCAAATTAGGCTTAAGTCACAAAGAGTGTGATGGTATAATGTATGCATTTGTGTTTCGTGTGAAGAATCTTAGTGACAATAAAACGACATTAGACCCAGACAGTACCAATCTTGAGCAGTTCTGGCAAGCAGTCAACAATCTGAATCTAGCCACAGGCAGGAAACAATTTAAACTTCTTAGTGGATTCAGTAGAGTTGTATTGACATTGCCACATTCCAATGCAGATATTAAATAGGATATTTTCCATTCTGAGGAAAATTCAGGCTGACTATTGAGGAAAACTGGATCCAGTAACAGTACATCATCTCCTAAGTGTTAAGATCAACAATGATGAGGACTGCCACCAATATAATCCAGGCAATAATCTCCTAAGAAATGCTAAAATGCTTGTGGTACATATAAGAAGAGTATGAATGGCAACAAGTTACTGTGAAAGGACTGATTTGATGAGATGTGGTGCATATTTTAATATTTAAAAAAATGTAAATTTGTTCAATAGTTGTAATTTTGTCCATTTTGCATGCTATAAATCGAGTCAATGGAAATCCTCCCTCTTTTGAGGTCAAAACTTATGACCAAATTTTGGAAATTTCCTGATCTGTTCTGACCTGACCTGTCTTTTCTGTCACATGTATGCACCTTAGACCACTCAGCCACCCAAGGTAATTCATTGAATTCAATGAGCGAGTTAATCAATTTATCACTGGTTATGCAGCTCAGTCAGTGAGCTCAGTTTGGAGTAGAAATATTGTGATCAGTTTCATAGAGTTATGAACGCGAATAATGTCTTCAGTTGTACAAATGAATATGAAGGAGTTGCAATATGCCACAAAATGTAGACAATAGACATGGTGAAATTCCATGGAGTATAATGTGTTCACTAAGAAACTGTATTCTGAATTTGTTACGGACAGCATGAGGTGGACAGCTGATATATAATTACAATTATGCAATGTCTGTGACTAAATATGACAGGAACTAGAATGCAGTGTTGTGAGCTAATTCCCCAGCTCACACACACACACATTCTGCTCACTTGCCATATGATATAACAATGAAAATGTCATTTTTTGGCCAAAAAACACAAAAATTGATACCCATGAAAATAACCGATTCACAGTATTTATTATGTGTCAGTAAAAGGAATCATGTCAGTCTATTTATAGTTTTCTCCATGTAACAAACTTGTCATAGATTCAAGACTCTAAATTTAAATGTGGAATCATTGTTGTCCACTTTTGTGACTTCCAAATACATGAATCATGTAAATTAGACTTGGAAATACATTTAAAAAGGTGACTGACTTATTTAAAAACTTTGCAAACGAGTGTGGTTTATTCCCTACATTTTAAGTATTTTGTTCCATAATTTGGCATATATCTGGTATTGAATCAAGAAGTGCAATAGGTATGCAACTGAAAACTGCGGATTTACAGTCAGAATAATATTACCCAGTATGCAAGCATATTTAAATTAAATGATATGATTATCTCCAAGTTATACTTATTGCACAGTCACCAATCCCTCTCAATCAGACAGGCAACATTTTCATTCAGGACCAACTAGACACCATAAGAAGTTTTCTGGTGAAAACTCCATGCTGACAGGACTTTCCATTTAGGAGCAGCAACATGAAGATTTTCAAGATGGCTGCTATGGCGTCCATATTTTAGGTCACATTGACACAATTTTCATTCAGGACCAACTAGACATCATAATTAGTATTCTGGTGAAAACCCCATGTTGATATTACTTTACATTTAGGAGGAGTGACAATAACAAGATTTTCAAGATAGCTGCCACAGTTGCCATACTGGATGTCAGATCAGCAGCATTTTCATTTAGTACCAACAAGACCTTGGAATGAATGTGTGTGTAAAGTTTCATGTCAATCCTCTAAGTAGTTTAGGAGGAGTAGGGATAACAAACTTGTACTAACAGAATTCTTCTGGTGAAAGCCCAATGTCAATATGACTTTCCATCTAGAAGGAGTACTGATGAGATTTTACTCTGGTAGCAATATTGGATATCAAATCAGCTCAGTTTTTATTTAAGACCAACAAGACACCATAAGAAGTCTTCTGGTGAAAACCCCATGCTGATATGACTTTCTGTTCAGTAGTAATAACAAGATTTTCTAGATGGCTGCTGTTGTGGCCTTATTGGATATCAGATCAGCACCATTTTCATTTAGGACCAACTATACACCATAAGAAGTCTTTTAGTGTAAATTCCATATTGATATGACCATCCAATTCAGGAGCAGTAGCAACAACGTGTTTTTTCAAAATCACCACTATGCTGGCCATAGTGGATGCCCAAGTGGAACCATTTTCATTTAGGACCTACTAGACATCATAAGAAGTCTTCTGGTGAGAACCCCATGTTGATCTGACTTTCCATTCAGGAGAAGTAGTGATAGCAAGATTTTCAAGATGCTGTGGTAGTCATACTTGATGTCAGATTGGCACCATTTTCATTTAGGACCAACTGGACATCATAAGAGGTCTTTTAGTGAAAACTCCATGTTGATATGACCATGCACCCATTCAAGACGAGTAGCAATAACAAGATTTTCAAGATAGCTTCTGATCTGGCCATACTGGATGTCTGAGCAGCACCATTTTCATTTAGGATCAACTAGACCTTAGGATGAATGTGTTCGTAAAGTTTTGTGGGAATCCTTCAAGTAGTTAAGGAGGATTGTCGATAACAAACTTGTGCTAAGAGACAGATGGAAAACAAACAACAGGCCATACCATAAGCTCTTCTGGTCTATCACGAGTAAAGCTAATTAAAAAATTGAATAAACTACTCATTTGTTTAAATTTGTTCTTTCTTCTTTGTTTCCAAAGTCCATGTACAGCTGTATTTTACATACTGTATATTACATTAACAGCAGAAACTTAATGTTCAATCTGAAACAAGGTTTTCCACATAATGCATATTTACAATATCACTGAACAGGTAAAAACAGGTAAGAACAGGTAAAAACAGGTAAGTAAGAGCTGAATTTAAATTCTCCAACTTAGATGCAAACAGAAAACTAAATTTTATAATCTGCTTCAATGACAACTGGTTCATTTCTGATGATGTACTGCTGGGAAATACACAAATGTCAACTGGTTCATTTTTGATGATGTACTGCTCCGAAACACACAAATCACAACTCAAAACTGGTTCACTTCTGATGATGTAGTGTTGGGAAAAGCACAAATCACTACTGTCATGTGAGTTGTCATCAGCTTAAAAGCCAATTATGGAGAAAATCTACAAAATATATAATTTTCATGTTTTTTTAGAACATTATGAGCAGAATAAATATCCATTTCTCCAGAAAAATTTGCTCCAACCGAATTCCTGAACTTTACCATTAGAATTGTTGAAGAGTTAGACTGTCAAAAATGACTGACTCCTTTACTTCCCTTGACTAAGGTTCATTCTGCTATTATGTGTGCTATTGTTCTAGAGCTATACAACCAGCCACTTATGTCTACTAGAAGTGCACTGATTGCACAATCGTTTCAAGTAAAAATGACAGATTGTGTGCAGTATAGTCACAAATTGTGATTAAAAGCAAGAGTCCCTCAAAGGGGTTGACCCTCTACATGACAAAAAGAATTTCCAAGAATTCAAGACAAGACCATTACTTCTGTTTTTAACTGCAGTCTGCTGCACAGATTTGTATTTGCACAAGATTGCCCTACATTTCAGGAGGTACACTGTAAATCTGATTTCAGAACTTTTGGTCAGTGTCACCTGAACTTTTTTCTTTGCAATATTACATTATATTAGTGATCCTTCTCCTATTTCTTTATATGGTCTGTGAAACTTTTCTCTACCCTAATTTAACTAGAGGAAACCAAGGTTTTTCCTTGATGGTATGACTGAATGTTAATTGACAGTGTCAGAGTTATGCCCCTTTGATCATGCAAGAATGAAAAGGGCTGGTATGATGCTGAATTATAACATGCACATACCTCTACCAATGCTTTGCCCATAACATCTTCTATCCAAACTCTAGCTGCCTGTTCCATTTCTGTACTATATTTGCCTCTTATCTACAAGAGAAATTAGGAATCAAAATAAAAATGCTACTCACTAACAGCTTCTAATACAAAAAATGATTTATGTGATGATGATGCATGGTTTTTGGAGAGTGAAGTGAACTGAAATAAACAAATGAACAAAGATATTTTGTCCCAAACTGGTTTTATAAATTTCACTCATTTTCTATTAATGGGTCATCAGATTTCACCAGTGGGAGTCATTGAGAAATTATTTTTGTTACCTAAAAATTTGATATTTAAATACATGGAGGTGAGGAATGATCATTGAGTCAAATTCAATAATCTCTGGTAATTTAATAATCATTCCTGGACCAGTTTTCCCCACTTCACACCAGTTTTCCCCATCCCACCTCACACCAGTTTTCCCCACTTCACACCAGTTTTCCCCATCCCACCTCACACCAGTTTTCCCCCATCTCATTTTCCCCCACTCCAGAAACCACCTTATACTAAAACTTGAGACACTGAGACTACATTGTATAAACTTTGTTAGAACTTCATGTCCAATTTTGGCATAAAAGAAACAAATTTTAAGCTTAAATTACTTTCCATTTCCTCAATGAATGTTACACCAATGGTTGGTATTCAATGGGTTAATGCAATCATCTGGATTATTCAGAATGATGATAATGTTACACCAATGGTTGGTATTCAATGAGTTAATGCAATCATCTGGATTATTCAGAATAATTATACCATAATTTGGTAAAGAACCATTTCATGCCAAAGCATAAGTTGTGACCTTTGACCTTGTGTATATATTGTAATAATCAAGGTTACAAAACAGTGATTATCAAAGGACATCTGAAATAAGAAGCTTCCTCAATGGCAAAAGAATTGCTTTCTGAGTACATGTATTCTGCAATAAATGCTTAGCAAAATTTGACATGACAAAGATCTATTAACAGATAATTTAATTAAATCTCTCTTATCCTGTCAGTAAGACAAGTTGTCTTCCCTCCGAATTTTGATTCTGCCGATTTTTTCTGAATCTAGTGTAGTCACTTGCTGCAAAACCTTGTAACACGAGAGTCTAAATGAAACAACACTAAACCAATGTGCTCAAAGTTGCATCTTCATATCTGTGACATCAGGGTTAGAATTTAATTTTTTTCCTACTCTGAGAGTGGAGAAAAATTAAGTTGCAAAATCCTATTGTCCACCATTTTAAAAAACCTGTTATTTTACCTACAGTACAGCTCACGTGATTTTTCGGAACCCCACGCATCGCGGTGGGGGTGGAGAGTGAGTGGAGAGGATTAAGAAAAACCCCTCCACCATCACTCCACGCATCCTGACGGAGTTGTCGCGGAGAATAGCCCTGCACACCACGCTTTCTCGCGGAGTCGCATCCGATCACCACCGCGGAGCGGACGTGGTCTCGATAATATGGGCGTGGTTTACTGTTTATCACACATGCAAGCAGAAGTTGAGAGAGAGACGAGAGGTGGGGGGGGGGGGCACCGATTTATCTACATCGTTATCCCTCTGGGGAGCAATTTGCTAACTTTTTGATACTGAAAAAAACGTAGTAATTCAGTTTATTATAAATATTTCCTTGTTCTAACGAAGATAATATATGATACATAGTGCCAAATCATATTTTAGATGATGATAACGTAATGACAATGCCTCGCAAACTGTATTAATACTACATTTTGCGCAATGAATCTATTTTTTTCTCTTTAATACTGTGTTATCGGAATCTAAACATACATTCATTCATATCCTTATTTCTTTTTCAGTAAACTCAATACAGAATTTTAATGATCATATGAAAGTCAGTGATATTGTACTATGAAAAGAACGATAAACGTCGAACAAATTAATAACAAAGCTGCAGTCATACCTGACTGAAGTGAAACAAAATCGCTCAAGTTCCGATGGTTACTCCATGCATGAGTACTCATTCACATATTGTACGATTTTATCTGACATCCTATCGCTTAAATAAAGCATTATTAAGATTTCACATCGTTACGTTATTTCAAACTGTACTAATTTGCATTAATTACCAAAGTAGCGGGTTTTTTAAAATCACAAATGGCCGCAAAAGGTCATCCTAGATACATGTAGTTGACACGTGCAAGTAACCTAGCACAAGAGAAGCCATCAGCACTGCTGATATTTACGTGTTAATTTCATGTGCTAACTGTAAACCTAAAAGTACAACAGCAGCGCTTCTGCGGGTTTGTTTTCTTTGCCATTGATCTGACAAACTTCCGCATCAGATGAAATTAATGTTTAACTTTTTCTTTTCTGTTCGTTTTCCTATTGCATAACACAGAAAAATAAGATGAATAATTTTAGATCATTAACTCTTCTTAGTAAAGTTCCCATCCCTCTCTCTCTCTCTTTCTCTCTCTCTCTCTCTCTCTCATAAAATATGGAATCCAAAGCACTAATGCGCAAGTCTTTGTAATCTATTACTATTAAAGACTGGGTTTTTTTGTGTTTTGTTTTTTTTTGGGGGGGGGTTGTACATGCTTCAGTAAGAGTTTAAGTATTCCATGATTGGCTAGCTTTCTTCAATTAGCGGCTGCCTCATTCACACTAAGCCAAAAAGATGTTCCTGCCATTAAAGTTTTTCGTGATTCTGCTTATGTTTTGAAGAGTTTTTCACTAATGCGAGTTTTAAAAAAAATGCTAAAATGCTTATTAATGTTAACCAAAATTTTTCTTTTTCGCTGCTTGACATGTCGACATTTGTAGTCAGTCGCCAGAATTAAAATATTAAAATCTGACTGATTATAAATCTCAACGTACACAAACTGAAATCTGGAAACGTTCAGTAGTGGTAAAAAAGTAATAACGTGCTAGACATTATAGCGTTATGGAGCAAAAGAGAAAGAAATTTTCCCACCACTGCACAGGAACTCCCGAGCACGTGCTCTAAAGTCGTGTATGTGTTCATGGGCATCCGCAGGAATTTTCGGGGGGGGGGGGGGGGGGGGGGGGGGGGGGGGGCGCCGAAGTAAAAGGGATATATTTATTATTTTTTTTAAATCAGGGCGGGATGAGGCACAGAAACACGCTCAATAACCAAAGGCTCTAACAGTCACAAACAGGAAACTGCATTCTTTAATATCTGCGTAAAAATAATTAAAAGAGTATATTTTATTTTTATATTTTCGCCATAGAAAAATGAGCAAATAATAGGATACACGTGAAGACAATACATCCATGCAAACTGCTCTAAACTTGTTGGAAATTAAAATCTCAGAACATCTCATATTTTATAATTTTCCATATTATTTTTTATTTCGGTAATAAGCAGAGTTCAGATTAATTACTAACAATTATCAAACTTCCGTTGTTAATGGCGAGACCAGACTATAATTGCGGCTGTAAAGTACAACGCGCGTTAAGTCAGATGGCTTCGTGTGATAAAAACACTGTTCCCAAGCTGAAACTTACATCATCCTTTGATGCAAACCCTTGTTAATATTTTACAACAGTGTTCACAATGGTCACTGCCTTGATTTCTGTAGAACATCCGCTGAAGTCAAGTCTTTTTTAGGGAGAGACAATTGAATTTTCCAAGGGGGGGGGGGGGGGGGGGTAAATGCATGAAAACAATTGTCTTTCTCTGATTTTTGTAGTAGACGTTAATCCGTTCCATATTTCACTTAAAATAAATAAATATTGTGATTAAAGAACAAAAAATATCCCGGTCGAAAAAAACAAAACAACATATAAACCCCATATATTAAATGGTCAGTCCCTTACAGTACACATGGAGTCATAATATTCAGCCTCGTCACTCTGCTGTTACTGCTTAAAGACTAAGGACGCGGTTTGCATTTCAGTGTAAATTCAGTGTTTTAGGTTTGTTGTTGTGGGGGGGGGGGGGGGGTAAGCAGAAGCGGATGTCAATTTGGAATTTAATTGTCAGAGAATTACTTTCCTTTGGAACAAAATGATAAATTTATTCTGCTTCAGAAGCTCAGCAATGTGTGCTTCTCGTCAAGTCAGTGCATAAGTTTGTTCATATTTCTTTGAAATAAATTAAAATCATAAACTTATTGCAAAAGAAGTCGATCAACCTTTTATAAACAGTAATGTGTACTGAATATACAAGCCTTCTGAAATAATTTTTTTATTGTCCAAATATGATCGAAATAAAGACGACTGATTCTTCAAATGGTATCCGGTTGTAAATCACTCTTGACGTCTCCGTCTTTCCGTAGGTGGTCTTCATTCATTGGCTGTTCAGATGTCAATCAGTAATGTTGACTAGCCCCTCCACGGTGGAGTTTACATCGGCGTGCTTGCCGAAACGCGGTGGTGATTTGTAGGTATTTATGCCAATTTATGCCTCCACCGCGGAGTGCTATCGCGGAGCTAAAGTGGAGGGGATTAAGTACCCCACCGTGATGCGTGGGGTTCCGAAAAATCACGTGAGCTGTACTATATAGTGTAATACCTTCACCATAATTCAGAAATTTTAGAATAACTAGTTTTCTTTTAGTTTCACTTGTAATTTCTTTCATGAACAAAATACTACATGTACAGCTGATTTGTTTTTCTTGTCTGTGACTGAAGTCTGATATCTTTTGACATTGAAAGGTTATTCGAAACTGAATAATTATAAAGCATTTCACTGTCTTGCAGTTTCAGCAATGTTTGTTTCAGGGGTAATCAGTCAGCATAGCATGTGCCACATATATTTGAAATCATCCATCGAACAAAAATTACAAGCATTACAAAGTCTTAAGAAGAGACACAGTAACAGATTTTACCTATAGTCAAATAATAACACAGAAATATTTCCATGATAATTGGTCAATGAAATGTTTGGGCATCCAAAGAGATACTGCTGAGGATAGCTTTCTGAAAGGGTGCTGCCCACCCTAACTGTAACATATTTATCTTTCAGAAAATTGGAGATTAAATTTGGTAGGCGGCCCCTTAGGCCTAGATTGAATAGGTCATTCATTATGTCGTGCTTCCATGCAGTGTCATAAGCTTTCTCCACGTCAAACAAGAGTCCCTTGAAGGACTGGCACTCGACTGGACAACAAGAATTTCCAGGAATTTACGATAAGACTATTTCTTTCTTTTAACTGCTGAGTGTTGAAACCATCTCTAATATGCTTCATCAATAACAAGATTTGCAAATTAGCTGCTGTGGTGGACATATTGGATATCAGAAGATTGGCACCATTTTCATTTAGGACAAAGACATTATTAGAAGTCTTTGGTGAAAATCCCATGTCATAATGATCATCCATTCAGAGGGAGTAGTGACAATAAGATTTTCAAGACAGCCTTTGTGGCAGCCATATTGGATGTACAACTGGCACCATTTTAAAGAAGTCTGCTAGTGAAAACCTCATGTTGATATACATGTAGCCATCCATTTGGGAGGAGAAGAGATAACAATATTTTCAAGATGGCCACCATGGTGGCCATACTGAGGGTTAGTCATTTTAGATAGTGCTGACTAGACATCAAAAGAACTCTTCTGATGAAAACCCTATGTCAAAATAACTCCTCATTTAAAAAGAGTAACGAAAACAAACTTTTCAAGATGGCCACATACTGGATGTCAGATAAGCACCATTTTAATTTAGGATCAGCAAAACATTATATGAAAGTCTTTTAGTCAAAACCCTATGCTGATAAGACCATTCTTTCAGGAGAAGTAGTGATAACAAGATTTTCAAGCTGGCCACTGTGGCTGCCATATTAGACTTCTCTGACAATGAAAGGTTTATAAACTTTATTTCAATCTTCAGCATCAAATGTAGAGGAACCTTTCCTTTCAGATTTTTCACATGGCAGAAGTTTTCAGGATAATTCTCGTGAGGAGTGTTTCAAGAATGTTTTTACCAATGTATTTGAGATTTCTGGTATGGCTGTGACCATTTCATCAGATTTCTTTAAATGGTTAATACAGCTGCTTTTATATTTACCAATAATTTTTCATACCATATTCCATATAGATTTAATGCAGGAGCTAGATTTCAACCTAGAGCCATAGGACCTCCATGTTTATTTCTTGCTCTCTCCAATTGTACAATTAGCTTTTACTCAGTATATGTGGTATTTATTTCAGTATATGTGGTATTTATTTCAGATGTTGGATTGGCATTGACATGATTAAGGACGTTTTTCCATTCCCTGATGGTGTTTATGCATGTAGCATCAAACCATGATTTGCTGATACATTCAGAAATCACCAAAGTTTCTGGTATTGTATGCACAGCAATATCCTGGAATATCTTTGTAAAAAAGGGTATTGGTTCCACTACGTTGATAAAATGATCGGCTGTGAGATTTAACTTCCAGAGGGATTGAAATGTTTCCCAGTCTGCTTTGTTCAATTTCTATCTCTGCCCGAGTCCTTGAGGTCTGGGAATATTACTTCTTAATTATACTGGCCAGTGGTTGCTACCACACTTTCATAGAGAAGTAAATTAAAGCTACCACACTTTCCTAGAGAAGTAAAGCAAAAGAGATGGACTGCAGATGGTCAGATCTATGGACAAGTAGGATCCTGTGGCAGGATGCATGTATGTATATGACTTTATCATTAGAAAATCAAAGACTGTGTTTTGATCCTGTGACAGGATGCATGTATGTATATGACTTTATCATTAGAAAATCAAAGACTGTGTTTTGATCCTGTGGCAGGATGCATGTATGTATATGACTTTATCATTAGAAAATCAAAGACTGTGTTTTGATCCTGTGGCAGGATGCATGTATGTATATGACTTTATCATTAGAAAATCAAAGACTGTGTTTTGATCCTGTGACAGGATGCATGTATGTATATGACTTTATCATTAGAAAATCAAAGGCTGTGTTTTGATCCTGTGACAGGATGCATGTATGTATATGACTTTATCATTAGAAAATCAAAGACTGTGTTATGAAACAAAGTCTTCTATTTTCTTCCCTCTCGCATTGATATCTTTACAGCCCAAAAGTGTATGGGGGCCATTAAAGTCACCAAGGAAAACAAAAGGTGCTGGTAACTCTTTAATAAGATGGTCAAGATCAGATTGATTACCATATATAAAGTCAGCCTAAGCTTTTCATCAGAAACTGACCATAATGACATAAAAGTTACTATGATATCCACGTGGGTATTTCACGTATGTCTTCCTGTGTATGCAAATTCACATGTATTGAAACTGTAGAGGGCAATAAAAAACTTCGAGTTCACTGTTGCTACATTGGCTCTTAATGTTGTTGTCATTTATCTCCTTTTCTAGACCATATAGATGCTAATCTGTACTGTCAGCTTGGATTCCTGGGCCTGTCCTTATGGCATTGGACTTGCGAGAAGAAGACTGTGGGTTCAATTCCCACAATTTGATCAACCTCAATCAACTACTGAATTTCTCAGGACTTTTAAGGTCATGAGTTTCTTTGCTCTTAGTAATTAAATTTTGAAGTGTTTCAGGAGGAAAGCATATTGTGTTATTTTCTTGTATTAAAAGTTAAAATAAAAAAGATATATTTACCATAATGTGTGAGAAATGGCACTGAATATATGAAGGCATTAAAATAATGCATGATACATGTGATAACATATAAATGATAAATGTATCAAATTGTAATATGGCAATACATGTACTAGCAACTGTCAAACTATCTTTAACCAGCTACAGTGCATTATCAGTATGTTCCAACACAGCCTTTTCACCGTAGTAAAAAACTTCATCCACAGATTGTAATAATTCACTGACATTTAACATACTTGTCTTATAAATATAATTATATAATAAAATCATTTTCAACTTAGAGTGTTACTTGTATTATTGCTATTTTATATTTTTCTTCAGTTTAAATAACAAATCATTCATTATAATCTCTAATGTGTTTTATTTTGTCATTTGTTATGTCTTGTACTATTGAAATTTATGCATCTTGATTATGTTTTGTATCTTTTAAAACAAATCTGCAAGGGGGAGAATTTTGCAAAACCCAAACCTGTGATTCTAAATAGTCGTTATCATAGGTTACTTCATTTGCTATCTAATAACAACTGGGAAGTAAATGCATGCACTGTACTATGTGCATAAATGGTTTCAAGATCAAATTACTAGAACCGAGTCTCCTGACATTCCGCAAGTGCTATAAACAATAATCTAACATACCAAATCGGATAGACATCTGATCATAAGGCCTCTAGTGTGGTAAAAAGTCCAGCCAATCGGATGCAATATCATTTTATTATTATGCATTGATACTCCTCATAATCCGGCTCACCTAAGATCTTGATGACATAAGCTAATATTCTCAATATGATCAAAATTTGTTCAAAAATATTACCTCAACAGTTTTCACAAGCTCGACCAATCAGATGCAAGATTACCTCAATATTATGCGTGGATATCGCTTATAATCGAACTCGTCTGAGATCTTGATGATACAATTACGATCAAAATCTGTCCAGAAATATGTTACCTGGAGTGCTCACAAGCGCAGTCATTAAATGAAAGACCACGCCATTAATATGTGTGCATGTCACTCATAATCGAACTCACTCCAGAGTTTAATGATACAAGCTTACATACTATATCTCGTCAAAATCTGATCAGAAATATGGCCTCTACAGTGTTCACAAAGTCAACCAATCCAATCCAAAATCACTCCATTAATATGCATGGATATCTGTACTAATCGAACTCACCCGTGATCTTGACGATGCAACTTGCATAACAATCCTGATCGAAATCTGATCAGAAATGAAGCCTCTACACTCGAGTGTTCACACGCCAGTGTTGACTGACAAACGGCCGACGATGGACGCAAGGCCATACCATAAGCTCACTTGGCCTTTGGTGAGGTGAAATAAAATAAAAAATTAGAATTGTATTCCACACTTTTTGCGGGCAGACAGACGAACAAGCATTTTATAATTAAGAGGTCCTTTTATCAACTTGTGCAAGAAGAGGAGTCCAAGAAGAATATTTCACCTTATTATTTACTTCTGCTGTCAGCCCATAACCTAACGGTCTGTATGCCATCTTTGACGTCTTAACTACAAAAGAAAACAAAAAACATTTTTTTTTTTTTTTAAAGAGCAAATTTTACAAGAATTATATTCGTAAGTTTCATTATCACGTGGACAAAATATTCCTTCTCTTGTATGATGAGTTCACTGATTAACAAAAATAAGAAAACA
Source organism: Margaritifera margaritifera (assembly GCA_029931535.1). NCBI lineage: Eukaryota > Metazoa > Mollusca > Bivalvia > Unionida > Margaritiferidae > Margaritifera > Margaritifera margaritifera. The sequence continues at coordinate 862,360 of JAQPZY010001489.1, read as the reverse complement.
AGTCTGTAGCGTACTAACGGGGGAGGGGGCGGACAGGGCGGTTGCTCCGGGCTCCATAAGTCTTGGGGCGCCAAAACAACTGATAAAAATTCGGGCCTCGTATTCTGGCCCTTTGGTGGGCCATCATCGTCGCCCCGGGCGCCATTTACCCTTAGTACGCCACTGAAACAAGTCTGTCCTTCAAAACAAGCACGAAGTGCCATTACATCCAATTTTGAATCACCAGATCAGCAGTTGTAGTCCACTGTAAGACCAAACGCTTCTTAATTTATATTTAAAACAGCACAGACTGAAATTCTGATTTCTGAATGGTACAACTTAGGTATCAGAATTGGAGAAACTTCTTTTAAGGTGCACTGTCGGTTAAAAGTTTTAAAGTTAAAAAAAAAGGTTCCTTGTGTATGATAAAGGAAGTCTTGGCCTTGACCTTTGACCTTGTTTATTGGCAAGTGAAACATTTCTATTTTACACTTCAATGCTAAGTCTAATGACAAAGTTGAGCTACAATCAGGAAATAATTGAAACACGGGGAGATTTTGCACACCTCGCTGACATCGCTTTATAGCCAAATGCAAGTGTAGTTAGCCTAGAAATCTGAGACCTTAGAATGTTTTCTGCTTATGTTATGAAAACAACTGTTTCAAGGTTTCACTAGTTTTTGTATCTTCCTCCATATCTGATCGCACATAAGCATTATTTATCCAATATTACAAGGCCTCTATATCAGGATGAGTTGGGTCAAAGTTGATTATATACTGTTAGGCGATTTTTTTTATTTTTTTATTTTTTTTTTTTTAGATAAAGCTGTGTAAATGCGAAACAAAAATATAAGCTAATCATCTGATGTTGGACAGACAGACAGATACACAAAGATAAAGGAATAGAGGATTGAACTGAAAACCATGTTCCGCCTTTGGCAAAGTCGTCACAAGTGTAAACTAAGAATCTTATGTTATTTGCAAGCAGACGCTCACAAGACATCTCCCACTTCTGTAGCACGAACCAATATTTTTAAGAAATGTTTAAAAATCCTACGTCACATGAACCCAGATTTGGTGTAAGACACTATATATACAGTGTATCACAAGCTACAACGATAATGCAACTGGTGAAAAGACGCTGGAATTGAATTCCAAGTTTGTTTTTTTTTAAATTGCTTAAAGCAATACTGAATAAACAAAATAGAAGATCGTTGTGACCCAATTTATGCATGCAAAACAAATTCCTCGCATGGTGATGCAACACTATAAGTTTAGTCTCAACAGATGTACTGAAGTAGCATTTACAGCCTAGAAGATGCACGGATGGACGGACAAAGTGTGTCTTATATTCCGCCTGCTTAAAGAATTGGGGTTATTTAAAAACAAGAGACCCAACAGTTCGATTTTAACTGTTTTACTACAGTCTAATAAAATTATTTACAAAGATAAATGCATAATTAATACATAGCTCTAGCTCACAAGATCTTGAGAATATAAACCTATTTACCAGTATTATCAAAATTTGACAATAAATATATTATCTAAAGAAGTAAGAAGCTCACAAATCAGGTGCATAAAATCACCTCATTCATATGGACAGAGCTCACACGTTACAGAACCTAAGACCATAATGAGACATGAATTTTTTCCAAGTTTGAGCAAACTCAAATCTAAATTCGTTCTCCAGAGTGGTAACAATCTCAGCCTCCAGAGTGGTAACAATCTCAGCCTCCAGAGTGGTAACAATCTCAACATCCAGAGTGGTAACAATCTCAACCTCCAGATTGGTGACAAGCGCAGCCTCCAGAGTGGTGACAAGCGCAGCCTCCAGAGTGGTGACAAGCGCAGCCTCCAGAGTGGTGACAAGCGCAGCCTCCAGAGTGGTGACAAGCGCAGCCGATCAGATACATACTTATCTCATAAATATATGTAGATGTAGCTCATAATCAAATGCATCCAATATTTTGATGATATAAAGATCACCTCATAAATATATGTAGATGTAGCTCATAATCAAATGCATCCAATATTTTGATGATATAAAGATCACCTCATAAATATATGTGGATCTCGCTCATCATCGAACTCGTCTGTGGTCTTGATGATATAAACCCATATTCCAAGTTTTATCAAAATCAGACCCGAAATATGGCCTCCAGATTGGTAATTATATCAGCCAATCAGATGCAAGACCACCTCATTAATATGCATTGCGGCCTCGCTCATTGTCATCCGAAATCTTGATGATATATATATATATATATATATATATATATATATATATATATATATATGCTCTTTTCCAAGTCTGATATAAATCTGATCATAAATATGGCATCCAGAGTCGTAATATGAATCCCAGACATATGAGGAATAAGTGGTGAAAGTTTAAAATCCTGTATATGGTCATTAGTCATTACTAATGTTGCGTGGGTGAAAAAAGTGTTATGTGCATACTGAAAACTGCACCACGCTGTAGATCAGTGGTTCCCAAACCCCGGGTCCTGCATTTTGGGTCGCAAAAGATGGTATTTAAGGTTGCGATCAATATGTTTGGGAACCACTGCTGTAGATTCATGGGGGGGGGGGGGGGGGTATAGTATAGTAGCTTAGTAGCTGTCATGTTTCATGAGGTGTAAGTTTTTAATCGTACTTTTCTCGGAAAGTATTATTTCAGTGTTAAAAATTAATATCGATCGATTTCACGTATGAAATTAAAAACCAAGCCCGAACTGTATATACATGCTAATTACAGTAGCACTAAACAGTTTTTGGTTACGGCCGGGTCGAGGGTGTATCCTCTTACCTTTGAAGACACCTGCTATCAAAATAAAACCAGATAGCCATCAACATGCATACACTTTCAAACTCGTCGCTGAACGGAGAAACCGAATCAGTAAATATATTGGCACGGCAAAGCTGATCCTTCTATGATTACTCACTTTTAGTAGCACCAACCAATCAACCCTCCTCGACACGACGAGTGAAAATTCATAAATCTTGCGATTTGGTACCGAAAAATGAACCTATACTGAACAAAAATCGGATGTATTTAATATCTAAGTCGGTGACATTTGCGTCCCCAAAAACTACTTTAATGAGGAATAAATAGACCATGAACGTATTCCTCAGACAATCACTCAAAATAAAAGCTTCGGTAAATGTATAAAAACAGAGCTGGGAGAAAATGGGAAGCTGCTCATGCACACTGAAGGCCAAAACTCAATCTCGAACCCGAATGGCACAAATGTGTTTCTGCACTATAGCCGTCCCCTTCTGCATTCAACATGAAATCATGCATTACTGACACTTATGTAAATAGTGAGGGAGAAACATGGAGATAAAGTATGGACGTCTCTTCAATCAAACACTTACCCCATGACCAATCATACCAAACTGTTTAGTGCTACTTATGCGTGGGGATCTCGTTCATTATCGAATTCATCTGAGTTCTTGATGATATAAGCGCATATTCCAAATTTGATCAAAATCGGATCAGAAATATGGGCTTCAGATTTGTAACAAACTCGGCCAATTAGATGCAAGATCGCCTCCTCAGTATGTGCGAATCTCGTTCATTATCAAATTCGTCTCAGATCTTAATGATATAAGCTTATACTCCATTAGAAATATTGCCTCCACATTGGTAACAAGTTCAGCCAATCAGCTACAAGATCACCTCATTATTATGCGTAAATGTCTCTCATTATCGAACTAATCTGAGATATTGATGATATAAACTCATATTCCACGTTTGATCAAAATCCGAAAAGAAGTATGGCCTCAAGCTTGATAACAAGCTCACCCTATCAAATGCAAGATCACCTCATTAGTATGCATCGATCTCACTATTTATGCAACTCGTCTGACATCTTTATGACATAAGCTTGTATTCGAAGTTGACGGACGAACAATGGACAGAGGACCATACCATATGCTCACTAGGCCTTACGGCCAGTTGAGCTAAAAATGCCCCACCTTCAATCAGCCACTGTTCTTATTATAAAGGTGCTTGCAGGCTTTAGACAATTTAGTGAAATTGGTCACGTGAAGGTGGCCGTAATAAAATGCAAGAATTCCCCAGGAATTATACATCTTGCCTGCTTACCTGTATGATACAAATGGTTAAGTTTCTTTACTACGACCTTCATATAATTTTAACCTTGCCCCAGGGACAGAAGGAGGGTTTGGTTGTGTATTAAACAGCTCTGCGTATCGATTCTACAGTTTAAGAATGTTAACAAGCCCTCAAAAAGCCCCACTCACCCCCCCCCCCCCAAAAAAAAACAACAACCCACAATCGTTTTTAGCCAAGACTTTCAAATGGCTTTGATATTCCTTCAGGGGTAGAACGCGGACGGTGATACAATTTTGTGAAGGACTCGATTTACCGATTCTACATTGCAATGTTGTAAAGGGCAATGCTTACCGATTCTACATTGCGATGTTGTAAAGGGCAATGCTTACCGATTCTACGTTGCAATATTGCAATGTTGTAAAGGGCAATGCTTACCGATTCTACATTGCGATGTTGTAAAGGGCAATGCTTACCAATTCTACATTGCGATGTTGTAAAGGGCAGTGCTTACCGATTCTACATTGCGATGTTGCAAAGCGCAATGCTTACCGATTCTACATTGCAATGTTGTAAAGGGCAATGCTTACCGATTCTACATTCCAAGTCTGACAGCTATCATTGAAATGCTGTGGGACTTGTGACTATGCAGAAAAAAGGCCAAAACAATTTAACTGAAGCAATAACCATTGTTGACGCAGACGGAATGAGTGACGGTTGTGCCTCATCCCTGCTGAAGCAGGCGAAAAAAACACCCCAAAAAAGAACTGTCCAAAACGAATATGCTCTTAAAATTATTCACTAATGATTTATTAAAGTGACATTTATGTTTTAATGTCCTTAAAAGATTTGGACCTGATCTGCATAATTATTCAACTACAATAAACAAGTAACTACTTGCTAGGGCAACATAACGACCCTATGCATATTTATGTCTGACATCTCTCATGTATCTTGAGCTTCGGTATCCCAAACATTCGTCTCGGAACCAAGTACTACACAACTGAGTGCTCCAGATGATAAACACTTGTATAAGCAATACTGAGAAAAGTAGGGCCGCCTTAGCTGTGTTAACTTCAGATAATGTAGATGAGCAGATCCCATAAAAACCAAGACAATTCATTCAGCCAGTTTACAATGACAATGTCTTCACAATCAACGTAAGGCCCGAATATTATTTTTTTCAATGGGTAATATATGTTGTACGGCTATGCGACACGTTTATTACTACGCTTTGTGAGCAGGCTGAACAGTGAGTATGTTATCCACACCTTACATATTTGCGATAGTTTTGACCAACAAAAATGTTTTCGTCAAGTATGCACATTTATTCTAACGATGTAAAAGACACGCGTTCCAACAAACACCATTATCATGGCTAAAGTTCTTTGGAATATTACATAATAATGAAGCGTAAAGTACATACTGAATATGTTTTATTAATGGCAAGAAATAATCTAGGAATATTTATAACAAAAAAACAAACAAACCAGGAATGGAGTTTAAGTCGCTCTCGTAATATACATCATCCTTTCCCTCATCCCACTCCTATGCTCTTAATGGAGACGTGTCTATATGGCAGTACCACCTCTATGGAAGCAAGTGTTAGTAGTTGTCTCCAGCTGCGAATCACAAAGGGCCGTAACTCGTTTTAAAAAATCATAGAAACAAAATTAATGGTCAGTTTGACTGTACATATTCATATCATGATCATTATATGTACCAAGTATCAGTGAAATCCATTAGTAACTGCAAAACTTATTGCAGTCAAAAGATCGTGCCGTACACGTATGTTGTACCCGCTGAAAGTGACAAAGGTCAATAACTCTACCAAAATTCACGGGAGCATAATGATTGGTTAATATGCGCATCTTCAAATGATGATCATAATATGTATCAAGCATGACAGAAATCTATCATTAACTGCAAGACTACTTGCATTCACAAAACATATAATATACTGCATCCAACTGTATGTCGAAAGGGGCAATTTATCAAAATGTAAAACGTTGCTGTAACTGCACGAAAATCTAATTGTCATTTACATATGAAAACAAATATGCATCTTAAATTTCATTCGTCTTCCTCAAGTGGATTTTATTCAATTATGCTAACAATGTTTTTGTCAAAATAAGTAAACAAAAGTAAAACAATGTGCAAAACACTGAAGAAAAATTATTTAAATAGCTAGAAAATCTAATCAGGACGACTACATAAGAAAAATATGCCTCCCAAAATTTCATTTATTTCTCTGTTTTTTTTTTTTTTTTTTTTTGCTTAACTCTGCTAACAAGGTTTGTGTCAAAATAAGTCTTTAAAAAATGTAATTTTTTTTAAATTGCCGTAATGGCCTGAAAATATAATCAGGTAATCATCATGTGCATCATAAGCTAGCCTAATTTTATTTGTCAACGTGAAGCGGTTTTTGTGCAATGCTGACAAGCTTCTCTGGACAACGTACAAACGGATATGACCAAATCAAGATGCCCCTTCTGCAAACAATGGAGGTATAACCATTACTGGATTACAATGATTTGTCAATACGCGCGTCTTCTAATGATGACAATAATATAAACAAAGAAATCCTCTGAAAACGGCTAGACAAGTTGGGTTAACAAGATTCTGCCATATATCGAATTCAGCTGAAGTCGGAAGACAAAAAAAGGAGAGGGGAAAAAAAGGCATTAACTGCAAATACGCAGGAGAAAAGTACTTTTTGAAAATTCATATCCTCAGATGATGATCTTAATATATACCAAATTTAACGACAGACCATCAAAAATTCGATACTATTTGCATTCATAAGATTTAGTGACAAACGAACGGACGGATGGACGGACACGAGGAATCCTATATACCAACATCTCATATGCTGAGGCAGGGAAGGAAAAGAGAGAAAAGTATATATGTAGAAATCATATACAGCTAACTGAGATCAAACGTTTTGCGGAACACGAGGGAAGAGTTTGAACACGAGTGGAAATCCTAAGCGTTCAAAGTCTTTCCCCGTCATTCCTGAATCCGGCAAATGCTTGAACTGAGCAAATCGTGTATACACAATTAAATGGCCGTAATTGTTATACGATAAGTTGCGAAATACATGCAAATTTACGCAGGTATTAGTGTTATAAAAATAAACTCAGAAGTTTAACATTTGCTAACGCTGACAACAGATGACAGCAACTAACACGCCGGAAATATGGCATAAACTCTTCCGCGATTTCATGCAGATACACTATCTGAATCTTTGCGTGACGGGCACCATAATCTTTTCAGTGCTTAGGACCCTCTAAAGGTCCTAATCCGGCCCTGGTCATAAGATACAATAACACTAAAAAGATACAGGAACACTTAGTATTTTCTGGTACATTACACTTACAACAGAGAAAAATCTTTTCAGCACTAGGAGAATGGGCACAGTACGGCAGTATGCCTGATAAAAGACAATGAATGTTAAGTAAATACAGTCGATATCAAACAGTCTGCAATCCTCTAGATAGGTATTCGCCACAGTTTTTGAGACTAATATTAAGTGTCACTGTAAGTGTATGCTTCTTCACTACCATATCAACTTTATGACAGATATCGAGGGCTTCCTGGTTAAGTATCTACTTCCTTTCTCTGCCCATTCTGTACTCACTGCAGTAATCTAAAGGCAGAGACACTATAGAACAGACGCTGTCGCGGTTTAAAAAGAGAAATATTTATTTATTTCTTTTTTCTTTATAAGGACTTCTACTGAGAGACGACGTAAATTTTACCAAAAAAATTAGCCTCGAGCAACCACTTTTCGTTCACTTAACGTGAATTTTTAACGCGTTCGTTATAATATTGTGATAATCTATTCAAATAAAGCATAAAAAGTGTTCAACTATATCTACTTCATTTAATCAGCGTGAAAATTTTTTTGGCATTCATGTACATTAGTTCATAATTACCGTTTTTCCGAGCGTGTGTCATTTTGATTATTTCCGGAAGTGGCGTCCATGGTTCGTTACGCAACTAAAAAGTCACGTGGCATATGACCGGAATGTGCCAGTTCGGTCAAGGTGTGGATACTATTAGTTTATAGCGTCTCCATGTTTTTGAAATAAAAAAATTAAAATTTAAATATGAAAAAAAAAATCCGTTAATTCTATATGCAGTTTGTGCACTTACATTACTGCTTGCTTGTTCTTTACCATATAAATACAGGACTCAATAGACTGATTGAGAGATAGACAGACAGACAGGGAGGCAGAGGGAGAGAGAAATTGAAAAATATACACTGGTAAATGGATACACATTTTATTATAATAGATTCAATGTATTTTGATGTAAAATATATGTTTATTATGAAATAATACTGAAACGAAAAAGTCCGTAGTGAATATACATTTCGAGAGTAAATTTTTCTCACGTTGTATAAGAACACCATATGATGAAAACAAAATATTTACATTGGCTATCACATTGTATACATTCCCAAATTTGGTTTTCCTGTTCAAGATATGTAAACAAAGCCATCATGTGATGGGCGGCGCTATCTTTAGCATATAATAGAAAATTCAAGGCCAAAATGTGTGACACAAAAAAGTCATTAGTGAAAATATAGATTTTAATTATGATTTTTAAAATTACATGAAATTACGTGTTTAAATCTCATTTGGTCTGATTTTACTGTTTAATTTATTCCGGTCACTCTTCAAGAACGCTGGTGACACAGTTGAATACATCATTATCTCGAAACAAGCGCGTTAGATCGTGAGAAACATGGCGCACGATTGAAGGAGGACCACGACATCGGATGGTTGGACGATACTCGTATTTAACTCATCTGTCTCGAGATCGCGTATTCGAACCTGGATAACGCGCATTCATGTTGTCTCGAATGCGTGATCGTATCATTTCAAGGATTTTTTTTTCTTCGGATTTTCTCAAGCCAGACGGCGTATGTGAATTTCGAATACACGCGTATTCGAGCTTTGAGAACTTGGAATGTTTTCACCTTATGGCTCTGATGGCATGCCAGGTAGTTCGATTACGCGAAGTAGTAGTTTCGATTCCGCGAAGTGGAGAACTCGACTGCGCGTAACAGAGAGCTCGATTACGTGAGTTACAGCGATCATATGACTGAAAATAATCTTCTGATCGTCTCTATCGAGGTCGCGTAATCGAGCCTCGAGATCGCGAAGCGTTTCCTCGTTATGGCCTCAATGGCTTGCCATACACAAGTAATCTGACTCCTGATAACTGAAAACAGTTTTCACATAATACGATGACTGAGATATTATTCTGATTTTTCACTGACTGATATATTATATGTGATATTATTGCTGTTGACTTTCGCTATTTACAAATTGTTTCTGGGCAAAAATATCTTCGAATGAAACAGTTCTTTGTAGTGATACTCACACCGCGTATGAAGTGGACAACTGGAGCATATAAATATATGTATATAAAAGGCAGACGATTTTTTTTTTCATGTTGTCTCGAATAGTATTTAATTTCCTTAAAAGTAACATAAAGTAGGCAGGCACGCAGGTTCTTATTATTTACGAACACTACCTCGAATGGCCGTGACATATATATCAAACTGAACCAGCAAGAGAAACGCTTATAACAAAATAACAAATTTTTTATAATAAAATCCAAGAAAATCTCTCTCTCTCTCTCTCTCTCTCTCTCTCTCTCTCTCTCTCTCTCTCTCTCTCTCTCAACAATAGCCAATTTAGGCAATTTCAGTTATGACTGGGCATGAATGATGAATGGCAGACCATCCACAGTTATGACTGGGCATGAATGATGAATGGCAGACCATCCACACAGTTATGACTGGGCATGAATGATGAATGGCAGACCATCCACACAGTTATGACTGGGCATGAATGATGAATGGTAGACCATCCACAGTTATGACTGGGCATGAATGATGAATGGCAGACCATCCACACAGTTATGACTGGGCATGAATGATGAATGGCAGACCATCCACACAGTAATGGGCATGAATGATGAATGGCCGACCATCCACACAGTTATGACTGGGCATGAATGATGAATGGCAGACCATCCACACAGTTATGACTGGGCATGAATGATGAACGGCAGACCATCCACACAGTTATGACTGGGCATGAATGATGAATGGCAGACCATCCACACAGTTATGACTGGGCATGAATGATGAATGGCAGACCATCCACACAGTTGATAATATCATTTCGAATCTGCCCTGAAGAAACACATGTGTTGGACCACATCTAACCACGAGGGTTCTAGTAATGAATTACAGCGACACACCGTAACTCAAAGTAATATTACTTCATGAATGACTCCCTTCCGGCCATTTTGCAGATGACAATCTCAGTGCATGTGTAGATGTTTCACAAGGAGCGACAGTTGCACATAAGGCACCAACCATTAAATTTTCAGCGGGGGAGGGGGTGGGGTGGGATTTTCTTTTGAACTTGATATAATGAATATGCTTGTTTTGTTTGTTTTTTTACTACAAATTAGCGCAAAAATATTTTGTCAAGCTATTTGAGCGCCGAAAATTTAATAAATAAAAAAAACCAGAAGAAAACAGCCCCAACCCCCGAAAATTGAATGGTCTGTCCCTAGCGCAAAATTACAAATTTATGTCGACAAGTATACGTACATGAGTTCATAATGGTGGCTTAAAAGTTCGAAAGACTGCACGTCAACTAAAAAGGGGTGAAATGCAAAGAAATGGGGTAAAAAGGAATTGTGCGGAACGGATTGCCTTGCTTGTGGACGGTGTTATGATTCTGTTTATGCAGGCGAGACAGAAACTCCTAGCATATCAGGGTACAAACTTTACACATATAGTAATTTTCCAGCAAAATCTGAGTTGAAAACACCAACTCTGATGTAGGAGATATGTGACTTTCAAAACTTTAACATATCAGCGTAATACTGTGGCCGACGTAGCCATTCACTGGCGAAGAAAACAAAACAGAAGAAAAGAAACTGCTCCATACTAGGTGCAGCCGGCGTCTGATATTTCGCCAATAATGGCTGATGTCTGATATCTCAAGTCTATTTGCTTCGTAAGAAAGAAACTGAATTTTCATGACAAAATGAAGCCCTAGACTGGTTTCCTACCTTTCAATGATTTCAATGCTTTCTTCAGTAACGTGACGATAGATGTGAGGAACCAAGCTAGAACTGAACACAGTTGGCCAAAACGCATTTTAATACCAAACGAATCTTGTCTTATGTTCGCGATTGATCACCAGTCGTGCAGATCCGGATATGTCCATAAATCAATATCAAGGGGATAAATTGGAGGCACTTACAAACAAAACTAGGAAACCGGATTCAAAGCAATTTTCTTTTCAGGAAAGCTGTATCTTGTACAGTGTATAAACAGTAGGAGATCGTTTAATAAAATACGGCTGACTTAGTTGTCTAATGAATTTGAGACATTTTGCCAAAAGCTTTGTTTTGATCATTTCAAGCCCTGCTGAAGCATCGAGCAAACAAATATTAACTGGAAGATGATTCGCATTGTACACGTTGAACTGAATATGTGATGCTATACAGCAAACAAATAAAAATCTAAATTTATTTTATGGATGCGTGAAAAAAGCTCCTGTTATGTATTACTTAATACAAAGGTTGTAGGTTATCTTTCTATTTTTGTCAACACCGAAACTGATATCCCTATAACCTGCTGTTGTTATTATCATGGCCCTATTCAATGTTTCGCGTGAATCGAATGAACTGGTAGAGTGTTTCCGCAATAAGTATCAAGGTCAGCTAATGTGTTTATGCAGTAAAATACTCCAGCTAGGAACTTTTTTCAATAGATAAGTGGCCAAGAGGAGCACCTTATCGATACACACAATTGTTTCAACAACAGGGGCACTTTGGGGAAAAAAGGGGCCGTTTTTGCAACAAGATGACTCTCTGCCGATAACAAAATGTAACATAACTGTTTTGGAAGTAAAACTAGACAAAATCACATTAAATATATGTACCCAACATTAAAAAAATAAAGCAAAAATAAAAGGAATTAATTGAAAATAACATTTAAAAGGTATTTACGTGACTTGGGGAGAGGCTGAGGAGACAGCATAGAAGGGCAGATTTGAGAAAATGGAGGAGACAAAGGGTAGAGGGTTGAGTATTAGGGGTTGGGAGCGCCCTCTATTTCTATTGAGATGGAGTACTGTGCAAGACAATACAGAAATTTTTCTCTTAATTCGGCGTATAGGAGGAAAATATTTAAGATATAACATAAGCAAAACGCATTACGTGGAAACAATCTGAACGATGAAATAATGCCATAAAACAACTCTCTCTCTCTCTCTCTCTCTCTCTCTCTCTCTCTCTCTCTCTCTCTCTCTCTCTCTCTCTCACACACACACACACACACACACACACACACACACACAGATCCACACACATTTTATTACGAACTTCCCTGCAAAAACTTTGAAATCTGCACGACTATGAGCAATTACATTTAGTTCCTGAGCGTTGACCAATTATCAGCGTATATAAACACATTTTCAAACAATAAAGTATATACGACATTCAATTTGCAACCGAATTCTGAAGCAGACTCATCAAAGATAAAGATTTAGAAAGATATATCAATCCACCAAACTTTAAAAAAAAAAAACATGCACTCATTAATCTAAATAATTATATGTAACTGATAATCGATAGTTTCTCACAATTTTGATTAGATTGATCATTTTGAGATATGGGGAATGTTCTGATACATGTATCGATCAAAATTACCAGCATTTATTTATCACAGAAGTTATGATGGTGGGAACATCGTGTTTTATATATCGACTGTACTCGCTTATAAGTCGGATACAACTGCAAACAATATAGATCCTGATCTGCCATCGCAAAAAGCGCTAGGAGACAAGGTCTATGTTGCTTGTTCAACTGATTACACCTAACAAACTGGATAAACCCAGATCTGCCAGCGCATTATGCGACGGCAGATCTGGATCTGTGCAGTTTGCATCTGGACTCGAGTTAAAAGCTAGTACACACGGTGCGTGATCCTATGTAGAATTGTTGCTCTTGAATAACTCCTCACATATGGCCATCTCCCTTGAAGGAAAATGCGCTGGCTTGTGTATAAATGACACTAAATTTAGCGCATGAAAAATGAGTTCAATCAATATGTCATCACAGTGTTCAATGATATGATAAATAATTCCGTTATCCATTTGCTCGTGTATAAGGTTCCCCTCCACTCTATTCCCCGTTCCTTCTACTTACGACTTCAAGCCAATAGCACACAGTGAGATCCTGCTTTTCCAGCGTATTATGCAAAGGCAAAATTGAGTTTTAGCTGCTGGGAGTTGGGTACGCGTTGTACGTGACGAAAGTATATAAGTGATAAAGATGTATTGCTTCAAGTTCACACATCTATGTCATGGATTAAGATCAGTTATTTTTTTCCTTACATTTGAGTTATCTCTTTTTATAGTTTGAAGTCAAGGAAGCTTCATCGGAGTTGCTGGTCCGATGATAGCTGAAGTGTATTTATTGTTTCGGGGTAATAAAATAGACATAAGGAATGAAAATAATTACAATGATTCAAGCATAAAAGTTTCGAATATTTTTTTTTAACCGCATTGCAATTCACAGTGATCAGTCATGTGTCCCCCACCCCTAAAGGAAACACACACACACACACATAAACACACACACACAGAATACGTAAAAATCTAATTGCTAGAACTTTAGCATTTCATTCTTTATCTGATATAACCGTCTTTTTCCAGTGTGTGTGCACACAAAACATTAATTTGTTAACGTCAAAAATGAGGCTCTAAGAAATAACAAGAGTCACAAGAATGAAATGATGCTCTACGGTAGTGGTTCCCAAACTTTTTTCATCGCGACCCTAAATACCATTTTTTGCGACCCAAAATGCAGTACCGGTATAGGATCGCGAGAATCCTCGCGACCCTCATTTGGTTGAACCTCTAATTAATATGTTGGGGGGAAAAAACAAAGTTAATTAAATTAATAAGACCATGATGCATTTAAGTTATTGGTCTGATAAATCCCCAAACTGGGTTTGATTTTTTTAAAAATCCATTCATACTTGTTTGTGCTATCATGCTCACAAATCTGAGCCAAGATGCTGGAACTTAAAATCAGTGTCAGCGTGCTAACTATTATCTTGTTCATTGGAATGCAACTAAATACAAAACCTGGTCACAAATTCACTTGTATATGTAAAAGTTACTGTGTTCATAAGCTCACTGAAGTACAAAAATGCAAGCAATGTCATTTGACTTGACCCAAGTTAGGTCTGGTTTTCAAAACTCTTTCACAAAAGTGCGGATATGCTTGTGGTCAGATATGCACTATTTTCATTCAGAACCAATTAAATACTACCAGAAGTGTTTAAGTAAAAACCCCATGTCAATGCCACGATTCATGCAAGTGAAGTAGTGATAACAAGATTTTCGAGATGACCACTATGGTGCCATATTGGAGGTCAGATGAGCACCATTTTCGTTCAGAACCAGCTACACGTTGTTATAATAATGAAAACTCCATGTCGATACAGGACAAGCTGCCATATAAAGATTTTCAGGATAACCGGCAAGGTAGCCATTTTGGAGGTTTCATCAGCATCATTTTAATATAGAAATAACAATATATTGCATGAAAGAAGAGGTGGTTCTATTGTTGCTTTTTTAAATGTCGGTATGGCCATCCATTTATTAGAAGTATCTGTTACGAGATCTTTCAAATTTTGCAGGGTCGCATAGGCAAAAAGTTTCATTTAGGACCAACTACATACACTAGTGAGAAGTGTTTTAGTGAAAACCCATGTTGATACGACCATCCCTTTAAGAGATGTATTGAATACTAGTGATAACAGGATTTTCGACATGGTCACTATTGTTCAGCGTCATTTTTATTTAGCACCAACTAGATATCACAAGAAGTTTCTGTTCAGAAGAAGTAGCTATAAGAAGATTTTCAACATTGTTACCATGGCGGCCATATTGTAAGTCTGATCGACAACATTTAATTTAGAACCAACTACATGCTCTAAGGAATCCTTTAGTGAAAACCCCATGTCGTCAAGTCTGTAAATTCTGGAGAAGACTTAAGTAACAACAAGATTAAAAAGATGGCCACCACGGTCATGAAATTGGATGTCTGTTTGGCACCATTTTCATTTAGAGCCAACTAGACATTATAAGAAGTCTTACTCATTCTCCGAGAGGCACCATTTTCATTTAGAACCAACTAGACATCATACGAAGTCTCGTAGTAAAAACCTGATGTCCATACTATCGTCCATTCAGGAGGAGAAGCGTCGACAAGATTGTCAAGGTGACTGGCATGTAGGCCATATTGGATGTCAAATCGGCACCATTTTCATTTATGTCCAACAAGACATTATAAGAAGTCTTTTAGTGAAAAACTCATGGTGATAAGACCATCCACTAAGGAGTAGCAACATTTTCAAGATGTCCGAAATGGTAGCCATACTGGATCCAAGCTGGGCACCACTTTCATTTAGGACAACTAAACGTCATAAGAAGTATTTAGTGAAAACCTCATGTGAATAAGATCATTCATTCAGGGAAAGCAGCGTCAACAAGATTTTCAAGATGGCCGCCACGGTGGCCATATTGGATGTCCATGGGATACCCTTTTTATTTGGGCCCAACCAGACATCATAACAAGTTTCCTGGTAAAAACCCAATGTTGATATGGCCATCCATTCAGAAGGAGTAGCAATAACAAGATTTTCAAGATAGACATCGTGGCGGCCATACTGGATGTCAGCGCGGCACCATTTCCATTTAGGACCAACAAGACCTAGGTATGAATAAGTGCGTACAATTTCATGGCAATCTTGGAAGCAATTCAGGAGGAGTTGCGATAACTTGTACTAACGGACGGACGACGGACAACAGGTCAACGCATAAACTCTTCTGGTATATAACCAGTTGGGCTAAAACTAGAAATGTTCTACACCACACGGATGCTCCCGGGAATATGACGCATTTGAAGGACACAGTTTTAAGTCAATTATGGGCCGTAAGATTTTGCCTGAAAACGGCTAAAATCAAACCTAACTCGACCTTCTTAACGTAAATCCTCATACCAAATATAGTTTAAATTCATAAAGTCCTTCAAAAAGTTCTAAGCCAAACACTGGCCGTAACTCCGTAAAATTTTACCTTGAAAATCAAACTTGACTTAGGTCTTCTTAATGTACCTCATTTAGATTCCATACATGAAATCATTCATGAAGCAGACATGGAAGTGCAAATTCTTTTGTTAAATAGGCGTTATAACTCCGTAAAATTCTGCGAGAAAAGGTGAAAATAGAAATTGTGCTAAATCTTTTAATGCAAAGCCTCATACCTAATCCGGTTTTATTCCATGAATTCCTTCAAAAATTACTGAGCGAAGTTGTTTAGCATAAATTGAAATGAAAAGTTCTAAGAAAAACAGGGGTCGTAACTCCGTAACATTTTACCAGAAAACGGTAAAAATCAAATTTGGCTAGGACTTCTTAATGTGAAACTTCATACCAAATTTGGTTTCAATTCATGACATACTTCAAATGGTACTGTGCTGACATGGACGAGCAAAGTTCTAAGTCAAATAGGGGCCATAACTCAGTAAACAGTCTTACCGAATACGGTGAAAATTACAACTTGACCTTGGAATTTTTAATGTAAAGTATGATACCAAATTTAAGTTAAATCCATAAAATCCTTCAAAAGTTATTGTGTGGAAATGGAAGTGCAAAGTTCGAAGTCAAGCTAGGGCCATAACTCGGTAAAATATTGCCCGAAAAAGATGAAAATCAAACTTAACTTTGGTCTTCCTAATATAAAGCCTCATAAAAAATTTTTTTATTAGGATTCGTTAAATCTTTCAAAAGGTATAGAGCGGAAACGAAATTTGTTAAGGACGTGACGGAACAGTTTGTTTGTTTTGTTTTTTTTAACGGCACTTTTAACATGTTGTTGGCTTTATCATGCCGAGGAAATGGGAACTAAATAACTTTTCCAAGGACACATCAAAGCAGCCAACCCGGGCTGGTCTTATAGAGTATCGAACCAGCGACCTATGGATTACAACTCCAACGCTCTACCAACTGACAGGACGGGACTGGACGTGATGGGTCGGGACGGACGGACACGAGTAACACTATATGCCCCCTCAATAGATATGGCAGGGGCATAACAATAAAATTTAATTGAGGTTTAAGGGAAACAGGATGACACAAATATGCAGTTTGATACAAATTACATTATTAAGTCATGAACGCAAGGGGTACAAAATTATGCATGGAGAACGGTACAAAATTATGCATGGACAACGTACGATATAATAATTTTAAAAAATTGTTGAATAACCCAATACCATAAGTTACAAAATTAGTTTTATAGAAGAATGGACAAAAACTTCTGTTTCTAATAAATGTATTTATACAATTCCGTTTTTGAGATCACTGCTTTGCTCTTCGTGGCGTGATAGCTTTTTATATTGGCGTCTTGTCCACAAACGTGATGTCAGACTGTCGTGATCAATTATGTACGAAATTGGACTGCGGGAGTAAACTAAACATTGGTCATATACATCTTGTTCCGCGACAGATTTCACTATGGGGACTTTCGTAAGCAACGTTAACAACAACTGTCAGTACCATCATAACCACCACAACCATTAACACCATCGTCAACAACACTAGCACCATCACCGCCATCATCATTACATTAACCGACATCATTAATATATTAGACCCTAGAAACAATCCCTGCGATGAAAAGAAAAAATTATTTTTACTTCAAAAAGATCTTCAGGTCTATGTTGTGACTGACATGTGACTCATGTCTATGCATTTGACCTTGTACAAAAAAATTATCATGATTACATAAATTAACATTCTGTACGATTACAACAAGCGATTATCCTCGTGAACCTCAATAAAACCCACTTACACTTTATCTGCACCTCTAGCCAAGGACTTGGGAACAACAACCCTTTTTTGTACTGAAGTAACTTTTCATCAGCGCTCGTTTATCATCTTTGTCAAATGATACACAAACTATGCGCATATATAGGTCCCTTTTCACAAACGGTAATTCTTGTAACATGGATTCATAAAACTTTTCAAGTAAAAGAAGACTTTTATTAATAACTCAGTCGTCAAAAATCGAGGTTCCACACAAAGGAAAAAGTTAAACGTTTACTCAAATATTTTATAAGAGCAAATTAGCTGAAGTTGAAAAGTTCATGCAGATTGCATTAATAGCTTCCCAGTTTTAAGTATTTGTTCAGTCTCAGTATTGAAAGTTTTCATGGATTCCGAGTTTTAAGTATGTGTTCAGTCTCAGTATTGAAAGTTTTCATGGATTCCGCGCTTACTCTCATTGTCCGACTTTTTTTTTTTTTTTTGAAGCCTAAAAGAATTTCAGTGCTTGAGTTCCGTATGAACTAATTCGTATATGTACATTGACGGAAATCCTTTGTATCAATGCAGCAGTTTCGTATGAAACACTCTTTATATATATAATATATGAATGTTCATTGACAGAAATCCTCAGTTTCTTAAGTCTTATGTAATGCCACTTCAAACTTGACGCTACACTGAAAATGATCAAAAAATTAAGTACATTAACTTTCTATGGTTGAACTTCTTTGATGAATATTCAAATTAATTTATGTCATCTCATTTCTTGTAAAAATGTTAATGAATGCTTCAAACATGGTGGATAAATGAAGAGAACATTTTTACGAAAGGAGTCTTTGCATGATTTGGACTTTGGCTTAAGGATATTTAGAACCGGAATCCGTATTCTTAGTTTAAACGTACTTTCCATTTCCTTTCTATATACTAATGATATAAAAGTGGAACATATTTACTAGACATTTGTTCCACATCTTAGGGAATCAGGAGGACAGAACTTCAACATGATTTATATTATGCCCTTCAAGACAACACTTAAAGTTTACAATATTTATCTATACCTTGATAATAACCCATAAAAATAATGCCTTTTATAGTCATTGTGATATATGAAAGTCATGTGCACATAAGGTTATGATGTATATGAATATACATTATTGAAATGAATATGCAAATGTGGCAAATTGACGACTCAAGATGAAATGGTACAAATTAAAAGGACAAGGTAAGGTTTAATGAGAAAACTCCTCGATAAAGCACTTTTGTTTGAATGTTCACGTAAGCTGACGCATGTATCAGCTATTTATAGCTCAGTAACATTAGCACGGACAATCAGAGTAACCTCGACCTTTTCTGTCAAGCCTGAATAAAACCGTGGATTGAAAGTGGTTTGATACCCCATTGTGAGGTAAAAAAACACACACAAAAACACAAAATTCCTGCCCAGCAAAGTAGTACTCGGCATAAGATCTGGTACTGACCGTATATGGACTAAAAAAAAGGCCAATTAAACATATTCAAACAAATAAATATATTGTTAACTGAAAGTAGCTTTTCAATATTGTTCAATGAATCAATACTTTAGTTTTCATTTTACACCAAAATGCAAAAGAAAAAAGCACCAAGAAATATTCTGTTAGCTGAAACACAGAGATACATACAATCATATAGTTTGATGATTCTATCATGAACAGTACTTGAGAAATTACATTAAACCATAACATTTAACCAAAGTCAGTGAAGCGTGAAATACAGGTAACAATGACCTACATTTGTGATAAAGTTGTAGTACTCATTAAGATGCATCCCCTCACCAAGTTTCATGATTCCATGTATAACAGTATTTACATAGCGTGCGCAAAACATGAGCTAAACGCAAATACTTAACCCAAAATATACAGCCAATATGTACAAATTTTGCACCCACAGTCCCCTTCCCTGGGGTTAGGTGTTATGAAACCCATTCCAAACTGTTGCCTGGGACCTAGCAAGAAAGAATGGTTGACATTCAGTGTGGGTGTACATGTGTATATGTTTTTATCTGTGCCGACGCTGGGAGTAGTACAATAGCTTACCTCTACTTCGTCGAAACGACATGAATATAACGAAGTAAAAAACCTTTCAAAGCTACCTTGACACAACCCCTATCAATGTACAGGACAGTACATGCACGGATGGCTTCGCTCGAAAGCGGTAATCTATTCAAACTGATGTTATGGGTGAGTAACCTAAATTGTACAACAACATGTTTAAGGGGTTCATTCAAACGTTAATGCACATTGTTTAAACTTGGTTAATTATTAGTGAAGTTTCAAAAACCAAGCAAAATTTCAGTTGCTTGTAACAGTAGCAGTTGATTAAATATTTTTACCTTTGTGTAATTACAACTACACGACTCATGAACGGTCTATGTCAACATTATAGCTTGTAAGTTTTTTTAAACTCCGAGGGCCTTAGGGGCTTTTAAGACCTGATATAAGCGCTATTTCCCAGCGGGGGGAGGGGGGGGGGAGGGTCTGCCGCCAGTCCGCTCTTTAAAATTCCTATATCATACATCAAAGCTCTGTTCGAAAGTGGTTCTCTTGCAATGAATACTGTAACAATATTTACGTTTAATACCATCAGTAGAAAGAAAAAAGAAGCATGGTTTTGTAAATACGTTCACAACAAAAAAGTGATTGACCAATGACACGATTTGAGGCTTAACAAATAATACGTGTTTCGCTGCGTATTCCATTTTCAATGGTACTTTATCGCAGAGCAAATACATTAAACATATGAATCGGGTAAGGGAGAGAGGAGGGGCATGTGTTGCTCGAAAGCTGAACCCGAAAAAGTCCAATTACAATAGTTTTGTGTATATGAGACACACAGACAGACAGACAGACAGACAAAAAGTCTTGATGATACTATTCCTGTACTATATACTCTCCAGGGTTGCCTATCAAGGCATTTTAAGCACACCAAAGTCTTCTCCGATAGCACCCATTCTACAAGAGTTAGCATTTTGATGCACTCTATTGATGCATTACAAATAATATTTGCACTTTAATAGTGAAGAATGATGACAAAATGATCATGTTAAGTGTTACAATACGCCATGCAGGGTCGCCCCCAATTAAGGCAGGGTGCATCCTATGAGACGGAGGAAGGGTGTTGCCTAAGGATAGCAGGGAGCAGCGTCCTCCTAAAACAGGATAGGGACAATGATGTCTCAAAGGCACTGCAAGTGATGTAATTAGCAACAAGTTTTTTTTTTACCATCCATAAAATAATGTACCATGACCAAAAGAGCAGCACTGCTATTCAGTACAAAAATGGACACAAATGCACGAGATAAATTCATTAAAGGCTAATTTACATTGTTTCAATGAATATATCACCTTTTTTGTATTTTTTTAAATTTTTTATTTTATTCTCCAAATGCTTTGAAGCTGATGCCTAATCCGGTTGATGCAAGAACTGATGACAAGCATAAATCTATGCAACAAGACAAGACTTGCTTCTAACAAAAGCCTGGCATCAAATTCAAATGTCTTTACCTGGTAGATAACGGAAAATAAAACCCGTTCTCACCTGTTGAACACTGACAAAAACAAACAAAAAGTGATATCAAATACAAACCCAGGTACGGTTTTAGTTTCCTGAAAAATAGGTAGTGTTTATTTTGTGTCAGATATTAGCGATGTAGAGATAATTAGCATTCCACAGTCACGCCTGTAAGTACTTCAAACTCGAAATGCCGGTTTAGGTCGGCTAATCTTGTATCTCTCAGACATAAAACCGGACAGTATATAACAAAACCAGAAATCTCATGTACAGTATAACTTCCAAAATTGTGTTAAATTCGGGATACACACAAGCAGTATTCCCAATGCCCAATAAATATGCACCCGAACTGATTAAAATCGAAACCAACTTTTAACAAGTAGATCTGACACTCAGACTGACACCAGTACATGTTCTGCCGACCTTTGAAATTAGCCGTCCAATTATATTTTAGAATCCATAGGATAAAGTGCTGCATTTCGAGTTAAGGAGAGATATACCGTTAGAAACGATATGTTACGAATGACGTTTTTCACTTTCATAAAAGTGAAAGCTGTAATTTAATCGGTGAATCGAAAGGTGAACAGAGATGGCCCCGTTTGGGTGTCTGTCGGACTATCCCCTGGGTCAGAGATGTCGATTTTAATCAGATTCCCGATGCACCATCGCAAGTGAAGAAATGGTATACCTGATGACAGAAGACAAATGTACCAACGGAGTACTCCTTTCTCGGCACACAGAGACAGACATGCAAATATTATATTACGGTTTCCTGTATTTCAAACATCAAGTTTATTCAAACTAATGTACGCATCCGCTCATGGATATTTCGCAATTACGACGAAGACCAAGATCACTGACCGACTTATCATGCTTTATTTTCTATCTTTGTTCTGTTTCTTAAAAAAAAAAAAAAAAAAAAAAAAAAAAAAAAAAAAATCCAGCCTGCATTTTTTAATACAAATTACTCTGATCAGGAAACATGTCCTGATATCTACAGCAATGTATATTAATAAGTTGCTATGATTAATAGAAACGGCACAATCTCTACATGCACGGAAATGGTTCTCCAACACGGTTCGTGCTCGTTCTTGACAGAAGACCTGTCAGGGTAAAAATGAGTAATTATCGCTCCTATTGGTATGTTGTATTCAAGTAGACTAGCATACCTCGGCAGAAGTTACTCTCCCCTCAGGCATTCGTCCGACTGACCATATTTCAAAATTATTTCAAGATGTAAAACTGTTTACCTTTGTAACTAAACATTAAAAAAAACCAAGAAAGTATTGAATATAATGTTATCTCTCAAGGCATAAAAACATATTTTCCGATTAAACAATTTTAAACCATCGTTTTTCCTCGGAGTCCTTCGAAAGACAGCGGTAGTTAAGGTGTGCAGAATTTAACATTTATAGCAAAAGCGTGTAAATGGTTTATTACTGACAGAGAAGACTTCACGGATGTAAATCATGATCACGATCTAATAGGAAAACGGTTTCAAAAACCTCTGTAAATGTAAAGGGACATTAGATATCAGTTAACGTCTACTTATACTGAATATAATTGGTATTGCATGTTATCAAAGCGATTCGCACGGCTATCATGTATCCGTTTTACGGTTAGGGCCAAGAAGTAAACACGCTATTTTAGTGGGGGATTATCGAGTCATTAGGCTAGTAAACACGCTATTTCAGTGGGGGATTATCGAGTCATTGGGCGACTCGTATTTTAAGATTAAAGGAGGCGCCAACAATTCCGTTTTAGTCAGAATTTAACGGGGACTCAGTGTTTTGCATATTTGACTCTTTTATTATATGTGCCTAAGACGGGACAAAACACACACCATTGTGAAAATTTGGTAATTTTTCATACATAAAAGTACAAAATAAAACATTTGTACCATTTTTCTTATTTACAGAACTGTAATTCTCAAAAAGCAAACATCTTTTGTAAAGCACAGAATACACTGTTACCTTTCTCTGGGACAGAATTAAATTTGTTAAGAACACAAACACTTGTTTACCGACAGTAAGATTTGGGTGAACTCGAAAACTTAAACTTAACTTGTTTGCTCTGAATGAAACTGATTGTGGCAAACTGGCCATTACGGGGTAACAGCGTGGCTAACATTGAGAAAGAATAGTACATGTTCGTGATAGTGACAGTGTCACATACTAATGTAAAAAATGCGAAGTTGAAAATAATGTAAATTTTCTACAAACACATAATAATATAAAATTTATCAAAAAATGAAAAAATAATTATATCAATCACAGTTATGATTCATCAAGTATTCGTAAACACAGCAATTACACATTATTGCTACAGTGACAATCACATCACAATTTCCTAAAAACAATACGTCAAGTCCCCACGAAACTGAAAATACTAGTAACCGAAAGACTTTGTTCTGTCAATAAAACACTGTGAAAAAAAAACTGTAAACATTCACCATTTCTAGTCTGGGACGTTACGACTGTACCGGGAATGAAAAATATACTATAACTCATTGAGTATTTATGTATATATGTATGTATATCATTTAACGGCACATGAGCACAATTCTAGTGTCGACGCCGATTATCAAAGATGCCCAAGTACTAACGGACAATTATGAGACCGATTTAAAAGGTCCTGTTGCATCCTGTACAAAAGACAAGTTTTACCTGTTCAAAGTAACTGCTATCTAAGTCAAATGTACACAAAGCGTCTGTCTCACCTAGACTGACCCAACCCACTTTCCCTGGGATATAGTGCCAACAGGTGCAAACCCGCTGGGCCTAGCTAGAATCTGAATGGTCATTATTACTGAAGAATACTATTTGGTCTACGTAGCACCCCCCCCCCCTTTATTTTGTTTTAGGAGATTTGTATTCCTCAGATACGCGGATATTAAACACACATAAACTTAACAGGTACCACCTAACTATAAACCGCAACGGTCATCCTGCGAGGCATTTTGCAAATCACCGATATGCCAAGCGACATAGAAAACAGTAAACTCTTACCTGCTTTATTGACGATGTTTGACCTTTGATGAAAATAAATCCAGTCCAGATGTATATTCTGATATATCTCAGTGACTTTATGTCTTAGATTCAAGCCGACTGAAAGTGCCTCAGAAGTGAAATATCCGGTAACTTAAAAGTCACAAACTGGGTGACAAGCCCTTATTCAGAACGTTCACAACTACCGTCAGATGGCATTGTAGGAATCTTAAAGGGGCCCTTCAGAGGGGAACCAGATTCTACAGGTGCGGAGATGATTGAATGATACAGTGTCATTTTTAATATAACATGGACAAGATATACGATCGACTACGTTAACAAATAGAACATATGAGCAATATCTTTAAAAAAACACAATTGTGTACCCATTTATATTCGTTTGTATCTAAAACGACAGTGCTTATTGTCCTGAAGCCCCACTGAGGAGACGTAAGGGATATATTAAATAACTTTCCCATATTATATAAAAACAAAATAAAATAACTTTCCCATATTATATAAAAACAAAATGTTATATTTTCTCTCTCTCTCTCTCTCTCTCTCTCTCTCTCTCTCTCTCTCTCTATATATATATATATATATATATATATATATATATATATATATATATATATATATATATTTAAATTTTACCATAGTTTGACAGATACCTGAGTCCGTTTCACATTTCTGTGTACGTATGTGTCTAATTGGGATGAGGGGTGAGTAGCAAACGGATAATTTGCTAACCATTCCAACCTGAACAACTAGTATATCATTGAATAGACTCTTTCTGTTCACCACGAAATCTATTTATGTATTCATTAATTCGTCTAGTTCCTTTCTTATACTTTGACTGTATAATTTATTTACTTTTATTACTACGATCGGGAAAGTGAAAAAGAAAGTCAGAGACTGTATCTGTGTATCTACTGTCTCGTCTGTGAGATGTATCACTTTACAACTTGTCTGTGTGATATGAGTATCACTTTACAGTGGTGGTAGCAGCGTCAATTATGTTATGATTTTGTATTAAAAGTTTTGGAAAGTATAACGTATACATCAACAGTGAACAAGGAACCCTTGTTCACCATATAAAAAAAAACCCATGAAAAAAACCAACGACAACAAATTCACGGTAACTCAAATAAGAAATGCAAGAAAAAAATAATACTGAAAAGAATGGGGAGATACTTGCATTTTCGTCCGTCCGTTCAGGCGTGTATATATATATATATATATATATATATATATATATATATATATATATATATATATATATATATATACATATATATATATATATATATATATATATATATGAGTGTCTTCTTTTATTTAACTGATATACTTAATTTTGATTCACCTCTTTGAGTAGTTACTACTGCAAATACCTGAAATCCAAGCATCTGTTGAATAAGTCTGATGAGGTTGTCTCCCTTTATTATGGCAGTGTTTATAGGCACTTTGGGTCAAACGGTGGTATTATTTTAAATCATATTTTTGGACTAAAGGGACAAGATGGGAAATTCTGTGTTAAATATGTCCATAGGCTTAACATATGGGTAGGTCTGACGAGGAATGTAACATTGTAACATTATGGGTCAGTTTGACGTGAAATATAACATTGTAACATTATTGATCTGTTCGGCCTCTAACTTGAAATCCTATGTTAAAAATGTATTTAAGTTTAACATTATGGATCTAGCTGGCCTCTGACGGGAAATCCTGTTAAAATATTCATAGGTTTAACATTGTAGATATATTTGGCTTAGAACGGGAAATGTAATGTTAAAAAGGACCATTGGTTTAACACGTATGGGTCTCCATTGGGAATACGGGGAATTTAACAATGAGGTAGCACTCTGGACTCTAACGGGAATTTAACATGCAAATGGCATTATGAACTCTAACGGGAATAAAACATTGAAGCTATAATATTTGGTTTCAGATATGGCACTCTCGATTCAAACAGGAATTAAACATTGAGGCTATAATATTTGGTTTCAAATATGTCACTCTGGATTCTAACGGGAATTCAACGTGGAGGAGTCACTTGGGGACAAACATGAGTAGTAGACGGGGGGTAAATAGCTACATGGGGGGCGCTACAGCTACGTACGGGAGTTTAATATGGCGGGGGCACTATGGCTACGTACGGGAGTTTAACATGGGGGCACGACAGCTACGTACGGGAGTTTAACATGGGGGGGGCACTCTGGCTACATACGGGAGTTTAACGTGGCGGGTCTCTCTGGGTACGTACGGGAATTTATCATAGCGGGGGTCACTACATACGGGGTGTGGGAATAATTAATCTTTCTTGAAAAATGGGTGGCCCTAAAGACCTCCCAGGTCTGGTCCGACAAGCGGGACAGCTCCTCCTCCTCCAGGAGTCTAGACTCCTCCTACAGCGCTTCTTCAGAATAAATGGCGGATGGACCGCTTCTGGTTCCCAATTTTCTTCCTTCTTCTCCTCCTTCTCCTCCACTATCCTGTGATCTTCCTCCTCCATCATCGGATGAGGCTGGATAGGCTTCCTATTCTCCTTCTCCTCCACTATCCTGTGGGAAATTAACATGCGGGGGCCTCTATGGTCTCAAACGGGTACTCTACGAGAAATGAACATGCGGGGGCCTCTATGGCCTCAATGGAAAATTAACATTATGGGCCTCTATGGCCTCAATGGGAAATTAACATTGTGGGTCTCTATGGCCTCATACGGGAAATTAACATGGCGGTAAGAATGGAAGGCAATAATTGGAAAATAACCTTCTGCCTAGTGGCTATATCTATATAGCCTAGAGTTATATATAAAGCATTACCTATACCTCAGATCATGTTGGAGGTGTCAGTAAATTTGCATATATTATACCTATGTTATAAATAGCTTTGATCAAGGGAACCAACTCATAATAACACTAAAATGGACGTGACTAAAAGTTGTATTAAACTTCGGGAACCGTCACGGACTTTGGCGTTGACTAGAAAAAATCCGGAACATTAGATTATAATGGCCTAGACTAAAAGTAACACTAAAATTCCGAAATCGTACCGGACGTTAGCGGAGACTGAAAATAATCCGGAAAAAAAAATGGAAAAAATTGACTGAGACTAAAAGTAACACTAAACTTCCGAAATTGTACCGGACGTTAGCGGAGACTGAAAATAATCCTGAAAAAAAATGGAAAAAATTGACTGAGACAAAAAATAGTACTAAAATTTCGTAACTCATTTTAATTTTTTTTTTGTTATTTTATATTTTTTTATATACAAACTCAAATAAACCCAAAACCCAAACCCAAACCTAACACACTATCCCAAATGCCTTGTGTGCTGACTAAAAACCCCAAAAACCTGTTATCAGACGAAAGGGTATGACAAAGGGATGAAATCATGCCAACATACTATCCAACATATACACCATCCATTTTTTTATTTTTTTTATCAAAACACACACACCACACAACCATTTTGTTTTTTACTTTTTTAAAATTTTTTTATATCAAAACACACACTACAAATATACAATCCATTTTTTAACAAATATTTTTTATATCAAACACAAAACTTACACATACCACAAATATACAATCCATTTTTTTTTAAAATTGTTATATCAAACACAAAACTTACACACACTACACAACCATTTTTTTATTTTTTAAATTTTGTTTATATCAAAACACGCACCACACTATCCATTTTTTTTACTTTTTACCAATTTTTTTTATATATCAAATTCAAACTTACACACACCACACAAATCATTTTTTTAACTTTTTCAATTTTTTTATATCAAAACATACCACAAATATACAAGGGAAAGGGTTTTTTGGGTTTGGTGGCTAAAAAAACAAACCACACAACACCATTCAGAGATATACATCAATAATAATAATTATATTTTATTCAATGTATATACATTATTTTACTTGTGATAATAAACAATTTCATATAAGTCCAATACAGTTCAATACACTTCCATATTTACCATTTCATTCTCTTATTGTTCTGACACTTCAGGAAGATTCTTGTCTACAATTCTCTCATAACTTTCTTCTGGACTCTCATTGATCAACTCCAACTTAATAAAATGTCCATTATCATCTCGAATCCACTGCCTTTTTTGACAAATCCTTTTTCTTTATTTTTTAACACCATCCATTTTTTTATTTTTTATTTTTTATTTTTTTTATAAAAAAACACAAACACACTCTATACAAACACACTCCACACAACCATTTTTATTTTTTTATTTTATATTTTTAAATCAAACACAAACACAAACACACCCACACAACACCTTTTTAATTTTAATTTTTTTTATTTTTATTTTTTTTTATAAAAAAACACAAACACACTCTATACAAACACACTCCAGACAACCATTTTTATTTTTTTTATTTTTTATTTTTAAATCAAACACAAACACACACACACACACACACACACACACACACACACACAAACACAAACACACACACACAACACCTTTATAATTTTATTTTTTTTTATTTTTATTTTTTTAAAAAAAAAAACAAAACACAAACACACTCTATACAAACACACTCCACACACCCATTTTTTATTTTAAATTTTTTATTTTTTATCCAACACATACACCACACCATCCATTGCGCGGACCTAAAAATAGGGTTCAGATCGACAGTGAGATAATAGATAGAGGGGGGTGACTTCAGATCGATAGAAAGAGAGAGATAGAACATAATCATTATTATTTAAAATTCAATAAAAAACCACACAACACCATATTTTTTTCCAACAATCAACATTTTTTTAATTAACAATAACAATTCTAACATAAAAAAACTAACAATGAACAAGATATTAAACAGGAACATATTGACAAGGTTGACAACGTTGGGGTGGTAAACTAAACCTCCACCTTTCTACATCAACATCATTCTGATTGACATGACGTTTCTGAGCTAAAGACAAGAGATAACCAAAATGTTCACAAAACCATCTTTGTACTTTAGCATCGTTTCGATCATAGTTTCTATCAAACCAAGTCAGTAAATGTTCTAAGGAATATTCAAGACGTCGGTGATGAAGAAAATGTACACAATATTGTCCACACACCATGGAATCCGATCCTTGTAATCGAACATTATTGAATCGAGTCGAGACGGCATTTCTTCTCATAAAGTCAATGATGTCGTCTTCCAAAGGAGGTAATCCATAAGAATCAAAATATTCCACACCTCCACCATTGTGATCGTTGGGAAAGTACACGGCAATCCAATGGGTTCCTGGTAGATGACTGTCGTCGGTATTGATGACATAGGCATGAACGTTTTTCGGTTTACGATGAGGTAGTTCATCTTTAGCACATACCACAGGATTCCAAGAAGAAGTGTAGGAACTACGAGTCAATAGGTAATAAAGTTCTCTAGTATCCATTTTTTTCTTTCTTCTTCTTTTTTTTTTTTTTTTTGTCTTCAATGGAAATAATAGGTCACCAATTCACACCTGACTTTAAACTTGAATTGATCTGTCTTGTAATTCCACGAATATTCACGTCCGATAGGTTCTTCACTCTGTTCAATGAGTCCTTCGATGCGTCTGATCTCCAGAGAATCAAGTGGAGGAGAAGAAGAAGTCTGCAAGTCTTTATACCATTTTCTCAACACGTGTTCATCTGAGATTTGTTTCCAGACCATTTCCAAATATTCGTCCAATTGTTCTTCGCCCGTCATCATCATACATTGGTCGTGTTGTATCTGACTGGGATGATCGTTTTGACATCCATAACAATGTTCTTTGATCAGACTGTTAATTATTTGACTCAATTCCTGAGCATAACAGGACACTAACTGTTTTTCTTGTTCTGGCCATCGAGAAATAAATCCAGTAAACTCGGTTTTAGGTTCTGAATGAATGACTTCGTCATCATCATCCTTTGTGGTAGTTTGTGACTGTTGAACTTCACAAAATCCCTCATCTATTTCCATAGGTTCTTCTTCTACGTGTTGCATCTTTTTTTTTCTTCTTCTAATAGTCTAGAATCACTTCTCTCAAACTGTTGATTTCTAGAGTGTTATCAAATTCTGCATACAAGACGACGTTCACTGTGTCGGGTAGAGGATCTGCAAACTGAAGTTCCACACGAAGTGGGCCTGATTTTATAGGGTGGAAATGTCCTTCATCGCTGCCTTGGTCCGGAGTGAAATCAAATCCCCACAAGGCATACCCTCCTGCATAATCCTCGTACGAAATGCCGTGGCTGGTGTTGGTACCTAACTGTCCTGTGGCTTCAAACAGGCTCAGGTAAGATCGCAAGTAATTTTTATGGCCGTCGCTAAAGTTAGGTTCAAAAGGTCTGGTACACAAGGTCTTGCCATCTCGACTGACTTCTATCTTGGAGACGTTGTAGTGTTTAAACTCGAACGGATTCTGATCGTGGACTCCGTTGAGGGCTGCATTACTGACGATGCCAATCAGCAAACGTTTGGGGTGCTGTCCTTGGAAGACGTGATCTTCGACTTTGGATCGGAGTCCAGCGGCCACAGTAAAGGTTTTCACTTCCACGCGTCGCACAGGATACTTGGCAGTGGTTCTGCTCAAGGATTGACTGATGTCATTGGCTACTTTTGGTAAGACTTCCACATGTCGCACGTAAAGTTTGGCTTCTTGGATTTTGGTTTTCCACTCGTTAGCATGAGCCATCAAATGGAAGGCGGCACTACTTCGATTCAGTCTCAGTCGTACATCCACTCCGTTCAACAAATACTTGTCTTGCAACCACATGTCCAAATGCAACGATCCATCAGTTCTAAACTTCGTCTGATTTTCTTTCGACGGTCGTTAAATCCCACATTGTGAGGGACTGCTGGAATTATAGGATCACCATCATTAGCAGAAGTCTTCGCCGGTACTGACAGCTCTGTGTCGTTGAACTTTTCCGAGGTGTCAGGTTTCCAAACCACCGAAGCATCCAGATGAGTGTTCTTGGCTTCTTTTCCGTACGTCAAGAGATTTTCCAAATAAGCACGGTAAGGGTAAGTATCCAAACTGCTGCTGACCAGTTTGTTATTCGAGTACAAATCTACTCCGCTGAACAAGGAATGCATGAAATTATTGACGGGTGCCACTCGGGCAGCTTCCCCAGGAAGGGTGTTGTCATTTTTTTGTACTTGAAGTTTCAGGTACAAGTAACTGTTATTCAGATCGATGTAATCTTCGGTTTGTCCTTTGATTTCAAATTCGATAGGAGCTGATTCCGTCAAAGACGATACAGGATGAAATTCCACCCATTGGGATTCTTGCATCGTCATCATGGTAGGAGGCATAGAAAACATATCCAGTTCTGACTTGGTACATTCGCAAGAATCTCGGTGCATCATTTTTTTTTTCACAGTTAATAATCAAACACGTCTAATTCTCTGACGGTTCTTTTTCTTTTCCTATTCTTTTTGGAACTGCCGTGTGGTCTTTTATGAACTTTGAAAGGATTTCGATGTCGTCGTCGTCTCTTTCTACCTTTTCCTTGCTGTGAAGTGGAGGAAGAAGTAATGTCAGGGTCTGAAGCGTGAAGTGAATTTATAGGATTCTCTCGGAGACCTAAAAGATCTTTGCCAGTGTTCATCAACACATTTTTGCCTGCTCTCATAAAGGCTTCTTTAGGATTTTGTTTGTCGATGAGGACATTTTGCAAAAATTCTTTTCCTTGTGTCAAAGCGGCATCTTTTAAGGCATGAAATCCTCGAGTCACCATCGGTTTCAAAATAGGAGCTACCGTCCGAAATGCCGATTTTAACATATCTCCTAAACCATGTCCTCGTTGTCGAGTCACTCCTTGGTACACTGGATATATTTTTTTGTTTGGGTCAGTTACAATTCGTTAGAGAACTTGTTTTTTTCGAAAATGTAGTTTCACCGTGACTTTTCCTTTGTCAATGAATGGCACATCTTGTCCCAAATCTCCTTTTATACTAATGTTGACACTGTCAAAATACGATTTACTGACTGGAAGATAATGAGGATGTACAAATTCACGGTGAACGTGAAACGTGTTTCCACCTTCTTCGTACGCACCAGCAGCAGTATCCACTTTGAAAGGAATGACTCTCAGTAAGGGAGCAGCTGTGTGGCCCACCACGTTGTACTCCACCACATCGGAGTACACAAACATTAAATTCAGTCCAACGTTCAATTCGATAGGGGTGCGAAAAGCCTCTCCGAAATCTGTGTTGGTGTGGATTGTTCGTTCACCATGATACTTTTTATTTCCACCCAAAATATCAAACAACCCAGCAGAAAAACCGATGGTCATGAATTTTCTTTCGTGCGCGGGTAAGTGTTTGTCTTCTTTCTCGTCGAATGGCTTTCCCTCATGCCCTTTCAAAAATTGCAAGAGGAAACGGCGTGCCACAGGATGGTATTTGATCTCTACCCATTTTTGTTTTTTTTCCAAGGCTTTGCCAAATTGGGTTTCGAAGACGGCCGCAATCGTCTCCACCAAATGTTGAGCACTAAAATAATACCCTTCAGGAATTCTCATGCGGTAGGTCGAGTAGGGAGTATTGTCAGTTTTTGAACTCATTTTTTTCCCAATTTCAGGATCATGAGCGTCCAACTCTTTTTGCATTTTTTCGTTACAGATTGCTACGTCAAAAATGGTTTGATTTCCAGACACATTCTTGATTTGCGTAATATGAATGATTTCTACCAAAGCCACTTCCCAATGAGCGTCGTGATCCAATTGGAAAGCCTGAGGTAATTTGGCCGTGAAACAACATAATTTGTTGTTGGGAAACACATCCATGGAACTGTCACTGGGTAACGTTAAATAAAATTGGTCATTCATAGTTCTAAGGTGGTTCTGGTGTCCGAGGAGTCACTCAAGTGAACAGAAGAATGATGTTCAAAAGGTTCCAAAAGAGGACTGGTATTTTGGTGGTGGTGACTGGAAGAAGAAGAAGGTGGACTGGCGTTGCTCGTACTCCCCTGGTGGTGACTGTTGTCCGTCGTTGTCGTCGTAAATTTCAAAGAGGGATTGGGTAAAAGATAACCGATGCAACTGCTAAGTAAAATGGTCCACAATTGTTTGTCTCCTTGTTGCAAACTCAAATTGGCAATAGCTGCGGCGATGACACAATACACTACAAAAATTTGGCAGAAAAAGACGATTTGATTTTTAGGCACACGTTCTCCGCACCACACCCAGAGCGGTTGTTTTTGTAATTCTTGAAGAGAAGAACTCTGTGAAGGAGTCGTTGAAGTAGTGGTTGCTGTGTTGAATGGCATGTTGTTGGGTTACTTCTTTTTCTTTTTATAGTCGACGACTTGAGAAGCAGCAATCCAAGATCAAAACTAGGAGGATATCCTTTCCAACGTACTTTGACTACTTCTACTCGTCGTTTGCCTACTTTGCGTGTTCTTTGTTCGAGAATGCTTTCGATGTCGTACAAGGTGTCTTCTTTTTTAGTCACTCGTTGTAACTCAGGCAAGTAAAATGTTCCTTTGAGCACTTCACCGTGCATGTCTTCCAATTTATAGACGGGAGGATCACGTCCACCGACGGGGGTAGTGACACGAAACAATTCGGTGGTCCAGTTGGGTAAATAACCTTTGTCAAAAGTGCGTTTGGTTTTTCCGATGCGAACCCAATCTCCCGTCTTCAACTCCAGCAAGGGTTTCTTCTTCTGAGGTGGTTTCCTTTTTGAGGTACCAAACAATTTATCAAACACGGTCACTTCGTTTTCAGGGCTGACCTCTTCGGGGGCACATCCGATGCTACGATGGTACGATTGATTGTACGCTTTGACCAAACGAGGTAACACGTCGATGTACTTGAGAGTATGTTGATGTGTAAAATATTTCCACATGCGTTCTTTCAAAGTTCTTTGAAAACGTTCCACGATACTGGCTTTGGTTTCAGGATTTTCGGTAGTAAAAAAATGAATCTGTCTTTGTTTCAATTCTTTTTGAAAAGCTTGATTTAGAAATTCGGTGCCTTTGTCAGTTTGCCATCGTAAAGGTTTGCGTCAGCTTTGTTTCAAGACCAATTTTAAGGCCCATACCAATTCGGTACTGCTTTTAGAGGTCAAAGGTACGACCCAAGCAAATTTGGAAAACACGTCGATGACACAAAACAAATATTTGTGACCACGATTGTAGGTTGCCAAATGAGAGACGTCGGCTAAATCGGCTTGCCATTGATGATCGATGCCTTCCACTTGGGTTGGACTTCTAGAAAATGTTCGTCGAATGGGTTTGTGTAACGTGTACGTCGATTGTTCTTGTAACCATTGTCGTACTTCTGGCAAACGTACACTTTTCAATTTACTTTTGGCAGCTCGATATAATTTTTGAACCCCTCCGTAACCAGCAGCATGGCCAGGATTGTAATAAATGGTAGCTAACAGTTTCTCCATGATTCCTCAAGAATAAGTCAACCAAGTACCAATGCTCTTTTCTTCGTGGGGTATCTTTTTGGATTGTTTACGTGTCCGACGTGCCACTGGTGTAAAAGAAGATGTTGTTTGAACAGGGGTCATCGGTTCTGTTTTGACTTCTGTCTTCACTTCTTCCTTTTTCTTTTCTGAGGGTAATGGGGTAGACAACATCTTTTTCATCCAACTTGGTGTGGCTAGCTTTTTCTTTTTAAGAGGTGGAGTTTGTAACTCTTCTTCTTCTTCTTTTTCTTCTTTTACGGTCATCCCTGTACCGGTGTCTGTTTTAGTGGTGGTGACTTTAGGCTCGCTTTTCATCATCGTCTTAAAATCTCTCAGAGTGGGTGGAGCTGTTTCGTCTACAGCTTTTTGGTGAAAGAGTTGTAGACGTTGTAAAAGTTGACCGTACCGTTGCGATTTTTCTGTTTCTGACAAATCGCTTCGTTCCATCAGGGTTTGTAATTCTTGTTGTAACTGGGACATCTCGTTGAGATTAGGATTGGGTGGTAAATGAGGTATCCGTTGTTCGTTCCAACGATGAAATTCCATCCATCGTTTGTAAGGTACTAAAGTCAGTTTTCGTCCTTCCATTTCATCCAAAGGTACCAAAAAGGTGTGGTCTTTTCAGAGAAGGGTGGTCCTTTTTATCTTCTTTTTTTTGGTTATCGCATGACACCTCCTAAAAGTGGTCCAGCAATCGTTCCTAACAAAGGACCCGCTATTTTTAACAACGGTCCTAACAGCATAGGTAGAAATCCTCCTCGTTGCACCAACATTTTTTTCTTTTGTTGAAGAAGTATTTTCTTTTTCACCATTTGACGAAGAACGTTCCGATCTTTACCTAATTTTTGTTTCTGTATCTTGGACAAAGGTACCGTTCCTTTCAAAACGTTCAAACAACATTCACACACGGTATCGATGATTTCTTTGGGGGCTGTTTGAATGAGTTGTTTTCGCATGGGAGGATTGGATTTGGTCAGGACAGACAAGACGTCCCAATGTTTAGCCAGACGAGGTGGAAGTCGTCCTCTTTTGGTGGTTTTACTTTTCTTCTTTTTTTGGTGGAGGTGGTTGTGGTGTGCACGTTTGGGAGCCATCTTAGAGGTGAGGAGTAAGTCTGAAGTCTCTGGCAGGATACCCTTCTATTTTATACTGGAACACGTCTCCACTGATTGTCTGCACGACGTACCAACTTCACGACAGGCATCACTCGACGTTGAGGTGTTTTCAAGGGATTAAATCGTCTCAATTCTTCTTTGGATAAATCCAACAAACTTTGTAACACGCCGGTTCTTTCTTGAACTTTGGTTTTAGGGGATGGTACTTTGTTGGCGGCCGCTGCCATAGCCAAATCAGCCGATGTCGTCGAGGGTTCCGAAGTGGTGACTTTCGAAATAGGTTTCCATTTTTGCATCAAATTAGGAAACACTTGTCTTAAGTCCGGTTTGGCAGGCATCATCGTGAAGGGTGGTGAAGAAGACAAAGATGATGGGGACGAAGGAGAAGGAGACCTCGTCACGGTTGTTTGTCGTGGTGTCTTGCGGGTGTACGTTTGCGTCCTGGCCGCAGTACCTCTCTTGTGGCTCCTTGCAGTGGTGGTGGTAGGTGTTTTCTTTTTCTGGTGGGTGGTTTTCTTTTTCTTTGGACTTTTCTTCTTTTTGGGTGCTTTGGGTTTTTTGGCTTGGGCATTAGGATCCCATTTCAAAAGGGAACGAATCATGACCCCTCCTAAAGAACCGCTTCCACCAGGGGTTAAAATGATTTGTTTTTTAGTCCGTGAATCGATTCTAGGATCGGCTAGTTGTGACAATGCCCATTTATGTTTTTGAAAAAAACGTTGAGTTTGATGAGGGATGTGAATGATGCCTTGCAGTAATTGACGTGCCGTCAAAGTAAACCATCGTAACACTTCTTTAAGACTCGCTTCTAACAAATGAGCACGGACTTGTGCATTTTTTTCGCGACTGATGCCATACAAGGCACGAATCAATTTAGCCGAAGGATGAGGTTGAAAGGAAGTCATCTCGAAAGAGTGTGAGACAGAAATGACGTAGTAGGTTGTTTTTATAGTTTTTTATCTTTCAACAATTGGCTGAAGGGGACGTGTAAATGACAGGACCTCCTTCTTGACCCCAAGGGTGAAACAATTGGGCACGAAATCTCAAATAGTCAGGAGTGGTGGGTTTTAAGTCGATGAGTAAATACTCGTGAGGGGTTTGAGTGGCATCGTCGTACGCATAATTGAGCCAAGAAGCACCTAACTGTTTGGCTAACACTTGTACTTGAGATTTGTCTCTGAGGCTTTTAAACAAGACCACGTAATGGGCGTTCAGACTAATGGTCCGATGGGCTTTACTTTGTTGAAATAAATTTTGAGTAATGTAGACTAGCATTACGATGGTGTCCTTTTCGTGTAAACCAAAGTTTAATTTCTTCTTCGTCTTCTCCTAACATGTCATCAAAAATAACCAAATGGGTTTGACTCACGTCAGACACGATTCCATCGTCTTCGCGAGGGATGCCTTCTACAAATGAAATGGTTTCTCCTTGACTTTCTTTCAATAACGTGTAAGACGGTTGCCACTCTTTGTAACACCACACGATACGTTGAGGTGGACGATCAAACAAATCAGCTTTGTGTTCGATCAAACGTTTGACAAATTCGGTTTTACCTGAACCACTCGGTCCAGCAATCAACATGTTAAATGGATGGCGCAGATACAAAGCATTCCAATTTGACGATCTAACTTTTCGTCAATCACTTTAACCACAGAAGAGGAGGTAGACGAGGCAGACGAGGCAGAAGAAGAAGATGATGTAGCCATGACTGAGGTAGGAAGATTTTTGAGAAGAAGACAAAAGACTCAAGACATTTTATACGTTTCATACACGTTTATTTATTTTTTTTTTAAAAAAAACCCCAACACAACAAACATAAACATTCTTTTTTTACAAGTCATGAAGGACAAAAATGCAGACCGAAAAAATGGTCAGGTACAAGATTAAGGCTACCACTAAAAGAATGAAAGTTCTGTATAAACAAGTCAATGCACAACATTCTGGTGCGCTAGGAATGGAAGGCCCATGCACTGGTGGTAGTATTCTTCTGGTCTCTGTGGTGGTGGTAGAAGAATGAAATGTCTCTGACGGTAAGAAGGGGGTGTGTTCCTCAGAGGGTTGTATTTGGACGACGACAACGGTGTGGTCTTTCTCTGCTGTGTCAGGTTCTTCTTCCAGGATGGTTTCTAAGGTCATTTTTTTGTGTGACTTAGGTTCCCATTTCACTTTTGGACACTTAGTGGTGACGGGCCAGATCTTTGGCAAACTGTGGTACTTCTTGTAGCCAAACATCGAAACCAACACTTTTCCAGTCACGTACATCTTTCCAACCGGTAAGTTGTTGGTGCATCCAACTAACAAGGCACACTTCTTCAAACGTGTCAAGGCAAGATAAATTTTGACTTCTTCACACGGAGGTACCCCACTTGTGATGTTCATCACCACTCTCAACACTTTGAGTATAATTTGTCTTTCGTGTACCGATAAAGCATGAATGCTCATGTTGTTGTTTGTTTTTTTTGATGATTTATCAAAATAGTCCAAAACAACCACGGGTCCTCCAAAATAATCCAAGGCAAACACTTGTCCTCAAAAATACTCCACAACGAATGTCCTGGAAAACGAAATCCAAGAAAGGTAGTCACTAAGACACACACTGCATAGCGTCGAAAATTTAATGGTAACAGTTCTTGTATCAAGTCTTTATAATCCTCTAAGGTCTGAACACGATCGTTGACTTCCTTCCACGGAATACGTTTCACAAGTGAAGACCACAGATCAGGCATGGTGAGCTTTTATAGGGTGAGGTTCCTAAGGTGGGTATCTTTGGTGGTGGGTTTTTATATCCAGGTTCTTTTGTGATAGACTATTACCGGGATTCTACAATGAAAGGTTTTCTGCAGAATCGTTCTTCTGACAGTTTGGAAGTAAGCATAAATTAAAAATCGAGAAATGACTATGAGTTTGCGTTTCACTTGGATCTTGACAAACTCTCGGTAAATGCGCGTTCGCCCCACCACAATAGCCCGAGCCAAGCACATCTGGTCTTGAGTATTGTCGATTTGGACGACACTGCGTTTGGTACTTCGAATATCGTCCACCAGTAACGGTTTCCTACTTCGTCCACTTCCTCAAGGAGGGGAAACGCGAGTCAAGTAAAGTGTGGCCTTTCCATCGGTGATGGTAAACTTGTCGTTCGATTGTTGCACATGTTCTATTTTGGACATGACTTTGTCTGGCGTTAATCTTGCCGGGGTGCTGAACTCAATCCAAACGGGACTCTTCAAGTTGTCATGATGGATGGCCAGTCTCAAGCGATCATCTTCTTTGGCTCCACATTGCCGTTTCAAGTTCTGTAACACAGAACTCCACAAATCGCTAATGAACCCCGCCGCTTTCTCGGGAGGTACTTCGGACTTGAAGTCTTTGAAGTGAACCGTATGAGTGTAGGCAGTGGTTCTAAATTTTCGAGAGGTAATTTTTTGACTCTCTCGAATCCGATAGTAATTTTCAGGAGGAGCCAAGGTACTAGATTGTGTTTCTTGGTCTGGGGTTCTGGTGTTGGTAGTAGTGGTGGTGGGTTTTGTTTTGGGTGGTTTTGAAGATGGTAAGGTTTTAGGTTCACTCATCTCGTCTTCGAAGTCACTGGCATGGACTTGAGCTAGTAGTTCATCTAATGGTGTTTAAGGTGGCACGGAAAATTGTCGTCGTGGCCTCTTTGTTTCTTGTTGTTCTGGCTTCTCGTGGTTTGGGCGTGATCTTTTCATCTTGAAGTTTACTCTGAATCTGATTCAGTTTCACCCAGGGAACCTATATATATATATATATATATATATATATATATATATATATATATATATATATATATATATATAGACCTTCTTACCTTCAGAATCACTAGTCGTGATTGAACTTTCAAACTGTGAAGATGGAAAAGTACTGTGCTCGAGATAAAAGTCAAGATACTGGAATTGAATTGAATAAGTATGTTCATAAGGTGTATGATAATTATGCTGCTGACATACTTTGTAATGTCTATCATATGAAGTATGGAAGGAAAGTCAAAGGAAATTTGAATTCATTTGGATTGATAAAGATTAAGGTTACTGGTAAGGAAGGAAAGAGGAAGAAACATACAAATCGAGGGAGATTTGTCTTTGAAGCGGTGAATGGAGTGGATCTACAAAGACAGAGTGAAGTGGTACATCTCAATGATGTACTTGATGATGATAGAATAGAAAATCTTCAAGTGATGACTGCTAGTGAACGAACATGTTTGCATAAACATGTGAAGAATGATAAAGAAAAAAGGAGAGTTAATTTTGGAAGTGATAGATGTGTGTTGTGCCAGTTTGTTGGTGAGACAGAGGAAAGAAGATCTGAAAGTATGAGAAACGCTATTCAATATTTTGATTGTCATACAGGAAGTATCCACTTTTGCTGTACTGGAATTTGTAAGTCGGTCTTTTCGAAGAAGTTCCAGAAAAGATTTCAACCTAGATGGGAAGAGCCAGAGAAGAAGAGTCAAGGAACTAGTGGATTTGTGAGACCTGTGAAATTAACTGACTTGAATTCAGGATTATATAGTCGGATGGATTCCATTTGTGATGTGGCAAGGTGTTTTGGATTGGATCATAGTAAAGTTTACAGGATTTGTCAAAAAAGGCAGTGGATTCGAGATGATAATGGACATTTTATTAAGTTGGAGTTTATCAATGAGAGTCCAGAAGAAAGTTATGAGAGAATTGTAGACAAGAATCTTCCTGAAGTGTCAGAACAATAAGAGAATGAAATGGTAAATATGGAAGTGTACTGAACTGTATTGGACTTATATGAAATTGTTTATTACCACGAGTAAAATAATGTATATACATTGAATAAAATATAATTATTATTATTGATGTATATCTCTGAATGGTGTTGTGTGGTTTGTTTTTTTACCCACCAAACCAAAAAAACCCTTTCCCTTGTATATTTGTGGTGTGTGTTTTGATATAAAAAAATTTAAAAAGTTAAAAAATGACTTGTGTGGTGTGTGTAAGTTTGAATTTGATATATAAAAAAAATTTGTAAAAAGTAAAAAAAATGGATAGTGTGGTGCGTGTTTTGATATAAACAAAATTTAAAAAATAAAAAAATGGTTGTGTAGTGTGTGTAAGTTTTGTATTTGATATAAAAAATGTTTAAAAAAATGGATTGTATATTTGTGGTATGTGTAAGTTTTGTGTTTGATATAAAAAAAAAAATTTTTTAAATGGATTGTATATTTGTAGTGTGTGTTTTGATATAAAAAAAAAATTAGAAAAGTATAAAAAAAAAATGGTTGTGTGGTGTGTGTGTTTTGATAAAAAAAAATAAAAAAAATAAAAAAAATGGATGGTGTATATGTTGGATAGTATGTTGGCATGATTTCATCCCTTTGTCATACCCTTTCGTCTGATAACAGGTTTTTGGGGTTTTTAGTCAGCACACAAGGCATTTGGGATAGTGTGTTAGGTTTGGGTTTGGGTTTTGGGTTTATTTGAGTTTGTATATAAAAAAATATAAAATAACAAAAAAAATTTAAAATGAGTTACGAAATTTTAGTACTATTTTTTGTCAGTCAATTTCTTCCATTTTTTTTCAGGATTATTTTCAGTCTCCGCTAACGTCCGGTACAATTTCGGAAGTTTAGTGTTACTTTTAGTCTCAGTCAATTTTTTCCATTTTTTTTTCCGGATTATTTTCAGTCTCCGCTAACGTCCGGTACGATTTCGGAATTTTAGTGTTACTTTTAGTCTAGGCCATTATAATCTAATGTTCCGGATTTTTTCTAGTCAACGCCAAAGTCCGTGACGGTTCCCGAAGTTTAATACAACTTTTAGTCACGTCCATTTTAGTGTTATTATGAGTTGGTTCCCTTGATCAAAGCTATTTATAACATAGGTATAATATATGCAAATTTACTGACACCTCCAACATGATCTGAGGTATAGGTAATGCTTTATATATAACTCTAGGCTATATAGGTATAGCCACACAGACGTACATGACGAGATTCGTCGCACACGTCTATAATTCAAATTCAGTCAGGTATAGCCACTAGGCAGAAGGTTATTTTCCAATTATTGCCTACCATTCTTACCGCCATGTTAATTTCCCGTATGAGGCCATAGAGACCCACAATGTTAATTTCCCATTGAGGCCATAGAGGCCCATAATGTTAATTTTCCATTGAGGCCATAGAGGCCCCCGCATGTTCATTTCTCGTAGAGTACCCGTTTGAGACCATAGAGGCCCCCGCATGTTAATTTCCCACAGGATAGTGGAGGAGAAGGAGAATAGGAAGCCTATCCAGCCTCATCCGATGATGGAGGAGGAAGATCACAGGATAGTGGAGGAGAAGGAGGAGAAGAAGGAAGAAAATTGGGAACCAGAAGCGGTCCATCCGCCATTTATCCTGAAGAAGCGCTGTAGGAGGAGTCTAGACTCCTGGAGGAGGAGGAGCTGTCCCGCTTGTCGGACCAGACCTGGGAGGTCTTTAGGGCCACCCATTTTTCAAGAAAGATTAATTATTCCCACACCCCGTATGTAGTGACCCCCGCTATGATAAATTCCCGTACGTACCCAGAGAGACCCCGCCACGTTAAACTCCCGTACGTAGCCAGAGTGCCCCCCCCCCATGTTAAACTCTCGTACGTAGCCATAGTGCCCTCGCCATGTTAAACTCCCGTACGTAGCTGTAGCGCCCCCCATGTAGCTATTTACCCCCCGTCTACTACTAACATGTCACTTTGGGATCTATGGAAAATTAGCACTATGACCCCATAG
This sequence comes from Margaritifera margaritifera, assembly GCA_029931535.1. Taxonomy (NCBI): domain Eukaryota; kingdom Metazoa; phylum Mollusca; class Bivalvia; order Unionida; family Margaritiferidae; genus Margaritifera; species Margaritifera margaritifera. The sequence continues at coordinate 819,539 of JAQPZY010001489.1, read as the reverse complement.
TGTCGCTTTTGGGGGAAATTATGGGGTCTAACGGGAAATTAGAATTATGACACTGTTACGCACTTCTTGTAACAGGTGTACGATTTTGTTGGTTATCGTGATCTAGAGGATAATCGACCTCGGTGTTATTGCCGAATCGAGTAAATAATAAAATAAAATATGAAACTTTATAGATGGGAAATAATAGAGATCTGAGCACAGATATAGAATAGAATAACACGGGTCCCCGTATATGAAATATAACAATTTAATCAATTACATAAAACAAAATGAAACTTGTACATGACATTTGAAAGATACACTTCTTGTAGAAATCAATTATCGAATTTCAACACAAATGTAATTAGCCTATCTGTTTATTAGGGGTGAAACGATTAATCGATATATCGATGTATCGATACTTTTTCCATATCGATTCCCATATCGATATAAGAGGGGAAGAATCGATACAAAACGATACTTACTCTATGTAAGTTACTTTAATCTTCAGCAGTCGTGAATAATTATTAGTCATTTGCCTTTTCATTCTTTAAATTGAGAATTCATCTGAGACAGCCGTAGCAAGTACATGCACTTATTTCTGTCAGTAAAAAATAAAAGCATTTGACAACACCCACTCGCCTTCTACAAATTAACACAAGGTGACTAACTCATGTGGTTCTAAATCTGCCCCCTTCTCCCGCCCCAATTCCATCCTAATTAGTTTATCTCGTCTGCATCTTCAGCCACTGATAACATATATCAACGGAAAGAAGACATTGCAGATTTCTTCCCTATGTATGATTTAAGCACTTTACTGATCATTTAATAACCACTTTTACGCGAAATTTATCTGTTGCATCGCATCTTGTCTACTTGGATCGAATTAAAGGCTACACATCCGGTGTGTCACGCAGTGTTACTTGCAATTCTGATTAGTGGTTATTGTTTGTTCAAGTCCAGGGTAAAACAATAAGCACCAATCATAACTAACTGTAGCGTGTTCACTGTGTGACATACCGGAAATATTGGCATCCAAAACTCTATCCAAATGGATACAAAGCAACATAGAAACTTCACACAAAAGTGACTATTAAATGATATGTGTAAAGTACTTAAATCGTACATGGGGAATAAGTTTGGAATATATCCTTTTACGTTGATATATGTAATCAGCGACCGAACCTGCCTATGGGATAAAAGAAAAAGAAAAACAAAACACAAAAAAACAACACAAAATCAACAAGAAGGCAGATTCCAAACCGCACGAGTTATAGCCACCTCGTCAATTTGTAGAAAGAGAGTGGTTGTTGTCAATAATTTCCTTTTTCACTGACAGAAACAAATGCCTGTGGCCGCGGCAGTTGATTTGCATCTACAGGAAGTACAATGTGAAGGATTTGTCTATTAGTCATCTCCGCTCCCACACTCGGACTTATTCTAGATGAGAATTTCCTTACAGGAAATTGCACTGTTTCTTCTGTTTTGAAGATAACACCGTAATCTCTTCAAAATTTAAGTGAAGACATGAAACTGGCAATAAGATGTTTTAAAAACATTCATTCAATGTAAAACAAAGGGCATGGTGACCATGATGAGTAATACATATGATTGAATATAGCAGCCTGAAATGGCCTAAAAGGGTGAATAAAAATAACTAACAGCTATTCTGTTTAGAAGTATTTTTTTTAAAAATCATGTAAAGGATGAGAATGGCATATGAACAGATGATAAGTCTATGTTTGTTTGTAATCTCTATACTGGAAATACACCCAATATGTCAACACATAAAAAAATGGCACCACCCTACCATTGACAGACATTCTAAAGATGAAAGACCATCAAGTTGATATGTGTATCGATAATGTATCGTATCGTAGGCTGTGTATCGAGAATCGTATCGATGCGTGGCAGAGGTGTATCGTTTCACCCCTACTGTTTATATCGATAAGACTCAGTTCATCATGGAATCGAGTGAACAATCGAATCAAATGCCCAGCATTTCTGCATAGCCTTGTTGTTGCTGGTCAATCCCAATTCAACGTTGCTGACAGGTCAGGATTGATGTTCTCCCTTTTTATTTCCCTCCCTCTCTCTTTTATCCAGTCTCTTTCGGTCATCAAACTTAGTATGGGATGTCTCCTTTCTCTACCCTCTAAGTGTATACGTATACGGGTATGGATGGATAGGTAGGTAGGTGGAGCTATCTTTCCTTTGTGCTTTCGAGACTCACTCGCTTCTAGCGCCAGAATCGTGTCCCTCAACTTCCAGACACCTGTCCCTTGAACAATTGCTTATATGAGAGAATTTCGCCTTATTCTGCTCGGAGTCAAGACGCTTCCGGCTTTTCGCAGGAAAACTTGGACTGACTAACTTTTGCGATGTGGAATATTTAAAACATGAAATTTCGTCTGGGAAACACACCCCTTATTTAGCGTAGCCAATCAGGATTAAACATATACCGCCATTTATAAATACACGCCCATCGTGGTTAGCATAACCCTCTAGATTTCGCGCGCTACTTAAATAACCGATTCTGGAAAATTTCAAAAGATGACAGTACTTCCGGCGGTTTCAAAAATAGTCTCTGCATCCTCTCAACTTTGACATTTTCGATACCTAGACCCCAAATTAACATAGCCTTTACATCTGTCCGACCGTTATACAACGAAGAATCAATCGCGCCCAAAACAGGGACATTAAAACCATCGTAGTCTAGCGATTTATTTAACACGGTACCTTTCCTCATAAATCTGATTAATTGTTACGTGCCACACTGACCACGGCAATAATGCGCGCTACGAAATACATCGACAGAAATTTGCACCCTTACAGACCCCTTAGTATTGCTTTTTGGGAATATGGGGGTCAAGAGAATATAGAAAAGTATAGGATCTAACGGTAAATGTAATGCTAAAACTATACTTATTGACCAATACTCAGTAGCCTACTATCCATTAGCCCTCAGCTATACTATCCAATACCACTATACCTACTAACCCACACGCCGTTTTGACTGACCAACACTCTTAGTTACTCATCAACACCGGGTAGGGGTAGGATGTAAAAGAAACGGGTATAAAAAATAAAATCTAAAGATCTAATAAAAAAAAATTAACTTCACTAACCCCTTACCTTTCTATTATCCCCTTATGAACAAAAGACAATACTATCTAACACCCCGAAACTACCCTCATAATCACTACACCCCTAGCAATAGTATCACACATGTAGTGAAATAAGAAAAAAGGGTATGAATGCTAACACATAGACAAGCATACTTATACACCATCATATTTTTAAACAAAACAAATAACCCCCACCCACCCCACATACCATCCTCCAAGATAGAGCGAAGAAGAAACGCGCACTTAAGGACAGGCATTACCTTGCTTTTAAAATCCAGCACACAAATATTTCCATTGTTATAATTCCTGTATGGAGCCAACTAGATTTCACTAAACTGCTACCCAGTGTAGCTTTTGTAAAAAAAAATTCTTACCAAAATATCCAAAGATTGACAGGGATAGAAAGTAAAATTTTCTGTTCAAGGTTCAAAACGGCCAAACTAAATACTGCAGTCGTAGATTTAGTTCTTTCATTAAAACGGCTACACTGTTTGTTTGTTTGATAAATATATTGGAAGTAATTGTAGTCCAATGCTAATGCTTTTATGAGGCAGATTTGTTTCTTCAGTCAGTTTATTACAAAATGACTATTTTTTCTATCCTTGGTTTAGGATACTAACAGACTATTGCAACCCCAAAAAATTCATCATTTGTATTGTAAACAAACAAACAAGCAAACAAACAACAACAAAAACAACAAACGCAGTCAAACAAAATTAAAAACTGGAAAAGAGATACTAGTCAAATGACTGCTACATTTAAATAATAAAAGAGAAACAACAAAGCAAAATAAATGCATCCATTATTCTGCTGTTACTTCTGCTGTAATGGGTTCTTGCTTTTGAAATTTCCTCCTTTTTCTCTGTTTTCACTTTCTTGGAACACTCTGTAGAGCAATGTCCTTTTTCTTGACAATAATAACAGGTAACTTTATGTTTATCTCTCTTTTCTCCCGTCTTAGGGGTTTCTTTTCTTTTCTTTGACATTGTGGACATTCTGGAGTATAATGTCTTTTCTCTTGACAGACATAACACATATCTTGACTTTTACCATGACAGAAGTAGTCTGGAGTTCCTCTAGAAGTCTTGTTGGAAGTATATTTTGGAATGACTCTTTGTAAATCTCTGATCAGAAGTGTCATCTGTTCTGGGTCTTCCATCGTCACAGATTTGAAACTGCATGAGTGTATTCTCTTAGACAGTGGTGGTCTCTATGCTGGCAGAAGTCGTGGCATGGCAAGTCATATAACGTGTTCGCAGAAAAGTCTTGTCACAAAACATAAATAAAATAAATACTTTCTGTTTTCAGGATTGTTCAACCTCTGTCTTTTCTGAGCATTCAGAGACATTTGTTCATAATTATGTCCCGGAGTAAATAGAGATATGTTTCTTTACGTTTCACTTGAATCTGTACAAAGTCTATGTGCCGTGGGATGCGTCGCTAGTAGTGGATGTACTGAGAGTAATGGACCATACATACATTTAAATATAGCACTATATTTTTACCCCTGAGCCTCTATTATCAAACACGCCGTTTGCAGTGACCATCATCCCGTGATCTAGTATTCAGCACCCGGTTATCTACTATCCAATACCCAGGGATCTACAATCCATCACCGTTTGGAGTAACTAGCCCCCAGTGAGCTACTATCCAACACCCCGCATTTAATATCCAACACGCCATTTGGAGTGACCATCACCCAGTTATTGGGAAATCCTATGCTATAAATGTCCATAGGTTTAACATGTATGGATCTATATGGCCTCTAACAGGAATTTCCATTATGACGTTTTATAGCCTCTAATGGAAATAACATTACGCAATAGGTTTAACATATGTGGGTTGATATGGCTTCTAATATGAATTTAACATCAGGCCTTTAGTCCATATGTTTAAAATTATGGTTCTTTACGGCGTTAAGGAAAAACATAATGTGAAAAACATCCATATGTTTAAGATACACTTTGGCTGACAATTATCCAGTTATCTACTATCCATCACTCAGTGATCTACTATCCAACACCCACACGATACCATCAACACGCCATTTAATGACCAACGGACAGTTATCGACAATCCAACAACAAGTTATCTATTACTCAACACACCGTTTGGAGTGATCATCACCGAGTTATCTATGTTGAGGTTGAAATCGAGACAAGAAAATCCATGTCTCGGGATTGAAGTGTAAATATTCTGTTAATTATAGGTTTCAGCTGGGTCAAAGAGAAAAAAAGTCTTATTTAAGTAGAATAAGAGGTATATATGGGGCCATTTGAATCTCTATAGCGCTTATGGAAATTTAACAATAGCCTTTAGATCACTATTGAGCTTTGGAAATTAACACTGAGATTCACTTTGAGCCATAGTGGGAATTTTACGTAGATATACTGACTAGCACCACCAGTAAAAGTCAGTGTTTTCACTAAAATGTGTGCTACTGGAACAGTAAATTTTGTTCTCTGATGTATTTTGAAATTTCATTGTGATTTCCGTTCAAGAGAATATACCAACCCCACCCCCCCCACCCCCCAAAAAAAACAAAAATGGTGTCTCTATATCTTGATTTGAATTGTTTAAAGTATGAATAAGTTATTCCAGCGCGCACACACACACACACACACTTTATAATGGATGCATTTATTTTGTTTTGTTGTTTTTATTTTAGTATTCAAATGTAGCGGTCCTTTGAGTAGTATCTCTTTTCGAAGAGATCTAGGTGGACTCTATCAAGGGTCGTTGGGTATCTAGCAAAATTATGGACTTGACAACATTAGCTGTAACTGTCTTACACCTTTTCCACAACCCAGTTGACGTAGTGATGGTAATTGTTGCCTGCCCTGCCCACCGTGTGTGTGTGTGAGAGAGAGAGAGAGAGAGAGAGAGAGAGAGAGAGAGAGAGAGAGAGAGAGAGAGAGAGAGCTAACAGTTTTTAAAAATTCTATTTTTAAAAAGTACAAAGACTCCCTTTAAGATGCATTGTTTTGCTGTTTTTAAACTCTAACAGAATACTCTCTCTCTCTCTCTCTCTCTCTCTCTCTCTCTCTCTCTCTCTCTCTCTCTCTCTTACTCTCACTCACTCTCTCTCTCTCTCTCTCTCTCTCTCTCTCTCTCTCTCTCTCTCAGAAAGCCAAGGTCTAGTCAATGTGTGTATCAAGCGACAATAGGTAACGAGGACAACAAAAAGTAAATTTATAACAAACAATACAATACTGATGAATGAAAACTTTCCCTGACTTAACACTGAATATATCTTAAATATCTTTAAATAAAATTTGCTGACAGCATTACATCTAGAACTGGAAAACAGAAGGAATACAGTATTACAGGTGTTTCCACGCAATTCAATAGAATTCCCAATAGTGTGTGGACAATATTGTGTGTATTTTCTTCATGAACGCAGTCTTGGATTCCTATTGAAACATGTACTGACGCAAACGGAGAACTCATTCCACTTAATATTTGTTTTAAAAAAACGAATAACAGTCAAAGAAGAAAAAAAATTGGACATTTTTATGAGATGTTTTCAATTTTATTGTGATTCTTATTCATGAGAATGTACCAAAGAAGTAGATGTCTCTATGTCTTGATTTGTCTGTTTCTTTGTTTCATTTGTTTGTTTGTTTGGGGTTTTTTTTCGCGGATAAGATATTCACACACACACACGCACACACACACACACATTTTTAATGAGGGATTTACTTTTTGTTTAATTTGAAAAGCATTTGAGTAGCATCTCACTTTAAGAGATCTGGACAGGCTCTAAAAATGGTCTCTTAAGTGTGTGCCTGTTCTTTTTCTCCATCCTGTCGTCAGAGATTTACATACAGGCATTCGAAAATATACTTGCAACATGTGATGGGTAAAATCTCTCCTGTATCTCTCTAATATTGCTAATGTTTTACGGATTATGAGGGTGGTACGGGTATGTTAGGTTCGTTTAAAATGGAATGGTGGGGGGGGGGGGTAGGGTTACTTTGTTAATAAGGGAATAATATGTAGGCAAGGGGATAGGGAAGTTAATTGTTGTGTTTATAAGGAATGTAAACTATATTTTTGTATACCCCTTTCTTTTACATCCTACCCCTACCCTGTATTGATGAGTAACTGTGAGTGTTGGTCAGTCACAAATGCGTGTGGGTTAGTAGTTGTACTGGTATTGGATAGTGGGGGGGGGGGGCATGGATAGTAGACTACTATGTATTGGTCAGTAAGTGTAGTTGTAATATTACATGTCCCGTTAGACCCATAATTTTCTATATTCCCTTCACCCCCTATTCCGAAAAGCGACACTATGGTGTTATAATGCTGATTTCCCGTTACATACGTTCCCAATAATATTCACATTAGATTTACCGTAAGAAGCTAAACAGACCCACAATATTATACCTATGGACATTATTTTTAACATACAATTTCCCGTTAGAGGACAGACAGACCCATACTGTTAAATCTATTGACATTTTTAACATAGGATTTCCCATTAAAGGTCAAACAGACCCATAATGTTACAATGTTACATAATATTCAACCTATTGACATTTTGAATTTAGGATTTCTCATCTTGTCCCTATAACTTGACTCCTGTTTTACCCCCAAAGTGCCATCCTATATTACTTATCAGGCTTTTTGTTTTCCTTGGGATGGGTTTGGGGGGGGGGGCGGGGGGAGAGTTTTTCGACACAGTAGCACGTTGCAGGTTATATCGTGCTGAGGCAAGCAGAGTAGATTGCTGTACTCATAGACACACACCACGGTATCCGATCCGGCTGAACCGATGATGGGCATCGAATTCGTGCGAGCCTCACGGCATACTCAATGAGCTACCACGGCTCCCTCCATGTATATTGAATCACCGATAGGTCTAGCAATATTGTGAATATTGTGCTATTAGCAGCAGTGGCATCTTTAAATAGTTTGATTTACTTTTGGAATTATTTTGGCTTTTGTGATTCATTTTAATTACTCGACGATAATATTTATTTTGAAATATTATGAATTGTAATGGGAGGTATTGTGTTGCATTGTATTCATTCTCTCCTTTCATATCTGTCTGGTACAACTGTCATACCTTATCTTGTTTCAGTCATTTCCTCCTCATGACATTGACTTAAATACGCCTCTTTTTCATTTTTATAAAGTTTCCTTTCGATAAAGAAGTGGTCCTTAAGTTAGAAGGAAAATGTCGGTGAATGGCACATTAAGTTAAGAAACGTGATACGTAGCTTACAAGTACAGAAGTTGAAAATGGACAGTAATCTTAACGCATATACGGCATTGTACATGCATAACAATAAAAAGTTTTATATTAAATGGAGTATGCTTTTACAAACTACAGTTCATGTCAATAAACTGGTTTATCTGTAATACAGACGTTCGTGTAAAATACGGGATGAACTAAGGCGTTAGAAGTTGCGCGTTGATGTTCATTTCTAACGCGTTACTTTGGACCCAAAAACTAACGCGTATTTTACCTTAGAAAAGCTAAACTAACGTGTTAGAATGCATATGATAGAATTCACAAAAAGTCGTTTGCAATGCGTTAGACCGTCGAATTTGAAATGATCGGGATATCCTATCCTGAATCTTTTTTACGTATGAAGTGCAGTGTGCACATATGTGCCCTTAACTAACACACTGCGGCTGATTCAAGTGGGCGTTATTCGTTTTAACCATATATACAGCACTATCAAGATTATGCAAAAAACTTTCTTTAAATTGAGAAAGAAAGATTAGAAAGAAAGATAGGAAAGAACATTGCAACATGTACTTTCAAGTGAAAAATTCTTTCATGGCAATATCCAGAAAATGTCAGGAAAATGTTATTAATACCCATTAAGAGATTGATATTTGCCTAACTTTTTCATTCTAAGATGTGAATTTATTGACTGTACACCAATTAGTTCAATTTGTTTAAGGGGGCATTTCACACGTGTAAACGAAACACATAGACACCTGTACAGTTGTACTGTTTATATGACCTGTCAGTGGGAAATGTGATTACTAAAGCGAAGGTAAGGCCTCATCCTTATCAGAATATCTGATAAGTAAAGCTGAGCCAGATGTAATCAATACATGACTGTTTTGATAAAGGCCCTGCCGTCTTATTGACAAAGAATGTTTTAAATTTAGTAAATTCTTCTGTGGCTGATCTGTACCACATACTTTGATTGCGCAGACAAAGAATGCTTGGTAAAGATTACCTGTGATGAACTTTATAATTAAACTCTGTTTTGTGAGACCTTAATGTGCATACCTAATTTGATCGATGAAACTACACATGACCATCAGGCGTCAGATTGAACGTAATCACTCCGGTGCAAGAGTTTGAAAATACTCCCTGGCTTTAATTAGACAGCGTCCCAAGCCACTAGCGCCAATCCGCTACGCTCATTTATCACCCGTGGCTGCCAAGCGGAACATCGCTCGGCCATTTCCGTTAAGTTGAGAAATAAACTCAGATGTAGTTGTAGGAATACACATACGTTTGATTGGTTTGGTGATTCTCCTCCGGCGGAGTGCACCACATATGTTGCGACAGAAAATGCCAACGATGTTACCGTTGTCTCCATCCGCGGCCATATTGTGCCATGTGAACAAAAGTAGTTTCGAATAATGTTCTCAATGGCGGCGAAATATATAATCGAACAATCGGAACATCCTCAACCTTTTCCGTGGAGACTAGAAGGAAAAATCGGTCGAAATTCGCCGCCGTTCGCAAGTAAACTATCCGTTTAGGGAAATTTGATTAGTGTATTTCCTACTGAAATATTTTGTCAATAAATATATAAGGCCTTTCAGCTTTATTGTCAAAATATTTATCTATTTGGAGTATCTCGGATTTTTTGTTAAATTTAAAAGGAGGAAAAAAAATCCCCAAAGAGAAAACAGCCAGACACACGTTATATTAAAGGAATACGCACACACATACATATGACAAACAATAATACTTTTGCAAATATACCGGATATTTGCAGATATGCACGCTGCCATAACCAGATTTAAAAATGGTGACCCACTATGGTTAGCGCCAGAGCTTACGGAACAAAAATGTGCAAAAACAAGGTTGGCACTCTAAATTTGTTCTAGTCACTATGACAAGGTTTGTGACAGGGGGAGTGTGGAGGGACATTGGTTCTATGAAGGTCCTAGGCCCATGTCACCATTAATTAAATTTGGTATGGTAGAGTTTCTTACTATTAAATATATGTAGACAATGTTTGCCCTAGGATCTTGCTGGAACCAATGTCCCTTCACACTACTTTTGTCACAAACGTTGCCATTGTAAACAAGCTGATCTCGAGAACTTTGAAATATTTGCACCCTAGCTGTTATTGTCTGTATCACCTATAAAGATTACTCATAACAGCGAGTAGTTAGATAATGGGAAGATTCTAGCTCACATGACCCATGACCTTTACCTTAACCTTTTAGCTTCACCCCTAACCTCTGACCGTCACCCTAGGCCACCAGCTCAACGTTGTTTGATAAATTTTCGAAGACCATTGAGGGCCAATGGATAACCCAAAACCGAAAAATTGTTGACCCTAAAGTCAAGACCCATTTCTTGCCGTTTGACCAGTGTTTCAAAACTTTTCTCATAAATTTCTCAACAGCCTAATTTTATCTCAGGAAAAAATTCCCAAGTACTCGTCCCTGGGACGAGTGAGTTGCAAGTGTTACTCGTCCCTGTCCTCATTATACTCAACACAGTTCACTTCTCCACTATACTGCTTACGCTTTTACTAAAGAATCACATTGATAGTAAAATGGGGAAAATATTATGTTCATAATTATACATAGCTCATTAGATAAGCAAATAATAAGACACAATGTTTTAGCCCTTGATTTCTTAGTGATATTTGTGTTCCAAGTGAAACCTCTCAGTAATCTAGATGTCATAGTTTTCCTTGTCAACGAGCTTAATCTAGATGTCATAGTTTTCCTTGTCAACGAGCTATCATACATCTTTATGACTTGGATATGGGAGAAGTTAAGAGACAGAGAATGTCAAAATTTTAAGATTTTCGTCTGGTCAGACATTGTTACGCTTGCCCCAGATCACCAGTATTTTCAAGACTGTGCAGCTTTATGAATACATTGTCAGGCCGAAGTAAAGACGCCAGCAGATATTTATATAAGTATGTAATTACATGTCATAAGAAAAATGTCAGTAACCTGCGTTTGAAAGAAAAATTCCAACCGTCTCAATTACCATCAACTTTTGTACTAAATGATTCATTTTGGTCAGACCTCCATTCTAGACATCTGCAAACGGGCGCCATAAAAAGGAAGATTGCTGATTAGCCAAAAAGAATTGGAACATTTCTAGGTTATTACCCCAACTAGATTTCGACCATTCAGCCGTTGTCCCGACAGTATCTGCTTTATAAATAGATTACAACAGCATGCATTGTGTGAAAGTTGGTGGGAATCGGCTGAGACAGTTTAAATACTCATTTAAAATGAAAGTTGGCAATATTTTTCTTGTGAAAAGTTAGTACATAGTTATAGAAATATCTACTGGCATGTTCACTTTGGCATGACATTGTATCATTAAAGCTTCAGTCTTGAAAATACCGGTTACCTGGGGCAACTGTAACATTGTCTGACCAGATAGAAAATATCAAACATTTTGACATTCTCTGTCTCTTAGCTTCTAAGAGATCAGATACAAAAATGTGTGATAGCTCGTTGAAAGGGAATCTTTCGCCGCATCAAAATGACGCCTAAATTACTGAAAAGTGTAACTGTAAATTCGAACACCATTAAGAAATCTAGGTCTTGGTGTGAAACTGCAACATAATATGTTTACAATATTTACCCATTTTAGTATCAAGCTTAAATCGGGTAACTGTGTAAAAGAAAACATTGTAGTTTCCTTTGTGACATGTTCTGGACTAACAACAAGTAGTCAAATTAGACACAGGCTATTTATAACTGACACACGCCAAACGTTAAGCGATGTTGACCTTCGAAGCTTGTTAAGGGTAGAAAATGCACTCAGATTTATTCTCAAGGTGCGAATCTGCATCCACTCGGTCCAGGGACCAGTACATAATAAAGTTTTACTCAGCCCAAATAATTTTCACCCGGTCAGGACGAGAGGACGAGTTGTTATCCTGAGGCCAGAATCTCCAAACTGTAAGCCACGCCAATCCTACCTTTTTTTTTTTTTTGGTTGCAAAAACTCCAGGCCACTGTTTTAATGCCGCCGGCCCAACCCAAAAAAATGATTAATTATTCGACCACCATTCAAAGACACCGGTAGATACGGTATACATGTAAGCACTTCAAGGTCATTGTACAAGTAATATCTATGTGACAAAACGAAGATATTTCTAGACGCGCTTAAATACATTTCGTCTGTTCTTACACTACAGAGCCTGTATACTCCATAAATTAATTGGCGTATTTCGTTTGTCTGTCTTCTTGTGATATGACTTCTCAATGCGTTTTAGAACAAAGATCAGATGAAGAAAATAGATCAATATGTGACCAGGTATAATACGATTTACTTAGCAGATACATCTAGCTTGTATAAAGTGTGATGTCAGAGCTTCTTCACTTTCTTCACTCAGACTTTAGAGCACAGAATATGTTGACTCGTTTATCGTCTGTCTGTCTATCTGTTTGTCTCCGTAATAAATGTTTGTATTGTATACAATTATTTCTTAATAAAATCTATTCAAACATGTTTTAAAGCTTTCATATATATATATATATATATATATATATATATATATATATATATATATATATATAATTAATTAATTAATAATAACTACTTTACAGCTTATTAAAATAAATAACTTTAATTCTTTAGTCTTTGCTGTAATTAATTAATGACATAGTAGTCTATTTACACCCGCCAAGAACAGTATTTGAGATATCTATACTATGACACCAAAAGTCCAGTTGCTTTTATAAATATTAATCAATTGTGGGGGCAAATTAAACTGAATAACAAGAATAAAGATTGGTTGGCAAAACAGTCTAGCTGTTCATTATATAAGCAAACCAGAAAAGAGTTGTTTAGTGCCGTTTTGAAGAGTACATGTAAGCCAGTCAGACGGTTAGTACTTGGCAGACATAGTTGATTTACAAGCATTACAAATATTTAATAATAAATAAGCTATTTTTGACATGATGGATGTCTTATCAAAATACGCATGAGCTAAAAAATTACCAAAAATGCACGCTCTTTTAAAAAGATCTTTAAAGAGGTAAAACCAGAAAAAATATAGTTCGATGAAGGAAAGGAAGTTTATAACAGTAGTGTCAAGGAATTATCGGAGAAAAAAAAATTGAAATACTTTCTCACCTACTCATACAAAAAAGGGTCGGTAGTAGAAATGTTTAATCGAACTCTTAAGACAAGAATGTGGAAGCATTTTACTGAAAATAAAACAAAAAATTGGGTAGATATATTACGCAACCTTATTGGTGGATATAACAGGTCATATCATAAGTCAATAGACATGTCAACAACTGAAGCAAGAAAGGAAGAAAATAAATCTAAAGTATGGATAAACTTTTCTGGTTATCTAGCAACCTATGGAACGCCAAAAAATAAAATAGGTGAGAAAGTTAGGAGGATTTCAAAATATAAATCTATTTTTGAAAAAGGCCATCTTCCTAATTTCACTGATGTTTTGTCTTTTATCGGAAAAAAAAAGTAATTTTAGGAGGCCCTGTAGGATATAAATTAGAAGATATAAAGGAGATGATATTAATAGAATATTTTATCTGGGGGAGTTATATTCATACTACAAATAATATGACGTCTTCAAGGTTGATAATATTTTATAAACTAAAATAATGAATGGTAAAAATTTATGCTCATAAAATGGAACCGATATGATGAATCTTTTAATAATTGGAACCCTGAAGAAAATGTCATTAGCGAAGCGGTCATGACGCTGAAAAGATGGTAGTAGTTATATGTAAATAATTTTCACTATATAAAAAGAACTAATTATCTGTTACGCGTGTTAGCAATTGAGGTCCATTGATGAAATAGGACGTCGAAATACCCATTACACTCAATGAAAGGACTGTGCAAATAATTTTGAAATCTAATTGGTATTATACCGGAGAAAATAATGAAATCAGAGAATACAAACAGACACAAATTATAAGTAAATATGGAAAAACTGTAACACGTGCCTCAATGTTTGATTATAAAAGGTGTATTCCACACTTATCTTACATATGGAAAAAAAGACTTGTAAAAACGACTATAAATGTTTGACAAAAATTTGGATTGAAAGAAAATAGTACTACGTAAACGGCACAAAATTTACTTGATACAAAAATACCAAAATCTGAAAAAAGAAAATTGCATCTTCCTCTAATTCGTCTTCCAACTGGAAGAGAAATAAAAAGAATTGTTAAAGAAACTTAAAAAAGAATTGTCGAAAAAAAGCTACAAGACTCGTTAAAAATAAATAAATAATAATACAGATTTTGAAGCTGGAAAAAAAAGCCGGAATTTTTATTTTTTTTCAAAGAAGTTGAGCCATACTTATGGAAAATAAAAGCTAGAAAAAATAAGTAATTACGTTTATTAAATGTCCAGCTAGATTTATTGAGTCAACTCGTAAGAAAGGAAACAGATGAAGATTAAATATATCATCATCGTCATATTGGTATCATAGAACACAAGCAAAAACATAATGAAGAAAAATGAATCTGAAAGTAAAGTTCAAGAACTGTTTGACAAAATGTGATCAGGAAACAGATTTAAACACTCACTGGCTTTTTAATAAGATAACTATTTAACTTTACACGTTGAAAGCTTTATGTCATTAGGAGAAACTTCAAATATACCAAATGCATAGAAGATAAAAAAAAAGCCTGCTTTAATGTACAAAATAAAGAGATTTGTTGTTGCTGTTGTTGCAATTGATTCAATTATAAACCTACCAAAGATAATTAGCATAGGCCACAAAAATGTAACCTTGATAAATCTAAACATTGGTTGAATAAATATCCAATAATTATAGAAGATATAAAAGAATTGGAAACTGAATTAAAAATATCTGTGAATGTATATGTACCACTAGACGAGAGGAGGGGACATCATACTCTTAAGCTGGCGTTGCTTCGTATAAATTGATAATGCTATTTAGAATAAAAGATGTAGAAAGAGGTTGTCACGTAAATATGCTGATACTACATAATGAAGATACTTATCATTATTGTGGAATAAAGGATTTATAAAGGTTGGCCTCATTTCAAATTAACATATATCGCTTTAAAAACACTTTTGCAGCAAATGACCGAACTTTCTTTTATTCTGAACTAAAATTAGCAGAACACAAAATATTAGGCAATAAACAGTCAACACAGTAGAAAAATAATGCCAGAAAATGGTTGTGTCGTTAACTTTAAAAACGACCGAAATCAACGAAAGGTTCATTTTGTTTTATATTGTGATTTTGAAAGTATTTTTGAGCCGATAAACGGTTGCAAAAAGAACTCAGATAGATCATGGACGATAAAAACAGCAAAACACACACCATAAGGATTTTGTCTTTATCTAAATTCCATTAACCAAACTCGCAAGAAATGAGTCTATACTTTAGGAGACTGTATAAATAAATCTTACAAATATTTACAATCGATTTAAGAGACTGTTTATGAGGAACTAAGATCAAGAAATGATCCCAAGATAATAAAGATTAAAAAAACCATTATAATTCCATCAATATATATCACACCTTTGTGAATACGAGATTACTACGAAAGTAGCGCCTTCCACATCCACGTCCTACTTAGGTATAGACGAAGCTGACGATGAAGGTGATGAAGAGATTACCAACGAAGTAGGACGGGACGGGACCGCTTCCCTCGGCAGCTATAGAGTAAGAAATCATGATCACCTAACTGGACAATACAGATGTCCTGCACATCTAAAGTGTAAATTAATTATAAATATCCAAAATATATTCCACTACTTATTCATAATTTGTCTGGATATGATTCTCATCTGATTATCAAGTTCTTAGTTAAGAAACGGCCCAAATCAAGAAGTATGAATAATACCAAGTAATGATGAAAAGTATATTTCGTCTAGTAAGAATGTTATAGTTTATAGATTTGAAAAAAGAGGTTCTCATACAAAAAACAATACAATTTCTAGATAGTTATCGATTTATAGGTCAATCAAGAGGTCAACTTGCTAAAAATCCAAACGACGATACATTTACAGAAATTTACAATATTTAGCTTATCCGGTGGGGTACGAGACGGTGAAGCCTGCGTAAATAGCGGCAAATATGGAAGAATGGAACCTAATTTTGTTTAGAAAAGATAGCTATATTCGATCAAGAGCCATGGTTAAAATCATACACAGAACTGAATACATCTTTGAGTACAAAGGCAACTAACAAATTTGAATAAAATATTTTTAAATAACTGAATAATACACTCTTTGGGAAAAAGACGGAAAATTTACGAAAGAGAATTTATTCAAAAATGTGTACTGAAGAAAATAAATATTTTAAACTTAAAACGGATATTTAATTTGCACGAAGAACAACAATAGATGAAAATATGGTATTAGTTAGTTCAAAGAAAAAGAAAATAAAGTTAATCAAACCAATTATTGGTCACTTTACAGTGATAGAAATAAGTAAGTTGCAGATGTATGGCTTCTACTACAACAATCTTAAGAAGAAATATGGCGATACAATGAAACTTTTAATGACTGATACAGATTCTCTGTGCATACGTGTTGAAACATACAAATTCTGCAACGATATTAAATGAAATATAGAGTTTTATGACACAAGCGATTGAAAAGGTTACGACATATAGTTAACGCCATTAACTAACAAGAAAGACGAGATGAATTGTACACCAATACAAGAATTTTGTGGTCTTTGAAGAAAGCTACACACTTTTGGGACTAGTACAGGAGAAAAAAGAATTGCAAGGGCATTAATAAATCTGTTGTTAAAAAATTCTAAAATTAGATAAGTGCAAAGATTGTTTATTTAACCAAACAATAAATCACCAGGAGATGGAGTTAATTAGATCCTTCCATTAGGAGATTGATACAAAGTCACGATAAATGAGGTTCCTCTTTTACCATATGATAATAAGCGTTATTTAGTTTATAAAGTGAATACTTTACCTTATGGTCACTATTCTCTTCAGTGTCTAACTAGTTAATCTTCATGTTGTAATCAAATGGATATTCAAGACTTATTACGTTTTTGATTTCCTTGTAAGTTTTGAACTATTTTATCTATAACACTGCATAATTTGATTCCAAAAACTACAATAAATCTAACATTTCCATACTGATACTTCATGATAGAGTTATACTTGTGTAATATTACCCGCAAAGATATTAAATAATGCCAACCATTGAATTGTAGCTTTGATTAGTTGGTTGCTATCTGTTTTACATCATTTAGATTCGCACAATAATCTATAAGAAACAAAGTATTAGTTTCCTGATATATAAGTAATTCTAGCTATTTACTTAATTTTATCTATTTTGTCACCAGGATCAATTAGAATTTCATTGTGGTCTCTAAAAAAAGCGTTGTAAGTCTTATTGTGGACAAGTGTTGGGCAGATAATTATTTTAAAAAGAATAACAAATAAAAAAATAGAAAAGTTTTATATTCTGTTTCAATAAAATCTAGTACAAACTTTGTCTTTCCTTAATTGGTAACACCACATATACTTGTAGGTACATTTAATAGTTGGTAATCTCTAGAAATAATAAATTTTAATTAGTTGTTCTAAATATTTACATGTGCATCAGAAACAAAAAAATATACATTTTGTGTGCATCTAAGTTTTCTTTGCTGTTAATCTGTAGCTGTATTCCTTGTTGAACACTTGCTAATCGCGTTCTGTTCCATGCAATATTGCGCAATATGTGCGTTTCCATGGTGAAAAACTTTGTCTTCTTGTAAATTCTCCAGCTTTATGAATACTGTGTTCATTGAGCTAGGTCAGGATGTTGCATCATTCTAAAAACACTCAAAGTGAAAACTGGACCTACCTTTCAAGACTATTTATTTTTGTTATTTACAGGTTAATTTTTTGTACTGGCAAATATATGGCTGTATGCATGATATCTTCATGGAACTTGATCAGACTGTTTCTTGCATTATTGTGCCCCTGCCTCAAGGAAAATTAAGTCATAATGACGTTTCTTACACTAATTACTTTGTTGTGTGCAGGTTATCCCCAGTGTCAAACACCAGTGTACAGACACGTATTTGGTTATCTTTCTGACAACTCTCGTCTGAAATATCCGTGACCCAAAAAGATATCTTAATTTAAGTATTGCATTGTTATTCCCAACATATATTTTTGATGCTCTTTGTTTTCTCTTTACATCATTAACTAACAAGCCCAACTTTTGCGACCCTTGCATATATATATATATATATATATATATATATATATATATATATATATATATATATATATATATATATATATATATATATATATATATATATATATAATAAGAAGAAGAAGAAGAAGCATCGTATGATATTATGCTTACTTTTCGCCAGTGGCGTAACTTCAAATTGTGCCCCACCCACCCCCACCCCCGCAAACATTTAGAGTGGGCTTACATCAAATTAATGTCAAGCGGGATTTTGGGCCCCTTCTTGCACACCCCCACCCCAGCATTGCGGGGCCGTAATGACGCCACTGGTTTTAGCGTTTTCAGTTGCCACCCTTAAAAATGATTAATAATAATGAATTTAATTATTTTAAGATTTTTTTTTTTTGAATGGTAAGAATAAAATAGATTTTGTTATTGCTACTGACAGTAATAATAATAATAATAATAATAATAATAATAATAATAATAATAATAATAATCATCATATAGCTATTGGGAGGTACACCCGTCTTGATAAGTTTTTGATTAATAGGAAAAGTATTCGTCAGGTAATCTAACAGTATCAGAGTTACAAAAAGCAAAGCTCTCGACCATTTAATAAAAAATACAGATAGGGTCATTTCATTTACTTCAAATTAATTTTCGGTAAATCAAAACAAAATATTATTATGAATAAGACTGATATGGCACGATAAATTGAATACAATGTCTTCAAAGAACGTTTAAAAAAATGACAAAGTCAAAATTTATTGTAAGAAATGTGCTGGTAAAAACTAACTTTGAAACTGCGTGCTCCAATAAAATAAAACAAGTCTTCGATCACATATGAACTTCCCGCAACGGTTTAAACTTGAAAAATGAGGTATATGCACACAATAGACCTATACAAAATAGCATTTATTTAATTAAATACATGTATCACTTTCTGTTGAACTTCTCCAGATCTGCATTTTGGCATTCAACAGTATCGCTTAACAAAGATAACCCACGGTTTCTTTTCTTCCCGACAATCCCTATATACGCTAAATATTTACATTCACTGAGAGTATGCCCTAAATGTAAACATTACCTTTATATTTTATCTGCAACAAATAATCATATTAGATTACATAATACAAAAGTTAATGGGAGTGTTTAACAATAAGTGGAGTGCTTTATAAACTGGTACAATACTCTCTAGAGTGCTTTATAAACTGGTACAATACTCTCTAGAGTGCTTTATAAACTGGTACAATACTCTCTAGAGTGCTCTGAAAGGAATATGTATTAAAACTGATAACACCTGAACCAAATTTTTAAAACGTTATTTGTTGCCAAAAGTGAATACATTAGTAATAATATTGTGGCTAGCAGTGTGAAAAGGAAAGTTATGCTGAAATGAATGACACGAAGACTTACGAAATTCACACGAGAAAAAATGACGTACCCTATACGCGGTAGACCGTAATAATAGAGGTGACTTTCGGGGGGTAATGACAGTCGAAACTATTGAAAGCATACTAAAAAAGAATTTAAAAAATAAATAGAAAAACAAGCAAAAAACAAATCTGGAATCACAATTGCTAACATAAACTAATTTCAAATAATTAGGTACCATATCTCGATGCAACTAGAATTATGCATATAAAACACGTATCCCAGCGCTTCCGCATTTTGACTACAAACTCAAAGTTTGAGACTCTTTGGGAAGGCTATGGCTAAGGACTGCCCATGGGCAAATGTCAGTTGCATATGAGAATATGTCCTTTCATGCCCATCAAGTATATATATGGTTATAGGGTGGGGATCCTGATAGTTTTTAAGCAATGGCACAGGGGCTAAGTCCCTTGAATTAAGAATGGGCCCTAGGGCAGTTTCACTCGCATGTATAAATTTGTCTTTTCATGCCCAATAAGCGTATTTATGGTAGGGTGTCCATTAGTCCGGTTTTATGCCGAACAGTCCGGTTTTCAGCTGATCTGTCCCGTTCTTAACACGATCATTTTTGCGTGTGTGCAAAGGAGTGTCTGGTATTCTTGAGTTCCGTCAGTGGCCACCCTGATATATGGTTAAAAGGGTGGGGATCTCTATAGTCTACAAATTATGATCCAGGGGCTAAATCCCTGGAAGTAGGTATTGACCCCGCGCTCAAAAGTAGGTTGCATGCTCAGTAATATGCATGTGATTATAAGGTGTGCATCTCAGTAGTTTCAAAGTTATGACCCAGAAGCTATGTCCCTGGAGATATGGATGCACCATTTCAGTTGCAAGTATAAATTTGTCTTTTCATTCCCAATAATTGTATATATGACTATTGGGTGGGGAAATCACATTAGTATCTATGCTATGACCCAGGAGCTAAAGTACTGAAGGTATGTATAGACACCAGAGCACCACCCAGGTGTCCCAGTCTGACATATGTTGACTCTAGGGACAATTCTCACATATATGAGACATACAATCCTGGAATTATTCAAAATTGATGTTAAATCACCCCTATTTCCGTAGCCCACCCTCTGGGGCATGATCTAATCTAAATTTCGAAAATATTGGCACAATCTGCATCCATAGGACTGTCTTTGACCCAAATTTCATGTGTAAAGCTTTAATGGTGGAAGAAGAGTTCAAAAACATTACACATGTACGACCGTACATACGGACGGACGAACTGTTTCAAAATATCTCTTCTTTTTAAGTGATGCTGATGTTGATGCTGTCAAAGCGCTACGCGAGGTAGACAGCTTCCTACGGGAATGCCTGAAGACAGGGACATAGCCATATCAAAACAAAGTAAAAGGGGGTAAAACAAAACCATATACTAACAATTGTAATTTAAAAATACACATATCATGCAGACATACAGTAGATAAAAGTTTGACCTTTTCATTATTAACTTTCTTTAACAATTGTTGTCTGTATTTTTAACACTTATTGTTGGCGACTGGAATTTCATTTGTAAAATCTATTATGGATTGTTTATCTAAAGTTGAAATAAAATGTAGCATGCATGCAAACGGAACAACAAAATAAGCACGCACGAAAGGGGCGCGATGTATATAGCGCTCTGGCAAAGATCACTACTTAGTTTACAAAGCCAAAGGCAAGGAAACCCGCCGAAAGGATGTAAATGCACCAATCAGCCATTTCCGTCAAATCGAGAATTAACCTCGGAAGTAGTTGTAAAAGTACACATCAATTTGATGTGTTTGGTGATCCGTTATATGTTACGACAGCAAAGGCCGAGAATATTCCAACTGCGACTTTGTCTCCTTCCGCCGCCATATTGTTCCAGGTGAACGAAAGTAGTTCAGAATATAGTTCTAAATGTCGACGAATTACATCAGAGGTGTCTTTCTCGACGTGATGGAAAAGGCAAATGATGTTTCGATTGGTAAATGTCCGTCAGGAGGGGACAATCGAAACATTGTTCGGACATTTCCATCAAGTAGAGAAATAAGCTCGGATTAGATGTAGGAATACACATAAATTTGATGGTTTTTGGTGATTTGCCTCTGGCAGAGGACACCACATATGTTGCTACAGAAAAAGGTGACAATCTTCCGATTGTTGCTTAGTGTCCTTCTGCCGACATATTGTGCCATGTGAACAAAAGACTTCCGAATATAGTTCTCAATGGCGGCGAATTACATCCGAGGTTTCTTTCTGGACTTAATGGAAAAATCCGAGGATGTTCTGATGGAGGAGGCATTACAAACCTAAATTAAATATGTCATGAAAAAGGAATGAAAAATATGGAAAGCTGAACGGGAATCTACATTATTTTTTTCATTCATCTATTTTTTTAAAGTACCAGCGCTAGGTATGAAGACGGAGTTGAAGTTAGGGGTTGACCACATACAGTTATAAACGCCTTTGATATTCGGACTATGGAGCATCACTTCACAGGTCTACTAGCCTCATCTTAGCTATGGGTCTGGAGGTGTCCACAAATAAATATATAGTACTACGTTTATGTACGTAGCATTCCGACCAAATTAATGGTGATATTAAACACTAAGGTACGAAATTGAATTCACGTTTTCTGTAATTTTTTTTAATTTTTAAATTCGATATTTTGTTTTATCTCCATAAAGAATGAGTTATTTTATAGGGAAATATTATTCCATTAAAATCAAACGCATTAGAAATTGTCTTCCTTTTTAAAATTGGCATATTTCTAAAAAAATCACTTGTTATCTCAGACAAGGATTTTATTTAAATTTAAATTAAGACAAATCCCATGGCCAGGTACGATGCATCAGTTCTACTTTATCATCTAATAAAGAAGATACATAACTATGAAGGATATTTCTAACGCGTTATATTTTGCAACTAACGCCTTAAAACATACTTTGAACGAGTTAGAAATTGAAAAGAAAACTGTAGATTCATAGCACCAAGAAACGCATGTAAAACCCCTTCTGATTGGACAAAACTTCCATTTTTATCGCGTTAGTTACCAACGCGTTAGATATCGCAACTAACACGTTAAAATTTATTCTAACACATTAGACATACTTTTAGCGCATGAGAAATTCACAACGTGCTAAAATAATGTCCAACGCGTTCGAAGTATGTGTTAACGAGTTAGAAGTATACTAGTATTCTATAGTGTTAGAAGCATATTTTAATGCGTTAGTTAAAACATCTAGCGCCTTAGTTTGTCACGTTTTTGACACGAACTTCTTCTGTTAGTTCTGCTTTAAAAAATCAACTGGTGTAGCTATAGAAGAATTGGCATGCCTGTGTGCAATCTAATGGTTGTGAGGCTAAATGGAATACATTTCAAATTTGTTATAAATGCAATGTCACTGACTTATTGTTTAGTGATAGAATGTAAATCTATCAGGGACTGTATATAACACGTGTATGCTATTCTCATAATCTATTCAGTGCGTAACGCTATGACGAACAAATATGGTTGCATTCCAGAACTCTTATTTCTGGCGGAATCCCCAGGTTGAACTAAAGGGGTCGTTCGCAGGCGACCATAACAACAGTTTCAGTCTTCTACAAGAATTGGCTTTTCTAATACAAACGTGCCGTCTTTTAGCTGACTGAATCCCGCTGACATATGGGGTAACACCTGGGTGTACAGCAAAAGGTTGTGACAAATCTGTATTAGTTAAAGTTAGGTACTTGTTGGTGAACAGTCCACGAGCACGCATGTTCAGATTTTCATTGAAACACTTGAAGAACATTTACAATAAGGTAAAAGCTATCTATTGCTCGTATACAAACAGCAATGCATCATGTGAATACTGAAAGGCCATACAATACACTGTGTTACGGAATTATGTATCATCTTGTAAATTATAAAATAGTTTTCATTTGGGTTTATAACCTATGTATTATAATTCCTTAATTCAGTAGCCTACGCTATTGTAAAGTACATATGTACGTCAACAACGAGTCATTGTTTATGTCCAGGGAAAATCAGTAGTTATGTCAGTCAATTCAACATAACATTGTGATCACACGATTGACTCATTGATATCATGCGTGACCTGGTTTCTGATTGGCTAGATTAGCTTGTTTACTTTACAGTGCTAGAACGTAGTACTAGAGTTTTAATATTCTTTTACGCAGTAGAATGCTATATAATGCCATATAGTGATAGAACGCTCATTGTTATAACAGTTACTTCAGATAGTAAAGAGAGAGGAAGATTGTTTATTGTTTGTAAAATCAGCTTGTGGAAAATCTATTCTCTACGTAGTACAATTTGGATTTAAGTACTATTGTTCAAGGAACTTAACAATATTCTACATTCACAGGAGTTTACCTGGAATTAACATTTGGATTTAAAACTGTGTTTCTTGTGGCACATAAGCACATTAGTGTATTCATTCGGATAACCTTTGGACATTTCCGGATTATCAAAATTCAATAGTACATTTAGGATTATTTAGGAATTTCTAAACTGTAAGTTATTTTTAATTCTATATTTTAGAAATTGTGAAAGCTTGTTTGAGTGGTTCTTTCTTTTGTTACATTTCTAACCCCTAGTCGTAACAACTCTTAAAATTATATTCTCCATTGACAGTGTAGTGTAATCATACCGTGTCACGGCTTTCAGTGTATTGGTGTAAATCCTTTTTCTTCCAAATTTGGTGTTTAAATATGCAGATTGTTTTTGCTGCGAGCATTATCATTTACTGTCGTAACATCTGGTCAAATTCTGCTTGGAAACTCTGTCTCATTCATATTGAAAATTGATTATGATTAAATTTTTGTTACGAAATCTATATTTGTGGCTTGAGTAAAAGCATTTATATCCAGAAATAAAATGAACACTGAGCCATGTACATCGAGTATTCCTGTCTCCACCACAAAGACCGTGTTGCAAATGAAATTACATTTTACCGAGGACACCGATTTTAACAGTATGTACACTATCCAGCTGGCTCACTATCTAGGTTTAACTTGTTATATATTTTCAGTGCTGTCATCTTGATAATACACGTTCTTTGTATAATTGAAGAATAAGAAGAGAAAAAATATAATTGGTAACAACAAATTATATCAGTGGGTGGATATATATTGGCACCTAGCTCTTGTAGCTGCAAGATGATGTGCTTTTTTATATTTTTTAATTTAATAAGGTATTTTAGCCATTTTTTCTTTGTATGTGTGTGTGTTAATGTACCCAAAATCAATATAAGAAAGTATGCCCGATTGGTCAAAGTGATAAACTGAAAAAACTGGTTCAACACTAAATTATTGTCCCATGTCTGTGTAGGCGGGTCTTGTGAGTAATTTCAGCTAGCTAAAAAGGTTCCATTCGCAGACCGGTGCATAATTAAATTGCTGCATGTACATTTTTTGTACACACCACTAAGGCATATATGCTTACATGCATATTTACTAGTCCACGTGATCTCAATCTGATTAGCACTAAACAATTTTAAAAAGCAGCATAATTCTTATTGGGATTAAATTCTCCATTGAGGGAATTTTATTTCACAGGTAAGATTTCTTTCCATCGGATATATGTTTAATGGACGTGTAAGGGAGGCAACTTGCGATAGTACTAATCTGTCCAACCTACGCGTGCAACTGAGTGTGAAACATGCATCGTGATCACTAGAGCATGAAGATTTGATCACGGTTTCCTTATATTGATAGCAATAAGTAGTCCTAAAGCAAACGTCAACACCTGCTCAACAATTACAAGAATATTCCTGCTTTAAAGAGATTACCTGACCTACTTTTCCTGCCCCTGCCACTTCTTTTTCAAAAATTTCTTTCTTTCCAAATCGAACAATGAATTAAATACAGCAGAAGTATGGAAAAAGCTTGCCAGCAGTTTCCCGTGGGTCGGTGGTTCTTCCGGGGTTTTTCCTCCACCAAACATACTGGCTGCCATGTATAGATATCAGGTGCTGAAAATTGGCGTTAAACCCACAAAATACAAACATCAATAATACTGGAAGGTCACTGTCAGATCAGCATGACTCTAAACGCCGTGTGCATGTAGTTGTTTCAGGTGAATGCGCATGTAGTTGTTTCAGGTTAATGCTTTATATGAAAGGTATTTGAAGTGTTTGTATTGTAAAAGCTTGCTATAAACATTGTTTATTTAACGTCGTTACATTGTTTATTTAACGTCGTTATACAGTAACGTCTTTATGTAACGTCGTTATACAATAACGTCTTTATTTAACGTCGTTATACAATAACGTCTGCCAAAGCATGAGACCTTTGATGTTGTCCAATGAAATTGTCACAAGACTGAAGTCAATTTCGTACAATAAGTATATATAATACAGCATATGGCTAATGACACAGAATCAGCAATTCCCATCTGAAATATTAGATCGGAAAGAATTGAACAATAAAAGGTTTGGGTATGTGGGTAATCGATATTGCGGCACTTCAAGTATGACGAAAACGTAATGGGGTTGAAATTTTATACATATATACATACATACATAAAACCCCACTTCTATTGCTCTCATTAAGAAAAATATGCTTAAATACATTTTTTATTGTTACGGCAAATTTTTAGCTTATTCAGTCATCTTTGCATACAAAGTTTTTCTCTATTATTGTAATTCAGAAATATTTTATCCTTAATTTTATAACTATATTGGAACAAGAACTATCCCCAGACGACACAGATTCGCCCGCTTACAAACTTTCACGTGAAAAACAGGAACGTTAAATAGGGCAAATTTTGATTCAAAAGAAGGTGAAAAATTGAACTTAACCTAAATCTCAATAATATGAAACCCCATATCAAATATCATCTCAATCCATGTAAATATTCATAGGTTAAGGCGCGGAAACGAAATTCATAATGCAATGACAAATTTCCTAGTGAAATCAGGGCCACAACTCTGTCCAATTTGATGGAAAAGGCTGAACACTGAAATATACCAAGATCTTTTTCAAAATTTTGCACCTGAATTTTTTTTTTTAATCTATGAAGTTCTTCAAATGTAACTTATGATGCACGGCACAGACTTAAAATCGTAGTAACAGTACAATGCTATATGCCAACTCATGAAATGCTCCCCCCCCCCACACACACACACGTGGCACGGTTGCATCCTAATATAGACATTGCGAATTACATTACCTGCTAGAATTTTTAGACGTACATCCTCCCTTGGAGTGATTCTACGAAGCATTATGCATGCAGAGTTAGACGAATTTCCAAATTTTCAGTATATGTGTCTCTATATATGTTCATCAGTATATGTGTCTCTATATATGTTCATCAGTATATGTGTCTCTGTATATGTTCATCAGTATATGTCTCTATATATGTTCATCAGTATGTGTCTCTGTATATGTTCATCAGTATATGTGTCTCTGTATAAGTTCATCAGTATATGTGTCTATATATATGTTCATCAGTATGTGTCTCTGTATATGTTCATCAGTATATGTGTTTCTATATATGTTCATCAGTACATGTGTCTCAATATATGTTCATCAGTATATGTGTCTCTATATATGTTCATCAGTATATGTGTCTCTGTATATGTTCATCAGACGTCTATGTTTTTATGCTTAAAGTACATTTAGAATTTTATTTAGATTTATATCATTGTATCTACATGGACCATGCAGTCTAAAATAAAGAATTCTTATCTGATTTGTTTTTTCCTAACAAACCATGTGTCTGCACCATACAGATGAAATATTTACTGCATGGAAAAAATAATTATGTTAGCAACAAGACATTTACTTCTTTGAGAAGAGGTAAAGCAACTTTAATAAGGCTAGCGAACACTTTGTTATTGCAGATTTTCAGTTCAAATTATTTTAAGTTGCACGTACCAAAAACTATACATTACTGTTACACATAATAAATTTTATATAATTTTAGCATTGAAATATTTATATTTATATCCTTTACTCCATTCTCATAAAAGTTTGATCCAAAGCCAAACGGCATTAGAGTACCATTTATACAAGGATATTTAACGAAATAAAGACAGACGGATACTTACAAAGGAACTCTCTCAATAGTTTTACGTATAACTTGGATATTGCTTTTTGACATTTGTGTTCAAGGTATAATTGACACACACACACACATACATACATACATATATATATATATATATATATATATATATATATATATATATATATATATATATATATATATATATATATATATAAAATAGATGCAGTTATGGCCCTTGCATGCGATTCATTTAATTTTTAACACAAGTCCCTGTGCACGAGACAACGTTAAAGATCTTTGATCAACAGAATTGCCAATGTCGTATTTGGATGCCATATTTCCCGTATTCGCTTCCACAATTCCGCTTTCTGTATCAGGTTCTGCAAAGTTTGCACTTTTTTCAGTGAATCCAAAATTTATTGCGATGAGATATTTCTCAGAAGTATCTCCCCTTAAAAATGAAAATATCTCATCGTTGAAGACGGTGAACTTGATGTCCCTGTTTTGGAATGCGGATCGTGTTCTCAGGTGTGCAAGGCGTTTGTAAACACTCAACGAGCTGGACTCATTTCTATTTTCCAACTGAAATTTAAAAGAATTGTGTTTATGGTTTTTGATTGCATTATAATGGTCTATCAAAGTAGATGAAGTATGTGGGCTAGCTACAGTATGCTGCAGACCAATTTTCATATATTTGGGTCATTCGCAACTTCGAGGTCAATCCTATGGATAATACCTCGAATGTAGGGTGATAGCTGTCATTTGTACCACTTCAGCTATTTATGAAACAAGGATTGACCGAGAATTTGCAAATGCATAGAACTATTTTTGTCATTCGCAACTTCTAATAGTAGAAATAGCAGAGGTCGTCTGAATTGATTGCGGCTTCTTGTTTGCAAAGAAATTTCCAGCGAAAAAAAATGTGTGATTTTTGTTTAAATTACTGCACTGACATACATTTGAGTCATATTTTTGTCTTGTAGAAATATTTGAGGTGGTCCGAATGATATTCAGTGTCTTGTAGAAGGAACATATATAGCATAAAATCAATCCATCGCAAAGCACTCTAATTTCTTCCTACACTCCTTTTCACTTCACCATTTTCACACTTTCGCGCCATCTTGTGTGTTCTTTAGGTACACTACACTCTTGCATCCCACACAAATACTATGTACAGAGATAAATGCGTGTGAATTACCTTCACATTTCTAATCTTATAATCAGGGTTGACTTTCAGCCAGGATGTAGATTTAATAGTAAAGCCAGCTTCATTTGAATCGTCCCACTGCATCGGTGAGCGTTCTGATTCACGTGATTGTAACTGCAGGAGACATGAAAAAAGAATCTAATAAAGCAGGTGGTACACAAACCTTAATAACTTCCCGTGTTTTTCAAAACCGATCACTTCTATTTTAGCATTGTGGGATTGCGGACTACATGCAAGATTTACTTACCTCCAAAATTGAAGAGCTTGGTGACGTCTAGCCTGGTCATGGGAGGCCAGGGTATCAGGCTAGACAACGTGCAAAACTACTTACCTACGAAACTGAAGATTTGACAACGGAAGAGATCCAATAAGCATGGTCAATTTTACATTTAAAAAACACATGTTAACACATTTTTTACGAAGAATTTTACTTAGTTTAACTTCCAGTTAAGACATATATTGGATTAACCTTAACAAGTCATGAAAGTAAACAAAGTAAAGTGGCCTAGTGTTTGGAACTATTTTGTTACTCTTAAGATACATACATGTCCGCTGCGCTGGTCAGCGTAGGGATAATATTCAAAATTTGATAGTAAATCGCCAGATAGCAGAGTCGCTTACTTAGCGGCGATGGTGCAGAGTCGGCGGTGCAATGCAAAGAATCACCTTTAGCAGTTTATCCTTTCAATGTCAAATTTAATGATAACATCTGTTGATTACGTGATACTTTTTAAACCATTTAATTTGAATATTACTGATCTATACATAAACGTCTAAACTAATGAGTGTTTTTATTCTTTGATCAATTATCTTTAAGAAACTATCTTTTGAGATATTAGTTTCCGTTTTGATGTTGGTCACTCTTAATGTGTTAAAATTAACTTGTTACTTGATTTGACTTGCTGTTTTCCAGCAAAGCAACACAAGTACGTTATTTAGTGCCAAGGCCTTTGAGGAAAGTGCCCTGCCAAAGGACATCACACGGTATCCGACCCACAATGATCGATGGTGCGATTCCACCTGCACCTTTTCAATAGCGAGTCCGGCATGCTAACCACGCTGTGCCACAGCTGCTCCTGCCTCCTTGACATGCAGTAGGTAGCACTGACATGCAGTAGGTAGCATTGACATGCATTAGGTAGCACTGACATGCAGTAGGTAGCATTGATATGCAGTAGGTAGCACTGACATGCAGTAGGAAGCACTGACATGCAGTAGGTAGCATTGACATGCAGTAGGTAGCACTGACATGCAGTAGGTAGCACTGACATGCAGTAGGTAGCATTGACATGCAGTAGGTACCATTGAGCCTATTCTACATCCCCTATCCCACAGTAGGGAACTTGTTGCTGCAAGTTACTTCGTAGCTATCATTGGAGTGATGGATGGAATTAACCATGGCTAGCAATATTATACCGTGAACATGATGTGTTGAAAATTTTGCGTAATATCAGAAATTTGCGATTTTTTTCATTTCAACAATTTTACTGGCTTTAAGTACAGAAGAGCTTGGAACTGGACCACACATTTTTACAAGTTATCAATGATCCTCTCCATTATAAGTATTAATCATAGACATCCAAGTACATGCGGCGGCACTAGGCATGCAATGATACAAATACCATGTAAAAGACAACAACAACAACAAAATTCATATCATAATACTGAAACAATTGTTTTAAACAAAATGGAAAAATAGGAAGAGGAAGAAGAAGAAGAAAAAAGAAAGATGAATAGTTGATAAGAGAATAAAACCAGAATGACTTAGAGCACGCAGTAAACAAAAATTGAAAGAATCAGTCCAATCTACGAGTTTCCTGAATATAAATGTAACTTTGTTGCAGGATAAATGCATTATCAGCAGGAGAACAATCAGTGCTACCATTTAAAAGTTTCAAGGTAGTGACAGGAAGAAACGATCTAAACGATCGAAACAATTTAATTCTCTGTTGTTGGTAAATGGGACAGAGAACATGGGGTCGTGTCTTACGTCCACTTGATATAGATAAGCGGTTAAGATATTACAGTTGTATCTCAGTTTGTTTAAAATAATACTAATTTGTATATGGCCTCCTGTAAAACAGTGGTGTGCTTTTTTCAACATTATGTTGAATATGATTTTGAAAACCCTCAAGGACTATGAATCACTGCATTCGAAACTGAGGGAATTCCAACATTTAATTGTAATCGGAAAGAGAGAGCTCAAGCCGTGAAGGCACGGAAGTTATTTGATGTCTATCATGAAGACGATAATTTGATGTATATCACGAAGACGATAATTTGATACCTTCTCAACAAGACGAAGGACAATTCCCACGAAATATGGTGAGACCATACCGTCCGCGATTTTACAGAACACATAATTTGTAAAAATATCTTCTTAATTTAAAAGTTTCCAATCCCGTTTCAACATAGATTGACACATAAAAAGCTCACAATGCAGTCATGTTGGTGAAATACAAGATGTACTTCAGATGGGAATTTGATTTATGAGAAAAATGCTACAGAAATCACTAAACATGGAATGAATAGTTTTTACATGATCTATCATCCCCACGTTGACCAAAAACAACTGTACCATCAGACATGCCTCTTTTTGTCCAAGGAAACAAGACTGCAGCTTTGCAAGTACATGCTTCAGACAAGAGAGTAGAAACAATAGATAACGAGAATTCTGACGCTTAGGGAGGTTAACGGGGGTGTAAGCAGTCATAAACACATGTTAGGACTGACACAAATATAGTAAAAATATTATAATATGCATTTATTGCCCTTGTTAGGGGGAGAGTTGTTCACCCAGGGCAAGTCATGTTCCATGAGGGCGTAGCCTGAGTGGAACACATCCTGTCGCGGGTGAACAAATCTGTATATCTCTCAGAAATAAGGGCAATAAATTGTGTATTGTACTGAATCAAACAAGACAGGGAAATACCATCGCATGAGTGAGACACGATGTTTTGTTCCCTAATACTAAATCAGGCTTCTTTAAACACCTGTATTTGCCGGACATGACCGCCAGTTCCAATGTTTTGAACGGCACATACTCGGAGCAGCCGAACATCGCTTATAGGATATCCCAAATATCATTATATCAAATTGTCTTTGATTTGTTTATCCATTAAACTGTCAAATAAACACCCAAGTGAAGTAAAATTCAAAGGTAGTTACAGCTTGTTTCTTTGTTGTACAATCAATAAAAGTGTCGCTGACTAAGCTTCATTCAAAGGTGACTAGGTGTTATTTACAGTTTCTTTGTCGAACAATCAAAAGAGGTAACGCCAATTAAGCTTGTTACTGCTCAACTATCTGAAGGATATACCGCTCACAATTAAGCTCGGCTTCCCAGTAAGATATTTGTTTGTTAATCTGTTTTTTTTTTTTAAATGGTATGCTTTTGTATACATAGATGAAACAATAATAAGTATCAGTCTTAGTTTTTCTGTTTAAGAGATCAATACTCACCATGTAATAGCGTAATCATAATACTGATGAAAACGGTAAACCGACTAAGTAAGCAAGAGCTTTTAACAGAAAGTGTACAGAGTCATTCCCTTGGCTAAGTTATGATGGCAGACTCATTGCTATGTTTTGTGAACTTTGCCAAAAGTATAATGAAAAAAATAACTTCATATCAGATGGATCTGCAAACTTTAGGAAATCGAAACTAGTGGAGCATGCTGCGTGCGGTGACTATGTAAGATCGGTGATAGCGGAAAGTACAGCTAAAGGAAAACAAACTGGTAACATTGTTAGATAAAGCATCTGAGAAAGCTAATGAAGCAATGTGCACCTTATTCAGAACTGCATACGTTGCAAAGGAGAACCTGTCTATTGAAAAATTCAAATCAATGAACGAGCTCTTGCAGTTAAAAGGCAATGTCATAATTAAAAAGTTGTATCTGGACGCCTGTTCCGAGTTCATTAGCATCATGTCTGCAATGCTGGAGGAATATAATCTTGACAAGGTGAGAGCAAGCTCTGCTGTGGAATAACTGTTGACGAATCAACTGACCTTGCACCAGAGAAGCACTTAGATTTAGCAAATATCTACGGCATGGGATCTGATGTTACGCATATGATGCTTGGAAAAAGGGAGGTGTGTCACAATTACTTAAAAAAGCTTGCCCCTATTTAGTTGAAATGCATTGTGTGACCTATAGACTCTCACTTGCATGTGTAGATGCCGCTAAGACAGTGTCAGGAGTAGGATACATGGGGAGCATCCTTAATGCTCTTCATACCTACTACAAGAGATCCCCAACTCATCTTTCCGACTTGCGATTCTGGCAAACAATCACTGACGACCCAGTGTTTACCCTCCAAGAAATTTACCGAGTACGCTGACATTCAATGGGCGATGCATTACACAATGTTGGACGATCGATGATGTCTCTAGTCGGAATTTTGAGTGACCACACCAACAGAGACATTGTGGCAAATTCATTGGAAGATAACATGACATCATACAAATTCATGTTTTTGCTTCACTTTCTTAGTGACGTTTTTGGAAAAATATACATCCTTAGCCGGTGTTTGCAGACAATAGAGTTGCAGTACATTACCATGAAGCAACATGTTGATGGATTTTTGACATCGCTGTAAGCTGAGTACCTTGGAGATACACCCCATTTTGGCTCCCTCTGAAATTAATTCCTGACAGCCACGCGCGACAGCTGTCACTTAAAAGAGATAGAACTTAATTGTTCATCACGTGATAATGGTTTGCCAACCAAAGCAGTACAGCGTGTACGGATTATTCATGGAAATATATGTGGCAGATTCCCGGACCATGATATTTTTAAGGTATTCACTGTGTTTGAGTCTAATACTTTTCTCGAAAATGTTAGGGACATGCCATAGTTTGGTAATAGTCACATAGACACACTGATTGCTCATCACAGTCGAACAAGAAAGAACACTGATGCAGTAATCAGTGCCGACAAAGTAAAGAAGGAATGGGGGATTCTCAAGTTTACTGTCTACAACAATTGCAGAGGACTGTCATCAGCTGAATTACCGAGAAAAACTAGTTTCAAAAAAAGGACAGTACCCGAATGTGATTCATTTGAGGGAAATTGTAAGGTACTTCCAGTGTCAAGCGTGGAGTATGAGCGAGGATTATCGTGCCAGAATTTGATCAAAGCAAAGATGCGGTGCAGGCTGGGTTCTGACACTCTTGACGAACTAATGAGAATACATCTTATTGGTGTTGATATAATAGACTTTGATCCGATGCCGGCAGTCAGGAAGCGAAATCGAAACAGACATCTGTACTAAGAAAACAAGGAGAATGCTTTCACCAAATTGATGAATTTTGAGTGGATTTACCATAGTGCAAATGTGGCAACATCATGAACGGTGATTGGAACACTGTGTAAATAAGTTTTGTTACCCTACCCCTCCTCCACCCCCACCCCCCCAAAAAAACAACAACACAACAACAAACTATTGTGAGGAAATCCATAGCAAATCGAAGGGATAAACTTATTAAATTTGTTTGCTGCTACCACCTGATGTGATATATATATATATTGTTACGACTCTATGGTCTAAGAAAAATGTAACAGAAAGAAAGTGAAACCAACAAATCAAGTAAAAATCAACAAGCAATTTATTACTAGATAATTAAAATGAAAAATCAAAAAGTCACTTAGAGTAATGTGTTTTGAAATCCTAATAATCCAGTAAGAATGATTGTTCTAATCACAAGTCCTAAATATAGAATGTTCCGAATTCACGGCTGTGTCCTTGAATGTTATGATGTGCTAATGGTCTCCAAAGTCCTGATGTACTAGAAATCTTGATGTGCTGATGTCAAAATGAAGTATTCCAAAATCTCTGAATAAGTTCACTTAAATTCCAAAATCATCAATTAAAAATCCAAAATCCAAAAGTTTATGAGCACTGTTATAATCCAATGAATATTTAAAATAATTCCTCTCTTAGAATTTGGAATGAATTTTCACAACTGTAATAGCTCTTTACAAGACTGATGGTAATGTCAAAACTGAATAAATGTCCACCAAACATGGTATATATAAAGATTGGTCACATGACAGAATGTTCTAGAATATGAGTCATCTTAATGGAATTCTAACTGTAAACAAAATCAACCTTGACCTTCAAATTGAGAAAACATATTGATCAAAACAACCTAATTCAAGGACACTAGTTAAACATGTTTTTCCTGATAAACATTAAGATTTAAGCAAATATTAAAGTGAAGAAACATTTATAATTTCCTAATATATTTATAATATTATATAAACATCATACATAACACCTCCCCTCATAAAGAAAAAGAAAGATTTATATAATAAAGCTTTCTTTTGAATATACATCTAATACTACAATAACCAAAAATACATAAGAACATGTTTTATGATACTGGACCTAATTACATCAAGCAATATTAGATTTCTATGCACGTGAGAGTGCATCTGCAATCACATTATCTTTTCCCCTGATGTGTTTGATGTCAATGTTATATTCTTGCAATATCAAACTCCATCTCAACAATCTCCGATTTTTATCTTTCATTTTGTTGATGAAAGTAAGGGGATTGTGATCACTGTACACAATAATTGGAGAAAGAGCTGAGGTGACATACACTTCAAAATGCTGTAAAGCCAATATCAAAGCCAAACATTCCTTCTCAATTGTGGAATAATTTTTCTGGTGCTTGTTTAGTTTTTTAGAAAAATAACACACAGGGTGATCCACACCACTTTTGTCTTCCTGAATCAATACTCCACCAACCCCTACATCACTTGCATCAACAGATAATTTAAATGATTGGCTGAAATTTGGTGCAGAAAGAACTGGTGCATTCTTAAGCATGGCCTTTAACTTGTCAAAAGATTCCTGACACTTGTCAGACCAATAAAATTTGGCTTTCTTACTCAATAAATTTGTCAAAGGTTCAGCAATTTTGGAAACATTGGAACAAAATTTCCGATAATATCCAGCCATACCTAGAAATCGCATCAGTTGCTTTTTACAAATTGGAACTTGAAATTCAGAGATAGCTTTGACCTTAGCTTCTATAGGTTTAACTTGACCTTGTCCCACTATATGTCCTAAAAATGTGACACAAGCATGGCAAAACTCACTTTTGCTCAAATTAATTGTCAGATTCGCATCGCTGAGTCGATCAAAGAATTTTCGAATGGTTTCCAAATGATCTTCCCAGGTGTTGTTGTAGATAATGACGTCATCGATATAAGCGTCACAATTATCAAGACCAAATGTTATCATGTTCATCAGACGTTGAAACGTTGCAGGCGAATTTTTCATTCCAAACGGCATGACTTTATATTGATAAAGTCCTGGAGTTACAAATGCTGAAATTTCTTTTGCCCTTTCCGTCAATGTAATTTGCCAGAATCCTTTTAAAAGGTCAAACTTGGTGACATATTCCGCATTTCCAATTTTATCAATGCAATCGTCCATTCTTGGGATTGGAAATGAATCAGTTTTGGTGACACTGTTGACTTTTCTATAGTCAGTACACATACGGAATGTATTATCTGGCTTGGGAACAAGAATACATGGTGAACTCCAGTTACTTTTACTTGGTTCTATGAAATCATTCTCCAGTAAATACTGAATTTCTTTCTTCAGATAGTTCTGTTTGAGAGGATTCATCCTATAAGGATGCTGTTTCACAGGCGCAGAATCTACAATGTCAACGTCATGATAAATTTTACTTGTTCGTGTTGGAACATCAGGAAACAAGTGCTCATAGTCATGTAATAGCTGTTTTAGTTCATTCCTTTCCTGTTGTTGTAGATGTGAAAGTTTCTGGTCTAGGTTGTTCAATATTTCTGAATTCCGAAGATTGGTTATACCAGAGTCACTATAGTCTGATCGTATTCCATCGTTGATATCTTCACTGTGTGGGACAGGTACAACTAAATTAACTGAATAATTAGCTGGGCTATCTCTGTCAAAATATTCCTTTAACATATTTATATGACAAAGTTGTTTCTGTTTCCGTCTCCCAGGAGTGTTAATGATATAATTTAAGTCATTTACTTTCTTTTCAACGGTATAAGGACCATAAAATTTAGCCTGAAGAGGATTCTGAGGTATGGGAAAGAGAGCCAGAACTTTGTCACCAGGTTTAAAACTCCTTTCCTGTGAATTTCTGTCATACCTTAATTTCATTTTTGACTGGGTAGTGTGAAGATTAGTTCTTGCTACTTCACAGGCCTTTGACAACTTGTATTTGAAATCAGAAACATAATCAAGAAGATTAATCTTCGAATCTTCATTTAAAAGAAGTTTCTCTTTCAATAATTTCAATGGTCCACGGACAGTATGACCAAAAACTAGTTCAAAGGGACTAAAACCCAATGACTCTTGAACTGATTCCCTATAAGCAAACAACAACAAATGAACACCCTCATCCCAATCCTTTTCTATATCAAAGCAATATGATCGAATCATATTCTTCAAAGTTTGATGAAATCTTTCCAAAGCACCTTGACTTTCAGGGTGATAGGCAGTAGATTTAAACTGTTGGATGCCTAATTCATGCATAACTTGTTGGAAAATTCCAGACATAAAATTGGACCCTTGATCCGACTGGACAGATTTGGGAAGGCCAACAAGTGTAAAAAACTTCACCAAAGCTTTCACAATAGTTTTAGTTTTTATATTTCTCAGAGGAATTGCCTCTGGAAATCTTGTAGATGCACACATGATGGTCAACAAGTATTGGTTGCCTGACTTGGTTTTAGGTAAAGGACCAACACAGTCTACTATTATTCTACTAAATGGTTCATCAAATGCAGGAATAGGTTGCAGATGAGCCTTAGGTATCTTCTGATTGGGTTTTCCTAGCATCTGACAAGTGTGACAAGATCTGCAGTATTTAGAAACATCACTTTTGAGTTTCGGCCAATAAAAATGATTCAAGATCTTGTGATAAGTCTTACGGACTCCTAAATGACCAGCCAAAGGAGTTTCATGGGCTAAATTAAGAATTTCCTGTCGATATGACTTAGGAACAACAATTTGATAGCTCACTGACCACTCGTCACCAGCGGGTACATCAGGTGGTCTCCATTTCCTCATAAGGACCCCATTTTTCACAAAGTAACACACTGGAACTTGTGTGGCTTCAGTTTCACTAATAGCCCTCTGAAACAAACAAGATATCTCGGGATCTTGCTCCTGTTCAACGACAAGGGATTGTCGTTTGTCATCCTGATTAGAACAAAGAGAATGAGTTGCCAAAAGAGGATCACTGTGATTAATACCATTTGATTGATCAATACCTGAGGAAAAAGTGACCTCATCAAAAGACTGACCAATACAAGTGTCAGCTAAAGGAATAATATCCTGATCAACATCACTCTCAAGAGCTCTTTTTGCCATAGCTCTAGTAACTGCACAAGCAGGGTACAAATCAGGGATTTCAGTTTCGACAGGATCAACTTTCTGATCCAAACAAGGCTTGTCAGTTACAAGTGGATTAACCACAACCTTATCTCCAGCTAGGTCATTGCCTAGTAATAAATGAACACCCTCTATGGGTAAAGAAGTCACTGCCCCAACAGTCACAGGTCCAGAAACTAAGTCTGATGCCAAATTTACACAATGAAGAGGAACATTTACAAAGCCGCACTCAACTCCCTGAACAAGAACACTTTCACTTGAAGAAGACTCCTCAGACAAAGGCAAAGTACCTGATAATAAAAGACTCTGAGAACCTCCAGTGTCCCTTAATATTTTAATTGGGATAGGTTTGGCAGAATCACCAATAAGTGATATAGAACCTTCTGACATGAATGGTTCATAAGCCTCCAAAATAGAATCAGACTGGGGTTTGTTTGACCCAACAAATGTATTGCTTTCATTACAAGACCGTGACCTTGACCTCGTAGAAATAAGAGCATTTGGAAAAGCTCTGTCTTTACTCTGTTGCTTATTTTTCAACTTGAAGCAATCAGAAATAACGTGCCCTTTCTTTTTACAATAAGTACACGTAGGAAGAGATAAGGATTTCTGATCAGTCTTATCAGATGTTTGATTCCTAACAGTTGTGCTGTTGTGAAATTTGGAAGTACTCGAATGAGATTGAAATGGTTTTTTTACCAGAAAACTGCTGAGAGGACGATTTATTATCAAATGAAATTTTGTGAGTCAAAGAATAATCATCAGCCATACGAGCAGCATTTTCCAAAGTTTCCACATTCTGCTCGTCAAGATAGGTTTTAACATCACTATGGATACACCTCTTGAACTCTTCAATTAATACGAGCTGTCTGAGGTTATCAGCTTGATCAACTTTCTTGGCTGAGCACCACCTATCAAATAGTTGTTCTTTATCCCTTGCAAATTTGACATGAGTTTGTCCAGTTTCTTTTCTACAATTCCTAAACCTTTGTCGATATGCCTCTGGTACCAACTCATAAGCTTTCAAGATGTACTCCTTAACCACATCATAATCAGTGCTTTGTTGTATTGACAGTGAAATGTAGACTTCACGAGCTTTGCCAATAAGTACACTTTGTAATAACAAAGTCCAATGCTCTCTGGGCCATTTCAAGTTTTCAGCTATTTTCTCGAAATGAAGAAAGTATTTATCTACTTCTTTTTCCTGAAAAGGGGGTACTAACCTAATATATCTAGGAACATCAAAACCTGAACTTGTTTTTGAAGGAGTGGAGTGTGCTCTGTTTGCCAGTTCTAATTCTCTTAATTTAAATTGCATTTCCCTTTCTTCTCTTTCTCTCTCTCTCTCTGCATCTCCCTCTCCAACTGCCTCTCTTCTTTTTCTCTCTCCATCTGCCTCTCTTCTTTCTGCATTTGGATCTGCCTCTCTTCTTTCTGCATTTGGATCTGCCTCTCTTCTTTCTCTCTCTCCATCTGTATCTGCCTCTCTTCTTTCTCTCTCTCTCTCTGAATCTGAAGCTTTGCCAATTCTAAATCCATCTGGTTCTTTAACTCTAATTCCCTTAATTTCCTGTCAGAACCAGATACAGGCTTTCTCTTCAAACTTAAAGCACTATTTTCAAAAATTCCCTTTCCTACTAAATACTGAATTAAAATAATCTTTATCTCCTGTTTTGTCAATGATACTTTTGCCTCAGATAGACTGTATTTTCTGGCAAGCTCGAGCAACTCATCCTTTTTCATGCACTCTAACCCCTCCTGGGTAGGTTTTGAAATGAAAT
This sequence comes from Margaritifera margaritifera, assembly GCA_029931535.1. Classification (NCBI taxonomy): domain Eukaryota; kingdom Metazoa; phylum Mollusca; class Bivalvia; order Unionida; family Margaritiferidae; genus Margaritifera; species Margaritifera margaritifera. Next base: position 779,248 of record JAQPZY010001489.1, on the reverse strand, counting down.
TCTGAACATTAGATGCAATTGTAAATGATTGTTGCTTTCACACAAAAAATTTCTCTATATAAAATCTTTGCCAAAGACAAAAAAAAAATTCAGAGACAAAATCAATATGAATTTCAAAGATAAATTTAATATCTCTAATATGCTTTAATGAAATTCAGATCCCGGACGAGCCCCCAATTTCTGTTACGACTCTATGGTCTAAGAAAATTGTAACAGAAAGAAAGTGAAACCAACAAATCAAGTAAAAATCAACAAGCAATTTATTACTAGATAATTAAAATGAAAAATCAAAAAGTCACTTAGAGTAATGTGTTTTGAAATCCTAATAATCCAGTAAGAATGATTGTTCTAATCACAAGTCCTAAATATAGAATGTTCCGAATTCACGGCTGTGTCCTTGAATGTTATGATGTGCTAATGGTCTCCAAAGTCCTGATGTACTAGAAATCTTGATGTGCTGATGTCAAAATGAAGTATTCCAAAATCTCTGAATAAGTTCACTTAAATTCCAAAATCATCAATTAAAAATCCAAAATCCAAAAGTTTATGAGCACTGTTATAATCCAATGAATATTTAAAATAATTCCTCTCTTAGAATTTGGAATGAATTTTCACAACTGTAATAGCTCTTTACAAGACTGATGGTAATGTCAAAACTGAATAAATGTCCACCAAACATGGTATATATAAAGATTGGTCACATGACAGAATGTTCTAGAATATGAGTCATCTTAATGGAATTCTAACTGTAAACAAAATCAACCTTGACCTTCAAATTGAGAAAACATATTGATCAAAACAACCTAATTCAAGGACACTAGTTAAACATGTTTTTCCTGATAAACATTAAGATTTAAGCAAATATTAAAGTGAAGAAACATTTATAATTTCCTAATATATTTATAATATTATATAAACATCATACATAACAATATATATATATAATAAACAGTAGATTCATGTGTTTCTATCGAGAATGTCAACATGTCCGGCTGCACTCGGGAAAGTTTTAGGAAGCATAATATATACTGACGAAATCGCTGACGTGAAAATAATGCTAGTTTGGTAATCGTCATAGTTGGAATATATACAATCCCAATCTAATAACACAGAATTCAATTTCGGCACAGTGCGGACTGTTCCGAGAGAGGAGGTGGTATAGAAAGAATCAAGATGGCGTCACGTGTCTGAGAAATCTACTAATGCAGCATGTGCAGTACATTTTTCAGTAGCATGGAGTCAGTTTTTAAAGACAGATAAAAATGCATATTGCACATTGTATCATGCCAAACGTGGAGAAATGTCCAAATCTATTGGCATGCTCCTTTGGAAGTTAGCACAGTCGCGATATTTAGAATCCCAATCGAATAACATGAAAATGCCATGTCCATTCGATTGGAAGGAAGAGTCGGAACATATAGAACAGTTCCGACTTGTGTTGGCACTGACTATTCGAGCATTAGTTATGTCTTTTTATATGTAAGTAGATGCTCAAGCACATCATATTTATTACCAGCCTTAAATTTTTAGACCGACAAAAAAAATATTAAAAAAAATGAAAATCACAATAACATTAGTGTTTTACACGCGATTTGAGAGAGATAGCGAGACAATTTTGTCTGTGTATGCGTGTATACAATCGGGAAAGTGCATCTATGACTAGAGAGAGTGATGTAATTATGACAGACCATATGTGCCTGTGTGCGTTTAGGAAGGAGTACGAACAATTAGAAAGCTGATTTCATTTTTAGCATTTAATGAAAAATTATCTGAACAACGCACGTTCCTTCAGAATTTTTTGGTCTCAGTCGGACAAGTATCAAAAGTGAGGCCGCATGTCTGGTTATTAAAACCGGGAGGGGGGAGTTGTATTCAGCAGTTATAGAAATTAATAACATCAATAATGGTTAGATAATAAGTAAATAAACATAACTTTTTTAATTAGTTATGCATTTAGTTATTAACAAGCTGGCCCTTGTTTAACTTGCAAAGACTTCAGATCAGCCTAGTGTGGGCCCTAATCTGTGTCGGCGCGTGTGTCGAGTGCTGTTTTTACTTCAAGTGCCCTAAGAACATTTCTGGGTTTTTGATTTATCGATAAACTCACAGCAGTATTTGCGAACTGTAAATAATCTGGCTCAGCGTGTGTCAGGTGCGTGCTTTACTTAACACATGACTGCAGGCCATTTTTTGACGTTTTATGGAATTTAGCCTCTACAATACATTTCCAATTTTGAAATGAGTTTCGATTTAAGGGGGGGGGGGAGGGAGGGTTAGTTTAAAATTGAAACTTGGGACCGAAAATTTGTTTCGGTTATCAGAGCACAGCGATTTCGGGTTTCTTGTAAAATAATGACGATATTAAAGAAAGAAATATTCGGGACCAAATAAAAATTCGATCTTGAGGGTATTTCGGTACACCGAGGGTTCGGTTTTCAGGGGTTTCATATCTTACAAGATTACATACTATTAGATGAACTTTGCATAATTTATACAGTAACGTTGTTCTTGAGCTTAATGTTGAAAATAAATTAATTATTGCGGGCTTGTAATTATGTAGATGCAATCCAGGTGATAAAATAAAAAGTTCTGATTGAGTTTTGTAAATATAATAATAGAGTACCTTATTGCTATTTCCAATGTACTTATAATAGTAATTATTTTAATATCTTCAACTCTGTCCTTTAATCTCAATAGCAAATGATAAAAATGGTGGTGACAGACAAGTAGGAAAAGTGAATAGTAAATTTAAGAGTACCATATAGTACCTTCTTGCTATTTCTTATGTACTTATTATAGTAAATTATTTTAATATCTTCAAATTTGTCCTTTAATCTCAGATATTCATCGTGCATTATCTTTAAGTTTAGCAATCTCACCCTGGAAATCCAGTAAAAAAAGTATCAGATAGTAGAAATAATGGGATCCTATTAAAAATAGATTTTCATGAAAATAAAATGTACAAAATATTAAAAGCACTAATATTAAGGAACTTTGACTTGTATTAAAAGCACTAATATTAGGGAACATTTGACTTGTATTAAAAGCACTAATATTAAGGAACTTTGACTTGTATTAAAAGTACTAATATTAAGGAACTTTTGACTTGTATGAAAAGTACCAATATTAAGGAACTTTTGACTTGTATTAAAAGTACTAATATGAAGGAACTTTCGACTTGTATTAAACTATTTCAGAGACACATGCTGTTAGTAAAAATAAATAAATTATGTGACCGAAAGAATAGGTAAAGTATATATTGAAAAAGAAAGTTGTCCTCAAAGTTGCTTCGTAAAAAAAAAATAAAGCAAACTTTAGTTTAGATTTTAATGTAAAACGGCCAGGAGAACATGTGGCCAAAACAATATTGTCTCATTATAAAACTGAAGACAACTTTATCAACTGACTGAAACTTATTTGATAGTACTGCAGTACCTATTCTATTTTATTGATCAGAGATTTCGGGATTTTGAAACAATTAATATCATTGAGAGTTCATACAGATTTCTTTTGATGGATACTAAAAATGTTAGAAGAGCACCCTTCTATAGACGCTTAATGGTGAAAAGGGAAGAAAACCACTTATAGTTCATGTGAAATAATTACTGTTAAATTTTAGTTTAGATTGATAGAAAGCAAGGAAAGAAAGTATCTAACAGTAATATATGATGTAATAATAGTTGACATGAGAAATGTTACGACTCTAGGTCTTAAAAAATATCTAACAGAACGTAAGTGAAACCAAAAATGTAAGTAATATCAACAAGTAATTTGTTTCCCTATAGTACAAAGTGAAATTCAAGAGATACTTACAATATTGTGAATCAAATTCCAAATAATTATAAATGTCCTAATCACAAGTCCACACATAAAGAATGTTCTAAATGTGTTCCAATAGTGTTGAATGTTCTGATATGTCTTTGAAGGAGTTCACAAACATCCAAAGTAATGTATTAATTCAAAAGTCTATGAGCACTTTAGTATTTCCAATGAATATATTAAGTAAATAATTCCTCTCGAAATACATCTGATTTCAACGGCACAAACTATCAAATTTGATCTTAAATGGATTTCCACAGGTTAATCTAAAATAGTAATGAATTATTTGTTTACCAAATTCCTATTTATACACATGTTCACTTGACCTATATCCTAACAGGATGTTAAGCAATCCAATGAAAAAACCAGTCTGTGAATATGACTGAGCTTGAACTCAAATGCTAGTAAACATCCTGTTTATAAGTGACTAGAATCTAAAGTACAACTGACCTTCATGGACAAGATTTAAACACACATCATAGGTTAAATATACATAACAGAAAGAATAGCAATGCGTATAGTTGGTTAAACTGTGTAAAATCTGTTCTTGATGAATGTGGATAGGGCAATATATGACATACATAAGCTTTCCCTAATACACAAGGGCTAATACAAACCATAAAGAACAGACTATCTGATATGTACCTTCAAACTTGAAATAGCAATATAAATTCTTCTAGTAAGGGAAATACCTACATACTTTTTCAACGTGTCTTGAAGTTTTAGATTTACTTTGTCTGTCTAGCAATTTAAGAATCACTTACTCTAAATTTAGAACTTCAGATCGTCATTTACAATAGAGATAGGAAGAAAGATAAACACCCCTACAGAGGAAACGATTGTATACCATATGTATTGAAAATTACCTGGGTGATGAGTTTCAGTACATATTTATCTGTATTTTCTTCAATTAAAAAAGGACTATATTTAAGAAAACAAAACTATAGTGGATCAAATATTGTACATTTCAGTGCTTTGCTTAATTCCCCCCCCCCCAAAAAAAAATGAACTCCTGACTCTATATAAATTTATTAGAGTTATTATAATAGAATTAAATTCTGTAGCATAGAAGTACCTTTCAATTTATTGGTCCTAAAATATGTATTAAGTGAAATATATTTCATTTGAATTAGTATGATTTTATACAACAATATATGATTTATATGTTTTTTTATGGTATAATATTTATACTTTTTACACTTCGCATACCGAGCAGGTTTGTAGTTACATGTTCTTTAAAAATGGGACTATAATTAATATAATTCATTTATCTTGTTACACGCATGTTCATCTAATAAGTATATATTCATCTGTATTCCTCATGTGCCACAAGGTGACGTAAGTAGAATCTTGTATCTTGTACCATCTGCACTACGTATGTGCACTATTATCACTTATCATTCAGGTATAGTAACAACTTTCCAATGCCAAATACAGGATCTTTAAAAAAAAAAAAAAAGGGTATAAAATCAAATCTTACTATGTCTCCCGATTGTAAAGCAGCCGGATCGACCGTATTTTCTAGTGTGTAGTTCATTCCAATCATCCCTAATTCTTCGCCGTAATACGTGGTAGGGGTTCCCGGTAGCATTAGTAATAGCATGTTCCAAGCATTGACGAAGTCTTGTCCCCATCTGTCAGAGATCCTCCGGTTGTCATGGTTACCGATCTTTAAAAAAAGCACGATGCCGCATACAGTATTAGTCACCCACAAACCGATGATGAGGTCAAAGTCATATGTCAAAGTCTGTTTTTTAGAATCTGTAGATTGTCAAAGTAATCTAATTCATGACGACGTCAAAGCCATATGTCAGAGTTTATTTTTTAGAATCTGTAGATCGTCAAAGTAATCTAATTCATGACGATGTCAAAGCCATATATCAGAGTCTATTTTTTCAGAATCTTTAGATTGTAAAAATACTCAGACTGATGACAAGGTCAAAGTCATATGTGTGAGAGTCAGTTATGTAGAATTTGTAGATTGTCAAAGTACTCAAATGATTAAAACATACAAGAATGATTAGTTTTGTAGCTGATTGAGCAGTTTATCGATAGATTCAAGGACCAATGAAATCTGTGCACACGGGAATGTACACGATGAACTTGTCCTTTTAATCTTTAACCACGCCATCATCATTTTGTGGTTTGATAGTACATGAAGCGCCTTGCATGACAACATTACTGTCATGCAGGTGAATGAGAAATTGAATGGATAATTGAATGAATGGATAGGGAAAACAACAACAACAACAACAAAATGACAACAACAAAACAACGACAACAAAACAACAATGAAAGTGAGCGAAAATAATATGGTTGCCATTTTTGAAGAAGTTGGTTCAATGGTTACTTTTGAGTAAGAGCGGCCATATTTGATTTTGAATCGGCGTCGTTTAAAAAATGAGAGTGCTTGATGCTAGGAGGCTCTGTGTCAAATTGGGTCAAAATCTGTTGAGAATGTATGCAATAAAGTCGTTGATACGTTCCTTTTTTTAGTGCCAATGTTGGGTGAAAGATCAAAGCGACACCTTGTTTGCACGAGAGAGAGAGAGAGAGCATACAACAAAGTTAGGCCATCCACTGGTTGGTAACCCAGATGTTCCGTTTTCGATAATGGCTCTTACGCATGATGCGTTGCAAGACTTCTGTATACCCAGTAACTCGAAATAGAAGGGGACTCCACCAGCCGCGTAATAATTATTTCGCATCTCGTTCGTAATATCATAAGCTTCAAGGACAAGGAATCTTGGGAAAACATAAACAACAATTACAATCAGAGTGTATTTTTATTTGTTCATTTTTTAAAAGTTTTATTAAGAGAGAAAAATAAACAGACAAAAGATAGAAATGACAGACGCTCCAACAGAGATAATGACCAATGTCAATGTAAGAGAGATGAAAAGTTTGTATACAGAGACCGACTTAAAAACGGAGGAAGAACAGCTGGAGTGACTAATGCAGAAGCAGAAATCAATAGTGACAGTTTAATGTAATTATCAGATAATTTAATAACTGACAGACTACAGTACAATACTCTTATTAAGGTGAGAAAACTGGAACATGTCGACAACACTTCTAAAGACTATATCAGTGTTGATAGTGAATACAAGCGGACAGATAGACAGACATATAGATTACCTTTTTGATCCATCTTCCGTTTTAAATTTATCCAGGACTCTCCTCCATCTCTTAACGACGCCATAAATTTCATCCAAGCCTTGCGTATAAATATGATGCCCTATATTTTGCTGCCATGATTTACCCTAAAAAATAACAATTTTTATATAAATCAAACACATTGTCAAAATGTTGATATCCGATATTATACGCATGGCCTCTTATTCGGAACAGCAACATGACTGTCAAGTAAAAGAAGTAATATTTTATTCAAGTGTTTGGCATTAAAAATTCCACTTTAACTAATTGATTATGAATACATATTGTAATCTATTAAAATATACCTGTATGTACGTATGTATGTATGTATGTATGGATTTATTCAATGATTTGTTACTTTGTATTTATTTATTTATGCAAGACAATAATTAGAAGCACATAACTCCTTTTTTCCAAAGGAAAAAAAAAAAGACCAGTTGCAAGCTTACAGGATCGATGGGTTCGTCCCAAGACAGGTTTTTCACTTCAAATAGATGCGCAATAGCATCAATCCGAAATCCGTCAGTGCCCCGCTGGAGCCAGAAGCTTAACGCGTTCTGAAATGATACATTGATCAAATCTATCTCTTAAAAGAATACTCTAAATTGTGAGCAAATTTCAAGGTTCATATTCGCAAGAAATCCATCTGACCATGTATGTAACCAATAAAGGGTCTGATCAGCTGGACGCAGCCATTACCGGATATAAACAGAAATGTATTGGTGCAATACATACCACATAAGAAAAGGATAAATAACGTAGGAAAAAGTAATTTACCTAGTATCTAATGGGAAAACGTACTCGAAGTGGAAGCTACAAAAACTGTCATAGTTGAGTTTAGATAAGTAGCGCATGGAATCCCCAAATGAATGCACGTTTTGTTATCTTATAGTACATGATACACTTTTTATAACTTTTGTCGTATATGCTACACGTTTGTAACTTTTGTCGTATATGCTACACATTTTGTAATATTTTATCATACATGCTACACTTTTTTTAACTTTTGTAGCATATGCTACAATTTTGTAACTTTTGTTGTATATGCTACCCTTTTTGTAATATTTTGTCGCATATGTTACACTTTCTTAACTTTTGTGGTATATGCTACACTTTTCGTAACTTTTGTGGTATATGCTACACTTTTGTAACTTTTGTCGCATATGCTTACACGTTCAAGGTTTTCTCAAACATTTTAGTAGCAAGATGGCCACCAACTTTCTGCTATTGATATTTTTCCTCCACCCATTATTAGCTATTTGGGGATACTTTGTAGCGAGCGCCATACCCTTGAAAATAAACAAGTATCTCAGTAAAAAGCGACTGATAATCATCAATCATCTTACAAGTTGTTTCTGTTACTTCGGTTACTAGTATTGTAAATTTAGTCTGACAAATAAATGGAAACAGTCAAATGTAACAATTGCAAAAAAGAGACGAAAAAAGAAGTAATGGAAAAAGTTGAACACGGTGCCAAATATGTCAGGCTTATGCATATACACATAAAAGTGATTGTGGATATTGAATGGCTATTATTACATATCGGAAGTCAATGATGATTAAAGGGTTAAATGTAAATGTGGCAGAACGATAAAATATGCATTGTTTGACAAGCACTGCAAATGAAAGTACGCCAGTAGTATGTATTTTTTGTGTTGTCACGCAGTTGGTGTCCTTTTGACCTAATTTTGACTTTTTGAGATGACTTTGAAGAAATAAAGGGCCAAGGGCCAAAAGTAGTCAATTTGACTTAGTTTTTGACTTTTGTTTAGATGATTTTCAGGAAATAAAGGCACGAAAGCAGTCTTTCTCTTCACTTGTCATCAGATTATTAAGATTTCACACTTTTTGCCTTCTTTCCACAAGTGGGTTACAAACCTGGTTTAAACAGAGTGATTCAGAATACACTATTTACATCTAGATTCTCAACACCTTTATCTAATTCTTAAAATTTAAAATCTAATTATGATATTTAAGCCGCCCTCACCCCATTCCCATACTATATTTTTGTACAATTTGTAATTTTTGTAAAAACAAAAAAAATAATTCTTGTCAAATTTTAAATTTTTTCAATGTCAGTTTCTGAATTTTAGTACAAATTTTAGTCTAGACCATATTTTTATAAAATACTCCAGATTACCTTATAGTCTCATCTAAATTCCGTTTCGGTTTCGAAATGTTAGCATTACTTTTAGTCTAAGCTATTATAAGAAAATATTCCAGTTCTTTTCAGTACCCGCTAAATTCAATATTATCTTTGGAATTTTAGTATGAAATTTTGTCTCGGCCATTTTAATAAAATATTATGGGAGTTGTTTAGTCACCAATAAATTCCGTGTTAGTTTCGACATTTTGTACGACTTTGGTCTGGGCCATATTTTTAATATAATACAATGGATTTTTTTAGTCTCCGTTAAATTCCTTTTCAGTTTGGTAATTTTAGTATTAGTTTATTCTCGACCATGTTCATAAAATATTCCGGGTTTATTTTTTAGTCTCCACTTAATTTCGCTTCAGTTTCGGAATTTTAGTACGACTTTTTGTCTTGGTCTAATGGCAGTCATGTTGAATATGTGGGTGCCATAATGTTAAAAACAGTACTCCTACAGCTATATAACCTCCAATCGGAACGTCTTTGACCTTTTCCATTACATGCTAGAATAAACTTCGGATGCAAATAATGGCCATTTTGATCTGCCCTCAAGCTCTTGGTTGTTATGGGGGAGCTCTACATATATTACGTACTTTTGAGAGAGTGATAGTTGCAAGGTGAAGTTGTTTGCATTTGCAACATGCACATTGAAGAGAATTTTGGCATATCTATATGCTACTTTCATGTACTGTGGCTGAAATTTCTTTACATACTGTACTTGTGGAAATTCTACATGATCTAAGCACACATCAGACTGAAATGGCCGCTTTAAAGTACTCGAAAAATCAGCCTGAATTAGTCAAAAGTACACTATTTTCAGCAGTTATTCAAATAGCGAACGAATTTTGCCAGAGTAGGCAACACCAGCCTCTGAAAGTACAATGAATGAATTACAAAATATATAAGAAGTAAAAAAGAGTTATCGGCTCTTTTTTTTAATTTACCATTGAAGTCCAGGAAGTGAAAATGACCAAGCGGAGCTAGCAGTTTTTTGAGATATGCACATTTTAAGTAAGACCAAGCTGTATACTCTATAGCCCAAATTGTAGCCATCAATCATACACCAAAATAATCGGAATTAAAAGTTCTTTCAACAATACCTAAGATTTACAAGGTCTTTTTAAATAGCCAGGATAACCAGTGAGGAAAACCAGGGAAATTCTTTTTAAAAAAAATCTACCCCTATGCAAAGAACGAAACTGGAGAGTGCCATCTATTATGTCTAAACAGCTTCTGTGATGTCATAATGACTAGATAATGTCATCACTAACAACAACGTAAGCGATGGTTTCAGGCTAGTGAAACTGAATGATTTATTCAATTTTTCATTACAGAGTTGAAGAAATAAAATTAAAAATTATAAGTGGAGGTATTTCATTGATTGTTGAAACATCTTCGAGCGTTTTTTTAACACCTATCGTTTTATCAAAAACTTTCCAGTATCACAACAATTACCTCCAAGTCTATTTGAGAGAGTAGAAGTTATTCGGCTTGTATTGGAAGCAGACGAGGATGTTCTGAATGACATAAATTCGTTACAGCCACCATTTTCAATTTCACCAAGTCACGTGAATTTTAAATGTTGAGTCAATGGGCGTCCTGTAAGCCTTGTATCAACAGGTTAGTAAGGATGTGTGTTAAATTTGTCATTAAGTGTGCTAGATTCCCGTAGTAAACCACAATGTTAAATTCCAATTAGACCCCATATCATCCCACGCTGTTAAACCTACGAAAGTTTTTAACCTGACATTTCCCCTTGCTCCCATACAAGCCCAAATCCCCACCTTAAATTCCCTTTGCCCCCATTGTGGCCCTCCCCCCTCCGGCTTTACCACCCCACAGTTGCCCCATTATGGCGTATAGAACAAAAGCCACAAGAAGTTCATTCATTTTGGGATTTTCCTGAACTGAATGCCGAAACTCAGCTATGTCAGTTTTTTTAGCTTTCAGACAAGCTCTTCGAATCCCAATGTGTTTTCCTAGGTTGCGAGGTAAATGTACTTTTCCTATGCGTTATTTTTCATTTTCCGTAGCGTTACACACTTCTCCGATGCGTGACTGTTATACGCGGTGAGCCATATTTCTGTCAAGTGGTTGAAAGTAATTTTCACTATGCCGGTTTTCGTAAAATATCCAGGCTAGTACCAGACTCGGATAATCTAGATTCTTCTGAGGTAATTAAATGTTATATTACAAAAATAATGCTCTTTTTTTTTATTGGTTGTACACAAAGGTTCAAGCTCAAATTCAATTTTGATTTTGATCTTTAGGCCCAAAATTCATCGTAATTATTTTGTGCCTGAGTTTTGAGTTTGATTTTCACTATCAGTCAAACAAAAAATATAGAATGACAAGAGTAAAATCCCATGCGATAGGTTGAGTACAAAATAACTCAAGTTCACGAGTTTTAAAATTTTCTGGGCCCCGGGCATCATAGTCAGGGAACTGAACACAAAAATAAGCTCAATCTAAATATCCAGTACCGACTTAGAGTCTCTCAAAATCATTAAAATTTGACCAGTATATAGAATTACAAATAATAAGATTATTCTAAATTACTATAACTCTAAGCAAAGTTATAGAGGGGAAAACAAATTGTATATTTAGCAAGAGACTATACGAGCGACAAAATTCACTTACATGTCAGTAACTTGTATCTTGCATATATGTAATTCACAAATAAATCATGTCATAACGATTGTGAATAAATTTAATATATTTTCGAAGACTGAATAACATTAAAATATGCTTATTTGCACTGGACAACCCGAAATTAATAAAGTCTAAGATATAAAGGTATAATATTAAACAAATGTTTGTTATAAGTTCAAAATTGTCAAAACTGTAAAACTTAGAATCTGAGTGTAACTTCTTTGCTTCGAGGATTTCATTGTCACGTCGTCGGAAATGCATACTGTTTGGAATGCGCGTGCGCACCTCATTTCGCTATGCGCGTGCGCACCTCATTTTGGGATGCGCATGCACACCTCATTCGGAATGCACATGCACCCCTCGTTCGGGATGCACGTGCGCACCTCATTCGGGATACTCGTGCGCACCTCCATTTGGAATGTGCATGCGCACCACGTTTCGGGATGCGCGTGCGCACCTCATTTCAGGATGCGCAAGCGCACCTCATTTTGGGATGCGCGGTCGAACCTCGTTCGGGATGCGCGTGCGTACCTCCGTTTGGAATGAGCGTGCGCACCTCCGTTTGGAATGCGCATGCGTACCTCATTTCGGGATGCGCATGCGCACCTCATTTTGGGATGTGCCTGCGCATGTCATTACGAGATGCACACGCACCTCATTCGAGATGCGTGTGCACACCTCATTACCAGATGCGCATGTGCACCTCATTACCAGATGCATGTGCACACCTCGCTTTGAGATGTGTGTGTGCACCTCCATTTGTAATGCGCATGCGCACCTCATTTCGGGATGCGCGTGCGCATCTCATTATGAGATGTGCGTGCGCACCTCATTCGGGATGCGCACCTCCATTTGGAATGCGTGCGCACCTCATTTCGGGATGCGCGTGCGCACCTCCTTACCAGATGTGCATGTGCACCTCATTACCAGATGCACGTGTGCACCTCGCTTTGAGATGCGTGTACGCACCTCCGTTTGGAATGCGCATGCGCACCTCATTTTGGGATGCGCGTGCGCACCTCATTTTGGAAGATCTCGTCATGCTTGACCTTTATTTTTACCATAAAGTGAAAAATGGATACAAACTTTGACTTGATAAAGAATTTTATGGACAAGTTACGAATTTGATTATTTCATTGAATATATAGGGCAAAAGAAACACATGTATTGTCGGAATTGTTTGTACCCTGTAGGGCACAAGGAACTAATCTATTCTCTGGAACTGTTTTGTTTTTGTACCCTCTAGGGCACAAGGAACTAATGTATTGTCTGGAACTGTTTTGTACCCTCTAGGGCACAAGGAACTAATGTATTGTCTGGAATTGTTTGTACCCCATAGTCACAAAGAACTAATGTATTGTCTGGAATTGTTTGTACCCTATAGGGCACACAGAACTAATGTATTGTCTGGAACTGTTTGTACCCTATAGGGCACAAGGAACTAATGTATTGTCTGGAATTGTTTTGTACCCTATAGGGCACAAGGAACTAATGTATTGTTGGGAATTGTTTGTACCCTATAGGGCACAAGGAACTAATGTATTGTCTGGAACTGTTTGTACCCTATAGGGCACAAGGAACTAATGTATTGTCTGGAACTGTTTAGTACCCTCTAGGGCACAAGGAACTAATGTATTGTCTGGAATTGTTTGTACCCCATAGTCACAAAGAACTAATGTATTGTCTGGAATTGTTTGTACCCTATAGGGCACACAGAACTAATGTATTGTCTGGAATTGTTTTGTACCCTATAGGGCACAAGGAACTAATGTATTGTTGGGAATTGTTTGTACCCCATAGTCACAAAGAACTAATGTATTGTTGGGAATTGTTTGTACCCTATAGGGCACAAGGAACTAATGTATTGTCTGGAATTGTTTTGTACCCTATAGGGCACAATGAACTAATGTATTGTCTGGAACTGTCTGTACCCTATAGGGCACAAGGAACTAATGTATTGTCTGGAATTGTTTTGTACCCTATAGGGCGCAAGGAACTAATGTATTGTCTGGAATTGGTTTGTACCTTATAGGGCACAAGGAACTAATGTATTGTCTGGAATTGTTTGTACCCTATAGGGCACAAGGAACTAATGTATTGTCTGGAACTGTTTTGTACCCTCTAAGTGTTTACACACCAACAATCCATAGAAATCATTATTGTCTCTGTATTCTATTTTTTGTTAACAGAAAACGTTTTACTTATTTAAAATCCGAAAAGTGTAGGTACTTAAGGAAATAATAATAATAGTATTTACTTATAATTATTCGTACGACCCAAAAACTAATTCCCCAAGTACGTGAGAAAAGTAAGGGGTTGCCTGCATGAACCAAGCCAAGGGGGGGGGGGGGGGATGGTGATTAAGCAGCCTCCATATCTTAAGCATGCTAAATTTGTCTTAAACATTCAGAACATCGCGAACACTAGTTGAATGATTGGACACAGCATTCAAGAACTGATTTCAATGTTCTTTGCAATGAGCTGGCGTAGAAAGAACAGTGTAGAGACGTCATAGATACATCAGAATTTTATATCAGTCACAAGGGTGTCTCATTAATTCAGTGATTAAACAGTAGTTTTTACTCGTAATTCTACAACGTTATTTTACAATTAATTATGGTGTAAATAAAGTATTCGTGATGTACATCTGTGGACAGTTGTAAAGCCCGCTATATTGCTATATAAATTTTGCTTTCAGTCTTCACCATTAAAACAACGGAATAGAACACATAGCATGTGCCCTGGACGGTGAGTTGGAATGTACCCTTGGTTTGGCGCAAGTCAAAACAGTTGACGATCTCTCAGATTGCCAGAATGACAAATATATATTCTGACTGATACACTTTGACTGCCCATGACATTGAAAACGTGTGAGAAGTACTGAACAAATCTACACATTTTTAAAACTTGAGTTGAAATGCAAACACAGACGTGGGCATGTGCATTCTATAATAAAAAAAAGTCTAACCTTTGTTATTATCATTTTTATATGCATCTGTCACAACTGGTTGTCCATAGGGAAAGAACAGACAATAACAGGTATTACCCAGTCTAATAATAGTAACAATGTGCTTTCTGTAAGTGAATTGGTGCATTGGAAACAGCTAACACTACAATCCCATGCACGTTTTAGCAAATTAACCAGATGTGTCTGTCCAGCATATCTTATTCATGTGCTGTTAAATGTACTGAGTAACACCTGTATGGCAATTCCTCCAAATAAGTGCTTGTTTGTGATCTACTGAAGTATAAAGCACACATGTTAAAAAGACCTAAAAAAATTCTGACCAAATTATACATTATTAACGTCCAAGAATAACTTCAGAATCGAATCTGCTCATATTTGTCTGCACATTCAAAATTAGGAGAAAATTAAATTTTATCGCCAATGAATGGACATAAATCAGACAAACACAGCACAATCCAAGTCAAAATCTCTCAGTTTTCCTCAAACACGATGTTAATCATTTGGGGCTACCAGAAAATAGTCAAATTTAGAGACCAGAAGCAGGCAAACTGGCGTATTTTAAACGTATTTATTTTTAGCTTTATTGTTTCAACTAACGCAGAAAAAAATATAATGCAGAGCGATACAACAGCCGGTACGTGGTTTTATGTGTCGGCCCATTGCAGCAATCGATCAAAATGTTTGAACAATCATTAGCCTTTCTAAAACGTTTGTCATCTAGTAGCTGAACCGATTGGGTCGAACTCCATTTATGTGTGGGGTAATACCCGGGTGTTACTGTAGAAAGTTTGTAGAGGATCTATTGTCTTTTAAAAGTTAAGTTCTAGTACGTGCTTTCAGTATGGCAGCATTTTTTAGTACAATGACCTAGGTTTAATGAAAAGATTCTTTGATAGAGTAAAATGAAAGTTTGTCGAGCATGCATTTTCAAATGTTAACGCAACATTTGAAAATTGTTTGAAATAGTGCAAAAGCTATTCAACAAAAAATCTACGAATGCGGGAGCAGACTCAGGACAGCAGTGCATCACGAGGATATTGAATCTCTAAGTTTCACTTTTTTATATTTCTTGTGTTATCATCCCGACAAAACGTACTCTAAAGAAAATAGTTAAAAATCAATAGCAACACATTGTATCAGTGGGTAGATATACCTTAGCATCCAGCTGGTGTTGCAACTTGACTGTCAGTTTCTTGAAAAATAAAATGACTCGATAATCATGTCAAGACCTTCGGGACAATATTAAAAGGAGTCACTGACACTGGAGAGCTTCGCAATGGGAGATAATCCGCCGTTGTTTCAGGCAGAAACACGCTAGAGTCAAGTTCTGAGGAAACAGTGGCATTAATCTTTTCCACCATTGACATGTTACGTATTAAAAGAAGCCTTGCCTGCACTACTGGAAAACATGCGATTTTGTCCGATCGAAGTGTGTGATTCTCTAAAACCCGTTCTGCAAGCGGTGCGTAGGTAAATTGTTCTGTTTGCTAATGGCCATACAAGCTGTTTGGATGGAAAGATGATTCAAAATTAGAGCTATTCAGACATAAGAGCTAACCGAGATAAACAGCTACGAATTTGGTGTCTTTCGTACGGTACATCGTTTTAACGAGACATTGCTTATATTAAAACACGGGCATAAGCTTGCTTCGAATCGGACGCTACCATCTTGAAATATAATCTGAATCGACGTAAGTTTTTGCCTCTAACTGTTCTCTAAGCAATGTTTTGTGAAAACGATTAGGCGAACCAATTTATACTACAACAACAGCTATTTATCTTAACTGTTTTTTCTTATTTTTAGCGGCTCTGATTTTTGTTTAGATGCTTAGATGCTGAGACCAATTGGTATAACAATTAAAGCTAATGCAGAAAAGACCAAATAAAGTATTTTTTTTAAATATAAAAAAGTTGAAATGGTAATGAAAAAGAGGAACGTACGCAATGCGACTTACATCTATTTCAGTCGACAAATCTTTGTTCCGATAGTTGAGGTCTGGCTGGTTGGGTGTAAACTGACGAAGTAAGCTCCGGAAGTGTTATCATATGTCCACGCAGACCCCCCGAATACACTTTGCTAAAAGTAAAATAAAAGTAAAATTAGTTTAATAATATACCAAATGCACTTTGATAATGCATATGAGAATAAACCCTGCTATAATAATACAAACAAGTAAATGCACTTTGCTATATGACTGTGCTTTGTTTAGGAGAAGATTAAAAATACCATCAACGTTTTGTAAGCACAGTTGACTTCTGTGATAAAAGGAAGACAATTTTGTACTTGCACTCTGTTGCATGAATTTAAAAGCAATAAAGCTATACGAGTTGGATTGCAACGAACGAGTAAATTCGATTCTAATTATTATTATTATTGAAATTCTCAGGTTGAAATATCTGAAGTGGAAGACATTTAGACTATGCATATTATTTGCTTTATTTGTAAGCTCTTTTAACCTGTGAAACTACACCTAGTTCATTCCGTGACGTTGTTGTGTCGGTTCTGATTTAGAAGAGAGTTTAGCAGAGAAAGAGATTTGTGTCTAAGTAGAGGATTTACATGATTCGAATTCTATACTTAAAAAGTATTTAAAGTCACCTTGATGAAAGAGAATTAAAGTGTATACATGTCAAGTTAGTCTGTGATATTTACCATGTCTTCTTGGAGGCAATAGATTGTATACACTAAATGGTCCTCATTTCAACCTGCTAGTCAATTATCTTCATCTTCCGCGTTATACATCGGTATACAATAGTTACACATTGCAGTTACTTAATTGTTTGCATTTTTAACAATTTCAAAGCAAACTTTATTTATCAGAGTGAATCGGTAGATTACAGTAACAGTAACAGAGTGAATATGACCTAGCGATGTTGCAGATCACGAGTCTGAGATCAGATAGCTACATCCATACAAACCCAGTTATTTGGTGGTACTCGATTCCCAGACGAGTCGTTCTTGCCATTACTCCATAAGAAATAATCTCTGTACTTATTGTCCTTATTACTGGGTTGTCTGCTTTGTTGAAACCAGGGATGTTCATCACTGCAGTGATTTGGTACGAAGTCTACGATTATTTTCAAACCTGAAATAGTTTAAATAACAGAAACGAGTGTATCTCATATAATTTGATCCAACGAATGAATGAATAAAATTCATATCACTGGATTTCAAGTATAAATTGGACTTTGTTCCTGCCAGTAATCAAATAAACTATTTCACTCGCGAGAAGAACTGTTGCCCTTGCGTGATGAACTGGTTCTCTGGCGTAACGAACTAGTGCCCTCATTTATGACACAACTTCATCATGATTCCCCATTGTAATTAGTGTCAGTCACCTGTTGATGATATTTTTACGTACTCGATCGCCTTCTTGTCATTGCAATGAGAAGTATTAAAATTGAAAACAAAAGCGATGAATGGCATCCATGCCCTAAAAGGAGCACAGGATCAACGCAGAAGAAAATTGTCCTATCATTTATACATCAGCTTAATTTCGTAATACACAGGATTGCCATTACTGTAATCTCTCGTCTAGCGCAACTGCCTACACTTTACTGTTTAATTACAGCAATATCGATACAAAATAGGACATGAAACAACTTCAATATTCGTTCCAAACTTTTCTCGAAACTCAATTACAAGCTTTACACACACAAAAGTAGTGCCAAGAATAAACGTTCTATTCTGTATCAGCTGGAAAGACGCCCATTTTGTGACCTTTAGATTCTTCCACCTAAGAGTAATTACTGGGTAACACATCGAGTCTCGGAGCTGAGGTCATAAAATATTTAAAACGTTATTATCACCCCAACCCCCATCCGTACACCATTTGACATCCAATGCCATTTGATTTATAGGGATAAGAAAAGAGAAAGAAACTGCGTAGGTGTCACTCTATATCGACGCCAGAAATTCTTATATTAACATTTTATGAAAGATGGGAGTTTTCTGCCAAAAAGTGGAAAAAGTGCTGGAGCAATCATCACAAACGTTTTTGAATTGGTCGATTTTGTTCGAGAAAACAATATTATAGTATACATCTATCTCAAGAATTGTATTTCAGTTTAACTCTGTTTGCAATAGACAAGGGTGAATAATACTGCTTGTGTTGCAGATAGGATCCTATAAATGCACATCATAATAAGCTGTATCACCATTCAAAAGATTCTGAAGAAAGCATGCATTTATAATTTATATGGAATCTAACATTAGACAGGTTCAGTATTAGGCAAAATGATTAAGTGTAAACATGGTGTCATTTTTTTGATGATGTCAAGATTATATATATACAAAAATGATCGCCGATATAATTTATGCAGACAACTCTTATGGTATATCATTGCTGGGAGTTGAATGTCATCAATTAAATTGGTCAATAGTTAGGGAAATCCATGTCGCAGCTTGCATGAAGTTATTCATTTAAGTATGTGGTTAAAGGAACGAAAAGTTATGTATGGCAGGTATCCTAGGTATCCAGAAATTCAGCGTTTTTTCGCAAGGCAGAGTCATATCTATCAGAATTAGATAGCAAGGCCTGGTGGCACATTAGTTGCTATAAACTTATATAATCAAAACAAATATTGAATTTTTTTATTTTTTTTTCTAAAAAAGATGGGGTAAGAAAAAACAAAACATAAGGAGTAGAGATGACGTAGAACTTTTTCCAGTGAAGGCAATAAAAACTTACAATGTATCCATAGACTGGGACAACAAGTGTGTTATTTGCCAGAATGTCTATCACAAAGGAGATGTTATTTTCTTAGATTTTGATCTATACAGCGAGGGAGTCATGGTTGGCAGCTGCAGAAGGTAGGAAAGACTGTGCCGTTCTACTGAACATTAGCAGGGAAGTAAAATAGGTTATCTTACATTAACAGAAGAAAAAGAAACATTTGTCAGATGTCGTCACAGAAAATAAAGCTAGCCAGTACGATCATGCGTTTAAGAAGCTAATATATAAGATAGACCGTCTGCTGATGGAAGAAATGGCAGACTTTCCAACGCGGGTCTTACTGTTTATTTTTCGTAGACTTCTTGGAGACATAATAACAGGTAGTGTCAACTATAGCAGCAAAACGCTTGAAAAGAGTCTTCGTAACTAATATGGCGACAAAGTAGTCTTTCAAGCTTCCCGTGATCTTTCCATGTCAGATGTCATATTCAGGAGTGGTATTGTATCAGGTCCATTTTATTGCTTCACATCCTGTTGATATGGGTCAAGTGAAAATGTGTATAAATAGGGATTTGGTAAACAAATAATTCATTTCTGTTTTAGATCAGTCTGCGGGAATCCATTTGAGATCAGATTTTATAGTTTGTGCCGTTGAAATCAGATATATTTCGAGAGGAATTATTTACTTAATATATTTATTGGAATTACTAAAGTGTTCATTGACTTTTGAATTAATACATTACTTTGGACTTTTATGAACTCATTCAAAGGCATTCTGTATTATATCATTGTGGTATATCAGGACATTCAAGACTATTGGAACTCATTTGGAACATTCTATATTTTTGGACTTGTGATTATGACATTTAGGATTATTTGGAATTTGATTCACGATATTTTTAGTATCTCTTGAATTTCACTTTGTACTATAGGGAAATAAATTGTTTGTTGAAATTACTTACATTGTCGGTTTCACTTTCTTTCTCTTACATATTGTTTAAGACCTAGAGTCGTAACAAGCTCTTACCCATTATCTTTCATCCATTCGCTCGTTAAATTCAAACATTCATTAGTGTGTTCCACTTTTTTATCTTTCGTTTTATTTATTCAGTTATTGTTAATATGTTCATAATTCGCGTTTTCATTCATTTATTTGTTTCTTTGCACAGGTGGTCTTTGCGCAGATCCATTCAAACAAAATTGAGGAGAGTAAATTAAGAGTGTAAATAGATTATATCTAGAAATCTTTAGACCTCCGTTATAAAGGAGGCATAAACGAGAGAGAGAGAGAGGATTCCGTTTAAATAATTACAAAACGGAAGTTGATTCTATATATATATAATAGATGTCTTAAACGATGTAAATTTATTTTAAAAAATGCTAGAGAGAAGTTTGTTCGACAAATGCGACGCATTTTGAAATATTAGCATTGGAGTAGAAGTTCTCGTATTTAATGGAGTAAAAATCACAAAATCAAGTGGCTTGATATACATGATTTATTAAACCAATTACAGGTCGCATTATATTGACACGCATTTGTTTTGTTTTTTTTTTTTTTTTTTTTTTAGGAACTTGCATTTAGTTTAAGACGTCATAACTTTGAATTTGCATTACCTTATGAGTGTGCACACTGATTCAGCATTGACCATTGGTAACATGCCAGTAAAGAAACATTTCTAAGCTACTGTGAATGAAATTTATTCCTAAACTAGAGTTGCAGGTGAGCTCATGAGTCAGTTTTCAAGAAACCGTAGAAAGTAGGTCATCCCAACCCAATGTATAACACAGCTTACTTTCAAGATGAAAAGGTGTGGAAGTAAGCCCACAAACACCATGAACAACATGTATTCATCCGTAAATACACGCTCAGTGAAAAGTAGATGGCAATACAAATGAAAGTACTGAAAATTCTGAACAGATCTGACCATCAGAAAGTAGCAGAATATTGTTGACTTGCTTACTTTATCCAGAAGTATGTGCGCAGTGTTATTTTTAATCTTCGAAATAATTTTGAGGAATTAATTAATGAACACTTTGATAAAGGCTTGTTACATTACCCTCAGATATGCAGTATTCCAATTGAGATTCAAAGTACCGGAAGTACTGTAAGTGTAATCCATCTAACATTGATAGGAAATAGTTCTCTGTTTTTTTCTTTTACTTTACCTTGATGTGTGTGTGCAATGTTATATCTATATTCAAAATAATTTTGAGGAATTCATTAACCAACTCTCTGAACATTCTTGTAACAGTAGTTTAATTTATGCAGTACAGAGCAAGCCTGCTCTGTTTATTCAAAGTAATTTTGACTATTTTTGGTCTTGAAGTGTAACATGAACGCTATGTAACTATCTAAACATGCTATGTTGTACTATCGTTGGGTTTGAGTGCAGCAGTGCATACCTTTGTCCAATGTGTAACTGACAAATCTATGAAACCATCGCCTGAACCTGTTAAATATGACACATTTCACAGACAGTCAGATCCTAAAAACCTACTTTGTACAATAAGCATTATATCTTTATAATTAAAACAACTAAAGAATCTACACGTAGATATATAGCCTGTTATTTCTAAGCGACCGAGACATGGGAGGATACTATCTGCCTTTTAATGCGACTTTCACTAAAATGAGTATGGACAAAATACATATCCTTTCTGCAGGAGGAAGCATACATCAATGAAGCTTATTGATTGTAGCTAGGTTTGGAAATAAACAGCATATCGTTAAACTGTTGATGCTATGGGTATGCGCATGCGTCGATGCGGAAGGTTGTTTTCATTTCGTGTGGATTGCAAACACCATCTGAGTATTTTTTATTTATTTTTTTACTTTAATGCCCATAAGTAATTTGTAACACCAGGCAGTTCATCATATCCCTACTCAACAACTTTGGGTTAAAATCAATAGGTGTTGTATCCCAATTCGTACACTGTCTCCACCCCCACCCACCCACCCCATGACGTCGATGGCGACTATGACAATTATGTTAGATGATATTCAAATAAAATTAGATTTTGTGACCTCCAAAATCGCCTAGATTGATTTCATCTATTGTAAAGATATGTACTTTATATACAAAAGTAGATAAAATAGTCAAGTTGTAAGGCTGGGCAAACGTTGAAAGACATATTTGTCAGGTCTACAAAACTGAGAAGGAAGTGCTCTACACAAAGAGAATGCAATTTCAGGGATCATCCTGATGATCTGACTGTCCAGAAAATGCGAGAAAATGTGTTGCTTTTAGGGAACCGGGAAACTCAGACACACTTGTAAATACCCGATGCTATACATATAAAAATCGATAGTGCACATGGTCTGGAGTAGTAAGGGGTACAGACTGACGAACATCTTAATATTAATATTTAAAATCTCGTATCCCTATACGAGAACATTTCTGAACCACTCCCATTTTTGTTATAAATAAAAGGTCCATGGGTCATAGTGATATTTCAGTGTTTAACCACTTAATTTTTTAAAACATTGTATTTTTAGCTCTTGTATAGGGATACGAAAACATTTCTAGACCACTCATATTTGTATAAAGCAAACATACCACCTGAATCCCTCGGCCACTTATATTTCTATTTTTTTAAAATCGAGTTTCTGGACCAATCATATTTGTATAAAACTAAAATACCCTAGAGTCTCTGAACTACATGCTAATTTCTTGATCGTGCATTTTGTTGAGCACCAAATAAATGTTACAAAATCTTCACAACATAATAATGGCATAAAGCTATTTTGTGATAGATTCAACAGTTTTCAGACTTGTGATGGAAATATTTCATGAGTTTACCATGAAAGCAATAATATCAATCATCAGATAATGTGTATTCGTTTACAAGTTTGGATGGGATAAAAGTGTGGTCAGAGCTTAGTTGCGTTACAAAATAATATACACGAGAATAAAAATACTGATTTGTTGATTTCAAAGATAAAAAAAGATATTCTACAAAGTTGTAGAAAAGTTGCAGATTTAAAGATTAAATTAAATGATGATTTTGTTGACCTGAAGCATGTGACAATTACTACGATGGATACAAATACATTTTTACAGTTTTAGATGTCTTCTTAAAATACACTTGGACTGAGAAAGTAAAAACGATAATGGGAGGTGACATACGATACTTTGAGAGAAATCTTCAAAGAGTGAAAGCCTGAAAAGATAAACTTTGATGAGGGGAAAGAGAT
The DNA here is from genome assembly GCA_029931535.1 of Margaritifera margaritifera. Lineage (NCBI taxonomy): Eukaryota > Metazoa > Mollusca > Bivalvia > Unionida > Margaritiferidae > Margaritifera > Margaritifera margaritifera. The sequence continues at coordinate 755,630 of JAQPZY010001489.1, read as the reverse complement.
TCACAACAAAAAAGGAAAACAATGAATACTTTTCAACTATTCAGACGAAAAAAGCCCAAGCAAAAAAAAATCTGTAGTGGAAAGGTGTAACGAAACTCTGAACACTAGAATTTAGAAGTATTTCACTCAAAGTGAAACCAAAAAAATGGATTGACGTTTTACCAAAGCTAATTGATGGATACATTAATACTCATCACACATTACACGATTCCAGTGAAAGCCAGCAAAGAAGAATTCAGATTTAAAGTATGGATCAATCTATTGGTCTATTTGATAACTGATACACTTGGAACTCTTTAATTCAACATTGGCGAAAGGCAGAATTTTAAAATATTAAACACAATTTGCACAGGAGATATTTAAAATCAGGCAAATATATTAGGTCCTCTCTATAACACAAACAAGATGACATATAGTAAGTTGAAAAGATTTTGAAGACCAAAAGAATGCACTGTAAAAATTATGTATTTGTGAAATGGAAATTATATGATGATTCTCTGAATAGTTGAAAACCAGCATGGAAAGGAAAGATTTTCAATGGTACACCTTAGTTTTCACGACGACTGAAGAAGAGTGCATAAATTGCAATTAAAAGGAGCATGAATATTTAGAACTGACAGATGTGGAGAAAAAAGCGCATTAGAAAATAAATGCGACATGAACATTTGTATTGATCACGAAACCAAAGGAAAAGGGAAAGTAAATCCCATAACATCACATTAAACAACAAAATGATGCACAAGAAAAACGTGCTAAGGCGACTACAATATAGACAATAGAAAGGTAATAATTGACATCATTGAAGAGACGAAAAGAGATAACATTGGAAATATTACATTGATTTTCACATATAAGAAAAGCTGAAAAACAAACACATTATAAAAGATTGGTATATGCTATATTGAACAATACAAAGGGTGATAAAAATCAAAAAGACATAGATGCAATCATGATGAAATTTACAATTCTTTCCCATTTCAATCAAAGAAGGTATTATACCAGCGATTTATATGCATGCTCAGTGAACCGTGAATTTTTTGTGTTATGTACAATCTTAATGCATCCATGAAACCTTCAGCCACAAAGTATTGCTACAAAATTAACCGAAATCAGTTGATCTGGAAAGATTTTTACACCATCTGGATAAAGTAAAATCAAGTACACATTTCAAAGAGCGTAAATACAAAGAGTTAGAATATTCAGTTTTTACAGAACTTTCATTTGGCATCTAGTGGTAACTAAAAATTTGGCTACCGAAATAACTGATGCAATCAACATTGTTACCGAAGTCCAATCAGTAAATGTAAAATGTTACAAATGCAACATAGAAAATCTGATAAAGGAAATGAAAACACGAGATACAAGATACCAGCAATGCAAATATTGTGTAAAAGAAACGAGATTAATTTTGTAGTATAATGGCGGATATAAATACATTAGAGAGAAGAAGATAAAAAAAACAAAGAATTACATGTGACTGTGATAGAAAAAAACCCAGTAAGTAAAAACCCTATGTATGTACATAAGAAAACCCAATTTCATGTAGGTTAACTTTGTTCCACATGCTATATGTATTGTTAGCAAAAGATAAAATCTTTATCGTAAATTAATGCACATCATATTGAAGAAAAACAATTTACAGCAGCTTTCTCTGGTCATGCAACTCAAACAACTCACTTAGACCAAGCTAACATAACAAATGCATTTACCAATAAAAAATGTATTATAATGAAACCTATTTTTACATACAAATGTCTAAACATTTTTGATAACTACAATTTTAAATGTGACACTGACGACTCTATGAAAAAATTACACAGACCATAGTATGACATTAAACTTTGTCAGAATCAACTGAACTGGTCAGTGTGGATGGTAATATCCGGTTGTGGGCTTTCCTTGATGTATTTGATAGACAGAGATATACCAGATTTGATCAAATAAATATAAACATTTCATGTTTATTTCCAGATGTGATAACTGCCGTCGGAATATAAAATACCTTTATCCGATGATGGCACATTCAAATCAAATAACAACAATGTTGATATGAAACAATATTAGATCTTCACAGTTTTAAAATTCCACCAGAGCATGACTGGATATACCTTAAGGACACAAATATCTCACCTCCCAACCCCAAAACAACAACAAATAATTTATTGATAATGGACCAGAAGAACATACAATTGCACACCACTGTTTTGTATTAGCCGCTCATAATCCAAGTACAAATTGCTAGCAAGTCCAGTAGAATACTGGAGAACATTATCACCTGCTAAAATGAATGATATGGAAGACAAAGCTGATCCTACTGGCTAGACTTATTTTCGCTGCAAGATAGTAATGGTCTGACAGGTGAAAGTATTGCAAGGTTAATTCAAAGCATTAAATCATGTTATTTGTATTATAGGTGCACATGTACAAAACAGAACATCTATTACTAAGTCTGTTTTGATCATATTATATACTGTTAAAATAATAATGGATCTATTAATTTTAGGACCGCCAGGTTACGACACAGCTAAAAAACATCATGGTAAAATGTAAAAAATGCATAAATGATTCAAAAGTAAAATTGTTTGTGCCAGTATCTTTTATTATCCAAGTGGGTAGTATCGTCGGATACAACAATTTATAGCATCAGGTGACTCGTTTAAACTGGAATAAAACCCTAACATTAATACCAACGTAATTAAGAGCGATATTCCAAAAGCGGATAAACAATCTATTATAATACGACAAGAAATTGTTGAGAACATAAAAGGTAGACAAATTGAGTAAAATTATGTAGAGAAGTATTATATTGACGATATTTCTCCTGACATGTCTGTCAATTCTATCCGATTCTTGAACGTTGAAAGAAAGATATATAACAATTTAGAAATGCCCCCAGAACAATGTTAACCACGCAGCAAACAAACAATCATTTATATTAATATTAATGATTGCTGGAACTACTCTAGTTTACCATTTTAAAATATGGTTTGTTCTTTTGAAGAAAAAGTTCGTTGCCATATGCGACGTTGACGAAATACGGACAAGGTCAGATTACGAACCGTGACTCTGTTATATGCTTTATTTGACCTTAGATGACAAATGCAAATAACAAACCCACTAATACTAAACAAGTAAATAACATGATCAGCGAAGGAAAGAAGCAATTTGTCTGGCACTCCTGAGCAACCAACTTACGACTTTAACAATAATACCAAGCAATGTCCCTGGTGCTTTATTAGCCAAACCAAACCAAACAGATATTTACCAATATGTATTAAGCCCTTTGTAATTTTGTCAATGAACGATTCATCTTTGCTTCCCGACAGATCAGCTTCTCCACCATCACCAACTACATGACCTCCCATAGTGTTGGCAACAGAGCAACCGCTGATATTGTCATACCAATTGCAGTGCCTATAGCAGTTACTGTACCACCCTTTTCATTAAATAACAGTCTTTATATATTTATTACTATTTATCATTTCTTTAATGTTATCCATGTTGAACTTGTACATATTTTCAAATCTTGCGATATTTCCAAGTATATCTGACCTCTTTATTTTAGCTTGATCTAGTTTGTTTTGTAATAATTTTTCAGATTCATTTGTTTCTTGCCAAATTTTTTCAAGTCTTTTTATCTGTTCGTCATGATGTTCGAATTTTATTTTTAAAACTTCAATTTTTTATGTGGTATCTTCAACAAATTATGTATTACCTCTCGTCTCTCTTTCTTCATATGGGGTAAATAATCTTTTAACAGTTTCTTCTTAATCTGCAGGTGAATATTGTCCTTTTTCAGTTTCATCAAGCAATTCATCTACTTCAGTTTCCAATTATCTTAATTCATTTCTAAGCTGTGGATTTGTACGGTTACAATCTTGCATCTCTATTTCCTCAGGAACTTGTATTGGTTGTCTTTGTACAACAGAAGGTGCAAAATGATATTAAGGTTATGTTTCTTCTGTGTCTCTATTTAATCCACCATGAAATTCATCTGCATGGCACAAGTAGGTTCTAGATATCGATTTGATAAATCCTCTGTATTTGATTCATTTAAAAACTCGATCCTCCCAGTTTTCTCTCTACTGAACTATGCGATACAAATATTGTACACGAATATGGGTGACCCTTAAACCAGCCGCATCACCGTATCTGTCTTTAGATATGATGCATATTTCATCATTAGTATCTTACAATGTCCAACCTAATATTATAACCTGATTTTCTGAAATATTAGTTTAATTTAGTTTCGTTATGTGTTATATGCCGTTGTCCTAGACAAAACTGCTTGCAATATTTACAGTCTGATCTACTTTAATTGAATCTTATTTTGGTCTTGTATCAGTATCGTCGTCATCGTCGTCGTCAGTATTCTCAGATTATTTAATTTCAAAATCTCCACTATCCTTTGAAAGGACATAATAAATCTTGGTACTTTGAACCTCATCATTTTATATGAAGAGCTGTATAACAATAACCAGAACATTTTTCATTATTGAAATAGGAAGAAAAAAAATTAACAAAAAGTAGACAAGTCAGAACGGCAGTACGGCGGAGCGTAGACGCAAGCCTGAACAAAATCCAACCTGAAAATGAAGTGGGATTTATTGAGGCAAAAATATAAATACCTCAGTTTCTACAGAAATTGAAGAGTGCAAACAGGAATTGAACATAGATATTGCAAATGGTACATCAAAAGAGGAAACAGGTAAAAACTGGACTGAAACCTTGTTGGCACAATGGATGAGAAACAAATCAAGAAGACATATGAAATCTTTGTAAATTATAGAGTTAATTTATACAGTGGCTTCAATAAGTATGCAATTCCATCCAACGGACAACTTGAACAGTTTGTAAAATAAGGTGAAAGATACATGACATCAAATGGAATTAGATATGTCGTAGAATTTTTGTCATTTTAGCAAGGCTTACCTCTGTCTGCATTGACTACTAGTTTTATAAGATTTAAACATCTAAATTTTAAATGGCAAAATGAAAGTAAGGAATCTGAAAATACCGACAAAAATGCTTGATAGCGTAGCATCTCTGAAATAGAATGTGTACTAAATTAAATACAGATACGGGAGTAAAGAGTATCGACCAGAAACAGATATATTTTCCAAAATTCAAATTGCATTCGCAATGAGCACCCTCTCTGAACTTTGTTTTAACCTTTTGTTGAACAGATATGGCGTCTATCTTTTACAATTTGCTGTTTAATTTTGTCGCACACTTCTCCCATAAAATATTTTTTTCTAATATTTGGTATTCTTCTACTAGTTACGGAAGATCTATTGCATCTAAGTATGGATTTAGTTGTATTTACTGTACTTTAGAAAATGACAGTATTTTCTGGAACAGAGTATCTTCCTTTGTCTTTATGCGGTTGTGTGTGTTTGTTAAATCTTCTTCTATGTGTTCCCTTTTTATTTACAACGGATTTTAAATTAGAATCACTTTAATACATACTAAAACGATTTTTACTTTAGCATTGGCAAAAAAATAAATAGTCGTTATCTGCTAAAATCCCAAAGGAATCATGGGAATAGTGCACATGGCCTATTATCTTTATTGGTGTTCTTATTTTCCAAGGTATGCATTTTAAAGGCTGCCAAGTAATCCGTCCAAAGATTTTAAAGGTTATTAAAAATATATTTCACAATTATATAAAATGTTAAATAAGATATTTTTATATTCCAGCAATAATTAGTAGAGAAAATTATATGGAGACAATTAATATTATGCTGGTAGCTATACGGATTATAACTTTTATCTACCAACTGTATACCATGGTAGAATAAAGTTTAATAAAGATAATAACTGTATTGGATAGAAATTATTTGAACACTGAGATAGATAATAGTATTAACTGCTAACAAAAATGGAAAAGCTGCATGAAATATATACCAGAGTTGTTAAACGTTTTCTGCTGTATTTCCATTGTTTTATATAACCATTTTCTGTAAATTCTGTATAGTGTACTGGTAAGACATTGAAAGAAAATGCAGAGAAACAGAAATTAATTATTTTCTTTTCGTCGCAAACCTCTGTCAGCTTATATTCTAATCCCGCATTCTGTGTATTGACCCAAAATTGTAAGAAAGGACAAACTATTGGAACTTGAAAACTAATTAAAGGAAGATAGAGGCTACAGTATGATCCCTAACACACACTCTTAAAAACAAATATTTGTTCTTACAATCCAACAGGTTTAAAACTTTGTCGGTATTGATCAGTCCGAATAGGTGCTGATCACTCATGTAAGGTACTGGTCAATCAGAATAGGGCTTGGTCAGTCAGAAAAGATGATAGTAAGTCAGAACAGGTATTGGTCAGTCAGAACAGGTGCTGATCTGTCACAAAGGATAATGACTTACTGTATGATCCTCAAGATGCGGTACAATAATATTAATGTATTGGTCTGTTCTCTGATAGCAGCAGAATTTTCCAGATATTTTGTGTCTTTAAGTAGAAAATGCATATGCTGTATCTAATATATCAAAAACGTTTTTAAATACTGAATGTTTTGCTATGGTGTTCTTCAATTTTACCAAATAATTTATCAAAATCACCCTGAAGAGAGAGAGAGAGAGAGAGAGTGTATATATAAGTGGGCTTTCCCTTGTGACAATTGAGTCACAACCGATTTTACATGTAATCGGTCTGAATACTGCTTCAGTTGAAAGCAAAAGGTTCAGTCAGACAGCAGCCAAATATATTCATTGGTTGTTCTTCTCGCTTGTTAGTAGGAGACAGGATGAAACCACAAGTAGATTTCGTACAAGCTGTTCATCCTGCTCACAAAGTTAATGAGGACAATAGCATAAGGCGCAAGGCCTGCAAAGCCTTATTCTAAAATGGTTTAGTGGTATGCATGAATTGCGCATGTTGGATAGGCTCGATATAATTCGTCCGCACTCTGCAAACAAGATGCACGCACTTAAACGCCTATTCTTGAATTTTCCACCGAAACATTAAACGAACAAGTTATACTAGCTTAATATTTGCGTCTGTCTTTCTTGAACACTTCAGGCGAGTAAATATTACTCTCAAGAAGATAATGAACTCATGCAAGCATCAAAGTTTTAGTTACAACAAAGGCATTATAAATTGACTTACATCCCAATCATTACCAACATTTTAATGCAGATAACTTCCCCCAGAATGGTCCCATGATGTTGGTGTATGCAGATTTTGACGGATTTCCAACTAGTGTGGTTTTACTGTATTATGCATGTTTTTTGTCTGTAGAGAGGATCTTTTTGTTTGCGCAGAAGTGGTCCATCCTATTGCCTGTACAGGAGAAGTGGTCCGTCTTCTATGGTCTTTACAGAACTGGTCAGTTTTACTGACTGTATATGGATAATGGTCCATTTTATTGACTGTCAGGACAAGTGGTCCGATCATCTGTACAGGATAAGTGGTCCTATTGTTTGTACAGGAGAAGTGGCCCAATTGCCAGTACTGAAGAAGTAGTTTAATCGTCTATACAGGAGAGGTGGTCCTGTTGTCTGTACATCTTCATCATTTGTCATTAGCTCTTTGGATTTGGAAGATAACAGTCTTATATTTTAGAATCTGAGGACGTTAATTACGGTTTTACTGTCGCAAATTGAGTCTTACTGTAGACGCGTCAGCGGTGCCAGTAACACTGATGTTTGCAACAGCTGAAACCACCATAAACGTACTGAATCCTCAAATACAAAATGGTATCCCCATTCTAACACCCTTATGAACATCTGTCGAATAATAGTAGAAAATGTAATTATCTGTGGCACTACGTCACACTGATAATCATGTTGTCAAACAACACATACAATTTTTGACAGTATATAGTGGATTTTGCTTCTTCAAATGTTGAAGTTCGGCCAGTCATAAAGCGCATTACAAACACGAAACGCACGAGTATTGGTATTCTATGAATAAAAGTGAATCGTCGGGTCTACTCTGATGATATATATTATGATGGGAAAACAAATTTTAATAAATCGAGTCGATTTTTCCCTTTATGAAAGAGTTTTAATGCTACTGATTAATGTTATAGATAGGTAAAATTCTATATAATTGTATGTATATATATATATATATATATATATATATATATATATATATATATGCATGACAATATTTATGCTTATCTCCCTTGCATCAAATTCTTCATTGATACTATATCAATTATACGAGATGAGGTAAAACAGACGAATACTATCCAAAGCCATCTATATACGGTGTCAAACAACACCTGGATAATGGAGTGTGATATTTATGTGGTACTATAACTGGATTGGATTCAGTTGTGATACTATCATCCAACTTATTTAACTTTCAATACAAGTCCTTGCGCAGAACATAAAGTTACAGATTTAAGATCAATGGGGCTCCTTACATTGCATTCAGATGCCGTATTTCCGGTATTCACTTCCACAGTTAAAATTTCTAATTTCAGCTCAGCAAAATTTGTAGTTGTTGTTCTGCGTCCAAAATTTATTACCACGAAATATTTCTCAGACTTATCTCCCCTAAAGAATGAAAGAATATCGTCAGTAACATTTGCAAACTCGATGTCCTTGTTTTGAAAAGCTGAAAGTTTTCTCAGGTTAGCAAGACGTTTATATATACTCAAGACGCTGGAGTCCGTTGTATTTTGCAGCTGAAATATAAGAGAAAAAATGTGTGTTTAGACTTACTGATTGATTGGCGTTTTGCGGCACATCTGCACAGAAAGACTATATGGTGCAGTGACAACGGAGTAAAATACCTTGCTCAGAGATTCACCATGGCAGCCAATGCAAGCCGGTCATGGCATGCTTTGAATCCGCAACCCACTGATTTCAAGTACAGTATGCAAACGACTGAGTCATAGCGACTCTCTTGGTAGATATGGGGGGGGGGGGGCAATGCCAGAGATCAATACCAAATCTGACAGATCTCTTTGTGATAAATTCTTTCCTTTGGGCCAAGAATAGTGAATCTCGCAGAAAAGCAAGTTTGATGACTGATACTTTCTGACTGGACAATTATTTGGTGTAAGAAATATTTTCCCCAACACCCTGTCCTTAATTAAATAAAAAATTACCAACATCAGTCGGTGACTATTATTACTGCAAGAACATACATCGTTCATATTTACCTTAACATTTCTAGTCTTATAGTCCGGATTAACTTTCAGCCAGGATGTCAAATTAGTAGTAAATCCAGCTTGGCTTGAATTGTTCCACTGCATCGGTGATCGTTCCGGGTCTCGTGATTTTGACTATAAAAAAATACACCAGCTACACGTAAAACAAAACAAAAGAAATGCAGCGTAATACAAGAAGCATTTTATGCCATATACAGTCACCATTTAGCATTCTATTTGGCGTTAATTTAGCTACAACTAAAGTTGATTTTATAATGAATCCTAGCTAGTCAAAACAACCAATTACTGTATTACTTTTAAATAACTGTATCCCCCGTGAGATATAGTTTTATACGGAATTACTTTCTGCAATAAACCATAACATGTGATACAATATCTTGTAATCTTCTGGGTGGATAATGATTTTGTTTTTAAAATTTGGCACTCAAGGTTACTTTGTGGGTTGGGCAGGTGCAATTAATGCTGGAAAGCAATATTATATTCTCCAAAATAAAGTATCAAAATGTTGCACCACCTGAAAGAAATTTTCAGTTGCATGTTGATATCATTAGTTAGCGGGATTGATTTTCTATCTTAAGAAAACATTACAAATTTCTTATTGAAATTGAAAAATACTGAAGTACTTTTTTCTTCCAAACCAATTTTTTAATTCTTTTCATTTTTTTTTTTTCGAATTTGTTCATGTTTTTCATCGGCACGCCAACCTCATTTTTGCAGTACGAGGTAGGAGAATGCCAATAGCTTTTGGTGACAAAAATATTAAACTGAATAAAAAAAGAATTAAGCTGAAAGGTAGTGCAATATGTCGGTCATCCGGGCGAAACACAGAATAATAACTCAAATGAAATATGCAGACTTCATGGTTTTGGTTGTGCCAGGCCAAATCATCAACGATCTCACTAATAACCAGTTTTAAGACCTGCTACGTATCATTACTTAACATATATGTGTGGCATGACCCAACTTTGACACTGAATTGCATTGAATGCTTACAATGTCACCTGACTGTAAAGCTGCCGGATCGACGGTATCGTAAAGTGTGTAGTTCATTCCAATCATCCCTATTTCTTCACCATAGTAGGTTGTTGGGGTACCTGGAAGGGTTAGTAATAACATATTCCAGGCATTGACAAACTCCTCTCCCCATCTGTCGGCTATCCTGCGGTTGTCGTGATTACCGATCTATAATAATAATAATAATAATAATAATTGATCATATGTATCGATTGCAGTCTCTGACAATGGTGATTTGCGCCGACGTGTTACAGGCATACAAAGATCAACAAACAATTATCTTTTTATTCTTCTTTTGAGAGAGAGAGAGAGAGAGAGAGAGAGAGAGAGAGAGAGAGAGATTTTACCACAAAGTTAGACCATCCGTTTGCGGGTAATCCTAATGTTCCATGTTCGATTATGCCTTTTAAGCACATTGCGTTGCAAGACTTTTCTACACCTAGTAACTCGAAAAAGAAAGGCACTCCACCTGCTGCATAATATTTATCTCGCATCTCTTTGGTTAGATCGTTGGTTTCGAAAACAAGGAATCTGAAAAGATAAACATCAGTTAAAGAGTAAAGATTCTGATCATCGTGCCTATAGAACCAGCAAAAGCTGGAATTGTATGAGCTTGTTCCTTCGGATGTGCTTTGCATGTGTTCCTGCATAATGTCGCGCAACTCTTCCTACACGATGCAAGATATACACTTGAAACCTTAAGATATTACTAAGGGTAGTTTGCAGATGTGCAAAATGATTCTAGAATTTGTATCCGTCTCCTGGCAGATGGATTAGAGTTGTGGCGGTGGTTTTACATCAATTAATTTCTGAGTTGTTATTTTAACATATCTGAGTACTGGCATGTACAGTCATCTACCCAGGTGTTGACACATCAGACTGAGTTTCAAATGAGACTCTAGTCATCACTGAGAGACATAGAGGTGTTGACACATCAGACTCAGTTTCAAATGAGACTCTAGTCATCACTGAGAGACATACAGGTGTTGACACATCAGACTCAGTTTCAAATGAGACTCTAGTCATCACTGAGAGACATACAGGTGTTGACACATCAGACTCAGTTTCAAATGAGACTCTCTAGTCCTCACTGAGAGACATACAGGTGTAGCCTCTTGGAACTATTGCGATTCCCACTCTATAACCATCTGTACCGTACTAACGGGGGAGTGGGGTGGACGGGGCTGTTGCCCCGGGCGCTAGAGGTCTTGAAACGCTAAAATAGCTGATAAAAGTTCAGGCATCGTATTCTGGCCATTTGGGCCATCCTCGTCGCCCCGGGCGCCATTTACCCTTAGTACGCCAATGAAAGCCATATATTCATGTACTGGATATAAAGAGATGAATTCAAAAATGCAATCGACATTGGCATTGGGTCAATCCCCCCCCCCTCCCTCACCGCAGGATGTAGCTTTTGGGTAATAAATTGGAAACTATTGAGATCCTCATGCTGTAACTGTATGAAAATTTACTTGGCATAAAAAGTCAAATTCAGATACGCAACTGATAATGGCCACTGGGTCTATCTTCAGTCTACAGCGACTTATCCTTATGGACACATATTTTGGTGATGGGGAAAACAGATGAGCGCAGTATGTGTTTATAAACAGTCTAGTTTTAAGAGTTTTACAAGAGAGAGAGAGAGAGAATGGTTGGTGTGACGGATACATAAACATAGAAGCAATGACAGTGATGATAAAAGAAAAAGAGATAAGAGAAAGAAAGGAGGACGAAAGGACAATTGTTTAGATGACATATGCAAAATCAGAGAATAAACTGACAGCGTAATGTGACGATGAGATCATGCAAAGACTGCAGGATAATAATAATTGTAATTGAAACAATATATATATAAAATTTCGACTGCACTGATGAACACTTTGACCTTTGTGCTGATAGTGAAGACAGATAGACAAATTACCTTTCTGATCCATCTTCCTTACTAAATTCATCCAGGACTTTCCGCCATCTCCGCACAACGCCATATATTTCATCCAAGTCTCTTGTGTAATTGTGATGTCCGGCATTTTGCTGCCATGATTTATTCTGAACATAAAATAATATACAAACGTATTGGTAATGTAAAAGGTGTCGATATATCGTTTTCAACTGGCATGTCATATCAACATACCTCACGAGACGAGATCCGCAGGTATGACCTACGGTGATTAGACATACTGGTAGAACAGTTTTCCTGACTAACGAACAATAGTGATAGTTCTTTTACTAGTTATACCTTAAATGAAGTAGCAATTAAAATAAAAAAGCAAACAGATAATGTAAGGTTTAATTGAAACAAACTATTGATAGACAGATGAAACACTGAAACTACAATTAATAACGAGAAAAGTTGGGTTATATATATATATATATATATATATATATATATATATATATATATATATATAATATATATATATATATATATATATATATATATAGTCAAAATTTCACATTCTTTTGCGTTCTGGAAAATGTCCAACATGCACGTAATTGCAAATTTCATTGGAACTGGAGGTGGAAATCGCAACTCTGGTCACGCGATTTCCATGTGACAATCAGTGGGTGGTGTCTATGCTTTGGCAATCGCAACTGCTTTACCATTCTCGTAATCTGCGAATACACAATTTGTAATTTCGAATCCTAATTTTCTTGGAACTGGAGGCAGAAAATGTAAATCTGACCCTGCGATTTCCACTTGAAGATTGGTAGGTGGTACATGTATATACTTTTGCTGTCGTACATACTCAGCTATTCCCATAATCTGAGATTAACAAGGCTCATTTTAACAGTGCGAAGTTTCTTTTGAAATGGAGGCAGAAAATGCAACTCTGTCCCAGCGATTTCAAAATGACGATTGGTAGGTGATATATGCTTATGCAATCGTAACTACTTGTCCATTTTCGTAATCTGATAGTAATCAATGTGTATTTTCGATAAGGTCTCCAATATTACTGGGTTGTACAGGTTCTGTCAAATTCTTGCGACGTCATAAAAAGTAGTTCCAGGTTTTCGGCAAAGATTATAACAAATAGTAAAAGGCTATTGTTCATGTGGGTTTCCCTATTATGGTAGTCTGAAAACGAATAGCTGGGGACCTGAATCATTGGAGACCTGGATCACTGATAGGCATACTGTAATATTTCATACAAAACTTTCCCAATATTTTATATTTTACGTATCAGATCTTAAACTTTACATATTCAGCTTCGGATGCACAACAAGTTCTGTCAAGTTAATAGATGCGCTCTCATCGGATCAGATGTTGCCGGAAGGTGGTCTTAGAGGTAGTGGAAACCAGAGAACCGGAAGAAAATCACCGACCTTGGATGGGCGACCACGTATCCTTGCACTTGTCAGAACCAGTGATTGAACTCCGGACCGCAGAGGTGCAAGGGGAGTGCGTAACGTGGTAACCATTGGAGTATCCAGGCTCCTAGTGACAGTATAGACTATATCTGAGTTAAAGTTCAATGTATTGCAAGTATCATTGTCGTTTTTGTTATGATGTTTGACAGTTGAAAGAAATTTACACTTTTTCTTCCTTTCTTTCTTCTTATGCTTATTCTTTCATACAAAACAAAGGAACATCTAGCAGAATCATTTGTGCTTAGAAGAACTTACAGTATCAATGTCTTCGTTCCAGGACAGGTTTTTGGCTTCAAAGAGATGCGGAATAGCATCAATCCGAAACCCGTCAACACCCCTCTGGAGCCAGAAGCGGAACACGCTCTGAAATAATCCATTAGTCATGATCACTTTTCTCCTCAATGACAAGTAATACTTGATGTAATTTTATGTAAAATGAGATGCAGTAACTAATAGTTACAATATTTCAAAATAAAATTAAATTATTCCAAGAAAAACTACTTTTGTAACCACTAAGCAGGCATCTATAGAATTTTAATTTTTATGAACTATTTATATAATTATCAATTATCTTTCATTGGTTTTTATATCTGAATATAGTTAGTTTTTTAAAGTCAACATTTATTTTTCTTCAAGCCTAAGTTACTTTAAATTAAGGCTACCTTTCGAAAATGACAATACTATTATAGACACACCTCTGATATTTTCCAGTCAACAATTTGTTAGGAATGGTACAACAGTGTGTGAAATTCGAGCATTTGCTCTGAGAGTATTTTTTTCCTCCAGATTTCTTTCATATGAATTAATACAAAAAGCTAACATCATTATTTTATTTACTTTTACTAAACATTAATAAGCTACAGATTGTCAATTATAATAACTGAAAAAGTCATTTATACATTTTTCTTCAGGTTACTTTTCAGCATTACTCTAGCTGCAAGTTGTTGTTAAAACATGTGCAAAGCATGGACATTAAGTCTTGACTGACATGTATCTATAGTATGTCAATAAACTAACCACAAATATTATCAAATTTTTTTTTTTTAAAACCTCATTTAGAGAGCAGTCTCAAGGACTGAAATTATGAGATAGCCCCAAATTTTGTGGAACTTTGCTAAACTCCGATACTTTACAGGTATGCAGAGGACGCAGAATTTGTATTATAAGATAAATTACCATAAGTGTACTTAGTGTTTGCATCTCTACCATATTTACTCAATTTTTATATGTGCATGTATTGGGATAACATATACAATTTAATAGTTTTTCTGTCGAAAGACTAATTCAATCATGGCTTTAAAAGGCCTCATAAAGACGTCGCACACGATATTGTGCCTTGAAGTGTACGCTAGTGTTTCAGGATTATTGTCCTTACTGTTTTGGCAGATGTATGTATATATATATATATATATATATATATATATATATATATATATATATATATATATATACGAGCCTTAACATAAATCAGGTAAATTCGCTGATTGGTTGACAGGTTAGTCAGCATTCTTAATTAAGACTTATATCACATAATTGGACTATTTTTTAATGTTTGGACAGACCACATAAAATATGTATAGGTACTACATGTTTTCACTTCTGCACAAAAATCTCGCAAATTTGCAGACACTATCTCATTTGAGTACCATAACAAGGCACGCATTTCCCGCTTTTAACCAAGACATTTTACTCTATAAAAAAAAAAAAAAAATCAATTTACAGACTTTATCAGATTCTTGCTTAGTGTTGATCTGAGTCACGCGAGTCTAGTTGAAAACAATACTAGACTGGTACAAGTCGGTAAGAAGATGATCTATCGGGCTAAATAATATTGCCAGCTACCCTAACTTTTGTGCCGGTTGACGAAGGGGACTCGGATACCTTGATAATTTTCACAGTGTATCATATATTATAAATTCATACAGTTGTAACTTGGCTACTTACTGCGACTATTGTGCGACATTTTGGTTTACACTCAACAGTTATGGTATTATAATGAATGATTCAAACTTTCAAAAGAACTAATTTAATAGAATGAGAGATGCCGGTCAGAATGCAGAGCCTAGTCAGTATGACTTACATCTATTTCATTCAGCACGTGTTCGTTCCGGAAGTTGAGATCTGGCTGGTAAGGAGTAAACTGATGGTAGAAGTAAGCGCCAGATACATTGTCCCAAGTCCAAGCAGATCCTCCGAATACACTTTGCTATATACATGTATGAAAGAATATTTTAATATAATAAAATACTTGAAGACATATATACTTTGCTAAATAATTACATTTATACAAATATATGTACATGTACATGACAGCATTCCCACCGCCTTTTTATTCTGTTCAATTTTATATTCACAAAGGGGGCTAAAAATAAGGAAACACTGTGTATTTGGGAGATGATAGCTTTATAGATAGAATAGCAACGAACTGGTTAAATCATGTACATGTAAGTTTTCTTTGCACTATTTGATAGAACTTAAACCCGCATTTCCTCAAGGATGATCCACTGTGTGCGTTTGCATGCTCGTTTGTATGTGTGTGTGTGTGTGCGCGCGCACGCGCATGTGTGTTGAAACGAAGTCAGTAGACTCTTTGCGGCACCTTAGGTGTAATCAGCGATGGACGAGTGCATTAGAGGAAAGGACGAAACTGATAATCTCTTTTTTTTAAAAACAGAGTTGCAAAATCAGATATAACAACAATAAATCCACTCTTGTTTCTCAAAGACACATGTTGCAGGAAAAAGCGGTACTGAGTACATCCCACTGTTTTATCGGAAGTTATACTAAAGAAGAACCTTATTTTAGAAAAAGAGATGGGGGTGGGTGCAAACATTCCCCATCAACGTACGTAGCATATTGCATCAATGTCTGTGCTACTTATGTTTTGCCGGCGACTGGCTTGATAAATTCTCACATATCATTGCCAGTTTTAAGATTTTTATCTGATACACTAAGAATTGAAATTGGTAGATATGGAAGTCTAATAGTGAACGTGAATGGGAAATTGAAGATGAGTTTCATTTCGTATTAGTATTTCCTACTAATCAGAATCTTCGAATTACATTAACTCATACATGTTTCTGCAATCGTTCCTAATATGTTTACATGTATTGAACTGTTTCATTCACAAAATAAGAAAACAATTTGTAATTTGGCTATGTATGAAGTAAATAAGATGTATTCAAAGCGTGTACCTTTTTGTGTATTTTTCATATTTTGACGTATGGACCCATTTGAAATTGTCTACATCGGCTAATTTATGAGGGTAGTTAATATATATGTAGGTGTTATTTCATCTCCTACATTATACGTAATTAAATAATCCTAGCTTTGGCTTCACTTTTATATTTATTGTAATTATAAGATAAAAGAAAACTAAGATAATTGATTTATCACTTTTAAGTAAAATTAAAATGTATCCAATCATATCCCATGAGTTTGCACTGAAGTTACGGTATACACTAAAATGTTGTTGGTGAAATCCCTCTGAGAATTGTACATTGGTGCAGTGGCGGCCAGTCGAGGGGGGGGGGGGGGACGCAGTAGTTTTTTTTTGTTTTTGTTCTTGTTGTTGCCAAATCTCCCCTTCCCCCGTCCCATCTAAGCCCCCGGTTTTAGGACTTAGATGGGGTGGAGGGATTTGGAGGTTGGCAACTGACATAAACACTGGTCTCTGTGGTAAAGTAGGGGCGCCACTGAAGAACATTGCTCCTGGGCGCCTCGGTAGGGGCGCCATTAAAGAACATTGCCCCCGGGCACCTCAAACCCTCGCGCCGCCACTGCATTGATGCACAAGATATCTTCGTCCCCCTCCTGTACCAAATGAAAGATCTTACTATGATGCGAAGTATTAGCATGCAAAAAATAGCCATGTTGATTTGTTATCTTTGTCTCCTCTATAAGTGGGAAACTTTGGATAATTTTCTGGGAGAGGGTTTGTGGTCGTTTGCAAGTATTTCAAGGCGAAGACCCCCATTTTATGTGAATGTGAAGAGAAGTGGTTCTCCGGACATATAGGTAGAGCATTATTCTGCGGAGAAGTAGGACGTTTTTATCTCTGTCTGTATGCCTGTTGGTGGGTCTCTCTCTCTCTCTCTCTCTCTCTCTCTCTCTCTCTCTCTCTCTCTCTCTCTCTCTCTCTCTCTCTCTCTCTTTTAATAAGACTTACTCAACAAATGCAACTGTTCCTAAACTCCTGGGTCCTAAATTTACCCTCAGGTCCCATTTGTTCAACCGCTGACATATACCATTAAGTACTTCAATATTTGTCTAAGATAAGATAATTGTGTCAACACAAACCCAGTTATTTGGCGGTACTCTATTCCCAGACGAGTCGTTCTTTCCTTTACTCCATATGAAATAATCTCTGTACTTAGTGTCACTATTATTGGGTTGTCTGCTTTGTTGAAACCAGGAATGTTCATCACTGCAGTGATTTGGTACGAAGTCCACGATTACCTTCAAACCTGAAATAGCCGAAGTAAAATATACGAAATCTGCGATTGTGAAAGATGGGAATAGTCTCTGTCTGCTCATATTTTCAAGTGAACACATCTATTTGTGCAACTTATTTCCTTCCTTCTTATCTTTCTTTCTTTCTTTCTTTCTTTTTCATTTCTTTCTTTCCATCCTTTTTTATATTTTTAAAAAACAAATTTGAAAGAAATTCATTAGACTTTTAAACAGAGGCACGAAACAACGGAGTCGAATTTGTACAATTTTGTAAATTGTGGAGGAAATCACACATACGAACACTGTATGATGCTAACTCGTGATATATTGCCCCTTTTATCTGCAGCCGCTGTTGTTGATGGCAAGCTGCCACTGTTGCCTCTGTTGCTCCCAATAATGTAGAGAAAGAACGACTGCAGCTCGTGCCACCCATCAAAACAGCCATAACTATGTGCATTTTTTTTTATTAACGATTAGTATACATACTTTTACTACTACTAGTTCTACTGCTACCCCTACTACTACCACCACATATACCTCTGCTACAGCTACTACTGATAATGGTGTGACTACTACCTCGACTACAACCAAAAAACAAATATTACTGCTACTGCCGTAACAACTATCGTCATATCACCATGACAACAACTACTACCACAACCATCATCAGTTCCACGCCTGCGATTACAACTACCATGGTAGTTAATACATCTACCACAAATACCACCACCACTACCACTATCAACCTTCTATACTGCATTTACTATAATCACTATTGCCTCCTTCACCGTCACTGTCACCAAAATAAATAAAAAAATAAATAAATAAAAAAAATAATATATTAAGAACCCATACCTTTTTCTTTTGCCTCCTTCATTAGTGCTTCAAAATCCCCCATAGTTCCGAATATCGGATCCACTGCCGTATAATTTGACACATCATACCCAAAGTCCCTCATGGGACTCTTGTAAAATGGAGATAGCCACACGATTCCTACACCTATGTCGTTGAAATAATACAGCCGTTTCCGAATACCTGGAAATACAAGACTTTAATAAGTTCGCATGACTAGATGACATTCCTCTTCCAATTCGAATTTCCTCTTCAGATTCGAATTTTCATCGATTGACAGCGTTACTGTGACATCATTATGATTTTTCTCTGTCAATAATAATCACCACATTACCAAGAGACAAGATCCTGTACATTATACATAACCTACTATATTTTAATGATTTCCAAAACGAAAGGTGAAGCTTTTACACAATCAATCACCAAATTAAACAATTATTCACAATCACCAAATTAAACAATTATTCACAATCACCAAATTAAACAATTATTCACAATCACCAATTTAAACAATTATTCACAATCACCAAATTAAACAATTATTCACAATCACCAAATTAAACAATTATTCACAATCACCAAATTAAACAATTATTCACAAAGTAATGAAGATATTGTGTTTTTCTTCATATGTCAATACAAAAAAAGTAACAAATAAATACGAATCCCTTTAATACATGTTCAACTAGAAAATAAATAAGGAGGATGAATATACATAATTCAAACACATAAGAAAGAGATTTATACATATACTAGTATCTTATAAATCTTAGAATCTTCGAATGTTGTACAGATTTGACAGCGACTTCAATCAGGGATTATTTTAAATTTTAAATTATATTGAACCATATTTGAAGAAAATCATCACTTTAAAAAAAATCGACAATTGGGTTCTGTGAAAGCTCAATTTAACCTAACGATCAAATTTATAAAACGACCCACTCAATAACTAGAAAACGTTTAGTACAGACGTTTGTACCAAGAACAAGACCTATTAACACAATAAATTGTTCAATATTTTACACACCAAATTTGGAACGGAAATAAGCGCAAGTACAAGATAGATACCTGACAGGATAGAATATTTAACAATGCACATATATAGGTATCAATCGTTCAGATGAAACTCATACATAGATTTGCCTGGGTGGATAAAAAAAACATGTATACATGTAAAAAATAGAGACTGCAGATGTTTCTTTTATGCTCTGGAACGATTATATATATATATATATATATATATATATATATATATATATATATATATATATATATATATATATATATATATACGATTATATAAATATATAAATCCGGTAAATATATATGACATTCAGGAACTTTAAAATAAATTTGACTTGTCCGTAAATGCCACGGAAGTATTAGAAGAGAGAAGCAGCAGAACGTTGAGGCCTGTACATAGTAAAACTGTACTAATGGCAACGTGCACCAGAGGTGCAACTGAGGGATATAACTGGAATAGAAAAACAAATACATGTTGGCATGTTAATCATATTTCAAGGTGGTGGCCCTAATTGACTACAAAGATCGAAGGTACCATTACGATGGAATGCAATTTTGTTTAAGATTGGTGTCATCCCAGTTAAACATTCATCACGCAAAGAAAGATACATGTAAAAGAAATGCTTGAATTTTGTCTATATGCCAGAAAAAATATCATAACACAAAAGATTATGTTACAATGTAGATGTTATGATAGATATCATGCCTAAAGAAGAGTCAGTTGTAAAATTAAAAAACCGCCAACATAATTGAAAGTTAGGTATCTTATTGATTGTGGTTTTGTATCAAGGCATCTGTAAAAAGCAAACTTAAAAGCAACTGCAAAAGTTATGTAAAGCAAAGCTCAAAATATTATCCGGGACAATCATGCCATATCAAATCAATCCAAAAGAGATATACACCAATAGTCTAAAGAAGGGCAGAACGTACTGGAGTATTTTACATTGTTTTGAGCAAAACTGCAAAACTAGTGTATGAAGGATTAAGACCAAAAGATGCAAAACCTATTGGTGTTCACGGAAGAAGACGAAAAGCACTTTAATTCAAGGAACATATGTTACATCTATATGTGACAAATAGAGTTGAGTGACCACGATTACTTAGCAAACTGTATTGAGGTCCAGCACATAAGGAATGTCTATTGTGAGGTAACCGAGCAGGGTGACCTATCCTTTTGATCTGTTTTCCTCTTTGTTTGCTTCGACCTGAGGTCATGCATGTATTATTCATCTGTGACTTGTGTTATTGTATCCCTCGATTAGCTTTGGTAACATATCGACCATTTTCTGGTTTCAATTTGAGTTAAATATTTCCACATTCCAGTTTTTAGAGTTCTGTTACACCTTTTAACTACAGGCGCCTTATTTTATCTGAGTAAGTTGAAAAGGACTCATTGTTTTCTTTCAGCAGCAAATCCTTAACTTTAATTTATAAAATTCTGCTCTCTCATCAAACCCTATCATTTCATGTTTCATTCTTTAACTATTTCTCTAAAACCTTCGTGCATATAATCTCCATTTTTTCCTATCACTTGTTCCGCAAAAGATTATATCGAAAATTGTATTTGTATCCACTGTTACCTTTTTCATATACTTGCAGGTCAGTAATATATGCCTGACACTAGTCGTCTATGTGACTGACATATACCCTTCTACATGCAAATCTTTTTCTCACTGGTAATGTGTCGGTAGACTGTTCAGGCAACAGTTCATTCATTTCGTTGTATTTTCTTTTCTTTTTTGCCCCGTTTAATTTGTTTCCACAATTGATTGATGTTTGTGTAAGGAATTGGACTTTTAGGATTGTAGTAAAGATGACTTGAATACTGTTCTTTGTCAGTAATATTAAACGGTGTAATAACATGTAGAGAATATTTTATGTCTGATAAATTGTCTTCAGGTGCTATCAGTAAGCCAAAAGGACGACCGTCTAAACATCTACTATTATTTTCAGCATTTTGCAAAGTTTTTTTAATCCTCTCAAACGTACAAATGATTTAAGATTAATGAAAAAATTTGATTATTCGTATTGTTGAATATAAAACAGCTACTTGATATACCGAGTCACCATATATTTTTGATGTGCTGTTTTAAATTAAACTTTATTTTCCATAAGTTCTGTCTGTTTTTTGTCGAATCGCTGTAAATCGACCTTGTATATTTATGAGATCTTTAAAGTGTACTGTAAATTAATATGCAGATAAATTTGTGTATTTAGTCGTATCAGATATGTACGTAATTTCTTATTCATACTGCACTGTTTTAACCATCGCGCAATCTGGCCTGATACTACTTGTTTCAATGTTAGCATCAATGAAAGTGATATGTAAATCTGCACGTTTTCCGAAACAATGGAGTTTATATTTTTTGGAAAGTTTGAAATAAAAAGGAAAATACACGTTTATTGTCTTCGACACAACTAGTTGTGATACACTTTTATCCCGTCCAAACTTGTAAACAAATATAGTCATTGTCTCTTGATATCGACGTTGTTGCTTTCACGTTAAACTAGTGAAATATCTCTATCACCTCTCAAAACTCTGTTGGATACAATACAATGTTGCTATGTGCCATTATTTATCATGTGTACAAAATTCTATTAATTTATTAAGCTGTGCTTGCTGCGTTTAGCTCAAAGCAAAGCAGCTTACTATTTGTCTTAGTCTGACTGGTCTAGCAATATTTTCAGTAGTATATATTTTGCGAATTCTGGAATTGGAATTTTAATATGCATTTATTCATGTATTATCCATGTCAGACTTATTTCCATTTCTTTTCTCTCAGTTCACTAGCAATTCGAGACGAATCAAGAGTGCATGAACGCAGCCCTCACCTGCCGGCTAAACGCATGCTATACATGTTGAGCATTTTTATACAGCTACGGAAATTTAAAAAGACACACCAGCAATATAATCTATCATGTATCTGCGCTCATGAAATGATCGACAATCATAAGCATCTGATACAAGTCCTTGGGTCGAGTGAGAAAACAAAAATACAACCTGCATTTAATATCAACATCAATCACTAGATTATTTGGCATCACTCGAATGACTTGTATGGTCTCAGTGAATAGTTTTTTTCAGACTTGCATGAAATCTCGAATATTCGCATCTCTCGAATGACTTGTATGGTCTCAGTTAATAGTTTTTTCAGACTTACATGCAATCGCGAATATTCGGCATCTCTCGAATGACTTGTATGGTATCAGTGCAAATCTTTCTCAGATTTACATGCAAACTCGAGTACTCAACATCACTCATGTCACTTGTGTCTTCTGTGTGTAATGCTTTCTCAGACTTACATGGGACCTCAAAAACTCGAAGCAATATAAAACTTAAGCAATAAATATGAGTCCTCTACACTTTCATTTTTCAAAGTTCTGCTTATAATTTCCTTTCTTTTAAATCTCACAGCAACGTGGTAATATCGAAGTGTTTCATCTAGCAGGGATTTTAAATGGGTCCTCTGATGCCGAAATTCATATCTCAATGTGCGCCAATAGATGGAATACAATATTTTAAAATCACTCAGAAATCCCCGTTGAAGTGAATAAATTACTCCAGATACTTTATTCCATGTGAATCAATCTTCTTTCATAAAATTATGTGCGATGGTCGAATTAATATTCAATCTTTAAAAGGTCCAGCATCAGTGCAAGCTACCACAAAAATCTGATTCATTTAGTAACTTTGTGCCCTGCTCTCTGTACTAGACGACACAGTTATTGTACATGTACATTTCCCGGCTGCTCACGAGATCAGTGTTTATTCAAATGAACTATCTCTAGATATATGAACTAGTATCACGAATACATAGCTGTCCCATTACACTATGTACATGTATAGCCGAGTTTTAATTTATAAGAAAAATCAATTCAGGAACCACAACAAGTCATGTCAAAGTACAAATTTTTTGGGAGAAGGACTAAGTATGGACAAAACTTTATTTGAAAAAAATAATCCTGTTCAGTCAACTACAACAGCTTTGGGCTATACTCAAAACAATTGGAGCGTATTAATATTCACTATAAATCTAGTTGTGTTTTTCATAAATTATAACTAATAAAGAAATTTCGTAACCAATCAGAACTATATTATTAACATTCTGAGTACATGTTTTCCATGCGGAACCAATTTTCGTGGATTTCATCGTTGCTACAAGCCAAGAATTTGAAGAACCAACGAAGAATTATCAGTCAGTGAAGACAACAGTACCGATTAGACGTCGCGTAGTGTTTGAACACACAGACGATTTTCGCGTCTGAAGGTTTAAAAGCCCTTGTTCATCAAATAAATAGTAACATGTTTTACAAAGGAGTGTGGTCTAAAAATGGATATCAAATACAGAGATAACGCAGAAAAAAGACTTTCAAACGTCACCACGAATGTATTTTGAAAAAAAAAAATTAATCGCAGACACAGTTGAGTAAATCGCCCCAAACTTTTGCAGACGGTCAAATGATGTCATGACGTTTATCAACAAATTCCATGTGCAACGGAAACGCAAGACGAAGATGCTACGCGTGCGCGAAGAAGATGGATATATTGTTTTAAAATCAGACCGAACAAGGAGGGTAACATGTCAGTGTACAGGTAATAGTAGTTCTATGTCCCGTTAGTAATTTTTAAAATTACAGAAAGGTTCCTGTCAGTAAAAAGTATTTATCCATTAATTTATAATGTGCAACATGTCTTTACATGATTTTGTTTTATTGTTACTGTGTCAAGTTAAAAACATGAAGAAAAAAATGCGAAAATTCAGTGTTGACAGATTGGGAGGATATTACCCGGTTGAAAAAAGAGTCTTGTTCATGTAAAATGAGCGTGCAATAAAACGGTCCTTTTTGTATGCAAAAGATGAACCACTAATTATTACTATCTGATTTTTTTCTCACTGCAGAAAGCAATATATATGTCTGGTCATTTCATTGCACCGACGTTTTTTACGTCATGATACTGAAGTTCAAACTATTGTTGTTTTTTTTTATGCCTGCTAAACATAAAAGTAGATTTTTAAAAAATGAAGTAAACGAGGCAATAAAAAAAAAAAAAAAGACAAAAACAAAATCGTAGTAAAATTGGTATATAATTTATACGGTTCATACAACAATTGTTTAGTTCTACCTGAGCGGTTCCATTTGTATATTTTAAGAACACTTCCTGCATATATTATCTTTGTGCAACTTCGTATTCTTCATAAGCGATATATAAAATGCGTTTGCCTAAATGTACATTTATTAAAACAAAAACTTATTTACACATCCTATGCCTGAGCCGCCCGCGTGCAGGTCGGCAGCTACAGCTTCCAGTTTATCCACATCTGCTGCTTTGTCGCTCGCCCATCGCCACAGGATTTGAGGGTAACTGGTGGGGAGAGGCGGGGGCGATGTCAAGACTGTGGGGGAGTTGGATTTAAGTGAGTGAAAGTTGCGCAGATTCACAGTCACTCTCTCGTCCGGACCTGTCTGAATTCAGTGGCACGACAATGTTGAGATGTCTGGAGATGATGCAGTGGATGGCCAACAGGTCATACTGCACCTGACCTGATGCCCTGCACGGTCCACACACGTCTTGCCATCTACCTTCTCGTTGGGGGGGGGGGGGAGGGGGGGGTCGGATGAGCATATCTGCTCGGTCGCCTGAATCTTCTAAAGAGGACCTTTCAGAGGGAGCTAGGTGTAGCTGTCCACTCTGGGTCAACAGTCGCAGGTAGTACCGTCTACTGTTACTTACTGCAGCAGGCCTAGCCCGAATTGACCTCCAGGTTACCTCACAAATTTCACAACCGGCGTGAATGACAAACTCATGCATATGAGACTTACACTGTCTGGATAAAAGATAAAAATATCATAAGCGCCTATCCACCCATCATGACCAACTCAGATGAGATCAAAGACAAATTTAATGAAGAATGGGAATCTCTTATAGTAGAAGTGCAGCCGGTAGACAAGTTCATCATCCCAGGTGAATTTAATGCTAGACTTGGTGCAAATCACCAGACATGACCAGGCGTCATCGGCAAAAATGGCTTCGGCAAATGCAACAACAACGGACTCCTCCTATTGAGAAAATGTGCTGAACACGACCTCCTAATTACCAACAATGTATTTCGCCTGCCAAACCGCAACAAAACGTCTTGGAGGCACCCGCACTCCAAGCACTGACATCTTACTGACTACGTCATTGTCAGGAGAATCGACAACCAGGACGTCTGAGCGAGGAAGGCCATGAGAAGTGCAGAATGCTGGACTGACCACAGACTCATAGTCTCGAAGCTAAAAATCTGGATTTAGCATTGCAGACGACGACAAGACAAAAAAAGCGCCCCAAAAGCTCATTGTTTCCTATTTGGAACAGGAGAATGTGAAACGGGCGTTTGCTGAAGAACACTGCAGCAAACTAGTAGCAATTGATGCAAACTCAGAGAACGTCGAGGAAAACTGGGCATCCTTCAGAGACTCTGTATACTCGGCTCCATCCAAAACCCTAGGTCCCACCAAACGTAAACATCAAGATTGGTTGATGAGAACGACGCTGACATATGGGGACTACTGAACGAGAGGTTCCAAACGATATGTTTAGAAGACAGTACTTTAGCATCTAAGAAGGACTGCTCAAAGAAAATCCAAAGAGTTGCAAGACTCATGGCTGAGCACCAGAGCAGATAAGATTCAATCCTATGCAGACAGGAATGACATGAAGAACTTCTGTATTGCTTTGAAGACAATCTACGTACCACAATCATCAGGAAAATCTGCAATTCTGAGTGCTGACGGCACACACTGCTCACGGACAAAGAAAAGATACAAAGATGGACAGATATACAATCATGCGACAACCATCAGGGCATCTCCTTGCTGTCAATAGCCGGCAAAACCCTCGCCAGAATTCTGCTGAATCGCCTTTGCGTCACGTCGATCAAGGGCTCCAATCTGAGGATAAGTGTGGCTTTAGGAAAGGACGAGGAAGCATAGACATGGTGTTTGCAGCTCGTCAACCCCAGGAGAAATGCTAGGAACAGAATTTCAAACTGTACACGACTTTCGTCGACCTGATAGAAGCTTTTGACATAGTCAGTCGTGAGGGCCTCTGAAAGATCATGGCAGAATTCGGTGGCGGTGAGAAAGTCAATATAATGGCTAGGCAATTCCATGATGCCATGCTCGCTCGCGCTGTGGTCATCGGTGAGTCATCTGAACCATTCCCAGTCACCAATGGAGTCAAGCATGGCTAAGTGTTGGCCTCAACCCTTTTCAGTATGATGTTCTATGTCATGCTTAGAGTTCCTTCTGTAAATATGATACTGGGATCAATATCAGATACTGGACCGTTAGCAAGCTATTCAGTCTGAGAAGACCACTTCTTCCCACTAAGAAAAATGTTCACACAATGTTTCCCATTCATTAACAGAAAATTATCGAACCGATCGAATCATTTGCGTCATTCACTAAATGTAAAATATAATATGTAAAAAAAAACAACAGATCCTTATCTGACAGCATTTCATTTTATATTTAGATCTAATACAAAGAAGTTACACGTATTTTTCAGATTTTGAACTAAAGGAATTGTCGATATATAGTAAAACAGAAAATTAAAAAAGTGTCAAAGAGATCTCTGTGTAATAGTAGAAAACTGACCTCCAATTCACCTTTCTTGACCCTGGCGTAATTTATGAAGTTGACACATCCCTTTGTAGTTGCTTTTCATTCCTATTTGTCTAAAATATGATAATGTAACATATACATACTACGGTATATTAAAACTGAAACATGCAGCTTGTTTCCAATTTAATAGTTTCAGTCCACTTATACAAAAGTTAAGTGATTGAAAGTCACAGCTCAATATTTTCTTAGTTGGATAATTTTAGAAAATTAGAATATCAACTTGAGCTTTTTACCGTTTAAATCGCCTATTCCGTTTCCATCACTGTCTTGGAATGATCTTGGATAAACCTGATAAACGATGTCCTTTTGCCACCACTGTAATTCTGTTTTCTTTTTTGTTGCTGGTGCTCTCACAGAATTTGCGAAGAGAGTAACTAACACTACAGCAGCAATGGCAACTACAATTAACAATAAAGTCAACACTGAACACTTGTTGGTGTAACAAAATGACTTCTTTGCGATCTGCTTCTCCTGCGCCATTGTTGTTGAATATATCAGTTCCAACACCTAGTTATGTACTTAAAAAATCTCTTCACATAAGGTGCATTCTGGAAATTTCTCACTCATGGTGTTTAAGAATAATACTAGACAGAATTATCCATGTCAGTAACACAAGAATTTATGCTGCAATTGAAGTGCGATCGTATGTTGATTAGGATCGACGTACACCTTGAAAGGGTTAAATA
The DNA here is from genome assembly GCA_029931535.1 of Margaritifera margaritifera. Classification (NCBI taxonomy): domain Eukaryota; kingdom Metazoa; phylum Mollusca; class Bivalvia; order Unionida; family Margaritiferidae; genus Margaritifera; species Margaritifera margaritifera. Next base: position 727,427 of record JAQPZY010001489.1, on the reverse strand, counting down.
CAAAGTGCGTTTTACCGGCGTTATCTGTGAAGTTATCAGTGCTGTATTTATCTGTGTCATGCGAATAAATTCTATACATACTGGCATTGCTAACAAACATCATCACTTTCCTTTATACTGATTTTCCGATTGTTAAAAAAAACTTACATTTTCGAGTTTATGTAAACTTTACCGAAGGGTTGAATAATATGATATTCAATTTACAGGTATTGTTGCTAAATTTATCTATCTGACGAGCATTTACTATATCAAAATATTACGGATGAAAACCAGTATGTGTCTATTCATCTCAACATTAATTCTTATTTATTTATTCATATAGGTTCTCCGTCCCCTTTTGCCTTGACGCTTGGTCAGGAAACTCACTTCCGACATACAACACGACTTTCATTGCTACTCTCTATTTCTTACCCCTCGACGTGGCCATGAAAACACCCGCTTGACATGACGGTGCTACGCGATAAATGAAATTCTCTCTCTCTCTCTCTCTCTCTCTCTCTCTCTCTCTCTCTCTCTCTCTCTCTCTCTCTCTCTCTCTCTCTCTCTCTCTCTCTCTCTCTCTCAACTTATTTTTTCCCTGTTGCACTACCTGACGCATTCTTAGCATATTTCTCAGGCTTCGTTTCATCTCGTAATTAGCACTTCCGAAAAAAATATCCACGTATTTAAATTACAAGATTTAAAATCTTGACAGCAAAAATTCTTCCGAAACGTGATTTTGAAAGGAAAGGATTTTTGATACAGAAATCATGGCATAGAGCCTGCACAGATGGCGTACTAGACGGATGGCCCCAAATACTTTATACGGACGTACGCTTTTGTTGTGAAAGGTACATTTAAGCTGATGCCGTTTAATTGCTAATAAGTAATGTAGTAAGCTGTTTTGTTCGAAATGCCTCAGTTTAGGTGTGCTTCACCACAGCAGCATGTATATTTTTTTTCATCTGCATTTCTAAGAACAACAGAATTGACGTGGATGGGTGGTGTAATTGCAAATCGTATTGCACAAAAGTTTCATCCTTCATCTTGTTCTGTTCGACAAACACGCATATCCTATATCCTATCAACACACTTTTATATATTTTTGGCTGCGCAAATAATCGTACTCTACCCGCTCGCTCCTCCAGGCAAATGCCGAATTAGTGGATCTAATGCCAGAAAATTTTAGCAACTGTAGCAATTTTGTTTGTTACCCGTTATAGAATAAAGTAAATTGAATCGAATTAAATTACTGCCATACTCTTTTGAATTGGTTTGTATTCATTTTGTTGCCTTGTTTGATATATTCATCCTTATATTGTACAATGAATATGATCTTTCGAAGAATTTGTAAGATTATAAAATAGTATCAAGCACCACTGTACACATTCAAATTAGAATGCCACAGTTAAAAGTTAATCAATATCAGCACCAAATTATCGAACCTTTTTTTAGAGAATTTCTAACCATTACATGTAATTTTGAAACTATTTCGCTTTTTTAATTTTTTTTCTGGTACCAAACAGGGTAGATTCAGTTTTGCATAAATGGATGAATACTTTGTTATTAATAAACGACTGGCTCAACAGGCCCAGTTAAATACTTAGACATCTATCAATTAATCTCTGACCGAAAATAGAATCGCAGACTCATCAGCATAATGTAGTATTTTAGTTCCAACAACTTCAAAAGTTTTCTGTAAGTCAAACACAATCATATTAGTAAATTGCCTTTGTCTATTTTAAATCTAATATGATCTATTAAATGAATTAAACAAGTATCTGTTGGAGAGAAAAAAAAATATGCCTAAATCCAGACTGATAATCTAATACAAGTTTGTTTTGGTTATATAAAATTCTAACTGATCATACATTACCCTTTCTAGTACTTTTTAAATAATACTTACTATAGTTACTAGGCGATAATTACCTGACTGAGTTTTGCCACTCTTTTTTGTATAGAGGCACAAATCGTGCATAGTTGAGCTCATCCGGGACCTTATCAATAATAATATATACAGTTTATGATGTGGCTTATAAGTGGTGTAATTATTTCTGCACCATCCTTTATGAAACAAGCTTGTATTGAATCTAATCCAGTTGTCTTATTGGCATTAATGTTTTTAAAGATATTTAATTACTTTGGATTCTGACACAATAGAAAAAGAGAAAAATATCGTTTGAAACTTTCTTACTTCTAAAATAATTTGTGATAATGTCTGCACCAAATTTTCTAATCTTAGATTCTTTTTTTATTATTGATTGATTATGACCCTTGCATACTTTCTTTTCATCTTTGTCAGACCTAACATGATAAAGTTTCTTCTAAGACCACAGACTTCTTATATTGGCACACCGTTTAACCCATCTTTAAAACGTTCAGGTATCTTTTTAATCATCTGATGAACAGAAAAATATTTATCTTTTTTGTAGCCACTTTTGTCGTAAAACTGAAATTTGATGTCATTGTAAAAGTTATATGTCTCTACATTAATATAGAAAGAATCTGTATTTTGTTTTATCGCCATATTGGTTTTTGAGCTTGTTGCAGTAGATATCATATATTGGCATCTTTCTTGCTTCTAGCACTGTAAAAACACCATGAGTTGACTTGATTACTTCTAGCATTGTAAAGCCACCATAAGTTGACTTGATTACTTCTAGCATTCTAAAGCCACCACATGTTGGCTTGATTACTTCTAGCATTGTAAAGCCACCATAAGTTGGCTTGATTACTTCTAGCATTGTAAAGCCACCATAAGTTGGCTTGATTACTTCTAGCATTGTAAAGCCACCATAAGTTGGCTTGATTACTTCTAGCATTGTAAAGCCACCATAAGTTGGCTTGATTACTTCTAGCATTGTAAAGCCACCATAAGTTGGCTTGATTACTTCTAGCATTGTAAAGCCACCATAAGTTGACTTGATTACTTCTAGCATTGTAAAGCCACCATAAGTTGGCTTGATTACTTCTAGCATTGTAAAGCCACCATAAGTTGACCTGATTACTTCTAGCATTGTAAAGCCACCATAAGTTGGCTTGATTACTTCTAGCATTGTAAAGCCACCATAAGTTGGCTTGATTACTTCTAGCATTGTAAAGCCACCGTAAGTTGCCTCGATTACTTTGATTTTTTGTTCTTTTAACTTACTAATAACATTTCATTTTCTATGATTAATCTTGCTGCAAATTAAATATTCTTTTGAAGTTTAAAATATTTCTCTTCGTTAGCACATATATTTATCTGCGTACTCTATGTAAAATTTTCCATCTGTTTACCGAAAACATCATTATTAATAAATATGTTTAAAAGTTGTTGGTTCCTTTCTGTCTTAAAGATGAAGTTATATCAATATAATATTTTAGCCATGGCTCTCGATCAAATAAAACTACTCTATTTTTGTTGTTGTTGTTGTTGTTGTTTTAAACCTAACAGGTCATACCACTTCAAATTACAATAGTTGATAACATATCTCTCATAGTTTCTTTTTAATGTTCATACTAATATAGGTACTGAAAGTTTTGTACCCTTTTAATTTTTTTTTTCTTTTGTATTGGACTTTTTTTTTTCTTTTGTATTGGACTTTTTAGGTATTGGTTTTTCAGGTGCTAAAGATTATTCTTTACAGTAGTTGTTTAAATGTGTTGGTGCTACTAAATCTACTTCTAAAATGCCACCTACACAATATTCGTCACTGCAAGACATTGACTTTTCTTCAGTGGTTTTTGTTGCTTGGTTGCTAAGCTTAGAGTTCTGGCAGGCATTGATTAACACATCACCTTCAATTTTCTTTCATGGTTTTTATTTGTTGCTTGGATGCCCATCTAAATATTTTGACAGTCATTAATCAAAACATGGCCCTATCATATAAATTGTTGGCGTTTAGGTACATAAGCAATGACCTTCACCTTGACTTATCGTGTTCTCTATATTCTTTGTAATAACCATGATTTACTTTAGCATATATATTCGGTATCACGCTGATTCCTCTTCGAATTCCATATCCAGTCATTAAAAGCATATCATAATCTGTTAGCAATTCTGATTCTACCTTGCTTGTGTTCAAAGTCATATCATAATCTGTTAGCAATTCTGATTCTACCTTGCTTGTGTTCAAAGTCATATCATAATCTGTTAGCAATTCCGATTCTACCTTGCTTGTGTTCAAAGTCACAACACTACACTATTCGGCGGTTTGGTCCAATAAAACAAATATTTCTCGTGATGCGATAAATATAACCTTTTATGTGTGCTCATTTTTAAATGAAATTTATGAAACTCGTCGAATCATTTCAATCTTTTGCTCTGCAAGTCTCTCAAAAGATAGAAATGATTCGACTCGTTTAATTAATTTTATTTGAAATGAGCTCTCGTGTAAGATGCTCTATACATCGCATCTTGGAATTGTGCCTATCAATATCGAAAGTAGAAACTAACTTCCTTGTTACATACCGTCATACTCGCATATAAGTAGGGTCCAAATGCAAACAACATAGACCCTGATCTGCCGTCGCATAATGCGGTGGCAGATCAGGGTCTATGTTGTTTGTTCTACTGATTAGTCCTTACAAACTGCATAGACCCAGATCTGCCTGCGCATTATGGGACGGCAGATCTGGGTCTACGCAGTTTGCAGTTGCATCGGTTTATACGCGAGTATAGACGGTACAATACCATGTTTAACTTTGTGTAGATATTTAAAACTGTTTATTTTATTTTGTCTAAATTTGTAATTTTAGTGTGCCGCCTACGTCTCTGTGCGGTAGCGTGAAAGGCGTCGGGACTTCGCCAAATGCTTTAAGGTAATTAATTTTTACTTTGTTGTTTATTTCGTTGGTTTAATGTTAAACTGTGAACTTGCTGTTTATTGAGTGGAGGGGTTATTCGCACTAACTTGGTTGAAAGTTAGAGCTTCTAACCGAAGACTTGGATTTTTTAAAATATTGGGGTATGGCTGTTGTTGTTTGGCGATTTGTATTCGAGTATTTGTTTAAACTTGTATTTTATGAATTGTTTTTATAAATTGTGGCGCGTGGGTCTTAGAAAATAAGAATAGCGAATAATTACAGATGAATTAAATAGTTTCAAGAAAATCAAGTTACAATCATTATCTCTGTTGTTTACTCCTCACATGTCTTCACTAGTTTTGGGGGGAATTGTTTTTATAAAGGAATAGTTTATTGTCATGGGCTTCGGGTAATAGTCTAGTGGATAACCACATACAGCAAAACGTCGATTATCCAGACACCGATTATCTGGAGTGTTCGCTCGTACGGACTAATACCGTCTCTCGCGAAAATTGTGAACTTATTACAAGTATATGAAACTGTAAATGAAACTAATTTGTAGATCACGACGCCAACATAGAATAGAGTAACAGAAATCAGGAACAATCACAATCGAACATTATCTCATAGAACTAAATTATATTTTTAAAGTGGAAATAAATGTAATTAGGAGAGAAGGAGAGTGAGATACAAAGAGATAAAGTTTATTCTTGTACCAAATTGTTGCGCTTTGACAATATTCAATTTATGATACAGAAATACAGAGCTAATCAAGCATGATTAAGACTCATAATGGTCCGATCAAAAGCATTATGAAGTCGAATCTTCAAGCTGACGTAATTAACTGTCGATAAACGATCAATGGTGACTTATTGTGTGATAAAAGTTAATAACCTAACGGCACAGGTGTGAGTATATTCCATGACCTTGATCAAAGCCCTTCACCGTTCCAACATGGACAGTTTTAGTTGATCTCGTATAGTTCTTAATATTTACTTAAGGTATTTTAATATTTTTTTATTATTCATACTTTTCCTATTCTTAAACATGTCAACTGTCTAAAAAAAACGTTAATATTTACTTAATAACTGATAATATAGTCAAACGTACCACTATCGGACCAATTTAATCCAGATACTTCCATTTACGGTTCTACTTTTTGACCAAAATTCAATCATCTGGATGACCGATTATCCGGACGAAATCTATATCCCCAAATGAGTCCAAATAATTGACGTTTTACTGTATTAAGTAAAAATATATTTTAAAAAATCAAGTGAAAAAGATCGAACGTTAAAGTTGAATATTTTCAATTTAATGTTTTTACTTGTGTTTTGAAAAGACAGTTTATAACAGACATCAATTGTGGCGCTTGGGATTAAAAAAAGCTGAGCGTGTAATTACAGATCAAGTAAACATATGGTTCAATAACTAGTGAAACAAATCTGGTTTGAAAAACATATACAACATGCCGTTTTTTTATATGTACCATTTATCATACTATCTACGGTTAAATATTGGCAGAAAATATTTTGTGGATAATAGGGTCACAGTAACCAAGGATTTAAAGATAAATTTTGGTGGATAGTAGGGTCATGGTGTCCTAGGATTTTTAAATTTTGTATTATAAATTGTTGGATATTAGGATCATGGTAGTTGTGAATTTTATATTTATTGTGTGTGTGTGTGTGTGTGTGTGTGTGTGTGTGTGTGTGTGTGTGTGTGTGCGTGTGTTGTGGGTTTGGAGGCGGGTGTGGGGGTGGGCTGTGCTGTAAAAATATATATATAAAACCCATAAACCCCCCCCCCCCCCCCCAAAAAAAAAAAAAAAAAAAAAAAAAAAAAAAAAAAAAAATAAATAAATAAAAAAACAACAAACAAACAAACAACGAGAATCGGTCCAGGGAATATACTATTGCCCCGTTGTGTCTCAATATATTTCTCTTCTTTAGCTGTATATTATTATCTTCCAAAGCAAACAATACTATATGTTGTACCTTTGAAGAGATTCAAGACATCCTTTCTAGTACTAACTTATTCGATAAACTTATAACGAACAATTTGCATGATATTAGATCTCCAAATAATGCGTACGCACATTTTCGTTGCTTGTATGTTCCTTAATTTGTTCTTTATAGCGCGGAATTTGCGTAATTATGTTCACGTGAATTGCTAGAGTTCTTTTAAATTTAAAATACATTCTTTAACATGCAGTTTGGTCTTGTTAATCCAACACAAAAAGCTATTAAAGTAGAAAAAAAAAACACACAAAAAACAAAACAAAAACAAACAAACGTAATAGATCGTTCATATATTGGTGTCATACAAAAGCAATAATTGGATACATGGAAATTGGTATACTGAGGTTAGACCATAGTTATAATGAGAAAATAATTAATGGTGGATGTACACACCCAAGTCAGACGAAACTTCTATTTAACTGTTACAAGATGCACAAGCATTTAATTTCTCATCAGCGCTTTTTAATAACACTCATATTGATTGAAAATGTGCAATTGTGATATGTGTGTGTATTTAGGTGAATTAGGAGCATCATATGTAATTTCAGAAAGTGTACATAAACTGTAACTGTAACTGCTAATGTTGCAAAGTACCAAGGAAACAACTCTTCTTCAAATATGCTGTGACTGCATAGACAAAGTTATTCCTGTTCTTCTTCCTCTTATTGTTATTATTATTATTATTATTATTAATATTAATATTAATATTAATATTAATAGTAGTAGTAGTAGTAATAATAATAACACTAATAATAATAATAACAATAAAATAATAATATTAATATTAATATTAATATTTATAAAAAGTAGTAGTAATAGTTGTAGTATGTAACGATGCAAATTTCTGTCGATGTATTCGGTAGAGCACAGCAGAGAACATAGAGCACATTTAGCTCGGCAGAGAACAATTAATTAGATTTATGAGGAAAGGTACCGTAAGAAATCGCTAGACTGCGATATTTTTATTGTCCCTGTTAGAGGGGAAGATTGATTCTTAATTAAGCCTTCATTGTTAGCAGTCGGTCACAGGGTTAAAATGTCAACGTTGAGGGTTTGCAGGACTAGATGTAAAAGCTAGTGGAAGTAGGATTATCTTTTGAAATTCTCCAGAATCGGTTATTTAACAATCTAGAGGGTTATGCTTACCGCGTTTGGTGTGTATTTATAAAAGGCGGTAAATACGTTTAATCCTGATTGGCTACGCTAAATAAGGGGTGTGTTCCCAAACGAAAATTGCATGTTTATAATATGCCCCATCGCAAAATTTAATCAGTCTAAGTTTTTCTGCAAGAAAAAAAGATATCTTGACTCTGAGCAGAATGGGAGGAAATTCTCTAGTATAAACAATTATTCAAGGGACAGATGTCTGGAAAGTGGACGGACACAATTCTGGCGGTAGAAGCGAGCGAGTCTTAAAATCACAAGGTATTTGCATCAATCTCATGTAATTCGTTGATACCAATATAATTATTTGCTTGAATTTGTTTGTTTATATTTGCATGAATTTATTTGTTTAAATTCGTAGATCAATTTTTTTGATGAGTATAACTATGTGTTTGAGTTCATTTATCTGAATTCGTACAATAATCTTCTTTATATGAGTTTGACGAATTGTTTGAATTTGTCGTCTTGATTACTATAGGAATCATGTATTCTAAGAATTTCATGCATTACTTTGTTTGATACAAGTTGTCTTAGATGATTTCATGTATGATTAAAGACTTGAGTGAGTATTCACTGAAATTAATGTAGTTGAGCCATGAAGTGAATTTCATTGATTCATTTGTATAATTGAGACGGGAACTGAAACTGTTATGTCTCGTGTGATGTTAATGTGAATTAGTGATGAGATAGCCGTTAGAAATGCATTAATCTTCTGAAACTAGGTTTGTTTATGGTCTGCCAGGTTTGGCCTGACCCGATAGCCTTTGGTATCTGTTTGAATTCCGATAGGACGATATCTGACGTAACGAGAGTGGAGTAATGTTCTATTCCCAGTAGGATATCTGACGGAAGATTTAGGTTGCTTCTCTGTTTATTTTGAAAGGGGAAATAGCTTCATCCACGTAGCTACGTATCCACATATCCACATACCTACCTACCCACACAAAGATTGAGGGCAGGAAAGAGGCGAGATAAGAGAGAGAGAGAGAGAGAGAGAGAGAGAGAGAGAGAGAGAGAGAGAGAGAGAGAGAGAGAGAGAGAGAGAGAGAGAGAAGAAAAAAAGAGGAGAACATCAATCTTGACTGGACAGCAACATTGGATTTGGAGTGACCAGCGATAACCAGGTTATGCAGTCAGACAGAGCAATGACTTCGATTGTTCACTCGATTCTATGATGAACTAAGTCTATCGTTTTTAACAGATCGGCTAATTACGTAATTATATTTTAGTTGAAATTCGGTAAATGATTTGAAAAGAAGTGTATCTTTCTAATGTTATGTAATATTTCAATTTGCTTTATGTAATTGATTGAATTGTTATATTTCATGTACGGGGGCTCGGGTTATTATGTTCTATATATCTGCTCAGATCTCTATTGATCCCATCTATAAAATTTTATATTTTATAATCTACTCGATCCGGGCAAAAACACCGAGGTCGATCATCCTCTAGATAACGATAACCACCCAAATAAATCGTACACCCCTTGTAAAGAGGGGTAGTTCGCCACATAGTAGTTTGTGTGATATCTGGACCGATCCAGACTCGTACATTCTTGCATTGTTATCATCTTATTACGGAATCTACTTTTTTTTTCTTATTTATCCCCCCCCCCCCCCCCACACGCACACACACACACACAGTCTGGTTTTCTTTTTCGGATGCTTCCTGGAGACATAGAATTTACGTCCCAATTTTTCTCCAACTGGTCGGGTACCAGTATTAAACAAAACCTATGTTAAGTCTGGTTATATCATTACTGGCTATAGATTTGGTGACGTATTATTATTTTGCGTGAACCAGACAATAAAGGGAAATGCGATGTACGCATGCGTCGGCATTCCATCAGTTGTAACCAAGTTCAACAACTGGATGGATGATTGCAGAAAGAATAGCTTCTTTTTCTGCAGAAAAGACAACTACTAATTTTATGAGACATGAAGGTAAAGATGGACTTGATGTTTCGCTGTCCGATTTTGCATAATTATTATCGTCATTATCGTCGTCTTTCGCTCACACACATGTACACACATACAGAACGAAATATGCAGGCTCCTTAATAAATCAGATTATATAGAATTTATGTACTGGTCCATCATGTATAACGCAACTAGTTTCATGCTTCCACCCACCCCGTTTCTTTAAAGCAAACTTTGTCAGATACCGTTCCAGCAGCTGTTCTTGTACTAGGTCTATATATAATATCATGTGATAGCTAAAATCCTATCATATCTCGCTGACTGAGATCCTGCAGATGTCTAGTTGCATGACTTTTAGAAGGGGAATATTATTTAATTGTCTGGTATTTACATATAGCCTCACGGTACCAGTTACCGAGCGAAGTTATTTAAATCTATCATTAAAAAAAAGGTTTATTATGATTAAGAATGTGATTTCATATATATGAATAATATGTGATTTAATATAAATGAATAATATATGAACTATCTTTTTAGTACTAACATTAGTACCCAACCTCCTTCGTCAGTTGAGTAATTAATTCACGTTTGATATGGAAATGTTATATTGTACTCTGAATTTGTGAATTCATTCACTTCTGGTTAATTACAGCTGAAATAGTAAGTTCAGCATTGCAGCAAAACAAAAACCATTTGTGTGAGGCATTTTTTTACCACTTTGTAACCCCAATTAAAAAATAAACTATTCCATTTTTAGAAAATGCAAGGTCTTGGTCAATCACCGACACTTTGATTTAATAAAATAAAAATAATGTACTAAATCTTTTAAACTATGGTTTTTGCTTGAGTGCAAATAACAACTCAGACTATACACTAGTTATCCAGTAAATAATAAAGATGGACACTTGAAATTTGAAAACATAATGACCTACATATGATGGAATGAGTAAGGAAAATTTTGATTTGTTGCTGAAAACAGGAAGTCCGAAAATGAAATTAAAACAGTGCCTGGCAGAATTAGATTTCAAAACTTAATTTGAGGGGTATGCTTGTTTCTGCTTAAATTTTCTGGCAATTTTCAGTAAAAAATACAAGAATTGATTTGTTTATTTAAAGTCAAGATAGATGTTTTCAACGCAATAAGCAAACAATTAGAATGTACTCTGAAGACAAATATCGGCATGGTAGAATCCTTATGTGGACAGGATTACGCGACATCATCGTACTGAAACAAATTAAATAGTCCTCCTATTTAATACCAGAATTTCATCATAGAAACAAGTGTAAAATAGCATTTACCTTCATATAAAAGTTTCTGTTGGATCGTCTGCCATATTAGTTCATCTGATAACTACTTCCATTTTCAGTCTATGGCAGTGGATGTCTAGCAAGGTCTTGGTAAAATCAGCCCAGTAAAAATTTTATAATACAGTTTAATTGTTCAATAATGATCATTCTCAGTATTTTGAGTGTGCTTAGAAAAGAACAAGGTTATGTATACTTGTATCCTTATAAGATTATTCAATGGTTTGTTTTTATTCATTAAAGCATATATAATATACGGTATAAGTGATGCAAGAAGTAGTTGTTTGTGGGCTTCATTTTGAAGTTTTCAAGTAAATAAATAAATTGCTCATTCAGTTTTCATCAACTGCCATTCAGTGAATGACCAAGATGCTTGAGAAATAAGCATGCATGAGGTAAAGATAAAGTTGTGGAAGGGTATCAGGCACAATCCCAGTGTAAATGGCTTTAAAAATTCACTTGCCTTGACTCAGAATCCACTTACCCAACAAGGCCATATTTTTTTACTATTATTTTGACACCATGTTCAAACTACTATACTTTTAAAAAAATATTTAAAATGCTTTAAATTGACTAATTTTATGTTTGTATTTGCATATCAAAATAGTACACTTCAGATTATCCAGTGAGTGCAGACACTGTCATGAGCAGTTCAGTTCCAATAAACAGAGACATCCTTTATGCATTACTGCATGGTATTAACCAGCAGTGACCTGATACACAGTGAATATCCCAAGATTGGAGCCACTTATGATTATAAAATATATTGAAATTAAATCAACCAAATAAGCGACTGTTTACGTTCACGAGAAACAAAAAGGTAAAGTTATTGGGAAACTTAGGCCTGGCACTAAGTAAAGAACAGCCTGGTGTGAGAAAAAATGGCCTGGTGCAGGGAAACAGCATGGCATGGCACAATCATAATACGATCTGGGGGAACACTAGGAGTGCTAAGAAATCGTGTAAGTTATGTCATTGACAATTATCACCAAGTCACCTTGAAATTGGCAGAATGCATCATGCCAATCTTTGACAAGCTTTATCAAAACTTACTTCAAATCATAAACATTCATATTATTGCATCTGCAAGAGAAAATGTTTGACTGACCTTGACATAGATTATACTGGAAAACAATTTCCTTTCCAAAGCTCAGCCCAAATGCTGCTCACTGAATCAAGATGAAGGCATCTAGCATTTGAATATGTCTTTATATGAATCATGCATGTGTCATGTTAAATAAACGTTGAATGTAAAATCTTTTTTTTGCTCACCTGCACTAAGAGCAGTAGAAATTATGCTATGCTCCTGGTGTCATTGTCATTGTCTTCTGTGGCATTAGCAAATGTACACCATTTATGTTTAAGTCAGTATATAAGCTGGCAAGCTTTGCAGTCTTCTTATTGCTCCATTTCTTGTTTATACTTTGTTATCTTTCATTTTTCAGCGGGTGTTCAGTGTGTCAAGTGGTCGAGGATCAGGGAATCAAGGATATACATTCTGTTGGCAGAAGACATTGGGGAACTATTTGGCAACAACATGGTAACATTTTGATGGTTCAACAAGTTTATATATTATATACAAAGAATAACAGCATATTGCAAAAGTAATTCCTTTAAATGAACCCCAGGGAACTACCTTGACAGTTGTGAGAACATTTAATGCTTGACAGTTGTGAGGACATTTTATATTTGACAGTTGTGAGGACATTTTTTATTTAAAATTTAATGCTTGATAGTTGTGAGGGCATATTATGCTTAACAGTTGTGAGGACATTTTATATTTGATAGTTGTGAGGGCATTTTATATTTGAAAGTTGTGAGGTCATTTCATATTTGATAGTTGTGAGGGCATTTTATATTTGACAGTTGTGAGGACATTTTATATTTGATAGTTGTGAGGACATTTTTTTTACTTGACAGTTGTGAGGACATTTTATATTTGATAGTTGTGAGGACATTTTATACTTGACAGTTGTGAGGACATTTTGTATTTGATAGTTGTGAGGGCATGTTATATTTGACAGTTATGAGGACAATTTATATTTGATAGTTGTGAGGATACTTGACAGTTGTGAGGAAATTTTATATTTGACAGTTGTGGGGACCATTGAATATTTACTTCTTCATATTCTGTATTGTACCTTTTGTTGACTTACTGAAGCCTGTTCTGTAGTTCTCCTAAATTTGTGACTTATGATCTCCAACAGTACTTGCAATTATGTACTTTTAAAACTGAATGATATTTTAAATGAAGTGAAATTCAAATCTGTTGACAAAGATATATAAAAATAAGATCAAAATGAGATATTCTTTGGTGCTTTATATTGATATTGCCAAATTTTTTTTTTTAAATGGACATATTGGCTGGGACTAATTTTAATTACTGAAAGTTTTAATAATTTTCATTTTGTTATGCCCCACCATATACGAGAATGGGGATATATTGTTACCCTACACCACAATTTTGTCTGTATATCAATATTTTAAGTTTTGTTCTTTCTGTTCAGTAATGTCTGAGAGACTAGGAAGATCGAGGTAACTCTTTACAAAGACTGATATAAGAAGTATCCAGGTTGAGTTTGATTTTCAACATTAATTCAAATATTATATCAATGTACAGTTTAGAATTAAACTTAAGAGTTCTGTGTTCTATTTCTGTTCAAGAACTTCAACACAAATGACTGAAATCAAATGTTAAAAAAATAATTTGACTTAGAAAATGTTGGTAAACTTAGATTTTTAATATTTCCAGCAACTCCAGCAATATTTTATAAGATTTAGGTCCTGCATTATTTTGTACTTAATATTAGGCAATGGTGAGAGCATTTGCTATCTTCAGTAATTTCATAAAATAAGTAAAGATTTTAAATGCTCAGTCTTGTGCTGAACTTCATTCCTTTTTGTCTATTCATTGCTATTCTCTTTCTTGTTTCTAGCAATGACCATTTGGTGAAGATTTATGATCGTCATGGTGAACTGAAGGAGGAGATCCAGCTTCCGGGGTTAGTATTACAGCATCTGCACTAAACGGTGTCCAGAAATATGAAATCTAAAAGCTGAAATCTGGGTCTCTGCAGTTTGTAAGGAGTAATCAGTAGAACAAACAATATAGACCCTGATCTGCTGATGCATTATGCAATGGCAGATCAGGTCTGTGTTGTTTGCAGTTGCACTCGACTTATAAGCGAGTACATACAGTAACATGCCAAATGTCCCCTGATAACAGAATACTAAAATTTAATTCAAAGTGGGTAAGATTTTTGTCACAGATGAGGGAACAACATATAACAAATTTTATTTTAAAAATGTAAAGGATAAATGCAGGACATTTTTTTAATGATTTGGTCATCAGTTTAGAATCAAAAGATACATAAATTTCAGTTTTTAAATTATGGTTCAAGCACTTTCCTCTTTTTCTGTCAGTCATTGTCGTACAGCAAACCATTCATCACATAAAGTTACCATGGCACTGCAAATTGTGATATTTTCTGGCAGTAAATATGCTCAAAGTTCAAAAGCGAGTCATTGTGGGAACAACATTGATGAACATCAGTTTGTAATTGGGTACATGTAGAATGCCTTGTATCCTAGAGATTGCTGTGAAGAAATACTTTTCAGGAATTCAGTTTCTTAGCTAAATTTGTGAACATGATCGTAATTTTCTCTTCTTTATTTTTTCAGAAATTGTACCAGAATTGGATGGGATAAAGATGGTGACACTTTGGCAGTCATTAATGACAAAACTGGTAACATCATCATGTGGGATGCCAACACAAATAAAACCTCACAGATGGACAGTGGACTCAGGTGACTGCAATTAAATATCACATGATGCAATTAGAGAGTTTACATTATGCAATTAGAGAGTTCACCACTAGAATTTTCTAATTTACTTGATTGAGATTGAAATGAAATTGCTGGCAATTTGTTATATTTTTTTACTCACGATTCATCTTCATCATGGGGGTATGGGCATGATGAGGGAGATTCATGGGTATATTTATGTGAGCAAATTTCTCACAGTTTCTCAAGTTGTTTCAGCTTACATGTCTATGCAATATAATAAGCAATTTATGACTGTTCTTGTATTCTTGTAACCCATTTGCAAATGTTCTCATCGTAAAGTTGGAAATGCAAATTTTTTTTGGAAATTGCTAACACTGGTGAGACTTTGAAGTATTTTAAAGAATGAATATCAAAATTGTATTCATTGTTGAAAAGACACCCCCTTCTAATAAAGTTTTATGACTAAAAGATAGTTTTAATTATCACATGGATCAGTGCTGGATAATTGTAATAAGTCTATATAACATTTTTGGTGTAATTTTTTTGTATGAGGAGTGTTTGATTAAGTAGTTCTCGTCATACTATTAATTCAATTTTTTTTTTTTGTGGGATACCAATTTTCATTGATTTTGTGGTTACTAAAAGCCATGAATGTTAAAATCCAGTGAATAATGATCTGTTTGTACAAACCAGAAAACTTTCTCAATTCATGAATTTAAGTAACAAGTAAAATGACCTTTTTCACCAATGCAGGAAAATTGATACCAAGAATATAAATGAATTTACAGTATTTTGAAACCTGTTCTAAGGAAAGGAGACCAATTGACTAAATGTACATTTTGATTATTTTATATGTGCATGTACATTTTGATTAATTTATATGTGCATGTACATTTTGATTAATTTATATGTGCATGTACATTTTGAGGCTTCTTTAAGTAGTAAATATACTGTTTCGTTTAAGGAAAACATATATATCTACCCAGTGATTTTGATATGGGTCCTCAAGGGATGGGAAAATGGCCCAATTCAACCATAAATGGGGCCCAACCATTGTAAAATATTTTAAAATTGTACAGAATTTCCAATTTAGTAATTTACTTGTGAAATTTTTGTATTCCCAATTGATCAGTTATTTTACAAAAATAATGGGCTCAGGCCCTGATTCTTAATTACCCAAGAAAAATCTCTGCTGGCATAGCTTCATCACCAAAATAATTGTCTTCAGTGGTAAAGAGAATTTATATTTTCTAAATAATTTTCCAGAGTAATATTTAAATATTGTCTTAATTTCATTGCAGGGACACGCTGTCATTTCTTCTTTGGGCTAGAAATGGTCCTTATCTGGCAGTGGGGACTGTAAAAGGAAACCTGCTGATTTACAATCATCAGACCTCCAAGTAAAGATGACATATTAAATCTAAATCAGTAGGAGTCTGTACTTGCTTATAAGTCAGAACATAGTTTCTATGGTAATAAAAAATGTGTGCATGACTGCCCTTGGATGGGATGTCAGTCCATTGCAAGTTATTCCGCAAAATAAATGCTGTTTCCCATTTATAGATCGATCAATAGGAACAAGCAAGGTTAACTTTTATAATGATTGATTGATTAAGTTAATGTAGCTTTGCACTAACAATTCCTATATGTTTCATTATTTATGCACAGAACAAAAGATATTGTTTCTATAAAGATTGTCTCAATGTCCATACTTTTCTTTTGTAAATGGAAAATATTGCTGAATAAAATTGTTGATGCTCCATATAACAATGGTTTTGATAGTGCAGGTATTGAAATTTGATGCACATTGTAAGGCATTTAAAATGTCAGTCAGGGCAAATGATTTATCAGGGACTATTTGCCCTGCACCTGTTTCTCCATAAGGCCTCTTTGAATACATTTCTTGCCCATAAAATCTTTTCATGGTTACTGGCATGAAAACTTTGGAGACAGATCCATAATTGTATATGTATAAGTCTGGTTTGTGCATTTAAAACAACCAAAGGATGTACTTGTAAAAGTTGTCTCCCCTTTCCAGTCTACATACTGAAGCAGAAAATGTAATACAGATGCTGAACATAGTTGTTATAATTGTATGCAATTTAGAACACACTAAGAATTTACTTTTTAAGCAAAAATCTGAATTTGTCATTCTGATTCATTCTTATCCCTACGGTAATTTTTTACTCACAGGAAAATCCCAATTCTTGGAAAGCATACAAAAAAGATAACCTGTGGTGCCTGGAGCAAAGAAAACCTGCTGGCTTTGGGTAGTGAAGATAAAACCATCACGATCAGTAACAGTGAAGGCGACACTGTTCGGCAAACTTCTTTAAGGGCGGAGCCAGGTGATATCCAGTTTTCAGAGATGAAGGGTGATGAAAGAAGTCAGATAGGAGAGAATACAGTAAGTTTAGGTTTTACATAAGTATTGTTGTGTGTATGTAAATATTGCCAAATCATCAGATGAAGTTTGATATTTTCAGGTAGAAAATTGTACTTTTACACTTTAATTGTGGTGTATAATAAATATGTTACATAAGTATGATAAATATGTTAAACAAGTCTGATAAATATGTTACACAAGTTTGATAACAAGTATGATAAATATGTTACTCAAGTATGATAAATATTTTACACAAATATGATAAAGATGTTACACAAGTATGATAACAATTATGATAAATATGTTACACAAGTATGATAAATGTGTTACAAAAGTATGATAACAAGTATGAAAAATATTTTACACAAGTATGATAAATGTGTTACAAAAGTATGATAACAAGTATGAAAAATATTTTACACAAGTATGATAAATGTGTTACAAAAGTATGATAAATATGTTACACAAGTTTGATAACAAGTATGAAAAATACTTTACACAAGTATGATAAATATGTTACAAAAGTATGATAAATGTGTTACAAAAGGATGAGAACAAGTATGAAAAATATTTTACACAAATATAATAAAGATGTTACACACATATGATAAAGATATTACACACATATGATAACTATGTTGAACAAGTATGATAAATATGTTAAAAATGAGCAAAAATGGTAAAAGTACCTTTAACATTCAACATTGAATCTTTCCAGCTTTTAACTAAACATATCTTGTGTCAGACTGAAAGATGTAACTCAAACTAAGGTTATAGAACTAGGCACAAGCTGTGCAGTCATATTGGACGATTGGCCCTCTATGCCACTTTGATACAATAGGGAATGAATAGGAAAACAAATATAAAAAAAATCTGTTTTTTTAATGTTATCTGAGCAATGAAAAACAAACAAAAATTGATCTAATCAACTCTTAACATAGTCCTCTCTGAGTATAAGAATGTTCTGTTTGAGTTATTGCTCCAGAATTTCATCAGAGATTTTAACAGTTTTTGTATTGAATATGTCTTTACAATAGAATTATTTGTTTGTTATTAGAGTTGCTGGTACTATACGTACATTATAAACCAGATTCTATGAAATCTACCTTTGTTATACTTTCCCAGGTGAGTGTAGTTATTGGGAAGAAAACGTTGTTCCTGTACAACTTGAATGACCCAGAAAATCCAGTGGAACTTGCCTTCCAGCAGAAATATGGGAACATAATGGCCTACAGATGGTAAGATTGAAGGATGGAAGTTGTCTAGAGACAGAATGTAGTCACAACACTTACTTTTAACGTTCTTTGTTTGCATATTGAATTGTTTGTTTGTTTGTTTGTTTTAACAGCACTTTTAACACATTATTGGCTATATCATGCAGAGGAAATGGGAGCTAAGTGCCTTTCCCATGGACACACCAAGGCAGCTGATCCAGGTTGGCCTGGGCGGGTATCAAACCTGTGATCATTGGATTGCAAGTCAGATGTTCTTCCAATTGATCTACCAGGGCTTCCTCTTTGTTTGTGTAATTAGTAATTAGTAAATATCACTTTGTAGAGGCTACATTACTGGATTTTCATATTAAGTTAGGGTGGATTGAGCCATGTGTAAGGGTCACAGTCTTAGCTCGAGTCTAGGACACTGTAGTCTTATCTTGAACTACATCTTTCAGTCTGACAGATTATAATGTTAGCTCAAAGCTGGAAAGGTTAACTGTTGAATATTAAATTAGGTCATAGATCATACTGAAATGAAAATTAAAGTATTGGATAGATTTACAAGATAAGTTATAGTGTATATGTAGTTCTTGTCTTAATGTGTTTCTTTTCTGAATTCTTCTAATGGCATTTACTTTATTAAATCTAATGTTTGGTCCTGAAAAACCACTGAAGATTAGAAAAAGCGGGAAAAGCCCTAGAAAAGTCTTAACATTTTGCCAATATTTGACTTATTACTATTTAGTGTTTCATTTTTACATATTTAATTTTTTTGAGTGAAAACTGATTATTAACAATCTTTCTAATCTTTCATGTTATCAAATATTATGTTTATTCAGATACCTTTGGTATTATCCCTAGTCTTATGGCCAGACTTGTGATATGTTTTTACGCAGACTTCTTAAAGCATAGTTTAGGTGTCTTGATCAGTAGATCAGTCAATGCAATTGGTGACTGAAGAGTATTGTGAACGTTAACTGTATTGTTAACAAGGGAAAAGCATGTTCAATCACAAATGTATCACAGATCCCAAATAATCATGGATTAGAAAGTTTGAAGTGCACAAGTACATGGCAATGTGTGCTTTGTGTAATAAGTTAATAGATTTTGGGAAAATATGGGGGAGAATGCTCTTTCCTTGCATATGAGAGCTTAAATAACACCAATTGCTAGCAGGTACTTTTGGAATCCTTTGTATAGTCATTGATTACTTCTTTTTTGAAGACAGATTCTGAGAAAAATGATATTCATCAGCTACAAATCCCCCTCCCTCTCCTTATGGGTCAAAGCCAGCTTCAGTGAGAAGGCAGAAGGCATAAGGCAGTTAACATCTTCCATTCAGTCAAACTGTCTTAGAAAAAGGCCTAAAGACAAGGCCCAGAAATTAATTAAATAATCTGGAAGAAAATTTTCATGATAGGGTGAATCCCTGTAGAAGTAAAATGTAGAGATTGAGCATAGCTTGGAAAATACAATACTGTATTTCTTGTAATTTTTCAAACAAGAAAAATAAATATTTTTTCAAAGTACAAAAAGTAATATGTACAAAGGTTAATTATCATTTTGGGGAAGAGATCATGCATGAAAAAAAAAAAGGACCCGACATTGAGAAGGACTCCCAAGTGTCTACATGATAGTCAATATAAAATTCACATGCATCGGACGTAATTGCACTAAAGCAGCATATATTAGTACAATATGTTGTTTGAATTTGCTTACATATGTTTGTATTCAAATAGACAAGTTTGGAAATTAATAACCATGTCACAGACGTAGGTATTCCATCACACTTTTTCTTCTTACACCTCGTGATCAAAATACAATATGCCACAATATGATTGTGAGAGAGATTTCAGCCCTTCTTCATGCCATTTTGCTTAACATACCTTACTGTCCCCATTTTAACAGAAGCTTTTGTCAAAAAGAAAACAGTGATACAATAATAAATGGAAATTATAACAAATACCAACCATACTATTTCAGTTTCACAGATATATAATTTATATTTAAATATTCACAATATTTATATCCGTATAAACTCCATTTAGTTTAAATCCCAAGAATGATCATTTAGCATGCTGTGTTGTTTTCTCTGCAAGTAAAATGACTTCTTGATTAACACCAAAGAAGATTACCCTTTATCAGTAAGTGCATGTGCACTTCCAGTAGTTAAGTTGCATTTGGTTTGATCTTTGCTCATGCTAGTTGTCACTTTGAATTCAGAGGAAATAAATGACAATATTCCATTCACTTTTTTAAAATCTTTATGAACACACTATACCACAATCATTATTTTCGTAAAGAAAGTTTAAACTCAACTGCAGGTTTAGGATCAAAATGGCAAATAAATGATACATTTAGACCTTGTGACAAGTGAATGTTGAACTTTACAAGTTCAGTGTTCCATGGGTTGTCATTGAATTTTTCCTTCCATAGTTGTGACACCATGTATGTACAGCTATTAATGCCCCATTGTTTTCCATGATTTATTCCACAAATCTCTCAGTCTCTTGGGTGTTCTGTTTTCTTTGTCAGAATTAGATACATTAGTTACTATCTGTCAGCCAATCTCTTTAGAGTCAGGCTGATCTAAAGCTTTGCACTTGTCACCTAAGAAAGTATGTAAAGTTACCATCGGAAAAACATGTATCTATAATTACTCAAAAAAGAAGGTATATCTACACATGACACCAAAGAACAAATGATTTTATGATTTTATGACTATTTATGACAGTTAAAATGGGAGTTTTTATTTCTTCAACAAATAAAATAAGTTCCAAAATCTTGGCACCATTTAAAAAAATATGACATATGATAAAATGTAGGTGTTTGAACTATCACAGAAGGATTTAAAGAATGATGCCTTGAAGTGTCATGAGTGATGCTTATCAAAGTGAGGTATCAAAACATGCGAGTGTAATTAGTCTTTTGATCAAAACAATGATAAGGCACCAACAATCAATTAACAGGTATCTTAATCTCATTACCTACAAAGATCTGGTCTATGTGATTTCACCTAATCCCTTTACAATTGCTTGGCATCTGTTTGATAATTTGCACACTATACAATTGACATTTGCTTTGTAGAAACTGATTAAAGTAAATAGGAGTTCACTGGATTAAAACTTGTGTACCGTGGAATTTTCATGCGCACAAAAAACCCTGACTCAAATGCCCTTCGAAATAGAGACATGAAACTTGATTACTTTCCATGTCTGCCTAATAATTCTACAATGGTCATAAAGGTCACAGCCAGTTTTCATCACTGTATACTTTTGGTTACCTCACTACAGTCAGTAGGAGACAAACATTCACTACATTTGCTTGTTTGAACTATTACTTTAGATTCCATACCACTGTTTTTTAGCTTAATTGTAGTAAGGAAAAGTTTTGCTTATTTCCCCTTTGTCCAGCAGAGCTTGCAGTTATTTTAAATATCTTTTTTTTTTAACCTCAGGTATGGAGATGGTTACATCATGATTGGATTTTCCCATGGATTCTTCGTGGTGATATCAACACATATGAAAGAAATTGGACAGGTAAGGTTTTTTTGTCTGGCATCTTTTCATCCAGTTTCAGAATATTAACTGTATCATCATGCCATATTTAATGTAGGATGGAGAAAAAAAGAAAATTGTGCTTAATTAGTTACATCATTTATCTTAAAAAAAGTTACTTCTTATTCATAATTTTGACTAAACCATTTTCTTGAGTAAATTTTATTGATATCAAGATGTTGTAAATAAGGTTTTTGTATATTTACTGCAATTTTTCAATTGAACTTTTTTCAGGAATTGTTTCAAGCCAGAAATCACAAGGACAACTTGACTGATATTGCAGTTTCAGGTTCTCTTAACAAGGCTGCCTCCTGTGGAGACAATTGGTAAATTTGTAAAAAGAAAGACACATTTAGAAGCTGTGTATATCTTGCTCTGAATATTTGTATGACCAGGATACTGTAGAAGGATATTTTTGATAACTGTTTATTTGCAATTAGCTAGAGTACAGTATATTGCCTTAAACCCAGAACATTTTTACATTTGTAATTCTTACACATTTTTTGTTACAATCTAGAACCAGTAAATAATTAAGATGTAAATATCAGAACTTTCATAGTCATAGAAAGGAAACTGAATTTGAAACAATATTCATGGTAATTATTTCTATATGTCATGGCGATACTGTAGGGACTAGATCAACATAAATTTAATGATGCTAGAATATTCTGATTAACAATAGTTTTGGATGTTCTCATATATCTCTTGTATTTTTGTTCAAACACGTGCATCACATTTATATTAAGTAGCTTCTCTATATTTATGCAGTATCAAGATCCATGATTTGTCGGACCTAAAAGAGATGTTTGCCATTATTAACATGGACGATGAACGAGGTTTGGATAAGATTGACTGGACAGATGATGGACAACTTCTGGCAGTTACCACAACAAAGGGGAATCTACATGTATACTTGACTAGCCTGCCAATGCTTGCTGCATCCTGTCAGACTAAGATTGCTCACCTGACGTCTCTTTTAGAAGTCACTATTGAAGATAATATCCAACAAGTACATATATTTACACCTGTTATTTTTTGTTTCATCTTAGCATAAATTATAGCATGAAAAGAAAAAAAAGTACAGGATCACATCTTAAGTTTCTGGTCTAAAACATATTTGTAAAGTCAAGTTACTCCACATGTAGTAAGGTTAGTTATTTTGCAATGTCTCAGAAGTCTTGTTTGAACTTTTAAACTCCATAAAATAATTAATTGCAACAAACATAAGGTAGATTTATTTTTACAACCTAATAGAGAAAAAAAGGTATTGTAAAGCACTCTAGCTTATACATAGCCTTTACTGTACATTAGAAAAAACATGTGAATAAAAAAACTTCAGTTGCAGCTTTTCAACTCACCACACATGCAATGTTTCATCTAGAATGCATTTTTGCATAATTTACGTGTGTTTGTGAAAGCTCAGTGCAAAATCTTTAGTCGTGTGGGTCATTTGTAGTGTAAAATCTGTAATTGGTTCAGAAATTAATTCCTAAATGCATCATTCATTTTTATAATTGATTACTTAATATTCTGGAGAAGGTTTGACCTTTTTGAAAATTCCGAACTGAAAATAACATTTCCCAGGAGTCAAAGCATACTGTACCTTGCTTCTTTTGGTTGATATCCTTTGGAACTCCCTGTTGTATTTTGTACATGTGATCTTCCTCATGTGCTGTGCCTTGTGATTAAGTCAAGATTATGTGAAAGTGTCAACCTTGTGGCTTTATGAAAGATTTACTTGCAGTCAGTGAGCAACAGTTTGAAATGTATCAAGTGCTATTTTGACCAGGTATTCAAAACAATGGCAGATTTACTTTTCTCAGTAACTTCTATTGATCTTGATTTTTTTTCATATTTGCAGTAGAAGGACATGCAGTTTGTATTGTTTTGTCATGGCATCGGCAAGAAAGTCTGGCTGTATCAATGACTCTTTTGACAAGTTCTAGTGAAAGTGATTAATCACAGATAAATGAACACATTTCTTCGGAAAATAGGACTGTTTTTTGTTGTGCTGAAACAAATATTCAATTAGGAATTCTTGTGGTGAA
The DNA here is from genome assembly GCA_029931535.1 of Margaritifera margaritifera. Taxonomy (NCBI): domain Eukaryota; kingdom Metazoa; phylum Mollusca; class Bivalvia; order Unionida; family Margaritiferidae; genus Margaritifera; species Margaritifera margaritifera. The sequence continues at coordinate 703,257 of JAQPZY010001489.1, read as the reverse complement.
TATTTGAATGGGAAATCGGTGTTTGAATATTTGTTGTATCGTTTGTATATGAATGTTTCCACTTTTAATGCACCTTGCATGTTGCTCTAACTTTGAGATTGTCCCTGTGATATGTAGTGTCACTTAGTGACCATACTATTCACAGATGCACTAAATGTTGAGTTGCGAAGCTAGCATTTTTCCAGGACAGAGAAAAATCAAAATGCAAACTTTGTCAATTCCAATTGTCTTACAGTTGTACAACATCAAATTTGATAAATCACTTGGAGCACAAACACCCTGCTATTTTGTCACTTCTGTCAGCTAATTTCATCTATAGATAGAGTAATTGCACAGATCAAAAATGTAATTGATGAAATGGACATTGAGAACATGTGAGAAACCTTTTTTCATCACTATTATAAGGCTGACAAAATAATTAGACAGGCAAATAAATAAATAGAGAAATAGGGATCTAAATAAGAATTTAGATAGGCTATGTTTCACTAATGTAGGAAAATAGATTTAGGAATACCCATCAAATAGTTCTTCCATGTATTCTTCATTTCCATGGGCTGTCACTAATTATGCAGATACAACTTTCATGGCAGCTTCCATGGGAATGAATAGATCTGTATTTCAGCAAAATAAATCTCTTTTAAGTGTTTTTTGAAATGTCATCCACTCTGTATCACAGAAAGGTTATGTAGCTTAGTAATTAAGCAACCTGGAAGACAAGGCTATATACAAGTCAGATGGATTGCAGTTGTTTATAGAATTGGTTGAAATTCAGGCTTCAAGGCTTCTGATTCAACCCAAGTCCCTGGTGATGATGGTAAATATTTAATGATGATATCACAACGAATATTTGAACAAAAATCAAATACAGGCTACAAATATTCAAATAGTAAAATCAGGTACCGTATGTACTCGTATATAAGCTAATACCAACTGCAAACTACATAGACCCAGATCTGCCGGCGCATAATGCACCGTCAGATCTGGGTCTGTGCAGTTTGTAAGGACTAATCAGTAGAACAGACAACATAGACCTGATCTGTCGGCGCATTATGTGGCAACAGATCAGGGTCTATGTTGTTTGCATTTGGACACGGATTATACACGAGTATATATGGTGTTTGTTTCAGAACTAGTTTTCATACACTCAATCTATACAAGCGAGTGTATATAGTAATCATCATGACCGTCAGTGCAATTTGTGTTACTGCCCATTTTGTCTTGCAGCTTAGTGCATTGTATGACACTATCACTTTAGCACATTAACTAGTCTTGCAGTTTTTGATAAATGGGCATAAAATATTATGGTCATCATGAGAATATGTGCATAACAAGAAATAACTTTTCTGCCACAATTTGTTTTAGAGTTATTGCCCATTTGTCTTGTAGATGAATGCAGTGTATGACACAATCTTAATAGCACAACTAGTCCAACAGTTTGTCTAGCATTTTTATGGATTGCTGTGAAACTCTGTTATGGTCATCATCTGAAGATGCACCTAGTGACAGATCTTTATGCTGCCATGATTTTGTAAGAGTTATCACCATCTTTGACATACAGCTGGATGCAGTGTATATCAAAATTTTGTGAATCTACTACTCTTGCAGTTTTTAATGGTTTGCTATGAAACTTTGTACGTAATATTGTCATCATCAGAAGATATACATGTTGACAAATCATTGTACATATTATTTTCAGAAGACTTATGGTCTTTTTTTTTATTATAGATTCATCTCCATCATTGGGTAGGAATAGGATGGGGGAGGGATGGGAGTATATTTACATGAGCAAATTACTAACCATTCCTCGGGGTTTTTAGGGGATTTTTTTTCTGTTTCAAACAGGTACATTTATTTCATGTTGCATTTAATGTGTACCGTATATACTCGATTATAAGTCGATCCCCATTTTTTGGACTGCAAAAAGCCAATTTCTCTTTTACCCTCCTACAAGTCAGATCCATCTGAAGGGGTGACTTGTTGTCAGTGAGTCGGAGTTGCACTTTGGAAAAATAAAGAAGTCAAACTGGATATCTAGCTAGATAGACAGGAAAAATAAAGACAAAACCAGTGTAAAATACAATTATATTATTGAGTGGAATATGTCACAAATACATTGACAACTTACAATTTGTCCATCTTTTTGTAATAAAATCCATTAAAATCCATAATGCTTGACATTTGAAATTCATTTATATGATAAATCCATGAATTCAATTATAGGTCACATACCAGTATAAAAATAGTAGTTCAGATTGATCCGATTCACAATATTCCATAATATGTTAATTCCACACATCTTACAAATAAACAATGAAAGTTTAGCCCACATTTTTGTTATTCACAGTATCCTACAAATGTCACTATCTAATATCATCTAGTACAAAGTCCAAGAATTCATCCGCATTGTCTGATAAAGTTCTGAAAATCTCCATCGTCTAGTATTTGTAAATCATCATCTAGTCATCGTAAATATCATCCGACTACAATTCCTCAGCTTTACTGTTGTATGCGGGTGCTTATGTAGAGACTGAGCTTGGGCTCTGTAAGTAAAACTTTGATCATAAAGTATGTAAAATCTATTAAAGGATGCAACTGAACATGTGTCAATTGTGCAGCAAGATCACAGGGAGTTTAAATAACCACCCTCTGTTACTTGGCACTGAACAAGTATCAAACTCGTGGCTTGATCAGAGGGTTGTCAAATGGGAAAACAAAGAGGTTGGTGCCTTTAGGAGTTAAGGGATTAAGGTCAAACATGCACAAGAAGTTGTAGAACTCTACTTGGCACTGAACAAGTATTAAATTAAAAGCAAAGTGAGTGTTGCTTTTACAAGCAAAGGGCTTATTTGCCCACGAGCACTGGCAGATAACTTGGGAAATATCACTTGGGAAATAAATCTGACTAATGGAAAAGGAAAATGCAATGAAATCAAAACTTTTTTTGCATCAAACACAGTGTTTATACAGCAAAACACAAATATTAATACAAATTCAGGTTGTTTGGACTTCTATGAAAATGGAAGCAATATACTTGCTAGTAAACACCCATGGTAAACAACATTGATGGACACTTCACTTTGTGGTAGGTAGTATTTAATTTACCAGTAATATTTTCAAATTATTAAAATCCAAATAACTGTAGATGCAAGTAATGTTTAATGAATACCGTCATGAAACGAATAAACACAGTGCATACCATATATGCATTTTTGAATGGGAATTGTGGCATGAAAACGTAAAAATATTTGAATTTACTATTTTTATGTACTGCAAACATCTAGAGTTTCCAACACTGTATGTCATGCTTATAAGACAATCCCTACTCTGCATGAATAAAATTTTCAGTAAAAAAATGTCAACTTATAAGCGATCATATGTGGTACTTTTACATGGCTTTATTATGATAACCTGTAGATTGCCCATATTTTGAAATGTCTTGAGGCACTTGACTAACTCAGAGGCAAACCTAGATGCCCCAATGCATTCATAATGGAATGTAAAAATCAAAATGGGAAAGTTCAAGGGTTTAACAAAATCATATAATTATTTCCCCTTTAAATACATTACACAATTGTAATATGTTAGAATATCCACTGCTTTGCATATCCAGCCCTCCTAAGTGACAAGGATGTTAACCACATCTTTTGGCTTCTTTTAATATGAAAGTGCTTAAATGCCATCTGTTTACCAAGACTAAAGTCAGACTAGAGTGGTCTACTCTTCCTCTAGAGGGATTATTGCCAAATCCCATAATTTGTCTGTTACTACTTCCATTCATGCCTGTTAGCATGCTAATTTAAGAGGCCTTACAGATCCATTTTGTGTTGTTGAAAGAGATCCCACAGATCCATTTTGTGTTTTTTAAATAGGCCTCAAAGATCCATTTTGTGTTGTTTGTCATGTTTGAGCAATTCCTTTGGAGGTTTCTTATCACCGAGAAGTATACTCCATCAGTTTTCTTACTGAATTTGCTCTATATTCATTGTAGATGAATATTTTGACTCTCATTTGTACAATAAAGTCACTGGTGTCATTTTAATTCTCTTCATCATTGGTTAGTAATACTTAAGAACAGAGGTAAGTACTTGACCCTATTGCCTATTGCATTTTATTGCAAGTAATTGATCATCATTTCTCAGTAAATTATATAATTTCTGTAATTTTCTCTGCTATTTATTTCATTCTTATCATCCACTCCACTGTAGCCTAATGTGATGCTTGACTGATTTTGCTGTATATGCCATTGTTCTCTTGAATTATGGGTAATGATGAGTAGGATTAAACACAGGGTATGACTTGATTCAACCTATTCGCAAAGAATGATCCACCCACCCCTAAGTCTTCGGTCAGATTTACACATTTTGGGGTCAATCGCTTATTGACCCCCTTTGTGATGTGGAATGCCAAGTTCACAGTCTTTGTCTTGCCAGTCCCAGATCCTTTGAACCACTGTCTAAAGCCTTGCTGACTTGCTAAGAAGGGCTGGATTTCCGGATGTTCTCCTAATGTATTATGATTGTGTAAATATTATTACTCCAAAAATTGGTTTTCGACAGTAAAAATGAATTTTTGTGCTGGCTGCGTCACACAGATTCAGGATTGAGAGGAGTGGGATATAGGTTGATGGGACTCAGTTTTAGTGGTTCATATCATTTACTTCACATGGAGCCAAACATGTATTTGATTTGTTGTCAGTAAGTTAAGTATCGGGATCAACTTCACACAAATATTCTCGATGTTGTTAGGTTACTGCTGAAATGTAAAGAATTCAGCTTAAGATAGTTACATATGGCAACATTATGCGACGACATGTACTACCATTTGTGTTGGAACAAAAAGTGAATAATACTCACACATAGGAAATTAGACCTGTTTTTGGAGGATCTTATACGAGTGCCATTTTACATTTGCATTGAGTTGAAGAAATTTCAATATCAGTGGAACAAAAATTAAAGATTCTATTTATCATATAACTGGAAAGACCCTTCATTACTTGGTGATATTTCTGTGGAAGAGAGCTTTCTGTTACAGACCCTAAACTGGTAATTTTACGAGAATAATGCAAATGAAATGCAGAATGAAGGCAAATAAAATGATGAATGAAATATGAAGGAAATGGGCAATGCAAAATGCAGAATGTTAAATGATGATGACAAACAAAATCTATTTACCTGTATTTCAGATGCAGCCATGAATGGAGTGCAAATGAAATACAAATGAATTTTAAAAAACATGCAGCTTTCATAACATTATCCATTTTAGAGTCTGTATGTGGTCACAGGCAACTAATTATTTTTTGAACTATGGAACCAGCCTGTGTGTAGTTGTATATTAAATACAATATTTAAAATAATGAAGGTCACTAACAGGTACTACTTGATGTAAATGGGGAGATCTCACTATTCCACATTTTTATAGTAGGCATTTACAAGGGAATTTTTTTGACAAATGAGGTTCGCAGCTCATTATGTTCATTGTGTTTAAAGTTCCCTCTTGGACAGATTGCTCATAGGATGTAAATGTGTTTTGCTGGTTTTATCACAGAAGTATAGTAATTTGGTCAAACATTAACATTTTGGGCTACGGGAATTGAATTAGTTGTCTGTGCCTTATAGCAACAGATACGCCCAGTGGAAATGGACCCAGATAAATTATGCCCAAGCCCTTTCTCACCTGTTTTATCATCCAATTTGGTTGAATTTGTTGGTAAATTTAGGAATAAGTTTTCCGTTGTGTAAGTTTGAGATGCTTTACTTAACAGTACCAATTTTTAGTCACATTTGACTTTAAAAAGAGCTATCCTGGGATAGCACAAAAATTTGCTGTGTAATGCATTTTCTTGGCAGCACTATTAATACATGTCCTCAAAAATCTGTCTGTCATAAGTTCAAGCACATAAATGTATGATTAATAATTCTCAACTTTCTGAAGTGGAACTAGATGATTGCAATTATTAAAGGTTAGAGATCAAAAATGTATAGTTTTTATACTAAAGCTTGTATAAAAATATTGACTTTTTCCATTTTTTGTCAAACCAAGATTTACTTCCCTTTTCTATGGCAATCACTGTACATGCACACCTTTCAATTGAACATTTGCCAGACATGCTCCTCTAGAGGAGAAAGACAGGTTATGCTGATTTTATGTAAGCACATTCAGTGACCTTATGTAATGTTTCAAGAAACACAAAGATTTGTAATATAAACTTGGAACATATGTAATGATTCCAGATTACCTCCCTTTGTCAGAGACGTGTTGCAATATGCATCTAAATTTATTTAGCCTAGGATATACACTAAACATCAACATAAGAACCAAAATACTTATTCTTGGATATATCAAGATGTTGCGGAAGGAAACTTGTATTCTTGTGTGAAAAATGTTATCAATTTATCATTACAGTGGGCTTCTAAATAAAAATAAATTTCTTGACATCTTCAGAATACTAATTGTGCAGCAGCTATGCTTTTGCAGGAATTTTCAAAGAAATGTGTTGCTTACCATGACAGATTATTTTATGAGCTATGGAACCTCCCTGTGTGTGGTGGTATATTAAATACCTTATAGAAAATAATGAAAATCTCTACCGGTAATTGGCTAAAAAAATAATTGAAAAAAAAATAAATCTAATTTTTTAGAAGAAGCCTTTGTGTGGGTAAATTGTGCACAATAGTAGGCTTTAACCTAAAACCATTTCCATGTTATCACTGTTGCTGCACACGTACTACCTGATGTAAACAGGGATATCTAACCAGGTTGGATTTTTATAGTGGGCACCTATAAAGGAATTTTTCTCAAAAATGAGGTGCACAGCACATCAGTATCATACTTTAAAAATTTTATTGATCATACAGAGGATGTGAGCATGATGTGCTGCTCTTCCCACAAAAGTATGGTAATTTGGCCAAACATTAACATTTCGGTCTGTGAGAATTAAATTAGCTATCTGTGCCCATATGTTACATCACAGTTTGATATAAATATAACATTTGTGAGAGGGCAGCAATATGCACTATCACCTTCTTACAAATGTAATACTATGAATACATTCACTTTTTGTAAATATAAGTTTTCATGATTTTGCAAAAAATATAATTTCATCAGTACCTAAATTTGCTGATTTTTAAGTAGTCCTATTGCCTGCACAGAAGGATCATTGTTTGTTGGGTCTGTGAATTTATTTCATAGCAACCATGAAATCCACAAAAGTCAGTACTCCATGAAAAAGTAATGAATTCACTGTATCCATTTATTATTCTACTAAACGTTATCAGCAGATGCTTACTGTCTGTGAATAACTGATGCATGTACAGAACTACATGTTAATGTACCATACATGTCTTTCTGGCACAAGTAACATTTTATTGGATTGTCATTTGTATATTTCTCATATAGCAAAATAACAACTTGATTTATTTATACTTCAGGAGCATCCAGCAACCATAGCTGTGGACGTTGAACCATCTTTCCTTGGCATAGGCCCTTACCATCTGGCAATAGGCATGAACAACAGAGCATGGTTCTACTTGCTCGGAGAAAATGGTATGACAGTCCTTATAATTCATTATTGATAAATATTTCAGCAAATATTGATTTTGCTTGTGTTAATTTGTTAGCTCTCTTGATCGTAGACCAGAAGTGTTTATGTGATGGTCTGTTGTCCATTGTAATTCATCTGTCCATCTGTTAGCACGAGTTTGTTATTGCTACTCCTAAGCTACTTGGAGGCTTACTTTGAAATTTTACACACACATTCATCCCAAGGTATAGCTGGCCCAAAATGAATATAGTACCACTCAGAAATCCAACATGGGCCATTACAGTGGCCATCTGGAAAATCTTTTTTTGCTTCTCCTGAAAAGATGGTCATATCAGTATGGGGTTTTCAATAAAAGACTTCTTTTGATGTCTAATTGGTCCTAAATAAAAATGGTGCTGATCTGACATCCAGTATGGCTGCCATGGCAGCCATCTTGAAAATTTTGATATTGTTCCTCCTAAATGGAAAGTGATATTGACAGGGGTTTTCACCAAAAAGCTTCTTATGATAATTATTTGGTTCTAAATGAAAATGGAGCCGATCTTAATCCAATATGGCTGCCATGGCAATCATCTTGTACTCACTACTACGGAAGAATGGATGGTCATATAGACATGGTTTTTCAACAAAAGACTTCTTATGATATCTAGTTGGTCCTAAATGAAAGTACCGATCTTACTTCCAATATGTCTGCAACAGTGGCCATGTTGAAAATCTTGTCATTGCTCAAGAATATCAGAAATGGTTTCAACACTCAGCAGTTAAAAAGAAACAGTGGTCTTATCTTGGATTTCTGGAAATTCTTTTCAGCCATTAGAGCATCAGTTCCTTCAGGGGTCTCTTGTTTTCAAAGCTATTAGCACACTTGTTTTGCTTTGTACCAGAGGTTATCTAGGATCTGGTGATAGATTAATTGTAGCAGAATGAATCAATATGCACTCACACACCACTCTGAGTGTATAATGAAATGGCTCTATTCTTCTGTGAATGATTATTTAAAAAGAAGTAAAAATGCCTTTTATACATCTGGCTCAAACTGTTGACATACTATAATTGTAGGATTTTTGATAGGACTTATTTATTGAATTTCTGATGTAAGTAACTATGTCTCTTTTATTTTATATATTTTTTTTCAGGGGGAGGGGGGAAATCCTGTTTAACTCACCCAATTAAATGTGTGCAGAGTGTGTAGGCCACTTTGATTTTGTTGCAGTTTGGTGGGTAATGATGCAGTCATACTTTGCAATGAAATATTTCTTTCTTAAAACTATTTTTCACTTTGCTGATTAGGGAAAATCCATTTTCCCCTACTTTGGCCTGTTTAGGGTTTTACATCAACAGGTTTAGGTCTTTGACATGGTACTGCAGCATTCCATGATTGAGTGCTCTATGGTGGAGACCTGTTGTTTTGCATGTTGTTCATATATATATAGTTTTATATTGGAATGAACAAATGTACTGAAGGATATCCTGACTGACTGACTTTATTGGCATGCAATGATTGTCATTGTGGGGAAATTATTCCAGTTGGAGGGATGAAAATTTCTCCAGAAGTGATAGTGGCAGGTCAGGTTTTGCCATCAATTGTGTAACTTTTCTGTCCATGTGATTGGGATAGTCAGGGTCCATCAACAGAGGAGGTTTTTCAACAACTACATCTACAAGATCTGCTAGCTATTGTTTGTTTAAATTGCTGGTAGTAAATCCCTGCTTTAAAACAGAAACTGCAACTGATTAAAATTCATTGATTTAGGGTCACGTCCATTAAACTTTGTGCAGAGAATATCTTACTCTGTCAGTTGCCATGGCCATTCTTCTTCATTTGGAAATGGTACTTTAGTAATCTGAAACTTATATTCTTCATCCATCTCTCTTTCCAATGAAATCTGGGTCCTTAAACACTATATTCACTGAAGAGTTGTTAGAAAATGAATCCAATATGGCATCGATGTCAACTGTAAACATACTGCAGAAAATATCACCCACAGTTCCTTTCTATTTTGGAAAAGGTCCATTGAGAGTTTATTAAAATATGGCTGCCATATGTTATTCAGACCTGCCAAATTACATATACTGCTCGAAAAAAGTAACGACTCAATTGAGCAGTTAGGGTCTTCCATATTTGTTATCCTGTTACCTTCCGTATTTGTTTTCCTGTTGCCTACAATTTTCATAGTATGATAGATATAGAAGAGAATGACAAGATGTTAGGACCAGTAAGTAATAATAATATGAGCTTGGGTATTGCACGTATTTTGGGACACATGATCATCGACCCTAGTAAAAATAAGTATTTTGTGTTGTCCAATATTAATAGCTAAACAAGTGGTGGGCCTTATTTTTTTTTAAAGCAGCATACTACCGATCAGAAATATGGTGGTATGGTGTGATCTTTCTGAGTGATTAGTCAGTCAGATTTTGAGAATTTTCATTACAGTTGTGATAACAAATTTGTCAATTACAGAACGAATTATGGGTGATGGTCTTTACAACAGTGTTAGTAAGTGGTCACTTGTGTTGGAATGATAACTTATAGCATGTTTTCACCCCTTATCAATGCAGTGTTGAGATTATCATATAACAGATTACATTCCAAATTGAATGCACAATCCACAGCACTTTGCCAATATATAGTTCCAGTATGCAATTACATAAATTTCTTGTTTATATTCAATGGGAATGAAAGAAGAAAAGAAAATTCAAAAATAAATCAAAGTATTAAGAATACTGATTGCTTGGAGGGTTAGGGTAATGGTACATGAAACAGAATCAAACAATTAAACATAAATTGTGAGATATTTATAATCCTTTTTATGATCAGAAGCAAATACAGATATCCCTCTAAAATATGTAATCTGAATTGTAAATGTTTTGTTTTTTTCTTGATCTCTTAACAGAAAATTGATTAAAAAATTCATCAAACATTTTGATAAAAAGCATTTGAGTAATTACCTTTAGTAAGCATTTTTGATTGCAATGATTCTTATTGAAGTATTACGGTACAGAGAGGCTGTCAGACTCTATTAGGAGAGTTAATCACTCTGACTAATTATTTCTTAGGATTAAAATTTGAGTTATTTCTTTTTACATATCCAGCCTCACTTTTCAGGGCCAAAAAGCTAATAGAGCTAAATATAGAACAGTGCTTATAATTAGAAATACAAATTGTTCTTGGTAACAGAGAGTGACAGCTTGCAATAGACTTCACAGGGATAAATCCCTCCAAGCCAGAAAAAAGAAAAGTTTTGGGTACAATCATCACCCTACATTTGACAAGAGGACATGACTGTCTTTATTTTAAAATGACCAAAAATGTATGTTTAACTGAGTTATGTATGAAGATACAGTAAGACAAAAATTACATGTGTATAGATTATCGAGACTTTTTACTCATCTGGACCAATGAAATGTCCTCTGGACCTACAGTTTGTAATTTATATTAACATACATTTGATAGAGCAAAATATCTCAATGTATCTCAGACTTCTTTCAGTAGATGTTGTATATAATATGGAAATATTCTAAAATATCTTCCCTTCTTTGCAAAATGTCCAGATGACAACACCTGCAGATTTTTCTGCAAACTGCAGAGTTTTCATTAAGTTTTTGGATTTTGTTAATTTTGTTCATTTTTGTGGATTTTCTCATCCTCTCTAAAAATATTTTTGGTTGCATTGATTTTTCTCTGTGCTTTCTGTGTATGAAAATCCTGAATCATGATATAATGATTTGACCTTCATCTAGGCGATGGGATTACATGTAGGTCATGCTAGGTAGCATGTAAAAGATATGTTATGACAGAAGGAAGACACTAGTATACAAAATTTACTGCAAGCTCCCAGCTTTTCAATTTTTTCATTTTTAAAACAAACAAATTCAGAGACCATATAGATTGCAGCTTCAAAATAATTTTATTAGTATGTGTTCAATATAAAATTCAACAATTTTGTGGTCCAAAAAGCATATTTAAGCCAAACACATGCTTGAAAATTTGCCATTTTTGGAAAGTATTAATTGTGCTCTCTCTCTCTCTCTCTCTCTCTCTCTCTCTCTCTCTCTCTCTCTCTCTCTCTCTCTCTCTCTCTCTCTCTCTCTCTCTCTCTCTCATACTCTCTCTCTCTCTCTCTTCCAATTTGTTAAGTCTATGCTTTTTTTAATGGTAAATCTAACTCTATTCTTTCTGTAATTAATTTTATTAGAATGTAGTAGAGTAGTAACAATGTTAATTACTAGAACAACTGAGAACATGTAAACATGGGATAAAAATAACAAAGTCCACTGGGGACAACTTGACTGAAAAACGTGTGGAATAGTCAAGAAGTTGCATTGTTTCTTTCATCAACTTTGAAATTGCCATGATGAGTGGAACAATGCTGCATCAGCCAGTCAGTAAGGTTCATTGACAGGGTATGCCAATACAAAGTTTTAGTAGTCCTACATCAGTGGTACAGTCAATGGAATGTTTGAGCCTTTATTGGCATGGATATAATATGAGGTTTGAGCAGTTTTACTTCAATAGTACAGTCAATGGAATGTTTGAACCTTTATTGCCATGGATATAATATGAGGTTTGAGCAGTTTTACTTCAATAGTACAGTCAATGGAATGTTTGAGCCTTTATTGCCATGGATATAATATGAGGTTTGAGCAGTTTTACTTCCATAGTACAGTCAATGGAATGTTTGAGCCTTTATTGCCATGGATATAATATGAGGTTTGAGCAGTTTTACTTCAATAGTACAGTCAATGGAATGTTTGAGCCTTTATTGCCATGGATATAATATGAGGTTTGAGCAGTCTGACATTGGTAGTACAGTCAATGGAATGTTTGAGCCTTTATTGCCATGGATATAACATGAAGTTTTAGCAGTTTTTCTTCAATAGTACAGTCAATGGAATGTTTGAGCCTTTATTGCCATGGGTATAATATGAAGTTTGAGCAGTTTGACATTGGTAGTACAGTCAATGGAATGTTGGAGCCTTTATTGCCATGGATATAATATGAAGTTTGAGCAGTCTGACATCGGTAGTACAGTCATCGGAATGTTTGAGCCTTTATTGCCACTGGTATAATATGAAGTTTGAGCAGTCTGACATTGGTAGTACAGTCAGTGGAATGTTTGAGCATTTATTGCCATGGATATAATATGAAGTTTGAGTAGTCCGATATTGGTAGTAGAGTCAGTGGAATGTTTTTGCCTTTATTGCCACTGGTATAATATGAAGTATAAGTTGAATAATATACTAAGAAATGTGTCAGATTAATTATTCAAAATGATTCTACAAGTAGAATTTGTTTCATCAAATGTGTTTGCAAGATAAATATTAAAGATACAGTATATAAAATAAATGTATCTCCATAAGATACAGTATATTAAATAAATGTATCTCCATAAGATACAGTATACAAAATAAATGTATCTCCATAAGATACAGTATATAAAATAAATGTATCTCCATAAGAAACAGTATATAAAATAAATGTATCTCCATAAGATACAGTATATAAAATAAATGTATCTCCATAAGATATAGTATACAAAATAAATGTATCTCCATAAGATACAGTATATAAAATAAATGTATCTCCATAAGATACAGTATATAAAATAAATGTATCTCCATAAGATACAGTATATAAAATAAATGTATCTCCATAAGATACAGTATATAAAATAAATATATCTCCATAATCAATTCAGTTTTTAGACCACACTTTGTGCAGTGTGAATCTGAAGTTAAACTTACTGCAAGGGATCATAATTATGGGTATACCATGTATATTTCCTTATAAATTGAGTCTGTCTGCAAACAACATAATGCACTGGCAGATCAGGGTCAAAGTTGTTTGTTCTACTGATTACTCCTAACAAAATGCATAGACTTAGATCTGCTGATGCATTATGAGATGGTAGATATGGGTCTGTGTAGTTTGCAGTGGAACTTATAAGTGAGTATATATGGTAATAAAGGTAAATTTGTTCCCTCATTTGATCGTAAGAAATAGCAAAATTTTCAAAACCATAGAAACATTCCTGCCACTACCTTCATGAAGATTGTTGCATAACTAAATGAGATTTTTCTCACAAAAAAATCAGACTTGAATTTGTATTCAAACCAGCAAGCATTATATTGTGTATGATATTATTATTTTCCTTGATTTCCATTTGATGTGAATCCCAAGTTTAAATTATTTCTCTCATTCCCAAGATTGTATTATAATTACAAAATGTCACTTTAAAATAAAGTTACACTTCTTAACATGGTACAGTAAGAGTCAACACTATATTTCACTAAAACCAGCAACAAAATAAAGTAACTAAGTAGCCTTAAAAGTATGAATTTCATCTTAACATTAGACCTTTGGTTAGGACTGCTATGTCACAAAAATAAAGTAGATAAGGTTCCTGAGTTTGTCTCAAAATTTTCTTTTACATTATGATTTGTAGAATTTATACATTATTTTCAGTGTCTTATCGATTAAGAGCAATCATATGTCATCTTTATAGAGCCATAGATGAAAATCTGAAATTGAAAGATGGTTTATGTAGAGTACCTATCCAGATTTAAAATATCAGATAGTCAAACCTGTCTTAAGCAGCCACCTCTAGGAAGTGCAAAATGTGGCCTTTTAAGACAGGTGGGTGCTTAATATGGGTATATTTTTAAAATGTATTTGATTAAGGGACCTAGAAAAGGTGGCTTTTTAAGGCAGGTGATTACTGAATAGGGGTGAACTTTAAGGAAGGTTTTGCTGTATTTTTTTGTCATCTGTACTGTTCTATTAAAGCCATAACATCAGAAATTTTTAAAAAGTTTTTTTTTTTTTTTTATTCTTATGAATTCTGAGTCTGGTTATTATATGCTCCCGTTTACTCAAGAAATTATTTTTTGTCACCAAGATAGCTTTTTCTCATCTCTCTTCTTTTGGGGTTTTGTGTACAAACACGACACTGCCTGCAATTTTATAGTATGATTTTTACAGTAATAATGCCTGCACTTATTCCATGCATTATCTTCTTTGGTACTGCCTTATAAAAGTACAAGTACTATACAATTAGTAATTTAAGTCAGAATTAGTAAGGAAAGTTAAATAACTTAAATTTATGTTCAATCATCTGTACAGATACTCTGACACTGGGTAAATGCAAATTTACAATTTTGGCAATCAACCAAGATGGTAACTGTACAGTTATAATGCATTCGGTTGGCAATCAACCAAGATGGTAACTGTACAGTTATATTGCATTCTGTTGGCAATCAACCAAGATGGTAACTGTACAGTTATACTGCATTCTGTTAAGACTATATGCACTGTTTTGCATTAGACTGATCAACAGCCTGGTCAGATGTGGCATATCACCTAATTTCAGTCAGTCAAATGCAATACAATACATACCATCTTGGTTGAATGCAACATAACTACATATACTATAGTTATTACTATCACAGGCAAAAGTGAAATTTGCAAATGTGTATTTACCCTGACATTATAGTAATCAACAAAATCTTACTACCAGGGTGTGTTTGATGATGATCTATGTCAAATTTAAGATTAATTTTGTTTTCTCATTGCAAATAAGTGTGCCTGGTATATATTTATCATACTAAATGAACTATGGACCACAGTATGACAAGTTCTTGAGAACAATTTTTAGGGTAAATAGTCATTAGTCGTGAATGAATGATCAAGTCAAGCTTTTAATTTCTATAGGCCAGAGTAAATTGTTATCTACACATTGGGGTTTTTTTTGGTCAGTTTATTCTAAAATTTCATCAGTTGGTTTGTTTAGTTCAATCATTTCAGATAGTGTGCTATGGTTGAATGCTGATTAAGTTTTGAGTAATGCATGATTTAAATTATTGAAGATAATTTGCTTTATAGGAATATTAGATGCGCAATTTTTGCTGTGTTACTAACTTTGAATGTGTTTTTATCTTAATAATCATATATGTTATGCATGTTGTATATACTATATATATATATATAGAGAGAGAGAGAGAGAGAGAGAAAGAGAGAGAAAGATAGTGAAAAGAGGAACAGAGAGAAAGATAGTAAAAAGAGGAACAGAGATGAATTACATCCCAAATGGGTTTCATTAGCTTTGGTTCTGATGGAGCAAAATAATAAAGATCAAAGTATTTTGAAAGAATTTAGTATCTATACTATGTTTACATTTCAGCAGTAATTTATTACCACAGAGTGTCTGAAAACGGTTTGAGAACACTTTGGAGCAATTATATTTGAAATTGTTTATCTTTATGTATTTTTGTGAATAATTTGCTTTTGCTGAGTCCAAGAGATGCAGATATTTGGACTTTTTAGCAAGTGTTAAACTTCTCCCTTTTTGTAAGAAGCACCTTGGCTGTAATCTATGCTCAAAACAATAATTATTTCTTCTATAAAATATTTGATTATTTCTTCCATAGACTTTTTAAATTGTTAAATAGTAGTATCTTTTTGTGCAGTTCATTATTTTAGAGCCTTCAACATTTAATTTATGCTTAAATTGTTTGGGATTATCTTTAAAAAAAAACTTGGTGTTTTCACCTGCATAAAGGCCATTCAAAATAAAGGAGCAAAATAATAAAAATAAAAATATAAAATAAAAAAAATATTTTGACATTTTTTTGAATGGTATTTTACCTAGAAAAAAATACATGATTATACTCTATATTTATATTTACTTATATAGATGTATTATGTCTTTATACACGTGTTATTAGGTTTTCGCTCTTAAATTAGGTGATATAGTCACTTGTTTGATGACCTATTGAGGTAGCTATGTCTGATATATTTCTGTATCATTTTGAAAACGAATTAAAATCTCTCAAATTTCTATCAATATTTTGATATAAGATATGACAAAATTCTTGTTACACATCCAATTGCAAGCATCATAGAGCTTGATATGCGTTCTTATAATGTGCTGGCAGATCAGGGTCTGTGATGTTTGCTTGAAATCGAAGGTAGAATGAACATCATAGACCCTGACATGAGCCATTATACATGATACACTTGGGACTTGTTAAAATGCTGCGAACCAAGAAACCAATACATGAGTTATCACAGATCTTGAAACGATATTATGCAGGTAAAGCTGATAACTCCATACCACTGACTTGTTATGTCCCCCTCCCCCTTCCCCCCTGGCACTTTACCTTGTTGTAATTGAACAATAAGCTTACATAAAGATTGGTTATGATGATTTGGTAATGCATACAAAATATAACGAATAAGTTAAATTCATTTTGATTGAACTGCATACAACTGTTAAAAACTTGAGTCAAACAAATTGTTCATTCCATTGTGTAATTTTGGAAGCCTTGTTGGTGTAAATAATCAAGAGCACCTCTTTGTAAAATGTCCCAATTCCATTTATTCCCTTTCATCCTTGGATACGTGGGGCGGGGTTCTTAAAGAGCAATAAATTCATGTAGTTGTAACTGACTGTGGCACACGGTATGCTTTAAACTGAATCCATGGTGCATTAATGCATTTGCTCACTTTGGGTCACATGACCTTATATGGCGATCATCAAGAGAGCCATCATTAATTGTTGCACTGTTATTGAAGTCAAAGCTCCTTGACAGTGTACATGCAAATGGTCAAAGATTAATGGATAAATGAACATATGTTTGTCAGATGTTAGATATTGAAGCAAGTTACCTTTTACTTTAAATATTAACCCCTTTTTAACATTTACAAATAATTTAGGAAAAATTATGAGCCATGTAAATTGGATACCACATTTCAGAGAACATGTAAATAAAGAGTCCTGAGTGTACCATTACATCACTGTGATAATTTATGTTGGCCATTCCAGGTCTAGAGAAGATGAAAGACAGGGAATATCTTGGGACTGTCCACTCCATCAAGCTCAATGCTGACTATGCTGCAGTACATTTTGAGGACAAAGTACAGCTTCACATGGTTAGTATCCTGCTGTATTTACACCTACAGCTTCACATGGTTAGTATCCTGCTGTATTTACACCTACAGCTTCACATGGTTAGTATCCTGTCTTTACACCTACAGCTTCACATGGTTAGTGTCCTGTCTTTACACCTACAGCTTCACATGGTTAGTATCTTGCTGTGTTTACATCTACAACATTTGTGGACAACTCAACAATATCCTCGAACAGCCATATTTCATGCCCTTCACGTGAATTTTAATGCTTGCATTATAAGATTGTGAGAAACTATTAAAATCACCATAGAATGTGTTCAGCTATATCTGCTAAAGTTGTTCATCATTGAAAAATGTTTATAAACTCAATATTTCCTTTGCGAGCTACCGTTTTTCTGAGTGTGTCAAAATTTGTCTATTTCCGGAAGTTCGTCCACGATTCATGCCCCTGAAATAAAGGCCACATGACGTAAGATTGGAATGTGACAATTAGGCCAAAGTGTGAAATAGATCATTTATAATGTCTTTGCATTTTCATTAATTGCATTTTTGATATATTACATTCCTTTTGTACGCATATTGACTGCAATAAAACACATAAAAAATGATGCCAAAAGTATAAAAAAAATTATAAAAAAATAGGATGCATTTTTTATTTATTTTATTTTCAAGCTATTTCAATATAATTATTGTATTTAATGATATGCTGAACTTTGAAAAGATTTTTTTTTCTTCAGGCTTTGTCACAACAAAGATTTTTTCCCCTACATTACATTAATCCAATAAAGAATTTCATACTGCATACTCTTCCATTGGATTTATTTTTTCTAACATGATATAAGAAGTACAATTTGAGAAATCTCTGTCGTAGATTTCCTACTAATAAAAAGGTAAAGAAAACCAACATGTGAACAGCGACCCTGGCTTGAACAGCTAACACTCACACCAGAGACACAAAACTTGAGGCAAATATGGCATAAGTAAAATTGGCCATTTTCATTGTGTTTTTTCAATTTGAATTGTTGTACGTATTTAGATTTCATTTCATCAAATATTTCTTAATCAGCACTTACTGTCATTGTCAATGAACGCTAGTGACTGAGTTGATGACGTCAGGATCTCAAAACAAATGTGTGAGGTCATGAGAAACATTGCGCACGATTCAAGGATCAGCATGAAGACAGGAGGGTCGACGATATTGTCTGTTTGCTGCACCTCGACTGACCATAAAATTGAAATGTGTAAAAAAAAAAAGTACAGGATACATGTTAAATATGTGGAAAGTACCGTACACATCTATAAAAAAGTACAGGATATATGTTAAATATGTGGAAAGTACCGTACACATCTATAAAAAAAAGTACAGGATACATGTTAAATACGTGGAAAGTACCGTACACATCTATAAAAAAAGTACAGGATACATGTTAAATACGTGGAAAGTACCGTACACATCTATAAAAAAAAGTACAGGATACATGTTAAATACGTGGAAAGTACCGTACACATCTATAAAAAAAGTACAGGATACATGTTAAATACGTGGAAAGTACCGTACACATCTATAAAAAAAGTACAGGATACGTGTTAAATACGTGGAAAGTACCGTACACATCTATAAAAAAAGTACAGGATACGTGTTAAATACGTGGAAAGTACCGTACACATCTATAAAAAAAGTACAGGATACGTGTTAAATACGTGGAAAGTACCGTACACATCTATAAAAGGCTGAGCTTCCCTGAGCTGAAATTATAAATACAAACTCAGTCATGTGCATTTTTTCAGTTATATTTAAATTTAAAGTTAAAAATCATCATTTTTATATGCATCTAACACAACTTGTTATACATGCCTAAGGATAAGCCAATAACAGGGATTACCAGTCTAATAATAGTAACCATGTGCTTTCTCAGGGTGAAGTGGTGCAGTTGTTAGGGAAAGCACTACAGTCCCATGCACCTCATGACAGGTTAATCCAGGGTGGCAGACAATTACATCTTGTCCATGTGCTTTTAGTGATTGTTTGTAAACTATTATAGTTTTGGGGCAAAAACTTGAAGAGAACCTTAAAAAATTTGTGTAAAACTTTTATCCCAAAATAAATATTACAAGTAATCAGCTCATAAATGTCTGGACATTCAAAATTTGAGAAAATAGAATTTACAGCCAGTCATGAGACAGTAAACAGACTACACAGTGATGAATAAATATTTCAGTTGTTTTTTAAAATTATGGTCATTGTTATAGCAACAATATTATTCACTTGTTGATATTAGTTTATATATGTGCTAGTTGCATCAATGAATACAAGAATTCAAGCAACTGTCTGTTATATAAAATACTTTTGTGCATATAAAAAAGATAATGTTTCCTTCTGGTTTTTGTTCTGAAGTGAACAGATCTTTGCAACTATTGTAGTCATAGTCAAAGAGGCTAGGTTAAATGATTTTGACATTCTTATTTAGAATCAAATGATTATACAAATAAGTGGAAAATGTATACTTTTTCCCTTTCACTGGAATTAGAAAGAAAACACTGTATTTTGAGTGTATTGCTTCAAAACCTGATTGATTAATAGTACATTGAAACTTGTATCTGTTCAGTGGACCATTCCATTTGTAGGACACCTGCTAAGAATGGACAACATTCATGAACCACTCTTTGGAATTTCACATCCATATTTAACATCAAAATGAAGGACATCTATCCACAAAGGACATAATTTCAAAATCCCTTGAGAGTCATTTATAGAGAGGTTTCACTGTTCATAACATTTAGCAGGTATCTGTATTGTTTGTACTGTATCTCAATAAGCACAAAATGTAGGCTTTGAAGTACCACAATATTCTTCAAAAGCATTTTTCTCTAAAGATTTAAAGTCTCAACAACTTTTATTGTAGAGGGCATTTTCCCCATTTTTTTTATGGAACCTGTATTCACTGTTATCTTGCAAAAATTAGATATAAAAAATAATCAGATTATGTAAATACTTAAGGAGAGCTTCATTTTTTTCAAACACCATTTTAAATGGCAGGTTTGTTGTTTTAACTCGACATAGAATGGTATTATTGAAGAAGGGTTGAGCCTCAGCATAATTTGATACATACCGTATGTACTCATTTATAAGTCAAGTCCAGCTGCAAACAACATAGACCTTGATCTGCCATCACGAAATCTGCCAGCAGATCAGGGTCTATGTTGTTCTACTGATTACTCCTAACAAATTTCATGGACCCAGATCTGCTGCTGCATTATGCAACAGCAGATCTGCGTCTTTGCAGTTTGCAGTTGGACTTGACTTATAAGCATGTATATATGCTACATACTATTTATGTATAGTCACTGCAGGATAATCTGAAAGATGGTCTATAATCCAGGGCTGAAAAAAGTGCTTCTTCCCAGCAGCAGCAAAGCTACAATTTTATTCCACTTGATCAGAATTTTATTAAAAATTATGAAGGAGATTTTTGTTAGCAACTTTATTAACATCTCAGTTTGGGGAAAGTAGAAAAGTTGAGGATTTTTCTAGCCCTAAAAATACTAAATGTTAGAACAATATATGGCACACAGTAGCCTTTCAGTGCACAAGATCTATAAAGATGCATCCTGTTATGAAGATAGTTTGACATTAATATGGTAAATAACAGCAATGGTGTAATAATTTACAAGTCTTCAAGAATCAACTGGCTTAATGTATCAAAGTTTAAAGTCGTAGGTATGATAAATAAAAATGACAAAGATGTGGTGTCCCATCATAGAATTTTTTCAATCAAAATCTTGTTTATTTTTTGGAAGGTGTAGAAGCCCTTCCACCTATAAATTATTGAAATGTTGATAATGTATATGATGATGTGATCTCTTTGGCGTAGATTGAAGGAGAAACAGCTGGAACTACAGATGAAAGGGAGAGTATTTTATTCCCTGACAAAGATGTGAATATGACGCACATTACCTGTCATGATATGACACCAGAGTTTCTGATATTTGGAACCAGTGTAAGTATACTTTTTAGTGGTCTGAGTAGTACAACAGTAAGGAACTCCCTCTTGCATCTGTGTTGTTTTCCTCGCACTTTCCAATGAAAGCATTGGGGATTACCATTTCATTTGATCTGTATCTCTATGTCTTTTCCTCTGCTTATATGTGCATGCATCCATATATCCATCTTGTCTTTAAGGTCTTAACATTAATTAGTCCATCAGACAGTCTCCTAAACAATTGAGAGGAACTGAACCAGACTTGGAGATAGACTTGCTTATGTAGTAATGAGGTGTCTGAAGAGAATTAGTTTTCTTGCCCCCACCCCCATTTTATATTTGGTATTGTTGTGGTGGAGGAATCAAAGGTCATTTTAATTAAAATTTTATAGTAGGGATATTTTTACAAGTCTAGAGAAATTTATATAATTTATGTAAGCTTGAAGAAAGTATGCATATATGTAAGGGGTTTTGAGATCCTCTTGATCATGTACTGGAGTCGGAAGGTTGGGGTGGGAATCGGGGACATGAAATTAAAATTAATTATATTCTCTATGTTGATTCCCAAATGATAATTTGACACAAATGATAATTGTAGCTTTGTCTGCCATCTTAACAGTTTGGTGTTTTTTTAAGACAGAACCTATAATCATTATCTTGTTCCCTAAATGAATACTGTCTTTCTTTGAATAAGGAAATACAAAAAGAGATAGAATATATCAATGACTTCGTGTTTTGTTTTTAAACTCTAGCCACAATTTTACCAAAATATCTTAGATTCTAACTGTAAGCCTTCTAATTTTGTGGTAATGCTTAGATTGGACTTAAATAAATTCATCCAATCTGCTGCCACACAATACATGGGTTGATCAGGGTCTACACTGTTGGTTGTACTGATAATCCAAAGCAAACAGCATAGATTCAGATCAACTTGTACATTATGTGATCAGTGTCTACATTTTTTTCATCAGGTGATTTAAAGCAAGTGACATATATTCAGGTCTGCTGGTACATTATGTGATCAGTGTCTACATTTTTTTCATCAGGTGATTTAAAGCAAGTGACATATATTCAGGTCTGCTGGTACATTATGTGATCAGTGTCTACATTTTTTTCATCAGGTGATTTAAAGCAAGTGACATATATTCAGGTCTGCTGGTACATTATGTGATCAGAGTCTACACTGTTTTTTTCTGCTGATGATTTGAAGCAAACAGCATAGATTCAGATCTACTGGTATATTATGTGATCAGGGTCTACACTTTTTTCTACAGATGGTATAAAGCAAAACAACATAGATTCAAATATGCCAGTACATTATGTGATCAGGGTCTACACTGCTGGTTTTACAGATAATTCAGAATAAACAGCATAGATACAGATCTGTTGGTGCATTATGTGATCAGGGTCTAAACTATTGGTTCTACTTATGATATGAAGCAAACAACATAGATTCAAATCTGCCAGTAGTGTATGTGAGGGCTGTTCCATTTAAACATACATGGTACCCAGAGAAGGCAGTTTTTTAAAAATAAAAAATATATGCTAGGATATTCTGATTACTCGAAGAGTTCCTATAAAATTATGATACATGTACAAAATTCTATCTTGCATCTATGGGTGACTGTTCCATGTTGGAGGTGCCTTTTCCAGGTCCCAAGTATTTTTTACTGGAACAGCCCTGATTGGGGTCTACACTGTTGGTTCTACTGATGATTTAAAACAAACAGCAAAGATTCAAATCTGCTAGTACATTATATGATCAGGATCTACACTGTACACTGTTGGGTGCACATTCCACTGGAGGAAATCTAATATGGTACATGCATAGTTTTTAATAGATTCAGAAAATACTTTCATATTTACCTTTATTTTTAGAAAGGTGGCATAAATTACTTCTTTATGGAGGACTGGTCATATGTGAATGAGTTCCGACATGTTGTTGGAATCAAGAAACTGTTCCCTGATCCAAGTGGGACAAGATTGGTCTTCATTGATGATAAGAGTGATGGATTTGTCTACAATCCAGTAAGTTTGGTTCCAGCTGCATACATATTGTTTTTTTGACAGTAGTGTCGAAGCAGAACTTAAAAGAAACATATCTGTGTGGCTGTGAAACTCAGAATGCAATGATGTGTCAGTATGCAATGATGTGTCAGAATGCAATGATGTGTCAGTATGCAGTGATGTGTCAGTATGCAATGATGTGTCAGAATGCAATGATGTGTCAGTATGCAATGATGTGTCAGAATGCAATGATGTGTCAGTATGCAATGATGTGTCAGAATGCAATGATGTGTCAGTATGCAATGATGTGTCAGTATGCAATGATGTGTCAGAATGCAATGATGTGTCAGTATGCAATACTGAGGGAAACCTAAGACAGATTACCATTCATTATAATTTGTTGTAGATAAAAAGGTGGATTAGACGACATGTGTTTTATCATTATTATTATTACTTTCATAAAGTTTATTCTGAATTCTGTTTGGCTGAATAGGTCACACATGCTCCACAGTAATACAAGATATCGGTTTCCTCACAGTGATTTCAACTTAGTAAAACAACATATTGCGCTCATGTGGATATATATTAACATCATGGCATGAAAGTAATAAAGCAATTATGAGCTTCTGTTTCACTCAATAAATTGTTTTATTGAGCTGTGAAACACAGATATTGGCCTCTGTTTGACATTAGCCAACTTCATATTTCACAACTCAATAAAATAACGTGCTGAACTAAACAAAAGCCCGTAATTGTTTAGTAATGAATTCAACAAAAACCCATAATTGTTTAGTATTGAATTCAACAAAAACCCATAATTGTTTGGTATTGAATTCAACAAAAGCCCATAATTGTTTAGTATTGAATTCAACAAAAACCCATAATTGTATATTATTTTATGGGGCCCTGGGTGGTCCAGTAGTCTAATGCACTTGCCTTTACAGATCACTCACACATCTCACCTCTGTCCGCATGAGTTCGAGTATGGGTATGAGAGAAATCTTGCCAGTAGCTTCCCGTGGGTCGGTGGTTCTTCCAGGAATCTTACCGGGTTTTTCCTCTACTAAATTTACTGGCTGCTATGTATATCCTATCATGTGCTGAAAAATGGCATTAAACCCACAAAACAAATATTATTTTAGTAGTAGTTCACTATTTAGACTGATCAAAAGTCTTCATAATTGGAGAAAAGTTTCATGTCAGAGAATAAATTTGCTCTCTTTGCATAAAAATGTGGAATGACCAAATGTGATTATACTTGTAATTGAGTTTTACAGTCATTGTGTCTGTAGCAACTATCTGTGGTACAGTATTCATCTGCAGATATTGAACACAACAGGTACTGCGCTATTAAAAAACAGTAGCTTCAAGTGCAAAAAATAGAAAATTGCTTGAGAAAATCAATAGACATCAGATAGGACTGATTAACACATTTTCAGGTGATGCAAAATAAAGTCAGTTGTTCGCTCTACTGGTCAGAGACCAGAAGAACTTGTCCTTCATCTGTCCATCTGTAAGCACAAGTTTGTTATTGCTGCTCCTAAATTACTTGGAGGGTTGCTATGATGGGTTACATAATGTTCATCCCAGGGTCTAGTTGGTTTTTATTGGTTTTAACAGCACTGTTAACACATTATTGGCTATATCATGCTGAGGAAATGGGAGCTCAGTGCCTTTCCCAAGGACATATCGAGACAGCTGACCCTGGCTGGTCTGGGTGGGTATCGAACCTGCAACCCTTGGATTATGGGTCCAACGCTCTACCAAATGAGCTACTGCAGCTGTCTAATTGAAAATGGCGCCACTCAGATATCCAACATGGGCTGCCATGGTGGTCATCTTGAAAATCTTGTTATTGCTACTCCTTCTGAATGGATGGTCATTTTCAGCATGATGTTTTCATGAAAAGACTTATTACAATGTCTGGTTGGTCCTAAATGAAATTGGTGCACATCTGACATCCAATATGGCCACCATGATAGCCATTTAAAAAATCTTGTTATTGCTACTTCTGAACAGAGAGTGATATTGAAATGAAATTTCATGAAGAGACTTCTTATGATGTCTAGTTGGTCCTAAATGAAAATAGTGCCTATCTGACCTTCTGTATGGCCACCATGGTGGCCATCTTGAAAATCTTGTTATCGCTATTCCTTCTAGATTGATGGTTATATCGATATGGGATTTTCAACAAAAACTTCTTTTATTGTCTAGTTGGTCCTAAATGAAAATGATACTGATCTGACATCCAATGTGGCAGCCAAATTTTAAATTCTGTTGCTACTCCTCAACAGAAAGTCATATCGACATGAGGTTTTTACCAGAAGACTTATTATGGTGCCTAGTTGATCCTAAATGAAAATGGTGCCAATCTTACATCAAATATGGTCACCATGATGGCCATCTTGAAGATCTTGTTATTGCTACTCCTCCTGAATGGATGGTCATATCAGTGTGGGGATTTGTATGATGTCTTGTTGGTTCTAAATGAAAATGGTGCTGATCTTACATCCAGTATGGCTGCCAAATTGACCATCTTAAAAATCTTGTTATCGCTCAAGAATATATGAGATGGTTTCAACATTCAGCACATTAGAAAAAGTAATGGTCTTCTCTTAGATTCTTGGAATTTTTTTTCAGCCAGTATCTTATCGTTAATTTATGGAAATTCTTCTCAGACTTGTTTTTATCAAGGATTCAGTTGAAGCTCTCTCACTTGTGAACAGCACTATGGGTTGCATTTGAGAGAACTGTTCTTGAGTATCACAATCACATTCTTGGCGTCTCAGATGATTAGAACATTATACACACTAACAGCACTCTTGAATGCCGCAAAAATGTAACTATGGTAGATTAGGTAGATGAGCGTGAGTTAGTGACAATTTTTGAAGGGCTAAATAACTTGATGGAAATTAAAATGTTGGAATTTTCCACCTTTTTAAAAAACGAAAAAGATTGGTGTCTAAGGGCATTCTCTTTCTAATGATTTTCAAGAGTTGAGAATGGCATTAGAATGTGCGCCCCTGTCAAGAACAGCCATCTCAAATGCAGCTATGATGTGAACTATATCAGTTTCAAAAACTTTAACACAAAGACATTACATTGTTGACTATTAGGTCACTGCAGTTACAGCAAGTTAAGTAATGTTAATGTGTTGTTGTCTTCTAGTGCATTTGAAACAGAAAAAAAAATCCATCATGTTAGTAAAGAAACAAAATAAACTAATTTATATTTGTGATAAAAATGTGAAATGAATTTTAAAAATGGTATTTTCACTTTCCCTTTACTTTCAGGTGAATAACTTGATAATTGAAATTCCCTCTTTTTTCAGGTGAATGACTTGATGGTTGAAATTCCCAATTTTTCCACAACTGTCAGAGGAGTGCTTTGGGAAATGTGGGCACTTGACAGGGTAAGACTTAAAGTTTTGTCTAGCCAGCACAGTACAAGACATAGGAATCTTTATACATAATTCTTGTCTGGCCTGCACATTGCAAGTCATCTTATACCATAACTTTTGTCTAGCCAGTCTAGTGCAAGACATAGGCATCCTTATACTATATTTCTTTGTCTAGCCTGCACAATGCAAGACATCTTATACTATAAATGTTGTCTAGCTGACACAGTGCAAGACATAGGCATCCTTATACCATAACTTTGGTCTAGCAGGCAATGTGCAAGACATAGGCATCCTTATACAATAACTTTGGTCTAGCAGGCAATGTGCAAGACATAGGCATCCTTATACCATAACTTTGGTCTAGCAGGCAATGTGCAAGACATAGGCATCCTTATACAATAACTCTGGTCTAGCAGGCAATGTGCAAGACATAGGCATCCTTATACAATAACTTTGGTCTAGCAGGCAATGTGCAAGACATAGGCATCCTTATACCATAACTTTGGTCTAGCAGGCAATGTGCAAGACATAGGCATCCTTATACAATAACTTTGGTCTAGCAGGCAATGTGCAAGACATAGGCATCCTTATACCATAACTTTGGTCTAGCAGGCAATGTGCAAGACATAGGCATCCTTATACAATAACTTTGGTTTAGCGGGCAATGTGCAAGACATAGGCATCCTTATACCATAACTTTTGTTTAGACTGGAGAGTGCAAGAAATAGGCATCCTTATGCCATAAGGCTGAGATCTACTGTCCCATTATGCTCTATTGACTCATAAGAGAATTATAAGTATGGCCCCTGATTTGCCTGCACCTTATGCGCTGTTGACTTAATAAGAGAATGAACAGAATGGACCCAAATTTACCAGCACAATATGCTTTGCTGACTTGATAAGAGAATGAACAGACTGGCCCATGATTTTCCAGCACATTATGCTCTGTTGACATAATAAGTGCAATAAACAGAATGGCTCCTGATATGCCAACATATTATGCTCTGTTGACTTGATATGTGCAATGAACATAGTGACCCCTGATTTGCTAGAAAATTATGCTTTGTTGAGTTCATTATGTAGAATGAAGAGAGTGGCCTTTGATTTGCCATCACATTATGCTCTGTTGACTTGATATGTGTAATAAACAGAATGGCCCTCTGATTTGCCAGCAGATTATGCTCTGTTGATCTGATCTGTGGAATGAACAGAAATATCTCTAATTTTAAGCACATTATGCTCTGTTGAGTTCATAAGTGGAATGAGCAGAATGGCACATAATGCTCAGTTGATGATGTGGAATGAGCAGAATGGCCTCTTATTTGCCAACACATTGATTTGATCTGTAGAATGAACAGAATAGCCTATTATTTGCCAGCACATTATGCTATGCTGCATTCATATGTGGAATGAGCAGAATGGCACTGATTGGCCAAAACATTATTCTCAGTTGACTTGATATGTGGAATGAGCAGATTGACCTCTTATTTCAACACTTTATGCTCTGTTGACTTGATCAGTGGAATGAACAGAATGGCTTCTGATTTGCTGGCACATTATGTGCTTTTGACTTGATCAGTGGAATGAACAGAATGACCCTTTATTTGCTGTCACATTATGCTATGTTGATTTGATCTATGGAATGACAGAATGGCTTCTTATTTGCCAGCACATTATGCTCTGTTAACTTGATGAATGGAATGAACAGAATGGTCCCCAATTTGCTGGCACTTCATGCTCTGTTGACTTGATATGTGGAATGAACAGAATGGCCCCTGATTTGCCAGCACATTATGCTCAGTTGAATTGATAAGTGGAGTGAACAGATTGACCCCTGATTTGCCATCATATTATGCTCAGTTGAGTTGAAAAGTGGAATGAACAGAATGGCAGCTGATTTGCCTACACATTATACTCTGTAAACATAACAAGTGGAATGAACATAATGACCCCAGACTTTCCAGTACATTATGCTCAGTTGACTTGATATGTTGATTTGCCAGCACATTAGGCTCTGTGATAAGTGGAATGAACAGAACGGCCCCTGATTTGCCAGCACATTATGTCCTGTTGACTTGATATTTAGAATGTACAAAATGGCCCTTGATGCACCAAACATAATGCTCTGTTGACTTGATATGTTGAATGAGCAGAATGGTCCCTGATTTGCCAGCACATTATGCTCTTTTGACTTGATATGTTGAATGAACAGAATGGCCCCTGATTTGCCAGCACATTATGCTCTGTTGACTTGATATGTTGAATGAACAGAATGGTCCCTGATTTGCCAGCACATTATGCTCTGTTGACTTGATATGTGGAATGAACAGAATGGCCCCTGATTTGCCAGCACATTGTGCTCTGTTGACTTGATATGTGGAATGAACAGAATAGCCCATGATTTTCCAGCACATTATGCTCTGTTGACTTGATATGTGGAATGAACAGACTGGCCCATGATTTTCCAGCACATTATGCTCTGTTGACTTGATATATGGAATGAACAGAATAGCCCATGATTTTCCAGCACATTGTGCTCTGTTGACTTGATATATGGAATGAACAGAATAGCCCATGATTTTCCAGCACATTATGCTCTGTTGACTTGATATATGGAATGAACAGAATAGCCCATGATTTTCCAGTACATTGTGCTCTGTTGACTTGATATATGGAATGAACAGAATAGCCCATGATTTTCCAGCACATTATGCTCTGTTGACTTGATATATGGAATGAACAGAATAGCCCATGATTTTCCAGCACATTATGCTCTGTTGACTTGATATATGGAATGAACAGAATAGCCCATGATTTTCCAGCACATTATGCTCTGTTGAATTGATATTTAGAATGTACAAAATGGCCCATAATGCACCAAACATTATGTTTTTTTGCATTGATATGTGGAATGAACAGAATTTCCCCTGATTTGCCAGCATATTAAGCTCTGTTGACTTGTTATGTAGAATGAACAGATTGATCCCCAATTTGCCAGCACATTATGCTCTGTTGACTTAATATGTGGAATAAACAGAATGGCCCATACTTTTCCAGCACTTTATGCAATGGCAGATGTAAGTTTGTGCTGTTTGCAGGTTGGATGGATTTTATACATGCATAGCTATAGGAATCTTCCCCTTTCTCACCCCCATTCTTTTCCAGGCCCCAGTTTCAGATTTTGCATTTTTCTCATTTATAATATTTCTGACAATACTGTTTTTCTTGTTAGAAATAGATATAATACAGGGATTTGAGAAATAACACTTTACTTTTAGAATGGTACACCTGGGAGTTTTTTTATTCTTAAAAAATGAGTTGAGAAATTCCTTAAATTTGAGGAAATCCTCGAGTTGTCCTCAGAGATAAACAAGACTAATTTCAGGAAAATGCAAGATATTATGACCATTTTATTCCTTCATACCTTCTTAATGTTTAGTGATAATTCTAAACCAAGTAATAAGATATATTCATAGATCTCAATCTGAGGAAGAAAATTGTATATGGTTAGTGAAACTTGGACGTGATGATTGACAGAGCCAGAATAATGCAGTAATAATCTCAAGTGAACTTTTACATCACAGTCATATTTCATTTACCCAATATCCAGCTTTTATTTTTTTTCATCAATTACTTTTATATAATGCCACAAATGGGAACAATTTCTTAAAAATCATTCATATATTAGAACCATTTATCTGACAATCATGTATACCTCATCTTTTTAGTGGCAATGATTTGTGTTGGGTAGATGTGATTTGACTGTATTTAATCATTACAACTCAGATACTTGTACATTGTTAGGAGTCAGAGCAGTATAAAAGCATGAAGAAATACAGATAAATGTTATTGTGGTAAAATATTTAAATGGGATGAAGTAATGTCTAAATATGAAATATCTCTTTCATATTTATTTTAAAAAATTGCCTTTCACAAAAATTTTGATGAGATTTCTTTAAACAGATAATATCTACAGTTTGGTTGAAAGGAAAGTTGCAGTCACACTTTTGATGACTACTGTATATACTTGCTTGTAAATTAAGTCCAATTGCAAACATCATGGACCATGATCTGCCATTGCATAATGCTCTGGCAGATCAGGATCTATGTTGTTTGTTCTACTGATTACTCCTAAAACACTGTTTAGGCCCAGATCTGATGGTACATTATGTGATGGCAGATCTGGGTCAGTTCAGTTTGCAATTGGAGATGATTTATAAGCGAGTATATATGATACTTACGTTAGAACAGCCAGCTTTTACATATGGGATAATAGCCCATAGAAAGAAAGAAATCAGTTTTCTTCATAATCGAGAATGCTTCTTGAATGGACTCATTGTATATTCTCTGGCCACTTTGATTCTTATTATATGACCATTTCTGTCTTTAAGGGTGTCACAAAGCAGGTGAGTTATCTCTATACAATTGCTGTTGCTGCTGCTGTGGTGTATGATAAATATTCTATTTAACCATGTATAATGCTGCAAACAGCATAGACCCAGATATACAATGACATAATGTGCCAGCAGAGTCTATCTTGCTTGATTAAAATCATAAGTAAAACAAACAAATTTAGACACTGATTTGTCAGTGCATCATATGATGGAAGATCTGGGTCTATGCAGGTCACAGTTAGGCATGCATTACACATGGGAACAACTGGTATGAAAAGGTTGTTTTGTTTTTGCTGGAGGTTGGATAGGGATTGTATAAGCATGTCCTGTGCATTCAAGTCTATTCTGGTATACATATGTGCTCATAAGCAACCTGTCCTTAGTTACTTTCATTTATTTTTGTATCCTTCAAGTTTCCATGCATGATTGCTCATGTACAGCAAGCAAGTGTCTAACACAATCAGAGATCACAACTTTTTTCCCCCAATGGACTCTGATGTACAATGTATGGTGACAGGTGGATATTTATACATTTGTCATGCTCTTTTATAGAAACTCATTTTTTTTATCTTTCTATTTATCCTCCTGCTTACCTACTTACCTATCTGTCTATCTGTCTGTCTATCTATCTATCTATCTATCACTCTATCAGTCTATCTATCTATCTATCTATCTATCTATCTATCTATCTATCTATCTATCTATCTATCTATCTATCTATCTATCTATCTATCTATCTGTCTGTCTGTCTGTCTACCTACCTACCTATCTATCTATATCTTTCTATCTATTGATCTATCAATCAATCTATCTATCTATCTATCTATCTATCTATCTATCTATCTATCTATCTATCTATCTATCTATCTGTCTGTCTGTCTGTATGTCTGTCTACCTACCTACCTACCTATCTATCTATATCTTTCTATCTATCGATCTATCAATCAATCTATCTACCTACCTATCTATCTATCTATCTATCTATCTATCTATCTATCTATCTATCTATCTATCTATCTATCTATCTATCTATCTATCTATCTATCTAGCTATCTATCTATCTATCTACCTATCTATCTATCATCCTTTCTACCTACTTATGTGATGTACCTGTTTATAAAGACCATCTGCAGATAAAGACCACTAACGGCTGGTCCCCTTTAGTATAATTAGGCCTGACTGTACTTGTTAGAAAGGATGTGTGGTGAGTGGGCAGATTAATCACAAATTACTTATGTCATGGTGTTGATCAGTTGTGTGTATTCATTGAAATGTATCCTACACATTTTGTAATGGCAGATGTGCTCTTGGGTCATAAATATGGGCTTGATTCTGGGGCTAAGACTGTTGTATAGCTGATAATTATGTCAAACTAAAGGCTCTTCCAGTAAAACATACTTGGGAAGTAGTTGCCCATAGATGCAATTTAGAATTTTGTACCATTTTCATATGAACTGCTTGAGTAATCTGAGTACCCTTGCATATATTTTTTAAAATATGACTGTATTTTTTAATGGAACAGCTCTAAGTTCCATTTTGATTGATTAATTAATTAATTAATTAATTAATTAATTAATTAATTAATTAATTAATTAATTAATTTGTGTAATGCATTTATTCATTCATTTGCATTTTATTTGTTTTCTTAATCCACAAGAGCCTGAAATGTTGCCCAACTTAAAAATTTGTTTAATGAAACAGGGCCTGCATCTTGTCTTGTACATGGCTTCACCCTTGTTGGAGTGTGTACCTGATCTTTTCCATGTTGCTATCTTTTTAATTCATCTCAAGATGATCTCAGTTTTTGAAGATCTCATTTAAAATGTAACTGCTGACTTGTTGGTCACTTAATTTCTGACTGCTCTGATAGATTGTCACATAACCAATTGATCTGACAGTTACAAAGTTGACAACTGACCAAGTATTAAATTGGTTTCCTCCAACTGGGTTGTTCTTTTGTATGAAAATAGTATGTTTTGAAGCAGCAAGAGTATTCTTTCCATCTAAATATATGGGGAAGAAATTATAATTCCCCACAATACAATAAAGCAAAGTGCATAAATTGCCATGAGCTATTAGCGAGATGTTGTATTTCATAGTATTTTTATGAGCAAGATAAGGAATTTTATTACATTATAAGTCAATAAAATGTAAAAGGGCAACACATGTATATCATAATTTGTATTTAAAATCTACAACAGTCTACTTAACATGTGTCCTAATTCATTGATCCCTTGGAAGTGTCCTACAAATGCTTGACAATTTACTTCCAACAGATTGATGCTGTGAAATATTTTCTATCATATTTTCATTGATTTCTGGTTTTATGAATTACTGTAATTTTAATTCAATGCATACATCAATAAAGAACAGTCATTATGTAAGTAAAATATTGAATTTTACATGAATCACAGACACTAACACCAATAATTTTGTATTTGTTGTCATATACAACTGTAGACAGCATGTATTTGGTTTGTAAATTAACACTATGAATTTCTATCACCAGAATTACTCTGTGAATTAACTTATTTTCATTAGTATATGTTTTTGTTGTGTTTCAGAACTATGACATTTTCATCACTACTTAAATTTGTGGATGAGGGAGAGGGATCATATTTTTTGTACCAATGGATCATTGTTCATTGGGTCTTTAAGTTTATCATGTGAAGCAATCACAAAATCCACAAAAATAGGTACCCCAAGAACACAAGTGAATTCACAGTATTTCATGTTTAATCTCAGTGAAATTGGCATGTGAATCCATGGTATTTCATGTTCTATCTCCATGAAAGTTGCATGTGAATTCACAGTATTTCATGTTATATCTCAGTGAAAGTGGCATTTGAATTCACAGTATTTCATGTTATATCTCAGTGAAAGTGGCATGTGAATTTACAGTATTTCATGTTCTAGTTCAATGAAAGTGGCATGTCAGTGCACAGTATTTCATGTTCTAGCTCCATAAAAGTTGCATGTGAATTCACAGTATTTCATGTGCTATCTAAATGAAAGTGGCATGTGAATTCACATTATTTCATGTTCTATCTATTAATGAAAGTGGCATGTGAATTCACAGTATTTCGTGTTCTATCTCAAGAAAAGTGGCATGTTAATTCACATTATTTCATGTTCTAACTAATTGAAAGTGGCCTGTGAATTCACATTATTTCATGTTCTAACTAATTGAAAGTGGCATGTGAATTCACATTATTTCATGTTCTAACTAATTGAAAGTGGCATGTGAATTCACATTATTTCATGTTCTGACTAAGTGAAAGTGGTATGTGAATTCACAGTATTTCATGTTCTATCTCAATAAAAGTGGCATGTTAATTCACATTATTTCATGTTCAAACTAATTGAAAGTGTCATGTGAATCCATAATATTTCATATTCTAACTCAATGAAAATGGCCTGTTTTTTTTAATCATTTATTAGGATACTTACATACATACGACAGCTCAGAAAAGTCAAATCTGGAGATTTAAAAAAATTTGATCTGGAGATTTAATTTCAAATCAGTATGAATTTTCATATACATAGCCGTGATGAAATGATTTTCAACATATTTATATATAAGCATGATTAGGTAGCACGTATCCAAACCAGTACATAATTCATTGGCATAATAATATCATCACAACTGTCTCTACACAGTTGAAGCAGTGTAATATCTTGGTCCCAGTTTCAATTTAAATATGCCAGCATTACTACTTATTCACAGAAAACATATAATCACATCTTAACTAACCTCAGTAAAAGTACTATATATAACTTAAATTTGGATACAGAGAGGACATTTAAAAGGCGTCTTTAATATCTCACCCAAACATTTAAGGTGACATTTTGTTTTGTTGCCTTTCCCAACTCCTACATTTTTGATTTGGGACTGGGTCTGTAAGTGCAGATGCTTTTTTGTTTTAGAAAATAACATTTTATGATGTGTGTTAGCTTTTGGGCAAAGAACTGAAAACTTGAAAGTAGCAAACTGATTTAGTGTCCAGGAAGAAAAAAAAGCATTTCAAACTACCTCAATAACAGTGAAAATTGTGATAAACTGGTGATTTGTTTTATCCTGCACTGTATGTTGATGGAACAGATTGAAAATAAAGTCAGATTTGAAACAAAATTAACAACAACAGCACACAGTATAGACTGGTTAAAATAAAAAGGTTTTTTTTTATTGTCTCATGTTTCAAAGACCAAGATGCACAAACTTGGTGCAAGGCATTTCAAAAACCATCATAGTATCTGTAATTTACGTCAAAATATCATTCACTGAATAGCAGAGCATGTTATCTAATATGACATATTTCTCTGTCTTCTAGATTTGATAATTTCAGAAGTGTTCAGTTAGAAACCTTGTCAATGAATTGTCTTGCACCCACCATATTTAAGAAAATCCAGATCACTAACCAAAGGTACTAAAGGTACTTTCAAAGAATTTCTACTTTGAATGAATTTCTTCCCAAGACTATATATGTACAGTAGCATTCAATCATCAAGTTGATCAGAAGGTACTTATTTCCAAACAACATGACTGGTACAGACACAGATAGTGTATATCCTTGGACCCCATAATTTATGGGGGGCGGGGGAGATATGAGTTTTCAGACAATGATGGGAGGAACAGGAGGCGTGGCTGATACCAGGAGAATTGTCCTCTGACTCGTGAGGTTCACATGTATTTACTTATTATGACCTGGCCTGGATTTCGCCAATAAAAACTTAAATCTGAAATCCAGTGAGCTGATTGGCTGAAATTAAAGTTTGACTTAAAATCGACCACTCAAATGTCCTAAATCTAGACTTAGCTGAAAGACTTTTGTTGGTGAAATGGGCGCATGTTCTAGCTAACAAATAGTTTGAGTAGCATACATGCTTATTATTTAGTGCCGAATATCTGCAGTTCCTTTTGGCAGTTTTCTCAAATGTACATGTTGGTTGGAAATAATTGGTGCACTACCCAGGCTGAAAGGTAATTGAGCTATATAAATGCATATGATAATGTCATATAGTATTCAGGTAGTGTAATTTTGGAGCTGTTTGCAAAACTTAACTCCAGCCACATACTTGGTATATAGTGAAAAGTGCTAACAGTATTATTGACGGCATATTCATCTCTACCCTGAGGGAGCAGCAGTAGTTCAGTTGGTAGAGTGTCAGATTCATAATCCAAGGGTTGCAGGTTTGATACCCATCCAGGCCAGCTCGGGTTGGCTGCCTCAGTGTGTCCTTGGGAACAGCACTTAGCTCCCATTTCTTCAGCATAAAGCCAACAATGTGTTAAAAGTGCTGTTAAAACCAACAAAAAAATCAAACTCTATCATAAAGGATCAATGCACATCAAGTTAGCAGTTTGTTTGGTAACAAGCCTTCATAGATACTGGTATTCCAATGACAGGTCAAGCCACTAGACTATGTTATCACAATGACAGGTCAAGCCACTAGACAATGTTATCACAATGACAGGTCAAGCCACTAGACCATGTTATCACAATGACTGGTCGAGCCACTAGACCATGTTATCACAATGACAGATCAAGCCACTAGACCATGTCATCACAAGGACAGGTCAAGCCACTAGACCATGTTATCACAATGACAGGTCAAGCCACTAGATAGTGCTATCACAAGGACAGGTCAAGCCACTAGACCACTTTATCACAAGGACAGGTCAAACCACTAGACAGTGTTATCACAATGACAGGTCAGGCCACTAGACCATGTTATCACAATGACAGGTCAAGCCACTAGACCATGTTATCACAATGACAGGTCAAGCCACTAGACCATGTCATCACAAGGACAGGTCAAGCCACTAGACCATGTTATTACGAAATTGTTTTTCAAATCCTGATGACAAGCTCTAGGTACAGACACAAGCTATTTTTTTAATATGTTATCATTCTTTGTTTTTTCAAGTTCTGATGACAGTCCCTTGACACAAGCTATATTTTTTGTTATCACTCTTTAGTCACACATTTTTGGAGTGATAAACAAGGTTTTATCAAATCTTATTCTGTTGCTAGTGATCATCAAATTAAAAGTGACGATTTCTACAAGGGGAAACATTTTTTTAATTTATATATATATAATGTGGTTTCATTTATTTTTGTGGATATCAATTTTTGTTCTTTTATAAAGAAAAGGAATTTTCATGGGTACTTAAATTTGTTGATTTGCCTCAGTCAGATGTTTTTATTTCATGGAATAACCTCTATAAATATTCAAAATAAAGAATACAAAAAGAAAAAAACTCTGCC
Organism: Margaritifera margaritifera; assembly: GCA_029931535.1. NCBI lineage: Eukaryota > Metazoa > Mollusca > Bivalvia > Unionida > Margaritiferidae > Margaritifera > Margaritifera margaritifera. The sequence continues at coordinate 665,754 of JAQPZY010001489.1, read as the reverse complement.
AACAAAAAACAACTGCCATTATGAGCACAAATCCAACACCTGTCAACATGTTTTCATCCGAGTGGCCAGCATCAAATGGAGCCAGTGCGACCAACAACACCAAACCAGGCAGTTATTCAAATGCATCTATAAATTACTTTTTCTTTAATCACTGTTGATTAATTTACACCATCAGTACATTCCAACAATCATGGTGATAAGAGTGGTAAAATTCAAGTTAGATCCCCCACATGAAAATATCTGCGAGATCAGACCTAACTATCTGTACTTTTTGATAAAGAAGAACCTATGTAATTCTGCAGTTTCTGAATTATTTAAAAGACAGAAGTTTGCATGAACCAGGAGCCTTGATTGAAATGATGTTTATTTTGTGGTTTTGTCTGAAATTAATTGACGTGTGAGCTTTAGTACTGTATTTAATTAGTAATTGTGTTTAAAGTAATGGTTTTTGTCTTTTACAGTCTTGTTGTTCCTTTTGATTAAAACTGTGTGGATAAAATGTGATGTGCTTTCAGAAGGATTTTAATTTTAACACCTTTAATTAGAAGTATATATGCTTTATGTAGATTATTCATTCAAATGGAATACAACTGTGGGCAAATCTGAATTCACAGAGAATTGCAGAGAGTAAAGAAAGTGCAATTTTTTCATACAGGTATTTTCAACAGCAGTTTCACTTGCATGGAGGATCGACGTAAACAAACATTAAATCTAAGTTTCTAAGATCGTTTAATTATCCTTTCTTTAGTTTTCAATAATGCTAGCAATTAAATACTGTATGCTCATTCTTTTTTCTCTCTATCCCTATTAATCTCAGTTTGATTTAAGGCAGAGAGTGGAACCAGCAGATACCAGACACTGTATAGATACATGAGCATTGAAACAAAATAAAATGCAAATCATTTTCTTCAAAAATAGCTAAAATAAAATAAAAACCTGTAAAAGACAATATTTTATTACAGTAATTAAGTTGAATTATCAATAGTTTAGCGTTTTTTGAATGTTGATCACTAGGAATGTATCAGTAAGAAAATGGGTGGGTGGGTGGTCTGTGTTGCATGTGGCTTATTTTTAAAACAGTCTTTAAATTTGTGGTTTGAAGCAACAGCAAAATTCATGAAAATTGATATACCATGAAAAAAGGGAAACCACTATATATATATATATATATATATATATATATATATATATATATATATATATATATATATATATATATATATATATATATATATATATGAACCTACTTAATCTAGTCACAGAGTATTGTGGTTTCAGGTGTCATTTACAGCCACAACACGGAGTCGCTATTAGCCTGTTTGTAATGAGTCAAATTGAATATTTCATTTTACTGCAGCTCAATCTGACATACATTTTTTAATCTCTCTATGGCCAGAGTACCTGAAATAGGTCATTGAACAGTATGTTTAATAAATATGCACAGTATGTCACAAAAACTGCATGTTGCATCATCATTTTGACTAACTTCACGATAATGCTGCACATTCTTATGTTATTATTGTTCGAGGCTACTGGATTTCACTCCAGTGAGAAAAAGTGTCATATATTAGAGCAATGTGTTGGTACTGACATCAAGATATGATACATGTCATGATACAGAGATCCGGAAACAGTCTATGATACAAATTACAATACACACCATGTGCTGATTTTTTTAAGAGCAGCTTATAATATGATTGAATTATTTCATTTATTACCATCTTAGCAATGGGACCATTTGAAAAAAAAAAAGGAACTGTATTTTATTTTCAACACTGGCCATAATATAACAGAATCAAAATGTTACAAAATATTAAACCAGTCTGCATGTGCTTATATGAAAATTCATCTGTTTGCAAGTCACAGTGATTTTGAAAAATTGAATCATCAATTTAATCACATGTTGTGTTGTGTATATTGTAATACAGGAGTGACAATTACTATATGTACAATATACAATACACTGTGTTTTTGAAATTAGCTTTCAGAACCAGCGGGACTTCAAGCCAGCAACTATGGACACATATAGCAAAATTCAATAAACAGTCTCTGGTCTGCAAAGCTGTAGATAGATTTCAATGAATTGAAACTAATTGATGTTTTTTTAAGTTCTAAGGGGTATACTGTAAACACCATGCAGCATTAACTTACATACTAGACTTTGTCTAAGTCTTAATCATCAAGACACTTGTCATGCCTTAGAGCCTTAGGGAATGTGTCAAACAGATAGTGACCAAGAAAAACTCGGGGTCCATTTGATTATATGGCACTCTTTGAGTTAATGTTATCACAGTGATAGAGTTTTATTATTGCCAGTGTAAACTGGAACATGTCTTGAAAGGTTAGTTGATATTGATTGAATGCACCATAATAAAATATTGTCTTTGCTTATTGTAGGAGCAGTATGCAGGCAGTTTTGTACTAAATGCTTTATAAAAATGAATTGTTTTGCATACTTTCAACACATTAAAACATATCTTTAAGCACTTTTAGTCAGTTTAGTTACATAAAACATGTGACTTTGCTGCTTATCTAGAGCAATGTGGTCTTTTGGAAAGTGTGTTGATTTGGGGCTACCCATCTTCGCTAGTCAAGGGTCATTGATGCACTTCATTCCCCCACATTGTCTCTTGGTATATGTTGCCAGCCAAACCAGTATCTACTACTGTCTGATTAGATGTTTTTCTTTTGAGTCGAGGCAGGACATCATGGAAGTCACCATATTGAGAATCAAAAAGGTCAGATAATGAGCTTTCTGATTTGGTCAATTGATTTTGCTTGCTATGTACAGTAACTCTTCATCTGCAAGATTGCACTTGTTCAAAACACTACTTTGGCTAGTTACATATGGGTTGATATGGAATAAAGTGGATAGATGACCCTTGGCTAGTTACATATGGGTTGATGTGGAATGAAGTGGATCAATGACCCTTGGCCAGCAAAAATGGTGGCTGCCAGGCAGGTTGCAATTTCAAATGCTGATTGTATTGCCTAAACTGTTTATAAACTCATGATGCATTTTACTGTATCGTTACAGCACTATCATATACATTCTGGTCTTATTAATCCCACTTCCCTTCTATTCATCTATTAGCATTTATACAATTCCATGATTAAATGAATCTAGTACAGGTCATTTGGTTATATATGTTCATTGGACAGGTTGTTTTAACTGGAAAAGTTGAATGGGAAATGTTTCAGTCAACAACAACAAAAATTAGAGTGTACACATGCTGCCTGTAAGCAAGAAATAAGGCACCACAATGTCCGCTTGGATTTTTTTGGAGCATTATAGTATGTTTGAAATAAGTTTGTTTTCAGTTCTTGATCTTTAGATCAACAGACTGTATGTAGCCTTGTATAACTTGTACACTTTGATATGTCATTATGTAATGTGCCAGAATATCAAGGTCTGTATTGGTTGATGAAAATCAAAAGTACCATATATACTTGCATATAAGGTGATACCAACTGCAAAAACTGCATAGACCCAGATCTGATGGTGCATAATACAGTGGCAGATCTGGATCTATGCAGTTTGTAAGGACTAATCAGTAGAACAAACAACATAGACTCTGATCTGCTGGCGCATTATGCGATGGCAGATCAGGGTTTATGTTGTTTGCATTTGGACCTGGATTATACGCGAGTATATATGGTATATAGAAAAATTCAGGCAGTTATATGCTGGCATACAAATATGACAGCAGATCTGGGTCAACACTGTTCACAGTGATATGATTGGATTAGGTAATGGAATACTTCCTGGAATACTTCATTCTTGTATGTTTAAGCTACTATGTCTACTACTACTACTAATAATAATAATAATATTGCTTAAAGTTTTTGTTTCTGATCATGATTATGTGCAATGTAGTTCTCATTGTTCTTAACTTATGAATACTCAAAGGACTACATGTACATTTAAGATCTAATTACAAGTGTTTATAATTAATTTAATTTATCTGTGTCTTATTTAGTTTCTGTTTTGTGAATTTAGTAAACATTGAATTGGATCATTTCCTGCTAGTTCTTCTTGGAAAGGTAAGATACAGGATAAGACTTAAATTTGCAGGTCATTGATTCAAGGCTCAAAAATATTTTCCATTCATAGGTACCGGTATGCATAATTTTTTTTGTGGGGATTAGTTACTTAATACTGTGTACACTTAAAACAATATTGAAAGTTCTTGCATCTAGTGTCCAGAAAGAGTTGAATTTAATTCATTAGGATGATACTCTCTATCTTCATTTGATTTTTTCTCTCCTTATTTCAGGGAGTCTTCATTGCCTATGATGAAGAAAAAATCACAACTTATGTCTACTCCAAAGAGTCAGTAAAAGGTATGTTGGTACTGTGTTTTATTATGTATAACATGTGTCTAATTGCTTATAGTGCAGACCAAGATGTGCCATTACATAATAAGTTAGCAGATCAGGGTCTATTGATCTGGAGATCATACAACTGAGATTGAATGAGAGATTGAGTTTCTACTATCAGCCAATCAGATATGACCTTTCAGAAGTAATGTCATTTTTGATTGGTTGAAACAAAATTTCAGTCTCAAGAGTTCTACGATCTCCAGGCCATGATCAATATGGTACATTCTGCTAAAATTGCAAGGGAAGAGGATAGACCCTGATCTGCTTGTATATTATGAGGCAGCTGGTATATTATGTAGTAATATACTTGAGTCTACGTTGTTTGGAGTTCAGTGTCCTTAACTCATTAACCCCTAGCGCCACGTTTACGCGTCATGAGGTTGTACCCTACTTCCGAGCTCTGTAACATCAACATCATTTAAGATACACTAAAGTGGATGGTATTGCAGAAAAGTAGACAGATTTAGCTCTACAATGATACCAAATAATGTCAACTTTCTACTCGCATTAAAAAGTACAGCGAACAAAATGCATTTTTTGAGACCCGATTTTGTTTAGGTCGAAAATTGACAGTTGCGGAACCGGCGTTTGTGTCCGGATTTTAGACTTTTTGGCCTTAGATCTAAAACAGACCCATCTGAACTGCACACAGACAGATGAACCTTTGCAAAAAGTAGGATAAGTTTGAGATTTGGAGAAAAAAGGTGCCAGGACACAAAAGCAGGAGTCCAATACGAAAAAAAAAAAAAAAAAAGAAAGTCCAACTTTTACCCTTCTGCACATGTGCGAGCATAATAGCCAATGAAAAACAATGTTTCTGATACACCTAAGCATCCGGCTAAATGATAAACTTTCTTAAGCAGATGTGTTTTGTGTGTTTTGCTGCATTCAGAAGCAACCCCAAAAATGTGTTGCCTACCCCCATTTCACGCGAAAATGAAAAAAATCTCCCGGGGTTAATGAGTTAAATTACAAATGGATAAATACACTTTTGCATTTGCCCTGGTTTGAACATATTGTAAGGTTATTTGGTTCCAGGCAGGGGTTGGATTCTGCTTTATTTCATGTTTTAACCATTGATGAGTGAAGAGTAGGGGAAATAAATTTGCATGTCATTTCACTTCCAACTCTGTTCATACCTAATACCTACAGATAAATAAGTTAATGGCATGAAACCAGTTCCAAGTAATAACATGAAGGTAGAATAGCCAGTCTCACGCATAATTTTCACTCTTCAAATCTTTTATCATTATCACCATCATTGTCTTCTTCTTCTTCACCATCATCAATATAGTCATCATAGTCATCATCATCGCCACTGCCACTGTCTTATGCATTATCATCATCATCATCATCATCATCATCATAATCATCAACACCATCATTTCAGTCATAATAATAACTTATATTGAAATGTGCTTAATTGAACCTTGATTAACCCAGTTCTGATAGATGGCAAAAGTGGATGTTTTAAACAGGCAGCTACTTGTTTGAGATTAATCTTTACTTCCCAAAACAAACAACAAAAACATCCCTAATTGGGGAATCTAGAGAAATTGGCTTTTTTTAAAAACCATTTAATTGCTAGATAGAGATAACAGCAAAAGCAATTTGTATGATGTGATGTTATGATATTAGTAAATGTGTATTTGATTTGGTAACAAAAAGTATTGAAAAATGGACACTGCAACTTTCAGGCCCTCATGTTGTGATGGCTGGCACAACCAAACTTCCTTATGGTCAGATTCCTGTCATGCTGCACAATGGGGAGGTAACTCTACAGACCCAGAGTGGTCGGCTTGCCAGCATTCCACTGGAGACACATGCTTATCTCTTCATTGAAAGTATTGAGAAATTAACCACACAGGAGGTGAGTTTTGATGATAAGTTCAATGGAAGTTTTGGATTAGAGGTGTCCTGGTTGAATATTGATGGTGTTTGGATTAGTGGTGTCAGGGTTGAAGATTGATGGTTTTTTGGAATAATTGAGTTGATGATTGATCATTTCAGTTCATTGGTTTAGTATGATTGATTGCACCACCTCCTTTTTTGTATATTTTTTAAGGAATGAAATAAATCTCCTAATACGCAGCACAACCATAAAGTTAGGTATTATTATTTACTTTATGGCAAATTGGGCTATTCATTCAGCAGACATAGTTTCTATCATTATTAAGATCCATAAAAGTGCTAGAATGATAGAATGGTGATCAGTTATTAGTTGGTGATGTCAAACCAAAAATTCAATGTAAATACTCACTCAGTTACTAAGCAGCAGTTTTGGGGATCAAGATGTATGCTGCATTTGCTCTTTATGCTGGTATTTCCAAATGCTTGTCAAGCAGGAAAAAGAATAACTTTATAAAAATGATATTTTATGATGACAAAAACCGATAAACACCTATATTGTTGTAATTCTGTAATAGTGGATTTTCAGCTACAGTTTAACATACTTCAAATGAACCTTAGATCTTTTGAAAGCATATAGAAATAACTTGATATGTACAGGTAACCTAATTCTTGATGCAATTCAGAATATTTATGTTGCAAAAATTTAATATTTATTTTGCAAAGATATCAACCACAAAATAAATTGAACAACTTGATTCACAAATTTTTTCTGACAGGCTAAGATCATTGTAAATTTAATTCATATAAATTAACCATTATTCTCTCGCCATAGTGAAGACTGTTCCATTTAAACATGCACAGTACCCAGGGAAGGCACTTTTTAAAAAATATATGCCGGGGTACTCTGATTACTCAAAGAGTTAATGTGAAAATGATATAAAATTCTAAACTGCACCTATGGGTGACTGCTTGACAATAAAAGTGCCTTCCCTGGGTACCAGGTATATTTTACTGGAACAGCCCTAAATGATTTTGGCCCATAATATGATAATATTTGTTTATTAAAACAAGATATTCATTATAATTAAATGTTTAGCTTGTGTAGGTACCTTTGATTTGCCTAGAGAGGGTTTTTAAGTTTCAATTTTTTTTAATAGTGACAGGGGTTGTTTCAAGCAGAGGTGCAGCTTGTTTCTAAATTATGTATTGTTTTGCAGAAGAAGAACTATTTCAATCAGGCCTGTGCTCTGAAGAGGTAAGTTACACTGTTTGATATGAACAAGTCAAGTGATTAAGATCCCTAATGATTCTTCCCACATGCTCACTCTATTGTCTTTGTTTTGTCAGCTGTCGTAGCTACAGTGGAATTTGTTTATAAGGGACAGTCAATGTACCAGAAATTTGTCCTTTATAAACAGGTGTCCTTTATATAAATGTTGAGTATGACGATGAAAGTAAGAACAGGGATTCATAAATCTTGCCTTAATGAGCAAGTGTTCTAGATTTTGAGGTTTGTGCTAAGACAGTTTTTACTCTATATTGTAAGGATAACATATGAAATTATGCACCACATTATTTTTCTGATCTCAGTATCAGATATACACTAAATACCTGATGTGACCACCTGCTTTATATGGACCAGCTATGTATAAATTCCAAGTTCCATAGGTTCCATTGATACGTAAATCAATATGTATTTACCTGTATGTAAAGACCACTGCTTATAAAAATCACTTTTAAATCAACCCTGAGTCGTGTAAACATGAGTTAGGAATGAATGTTTTCCTGGTTTATGATAGGGGCCCTGGGTGGCCGAGTGGTCTAGGGTGCTCGCCTTTACAGATCATTTACATTTCACCTCAGTCCATGTGGGTTTGAGTCTCGGCTCAACCAACATGGGTATGTGAGAAAGCTTGCCAGTAGCTTTCCATTTGTGGTGGTTCTTCCTCCACCAAATATACTGGCTGCCATGTATCATGTACTGAAAAATGTCATTAAACCCACAAAAAAACAATCTGGTTTATAAGTATTCAGGAGGCAACATATCACAGGGAGTCATTGGTATGCTGTTTCATAATGTGTGCACGTCCATTTCATATTTCTTATATGTCATAAGATTATGACATAACACATACTTGAAGCATACATATCAAGACTTTCCAGTGTAATTCAAGTCATGACACTTGAATGTTTCTAGCAATTTCATTGCACAAAAGATGAATATAGTCATATTCTTACAAATAGCATTTTACATTGTGCACATTTTATGTGCAATCTATATATCTGGTTTGCTTATTTCAATGTTTTGCATGCTAAAGTGTTCAAAACATAGAATTCATTTAACTTCTTTCATAAATTTCAAACGAAATTAGCACTCATGTAAGTCGTCTATAATATTAAGTCATTAACTTAGATATATAAGAACTCTTGTGTTTTCTAGATTCAAAGATGCCTGGATATTTTGTATGCAGATGAATCAGAAAGAGACATGGCAGGAACTTGGATTTTCAGCATTGAGGTGTCTTGATGTGGACTTTTGTAAGTTTTTGTCTTTCATACAAGGCATAGTCAAGGCAAAGGACATTTTTGTGCATTTTTTTTTATTTTTCATCATCGATATATATGCTGAAGTTTTTTTTTTTATTTAGTCCTTTTTATGTTGAATTTAGTCCTTTTTATGTTGAATTTACTTTTTATGTTGAATTTAGTCCTTTTTATGTTGAATTTAGTCCTTTTTATGTTGAACAGCTGCATATACAGTCATGAAACTAGATGGGTGCATTTATCTTGAGAAGTATTACTTACTGCTAGCAGAGTAGGTCACAGAGACATATATTTTATGTGCCAGTGATTGCATTAGGTTTTTACAGTTATTTGACACTGTTGCTTGTGTATCCACTTATGTGTAGTAAATGCATTAATTTCAAGAACTTATATTCACACCAATGAAAAATAGGTCACTGTAACCTACTTTTCTGACTCTGACTATTTTTGGTTGTTGGGTCATGCACCACCAGAGCAGGGAATTTTTTATTTTTATTTTGATAACTTCTATACATTGCATGTATTCGGTCAAATGGGATGTCTTACCTGCAAAAGCAAGACTCATAGATAACCTGCCTGCCCCTGCCCCCAATGCTGTCATCATAGGTTATGTTAACTCAAAACAAAAATCTTGTGTGTCACTGCTATATATGATGTGATAACTATGCCATTCAAGTAATCCTTTTGTCATGCTTGCTTTCACTGCAAGGCAACTCAGAGTGGTTTTCGAATGCTCATACTTCAGTGTACCAATTTAAAACCTCTAACTGCTTTGTGTTTTGAACCCATCTCATAAGTAAGAAAATAAAACTTGGACAAATGTTCAAATGAGGATCAAAGGGAAGAAAAAACTATTGATCCCCCAACGCAACCCCCACCCCCAAATAAAACTCAGTAAAAAATTTCTTATAAAGACATGGTTGGGTTACAAAAGAAGGATTAGCTGAGTGGTGTCATTTTCTCTCTGTCTGTGGCAGTGTGCAAACCCCTGAATAGTACCTTTTTGGTCAGTAACGTTACTTGTTGTTTTGACAGGCAGGTTTGGTATCACACCTATACAGCTTTGATCAACCAGTTTCAAAATCTTGTTTTTAAAATCATGTAAATAAAACATAGTCTCTAAGTTTTGTAATTGTCACAATTACATTCAAAGATAAAAATAAGCAAAATCTTCAAGAATCATTTGAGCAGTTTAGAAATTCAGTCCATTTTTTCAGTTTGTTCAAAATTGTTGCTTTAAACTTTATTCATGGCATCAACAAAATATATTTGGAACAACATTAGAAAACAGTATTGTAATAAACAAGTAGAGTAGGTGTTATTTTGTGGCTGTATGACAAAAAACAAGTTCAAACATTATAATAGTACTCATGACTAGCTAAATTCCCTGAAATACAGGGGAATAAAAAGAATATTATAGAATATGTTTACAGGGAAATGTTAATACATTTTTTACTCTAAATACATATATGATTGCTTGATAACCTAAAAATAAATTTATCCAATAGAAATGGGAAATTATGGCTTTGTATGGTTCTTTAAATAGTTCAGTAGTTACATTTTAAGAAAATATAGATAAATTATGACAGACAATCTTTGATCTAGTATTTATGTAATGGTGCTTTAAGATGTAGTTCAGATCCCTGTGTTTATATTCTCAGTAACTAAGATCTGAGACAAAAAATGTTTGTTACAGCATAGCAACATGCATGTTTATATAAATATTGACATTTCTACATTCATTACAGCAATCAGATATTGACATTTCTAAGTTCATTACAGCAATCAGATATTGACATTTCTAAGTTCATTACAGCAATCAGATATTGACATTTCCAAGTTCATTACAGCAATCAGATATTGACATTTCTAAGTTCATTACAGCAATCAGAGTCTTTAGACATATTGGAGATGTTGGGATGGTGAGCTCATTACAACAGATTCAGGTAAGAGTATTATTACCTATATTTCACATAATAATACATACATGAGCTAGTAACATTGTTGTTTTTTTTTTAGCATAAAGGTTGTTCCAGTAATTGTACAGTTCTGATCATAGTTATATAAATGTGTGTTCTACCATTGAAAATTTGTGATGTGACTGCTATTACTTCACTTACAGTAAATACTAGAGAGTTGAAATATCATACAGTTTAACCTCTGCTACAGGTCATCTCTTTTAAGAGACTACCTGTGTTAAAAAACCACCAGATTTGATTCTGTATTTTGATACTTTAGATCAGTGGTTCCTAACTTGTGGGCTGGGGTCCGCGGGGTTATTCCAAGGGGTCCGTATTGCTCCTCCAACCAGCTCTTGCTTTCCTGTTATCCCCACTGCTGCGAGAAAGGCATGTTCGAATTTAGCGCACCAAGCTGCAAAATGTTTATCCCCGCCACAGCCTAAAAGTACAACTATTAGCATGTGGGGGTCCATTCAATTTTTTTAGGTTAAAAAGGGGTCCTCATACTCAAAAAGGTTGGGAACCACTGCTTTAGATGTTAAAAAAACTTCAGTTTAAGGATCACCTGTTTTCAGAGACTTTTGATAGGTGGTCTTTTACAATATGTGCTCCTGAGTTTTCATCCCAAAATGCTTTTATAGCTTGTTTGCCAGGGATTTTTCATTTTATGTCTGTTTTGTTAGAGACATACTACAAACCAGAAGACTTCTTATGATGTCTAGTTTGTCCTAATGAAAATGGTGCCAATCTGGCATCAAATATAGTCACAATGGCAACTATGGTGAAAACCTTGTTATCACTACTCTTCCTAAATGGAAATTCATAATGACATGGGGTTTTCATCAGAAATTCAATGATGACTAGTTGGTCCTAATGAAAATGGTGCCAATCTGACCTCCAATCTTGTTATCGCTACTCTACCTGGATATATGGCCATATCTAAATGAGCATTTCACCAAAAGATTGCTTATCAGGTCTAGTGGGTCATAAATAAAAATGTTGCTGATCTAACATTTATAGGGCTGCCATAGCAGCCATCTTGAAAATCTTGGTTCAGCAATTCCTCCTAAATGGAAAGTTATATTGACATGGGCTTTTACCAGAAGATTTATTATGATGGCTAGCTTGTCCTAAATGAAAATGGTGCCAATCTGACATCCAATATGACCACCTTGGCAGCATTCTTGAAAATCTTGTAATTGCTACTCCTCAATGGAAAGTCATATCGACATGAGGTTTTTACTAGAAGAGTTCTTATGGTGTCTAGCTGGTCCTAAATGAAAATGATGCTGATCTGACATCCAGTATGGGCACCATGATGGCCATCTTGAAAATCTTGTCATTGCTACTACTTTTAAAAGACTGGTCATATTGTCATAGGGTTTTCACCAAAAGATTTCTTATCATATCTAGTTGGTTCTTAATGAAAATAGTGCTTACATTGCAGCCAATATAGCTGTTGTGATTGCCATCTTGAAAGGCTTTTTATTGCTACTCCTCCTAAATGATCTAACATCTAATATGGCCATCATGGAGGCCATCCTTTTACTGCTTAAGAATATCAGAAATATTCAACATTTAGTAGTTGAAAAGAAGAAATGGTCTTTTATTGGATTTTTGGAAATTCTTTTTATCCATTAGAGCATTAGACCTTTTGTAGGACTCTTATTTTGTCTATAGGTTTCTAAAACAGATAGGCATTTATTTGTATAAAATAATTGCAGCAAAAAATGTGCCTTGGTGCATTGGTACCAAAAGTATGCCATATATTTTGTAATCCAGTTACTATTGAATATATTGTTATGCCTGTGATATAAAAGAAATAATGATTATTCAATTAAAAAAAATCCATCTTAGATATTTTTATTATAGATATGCATATATCAGATTATACTCAAGATTTAATAAATTTATACATTATTAAATTAATTTGTTGACTTTATTCCTCTATCCTCCACTTTTGCATTGTAAAGGCTTTTGAAATAATAAATGGTAGCTAAGTCATGGCTACTCTTTTAATTCCTGACTGTGTATTATTTCAGCACTTGGAAGAAAGGAATCTGTTATCAGGTTACCTTGCCATGTTCCTTGGGGATTTCAACACAGCGCAGGACTTTTTCCTGGCCTCTAGCAAACCCCTAGCAGCTCTGGAGGTGAGGAAGGTTAAAATTTGTCCTGCAAAGATTTGTTTGTTGTATGCCTTGTTGTTAATTCATTTATTTTTGCAGTCAGTCTTTGTGTTTTATCAAAAAATGAAATTTTCAACAGTTGAGTTAATATGTTTTATGTTTCTGACTACTGTTCTTCATCAGGCACATGACTCTCTTTCCAATCCCATTTTGACATTTCATAATGTTATTGTCCTGTTCTGCAAAAGATTTATGATGGATTCAGAATATAAAAGGAGGAATTACGGAGTTTGAAGGAATTTGCAGAACATACAAACTCAATTCATATAAACATCAAGGTAGAGTTAAGATGGAGGAGGAAAACAATTGAATTTCTAGATGTGTGTAAAGTTTCAAAGTGGACTTTTATATACAGACTTGCACTTGTAACCAAAAGATACACATTTCTATCTGCTGAAAACCTAAACTCACCTTAACTATACCAGGAGAGCTTTACCCTGTGGGTTGGGCATTACGATAAAATGGATATATACAAAAGAGGAATACAAGAAACGTTGAGAAGAATTAAAGAAACAATTACAGAAAAGAGGATACAGAGGAAATTTTAGAGACACAGTTACAGAGAGTAAATGGTTTAAATAGAGAAACGTTTTAGAAGAGAAAAAGAAAAAAAGGACAAATTTCATAAAGTTCTTCTTGTTGGGGATCATCAGAAACATATTAGATTTTGTATAATTCAGGAAAAAAATGAAAAAATCTTTAAGGAACCACCATTTGTGGCATGAAGAAGAGATAAAACCTTGATGGATATATTAGAACTTGGGGGAAAATGAATAAATTACTATATCAGAAAAGTTATGCTAGGAAGACTGCATGGTGTATCCAGTTCTTTCAAATTCAGACAAATATGATACAGAAGGTGAAAAATCTTAAAATATTATGAAAGAATTAAAAGCTGTAAAATCAGGAATGTAGTATATGTAATATTATGCTCAATATACAGGAAAGTTTTATATTTTGGAAAGACAAAGTGAGAACTGAGAGAAAGAATCAAAGAACATATGCAGGATATAAGACTAAATCTGGACAAACCAATAGGTTATCATTGCAGGGAAAATAATCACATTGAAAAAATAGTGTGACGGTATCTGTATTAGATGAATATTTAAAAAAACTAAGAATATTGACTGTTCAGAGAAAGTAGATGGATGGATACATTGAAAACAATGAATCTGATTGAAATAAACACCAAATAGAAAAAGCATGCACCAATGATATTACAATGATGCATCATCATGACATCGTTATGGTGAAGTTACTAGAGATATGACATGACAACGTTGTAACAAAACAGATGAGTATGATGAAGCAACTGACTGAAAAGAGAGTTTACAATAGTCCAAAATGGGTCAAGATGTGAGCTGCTGAAAATTTAATTTTAACTTCCCTTGTCTGGAAAAAATATATGTAATAAATGGATTACAAAAATACATGTAATAAATGGATTAAAAAATGTATGTAATAAATGGATTAAAAAATATATGTAATAAATGGATTAAAAAAATAACATTTTTGTCAGTACTTGAATTCACAGACTGTAAAAGTGATCTTAGCATCCTTATAGATGGGTAGTTGTTCATTTAGTTCTTTAAATTCATGGTTTGAAGCATTTCCTAGGAATTGGTGGATTTTAACTAAATTTGGTATGCTGCTTTATATTGACAAGAACTTGAAAGAGTTTGATTTCCACCCTTCTGTATCATCATTTAGAGGAGTTATGTCCCCCTGATTGCCTGTCCTTCTAACTCTCATTTCTGCAGTTTATCTTTACCAAGGATTGTTGGATTTCAACCAAAGTAGGCATGCAGCTCAGTATTGATGAGACTTTAAATAAGTTTGATTTCAAGTCTTCCATGACATCATTTACAGGAGTTATGTCCCCTTATTGACCAACCTCCTGACTTTGATTTTCACAGCATAACTCTAGCAAGGTTTGTTGGATTTCAACTAAATTGGTATGCATCTTTATATTGATGAAACCATGGATGAGTTTAATGTGTAGCAATTCAACTACATTGTTGATAGGAGTTATGCTCCCTAATTGCCCTTCCTCCTGACTTTAGTTTCCACAACATAACTGTACCAAGGATTGTTGGATTTCAACCAAATTTGTCAGTCAGCTGTTTGTCAATGAAACCTTGAATGATTCTTATTTCCATCATTCAACGATATCATTTAAAGGAGTTATTGCCCCTGATTTTCCATCCTCTTAACTTTGGTTTCTCTGTAGCAAAGCTTTACTAAGATTTCTTGGATTTCAACCAAATTTGGCATGCACCTTTATATTGATAAGACCTTGAATTAGTTTCATTTCTAGTGCTCCAAGACATAATTTAGAGGAGTTATGGCACTTGATTGTCTGTCCTTCTGACTGGTTTCTGCAGCATTTCAGTACCAAGGATTGTTGAATTTCAACCAAATTTGACAGGCAGCTTTATATTGCTGAAACCTTGAAAGAGTTTAATCTCCAGCATTCCACATATTATTTTGAAGAGTTATGGCCCTTGATTACTCATCCTCCAAACTTTGGTTTATGCAGCATTGTTGTACATAGGATTGTTGGATTTCAACCAAATATGGCATGCAGCTTCATACTATCAAGACCTTGGATGAGTTTCATTTCCAAGCATTCCACTTAATCATGAAACAAGTTATGGTCTCTGATTGTTCATTCTCCTGATATTGGTTTTGGAGGAATTACTTTCCCAAGGGCATATAAGACACACATACCTGAGCCATGCATACTTCCTGAAGGGTGAATCTTGACCAGAGTACTTACCCTGACAGTGGAATACATTCTTGTTAAGTGTATCTACTTTCACTCTGGGAGACAGAGTTTTTGTGTGAAGTCAATTCAGGAACTTTATCGGGATGTAACATTTGAGTGAATACAGTTTATATAACAAATACAGATTTTATATTTTAAGGATTTTATATTTTTTGTTGTTATATTTTATTTTCTATACATTTTGAAGAAGTTTAACATATTCGCCTTCTATCTTTAATCTTGTGGTACTTCATGTTTGCATTTATTTGGATGGTTTTTTCTTCCTAAAGTTTTTTGAGCAATTCTTCATTTTTATATTTTTAGCTCATCTGGAGTAAGGTCTAATGAGCTTATGGGATAGCCATGTAGCCATTGTCCATCCATCAACATTTGCTTGTTAGCACTCAGTAGACCATGTTTGTGATTCAATTTTGGTCCAGCTTGGAATATAGGTTTATATAATCAATATCTCAGACAAGTTTGAATATGAGCAAGGTCTATGCATATTAATGAGGTGATTTTGCATCAGATTGGTTGAGCTTGTTACCACTCTGGAGACCATATTCTGATCTGATTTTGATTAAACAAGGAAAATATGCTTCTATATTCCAGATCTCAGCCAAGTTCAATAACGAGTGAGATCTGTGCATCTTAATAAGGTGATCTTGCATCTGATTGTTGAGCTTGTTACCATTCTGGAAGCTATATTTCTGATCCAGTTTTGATCAAACTTATAATATGTGCTTATATCATTAAGCTCTTGGCTGAATTTGATAAGGAGTGAGATCCACAGATAATAATGAGGTGATCTTGTATCTGATTGACTGACCTGTTTACCAATCTGAAAGCCTTATTTCCTATCAGATTTTGATAAAACTTGGAATATAGGCTTATATGATTGAGATCTCATATTAGTTCGATAATTCATGAGATTCACACATATTAATGAGCTGATTTTGCATTGGATTGGCTGAACTTGTTACCAAACTAGAGACTGTATTTTTGATCAGATTTTGAGAAACCCATAGCCTAAAAAAAGCATAACCTATGAATTATGATTTAAATTCATAATGTAGACCACTAATTAAAGCTCAGTCTGCAAAGTTGACTTTTAAAGATCTTGTATGACTTCAGTTATGGGCAGGAGACTATGCATATTAATTTATAGCTTTATTTTTGGAAATAATTTTTATCAGACTATAGTAAAATAGGTAAAATCTACATAATATAAAGTTTGATAGATAGTTGACATAGGATGTGTTCTTACAATACTATTTAAGTCTACTTAGTGAAATTCTCAACTGTAAAGTTATGTGAGCCAAGTGAGCAATATCAGGCCCACTTGTGCCTCTTATTAGAATTTTACTTTAAATTGGCACCATCTAGTCATTATTGCACTGACTTGCCATTGAACAGTAATACATGCATGCATACATACTTTACCAAGGATTGTTGGATTTCAACCAAATTTTACATATTTTGATGAGCCCTTGATTGAGTTGGATCCATGTCATCACTTAGAGAAGTTATATATCCTGATTTC
Source organism: Margaritifera margaritifera (assembly GCA_029931535.1). NCBI lineage: Eukaryota > Metazoa > Mollusca > Bivalvia > Unionida > Margaritiferidae > Margaritifera > Margaritifera margaritifera. The sequence continues at coordinate 648,516 of JAQPZY010001489.1, read as the reverse complement.
CAATTGTCCTAGTATTGGTTTCCTAACACAAGTTCCTCTGATTAAGGCTCTGAGATAGCCGAATTCAATGACATGTCTGAGCTTACCATTGGCCCTGGATACTAAGAAAAGTCAGGAGTAAAATCCTTGTGAGTTTGTGTTGTGATTGATATACCATTTTTGTTTATTTTCTGCTACATAATGTCTGCCTTGTATGGTCCTGTTACAAAGGCAACGCTGCATAGCAGGTAGGGGTTGAGGAGCTTGATATGGAAACTGTTTGCAAAACCCACAGGTCTTTGGGACAGTCTGTCCCATCACATGGGAAAATACTAAAGTCTTCCCTGCACCAGGATGTCAGAAAAGGGTATCAAAATAATGGTGTAATATTCTGCTGGAAGGAGGCTGTTGGGATGAGAAATTGGGCTGAAATTGGTCCTTCTCTCCCTGTGTCTTCTTGTCACTTGGAGGAGTGTTTTCCCATTAGGTGTTCCTTAGAGGGGTCCATCCCTCTTGGGAAATTAAAGCTGGGCTCTGAATTGCTTGACCTGCACAAGGTTTGCATCTTTGGCAGCCTGTTCTTTGTGATGTCCTCAATGTGGCCATGAAATTAAAGGTTGTAAAACAAATGCTGAGAGCTGCCTTGTGGTGATCTTTTGAGCAGTTTGGACATGGATAGGAATACATATCTCTTCATGAGCTTGAAGTTAATGGAAGCAGGTATGATATTAGAGACCGAGTTTTGAGCTGCCATGTTGAGTACACAAGCCATGCATGAGACTGATTCCCAGACATGTCTGTGAGTGGTAGTTTCAGTAGTGGGATCTAGGCAATGCTCAGCTTGCTGAAAAATAGCCATGCAGACAACATTGAGCATCAAGCCAGTATCTGCAACTTTGCAAACCAGATGAATGTTGAGGAAAGATTTCTGGTTCATGTGTATAGAAGACAGCTTAGACATTCCCAAGCCTGCAACATCTCTATTGACTTGGTGTGGATGACCAGCATGTGTGCTTTGTAGAAGGCTATATTGATGTTAGATGGCAGGTATTGTTGCGAGAAAGGGTGGGGGAAGCAAGTAATCAGGGACAATAAACAAAGCTGGAAGTACATCCATGTTGTGAAATAGTAATCTTCAGGCATTGGTTTTGCATGTTATCAAACGTCTGAGATGGGTACTGGATATTCAGGAAGGGAAATTGCCATAACAAATACTGGGTCATGATGGAGTGAAGAATGGTGATGAAGTGATCCAGTGCCAGTCCGCATTTCTTTCATTGGTCCAGTACAGAACATTGTGTGCATCCATGACAAGGCCAGGTTTAATATGCATATGGTTACTCAGTGTTACCGTCAATTAAAGGGGAGGCTGTTTTAGACACCTGGGTCCGTACAAAATATTGTAAGTCACAAATATGATGATCGCTCTGTGTTCCTTATGTTTCCTTGAGGGTATCACTTTTCCTTTCAAGCAATTTTATTTCCTTATCCCTTCTTTATTACACACTAGTTTACATATATTCTTCCTTAAGGAATTGATAGAAAGTTTGTTGCAACAAACACCATTGATTTTTCTTTAAATGTATTCCCATGCCCTCACTACTGATAAGTCAAACAGCTGATGAAAGTTACATTCAGGAAATAATTTATGCATATTGTTAAATCAAACTGGCTTGCACATTTGTTTTGTTGGTGCATGTTAGACACATTTGAGTTGTTGGCTTTAGGGATGGAATCAAGAACATAATATCCAGCTATTTATCCTTACACCATTTTAATTTTGTTTATTTTTCAATCATTTGGAAATGCTGTATCTCAAACTGGGACCATTATTATCCAGTAACAGAGCTAAGTATGCTATTCTGTTATAATTGTCCACTGTTGTCTTTAGTTTACATACATAGATCATACACCCATAACCTCAATTTCAATCAGTGAGATAATTTGATAACCTGTGTTCCAGTTGATTATCAGCTCATGTATTAAGATAGCACCAAATAGTTTGTCATATGATGAAATAAACAGTTGAGATGCAAAATATTCATCTAGGATGCAGATAGAGCAAAATTTTGTACGAAAATAGATTGAGTATGCTTCTCTGTGATGAAAAAACTCATCAGGATGCTCAAACTGGTGAAAAGGCACAAACTTCAAGATGCGAGACCTCTTCAGAGAGAGTTTTGACAAGGCATGAGTGGAAGTAGTAACTGACAATTATTGGAATTGGGCACCAATCTCTCTATCCAAGGGGAGATCACTTTTGCCTGATTTATCTTGGTAAGTAGACAGCATTTTAGTTTTTTGTTGTTAAAACAAGACCAAAGGCATGGTTAGCATTTCTTTTCGCTTGGGAGGGCTGGATTTGCATGGTAGTGGATGTTCTCGGAACATATGTATTACGATCAGGTAATGTATTTTAAGAAGCAATAGAAAGAGGAAAACCAATACCTGGCTGCATATGAGAAGTATCTGAATAAGGTGACTATTATGATGTTGTAAAACTTTTTAGCAAAATGAATTTATGTTTCCAATATGCTTTACCTATTGACCATGCAGATGAGACGAGACTTGCTTCACTGGGACAGTGCCCTTCAGCTAGCCAAGGCTCTGGCTCCAGACCAGATTCCCTATATTTCAAAGGAATATGCACAGCAGCTGGAGTTCACTGGTGACTACATGAATGCCCTTGCCCATTATGAGAAGGGCATCACCAACCACGAACATGACAAAGATCATGATGAGATATGTGCTGCTGGTGTTGCCAGGATGTCTATCAGGATGGGGGATATTAGAAGGTAGGATGATCTGTAATCTAAGTCACAAGGGCATGTTTGCTTTGCACTACCGTATATACTCGCGTATAATCCAGGTCCAAATGCAAACAACATAGACCCTGATCTGCCATCGCATAATGCGGTGGCAGATCAGGGTCTGTGTTGTTTGTTCTACTGATTAGTCCTTACAAACTGCATAGACCCAGATCTGCTGGCGAATTATGCGATGGCAGATCTGGGTCTATGCAGTTTGCAGTTGGTATTGGCTTATACATGAGTATAAACAGTAATTATCTTTATTAATGTATATAAAACTTCTTAAAATCATACTAATTTAAATTCTTTTCTTCGTCTTTTTGCAGCTTAATTTAGATATTTCCATATATGGAATTATTTAACTCAGTTACTTACATATGCTGGATGGAACAGTGCCTCTACCATGGTTGTAAACTGAAATGTATTTAGTTTTGAAGAATTATTGAGAAAGTGTGTTTTCAGTGATGACAAGAATAAATTGTAAGAATTTTATCTTGAAATCTCTGTAGAACTATGATATTCATTTTAATTCTTGGATTATAGATAGATGGAAAAAGTTACTCTTTAAATGTTGTACATAATTTTGTTCTTAAAAATGACAGACACATTCTGTATTTGTATATTTGTCACTATAATTTGTACATAAGACACCTATTATCTTTTATGTTTAAAATACAAATTTTATATTTTAATTTGGATGTATTGACCATGCAGTCTGAAATAAAGAATTCTTATCTTATCTTACATATTATGTAACTCTGTTACTTACATGTAGCTGCTCAGAGTAGAAATGAATTCCATCAATGTTCTAGGAAGCTGATACATCATAATAGAGTTTGGACTACAAACACTTGATCAGATATCAACCTTAATAAAGATTGTTTAAAAAAGTAAATTACATTTTATTGTGAAACAATTGGAACTCTGCAGGAATTTGTTTTTAAATTTTATATATGGTCTGTTATGCATATTTTCAGGGGTGTTGGTATGGCAAGCAAGATGCCAAGCAGAGTTCTAAAGAAGGAATGTGCTGCAATACTGGAGAGTATGAAGGTATACAACAGCATCACAATTTACATTTTACTGTCTTTACAGGTGTCTAATGTGCACACAGCTGTGAAAAGTGTTGACACAGATCTTCAGTTGCATAATGTAATCACAGATCAGGGTCTGTGCTCATTGCTTGAAGTCATAAGTATAATGAACAGCTTGCAGATGCTGATCTGTCAGGACTTCATGTGATCACTGAACGGAGTGATTACTGATCAGAGTGTATCATAAGCAGAATCATAAGCAGAACAACCAGCTTACAGATGCTGATCTACCAAAATAGTATGTGATCACAGATAAGGGTCTGATCTCATTGCTTGAAATCAGTAGTAAAACAAACAGCTTATTGACCCTGATCCACCAAGACTTTATGTGATCACAGATAAGGGTCTAATCTTATTGCTTGAAATCATCAGTAAAACAAACAGCTTATTGACCCTGATCTACCAATACTTTATATGACCACATATCAGGGTTTAATCTTATTGCTTGAAATCAAAAGTAGAACAAACAGCTTATAGACCCTGATCTGTCAGCTGTTTATGTGATCACAGATAAGGGTTTGTGCTTATTGCTTGAAATAATCTGTAGAACAAACAGCTTATAGATGGTCATCTGCCAGTGCTTTATGTGATAATAGATCAGGGTCTGTGCTTATTGCTTGAAATTGTAAATAGAATAAACAGCTTATAAATGCTGATCTGCCAGCGCTTTATGTGATCATGGGGGGGGGGGGTCACATTTGGATGTGTATTTTACACAAGTAAATATCTTATTCAGTAGAATGATGGGAATGACATACCATCAAATGATATCTAGCAATTCTTTATCATGAAAATCTTAGGAAATATGAAAACACGGTGATTCTTAAACTTCACCATGAATTATGTTTTTGCATTCTGTGTTGTTTTCTAAATATGGTAATTTTGCTTTTCTTTGCAGAAATGTAACGGTTAGAGGACTTCTGTTTTTATATGTATGTGGACAGGAAATTGAAGCCCATTCAAGTGCTAGATTCAGTGAATGTATATATATATATATATATATCTGAAAAATGCCTTTTGATGCTTAACCATCCCCTATAAGCACAAATATTCTTTTTTCAGTATTTCTTAAAATGCTGAAATCACACCTATGGAATAGCATTCTATCTCCAAGGTTCCTTTTGTCATCTGTGAATTAATTCCCACAGACATTATTGTTGATGGAATAAAAGTTAGTATACAATTACAAGTACATGAAAGATATTTTGTCTGTTATTTCAGCAATGGTCTGAGGCAGCCATGCTGTATGAGCAGGGAGGATTCTATGACAAAGCAGCCTCTGTGTACATAAGGAGTAAGAACTGGTAAGATCCAGTAGTCTGCTTTTACTCAATGCATTTATTAATACTACATTAGCTATCTAGTCTGTGTTTTTAAACATAATCAAAGTCCACATTTCTTATGAATACATATGTTCAAATTTTAGAAATAGCTAGTTGATTTGAGATTTGTGTAGCATTCAGAAGAAAGAGCTATAAGATTTTTTGTGTTTGACTGTGTACCTTACCTGCAAAAACTTTTAATTTCATGTCTCAATAAAATTGGAGTTGCTTCCCTTTGAAGGTCAGCACATGTATCCATTGTAAGCAGACACCAATAAGCTAAAGTTTCATAGTTCAAATTACACTCATAAACCACTGGAACCAAACTCATCAATATCTTTGCACTGGTTAATTTTACTGCAGAAATTACAGCTGTGTCAAAAAGTATGAACTACATTGAAACCTCTCAAAAAACAAAATTTCATCATATTTTCGGATTCTCTTTCCACATTGAAATCTTTGAAACCCTAAATCGGACAACCTTTTATCATCCCAGATAATACAGAAACATGATGTGCTGATATAATCTGGGAAAAGTATTCTTACTGTTGGCTTCCTAGTCATACTGGTATAAAGGGTAATGAAAGGCCAGATAAAGCAACCAAAGCTGCCCTGCAGTCACCCTTTCCAAATCAAAGATTCAATATTCTGAGTTCAGATATTGTATGGCAAAATATGTGGAATGAAAACTCCACAAAGAAACAATTGGAGAGTGGCATTCCTCGTATAGAACAAATCGCAGAGATGAGGTGGTATTGTGAAGATAACGTCTCCGACACACATACCTGACTCATGCATACCTCCTGAAGGGTGAACCTTGACCAGAGTGTATATCATGCCAGTGTCCACTGACAGTGGAACACATTCATGTCGAGTGTGTTGATTTCCACTTTGTGAGACAGAAGTATTTTGATGTGAACCGCATGAAGAAACTGTATGACGTTGTACCACCCAAGAGAATCTAGGACTTTTTGAGGAATTGCAGTTTATATAAAAAAATTTGACCACATGTTTTAAGAATGTTACATGTTTTACCTTTATCTTTTATTTTAGATACATTTTACAGAATTTGAACATCTTTTCATTTTATATTTAAACTTCTTGTACTTCATGTTTACATTTATTTGAAAGGGTATATCTTTCAAATAATTTGTGCAATTTATTTTTACATTTTTCAAACTTTACCTATAGTTGGCACCATATAGCCACTATTGTGCTGAGGTGCTGTAAAATGCTACTACATACATACTGGTTAAATTATTAAGATAGTGATTTTAGCTGTCACTTCATCAATAGCACATGGCAATTACTGAGTACAACCCCAACTGGAACACACTTGGGCCTTCCCATCAATGATTGAATTTTATAGAAAGTCACTGTGTTCTGATTGGGTACAAACCCATATCATTTTTTACTAATAAACACAGCATACAGCAGTTGCATGGTCCCAGATTGCAACATCTGGATCAACAACAAAAATCAACAATCCCCCAAAGGAAAAAACAAAAATTGGTACATTTTATTAGAACTTGTGAGTGTATTTTTAATGTGATTACTGCAAGTCTTGAAAAACAGTCCACAGATAAGGCAAAAGCAACAGCTTATGAGTTGTCTGTGGTGTGTGATTTTATAAGAAATTAGGTTGACCCTACACATAGATGTTACAGTGATGTAGACACCTTTCATATATTGTAATTGGCCGAGCCATTTAATCTGTTAGTTACCTTGTGTTATTATGACAAAGGACCATTAAGTTTTCAACAGTTTTCGCAATAAATCCAGCTTGGACACTGATAACTTAATTAGGTTCTCACTGAAGCACTTGCAGGTATCACCATGACACTAGATTGGCTCTTTCACATTTCAGTAGTCTAAGAACAAGCATGACACTTTTCTGATTTCTGATGGATTTCTGATTTTTGTAGCTCTACTGTTCATAGTTCAAAAACGCTTATGGGATAGCCTGTCATCTGCTATCTGTTGCCCATCATCTGTCCATCTCTTAGCACAAGTTTGTTATCACTTCATCTCCTAAATTTCTTCAAGGATTGCCATGAAACTTTACACACACATTCATTCCAAGGTCTAGTTTGGTCCTAAATGAAAATGGTGCTGCTAAGATATCCAATATGGCCACTACAGTGGCTGTCTTGAATATCTTGTTATTGCTGCTTCTCCTGCATGGATAGTCATATCAATGTGGAGTTTTCACTAAAAGACTTATGATATCTGGTTGGTCCCTCAATGAAAATGGTGCCAATCTGACATCCATTATGCAGCCATGGTAACCATCCTGAAAATCTTGTTATCGCTACTTCTCCTTAATGAATGGTCATATTGACATGTGGTTTTCACCAGAGACTTTTTATGATGTCTTGTTGGTCCTTAATGAAATGGTACCACTCGGACATCCAATATGGCCATCGCAGCAGCCATCTTGAAAATCTTATCACTAGTCCTCCTGAATGGAAAGTCATATCAACATGGGGCTTTCACCAGAAGACTTCTGATATCAAGTTGGTCCTAAATGTAAATGGTGCCACTCAGACATCCAATATGGCCAACACAGTGGAATTCTTGAAATTCTTGTTATTGCCTACTGCTCATGAATGGATGGTCATATCACTATGGAGTTTTCACAGAAAAACTTCTGATGATGTCTAGTTGTTCATAAATGAAAATAGTGCAGATCTGATGTCTAGTATGGCCACCATGGCAGCCATTTTGAAAATCTTGTTATTGCTACTTCTTTCTGAATGGAAAATCGTATTGACATGGGGTTTTCACCAGAAGACTTCTTATGATGTCTGGTTGGTCACAGATGAAAATAATACTGATCTGACCTCCAATATGACCACACAGTGACCATCTTGGAATTTTTTTTATCGCTACACCTCCTAGATGGATGGTCCTTTTAACATGGGATTTCCCTAAAGACTTCTTATGATATCTAGTTGGACCTAAATGAAAAAGGTGCTGATCTGACATTCAATATGGCCACCATGGCAGCTGTCTTAAAAGTCTTGTAATCGCTACTCCTTCTAAATTGAAAGGAATATCAACATGGGGTTTTCACCAGAAGACTTCATATGATATCTAGTTGGTTCTAAATTAAAATGGTGCCAGTCTCACCTCCAATATGACAACCATGGTGGTCATTTTGGAAATCTAGTTGTTACTACTATTCCTAGATGGATAGTCATATTGACATGGAGTTTTCACCAAAAGACTTCTTTTGATGTGTACTTGGTTCAAAATGAAAATGGTGCTGATCTGACATCCAGTATGGCCATCACTGCAGCCAACTTGAAAATCTTGTTATTGCTACACCTCCTGAATGGATGTTGTATTCACATGGGGTTTTCACCAAAATATGTCTAATGATGTCTAGTTTGTCCTAAATGAAAATGGTACCAATCTTACATCCAATATGGCTGCAACAGTGGCTACTTTGAAACTCTTGGTATTGCTACAGAATATCAGAGATGGTTTCAACACTCAGCAGTTAAAAAGAAGAAATGGTCTTTTCTTGAATTCATGCAAATTCTTTTCACTGGTAGAGCATCAGTCCCTTCAAGGGACTCTTGTTTCTAATTAAGAAGGGTCCTGAGAGTGGCATAAATTTGCTGAGAAAATGGAGGAGGGCGGGCATGATATTCCTGTTGGTGAGCGCTGCTAGGCCACCAGTAGAGTATAGCCAGTATATGGGTGAATATGTAAGCTGAGTATGTTTTAGAACTAGTCTGTGCCTGTAGGTAGTCGGAATTAGTCGGTTTTCTTCCTTTTCCATGCACAAGAAACAGGATCAATATGGTGGCAAACCACATATTAGTTGAAAGGGGAAAAGAAAATGTCCAAGATATTGACTGAGGTATTAAAAATGTATGGAAATGAGAAGAGCAGGAAATTGATGGCCAAATGCTGTCATTTTTGTAAAATAATCAGCGTTCCCATAAAAGCATACTGCACTTTATGTCAGAAGGATGTTAATAATGCTTCATGTAGTAAAAGGCATTGCTGTAGAGAACTATGTAGGAATGAATATTTATGAGAAAAAACTGAGTCAGGGAAACTGACATTTAATCTGACAACTGATTATGAACTTCAAATTAGTTTATAGTTTATTTATTATATTTTATATCCAGAAATTTTTAATTCTTTCACTTGTTGAGAGTGGAATTAAAATTAGTACACCCATCCACTCTGGCATGCAATTTTCCTGGGTATATTAAGAGCGGGGTGGGGGGGGGAGACAATGGGCTCTGCCTATGTGTGATACTTTTAAGTGTTGGACTTAGTCATTTTCTATTTTTTATCCTCAAGTTGTCTTTGAAGGAAAAACGAACAAAGTATTTTAACTATTGGTTAAAATATGAATAGTAAGTAAAATAAGCAGTACCAGGAGAGCGAGTAAAATTAGATGATTTCTATTTTCCCTGATATACCCCTCTCTCCCCCACATCCATTAGAGGCATTGATCACTGAGACCCCTGCTGGGTAAGATCTCCAGACAACTTATCCAATTTTCAAATTGTTTTAGAATAGATGCAGTCTCATGCCTGAGAGAAGATGGCATGTCACATTTATAATTATTAAATTGAAACTGAATTACAAAAATAAAATTAAAACACAAATTTCACTTGACAAGACCTATTAATTGACAGTGTCTTGTGTATTTACTGTTATACTTCTTGCCTCAAGGTCAGGAAGATAATATAAGACAGTGTCCAGTTTCCTTATCCAGGCTGTCACCTTTTAATCCCTACAGATATTTTGATGAAACTTTACCCAAGTTCACACTTTATCATACAATAGTCAAGTCCCTTGCTCAAAGGTCAAGGTCATTAATAAGGAAAATGTAACTGGACATGCAGATCATGTGATACACTTGTTAATTTATTGATTTTAGGCTGATTGTGTAACACGTTTTAAGTACTTACCGTATATACTCGCTTAAAAAGTCGATACCAACTCCAAACTGCATAGACCCAGATCTGACATCGCATAATGCGCCTGCAGATCTGGGTCTATGCAGTTTGTAAGGACTAATCAGTAGAACAAACAATATAGACACTGATCAGCTGGTGCATTATGCGACAGCAAATCAGTGTCTATGTTGTTTGCATTTAGATCCGGATTATACACGAGTATATACAATACATGTAAAATGGACACCCCAATGCATTTAAATTTATTGATTTTATGTTGGTGTTACGGTATCTTCTAACTTTTTACAAAACGCTGAGGAAACAACCAACAAATGGTGTAAAAGGTTTACCACCTACACTTGGAGGTATCAGAATTATAGATCTAACTCAAGATGTTAAAGATGCAAAGAAAGCAAAATACTGCTATACTATTAAAGTCCCTGTTGGTTAGCTTGATTGAAAAGATGGAGTAAATCAAAAAATTTATCATTTACTGTGCATTTTTACACAGGACCAAAGTAGGTGAAATGTTGAACCACATCACCTCACCCAAGATTCATATTCAGTATGCCAAGGCCAAGGAAGCAGATGGAAGATACAAAGAAGCTGCAGATGCATTTAAGAGGGCAAAGGACTGGGACAATGTCATTAGGTATACGAGTGTTTAGTATGTTGAATCAAATATGCAGTATACATAGTATGTTGAATCAAATATGCAGTATACATAGTATGTTGAATCAAATATGCAGTATACATAGTATGTTGAATCAAATATGCAGTATACATAGTATGTTGAATCAAATATGCAGTATACATAGTATGTTGAATCAAATATGCAGTATACATAGTATGTTGAATCAAATATGCAGTATACATAGTATGTTGAATCAAATATGCAGTATACAAGGGTGATACTGAACCAGATTTAAACATTTTGAGAATTGCGTATCAATAGACATAAGAAAATGTTCCCTCTGTATTGTATTGATAAATGAATCACTCTTCTATTAGGGGTGGGAGGTGTGTGTGTGGGGGGAGAGAGAGTCCAAATACTACAACTTTAATCTGCTTGTCTCCACCTGTAGACTTGTCTCATGCAAGTTATAGATAAGTTTATACATTTTAATTTAAATTTTTTATTTCAACTCCTTGTATACTTTTGGTTATATACATTGTTGTCATTTTGCAGAATTGACCTGGAGTACCTACAAAATCCTGATGAGGCTGTCAAAATTGTGAGGGAAACCAAGTCAGTGGAGGGAGCCAAAATGGTGGCCAAGTGAGTCCCTCACAGTTGTTGTTGTCTTTGTCTTTCATCATCATCACCGTCATCGTCATCGTAGTCATCATCATCATCTTTTTCTTCTTTTTTCTTCTTCTTCTGTTACATCATCTACATCTCTTTCTACAATAAAGTGCTTACTATTAGCCCTGAATCCTAATTTCTTTTAATTGCAGTGGAGACATTTATTGTGCCAATCAGATATTTTTAATTGCATGTTTTGTTAGACCTTCATCATGAAATGTTATATTACAAAGTTTCATGCATTTATGAAGCAATTTTTTGTCAATTATATTATACCGGTACTGACATGGACAGTTGTATCATTTATTAGCTTCGTAACTTCTCATTATAATCATGATATTATGTCACGCTGTGAGTAAACTCCTTGCAGTGTCACATGGCAGCTGCTTTAGGTAATGCATAGTCTTTGTAGTTATTTGATGAATAGAATCTCAAACTCATGTTTAACAGACATAAAATGTTTGAAACTCGAATTACACAAGATGCCATGAGCTGTAAGCAACATGTGGTATATGATATTATTAAAAAATTTCATATATTTCATATCTTATAAACAATCATATATGATCCTCTGTGTATTCTTTTGCATGTGAAGCGTAGTCGAGACATATTATCACTTTCCGGCACCAACAGCCAGAGCGGGGATTTCGGTGACATTGTCAGCAATGCTAAGATGCTTAATAATAGTTGTTGAAAATTATATATTGTCGGAACCGTTGTTACTTGAATATATTTCTTGTGCAGGTTTTTCCAGAGACTGAATGACTATGCCTCCGCTATCCAATTTCTTGTGATGTCCAAGTGTAATGATGAAGCTTTCCAGTTGGCTCAGGCTCACAACCAGATGGAGGTCTATGCTGATATCATAGGTATTTACCATGTGCAATAAATAAAGCTACTGTGGTTTGACTTATTTTGTGGCATACCAGTTTTCCTGGATTTCGTGGTCACTCCAAGCCACAAATTTTAAAACCCAACAAAAATTGAGCCACATTCAACGTAGAAAGCCATTTTCTTACTAATACATTCTGAACGATCAACAAAGCTCAGCTATTGATAATTTAGCTTAATTACTGTGATAAAATATTGTGTGTTACAGATGTTTGTTTAATTTTTAACCATTTTTTAAGAAATTTTTTTAATATTTTGTTTCAATGCACATTTATCTTCACAGTATCTAGTAGCTGCTGGTTCCACTTACTGGCTTGAATCCAATATGTGATATCAGTAAAGATAGAGAGAAAAATGAATGAGCATAAAGCATTTAACTACTGGTATTGTTGAAAATTAAAGAAAGGATAATGCTGTTGAAAATACTCGTATGAAAAATTGCACTTTATTTTCTGCAATTCCCTGTGATTTAAGATTTACCCCAGGTTTCATCTATTTTGAATTTACATTTACATAAAGCGTATATGAATACAAGCATTTATACTTCTCATTTCAGGTAGGAAACTTTCTATAAACATCAGAAGTTTGAAGATCTGATGATTGTATCTTTAGTTTTAAAATTTATTTTTAGGCCCAGATGCAACTCCAGAGGATTACCAGAGTATTGCTTTATATTTTGAGAATGAAAAGAATCATTTCCTGGCCGGCAAGTTCTACCTTCTCAGTGGACAGTACCAAAGAGTAAATTGAATGCTCTCTCCAACTGATAACTCTTTAATACTCATCATACACTCATAATTTGCTGTGACAAGTGTTCTATAATTGGTTATTGTTACTGCTGTACATTTTTTGCATAATGGCAGTAAAAATGGATGATATCTTTATTTAAGTGTGTATTTTTATAGGTTTAGGAACAAAGAAAAATGGTATGATAACTCAAGTAAATGTTTATGTGTGTGTATGTGCATTTTTTTGGGGATGACCATATTTTTTTATGCAAAATGACATTTTTATTGTTCAGTTGGGGAAGAGGGTCCTGTTGTTATAACAGATGGATCATTATTCATTCGGCCTTTAATTTGTGGCCTGTGATGAGCATAAAATCCATGCAGAATGTGTACCCATATGAAATACAATGAATTCAGTTATTGGGTAGTAGCAGTTATCAGTGGGTAAACAATTTCCATTTTATGGCATTATACAAAACACAGTTACTATTTACTATTTGTCTGGATGTACAAGTAGTTCTGTTAGCTAGATATTGCATGACATTTGATTGCGTTATCAAATAAAGTTAAAGTACCTAGGTATGTAATGTTTTATATCCTGAAATGTTTATGGGTATATTTGTATTTGTATTAGCAGACAAATGTTCTAAAATGTGTCCTTGTAACACTGCTGGTCTGCATCCTTTTTATCTCAAGGCATTTTTTGGGGTGGGGTGGGGTGATGTACAGATTTATGCAAATAATATGAGAATTTCCGTATACAAGGCAGTTTTTCATATAAAGCATACTTTTTGGTAGGATATTTCATTTGAAGACATGATTAAGAATGATATGATATACATGAAAATGCAGTTTTGTTTCTCCCGTAATAATTTTTTACATGCAGGAGCAAATTATCTTGCATGAATGATAAGCTCTCAGGAGTATTGCGTGAATCAAATTATACATAAATTATTTCAATTCCTTTGATAGCATATCTATATTTCTTTTGTAGGCCATGAAACATTTCTTGCGGTGTGATGGTGAGAACAGCCAGGCTATTGAGTTGGCCATTGAGACAGTGGGAAGAGCTAATGATGAATCTCTAACACATGAACTCGTTGATTTCCTCATGGGAGACAAGGATGGTGTACCAAAGGTAAATTCAGTGATGGTGACTTTTGAGAGTCAGTCTAAAATTCAATATTCACAGGTGGGGCCCTGGATAGCCGAGTGGTCTAAGGTGCTCACCTTTACAGATCACTCACATTTCACTTCTGTCCACGTGGGTTCGAGTCTCGGCTCGGTCAGCATGGGTATGTGAGAAAGCTTGCCAGTAGCTTCCCATGCGTCGGTGGTTCTTTCTGAGGTCTTCTCCAGTTCTTCGTCTACCAAATATACTGGCTGTCATGTACGACCTATCATGTACTCAAAAATTGCATTAAACCCACAAAACCAAACCAAACCAGATTCACAGGTCTGGCAGGTGGATTAAAATTACCATAGACAATGCTTGTAAGAGTTACTTCCCTTGCCACTTCAATGTTGAAATGCTATAGAGGCTTGGTTTGGTTTGGTATGGTGTTTTATGGCACAGCTACCTAAATAGATTATTTGGTGCTGAGGCAATTGGAGTAAATTTTCTTGCCCAGGGACACACCATGGTAGCTGACCCAAGCTCAAGACAGTGTCCAATAAAAGAAAAGGCAAAATGAAAGGTAATCTTTGTCTTATTTTCAAATTATAGGACATATTATGAGGCAGTTAAATTGCACACAAAAAATTCTGATAAGATATTTAAGTATACACTTTAATTCCTGTATGTTGTACATGTAAAACATTTCATACAAAGAAAACTAACGTATAGATTTGGTGGACAACTATTTTGTGTCTATATACTGGATCAATTTTATAAATTCAAGATGGTAAGAAATTCACTCAGACAGCCATTTGGTCACATTAGTGGCCATTGTGGATGTTTAAGTGTAAATGAGTTGCATTTAACTTTATAGATTTTTTTAATGTTCCTGTTACACACATATATCTTGTTCCTGTCCTTATAAAATTAAATTAGATTTTAAATGAATCTTCTGCAGCTTATCATATGTATTATCTAAACTGTACTATGCCTTTTCAGTATGCCCCCATATACATTATGCCAAAAGTATCTGTTACATGTAATTTAAGGGGAAGAAACTTACATTAGTAAGGTGCTATATTCAAATACAGGCACAAAGACATCAGTGGTAAATATGAAGTTTTGCTGCTGCCATGAATAACTCTTGGCCTTTGAAATTTTTGTACAAATGCACAAGTATGTGTTATTTCTATAGCACTATGGTACATGTACATATATATATAGTGTTTTACCATTTTTATTTGTACAGGATGCCAAGTACTTGTTCAGACTGTACATGGCCCTTAAGCAGTACAGAGAAGCAGGTAGAACAGCCATTATCATTGCCAGAGAGGAGCAGAATGCAGGTAATTTATTTGCATTAGAGTCTTGATAATCAAAACTTGTCAGAGTACATGTGTAGATATTAAAGTTTGTAGGAACATTTACTTACCAACCTTGTGGGTCAAAACCTTGAAGAATAAGTATTTGTACCTTGCTTTGCTGCATCGTGATCTGGCTTTGATTCTTGCTTGCATCTATTCCTCCTTTCCTTTTACATTTGTTTTGACCTACCTGACTATCAGTAGTTGGTGGCATTATGTGGATACATTAATATCACACTGTGGGGTGGATCTTGTCTTTTTTTTTAAGGGTGAAACAAAGTAGCAGGAAAAGGGGTGATGGAGCAATGGGTTGTTGTTAAAGTCAGAATGCTAGGGTCCAGAATTTTGAAATCTTGTTTTAAGTGTGTTAATCTATAGATTAATTCTTGGCAATAGTTCTCATACTTGCTTCTTTCCTGGTAAGCATGAGCATGGTGTGGAATATAGGAAGTTTAGATTATTGGAGATGTATGATATAGAATAAGGTTACTTTTTAGTACATGCTTTTGGTTTTTGATAAACCAAAAATTTGAGGTAATATGGGTTTGGGGTGTTGGAGTAAAACATAGTTGGGACACTAGGAAGGCACTTTCTACATGTACAGGCAATTTAGAATTTTATATCATTTTCATATAAACTCTTTCAGTAATCAGATTACCCTGGCACATATTTTTTTTAAAAACTGCCTTCGTTGGGTACCATCTACGTTTAAATGGAACAGCCTTTGTGATAATTAAGATTTAATTGTAATTAAAATAAATTCTCCACATTTTGCCCAATCTTATTCAAAATTGAGTATATTTTAGGTTGAGTTTTTGTGATGATCCTGTGATCATGTCAGAGAGTGCATGTAGATTATCAACTGGAGATATTCTGTATGAAATTATCCTTACTTTAAATAGATGTGTAGCATTTAAATTATTACAAGTATGGACGGTTTTTTGTTTGACCTGCGTATGCATGATAAGGCATATATATCACTTTTCCAGTGGCAGTGGCAGCAATGGTTTCATTGTTAAAGAATTGTGTTACAGTTCTCCAGTGTCTATGGCAGCAGTGGTTTCAGTATTAAAGTATTGTGTTATACTTTTTCAGTGGCAATGGCAGCAGTGTTTTCAGTGTTAAAGTATTGTGTTACAGTTCTCCAGTGGCAATGGCAGCAGTGGTTTCAGTGTTAAAATATTGTGTTACAGTTTTGCAGTGGCAATGGCAACAGTGGTTTCAATGTTAAAGTATTGTTACAGTTTTCCAGTGGCAATGGCAGCAGTGGTTTCAGTATTAAAGTATTGTGTTACAGTTTTGCAGTGGCAATGGCAGCAGTGGTTTCATTGTTAAAGTATTGTGTTACAGTTTTCCAGTGGCAATGGCTGCAGTGGTTTCAGTGTTAAAGTATTGTGTTACAGTTTTGTAGTGGCAATGGCAGCAGTGGTTTCAATGTCAAAGTATTGTGTTACAGTTTTGCAGTGGCAATGGCAACAGTGGTTTCAATGTTAAAATATTGTGTTACAGTTTTGCAGTGGCAATGGCAGCAGTGGTTTCAGTGTTAAAGTATTGTTACAGTTTTCCAGTGGCAATGGCAGCAGTGGTTTCAATGTTCAAGTATTGTGTTACAGTTTTCCAGTGGCAATGGCAGCAGTGGTTTCAGTGTTAAAGTATTATTACAGTTTTCCAGTGGCAATGACAGCAGTGGTTTCAATGTCAAAGTATTGTGATACAGTTTTTTGTTAACCTTTTTGCAAGTTAGATACAGGAGGATACATGAACATGTGGACACAAGTGAGATACTGGGTTCTGCTGAAGATTTGGTTTTGATGGTTTCACTTTTTGACTGACATCCGACATCACTAATGGGAAAAGAAGAAGCCATGTAAGGTATTCAAGCAGAACAAAATGCAATGTAATACTGTACTGGTGTGAATGCATTATCAATATATGAAGTGTGACTCATGTTGATCATAAGCTGTCTGTGTTACAGGGAACTATCGTAATGCCCATGATGTGTTGTTCAGCATGTACCAGGAACTTAGACAGCAGAAAATCAAGATACCCAATGAGATGGTCATTAATTTGATGATTCTCCATAGCTACATCTTAGTCAAGGTACAATTCTGCATTCTAAAATTAGTATTTATGTTATGATGGAAAAACAACAAAATCACAAAAAAACATACATGAAACTTAATGGATGTTATGACCATCCATAATCAAGAATTAGGCTTTAAGAAATCTGCAATGTACATTTACAAAAGTATACAAAATTTAGTGCTCTGTAAGACATAATGGTCAAGCTCTAATGTCAGCAACATAATATTAAAGTCAGATTTGTTCTGCTCTGAAATCAAAGTTAAAATGAGCATGAAATTATTTATTTTTACTTAATTCCTTTGTTGTGATATTTCTAATTATTTGTCTTTCCAGCATTTATGCACATACGGAAGCTGCATATATCAGCCAAGACCTTATGACTGATAAGGTCCATGTTTCAAATGAAAATGACATATTCATTTCTGGTCATATTTATATACATTCTGACCTACTTTTTATCTGAAATATGCCTATTTTTTCCTACTTTCTGACATCTTACAAAAAAATTAAGCCCTATTTTATCCCTACTTTTTTTTTTTTTTACAAAAGACTGGTGATAAGACCAGTTATAAGCTTGTATTTTGAGGAAAAACAATGCAATTTATTGTGTTTTTAGTAAATAATAAAAAATTTCCTACTGAAAGAACCCCAAGCAAGTCTAAAGTTACCTTTGGATAGTTTCTAGTATTCCCGCATTTTAAAAAATTTCTGCTTACATATATTTATGGTTTTTAAGTTGTTATTCTCCAATTACAGAATTTAATCACCCATTGTTATGGCTGTTCGATTTAAACATTGTACACAGACAAGGCAGTTTTTTAAAAATATATACTAGGGTACTCAGATTAGTCAAAAAGTTCATATGAAAATGATACAAAATTATAAATTGCATCTGTGCGTAAATACTCCCCATGGAAAGTGCCTTCCATGGGTCCCAAGCATGTTTTACTGGAACAGCCCTTATCAATCCTGGCTTTAATATCAAATTAATACATTTAGCAATTTTAAATATATAGTTAACTATTGACATATTTATGTTAGTGAATAGCATTTCTATAAACAAATTAGTAATTACTGAGATTTAAAGATTGTTTTCATATTTTCTAAATACAACCTGTGATACAAGGACCCACTTCTTGCTTGTGATAGCAGATGATAGTGTTTTCACAGTACCCTTTAAATGCCAGATATAACATCTAGCAGAAACCTTGTTATATATTTTTATCTCTGTAGATCCATGTCAAGAGGGGCGACCATATGAAGGGAGCTAGAATGTTGATTCGAGTGGCCAACAATATTAGCAAGTTCCCCTCTCGTAAGTTAGATGTGAGACATCCACCCAGGTTGTTTGGCAATAGCACTGAAAATCAGTTGATTTGCATCATTATATTTAATCTGTCTTTAAGACTACAGATAATGCTCATTGATTTGAAAATATCAGCTTCAGAATTGAATATTAGTAGCATCATATACTGAATTATCATTTTACATGTGTGTGTATATGCTTTAAATATTCTTTAATATGATAAATAATTACTTCACTTTACTTTCTTTTCCCATACTGTATATACTTGCTTATAAGTCAGGTCAAACTGCAAACAATATACTAGGCTCTGATCTGCTGTTGCATAAATGCACCAGCAGATCAGGGTCTATGTTTTTTGTACTACTGATTACTCCTAACAAACTGCATAGACTCAGATCTGCTGGCACATTATGCGATGGCAGATCTGGGTCTATGAAGTTTGCAGTGGGATCAATCTTGTATGCGAGCATATATGGTAATTCTTTAAACAAATTGCAAATAGTACATAATAATTGTTATAAAAGTGTTTGATTTTGTCTGGAACTTGTCAGAGAAGTGAGTGATTTTGTCTGGAACTTGTCAGAGAAGTGTGTGATTTTGTCTGGAACTTGTCGGAGAAATGAGTGATTTTGTCTGGAACTTGTCAGAGAAATGAGTAATACTAAGAACAGTCATGAAAATGTCTCAGAGTCAGAATTACTTGATTTAATCAGAAATCTGGAATGATTCTGAATTTAACAATATCATATTAACCAATGGTAAACACAAACCCCAAGCGTGACTAGCATACTACACCAGTACATGAGGATGTACGCTGTTCACTTGACTTCGTAGAAAGCTCCAGCAATATATATCCTGATCCACAGGTGCATTATATGATGATAGTTCTGGTCTATGCTGATTTTATCAGTTGTATATGCATTTTCCATGAAAAAATAAGGTATGTTTTCTGATCTGTTTTACAGATATTGTCCCCATCCTGACATCCACTGTCATCGAGTGTCACAGAGCAGGCCTGAAGAATTCCTCCTTCAGCTATGCTGCCTTGTTGATGAGGCCAGAGTACAGAAATCAAATTGATCTGAAATATAAAAAGAAAATTGAGATGATAGTCAGAAAGCCTGACAAAACAGAAGAGGAAGAGCCTCTCGCCCCTTGTCCTTATTGTAGCTTCAAGCTACCAGAAACAGAACTGTTATGTCCAGAATGCAAAGCAAACATTCCATATTGTCTTGTAACAGTAAGTCCTGTCTTGATACCTCATTGCATGCCTATATATCATGGTTTTACATAATCAAGCTGGTTTCAGCTGGTTTAACATATGGAACTGTTTGTTACCAGCTCATTCACATCAGAATTTCACATGGTAATTGAACAATGGTTTTTTTTGTTGAGCTCACGTGAGTGGGAAGTGAGACATAGTGGTCAGCAGCAGTTACAGTGGCGACATATACAGTTTGTTAAGATTTTGGTTAACGTTTTTAATTGCATATATTTCCTAAACCCCTTGATAGATTCTCATCATACTTGGCATAAATCATTATGAAGCTAAGATGATTCATTCGATGACATGCCAACTCACCCTTTTTACCTTGGGGTCAAGGTTACAGTCATAGAAAATTTGCATTATGGTTTTGGTTAAAGTTTTTTCATTTTCTTTTATTTCCTAAACCCCTTGGTAGATTTTATTTTATACTTGGGATGAATCATTATAAAGCTAAGACAATTCACTCTGTGACATGGTGACTCACCCATTTTACCTTGGGGTCAAGGTTGCACATTTTACAGCAATCCTTTAATTGTGGGCTCAACATGCAGGCCCTGGCCTTCTTGTTTCTTTGTTTATTTATATATGCACGTGTGCTAGGTCATATCCTGCAATGCCCTCACACCATACTATTACTGTGCACAAGTTAATAAAGAGAGAATTTGAAAATTGACAGCAATCTCTTGCTGAAATTAAGAGGAAAACTTAATTTTTGTTAGTAATTTGTAAATAATTTATGGATTTGGTTATTGTATATGTAAAAATAACAATCATATGCAGGTTGCTAAGTTCAGATAGACTTTGAACTTTTAGACCTTGTCTCGTTGATCAGATTCTTCCCTAAGCTTGTGTTCCAATCTACATTAAAACTTAATATTAGCAAACCATGTATGATTGATGTGATCTTACCACTTTAATATGAGGTTCCTTGCAGGTATTTAGTTCTATGTATGGTGCAGCAAGCCAATTTCTGTGTCCCTCTTAACCATTTTAACTTTTACCTGGAGCCATAATGGATGCATGTTATGTCAGTACAAAGGTATTCTTTGGTGAAAGGTAGGAATTTTATAGGGGTGTATAGGACAGTAATATGCTGATTATCCAGATTCTTTGGGAAACAGTGATTTTGTCCAGAAAATAAGTTATTTGGATAATCTGTTGTAATAAATTTTGGATTTAAATATTTTGGGGACATGATGTGAGTCCATATTAGTGAACAATAGCCATCTTTGCCCAAACATCAAGAACATGTTCTCAGATGTTCTTGAGTGTGCTTGCCCTAACAACTCAAGTTGATCTCGTAACAAACAACATAGAGCATCAACACTAAGCATGTTCTGCTATCTTTTTTTTTGTCCACTCCCACTTCAAAGGTGGCGTGAGTTCTCAACAAGGTATTTGATGGTTCTCAAACAAGGTTTTTGCCATCAGGGTGAGAAGAATCACAAGAACAACATTTTTCTTGTGTTTCACACAAGGACACCCAATATGTATAATTGGCATTTGGATAATTGGTGTTATGCTGTAGATTCACAAACACATAATATGCACAGTGGAATCCATTTATAACAAACTCAGATATAACCAGTTTCTCTGTGTAATTAAGTACTAATTGTGGTACCTTTTTTAAAATAATCCCGTTTTTGTTTTTTTTAAATGAAATTCTGTTTTTTTAAAAATGAAATTCTGTAGTAAAAAACAAATGTATGGGGTTCCCAGCAGTTAATGTTAATATGTGAAAGTGTATTTATTCCATTTCTTAAGAAGGACTCAAATGAATTGGGGTAGGAATAATGTCAGGGATGGATATACCTATGTTACATCGAACTTGATATTTCCACCAAGTTTGGTTTAAGTTTTGTGCCTAATGCAGATACGTACTAGTTAAAGTATTAAATTCAGCTCCAGTCTTAACTCCATTATCATATCCAGAATGGTTGCATGTTAGGCCTGTATAAGCACCTATTGATTGGGTAACAGTCATTATACTTAACTATTTTCATCATGTTCTTCAAATTGCTTATAATTTTTATTATGTATCTACCATTTTGGCAGAGTGTATGATGCTGTCTGTACCTCCGACTGGCTGTCCATCTGTCTGTCTGTCTGTTAACTTTTCCTTTTCTGCACGATAACTTCAATTTTACAGCATGCACCTTCTCCAAACTTTGTGGATGGCTTGCTTCTGGGGTAAGGAAGAAGCCATCAATTTCAGGGTGAAAAGGTTGTGGTCACTGTGACAGAAAGAAGAAAAATGCTTTCCAAACAATAACATTAGTTTTACATCATATATCTGGACCAAACTTTGTGGATAGATTGCACTTGGGTAAGAAAGAAGCCTGTAAATTTTGGGGTCAAAAGTTCAAAGGTCTTGGTCACTGTGACTGAAAGAAGAAAAATGGTTTCCATACAATAACATTAATTTTACATCAAAGATCTGGACCAATCTTTGTGGATAGCTTGCACTTGGGTTAAGATTGAAGCCTGTTGATTTCATGGTCAAAATATGAAAGGTAAAGGTCACTGTGAATGAAAGAAGACAAATGGTTCCGTACAGTAACATTTGTTCTGCATCACATACCTGCACCAAACTATGTAGATAGCTTGCACTTGGGGTAAGGAATAAGCTTATCGATTTTGGAGTCAAAAGGTGAAAGGTCAAGGTCACTTTGACTGAAAGAAGAAATCTGGTTTCTGCAAAAAATTTCAGTTCTCAACCATGTACATTCACCAAAGTTTGTGGATGTTTTGCACGTTGGGTAAGAAAGAAGTCAATTAATTTTGAGGTCAAAAGTTTCTAGGTCACTGTGTCTGAAAGAAACAAAATGGTTGCTGGACAATAACTTTAGTTTTGTATCACAGACCTATACTTAATTTTGTGGATGGCTTCAACTTGGAGTAAGGAAGAAGCATATTGAATTTGGGTCAATAGATCAAAGAGCAAGGTCACTGAATGAAGAAAAATGGTGTTTGCTTTTGCAGAATAACTTTTATTCTAGAGTTCCTGGACCAAACATTGTGGATGACTTGCATTTAGGGTAATAAAGCAGCCTATAGATTCTATAGAGGTCAGAGGTCATGGTGATTTGAAAAAAAGAAAATAATGTTTTCTGCACTGTAACTTTAGTTCAAGACCACATACCTTGACCAAAGGTCCAGGTCATTGAGACCTGTTGGTCAATGATCACCATCAACCATGTTCAACCAGTCCCTACATAGAGGACTATTAAACACAGGGTGGACATATAATGTGTTGATCACAGTACTGTTGTCTTGTATGAGCCTTTGTAAGCAAAATATTTGGAATCATTCAATGATTTTCATAAATTTCTTATATGATGAGCACAAATAAATGTAAGATTTTGTTTATCACAAAATTGCTGATGCAATTTACTATACAACACACTACCAGTCATCGTAATTTTTTAAAAGATATATCACAAATTAGTTAATATTTATTATGGAAAGAATTCTCATTATCACCAGGAGAAAAACTTGGTTTGTATTCGGTTGTTTTTGAGTCTTTAATTGATTTGTTTCCTTCACAAAGTTTGGCAGTAGTCTGTGAGGTTGACCTACTTATCCATACCAGAAATGAGGTCACTATACCAGTTATTGTTATTTGAGATTAACTTAGATTGTTTTTAACAAATATAACTTATTTGCCAGTTTGTTAATTATTTCGTTAAATGACTTTTATTTATATCAGCACCAAGAAAATGATAACAAAATAAACACATATTACATAATTAATACAAATCAAAACATGAGCATACATAAACTGGAAGTTATAATTAGATATTTATAGTATTTAATCTTACTGTTTGTGCTTGGTTCCCTTAATTGGAATTTCACATTGAGGTCAGATTACATCATATCCATTGTCAAATAAGGATGTTTACTTCACAGTAGGCAGTAACTTTGCAGGAAAAAATGCAACCTTTTCCCAGGCTTAGTTTTCCCCCCAAATGTTGCTTAGGTGTTAATTAATATATTTTATGTGAGTTTAGAAAAGTTGATATTATAGTTGCATACATTTAAGTAATACACACTGCAAAAGTACAACCACTGATCATCTTCTTGTAGCAGATGATTATGCAAACAATTTGCATGCAAAGTGGACATGCACAGACAATGGCAGTAACTGGTACATCATGATAACACTCTGAAGCAATGTAAAATTTCTTGTATTTTACACAATCACCATGTATCTAGCACATTGTCATGAATAGGTATGTGAAATATCATATCTATTGCTTCATGTGATAAATTTCTGTCAGATTTTTTATAAATCAGCATGGAAGTATCTCGAGTAGACCATTCATAATGTTTAGAATTTATTTGGAATGAAGAACATGTGTTATCTCCCTTAGTCACTTAATTCAGTCCTATCATTTTGGAATTTGATGTAGATAATTCGTGTTATTTGGGGTTTTTTTTGTGATGACTGCAACTTGAGTTGAAGTGGTAGTTATGCACTTATTGAAAGAAGTTTGGAATTAATGAAAAATTGGATACCATTTTTATTGTGTTGATTGAAATTGTTATAACCTTTTTGTTAACTTATAATTTCAGGGCAGACATCTGGTGAAAGATGATATCACTGCTTGTCCAAATTGTGACTTTCCAGCATTGTTCTCTGAATTCTTAAGGTAGGTGTAATTATTTTCTCATTGTTTGATGCTTTGAATAGTTCAAATAAAATTTCTGAAAGATGAATGCAGAAAGAAGACTTATGTTAGTAACATTTTGCTTATATTCTTGTTGATTTAACTTTAAATAATATGTAGATTTCTTATTTGGTCTTCTCTTTTTATCAAAATTTTGGTATGTATTTGTACCTATGAAATAAGTGTCTATCGACGACAGGGGAAGAAAAAAAGTTGTTGCATGGTTTTAGTGTGGTGAGTTACATGTATGTACCTTGACATGGTCCAGTAGTTTTTGTCTAGGTTGCAACAGACCAAAATCATGTCTAGTAGAGCTAACAGTTATTCCTTTTGAATTTTTTACGTGACACTTGCCCTACTGAACATAGGCTAGATGATGTGAGGGACCAAAACATACTGCCCTGTCATACTTTTTAGGTGTTTGTTTCATGACATTTAGCTTCTCCTGTATCACAGGAGATGGAGACTTAACTTTAAGGTTCTGTAAATGTACAAAATTGTTTCAGAATGTTTATCAAACTCCAAGAGACAGACTATTGGAATTGGAGGGGCTGAAGGTAGGGGAAGTTATTGTTACAAAGGAAAACATGGAGACCTGCTGCCTAGCTATAGGCTTTAAGTACCTTTTTATAACCCTCCAAACTGATGGGGAATAAATGGGAATTAAAAATCCTGTGATTGTGATTGATCGCTTTTTTAAAATTTGTGTATCACTTATTAAAGGTTCATTAGGTATGTAAGATAGATTAAGCATCTGTTGGCAAGTGTATTCATATTTTCATTTCCTCATTTTCTATCCATGTAGGTTACTGGAGACAGAAGAGACATGTCCAATGTGCTCAGAAAAGGTTCTGAAGGAAAACATACAGAAAAAACAGGATACACATAGATACCTTTCTCCAGAGGAGGGAACAGAGTAAATGGTTATTAATGCTTGGGTTGATTTATTTTATTTTGGCCATACTTTGTATTCTGACATACACAAGATACAGAATATTTAAAAAGAGAATTGATTCGTAAACACAAAAAGGTTAATCTATTGCAACTATTTACTAAGTTGTACTATTGGTGTTGAGATTTCACACTGGTGACATTTAACAAATGAGTGACTAAGACTTTCTTTATTGCACTTCTATCTGGAACTTAAGATTTAGCAAAGAGTTTGTAGTTAAATTTATTCAGGTATAAAAATGTTGCTGAGGATTTAGTGCAATTGATTAATAATTTCAGCACCAACAGCAAGAATTGAATCTTCTTGAGAAATACTTACCATGATTTAGATGAATTCTGATTTATTACACTCTGCAAAGATTTCTGAGCAAAATTTTAAGTTAGATCGGACAGGTATTTACATTTAACACCTACAGCAGCACAGTATTTTCTTGATCTATATTATTTTTAGCAGTATGTTTATTACATATTCTTATGCTTACTGTTGTAAAAATCTTCATAAAGTTTTCTTTTCATGTGTAAAAAATGGAGGAGAAAGAAAAACAAAATTCAAATGGATTGTCTTAGCCAAAAGATGATCATGATGTGATTTGATACAAAGCAAATTATTCCCAGACACTTTATGATGACTACAATGACATGGTTTTCAAAGCTGTGCATGTTTTTACATTTTTTATTATCCATTAATTTCATCATGGCAATTAATTTTAGTCCATTTATTCAGTGTCAAAGTCAGAAAGAAAAAGAAAATTTGCATGTGTATTTTTCATTCTTAATTTTGATTAAATATCTAACCATTAATACAAACATTGTATTCAAACCTACATATGGCATTTTTCAAAATTTCAAAAAATAAACCATGTATACAAGTGCATAAACATTTTTATATTTGCTAGCCAAAGGTCATCGATCCATTTCATTCTACACTGACCCTTAGCATATGTAGCTAGCCAAAACAGTACTTACCACTCTGCTGTCTGATTGGAGGCAGCTGAAAGAAACCAATCCAATCAGATTGCTCCTTCTATTTAGCTAAGAAGACAGTTTGGAATAGTCATCATGGCTTCTGCAGACAGTGACATATCCCATGTCAGTTTCTCCAGTTCAAACTGTTCATTCACAAGTTTTTCTTCAAAGTCAAGGCATGTGAACATATGGAAGTCATCATATTAAACACCAAACTTGTGTACTGAGCTCTTTGATTGGTCAGTTGTTTCACCTTCCTGTGGGCAATAACTCTTCTGCAAGAGGGCACTCGTACACTGTTGTGGCTAGCTTCATATGCCAAGGATCAATGCGGAACAAAGTGGATCGATGACCTTTGGCCAATTGGTGCTTGACAGTGCCGCATGTTTAGGCAAATGTCAGTCAAGTTTCTTTTGCAAATGGTAAAGAAATGTTTTGTTTATTTAGTACCATTGTTATGGTAAGATTGCAATGATGAAGCCAGCACCATTTTAATATCATTCTTATCAGGCTGTTTTTAACAAATTAAATAATAAATCATAGTGAATAGTTTATAAATATGAGAACTGTTGATTGGATGACAAAGTTTCTCACAAGAGAGTGCCTAAATACCACAATCTTGAAAGAGAACAAAAATAAAAAACACAAAACTGGCAGAAACAACGGTAGCAACATCAACTTGTTTTTACATATCTTATTTGAGAGGTATAACAATTATATACTACATCAATATCATTTTGTACTACAGCTGGAATATCTCCATATTGCCTCGTGAGTGTGACAGTACATCAATGTAGTAGCACTTTGAGGTGATGTATCACGATAATCCGTGAAGGAAAAAGTTGAGAAAAGAGAGAAAATTAAAGAGTTTTATGTCTCAATAAAAGTATTACAAATTTAGCCTGGTTTTTTTTTTTATTATTATCCATCTGCTAGACATTAGTTATCAGACTGCTTCCCCTACTCATCAAGAAAAGCCACAAGTCTCAATTACAAAACATCAGACTGCTTCCCCTACTCATCAAGAAAAGCCACAAGTCTCAATATAACAAACATCAGACAGAATCTTTCTTTAGTCAGATATGGTTATATAAAATGATAAATGAATCATATGTTGAACATTTCTAATTTTTATTACAGATTCATGTATGAAAGATAATTTTTATTTCTCATTATTATGAGTTAGATGTAATTGTTTGTTTGTTTGTTTTCATCTGTAACCTTATTTTACATTCTTTCTTGTATTTAACATATATGTTCCATCCGGAGCTTTCTTCAGTAAACTGAATTTAAGTGAATTGAATTTGTAGATTTAATGTCAAAATGAAAAAGTAACTCCCAATCCCATAATGCCTTGCTAAGACCACAATGGTAGATGTAATTTTAAACATAAATCCCTCAGCTGTATTTAAGGCTCCTGTCTGAAAATATTTAAGGTTTCAGGAAATAAATAATTGCAAAGGCATTGTACAGTTAATAACAAAACCATATGCAGAATCTGTGAAATGGTAATGATATATTCAGGTAATGCTAGTGACCTTGCTGCACGCATACAACGCCAACACAGTGATATAGATAAACTTTACATGTAAAGACAAAGGGTTTGTTTGTTTTTGTTTTCTTGTTAATAACAGCACTTCTAACACATTATTGGCTATATCATGCTGAGGAAATGGGAGCTAAGTGCTTTTCCCAAGAACACACTAAGACAGCTGACATGGGCAATCCTGGGTGGGTATCGAACCCTTGACCCTTGGATTATGAGTCCAACACACTAACAGCTGAGCTACCATGGCTCACTCTAAGACAAATGGACAAGGTACAAGTCTGTATCATGATACAGATTGTATCATTACTACTGTATTGCAATATGTATTGTATCACCTACTGTCTGATACGTATCGTGGTATGTATTGTATCATGACCCAGGTATCTTGATATGTATCATATCATCGCTATGCAGCAATGCACAGCTCTATCTTACATGCATCATTTTTGACCCAAAAAGTGTTAATGTCAAATCATTATACGTTACCTCAGAGGTGGGCAAACTTTCCAGTGCAAGGGCCACATACACAAATTTACAACTTTAGCGGGCCGCATAATTCATTAAGTAAAATAATTAATATTTGAAATAGCAAAAACAAAAGGTTTTTCTAAATAATATCATAATTAATTTTCAGTTGTTAATATGTTGTTAATATTTGAAAACTTAAACTTCAAAAGAAGCACATTTATTTGATAAACAGAATAACATAATAAGAGTCAGTGTGAATGATGCAGCTGATCACATTCATTGACCAGTTTGTCAAAATTTGGTGACATGTTGCTCGTGCTGATCTTTAAAACTGAGCGAAGATTTGAATCTGTGAGAAGCGATATGTTCTTTGACTTGTTGACTTTCATAGTAGAGAAAGTCTGCTCACAAATGTAGGTTGATGCAAATAACACAAACATCTTTCTGGCAAATTCTTTCAGATTTTGAAACTTTCCTGGGTGTAGAGAAGCATAAAATTCAATCAGGGGTTTGGTTTCAAAAGTTCTTCTTAAGGAGTTGTCGGCCTGCAAATCAATCAGTTCCATCTGCAGTTTTTCAGTGGCTGTTTCAATGTCACAAGCAAAGGGTGAGCTAAGCAGGTCGAACTGTTGTTCCATTGCCTTGAAATCAGCAAACCTCCTGATAAATTCTTCTTTTAAAGCCGTGATCTGACAACTGTACTTGTCAGATAATGCTTGTGAAACAGTCTGCATCTTCAAAAGAGGAAAATGAGCAAAGTTCTGCTCATTCAGCTGCTTGGCAAAAAGTTTAAGCCCTATTTGAAAGGATTTCACTTCCACGTACAATTCATGAGCAAATACACCTTTTCCTTGAAGTTTAGTGTTCAGCTCATTCAATTTTTGCATTATGTCCACAGCAAATGCAAAATCACAAATCCATTCTTCACTCTGCATTTGTTTTGAAAAGTCACAAGAGATATCTTTCATAGAAAAAAACATGAGAATCTCTGCTTTGAGGTCCCACACCCTCTTTAGTACTTTTCCCATGCTTAACCAGCAGACATTTGTGTGGTACAGCACATCAGTAAAATCAGCTTCCATATCTTCCAACAGGCTTCGGAACTGCCTGTGTTTCAGTCCCCTTGCTCTTATTGCATTCACTGCACACGACTGGATCCACAACATGCTTAAGATTTAAAGAAGACTTACAGAGGCTTTCTTGATGTATGATGCAGTGAAAGGACAGTACACTGTGCAGTGGGAAATCTTCTTTAATTTTATCATTCATTAACTTCACAAGGCTGCAATGTTTACCTGTGAGTGAAGGAGCCCCATCAGTTGTAATACTTGCCAGTTTATCTAAGCTTAATCCAGATCTGATTAAACTTTTAATGACACTGTTGTACAAATCTTTCCCAGTACAAGTGTCTTTGAGAGACTCCATAGATAACAATTCCTCTGTAATGTCAAAGTTTGCATCAATTCCTCTGATAATAAAAAAAATAAACAACTGTGCAGTATCCTAAAGATCATTACTCTCATCCAAAGCAATCGAAAACCACTGAAAACTATCACTGGCGTTTAACAGTTGTTCTTGAAGATTCACTGCAATTGCATCTATGCGACGAACAATACTTCTTCGTGATAATGATATGGCTTCTACTTTTGACTTGGCTTCAGGACACACAACACTGACAGCATCAATCATACAATCTTTAATAAATTCTGCTTCCGAAAATGGTTTGTTTTGCTTTGCGATTTTGTTGGCCAACACGAAACTTGCCTTTGTTGCATTCTCTTGTAAAGATGAAGTTTTCACAAACACAGCTTGCTGTTGTTTCAACTTTTTTAGCAAATCAGTTGCTTTCTTTTGCAGTTCTTGTTTTGATAAATTTTTTCCAAAGTTACCGTGCTTAGTTTGAAAGTGACGTTTCAAATTGAACTCCTTGAAAACGGCAGTAGTGTCTTGACAAATCAAACACACAGCTTTAACTCCAACATCAGTAAAGAAATACTTGTCAGTCCACTCCTTGTTAAACGCACGGCATTCATCTTCAATTTTTCGCTTTCTAGATATCCTCGAACAATTCATTTTGGGTAAATTTGGCAGATAATAAAAGCTTTTTTAAATGTATAGATCGATACGGAACTGTCAATCCCGGTAAATTCTTCACTTCAACAATTTCGCGTTAACTGTGAATCACTCGTCTGCCATGCCGGGTGCATACACTGTTCAAAAAATCTTTTTGGCGCGTAAGCGCGCTGGTTCCGATGACACACAGTCAAGACACACTGACGACGCACTCAGCCAATCACGAGCGTGTGAACAGTGAAAGACAACGCATGCGCGCGCGCACCTCGATCGACCCACCCGGTGGGAAAAAATCATAGATATATGAATAGAATGCGAAACAAGCCAAACAAAGTTCTATTGAAATTTCTATGACTTTTCCGACTTAGTGGGTATTTGGCATCGCGTGGTTACATTTCTCTCAAAATTAGAAAGAAATTTTACCCTTGAGAAAATTAAATAGCGTGAACATAGGACTTGTTCCTAGTCTGCATGAAAACCCTTGGCGGGCCACATGAAAGCCCTTGGCAGGCCACATGCGGCCCGTGGGCCGTAGTTTGCCCACCCCTGCATTACCTCCTCTACAATCATATATGAACTTTAATATGGGATCACTGTATAACGGAAAAGGTGACAGGGATACAAGTTTTGTGAATTCAGCAGTACAACTGAAATTCAGAACTATTTCAAGTCCTGCCAGTAATATGCATATTTCAGTGAGAAAATTACAGATATTGTATATTGTGAATATACAAAGTGTGTTGAATTGATCAACATTTAATGATGTTGAAATATTGAGATTTACTATTCTTTCCCTGTACAGTAATTTTTAATTACCTTGGAACTTTTCCAGTCCATCCATTTATAATATATAATCTTGTATAACATTCCACTTTGAAATTTTGTGCTTAATAAATTCACATACCATCTTATAAGTTGAGTCCAACTGCAGACTGCACAGACCTAGATCTATTGTTGCATAATGCGCTGGCAGATCTGCGTCTATGCAGTTTGTTAGGAGTAATCAGTAGAACAAACAACATTGACCATAATCTGCCAGCATTTAATGCAATGGCAGATCAGGGTCTATGTTGCCTGCAGTTGGACTTGACTTATAAGCAAGTATATAAGGTGTTCAGATTAGCATGTTCATGCCTTTGTCTTTGTTATCTAATAAGACTCGAAGAACTGGTACAAGGTAATTTTCTTCAAAATCCATATTTTTATCATTTTGTTTGAGCTTTATGACTAAAATGAATTTTATAAAAATTATGTAAGAGAATTAATTAATATATGTGAGGTATGTTAAGTTACATCTTTAGTTAGAATCTTATTTATTGGATACTTATAATTGACATAACGTCAATAAGTACTGAAAGATTGCAAAAATTAAATCATGAAAGATGTGTTTTTTATGTGTTCTTACATCTACCATATCTGAAAGGGTCTTTTTTGCAGGTTTCCTTACAATGTACTTTAATTATATCATATTTTTAAGGAAGACTTTTTAAGGAAAAGCTTTAAAAATGAAGTCTAATTTTTTGTATGCTTTATACTTGAAATACTTGTATACTTGAAATTTAACAAAATCTGTTTGGATAGAAAGGCATGATGGTGACCATGATTTGAGTTTCAAGAAAATGGGTAGTTAGCTCTCTAAGTCCAATATTTTGGAATATTGTGTATTAAATTAAAAAGTTCCTGTATTTTGGAGAAGAGATTGAGAATCCCATGAACTATGGATGTAGAGGCTATCTACATTTTTTGAGTAGGTAAAAAGGAAATATTTAACCAATAAAGTGGAAACATTGTATTGTCACAAGTGGCAAAGCCATGAGTGACAATACAGAATGTTTCCACTTCATGAGTGAAATATTTCCATATATCTTGTTACAAAAATGTAGATTTTCTTTTTACTACATATTTTTTAAGGCAAAAACTGTCGATTTGCATGGATTTTTTTCTCTCCATTCTGTGCGAATGCGATTAATGGCTGCATTACTACATTGATAAAAAGAAGTTCAGAAATTTTACAATAATTTTAGGACAGCGACCTTTAACAAATGTAACTCCTACATATAATACTTCAGATTGTGTATTTTTTCAAATTAATGGCTGTATGAAAATAAAGTGATTTTTTATATATTTTTGTTAACACATTTCATGCATGGATTGATACAGTGAACATTGCTAGGATAGCGGTACTGCAGAATCATCATAGAGTGGTCGTAGCCAACAGACTTAAGAGCGTAATATCTTTAAAGAAATGATTTTAATGATTGTGAGTTTACCTGTAAGGATTTTTGTTCTTTATTATGTTTATTTCTGCATTCAAATGTGAATTCTGTGGGCTTGGCAAGCTTGCATGCTAGTTCGGTAACTGACACAGTACCCAAATTCTTATTGTTACTTAATTTTGCTTTGTAATCAACACTCATCTATTCCTGATTTCTCCATTGTTTTCATACATGATTATGATTCTGATGGAAGTTAAATTGCTAATGTAACAATTTTATTACTATATTTAATCAAGAGTTTTTCCCTAAGAACTTGTATCATTTGTCGTAGAGTTTAACAGGTGTACGATACAGTATGGGTGACATTGATATCAAATAGAAATGTCATGTAAGTTCAGCCACATACAATTTGCATGATTCATGTGGAAAAACCATTTTTAAGAAAGTTAATACTTGAAGCCTCCTTTTTGTTGTTTATAGTTCATTTTTAGACCTGTGTTTGATGGCTCCTCCTCATTTAATTCATAATTGTATACAACCACTGTCCTGATATTCTAAGATCTGTTCACACTGGTGGAGAGAGAGAGAGAGAGAGAGAGAGAGAGAGAGAGAGAGAGAGAGAGAGAGAGAGAGGAAAGGATGAAAGAGAGAGAGAGGAAAGGATGAAAGAGAGAGAGAGGAAAGGATGAAAGAGAGAGAGAATGAGAGAGGAAAGGATGAAAAAGAGAGAGAGAGAGAAAGGAAAGGATGAAAGAGAGAGAGTGAGAGAAATAGAAAAATAAAATAGACCTAAATATCGAAATACAAATTTGAATAACATAGGGCAGATATATTTCCTAAATGGGAGAAGAAAGTAGTTCCAAAGTGATATTGCTATTGAAGCAATAAAAGTGGTATCACCACTGTGATGATATACATTTTCTCCCACTGATACATTTCAGTATCTCATTTTAAAAAATCATTATATTTCATTCTTCAGGGTGGTTTGTTTTTGGTAATGATTTCAAAATATAATTAAGTTTCGGAGAGTAAAACTAAGTGCATTTAATGGTCAGTTTACCAGAGAAAATAAAATTTGATACTGGAATATTTCTATGAAATTTACCAATTTACAACTGTCAAAAATTTTATACTGGAATCTATGAAATTGACCAATTCACAACTGTCAATCAACAACTGTTTATCTGTGATCCAAGTGGACCACTGGCCATTTAGACAGTTTTAGTGCAGTCACCTCTGTTTTGGACAACTGACCATTTGGACAGTTTTTATGCAATCACCAGTTTTGGACCACTGACAGTTTACAGTTTTTATATAATCACCTCTGTTTTGGGCCACTGACCATTCAGACAGTTTTTATATAAACACATCTGTTTCACTTGTTTGTCTGAGTCCTTTTCTGACTGAACTCGGACATATGGACCTTGCTACTTATTAAATGTGAACAATTCAACTTCATATAATTTTTTGACCATTTGTCGTCGAATTTGGACAAAATTGTTATCAGTGACTCGACAGTGCTGTTGAAATAGGTATGCTAATCTTCACAACACAGTCTTCAATTTAACATAAGTTGCATACCAATGAGTAGGTGGAGCCAGTGGCAGCGCGATGAGGGGGGGGGGGGAGTCGGGTAGGGGCAGAGGGGGGTGGGGCGCCGTCAGGAGCTTTTTATTTTAGCTGTAACCGGGGCGTAGATGGGGGGGAGGTTTAGAGGTTGACAACTGACATAAAAACTGTTCTCTGTGGCAAAGTAGGGCGTCACTAAAGAACATTGCCCTCGGGCGCCTCGGACCCTCGCGCCGCCACTGGGTGGAACATAGTTAAAAGGTCAATTTTCAGGACAAAGTCCAGTGTCCCATGATGGTCACCTACCTTGAACATTATGCCTAGCTTGTATGTATGGCCCCCACTGCTTGCAGCAGGGGTATCTTCGTTTAAACCATATTTATTTCAGCAACTTTGTCCAACACAAGTACAAACCTAGGATTTCAGGGATTCAGTAGAAATCATTAGCTTATTAGAGCACTGTCTCCCCAAGTGCTTATTGATTTGGTTCTGTTCGTCCGTCCCAAGCAGCTCATTAGCAAGATTACGGTATGTAAAAACTTCTTAAGAGAGACAAATGAAATTGGCAAGCAGTATTTCTATCCATATGTAGATGGTCTGATTATAATTTCCATTCTCTTACTACCGTAAACTTAATCCTCGTACCCGGCATATCACCATCTAGTAACAACACCCGCCCATCAACCCCCAAAAATCGCGGCTTGCAGAAATTTTTCTCAGGGTATTCAGTCAATGAACCATCTCCACTACCAAAGTGAAGATACCAAATCTTGATCTGCTGGTCTTGATTACCGTATATACTCGCGTATAATTTGTATCCAAATGCAAACAACATAGACCCTGATCTGCCGTCGCATAATGCACCGGCATATCAGGGTCTATGTTGTTTGTTCTACTGATTAGTCCTTACAAACTGCATAGACCCAGATCTGCCGGCGTATTATGCGATTGCAGATCTGGGTCTATGCAGTTTGCAGTTGGTATTGGTTTATACGGGAGTATATACGGTAGTTAGGTGCTACATCATAATGACATCTTTGCACCGCTCAGCGTCAACCTTTACAACAAGAACTTACTTTAGAAAAAATGTGTCCGTACTAAGTTTGAAAAGTTTTCAGTTTCGTTTTCTGAGGATTTGAAAGTTGTGATAAAAATTATTTGTGGTAACGAATTCCAGTATTTGGTTGTTTTTTGTTGTTTTTTTTTTTTTTTTTTTTTTTTTTTTTTTTTATGGAAAAAGCTTTATTTGTAACTAAATGAAGACGAACTTTCTATTACCCTTTTTGGTATGACCATCTCGCAGTGTCATTGACTTAATCATTTGGTTGGAGGCATCTTTGAACTAATTTCACGGGTCGGTGAGAAAACGGCAGATATTATGAGTGAGTCTGTTCTTTTATGATATATAGGTTCAAGGGAAGAACCTTCCTTACCTTGATGTAAGTTAAACTAAACTAAGTAGACATCCCCCCACCCCCACCCAAAAAAAAACCATAACAAAAACAAAGCAAAACAAAAAAATTTACATTACAACTAAATAAATTATGATAATGTCATGAAAATGACAGTACATAACAACAACATTAGTTTTATCCACTAGGATCTAATGTGAATCATATACACTTTCATTGCTCGATATTAAATTCGAAACTTAAATTTATTTTATTCATGTCTCCCGTGATAATGTCCAATCAAGAAATTATTTCTTAGTGTTAGTATCGAACTAAACAAAACAAATTCAAGCTTTGGAATTTATGATATATATTTAAATGTTGTTATTTTTCAACTTGGCCATCGCTTAAGTTTTAGTTTGTTTTATTACTATCAAATATAATTTCATGCCACCTAATATAGAGAAAGATGTATGTTTTTTAATTCATTAACAGATTGGAAATCTGTGACGTTTATTTATTGTATGCTTTTTTGGTCTCTTGGTAATCATGAGCAATTTCTTTGTCAAGTCACTAATGTTTGCCCGTGCGTGTGTCTGAGTTACGAGAATCAAGCTGATTATGGGTAGTGCTAGACGATGCTGAGGTCATAGCGAGCGGTTAGGAATGCAACCAGCAATTCCATTAGTCAAATCTATGGAGACTTAACTGCGATTGTATGCCGTGATATAGTCGGTGGGGGTATCAGAGGCTAATCAGAGATACAAGGATTACGCTGATGGTGTTTAACGGCATTTTTCATACATTATTAACAATATCATGCCGCGGGAATGGGAGCTATGGGAATCTTATATTTCATGCCATTACATATATATTTCAAGTTTCACTACTTTGTTCTAACTTTGTGGGCTTTGACTTTTTTTTTTTTTAATGAAAACTTGTTAGGATGATTAAGCAAAAAACACATGAGACAGACACATGGAATTTAGTAGGCGTGTTAGTATGTACATGACCATATTAGATTTCAGACCATTACAGCAATTTTATAATTGTTTACACAATATTTGTTACATGTTTTTTAATTTTTTGGATTTTTGTAAAGAAATCCATGTGAAGAAGATTAAGCAAAAACCACTTCAGGTAGACAAATGAAATTTAGTAGGCATATTTGTATTCATAGATTGTAATGCCATTAGCAATTGTCAGAGTGTTACAAGTTTTTGGACTTGTGTGGACATACGCATATTACAAATACAAATCTAATTTGTTTTATTTCTTATAATTGTCATTGTTTTGTTAATATCCCTGATTGATTTTAAAAGCTAAAACGTTTGCATCCTGTTGGTGGCTGGTTAATGAATGCTAAATTGTAAATGCTACTAGTTTACATGATGATGGATGGATATGTTATGTCATAACAAATTTGACATCTTAACAAAGAGCTGGTAAATGGGTTTTATATCCAACAGCACCTTTTATTAAGTCTTCCTTTTTCTCATTCAGAAATAATGTATAATTATCATTAATTATATTTAGTCTATTAATAATCTTGTTGGATAAAAACCGTTTTCAATAATAATAATAATAATAATAATAATATTTATTATTATTATTATTATTATTATTCCAATTCTTGTGCTAATCGTTTTGTCCTGTTGAGTGTGGGTTGGGTTTTGTTGTTGTTGTTGTTGTTGTTGTTGTAATCTTGATTTGTATTTTTTATGCCTAATCACGATTCACGTCTATCATCTGTACCTGACTTCGATTTGGAAATGTTCTTTTAGCACGACAAAGTTGCGACGTGACCTCGATTGGCATAGAGGAGATACAGTTTATTTACCTCTTGTAAATATAGGTTACTGACAGGTCAATGACCAAAATAATAAGAAGAAAGAAAATTTAGAACAATTTACATTTAAAAAAACAATAACATGCTGAAAAATATAATACCGGCGAAAAGCAAGAGGATTGAATACTTTCTGAAATTGGTCAAAATAACACGCGTGAAACACGTGCTCCCAACGAAACCCTGATTGGCTACACACCTTTAGGACACGTCCTGGATTCTGGTTTGTTGGTGCACTTTCTGGACACATATTTGATAATACTGTATTTTATAGCTTTACAAAATGCCATAAAATGGTTATTTGATAGCCCCCGAGTCAGCAGAAGTTCTCTGTAAAGTCAAACGCTCTGTCATCTGTGTTGTAAAATGATTCCCTTTTTAATCTCACGCACTAACAGTCTTTGGAAAGGTAAATTGTGATGTGACGGTAACAAAACGAGAAATTTGATAACAATTTTTTTTTTTAAATGTGGGGTGAATCTTGGGGCATGTCCTTATAATAGTGTGAAGGTGATGTAGCGGGATACACAATACAACTATGTAAGGCCGGCAAACATGAATTACATTATCTGTGAAAAACCAGAAAAATATAAGTCAAAGCATAAACATAAAATAGTTACGTATAATAAAAGACAACGAAAATGAAGGAGCAATGGTTGATTAGGAAAGAATATTGTCAGCTAAAATCGAGTTTCCTTTCATCTGAGAGAATTTACTGGCATTTTGATTCCCAAATGTACATACGTGTATTTTGTAACGCATTCCCTTCTTTAACTAATAAAGAGTGAAGAGACTCGGAGTTTCAATCAGGGAATACAGTTTGTATGTATAGGTTTATATATGTATGAATGGATGGATGTCATGTCGATTTCTTTTTTTTTAAAATTAAAATTTTGGTTGCAAACATGTGGATACATATTTCAACAGCATTGTTGAGTCGAAACTTTAAAATTTCGCCGAAATCAAGTAAAAGATAGCCTATAAAAAAAGCCTGAATTTTATAACATGAATTGTTTTTTAGCCAGAAACATGTAAAGGTGTCCATTGTCCGGGGACTTTGACAAACAACCCATGCCTCGATATTACGTAATGATTTACACGTGTCTCTCAATATGATTGGTCTACGATCCCACTGGGATCAATGACTAACAGTACTTTATTTACAATTGGCGATATGTCATTTCAGCCATTGCCGTAATAGAGAATACATTTATTTAATGTTCGTGTTGTGTTTTTACAGTGACAAATATAAAACAATTTGTTACCTAATTTGTGGAGTAAATTATCAATATCAATATGCAGGCCTCTCTCGTTTTCATTGATATGAACAGCTTCCGTGATGATACTAGAGGCGGTAAAGTTATTTTCACCTGAACTCTACGAAAAGTATCTAATGTAATTAAAAGTGGCTACTGAAAAAAACAAACAAAGAAATATTTGATATTAACAAGATTATTGGAAAAAACGTTTGGCCTTTATAAAGTTAATAATCAGAACACTAACACTGGGACGCGAATACCTTGATTATCGGCACCTCATAACGCTGCCCGTGTTTAGTAACAAAGACTGGAATTTCAGGAAACATCTCAAAATTCTCTCTTTCTTTCTCTCTCTCTCTCTCTCTCTCTCTCTCTCTCTCTCTCTGCAGTACACATAGCAAACCTACTTTTGCAGTTTTATCTGGATCTATATTATATATTTTAATAGATGAAAATCACTTATCTAAAGATCTATCCAGAAAAAAATGAGGCCCTAATTCAAACTAAGTTGACTTTTTGTTCCTAAGAATCGGATAAAACGCATCAGACACCTGGCAAGCATAAGTGAAACTATCAAACGCAGAATTTCGAAATAACAATGGCGAAAATCGGCTTCATGGATGGTTAAAAAAAAAGAGATACATTTCTTCACTAGTGTAAACACGCATTTCTTTCATTTTGTTTATTTTGCTAATCCACAGGCTGTCAACTTGACTCGTATTTTTAATTCAGGTAAATGGATCTAGCATGAGGGCATGTGAAATTTCGTCAGTGCTGAAAGTAACCGATACACAAAGAGATAATATTTTTAATCGACAAGCATTTGATAGGAAGGAAAACAGAAAGATAAAACAATATAATCAAAGACAAAAGTAAATTAGTGTAGGATTGAATTAATAAGAGTTTAATGCTATTTATCCTCACATACATCACGGCCTCACATACATCACGGGAGTTATTTGCTGTGTGGTTAGCCAACGGACGGTTTATACCATGATAAACTCAGAAAAAAATTAAACGATCAAGTACATTCAGTTGATGTAAATATTTTGTAGCTGTATTTTGTGAATTTAAATTGCTATATATTGTTTTGCTGGGTAAATCCTAGTACACTGTAATGTTTGCTGTTTCAATCCCGGTGTTCTAACCTTGGGTTAAATGTAAATGTGATGCAGGTTTATGCCATAGAACATTTTATGCATTATTCACCGGATTGCAAAGCGACTTGTGCGCATGGATAGATGATGTCTGTCATGCCGTCCGTCCCTCGTCAAAGCTTACGTTGTGGATGCCATTTAGATGCGTTTCTGAGACACCTTTGCCTGTAGACTGATCCAATTTGATTACATTGGTGTACCATAAAGGGTCCTACACTGCTCAAAGTTAGGTACATGTGACCAATATTTCATATTGCACTAATTTCCGTTGAGTTTTGCATTTAGCTCAGTTTTAAAGACACTTTTACCTATAGAATCATCTAAGCAGTAGATGCGTCATTAGGTGTACTATAGTATTCAGACAAAATTAGGTCACTGTGACCTACATATAACACTTCACTGTTTACGAAAAGTTTTGTTTCTACCACCATAGGCGGTTCCCTTGTTATTCCTTTTTGTCGTGTTGTGTTTGATTGTGTTGTGCTTATATATGAAAATATGTTTTGATCTCGGAAACAATTTTTCTGAAATTTGCTTATTTACTGTAAATTTTACAAAAATATCAATAACTTATCCAGGAATTTAAGCATTCCGTCAACTAGGAAAGATATATGCATTTTAAAGTCGTTCAGCCCAGTCTTTAAGCTACTAGTATCTCGAAATGCGCTATTTTTGACGTCATACACTTTTGGTGTTCCCATAGCCTATTATATAAATGTTGCAAGATTTATTTTACAAAGTAGTTAATGAGAAACCTTATGACATCAGAATTTTCATATTTTATTCATCAATACTTATAAGTTACCTAGCATTTTAAAAAAATCCCAGGAATAATTCAGAACCTTAAATCAGCTGATACATTTTGTAAGATATTTAACTTTATTCAAAGGGGACACACACTCTTCCACTGCTTTATTTTAAATTTTACAAAAATATATAGAAGCTAATGTGAGATCTTTTAACTGTACTGATATGATATGAATTATCAATTATATATTTAGATACATATTTTGTCTCACATATGTTCTACATATAACAATTCTATGATTTTGTATGGAATATACAACCCAAAATTATGCATATTGAGTGATTACTGGGTCCACAAAGGATTTTATAGTAGACGACAAAATTTCAGAATTGTTAAATCTCAACTTTTAAATACGAAACCTGTTGTCAGATACTTAATAAAATTACCTGATTATAAAGATCTTAATAAAATCATTAACCACATGGATCAAAACCAATTTAATATAATCTCCAATAATTTTAACATTCCGCCAAATCAAGACTGGAAACACATCAATGGAAAAAAAAAATACTTGATGGCCCTGAAAAACGTACAACAGTACGTCACGGTTTAAGACAACCTACACCATCTGATGTGGTAAGTGCATATTCATGGTGATGGAACATTTGAATTTTGGAGACAATTGCCTGCTGAAGAAATTAATATCATGTTAACGACGGATGATAAAATAGGATGGTCTTACTTTTTCTACAATCAAAGGACTAATGAAAGAAGGAATATATCGACTAAAACAAAATGTCAGGCCTTATTTGATGTATATTTTAGGTGTTCAAATACAAAATAGAACATATTACGCAGTCTATTTCTACTGTTCAGGACACTACAAAAAGTTGATTGAAAAATTAATTTTGGGAGAATAAGGATATGAATCGGAAGAAAACATTAAAATATAATTTCAGCAATATATTTTAGATTCCAAAGGTAGACTAGATTGTGCAGTTGTTGGTGAGGGTATATTTTTGTTACCCAGTATTATAAATACGAACTGGCAGCACTCTTAGGAACAACATCTTACAAAAATCATCAGATACATTTGCTCTAGGAATAAATAGCTTATAAATACTGAGGTGGTAAGAAATGGAATTCCAGTAGCTGATAATCAGTCTATAACAACTCGTCAAAAACAGACAATGAGATAAGTTCAGAAGACGTGAATAATTACATAGACAAGAAGGAAAAAAATGGCGATAGTCTTGAAATCACGACATCACATGATTTAAAAAGAGGACCAAAATGGCGAAAGTCTTGTAATCACGACATCACATGATTTAAAAGAGGACCAAAATGGCGATAGTCTTGTAATCACGACATCACATGATTTAAAAGAGGGCCAAAATGGCGATAGTCTTGTAATCACGACATCACATGATTTAAAAGAGGACCAAAATGGTGATAATCATGTAATCACGACATCACATGATTTAAAAGAGGACCAAAATGGCGATAGTCTTGTAATCACGACATCATATGATTTAAAAGAGAACCAAAATGGCGATAGTCTTGTAATCACGATATCACATGATTTAAACAGGACCAAAATGGCGGTAGTCTTTTAATCACGACATCACATGATTTAATAGAGGACCAAAATGGCGATAGTCTTGTAATCACGACATCACATGATTTAAAAGATATAGATCATGAAACAAACAACCAAAGCATTTATATTTATTTGCATGATTGCTGGAGCTGGCTTAATTAACTTTTTGAAATAGATTACTTTTTTTAAAGCGCAACTTTTTTCCTTTTTTATTGCATTGTCTACACGTTTGATCAAAACTGCAAACAAAAAGCAAATAAATAAATAAATTAAGATAAATAAAAAATAAAATAAAATACAAAATAATGCTAAAATAAGCAAATGGCACCAAGAATGGAATGATTTGTCCAGCTGATTGCACTGTCAATGGTAGCAGACAATGATGCTGTTGCTTTTTATAGTGGAACTCAAACGAAGAGTTGTCAATGTTTTTAATTCCTTGTTTAACTTTCTCAACGAATGAACTACCGCTACCGCTGCCACGAACACTTGTTCCTTTAACACCACCTGTCAAACCTTTTACAAAATTTGCTATGGTTATATACCAAGAGTTGCTGCTATTATACATATAGCTGTAAAAATCTTATCAATAATATTTTGTTTGTATGCCAGTAATCACCTGTAAATTCTATATTTTTCTTTCAAATATTACAGTATTTTTGTAGAATAAACATCATACGCATAATTCAAGTTCATCAAGATGCCGAGGGTCTGATGGTAATTAGATTATCTGTCAAGCAGTAATTGCAGTGTTTATTAGCTCGTCTGGAAGTCGGTTAGCCCACAATTTAATCATTAGTAGATACTGGTAATCGTATGACACAATTCGATATAATTTTGTGCTAAAACCATCTTACTTTGTAGTAGATATATAAAGCGAGTCTTAAATCACCTACCTTGTACTATCCACTTTAAATCGTTTTGGCCTTAAATCAAAAATAAATATAAAAAAGAGACTGGTCTAAAGGTACGAGTACCATACGTATTAATTTTTCAGAAAAGCCTAGACCACCATTTTCATTATTTTCCCCCAAAAACATAGAGCACCATATATATATATATATATATATATATATATATATATATATATATATATATATATATATCTATATATATATCTATATATATATATATACTCTTGACACCATTTAAAATTGTTGTCGCGAATGT
Source organism: Margaritifera margaritifera (assembly GCA_029931535.1). Classification (NCBI taxonomy): domain Eukaryota; kingdom Metazoa; phylum Mollusca; class Bivalvia; order Unionida; family Margaritiferidae; genus Margaritifera; species Margaritifera margaritifera. The sequence goes on along the minus strand of JAQPZY010001489.1, from coordinate 604,686 downwards.
CTATAAGAAAAAATGAAAGAAAAAAAAAACTTTCACAGATATGGCAATTCCTTCCACATCCCCTGTGCTTTCCTTTGTTGTTCCTTCCACATACCCTGTGTGTTCCTTTGCTGTCCCTCTGGTCTGATTCCAGATTAGTGGGTTGGTGGTGGTGTTGTTGAGCGTTTGCAAAATCTCTGTAGAGTTTTGATTGCATAAAACAGAACGGTTCGTTAAAAAAATAATATTCTGGCCTTTGGTCGTGACTTACACTATATTAGGACTATCAGTACTCGGCATGTGTTTTTTTTATTTGCTTACTTACTAATATTCTGGCCTTAGAATCTTTGTCTTTTTAACCTCATACTCTCCCTCTAATCCATTTTGTAGTATTCGTGTTTTTGCAAAAAATATTTTGCCCGTAACGCTAGTCCGTACTCTGATGGCTTGGTTGTTTTACCTTTTGTGAGCTTGTCCATTTCTTTATTAATATAATTCTGAATTTATACTTGATGTAGGGGTTAGTGTTCAAAAGCTCAATTTCTTCTATTGTATACATTGTAGCTGTCCCACCTTTGACTTTACTACGGCAGAAAATACCGTCTTTATTGTTTGGGTTTTTTTATAATTTTTTAAACGGAATTTTGCTCAGGCATTTCTATTAGATCATGTGCAGATAATCACAAAATCTTGCATAAGAATATAATTTTTATTTATGTAATGTTTAAGTTGGAAAGCAGTGATCATTTCGTCGAGTTTCCTCTCTGGTGAAAGAAAAATTATAGCGGACAAAAAATGAAGACAAAAGAGTTGTGTTGGTACTTCTGTCCAGGCATGCCTTGTTTATGGGGGCAACTTTTTGCCCTGAAAGGAGTCCCGTGATAATGTTCCAGCTGAGTGGGTCTTAGACTTTTTGAAGGAGTGCTGTTTATATCAAAGACTTGACTTTGTATTTTGGAGATTTACCTTTCTTGCCTTTGTCTTTGTCTTGTGTGCCTTTTCTTGATGCCTAAATATACTAGGCACTGTGTTGCCAGGACTGTGCTGCTGTGCCATTAAACGCCACACATACATACATACATACATACATACATACATACATACATACATACATACATACATACATACATACATACATACATTCATACATACATACCACGGACAATACACATTTAACACATCGTGTTTTTTGTCATTGATTCTCAAGCTTGTTTTACCGGAGAAAGAGTTCAGTATGCTCCTCTTGAATTCTGAAGACATCTTCAATTTTAGAATTCTCTTCATCAGTTCCACAATGTGATAGTCTATGGCGACCCTACAGAACTAGAGTTAAAGGAAAATTTTCGAATGAAAGCAGAATAATACGCAACAGAATATTTTGTGCAACAACAAGTACAAGCTTAAATAAAAAAATGTATAAATGAATGCAGTGCATTTTCTAAAAAGTTTTCTTGCTTTCTAATTGAAGGATACATAAACTTATCTGGAGAGAACTGGACACATTCAGAGAGCTTCACGTGATATTTCCCAAATTTCTCTTGTTGAGTGTGCTTGTCTTCGGTATCTCCATAGCGGAAGTTTTTCACGTCAAACTTTGAAGGATAACGCAAATAGGTTAGTGCATTATTGTTTCTTGACGACCATAATGATGTAAACGGCGACGTTGAAAGAGGTATCGAGTATTTGTTGTGAACAAGGCGTGTCACCAAGTTCTGGCTTCTGGTGGTAGACAGTGGTGTTTCAGGTTCAGATGTAGTTTGGTCTGATCAAAGTTGGTCAGAAGATTACGATTGGTTAGTGCCTTCCCAAAAAACTGGCCTAACATCAATCAAACTAGTTAGTAACGAAAATAGATTCTATTATAGTCCTTGTATTGTCCGGAGGAAGATTTTGTAACTTTATTGTAGCCAGCCAGATATAATATAGATGATGCGGTATGTCCTAACATGGGAAATAATACATTGAGAAAAATTTCAAACTGGGTGCTTTAAAAATGTTCTGCTTAAATGTTTAGTGAAGCATATTTCTTTATCCTGAAGAAATGAGGTCAAATCAAAAAGGTAATAAAAAAAAATGGATGAATTATAATTGTTTGTCGTAGACAGGTCTCAGCAACGGGTATATGAATTAATAACTTAAGAAGGCAGGTGTCACGGGAATAGGTCCCTTATTACAATTATACTAGGATTCAAAATTGCAAAATGTAAAAATCACACAGAGTATCTTAACATCATTAAAGTTTGATAAGTGTCCATATATAACGAGACAAACAATAAGGTCATCTGAAGTATTTGTTTTTATAACCTAGCTACGAGTACAGTTACGGAACATCAGCGTTTCTGAAATATGAGCACGAGTTTATTTGTACACAGTTTCGTAGTTATGACGTCGGATGTTATAGACTCCGCGTGACCTGATCTACTTTGATTAGAGAATGGCAGCAGAGTAAAATAGATACTTGTATTTTTAGTTGAAATAATATGCCTTTTGTCACACTGCAGTATATACATACAACATGAATGCCCTTGGCACAGCTACAACGGATTTCAATGTGCATTTATTTATCGAAGGGGGGGGGGGGGTGTCTAAAAAATACCAGTGAAGAGTAAAAAATATACGTCAACACATCCGTAAGGGAGCATTTTTCTGAAGTGTGGGCGTGTAATTCGAGTTTTAATGAAATGACGAGAGAGAGAGAGAGAGAGAAGCAAAGCAGAAAACGCTTTGGGATTTTCGTATATGGAGGATCAAAGACTCTTTCAGTTTGATTGAGATGCCAGAAGTAGAAAACTTTCAATCGCGCAAAACGTAATGTAATAGATCAACTGTTTTTTTTTTGCACATCATCAAAACTTGTGGCCACTCCCTCGCGCATTAAAATTTCGTTTGTTTCATAACACTAGTCGCTACTTTCTTCAAAATAAGCGTATTTCTGCTTGCTAGTATAGGTTGAATAATTGTCAGCCCCCCACCCCCCACCCCCCAAATAAAAAAAAAAAAGAGGAAAAACTACTCACCTCGAGCTCGTAGTAAATTCCGTCGACTTTTTCTCCATTTTGCTACTTAGAAACCTTTTCGATAGACCTAAGAATGGCAGAAACCAAAACATGAGCAACACTGTGTTTTGGTTTGTTTTGTTGTATGTAATCTATATGGTTGTGTCCCTGTTTTCAGGAATTTCTTTGAGAGTCTGTCTACCTCGCGTGGCACCTTGATAGTATACAACCCCCCTCCCCCCCTCAAATAGTAACACCCCCTACTTAAAGAGATTAGTTCCATGTCCTTTTCAGTTACATCAAGATTTGGTAACTGCTTCTTTTAAATAAGCCTTTATTAGTAATTATGATTCCATATGTTGTTGTTTGTGTGTTTTTTCTATAAAAAAAAGAAATTACGGTAGTATGTTATTATTAACATTATCTATCATTAATTTTGTCTATAGGCCACTTTATTTTTCCACGTGACTTTCATAAGTCTACATGTTATTCTTTTCAGCAGAGTTTTCTTGTCAAATTGGTCACTCTTGACGACCAAAAACTTTTGAAATTGTTCATTCTTGACAACCAACAACTTTTCAAATTGATCACTCTTGACAACCAAAACCTTTCAAATTGATCACTCTTGACAATCAAAACCTTTCAAATTGTTCACTCTTGACGACCAAAAACTTTTCAAATTTCGTTCCAGAGCAATAGCATTCATCTCACCGCCATATGTTAAAAGCACTTGTAAACTTATAAATTTATTTAGAAACTTTTCAATTTGCATCTTGGCATGCTTTCAATTCTAACCTGTGCTTCCTTTTAGATACCTAGACAATTAAATATCACACACACACACACACACACACACACACACACACACACACACACCACCACCACCACCACTACCAGTGGAAGGAGACGTACTGGTTTTGCTCTGTCACACTTTCTTGTAAGCAGGATATCTGGAAAACTATTGAGTCGATTTTATATTGAGATACATTCCGTTCGTCCCAAGACCTAAGAGGATTCTGGTAACTGTGTCCAAACGTGAATTATTCGGCCTTGACTGCACCCAAATTTCGATTGTTACTTAATTTCGGTTTGCAATCAACACTCATTAATGCCCGATAACTTGGTTTCAGAGTTAGAATCGATACTTAAACAATCTTATTACTATATTTAAGCAAGCGTTTTTCCTAAAAATGTGTCTGTTTGTCGTAGAGTGTAAAAGGCATACGATACTGTATGGGTGACAGAATATCAATAGCAACAGTTCATGTAAGTTCCGTCACTAATAAAAGTTAATACATGAAGCCTACTTTTTGTTGTTTGGAGTTCGTTTTTAGGATTTTTTTTTGTTGGGCCTCCTTATTGATTAAATAAATGTATACTCGAGGGTCTACAGTTTACAGTCTTGACACATTTTAAGATCTGTTCTTCCTGAGAGAGAGAGAGAGAGAGAGAGAGAGAGAGAGAGAGAGAGAGAAGCAGCAGCAGGAGAAGAAGAAGAAAAAATGAAATAAATATGGAAATACATATTTTAATAGCATACATAAGGGCAAATATATTTCCTAAATGGGAAAAGAAAGTAGTTCCAAAAGTGATATCGCCACAGTGGTATATCATTTTTCTCTCACTGATATATTTCTGTATCTCATTATGATATATATATATATATATATATATATATATATATATATATATATATATATATATATAATGTATATGCCCCAATACGATTTTCAGGTAATTATAACAAATTTTCTAATACATATTTTCTAACTTTTCTAACTAAGACCTTTTTAACCAAATAGTGTACCAAAAGTACATCTTTTTTTGGGGGGGGGGGGAGTGGGAAAGATTTATTAGAGGTGGGGTGGGGGTGGAGTGGGAAAGACTTTACCCCCCACTGAACCTTAAACATCAGGGATTTTCTATATCACACTCCTAACAAAATTTCATCTTAGTCACCTAGCTATATATTTAAGTTCCTTCTGAGAAGAACCTGTGTCACAAAATTAAATTAATTGTCATGGTGGGAGGGGGGGGGGCACTTTAATTTGCTATCAAAAACAATTCCCTTCTTGTTAACTTTTTAAAGTCAATTCCCTTCTTATTTACTTTTTTTAAAGTGCTTTGCTTGCTTACATTTTAATCACTATGTTATGTGATTTTGTTTTTTTATTGTAATTTTTTATTAAGCTATATTTGTGTGTCTTGTTGATCATGTTTTTTTAATGTATTACGGTTTATGTAACGTCGACTAAAAGCTCATTAGAGCGTATGCTTATTTGTTCTGTTAATCTTGCCGATCTCTAAATAAATCTTATATTGTCTTATCTTAACAAAGAGGGGATTTAATATACCGACGAATCAAGCCATAATGTTAGCAAAAAGCTCAAACCTGAATATACCCCAGGGCAAGACATTAAACGTGTCAATAAACGTTACTTAGCAACTTCTTATCTATTTACCTAAGACTCATACCCCGACCACCAGTTGTTTGCACAGTATCACATAATACAGGTAAACATATGTAGCTAAAACTGACGAGGTCCCACAAAGTAGAGTAAAATGTATAGAATATGTACTAACTTTCAGCTTGGGTAACTCCAAAAGTATTGACAGGTTTTCACTCAAATTTTTAAGTTAGCTTATTTATATTAGAAGCAACAAGTCAATTTAATTTTTACCATTTTTGTGCGATTAGTAAAGATCTATTTCTATGCAAATTAGGGGAGGAATGAGGGCAAATAGTGGAACTATTCATTTTAATTGGATAAGAAAATTGCAATCTTCCTGTCCTGTTGATTGAAACAGAAGCTTTTCGTCTCAGTTAAATGTAATTTACTGCAAAGACAGATGTCATCGATGGTACCTTTCACCTTCTGATCATAAGATAGATTAAATGGAGTACATTGTAAACAAATCAATTTAATATTTTAATTTCATGTTTATTTCTTTTCACACCGATTTTAAATTTACTTTCAAGTTTGTTTTCTGTCTTTTCTTTTCTTTCTATATTTTTCGTTTTTTCTTTCTTCGTTCATTTATTTATTTATTATTTATGCACGTGTTTATCTACGTTTGCCATTTACTGTAAGCAATATGTAATAATTTTTTTATCTGATTTCAATATGTTTGACACGTATTACTACCATGCATGTAACGAAACACCTAAATGGCTGGCGTTTTGCCCTTGTCAAGATATCGGTTCACCGCTTTTAGATAGCAGTTAACTGGTATTTTGTCAAAATACAGGTTAACCGCTAATTTTAACGATTCACCGGAACAAAAAAAAAAAAAAAAAAAAAAGGTTCACCGCTATTAATATTGTCAACCTGTATCTGTAATTTTGAGATTTTTCGTTCACCTTGCCAGTGATGTTATCTCGCTACAGATGAATAGCAAAAATATGTAACGTGCTATTTGATTGGTAAAATGAATTTGCAGCATTCGCGATGTACTGTGTGGATCCTATTATTATGTAGTAACTCGCCTTGTGATGTCAAGCTACACGACTTGTTATTTTATTTCGCATGAAATTTCCTAAAATGTAAAAGATGATAGCACGCCAGTATTTGAGAATCTAAGACAACAATTGTCACAGAAACTGCAAATAATGATATTGTCGAGTTATTAAATTTTTCGCAAATTTGGTCAATTAGGAATTTTTGCAACAAAATGTTCGCGAACTACAGGTAGGAAAAAAAAGTATATTATACATAGACATGTTGGATCATTTATTCTAATTTTAACTATGCTTTTGTGAATTAAGTTTCGTCACTAAATACGCAAACATTTAATTCTGGAGACAATTTTGTAATTTACAGTATTCGTTTGCAGCAGTAAAACCACAGTTACCATCCTCAAATCCCCATGTGCAAGATAGTGATCCATCAGTTTGTTAGATTTATTGCAAAAGGTCTTTATAAAAAATAGAGTTTAGGTTAGATCTGTTTACAACCGCTCTACGACTGTGAAACTTCTACTGACGTCGAATTACTAAGTTGATGCACACGTCTCTACAAGGTAATGTGAGCTAGGTGAAGCGGCTTGTGCTTTTGAAATAAAAATACAGCTATTTGAAAATGTATAGTGTTGTTTTGAATATATTACGTTACCGTGATAAGAACAAGCGTTATTATGTTAAAAGTTTCCAAACATGTCGATACCTTCCCGAAGAATTCATAACCGGGTATACAGATTTCCGAAGAAGCAAACGTTGAGAGAGAGAGAGAGATTGATTGATTAAATGATTGATATCTATATTTCCTCTGATTTACGAAGAATACAAATATACATATAGAATGAACAATCAAAAACTTAGCAGTAATTTGAGAAAAGAAAATACCAAATATCAAACACAAAATACCCGTGCTAACAAAGTTGAGAGAACGCTGCACATCCATGATGGTAATAAGCGAGAACATTGTAAGGTTAGATAAATATAAATAGTCACTTTATTATTCTGCATATGGAAGTTCTGCATATGGAAGATATAAAATGAGCTAGAGGTGATAAAAGTACACAAGCTGACATCAGTATGTTCAGAACATAAATTTTAAATAAATAAAAGAAGTATCAAAACATATTAGATATCAGCATGGTGAACAGGGAAACATTTCTTCTATATATTTCAATATGGAAGCAACATTTATTATACACAGAAGACAGAAATACATAATTTGGTAATTGCTAATAATAACTAGTAAATTATGGGTCATCATTTCCAAAAGAGTATTGACAAAATAAATATCCGACAGTAAATCTAACTACATGTAAACATACAAACCGAATCTATCAATAATATGGCTCCAAAACCTAGCAGGATCTGGTGTAAGAAAACTACATGCAACTATGAAAGATGAACGACAGAAATACAAAATGCTTGACAGTGAGTACAAAGACCCTCATCCCCAGATGAAAACATTGTAGTCACAATATTGATAACAACTTGGCATGGCTCAAGAGAGGCTTGACATTTATTACAGGCTGAATCAATTAGTATTGTTATAGACGTTATCAGTGGCGGCGCCAGGGGATGTGGGTCGAGGGGGGGGGACAATTGCCCCCGGGCGCCAGGCGAAGGGGGGGGGCGCCCTTTTTTTTAAAGCTGAAAGTTTCATAGTATTTCACTTCACCTTAGTATACCGGGGGCAATTCTTCACAAAACTTATATTTAGGAGGGGGAGGGAGGTTGGCAACTGTTACAATTACTGTTTTCTGTGGCAAAGTAGGGGCGCCACTAAAGAACATTGCCCGGGCGCCTCGGTAGGGGCGTCACTAAAGAACGTTGCCCCCGGGTTCCTGGAATCCTCGCGCCGCCACTGGATGTTGTTATTGTGGCAGGTACTGATGCTAATATTGTTGTAATTACATCGCTTGTTCATTCCAATTTGACAGGATCCAAATTCTTACCGAATCCGATAGAAGCAAACTCCAACATATTTGTATGTTGTTGTTTTATGGGGGGTTTTGGGGGACAACGGTGTTTGACAAGTATTCCAAACAAGTACATAAGACATGCATGTTAGTCGCAGGGATATTATATCTGGTCATGATGCAATAGTGCATGTGAAAAACATTCCAAAAGTTCAGACACAGTATTGCAAGAAATCGTTTGCTTGCTCCGGTAAAGCATTATGGAACAGTTTACAACGTGATATCAAACAAGTGCCTGATGCGTCCGTTTTGAAGAAATTATACCTGGGAAAATTTTCGTGAAAAATCCGGATTTTATGACCACACAACACTTACACGTGGTATCTGATATATATTAATATGATAACAATGCGTTAGCCAGCGCCGTCGCAGGTTTCCGCTGAACGAAATGCGCCCCGGGCGAGCGTGGCCTTCTTGCACCCCCCATTCGGAAAAAAATACTGCAAATTCCGCGAAATGGCGCCCCCCCCCGACTTGGCGCCCGGGCGGTCGCCCGTATCGCCCGCCCCTTACGACGGCCCTGACGTTCGCCTTGTATAATTTGCAGTAACCTCTTATTTTCTTTTATGCAGCAGAGGTTAATCTTGTACATTTTAACTAATTACATATAAATTTGTTTTAATTGCAAGGCCATAATGTAAAATAGCAAATAACTAATTGTCACTCTGGATAATTAAAGGATATTATTATTATTATTATTATTATTATTATTATTATTATTATTATTATTATTATTATTATTATTATTATATGAGGAAGTCAATCGATACATACATTTTTTACCATGTAAAATGTTAAAACATTTTAATTATGCAACATTTCTATGATTTGATTTAAATGATTGAAAGAAACACATTTCTGACCAGCAAAGCGGTATAATATTGGAACATGTTCAGTTATTTGGGCTGCTACATGAAGATAGCTTTGGTTACCTTTTCCTACCTATTCAACTTCAAAGAATTCAAATAACTCTAAAGAATATTGCAACATCTGGAAACCAAAGATAAACCTGGAGAAGACTAAACTCGTAGTTTTTTTTCGGAAAGGGGTTGGGGATATTAGAGAATATATTAAAGTCGGCGTTTTGGTGATAGCCCGATAGAACGTCATCTTATTATAAATGGCTTGGTTGTGTATTTTTTTTTTAAAATTTAATATAAAACTCGTGGTATATGTGTCAAAAAACGCTAGCAGCACAAGCAGCAAGATCACTTCATAGTCTGAAGACCAGACTTAATCGTTTTGATAAAGTGTCAACAAAAACTCTATTCAAATATTTGGCACTAAAACAGAGCCAATTTTGAATTATGGGTCAGTAGTTTGGGGGTTTAAAAAAAAATCAAATAACATAGAAGCCATACATACGTCATTCTGTAAATATGTAATTGGCAGTGGAGGCGCGAGGGTTCGAGGTGCCCAGGGGCAATGTTCTTTACTGGCGCCCATACCGAGGCGCCCGAGGGCAATGTTCTTTACTGGCGCCCCTACTTTGCCACAGAGAACAGTTTTTATGTCAGTTGCCACCCCCACCCCCCTCGAATGAAAACCCCGGGTTACAGCTGCAAAAAAAAAAACAACTCCCGAATGCGTCCCCCCACCCCCGTTCTGAACATTAGTATTCTCCGCTGAAGTAATTCCCGATATTACACACAAAAAACTGGCAATCGTGAACCAGAAACGAATTTTTTTAAAATTTAAATTTGTAACTTTTTTTTATTTTTTTTAAAAAAAAAAAATACTAAGCGTTGCCAATAGAGTTCACTTTGCGAGTAGCTCTTCCACCCCAGCTGCGGTCACTTCCAAGTTGCAATTACTATGGTGTACCAAACGGGTCAAAACAACCAGTAATGTTACAACGGTATCCAAATATCGTTGCAACGGTATCTAATTATTGTTGCAACACTACATTTTGTTGACGCGACGGCTACCGTTGCGGCTGTATTTTTAGCACTGGTGTCATTGCAACTGTATTTATATTTGTTGCAACGGTATTTGCAACAATCAATCCACAACTAGTGTCCAAAAGTACTCCAATACAATATCAGAGTCTCCTCACTTATTTAATTGTTGTAAATTTTGATCCAAAGGTCGACAAATATTCAGGTTAAACCAGTGAACAACTGTGTTATACCCCCAGTGTTATCGAATTATCAAGGCGTATTTATTCCCAAAGAATACTATGACCTAGGCGTAAACAGGTCTTGATTCTGAAATGAAATGATGTTGACAGAAAGGATTTTTTTTGCCAGGTTGTTTTATCCTGTATCTAAACAATCATGTTAATACATGACCAGTCAGATGTCTCTTTAGAAGTCTGTTTACATCCACAGTCAGGGAGAAAATTACTCAGCTGAGTTAATCCTCCTTTTGTGCCACGGCCTATCTTTAAAAGAAAATAATGTTGTCTTAAGTGTGTTACCTCGCCATATATATTATTAGTATGTGTCATCTAACCTTTTCTAACCATGTTAAAATCCTTCCCTAAAATAAACGAGCAAAAACATATCTGTGAATAACAAATTCCAAAGAAACAGAAGCTGATACAGCGTCTAAAACGCATTAAAATCATATTTGCAAAAAAATGCAAGAATTGTATATCAGTGAGGGGCAAACCAGCTTGTATTCTTGCTCATGTAGTTATTGTTATTTTAATTACCTTATTCTGAATTTTAATATAATTCCATAGTTGTAGTTTCTTTTATACGGAATAAGTCCCATAGTTGTTACTTCTTTTATACGGAATTTATACGGAATTAGTTCCATGGGTGTAGTTTCTTTTATACGGAATTAGCTCCATAGTTTTATTTTGTTTATACGGAATTAGTTCCATGGGTGTAGTTTCTTTTATACGGAATTAGTTCCATGGGTGTAATTTCTTTTATACGGAATTAGTTCCAAGGGTGTAGTTTCTTTTATACGGAATTAGTTCCAAGGGTGTAGTTTCTTTTATACGGAATTAGTTCCAAGGGTGTAGTTTATTTTATACGGAATTAGTTCCAAGGGTGTAGTTTATTTTATACGGAATTAGTTCCATGGGTGTAGTTTCTTTTATACGGAATTAGTTCCAAGGGTGTAGTTTCTTTTATACGGAATTAGTTCCAAGGGTGTAGTTTATTTTATACGGAATTAGTTCCATGGGTGTAGTTTCCTTTATTCTGAATTAGTTCCATAGTTGTAGTTTATTTTATACGGAATTAGTTCCATGGGTGTAGTTTCTTTTATACGGAATTAGTTCCATGGGTGTAGTTTCTTTTATACGGAATTAGTTCCAAGGGTGTAGTTTCTTTTATACGGAATTAGTTCCAAGGGTGTAGTTTCTTTTATACGGAATTAGTTCCATAGTTGTAGTTTATTTTATACGGAATTAGTTCCATGGGTGTAGTTTCTTTTATACGGAATTAGTTCCATGGGTGTAGTTTCTTTTATACGGAATTAGTTCCAAGGGTGTAGTTTCTTTTATACGGAATTTGTTCCAAGGGTGTAGTTTCTTTTATACGGAATTAGTTCCATGGGTGTAGTTAACAAAGACCTGTACGTAATAAAGAAAGGCCGAAACAAAACCATGATACTTGTTTTAAAAAGATTCAAGGATGAAAAGTAACCACTATGACTTCTGAAAAGAATAGTTTTTTTAGGATATAAAATACTCAGTTTTTCCTCAGTTTTTGCCACGATCTTGTGACTGAGATTTTCAGCAAGATATGTTAATGTAATCTCGTAACAATCGAAGCATACGACCCCGTTAGCATTGTACAAGAGTTTACTTAGATAAACAGATATATAATATAGAAATGAGGTTTGTCTTATATTTATTTAATACTATAGGTTAAAATGTCGCCAAATATATCCCCTAATTGAAATTTTACATTATCTTGTTTTTGATTTGATGAATAGTCCATCAAATCTGAGGAAATCCTCAAAATGTTCCTTAATGAATAAAAAAAATTCAGCAATTCAAGGAATTATGTCCGTAGTTTAATACTGGATGTCTGATGGTTCAGTCGCGGCGCGAGGCGGTGGGGGTGGGGTGGGGGGCAATTGCCCCCGGGCGCCTAGCGAGGGGGTGGGTGGACACCGTTTAAAGATTTTTACCACCCCCTCCCCCGCCCCATCTAAGCCACCGGTTTCAGGGCTAAGATGTGTGTTGGGGGGGGGGGGGGTGGAGGTAGGCAACTGACATAAAAACTGTTCGCTGTGGCAAAGTAGGGGCGCCACTAAGGAACATTGCCTACGGACGACCCGGTTAGGGCGCCATTAAAGAACATTGCCCCCGGGCGCTTCAAACCTCAGTGCCGATACTAGTGTGACGAAACATAAAAAATCATGGCTGCCGATTAAGAAATAAGATATTACAGACTCTCATTTCGAAGAAGAAAATGTGAGAAGTTAGTAAAACTGGAGACAAATATATGATACAGTAAAGAGATCTATGATACAGTAAAGAGATCTGTCCTATCCTTGCCATACTTTTGTCCATTACTGTCAATTTATGCGATACATTAGGATATGATACATCTCTGTCTGTGGTATATATTATGACACAATATGTACGGTGATGAGTATAAATTATACGATGTCAAAATAATTGAGTGTAATGATTTATATTGGTTGTGTGATAAAAAAAAGGTTCTTTGGAATCAATAAATATGAATCAGTACGACTGTGCTCAGTTGATACACGAACATATGATTTCTGTGTATTGTTGTATGGTATTTTTTTTTATATATTTCATAAAAAAAGATATTGAAATGTATCATAGTGAGATAATTTGATATACCACTGTGGCAATATTACCTCTGGAACTACTTTTTTCATCCATTTAGGAAATATATCTGCCATTGCATACGGTATTTTCCCATATTTATGTCTAATTCACTTTTCTTTTCTCCCTCTTTCTCTTTCTCCACCAGGACGAACAGATTTTAAAATATGCTAACACTGTACATTTATGTAACCAATGGGAAGGTGCCCTGAAAAAAAAAAAAAAAAAATCTAAAAATAAACTATCCGCCATTCTACAAAAGTAGTAGATTTCGACCTTATTTAAAATAGTTTTCCACATGAGTCGTGCAAATTGTCATTGACTGAACTTACCTGATCTGTTTCTATTCGATATTCAGTGTTAGTCATACCTGTTACAATACAAACAGTAAACGTTTTTCTCGAAAAAAACCCAACTCTGCATTGAATATATTACTAAAATAATAATAATAATAATAATAATAATAATAATTAGGGATTTTAACTCTCACCACACTCATGATCATGTTTGAAAACAATGGATAAATCGGGGATAGGTGAGTGTTGATTGCAAACCTAAATTAGGTGGCCATCGAAATTTGGGAGTAGAATTAGACAGCAACCTTGCCAAGGCCACATAATTTACGTTTGAATGCAGAAATAACAGTGGCGGCGCGAGGGTTCGAGGCGACCAAGTGCAATGTTCTTTAGTGGCGCCCCTACATTGCCACAGAGAACAGTTTTTATGTCAGCTGCCAACCTCTAACCCCCCAATCTAAGCCCCGGTTACAGCTGCAAAAATAAAGAAGCTCCCGATGGCGCCCCTCCCCCAGCTCGGCGCCCGGGGTCGATTGCCCCCGCCCCTCGAGCCGCCACCGAGAAATAAACAAAATAAATAAGCAAAATCCTAATAAGTAAACTCACAATTAAACTCACAATGATTAAAATCTTATGTTTAAAGAAATTACACCCTCAAGGCTGTTTAATCCGATCGCTCTGTGATGATGCCACACCGCCCCAACAATATTCACTGTATCAATCCGCGCAAGATTTACTTTTGAAATATTTCTTTATATGTACTAAACAAAAGTGTAGATATTCTCTATTTATTATATATTTCATAGTGAGATATTGAAATATATCAGTTTGGAGACAAATTATATCGCCATAGTGGCGGTATCACTTTTGGAACTACTTTCTTTTTCCATTTAGGACGTATATATGCTCTTATGTGTGTATTTCATTTTTCTTCTTCTTCTGCTCATTTTCTCTCTCTCCCCCCCCCACTTCTTCTTCTTCTTCTCTCTCTCTCTCTCTCTCTCTCTCTCTCTCTCTCTCTCTCTCTCTCTCTCTCTCTCTCTCTCTCTCTCTCTCTCCACCAGGATGTACAGATCTTAAAATGTGTCACCTTTAGGCCCTCTAGTGTACATTTACGCAATTAATGAGGTGCCATCAAGAAATACGTAAAAACGAACTCCAAACAGCAAAAAAGTAGACTTCAAGAATTAACTTTTTTATAATTAGTTTCTACACGAATCATGGAAACTGTCAGTGACTGAACTTACATGACCTGTTTCTATGTGTCACTCATTCAGTATTGTATAACTGTAATACACAACAACAAACGGTACACATTTTTTAGAAAAAAAAGCTCGTGATTAAATATAGTAATACCATTTTTTAAGTAGCAGTTTTAACTCGCATCACAATCGTATTTGAAAACGATGGATAAATCAGGCGTTGATTAGTGTTGATTGCAACCCTAAATTAAGTGACGATCGAAAATTGGATACAGCGTCTACTACCGAGTTAGACTGCAAGCTTGCCAAGGCCACGCAAAGATTTACGTTTGAATGTAGAAATAAACAAAAAGTAGAACGAACACACTTACAAGCACACTCACAATTATTAAAATCTTTTGTTTAAAGATGTTACCATCTGAAGTCTGTCAGATACAAAAGCGCTGTTATGTTTCTAGTTACCCCACCCCAACAGTATCAATCCGCGCATGAAATGTGTTAAAAAAAATAAAAATGTCTTCATTTTAGTACAAATACAGTCATTAATTTGACAAAATACACAATCTGAAGTAAGATATGTACAAGTCAAGTTTGTAAAACGTCACTGTCATAAAATTCTTGTAAAATTTAGGAACTTCTTTTATCAATGTAGTATGCGGCTGCTAATCATACTGACACAGAATGGAGAAAACCCATGCAAATCGACGACGTTTGCCTTAAAAAAATATATAATAATAATAAAAATCTACGTTTTTTGAGTAGATATACGGAAATATTTCACTCGTGAAGTGCAAACATTTTGTATTGTCACTCGTGACTTTGCCACTCGTGACAATACAATGTTTCCACTTCACTCGTGAAATATTTCCGTATATCTACTCAAAAAACGTAGATATCCTCTATATATTTACTGTATACCCTTTGTACGTTGAGTAATTTATCTTTTATCACTAGTATGGTATTTAAATAATTTTTTTTCTTGTTAAAGTGTGACTCTAATTGATTAGTTTTCTTTTACGCATGTTCATCTATTTATTATATATTATTTAGTATTTCTCCTTTGTCACACACAATGTAATCTGAGTGGAATAATGTTTGTATCTTAGCTTAGCCTACGAGGACAGATAAACAGTATCGACTGGGCTTACATACGTCAAACATACTCGAAGCATTTGATGCACTATGCTTCAGTTTCATGTGAACCAGAGATGACAAAACATTTTAATGGGAATGTGCGATTATGTTTATTCCTTTATATGTACTCAGCAGGTGAGAAGATTATGTTACTTGTGTAAACAACATCCTGGGGTACAGACGTGCTTTTTTGTGTGGTTCTTATACTCACAGTTGTTACATGTATATCAGTAGCGTAGCAAGAAATCACCACCCCACCCCACCCCGACCCCACCCACGCAAAACTTAATTCTATAGCCCCTTCCAAATAAAATTTCGCATGTTTGATGGGAATTTTGGGCTCCCACTGGGCCTGGTCCCTTCCCCCCACTTCTCGACCCCACCCCCGCCGCAGTTGCGGGGTTTACTTGGGCGGTTGCTACGCCCTTGATGTATATGGATAACTTCAAGTAATGGTTGGTTCAGCAGTTTAAATAAATTATTTAGGCTGCAAAAGAGACAACTATACTCGTTTTTTTCAAAATAATATGATTGTCTTGCACGTTTTTAAAAAGATGCTAATATTTTGTATCCTTACCCAACATAAGGTTTTCCTTTTTTGTAATTTTTTGTCCGACACAAGTCCTTACAATAAACGTTAGACTGAATACACTTTGCTCTTAGTATGCATGGAGGGGTAAATAAACACCAGTAAGCATTTTTTTTTTTGCCAAGACACGGGTCTTTGAATATGTACAATGTTATTTCATTTTCGAAATAATTTTGAGGAAAGAATTCATTAACTCCTTGGGAAAAAAATATAAAAAAAAAAGCATATGATCATAGTCTGTTGGAAGAATCCGTTTCTTTGATCAGGACTCTATAAATAATCTCCATGCTACAAAAGCTTGAATTCCCCAAACCCTAAACGACATGTATATTCAAGAATGGAATGCAAAAGTCACAACTTTATCTAAAAGTAAGAATTATATCCTTTTTAAGAAGGATCTAAATATTGAAGATAAATTATTATCTCTACATCAAATACATATTTACCTTTGGTCAAATTTAGTACGAGTAATCACGAAAAAACGGTATTGGTGATGAATAACACTATTTGTTCATCTACTCATTATTTTCAAGTGAATGACCTCAACTTTCTAAATCTTAGTTTCATATTAGACCAAATGTTATAACATTAAAAAAACTGCTTTCAACGCGAATTAATTATACAGTGTTAAAATTATCAAAATTCGTGAAAATTATAATTAAGAAATGTTGTTACTATCGGAATAGCAATATTTCATGAGTTTAGAAATATTTTTTTTTCTATGCATGCCATTTATTTGAGTTAATCTTGTTAACAGTCAGTAAGTTACACTTAATATGATATGTAACGACGTACAAATATGTTTGACTCAATGTGTGTAAGTAATTTTGGCATCCTCGTTCCGAGTTTAGCATTACTTATTTGCATGCATACCAAAGTATGTATGTATGTATGTATGTATGTATGTATGTATGTATGTATGTATGTATGTATGTATGTATGCATGCGTGATCTTTTTTAATGAATTATATATAAATGCATAAGTAGACATTACTAGCGCAGACAATCCAGACTTGTCTTGTGTATCCCACCCAACACCTGTCTGTCCCCTTATGATGTACATACACGATGCATACTAATATTTTGTGTGTACAGGTTGAATTTTCTATCATGGCTGCTTGGTCTATTATCTTATTGATTAAGTTGTACATACACGATGCATACTAATATTTTGTGTGTACAGGTTGAATTTTCTATCATGGCTGCTTGGTCTATTATCTTATTGATTAAGTTGTACATACACGATGCATGCTAATATTTTGTGTGTACAGGTTGAATTTTCTATCATGGCTGCTTGGTCTATTATCTTATTGATTAAGTTGTACATACACGATGCATGCTAATATTTTGTGTGTACAGGTTGAATTTTCTATCATGGCTGCTTGGTCTATTATCTTATTGATTAAGTTGTACATACACGATGCATACTAATATTTTGTGTGTACAGGTTGAATTTTCTATCATGGCTGCTTGGTCTATTATCTTATTGATTAAGTTGGACTAGAGCACTTATATCATTGGCAAAGATGGTGGTGATGATGACGACGATGACGATTGCCATGTCGATGGCGCTGGTTGATATGGGTGTTGCCTGATAGAAAGTTGTCTGTAAAATTGACGTTTAAATGTCTGTTTAACTCATGAAAGAAACACCATTACATTATGTTAAAGAGTATATATTATTTGATTGTTGTTTAGTACGAATTTGCTTCTTATCTGTTATAGTAATGTACACTCTGATTAAAATACTGTAAAAGTTAAAACTCATGAATATCGATGTCAGTAGGGTACTAACGAGGGGGGGGGGGGGGCGGACGCATCGGTTGCCCCAGGCGCCAGAGGTCTTGGGGCGCCAAAACAGCTGATAAAAATTATGACTATGAGAACAAAAAGAAAAAAAAATAAAGAAAAAAAACAATGTTACATTTCCATCATAATACAAATTAAATTTGTGTTACAGATTGCTACTTGGATATAAATAATAATAATAATAATAATAATAACAACAATAATGTACACCATCCTTGTCGCACTGCTGATACGTTGGTGTGGGGGAATGAGTGTCAGCTTGACTATCACTATGCTCACCATCTTCTCTCCAACTGGTTAGGTTACTGCAAATCGAATGTTGACTATCGCCAGAGCAGAGATAACCACGCCTACTCATTAGCAGAGCACACAATATAAAATCAAATTATTTTATGTTAGCAATTACCTCATGCAAATTAATATTACTTTTATATTACATACTAAAAATTTCATGAAAATGTTTGAAAAATGTTGAAGTTTTGACGATTTGAATTTGTATATGATATATAGTGACGTCGGTTAGGTGACGAACGTTAGGCCTGAAACTCCAACAAGCTTCCAATGCGCCTGTAAATAGGCAATTGCCTCGCACCATTGCCAGTAACGGCATTAGTATTCGGTCAATAAACGTGTTAGGGTTTGACTGACATGGCGATACCTTTAATTATCCAAAGCCCTGCTTACAAACTCCATGTTTGTAAGTTTCTCGTCGGTGCTTAGTGTTATTCGCTTAATGTTTGAGCGTAATTCTTCCCAAGTCGTGACAGAAGCTTGGTTTTTAATGGAGAAGTTGGCTGTTTTTAAAATAATTGCTTCCGTATGACACAGATGAGATTCTTTGGTTTCTAATAATTTCTCATGTTTACCCTTGGTACGCGTCGATTCTCATGTTTACCCTTAGTACGCGTCGATTCTCATGTTTACCCTTGGTACGCGTCGATTCGACAAGGCTCTTTCGGACAACCTCAAAGCCGATCCTTCACGCTCAGTGAACCAATCCTGATGGAATTAAACACACAGGACAGCTATGGTTTTGAACTAGACAATTTAATTTTTTTTGTTCTTAGATCTTTATTTAAATATTTGATTTTTAGTGTAATATACTTTGGGAAATGAGAGTAATCGGAAAGGGAATTTTGCTTCCATAAAATAGCAAAGGTATGCTGTGCATTGTTTGTTTGTTTTTTTAACCGACTTTCATCTCATTGTAGTTATTAAGTAATTTAAATTATAGGAGAACAAATTAACTATGCTAGCATTTTTATGTCTAAAAATGAAATGAGAATAAGAATTTTATATAAATACAGTTCATCTTCTTTATAATAATAACATTTTGTAAGAACTATGTAAATTATTTCTTGAGTGCGGCTATAATCTCTATATAGAATAACTGTTCGCTTTTTATCATTGCTGGGGGGGGGGGGGAGGAGTACAACAGGAGCAGAAAGTACGACACGAAGTTTTCACGCCTTTTCTAATCAGTAAGATAATGTAAGCCCGCCCAACGGCGTAAGGTAAGACCGCTTTGACGTATAGTATTAATCAGCGCTCACACCTTACGAGCATCAGTAAACTGCCAAACAATATACGTATGGGTTACACACTTTGCATATTAACGTGTAATGTAGTAACTGTTAGCCATTGTATCTATGCAAAATTCAAAGCTTACCCGAATCGCGATAAACATATAATTCTTTCGTAATATTATTACCTTGGTGATCGGGTGGTTTAATCCCAGCATATGTGATTGAAAACTAAAACTAAATAACGAATTATTCTTAAATCATCTTTCCATGAGTAGGTACTGTAAATACGGTCATATTAAAACAGTTGAACAGTTTCTATTCGAATGTCAAAAATATACAGCTCTAAAACATCGTACTCTTTTCGCATTATCATATCGACTTACAGTTAAGACATTATTATCCGACACCTCTATGTACTCTGATGAAATTAATACACAGATATTTTTGGCAGTGTAAACCTTCATAAAATTATCAAAACGCTTTTTTCAGACTAATACATGGATCACAACCACACCTATCTTTTCTTATTATATAGCTCTCTGCAATTATTAAATGTACTAGAATCAATTATGTATATAATTATAAATGTATAAATCTATCCACTTTAAGTCAGTTAACAAATATTGATTTTGTCAGAGACATTTTTTAATATGCTGATAGCTTTTAACTGAATCAACAAATATTGTATTGTACTGGATTAAATGTGAATATGTTTCCTTGAATAAATATTGTTTAAACTAAACCAATGCTTCTAGTGGATTTGTACATGAATTTTAACTGAAAATGTTATTGTAACCAAAATAAACACCTCTTCTTACTGATATATTAAATTATTAGTAGAAAGGTTTAGGCTAAAATGTTAAATCAATGTTAAAACAACCTTCATTGTAAAGACTCCGTAGCTCGTAAACATCTGCAATAATTGCTAATGACCGCTTTCAAAATCGGTTAGCGATAACTTTACAGGTGTTACCTGGTGCCAGGCTGTCAAAACAATCTGGCACATAATTTGCCAATCAGGTGCTTGTTGAGAGGACTGTTCACTACCACAGTCAGGGATAAAATGACACAACTCAGCTAATCCTCCTTTTATACCACAGCCATGTTTTTACGGTCAATTGCAATGAAGCGGTGCGAACTGGTCTCCAAGGCAAGGTATAAAAACGCAGGTTTCTTGACTTTTAGATGAACATTCAAGCTACCGGACAGAGGAAAACGACATGGCAAGTGTTTCTTAATATCACATTTTTAGCTTTGAACATATCTGTCTCTCGTTTTTTCTTTCTATTTCCTTCTTACTTACCTTCTTCTTCTTCTTCTTCGTTCTCGAGAGAGAGAGAGAGAACGAACGAAAGAAAGAGAGCTGGGATATAGCAGAGACAGGCTGGAAACTAGTGTCAATGGGAAAATCGGTTTAAAATGCATAGTTTGGTTATATATTTTCTTTTCTTTTCAACCTCCATCAAAGTGTGAGAAGTTTTTGAGACACCCCCAAATTGTTTGCTTGATAAAAATGTTTAAATTTCACACCAGTACAGCAAAAGAATGCTTTTTTAACCATTTTTTCTTTTTTTGCTTTTCAATGCATTTTGCTTACAGCAAAACGTTTATAATAGAAAGCTAAGAATGATTATTTTATTCACCAGAATAAAATGTTGGTATGCAGCAAAGACTGTTTTCTGACGTTTTGATAATTAAAGACGCAAGTCTTTTTCTTACAAGGAAAAGAACATTGCAAACAATTCCGGAAATAAAAAGTAAAGACAAAGCTTGTTGACTAAGAAGGAAACTCATGACAATTCTAATGCAGAGGATGGATTTTTCGTGCTGCTCCCTCCATTTCTTGATCTGATGTAAAACTTGTAAAGAATTCCTTCAGCCGAAAATTTACGAACTGAAATTTTTTAATAGCTGCATTTTTTAAAAGCATCTTCTTTCTTGTTTTTAACTGGCGAAATTTTATTTCAGTAAAGGAAGAAGGTTATTAGCCTTTCTTGAATTTTGACACATATGTATCTATGCAGCTGTCAAAAAAATAAATTTTTTACATATTGGCTATTCGTACGGCGGTCATGTACTTACTACAAAGATTGTTTGCACAGCTGATGTGCACCTACTATAGCAATGACTATCCGCATGGGGCATTACGTACGAGTCCGAAATATTCATAGTGATCATGCATCAAAAGTGGATTTTGTAACGATGACCAGAAAATTGGCTCACCTTTAAATTCTTCTTCATATGTGTTGGTGACCTTTGTTATTGTGAAAACAAACGAAATAATATTCATAATTTAGCTGAACTAAAGTCAACAAAACATTTGAGTTGTGATATGGGCCGAACCATATATATGGTCAAAGATCCAAACATCATCCCAAATAGGATTGCGCACCATTTCTTGAGATAGTGGACTTAGGTGATGGAGCATCGTCGCAAACCATGAGCGAAAATGTTTTCAAATATAGGAAAAAAATCATATTGCTAAAACAGAGGCATTGAATATAATTAAAAAAAAGAATCAGTTTACTTTTATGAAAATAAATAAAAGTATGACTTCAGTTAATAGCTGCACAAACTTGACATCCGTGCGGATTATGTTGTTATTCCATGGGAATAGTCTTTCTCAATCAAGATACACGTCGGATGTACGAATTGACTCTGCCTTGTCTCAAATAGCCTTTTTTTTATTTTTTATTTTTTTTAAAATTTTACTTTTTTTTTTTTTTTTTTTTTTTTTTTTTTTTTTTTTTTTTTTTTTGTCTGCACGTGAAAGGAAAATAAAGATTTTTTAAAAGTGCCCAGACTGTTGTTTAGGGCTAGAAATTTTGTATAAAATGGCAAGCTGACTGGAAAACTGAACTACACATGTGAATCTATGATGTTTCTACATTTTACCAGTGGTATCAACATTCACATATTTCATTTTCCTTATGTGAATGACCTACAAAAGAACCTTATCTATGTTTACACAAGAATCGTCTCGGATTACCCATTTCTTCGAGTAAAGTAATACGGCTCCCTAGAGCGCGTCTTCGTGATGTCGAAATGGTCAATATTTTGATACGTAGTACTTAGACTATCTAAAAAATACCCACAAAATACCAGTTGTAACTAGTTTAAACCATCCAATTAACGTATCACTCTATGCCGCTGAAACCCTAACACGTGCCAATACTAATGTACCACCGACCAATACTAGCACTGGAAAAGCTGTGATCATCACGTGATTTACATGCACACTGACAGATTGACGGACTTTCAGGCCTAATGTCCGCCACCTATTCCACTGACACTTATATATCATATACAAATTCAAATCGTCATAACTGAAACATTTATCCACCATTTTTCATGACATTTTTCAGTACGCACTGAAATATTAATACTTCTTGTTTCATTACTTCTTTCAACGGCTGTATCGAAATGTTAACCTATGAGTAAAATAAAATGATGTTTTATCCTAATGTTTTATTGTTTGTCAATAAATAAGAGCCAAAAGACTAATATCTATGCTGGTAGATTCGACATTTATCAAATACCAAATAAGCCAAATCAACCCATTAGTACTTCAGTGACATCAGAATAATGAGTGGTAAGCGAGTCAAATATATAATTTTCACGTGAAATAGTTAATTCAGGGCAATTTTGAACTCCCATTTATGTGGTTATCAGATGGTAAAATCATGTTCATAATATGAAAGTAGACACAAAATTACACTAGTGCGTGTCATTATTATCCAATTTTTGGAGACCGCGTCAGCTTCTGTATTGGTCATATCGACTGACATTTAACTTCGACAAGAAAACATTCGAATAATTTCGCCGAAGCTCGGAATGACTACGGGCACCCACGAAGTTGACCCACATATTACAATTGCTTAACTTTTCCATGCTATCGCTGTATTTCCCCAAGCATGAAAAGTTTCAGCTAAGTAGCTGATTTCAGCGTCATTGGTCACGAAAAAACTTATATAAAATTTTGCTTGAGTATTGTTAGAAAAATATAGGGGTTGGGCTGTTTCACAGTTTACAGTTTTTTCTTCTTCTCAAATCACCTGATTTTATGTCTGATTTCCCGGTTGTCAAGAATTATTTCTGAAACGCACAGTGTAAAGCATTAAAAGATATTCTCAAGACAGTATGAGCATGAAACTAAGGATTAAAAGCACAGAATTTAAATAGTATAATTACGATGTAGTCGATATTTAATTGCGGTATGGAGAGAGAAGGAAAATTTTGCTCTTTTTTTCGAGCTCCTATTCCACTTATATTTGGTAATGAAGGCCCTGATATGTCTTAATTTTTTTTCGTTTGTTTTGCAGATATCCTGCAAATTTCTCTGCGAATTACCCATAGCATTTAAACTTTTTTTAAATAGAAAAACTTGCTGAAGTCAACATTTCTCTAAAGAGCCAATATTGAAAACATGCCACTGTATTTGCACTCTTTTTGCGACAATTTTTCAATAGGCTTTCAAAAGCAAAAAGGGTCATTCAAATATATTTAAGAAGAAAATTCAGTAAAAAAAAAAAAAAAAAAAAAAAAAAACTTCAAAGATTTAATATATTTTTGTATCTTGCTGATACGGTGTTGAATGATTTTTAAGATATTTTGTCTTGATTCCTAGGCAATATGTCTTGATCGAAAAAGACTCAATGGATTCATTGAGGCATTTGAAATATATCTAAACGGTCTCTAGGCAATACTGATCTAAATGTAATACGGCAAAACAACACACTTTTTTGTAAATACTTTTCACATAGTATTATATTATTTCAGCCCTGCTCAGCGCTAGATCCTGTCACCAATCCTGAGATTATGATCGATGTAAGACGTGACGATGAACATTCAAATGGAGAAGAAAACCCCGCTTTCCATCGTACTCAAAGTTTGCCTGATATCCAACTCAGACGGAGGTCTTCTCTGATTGCTAATGGAAAACAACAAACTTCCTCAAGCCTGGAGGAACATACAACTGAGGTCGATTTCAGGAATGACTACCTCCGTCGTAAGGAAAAGAAAACACTGCGACAATCTTGTTCGGAGCAGTGTACCAAGTGTTGGACATGTTCAAGTGAGAAATGCAAAAAGACAATTGACAAAATTCTGCCATGTTTTAAGATCGTGCGGAAGTACAAGCTCAAAGATGATCTTCCTAACGATATAGTATGTGGTTTGACGGTCGGCATCATGCAGATTCCACAAGGTAAGAACATCATTGTGTGTGTGTGTGTGTGTGTGTGTGTGTGGTCGTACCCTGATAGTGCATTAAAATACAAAATAAGGTATTAAACAGGGTGAAATCATATAATATAGTGATCAATGCTAAAACAAATATTTGTCCAATTTAATAATGAATATATGACCATACTGCGTTTCAAAATGGACTGCGGTATACATAGGGGTTTTATTGTAAAATACCACTGTTAATACTACTTTTATTTTATTCTTGTTATTATTATTTTTCAGGAATGGCGTTTGCTATGCTTGCAAACTTACCTCCGGTTGTTGGACTGTATATGGGTTTCTTCCCGGTGCTTATATACTTTTTACTTGGAACATCGAGACATATTGCAATGGGTAAGCAGTTAACCCAGACACTACATTGTGACGTACTTTGCTTAACGTCACTGCCGGAAGTCATCTGCGTTTCCGCAGAAATCTTGCAAAATATTTCTTTCAGTGAAAGCAACATTCTAACACTGATATCATATAGACAATTTACTCAACTATCAGTTAATCGATAATTGTTTCACCTTGTATTTTTTCTCATGTATTAAGAACGTGTCTTAAAATGTGAACTATTTCATGTAATGCGTAATAATTCTGAGTGATAAGGATATAAAGCATTGGGCACTATAAATGACAAAAAATAGGAATCTCGATCTTCTTGCAGATCAAAAGAAGAAAAATAAGCAATTAAAGCAAATAAATGGGACATGCGGGTTTATTTACGTGTGTAGCTACATCATTTTATGGGTAGCAACATATTGTCTTACATCACTGATGTTAACCGTGATGTAACTTACTGTGTTGTAAGCAAAGAGTTCAAATGGCTTCCGAAAGGTTGAAGACAGTGTTGGAAGGCGAGGTTAGAGTGTTTGTCGCAGTGTGGAGTGTGCACTAAACTAATCTTATGAAACCTCACCTTTTGAACAAGTGTTGTACTGTATATGGTGAACATAATGAATTAACGGTTTAGTTAAGTAAATGAGAGATGAGTAAAAAATATCAGGAATTCTTGTTTACTTTTAAAATTAAAGTGACATAAATTTTGAATCACAAAGACAAGACAAAAATCATACCTTTCATCTCAATTGGAATTGCCTATTACGTAAGCAATTCATACGTGCTAACCTAATTTGTTATGGAAAAAAATTAATT
The DNA here is from genome assembly GCA_029931535.1 of Margaritifera margaritifera. Classification (NCBI taxonomy): domain Eukaryota; kingdom Metazoa; phylum Mollusca; class Bivalvia; order Unionida; family Margaritiferidae; genus Margaritifera; species Margaritifera margaritifera. The sequence continues at coordinate 578,576 of JAQPZY010001489.1, read as the reverse complement.
AGAATATTCCGAAATTGGATCTGCCTTTCTTTTATTTTTTCATCAGGGACTGCTGCAGTGATCAGTCTCCTGACTGGTACCGTCATTGCGAAGTTTGAGGACTTGGAAAAAAGTAATTCTGTTATGAGTACGTTAGCTAGCAATTCCACTAACAGCAGTGTCGTCGTCGTAGCAGTGTTCAAACTTCCAGACAGCACAAAAATTGGAATAATCATGAGTCTAGCCCTTCTTGTTGGGTTTATTCAGGTAATCCCTTAATCTTTCTTATTATTTCTCATGAATTCATAATTATTAGAACGAAATTCTAATCTTTCTTATTATTTCTCATGAATTCATAATTATTAGAACAAATTCTAATCTTTCTTATTATTTCTCATGAATTCATAATTATTAGAACGAAATTCTAATCTTTCTTATTATTTCTCATGAATTCGTAATTATTAAAATGAAATTATAATCTTTCTTATTATTTCTCATGAATTCATAATTATTAGAACAAATTCTAATCTTTCTTATTATTTCTCATGAATTTATAATTATTAGAACGAAATTCTAACCTTTCTTATTATTTCTCATGAATTCATAATTATTAGAACGAAATTCTAATCTTTCCTGATTAAAAATGCAACTTTATACGATGGATTTTGAACGTTTCTCTTTGTTTCAGAGATGCGGTATTTTGATTTAACCTTATATTTTATTATACGTTTAGTTAATTCAGCATATGAAGTCAAATTATTATACCATTTGTTTCTTTCTTGCAGATTGGAATGGGTGTGCTTCGCCTTGGGTTTGTAACAACGTACATCTCTGATCCTTTAGTTGGTGGATTTACCACGGGGATTGGTCTTCTCGTTTGTACCAGCCAAGTCAAGCACGTTCTTGGAGTCACCATAGGAAAGACGGATGGACTGTTTCAACTGATTAATGTAAAGGAGCAGCATCAGATAAAACAACATCATAATTTCTATTAAAATGCACAGAATGAAACATTTAGTCTCCGGTACTGAAAACAAAACTTAAGATATAGAAATAATAAATTCTGTAAATTGGTTCGTTTTGTCTGTCTCACTCTCTTACACACACAAGTTACAAGAACTGTATTCAGAAAATGCAGGTGTAAACTTTTTATTACATATATAACCTGAAATATACTGTGATTGATCTTAATTGGCTCTTCTTCCTATTCTTTTTTATTTTTTAAAGTCCATTGAGGAGGGAGACAGGACGATGAGGAGGAGTAGGTACGATATATATATATATATATATATATATATATATATATATAAAAATATATATATATATATATATATATATATATATATGTATATATATGTTGGGGGGGGGGGGGGGTATGCCAGTATGTGTTTTCCTAACGGCTATTCTTAACTCGTGGATTGGGCATATATAAACGATTAGCAAACGATTTTTAAGAAAATCATGGGTAAAGAAGATAAAGAAAGAAGAAAAATTAAAAACTGTAAATGAATTAATAAATTTAAGAAAAGTGATATTAATCTATAAATTTGCTTTGCTTTACTGTAAGACATATATTAAATTTGTAAATTGAAGAAATTTCGATTCAGTTAAATGGTCTATTTCTTTTTCAGACATGGAAGGCAATAATTGAGGTCATACTTAAAGTCAATATTGCAACCGTCATCATATCCATCATCTCTATGACCATACTGTATATCGTCAAAGAACATATCAACCAGAGATTCAAACATAAACTGAAAGTCCCAATTCCTATTGAAATCATCGTGGTAAGTCTTCAATAATAATAATAATAATAATAATAATAATAATAACAGTAATCCTTTGACTACAAAATATTACAAAATATGAAAAAAAAAAAAAAAAAAAAAAAAAAAAAAAAAAAAAAATGTTTACACTATTCAGTAACCTGCCGTACGTAATAATGTGTGATTAGGAGAATTCTTCATATGCATTGGTGTAGGATAGGAAAATTTCATCCCTCGTGTCTGACGCAAATTCTGATCCCGAGGGTGGAAGTTTCCTATCCAACACCGATACATAATGAAGGATTATTTTTCTCGAATTCCTACACGAAAAAGGAGAGTTGATGTCAAAATAGCGTATTGTGCATACTGATGTCACTTTCAAACAGCAAAACAGCCGTTAAAAATTTCCTCATTTTAAGATACAGCGTAAAAAGTTTGGTTTATACTAAATTCAGTGTAAACTATAAATGACGTTTAAACACATCAGCGTTCGGTTGAGATCGCTAAGGTAATGGCAATACACAGCGCCCGAATAGTGTAATTCAGATAGCTTGCTCAATGATACAAGTGTGAACTGGTCAGAAAATAAAGTCCACTGTTATCCGTAAGATTATTTACGACAGACAAAAAATAATGAGATATTCCTCGGTTCAGCTTTGATGCAGGATTGATTTGCCCATCATAAATAATAATGAGAATAGGAATTTTCAAAAATAACAATTGCAACACCGGTTTTTTTCTGCTCGAAATCAGACTACATAAGCTGTGTATGTTAGTAAGTGGATCAGTGCGAAACGTCCTGTTTTCTGGACACTTAACTTCAACCGCTGCTCGTATTAGTATGCAAATGTGTTGCAAAATGAGTTGCAATTATCTTGTTCAAGTGATAATGGAAATCGGAAAGTTGTTGCCACTTAGTGTGCGCTATGTTTGCAGTAGAGGTCACGTGATGAAAAGACAGCAGTCGCGTGATGAAAGATACAGATATTCTTCACCGATGTTCTTACACTGGAAAACACGATCGTACATATAGGAATATGAGAAATACCTGTCGTGGATTTTAATAGATCTATTGCACTATGACGTTACGATGTTAACACTGGGGAGCTCAGACAGCCATTGCTGTTCACAGTAGTTGCTTGTTTTATGGGTGTTTAAGAGCTGTTATACTAACTCCCATGTTAAAACCACGTCGATTACTGTTTGAGGTACCTTATATTAAATGTTTTATTCCCATTAATTCTCATTATTTAAATAAAAACGCGCCAAAAGCTTTTGTTTTTCAATGACCGTCCACTTCGCCGCCATCTAAGTCAGACATTTGCAAGGATTAATTATTGACATATTTTTTTTATTTATTCACAAAATGTACACTTGCAGGATTTCTGATATAAGCTCTCAAAGTACGTGATAAATATGAAATGAAGTAAATTTTGCGAAGTGGTAAATTAAGACGCGTATTATATGGGATTAACATTAGCAAGCGCAATTCCATTTCAAAAGTGTTTCATTTTTAAAAAAATGTTACTAAAAATGAAAGAATATTCAAGGTCGAACATTTCTATAACTTTTACTAAAAAAAAAATAGTATCCAAAACATGGTTGCTGACTCGAGAGACTGTAACTCATTTTTAAATCCCACAAAAATCTGCTAATAATTGTGTTCAGCGACACGCACTCACCTACTCCATTTAATCCCATGATAAAAATCAAAGATTGTAGATAAAATAATTATTTTAGTTAGAACAAGACCAATACCCTTACAGGTGAACCATCGACAGGATTTAAAAAATATATATTTCTCAACCAGAAATGGTCGATTTTATCAGATGCCGACATTCTTTTGAAGAATATGAAAATAGAAGTTACGTTGTATTGTAAGGACAAGAAAGAAAACAATGGCGAGTCTTTTGGTCGCTTTTAGATATTACATTATTGAAATAATTTCAAAAATTCTAAACGTCAGAATTAACTGAATGATTTGCAATGTACTTGAGAAGAAGATTGTGCTAGAAACTAGATCACGAACATGTTTTTCTTGAATTTTCACTGTAATTATGCATCTTGTATTTACACTATAATTATGCATCTTGTATTTACACTATAATTATGCATCTTGTAGGTGATCCTTGGCACTGGAGCATCATATCTCTGGAACTATGAACAACGTTTTCATGTCAAGATTGTGGGTAACATACCAACTGGGTAAGAACAACAAAATAGATATTATACTTATTTCAGCATTAATTTTGTTTCATTTTTATCTGAATCCTCAGATAGGCAGGTACTTATACCGCAGAATGAAAAGAGTGTTAAACGGGGTGGCTGTGTGTGTGTGTGTGTGTGTGTGTATGTGTGTGGGACGGCTATTCATTGTAAATTTTTCTTTCAGTTATATGCGCAAACAATAATTATAAATCGGTATCTCCAGAAAAACATTTTTATTTAGCGGTTCATTCTAAAATTTGTTGAAATTTTCTTAATCTTTTTGCGTGTGTTGAAAGCCTATACTCAATTTACTTCCGCCCGGTTCTTGTTCGATAATACGGTTTGTATTTTATGCAGTCAGTGTCCGTTTCAGTCTATTGGGGTTATTTATAGGCACGTTATGTACAAGACCAATACAATGTACTCGGGTTTCTACATATTTATTTCAGTGTCTATGCATCTATTTTTAACACAGTGTGCACATTTCCTTTTGAGAAGAACTATCGTATTTGATATTCAGATTTTTTTATGCATACAACGGAAAGATAAATTACCTGAAAATTATCATTAGATGTTAATATTCAATTATAATTAGTAGTTTATAAGCATAAATTCCCTCAATTTCTAGATTGCCGACACCTACGATTCCTAAAATAGAACGGGTTGACTTGTACATCGTCGAAATGTTCATCATTGCCATCATTGCCTTCGCCCAGTCTGTCTCGCTGGCAGCTCTAATGGCAAAAAAACACGGTTACAATATAGATTCCAACCAGGTACTAATCTTTCTATTTTTGTTTTTCCATTTTCCTCTTTTCTCTTTCATAATATTCATCGTCGCCTTGTCATCTTGTACTTTCGATCTTTTTCCTTAAAAAAATTGTGCGCTGTTGTCGAACATCATAAATCTGGAGAAAAATTGTATGCTAGTAAAGATTCAATTATCATGAAATGAGACCGACAGACAAAAATATAGACATGTATGGACTTAATGGAATTTTTTTACTTTCTTCATTCTTTCTTTATACTTCCTTATTTATGGAAAATGGAAAAAGAATAAGTTCATACTGAAATCTAGTTGAAAAAATAATAGTCAATTAATGAAAGAGACAGGCAGACATATAGACACAGAGAGATAGAGTGCGAGCGCGACAGAGATGCACAGAAAAACAAACAGAATTCCAGGTTTAATATGTAATGATGATAAATTTAATGCATCTTCAGGAACTGATAGCCTATGGTGCTGGAAATATCTTCGGCTCCTTCTTTAGTTGCTATCCATACTCAGCATCTGTGGCTGGAAGCTTTGTTCAAGATTCATCAGGTGGAAAAACTGAGGTAAGAAGGAGTATAATGTCTTTATTCATACTTACTTACCTGTTTTACTTACCCACTCACTCAAATACATTTTTTCTTTCTATATTAACTCGTTTTTTTTCTTTCTTTCTTCTTTCCCTCCTACATTCCTTTTTTATTCACGGCAGTCACAGAACGTGCCATTTGCTTGGATAATTGGATTACCAGCATTCAGCATTCGGATAATTGATGTTTCGATGTGTGATTGTTGAGACTGAACAATTATTTTGTCCCATGCCCTTTTGGAGGAAAAAACAAACAAAGAAACAAACGATATGTTTAAACATCAAGCTTTTTTGACTACATCTAAATATCTACTTCTATGAACATATTTTCCCTCTGGAAGTGTCGCGTACATTCCAAATTAATAATAGTACTTCTTTTTTCAGGTTGCAAGTTTATTTTCTGCCTCATTGATGGTTATTGTTATTGTATGGATTGGATACCTTTTCGAAAACTTGCCAAATGTAAGTAGTTTTTAATTAGATAATGAGCTCAGTACATTTTAACACAATTATATCCTACTAATTTGTGATTGAGGTTGATAACGTTTAGACAAACATTCGGATGAGTGCAATAAAAACGTATATCCGTGCTTAATATACAGTCATTTATAATAACATTAATAAGATGTATAAATGAACGAGATAAATTCATTTATAGATAACATACAGACTGACAGATTGACAGACAAACATGCAGATATATATATATATATATATATATATATATATATATATATATATATATATATATAATTGAATTTTCTACAACATCGATAGGTATATGACTTAGCTTTTTCACTCCTTAGAATAGATTTTTGAGATGGAAGTTGTCCAGTGAATTTTCACACAGTCGTATTTACCGGAAACAAATTGTGTCAGCTTTCTATTTAGCACCATTAGCTCTGTAAGCAGAAGGCGCTGATAATTGTGGGTTACTAGGAAAGTGCATTAGAATGCTTAGTTATGTCGACAGTTTCATATTTGGTTATGATAGAGTTTCTCACTATTAAATAAATCTACACAATGTAGGACTTGGGACTTTGCTGGAGCCAGTGTCATTCTACACTCCACTTGTCACAAACTTCGCCATAGTTAGCGAAATTGAACTCAAGATTTTACAGTTTTTGCACTGTAGCTGTTATTGTTTGTATTACTTGTAAAGATTACTCATAACAGCGTGTATCTGCAAAGATCCCGTATATTGCAAAGATTATGGTCCGTCATATATATATATATATATATATATATATATATATATATATATATATATATATATATATATAGAGAGAGAGAGAGAGAGAGAGAGAGAGAGAGAGAGAGAGACTACGAATTAACGCAAGTTTTAATTCTTACAATTTCAGTGTGTTTTGTCATCTATCATCATCGTTGCATTGAAAAACTTGATTATGCAATTTGGTGATCTACCTAGGATCTGGAGGACATCAAGATTCGACTTCGTAAGTACAGTTTGAATGATTACAACAATTAATTTCAATCTACATGCAAATCACTCATGTATGCCATTAATACCAACATTTAAAGTATATTGACCTTTAGTATTACTTGTTCTCACTGTCATCTTACAATGATTGAACGTATTCTCCCTATTTCCGTCACACTCGTCACTTCTCCATAGTTTTTCAATGCTCACATGTTCAGTTTCTGGGGGATCACTCCTGGGGATCGTGTAAGCCTACAGGTATTTGTATCATTAGTTGTTATTAAGAAACAATTAATCTAATAATAGCACATGTTTAATTTCACCTAAAGATATTTTAAATGGAGTGAGCAAGTTAAAAACATATAACTTACTCAATATGTATATGTAGATATTTCCCCTATACTATATCAGATCCCGATGTATTTTTGGAATTTCAGATAGAGTCGTTTAATATTACAAAATAAGCAACACCAACTTGTAAAATCTGTGACTAGTTTCGCTTTAGTGCTTCATCAGACTGAATTAAAATTATTGTTTACGTCATTAAATACATTTGGTTTCTAAGAGATTAACGTTATAAACAAAATGACATAAACAAGGTGACGTCATAGCTTGAATCGTTCTTAGACGTTCTAGCTACAGTCTTAAATGCATAAATAGCATGGAAAAATTACATGCTTAAAACGCACATTAAAAGATACATAAAACTGTATCATTAAGATACATAAAACTGTATCATTAAGATTACAAATATCTCTATTGAAAACTATAACAGAAGAACATATATGAAGAAATAAACAGTTTTATTTCCCTTTAAATATGTATAATGTATTATTTATTAAATTTTATGAATTTATAAATTAATGAAGATTATAAATAACCATAGACTTAGAACTTTTAGATATGTCTGCCAGTATCCAAATGGTGAATCCAATAAATATTTTTTTCTTTAAAATATGTTCTAGTACAGAATTAATGTTGAATTATGTCCCCTTGTACATATATTGTGCAAAGTTTTCAATATTGTCATAGTTTATAAAATCAAAATTAAAATAATAAATGTTAGAAAATAAATTTTTCTAAATATTGTTTAATAATATGATAATAAATAAATAACAAAAAATAACTATATAATGTAATATAATTTTTTTTAGTTGTATAATACTTTTGTATTTATATTATTGTCAGTATTATGCAGATAATTAATAAAATTATAAAAATTCAGTTCCAGAATAATAGGCTAGGCAATTCTCATTATATATAAAGCACGACAGAAGTAAGAAAATACGAAATATTATGAATTTACTAGTGAATTTCAAATATAATTTTAGAATTTAGACCTTGTGGATAGATAGTATCCAGACGGAGAATCCAATATGTTTGTTTTAATAAGCGTTCCATTTCTGAATTAACAATATCAATTGGCATAAATGAAAACTTTGTGGAGTATGGAAGCGGTCATTAAAGTGTGGCGACATGAGATGAAAAAAGACGGATCAATAAAGTTATTTATGTCAAATCTATCTTTGTTCATGTGTGTCGATACTTGCTGACGGGTTTGTTCAACATATTGTATGCCAAACTTTTAACAGGTTATCCAATAAATAGCATATGATGTTGTACAGTTAGTATCATAGCGCATCCTAAATGTTTCTTTGATATTGCTGCTACTGAAATAAGTATTTTCATTTATGAAAGAACAGTGCGAACATCTGGGTCTGTTACATTTAGCTGATGAACCCTTCATAAACGATTTCCTTATTAATTTAGAACTAACAAGAAAATCTTTGATATTCTTAGTTCTTTTATAAGCAAGTGTATGCCTGCTTTTGTGAAGTGATTTAATACTTACATTACAAGATAATTGCAAAATATCGCAATATTTGTTGATAATCTTTCCTATATTAGGTAAACTTGGATTATACTCAATAACGAAGGGAATGATATTGTCATATTTGTCCCTCATTTTACATTTTAGTGAATCAAGCTGTGTAAGGGAAGATACCTTTTAGAAAGCAGCATTAATAATATCAGTTGGATAATTTCTGTTTAAAAATGTTGACGTAATTCTGTCAAAGACGTTTTAAAGACATTATCATAACAAATAATTCTTCTTTATCTTTTCGCTTGACTGTAAGGTATTCCGTCTTTGCATGATTTTGGCTTACAGGAAGAATATTCAACATATTTATAAACATTTGTGTTTTTTACATGTGCCGTAGTAGTTATATCGTTACTTTCATTTTTAGCGACATCTACGTCTAAAAATAGTTCTTTATTTTTTAGACACGTTGAACGTAAATTTCATTGTCGGGTGAAATGTATTTAAACAGTCTATGAAATAGTAGAGGTCTTCTAATGAATTACTCCAGATCATAAAAATGTCATCTAGAAATCTTAGCCACGCATCTGGTTTAAAAAGGCATTTATTCAAGAAGTCATTTTCTAATTTTCACATGAATAGGGAGGGATACGTAAGAAGGAGCCATAAGACGACTACCCATTGCTGTACCTACATTTTGAATATAGTTTGTATCATCAAAATTGAAGAAAAGTTATTTTCAAGCACAAGTTTTATTAAATCACAAATGTTTTCTCTGGATAGTCTACGTGTATTTTCATCTTTATCAAGGTAGTATTTACATGCTTTAACACCATTACTGTGCGGTATATGTGTAGAGAGAAGTTACATCAAGTGTAACTAGGAAAGATTTGTCCGATAATTTTGGAAGAGATTTCAATTTGCTAATGAAATCTGACGTGTCTTTGACAAATGAAGGTAGAGATTTCATTAAAGGTTGTAAAATATTATCAATATATTTAGATATATTATCAGTGTATGAGTTACATGCAGAAATTATAGGTCTACCTGGGTACCCTAAAGGTAGCGATTTATCAAATGCTTTATGTGTTTTAGGTCAAATGTAAAACTGAGGGGTGGGTATTACTTGTGGGAAAATCTCAAATTCATCGTATATGGAGCAGTTGTTTCTAGAGATTTAATTAATACATTGCTTTATATTTGCTTTAATTTCTTGAGAAGGATTATCCGAAATTTGTTTATAATATACTTCATCATTTAATTGTCTTTCTACCTCTTTGATATATTCCTCCTTATTCATTATTATTATAGTGCTAGATTTATCAGCTTTTTATTATTTGTCTTTCTACCTCTTTAATATAATCCTCATTATAATAATGTGGATACTGTCAGACATATCTAAAAGTTAAAAGTCTAAGATTATTTATAATCTTCATTAATTTATAAATTCATAATATTTAATAAATAATACATGATACATATTTAGATAGAGTCGTGTGGAAGACTTTTATGCATTCAAAAATAATTTTTTTTTATTGACCCAGAAAAATTAAGCTAGTTCGATGTAATTTCCTCTCCCCCAAAATTGAAAACGCTTTGTCTTAATAAATGATATGTTATTTCGATAAAAGTATGGTACCAAGTTCTATTTTTATTTCAGTTCATCTGGGTTGTAACCTGTGCCTGTACTGCATTGCTAAATGTGGATTATGGCCTCCTGATTGGTGTTGTGTTCTCCTTCTTCACCGTTGTCATAAGGACACAAACGTATAAATTCAACACTTACTATTTTTCTAATATTATAAGTATTGTAACATAGTTACTGATTGCTGTATTGTTTATAAGGTCAAAACTATAATTTTACCAGATAAATTACATTTTAGTTTGTATTACTTTTTTTCGATAAATGGAATATGATTTTAAAAAAGCATTTGATCTGATGTGCTTTATTTTTTGTGTAGTTAAACTGACGAATACAGGAATGCATGAAACTCTTGGATTTTTTTTGGCTATATTGTGACAACAATAACATGTTTCAGAAAAATAAAACATTTGAGAAATAGGCAAAAGTTAATCTTGTATGAGATATTATTTATGTTGCTTTCAGTTGTGTCTTTCACTCATCCCGCATGAGATTTTTTTACATTTGCCATCTTGTAAGCGCGTTGCCGGCGGCAGCGAGAGCGATTCCCAAGAGTTACACAAGTGAAATTTTGACGAAGTTTTTCAACAAATCCTAGATTTTGCTTTTGCTGATAAGACACTTTGTGTACTTTATTCACATGTTTATCGATTAAAAGATTAACTGGGTAATTGTTGCACTAATTGATTCATTTATTTTTTTTGTAGGGCGGTTGTTTCTCCCTTGGGTAAGATAAATGATGCAAACTTTTACCGGGACTCTAGAAAATATGTCACGGTATGATGTATTTTAGTTCTATCAATAGATGCAATTGTTTAGTTCCCACTGACTAAATAAATTAGTTAAAATACATGTATGCATTTAACTTCTGTATTTATTTTAAGGATTGTATTCTGTAATTTATAGTACATTTTGTATTGGTATACGTTAATAACATGCTAAATGTAATTTATTCCCTTTGTCTTTCCAACTATTTTCCTCGTTAGGATATAAACACATAAACTGGAATTATTACAAATGTGGCAAAACATAAATAACAAATTGAAAGGTATATTCAACAGCATCAAGGAAAACACTTCCGTATATTCCTAAATGTTTAACTTGGTCATGCGTTGAGTAAAGTAAGACTTATTAACTCAGAACATGTTATAATTGCTTTTATACAATATATACATATAAATATCGCTATTATTATTATTATTATTATTATCAGAGGGAACAGAATGAAGGCATCAAAATCGTGGACTTCAATTGCGGACTCTATTTTGCAAATGCTGACATGTTCGTCACAAAACTCCATGGAATAACTGGAGTAAAGCCAGAGAAAGTCAGTAAACAACTGAGGAGAATGACCATAAAGAATGCGTTGAAAAGGAAGGTAGGATAATGACTAAAGGATGCATTTAAAAGGAAGGTAGGATCTAATTGAAGGATGCGTTGAAAAGGAAGGTAGGATAATGACTAAAGGATGCATTTAAAAGGAAGGTAGGATCTAATTAAAGGATGCGTTGAAAAGGAAGGTAGGATCTAATTAAAGGATGCGTTGAAAAGGAAGGTAGGATCTAATTAAAGGATGCGTTGAAAAGGAAGGTAGGATCTAATTAAAGGATGCGTTGAAAAGGAAGGTAGGATCTAATTAAAGGATGCGTTTAAAAGGAGGGTAGGATCTCATTAAAGGATTCGTTGAAAAGGAAGTTAGTATATAATATTCCCTGTTCTTGCATATATATTGTATTTTACTTTCTTAGAATCAGTTCCAAACTATTTAGTAAGTATTGATTTTCCTGAAAGAAAAGGATTTTGTACTGTGACAAACATTCCCGTTCCGTATGAAGGAAATCAAATTCTGGTTTACAAAAAAAGTCGATATAGTGAAATATCACATGCATCAAACCAGATGGCATCGGTTTGATTAGATAGGAATTAGCGATTGCATATCCCTGGTAATTGTTGATGAAAAATGCTGTATATACAACATTTATAACAGCAAATTCATTTAAGCTGTCCCCAAAAGCCACAACCTTCCCCCACCCCCCCAAAAAAGAGAACAAATAAAAAACGACACAAAACAATTAAACTAATATGACGACTGTGATCTTTGTAGCGCATAAAGGTATAAAACGAATGTCTTGTCACCAAACTACATTCAGATCGTACACAATACCTTGCTTAGTATTTTGGAAACCCGGTCCTGTGTACTAAAAATAGTATTGATTACGCGCAGGACGTGGAGGCTTTGAAAACGAGACTCACTTTCGCCAAATCCTCTGTTTAACTTTTAGATGATTGTTTTGAATTTCAGTGAGTTTCACACATTGTTTGAGGTAAAACAGATTTCAAGTTGTGCATAAATTGTCTGGTAGTGACACTGGGACAGTTAAAGCATGTGACCATTTCGAACTGGAAATCACTTTCGCTTATTTACATGTTATCTCGCCTGTTCGAAGGTTATAGGGGCCCCTGGATTCTCCCTTAGATCTTGAATGTGGTTTACAGTTTTGAAAAATATTGTTTTTCATTATTTTTCATTAGGAGAGACGCAGAATCACGTCAAGTCTTTATCTCAGTTTACGATGCTTTTGCGATGAAAAAAATAAAATAAATGTATGGTCCGCTGTATATGGTACAGGACTAATAGATACATCGAGTATTGCAATAATCTGAGTGCATGCCGTATATATGGATCACAAGACCAAAATTCTGCAAAATACACAACTGTACCATTGTAGGCCAAAATTAATGTTGAGAAGTATATCATATTAAAATTCTGCAACACACAAAATTGTACCATGTTGGCCAAAATTAATGTTGAGAAGTATATCAGATCAAAATTCAAAATTCTGCAAAACACAAGGTTGTACCTTGTAGGCCAAAATTGATGTGGAGAAATCGATCAGACCAAAATTATGTAAAAGACAAGGTTGTACCATGTAGGCCAATCAGTCCTAAGCTCACGAATTTGATTGGCTTCCAACACGAAAAGTTTAAAGGACAAATCCTGTAAAGAAGGAAGAATGTTAATTGAAGAAAAATAGCGCAAACAAATTAGCGACTCAGTAATGCATTTACTAGTACATGTACCTTGGACTACAGCTACACGTTTTTTTTTTTTTTTTTTTTTTACCATTTAGGATACTTTACCTGCTGAAAACAACAAAGAGGACATCAACGCAGAGGTTTCACTAGACACTCCCTCATACACTGTCATGAACGGCCACGTCAAAAAACATGTACCCACCAGAGCTGACATATGTCCTGTACATCACATCATCATTGACTTTTCTGCAATCACATTCATTGACTCTGTGGGAGCAAAGATTCTCAAGCAGGTATCAGTTTAAGTGTGTGGGTTTTGGTTTGGTACTTTACGGCACAGCAACACAAGTAGGTTATTTAGTGCCAAGGCAATTGGAGTAAAGTGCCTTGCCCAAGGACACATCACGGTAACTGACCCAGACTGGTCCGATGGTAGGATTCGAACCTGCGCCTTTTTGGTCGTGAGTCCGGCACGCTAACCACTGAGCCACCGCGGATCCCAGTTTTATTGTAAAGCTTGCCTTGGCGGAAGCTCAACATAACGATCACTGTAGCGTCCGTGTGCGTGTCGTCCGTACATCCGTCCACATCCTAGACTAGGCTCAATGTTAACGTTTTTAGATTAAGCTCAGTGTAAAGTTGTTCACATTCTAGCTAAGTAAAAGGCTGGATCTAGCACAAGGAGGTCTTTTGGTATCGATATCATGTCAGTTGTAAGATCGAAGTGTAGTATATTAAATTTATTTCAAGAATTCATTTCCATCCTCACTATACATGCATTATCCACTAAAACACATGTCAAGAGACAAGGGAGTTAATCAGTCATTGCCGTTTTATAAAGCCAGGAAAGATAAGTTGGTCTTTCTAATGTTCATGTAAAAGTCAAGAATAATTTCCTAAATGGTTCAGATTTTAAAAGTTTATAATTAATTATCAAATATCGTGATTAATTATAAAACATTGAGGTTAATTATGAAACATTGTGATTAATTATGAAACATTGTGATTAATTATAAAACACTGAGATTAATTATAAAAAATTAACATTAATTATGAAACATTAAGATTAATTATCAAACATTGAGATTACTTATCAAACATTGAGATTAATTATCAAACATTGAGATTAATTATCAAACATTGAGATTAATTATCAAACATTGAGATATATGAATTTTCAAGCTTATTTAGCATGCGATAAACCTTATTTTAATAACAAACAGATGTTGCCAACTCTAATTCTTGAATATTGCATTTTTTTAAAAACATAATTACATACTTGCAAAAATTTCAAAATTAGGAATAAGTGAGCTAATTCATATTAGCATGTCAGTTAAAACACAATTTCAGAATCAAACAGAGTACGCAAAATAAACTAGATACAAGTTCTTCAGTGGTTTAATCATTCTCATGTAAGTATATATACTTTTAGTCGAATAAATTATGTCTGTTTTTACATTTCAGTTTATGTCTGAAACATCTTTATTTTCAGGTATTCGAGGATTATTCCAAAATTAACATAAAGGTTTTCCTTGCTTGTGTTGCAGGTAAATATAATATTGTGTAAGAAATGTCTGTAGCAATAATTATTTCTAACATTCATTTATTGTCGAGAGCTGTTTTCTACTTATTGACTGAGTACATTCTTTTATTGTTGAGAGCTGTTTTCTACTTATTAACTGAGTACATTCTTTTCTTGTTGACGGATGTTTTCTGCTTATTAATTGAGTACATTTTTGATTGTTGAGGGATGTTTTTTGCTTATTAATCGAGTACATTCTTTTCTTGTTGAGGGATGTTTTCTGCTTATTATTGAGTACATTTTTAATTGTTGAGGGATGTTTTCTACTTATTAATTGAGTACATTTTTGATTGTTGAGGGATGTTTTCTGCTTATTATTGAGTACATTTTTAATTGTTGAGGGATGTTTTCTACTTATTAATCGAGTACATTCTTTTCTTGTTGAGGGATGTTTTCTGCTTATTATTGAGTACATTTTTAATTGTTGAGGGATGTTTTCTACTTATTAATTGAGTACATTTTTGATTGTTGAGGGATGTTTTCTACTTATTAATCGAGTACATTCTTTTCTTGTTGAGGGATGTTTTCTACTTATTAATCGAGTACATTCTTTTCTTGTTGAGGGATGTTTCTGTTTATTAATCGAGTACATTCTTTTCTTGTTGAGGGATGTTTCTGTTTATTAATCGAGTACATTCTTTTCTTGTTGAGGGATGTTTCTGTTTATTAAATGAGTACATTCTTTTCTTGTTGAGGGATGTTTCTGTTTATTAATCGAGTACATTCTTTTGTAGTTAAAAGCTGTTTTCTGCTTATTAATCGAGTACATTCTTTTATTGTTGAGGGATGTTTTCTACTTATTAATTGAGTACATTCTTTTATTGTTGAGAGCTGTTTTCTACCTATTAATTGACTACATTCTTTTCTTGTTGAGGGATATTTTCTGCTTATTATTGAGTACATTCTTTTCTGTTTAAGGGATGTTTTCTGCTTATTAATTGAGTACATTCTTTTCTTGTTGAGGAATAATTTCTTCTTATTAACTGCGTACATTCGTTTATTGTTGAGAGCTGTTTTCTACCTATTAATTGAGTACATTCTTTTCTTGTTGAGGGATGTTTTCTGCTTATTAATTGAGTACAGATGTATTGTTCACAGCTTAGTCTGTGTAAACCTGAAAGACAAATGTTTAAAAAAAAGATGATAATATAGGAATAAAATCGATCTGAAAAACGTAAGAGGAAATCTTCTAAATGGCAATCTCAAGGAGTGGTAGTTTTGTCATGTGTTTGTGCATGTGTTTGTATGCGTGCGCGCGCGTGCGTGCGTGTGTGTGTCTGTGTGTGTGTGTGTGTGTTGAAACATAATTGCAGATACAAGGATTACATATGAAGTTGGCTCAGACCTGAGTGATGCACACCTAGACAGATCTCATCAATATTTCGTAGAGTTAAAGTCTGAATGTAAGAAATTCTTATTGACTAGTGTTAAACTTAACTTTCTCGAGAACAAGTAGTTTTATTTGTGACATTCCATCCAGATGTTGTAATTGATGGACGCTTGGTAAGGGTCTTATTTTACAAACAAATACATGCGGTATCAATTCGTTCTGTATCCTTACTTTTACAGATAATGTCTGGGCAGTCCTGGATACAACCGAATTTTTGAAAAAGTACAGCGGAAACATTTTCCCTACAGTTGATATTGCTGTGGCAACGGCCCAGCACGACGAGGACAACAATGTACCCAATAACGTATGTACAACGTTCTGGTAATTTGTTACAAAAAACGACATGAAATAGCATAATATTGCTCAAGTTCATTAACTTGTCTCACGGAAATGATCCTTCATGAAAATGGTATGAATCATTTAACAAAAGATATTGTTTTAATTTGTTCGATTTAATTTAATTTAATTTAGTTTTATCGTCACATTATGCATCCAGCCTTACAATGCTACCAGCAAATGTATACTTTGCCTTGGTTGAATAGTTGCATTTTTATCCAGAGCCAGATAGTCGCAATATTTTGATGTCCACATTTGAAGAACAACCTAATTATTTGTTGAAAAATTAATTGTCGTTATTGAAGCTCATCTTCCTGTATCAAAAATATTAGAAACGATGGATCAAGTATCTTCATTTGTTAACGCGCATATTTGTATATCATAGCTAACTCAAAAGAAATATTTGCACCTTTTTCTACTTTTTTACAGGTTATAACCTACCTATAAGATGAATCAAGTGTCCCAATGAAATGACTTCCAGCACATTTGCTATTTTAATGGATTTCACAGTTTGTTTTTATTGAAGTCTATATTCCAAAGACGGAAAAACAAGCCACGAGAGTCATTTTCTTGCTGCTAGTAGCCCATGACCTGTTAGGACATAACAGTAAAATTTTTGTAATTACATCTGGTGACTTTCATTTGATGAACATGGTCAAATTTTGCTCAGAAATAACGCAGACTTTGAATTTTCTCAGAAATATGGCAAACTTTGACTTGCATGCATGATAATGAAATATCAGTAACGCACATCTAACTGATTTAGAGCTATAATTTATATACGGTTAAATATATCAATAACAGTGTTTCCCAACAATGGTCCTCATGAGCAGGTGACCTTTTATCAACGTGCATGTATTGTGCCTGTCATGTATATACTGATGATTTATATACATAGGTAACCGCTGTGGCAGGTTTGTCTGCACTATTTTTTTTTTTTATATATAATGGCTGTATTTATTCATGTTTTCAGATGAAATGTAACTATCTGTCAAACGGTGCTAGTAATGGCCTTATGACCTCAGCATGAAATAGAGGATATTTTCTTTCCCTGCGTAAATACCGGATATGTTTCATCGTGGAGTACAAAAAACGTGATATTTAAACGAGTGGCGAAGCGTTAATATCGGATATATTTCATCGTGGGGTACAAAAAACGTGATATTTTAACGAGTGGCGAAGCCACGAGTTAAAATATATCGTTTTTAGTACCCCACGATGAAATATATCCGGTATTTACACAGGAAAAGAAAATTTTCTTTTTATTATATAACGAACTTGCTCCTGAATCGAAGCTTAGAAGATTAAACTCACTTTCAGTACACCACCCCACCCCACTTTTCGTAAATTCTCCTCACTTTCATTGGCTGATCATATAAATTTATTTGTTCTAACTCACAAAGTGCTCGTTTTTTTGTATGCAGGTATAACATCTGAACTCACAAAAAATTAAGCGCCGCATGGCATGATGGGAAATCTTGTATTTTCACATGTGAAAATATAAGAATAAAAAAAATATGAAAATTATTTTACGAATATTTTTCTATATTTCACACTTAAGTATATAATAAAGTCTAGTATTAAAAGTATTTGACATTAGTTTGGAATATTAATACTATTATATTAATATACTCTTATGTATTTTGAGAAAATAGGAGCATTTTGATGTTTATCTTTTTGTTTTACATTCATGCTTTATGATGCACCTTTATAGTTGTAAATTATCACCAGTCATTTTTCTTAAGTTAAGGTTCTTTGAACTGGTTGAAATACCTGAAATGCTTAGAATGTATGTATCATGTATAGTGTTTAACAGCACATCAGCACAATACTGGCCACATAATGCTCAGTAAATTTAGGTATACCAGAGGAGGTATACAGAACATACAGAACAAAGAGACACAAAAGGGTAAAATTCTTAAAATACAAAGTCAATTTTAAAAAAATATATACATATATACCGAATTTTAAAAAAATAAATAAAAAACGCGCTTAGCTGGTAAATTTTCACGGGACACATTCCAAAGCAGAAAGTCTTCCACCATTTGTCGCCTCTTTCGACATGCAGCAGGGTGTATTGAACTTATTCCACATCCCTGAACCTGTAAGGGATGGTTGGATGAGGTGGAGGGTTGAGGGCTGAGCTGTTTGAAACAGCAAAATAAGATTGAAGAAGTCAGAATCCATATTGAATTTAATTTTTGTGTTGTTGGGGTTAATATTGTTGTTCTATCTAGACAGCTGATCAATTCCCAAAAAATTGTGTTGTTATTCTTCTTGCAACCATTGTTGTTTTGCTGATGATGGTGGATGGTGATGATGATGATGATAACGATGAAGATGATACAAATCATAATGATTATGATAATGTTTATGATTATATTTTACGAATTTTATTACAATTTCTAAGAAAAAAAATTACCCCTTGCTAACTTTAGGCATATACAGCGATGTTAGGTCAACACAAAACATTCTTATGGACTTGACAACGCTGTATCTGCAATCACGTTCAGGAAGTTAGTTTTAGAAAACGACAACAACAACAATAATATCAAACAAAGAAGAATAATTTAAATATCCTTTGATTTGAGGTGTTTTTAAAGTCTTGTTTTACATTTTTTTTAAGGCTTCCACGAAGTAAGAACGATAAAAAATTAGATGAATCACGTAAAAGCACTGCAGAAAACCCCAAATAACGTTTTTTTTTTTTACATTTTGCTTCAAAAAATGATGTTTTTTTACTTTAATTACGGCGATGTGTTCAATATTTTAATATTTCTTAAACATAGGAAAACTTTTTATCAGTATTCTGTATTTATTTTTTTACATTACATTGTATTCAGAATAATATATTGTTCATTGTTTTCTTTTTCTGAATAAACATGAAATGTTTTGGTTTTGTTGTATGGCTTTACTTTGGAAACGAAACTGTGATTTTTTGTTGTTGCCCGAATTGATCTTTGACCTTTGAATCTAGGGAAATAATTGATACGTCCTTGTGCTGTCAGATGATTGAAAGTTTATTTAACTATACACGCTAATTGGATGGAGAATTTACATCATACAGTTTACTGTTCATTCATTATACTTACCCCAACGATATATCGTACACTAGACAAAAGTGTTGCACTATCTAGATGAAAAACTGCCCTTACATATGGGTCATTAGTTGGTACAACAAGAAGGTGTACATCTTAACGCACAAAATAGTCTGCTCATATACACACATCCAACACCCCCTCCCACCACACCCACACCCAAGCTGCCATTCATATAGCCTTCACACACTTATAAATTCATTCCATCCATGCATGTCTCAGACCTACCAATCAATGAAACAAAGGGTATTGTATTCATTATATTTTAGAAAGAAATACGTAGGATATAGACCAATCATTTGTGCTGTTTTAATGTTCTCGTGTAGGTCTACGAGAACATTAAAAATCAATATTGAAAATCGCTAGATCAGCACGTCACGGGGTGTTTTGTAATCATTAAAAGTACTAGACCACTCAGACTATGAAGTCAATTAGTAAACGGCATAGAGGTGAAGCGCAGACCTAGCGCACAAGCCAGGAAAAACAAACCTCAGAAAATAATGCCAAACTAATCTGTACTGTATTTTTGTAATGAATTTTTGACAACATTTGTAACAACTCTTATTTTTACTTTATTATCTTACTATATCGTAGTTAAGTCTTCAAAGGAAACATTAGAAGTTAAACAGACTTAAGTATGTTATCCAAAATGTCTTCAATGATAACGTTGGCAGTTTTAAAATCTTTGATCTTTTTATTATGTTCCAGTATCTCTTTTCTAGATGGCCTTTTGGTACCTTTAGATGTTTCGTCGCTAGCTTCCATATCTCGTGTTCGACCATTGAAAACATTTTCTGTGCTGTTCTGGAAATGAGAGATTGAAGGAAGCACACTGAATGAAGTGACCTATATCTAAATCATGATTACTATTATTTTCAGTCTTTGTAAAGTTTAGTCATCTGCGATAAAAAAACAATAGATGGACGTTTTATCGTAATTGTTGTTGTCTCTTAAAGCAGATGTAATTCTGGCGAGAGAACATTTAAATGATTTAGAGCAGAATTATACCAGAAACAGGTGCATTTAAACTGATTTAGATAAAACTATAGATGAATTTGAAACTGAATTAAAAACGGAAATGTGGATAAAGTGTTGTGCATTGGATGTTAGAATGGATGAATTACAAGGGGAAATCGATCAATACAAAAATGAGTTTGAGAAAAAGCCAAACTAATACGTGGATGTATATTACTTTTGCATCCAGATGGTATTGAAATTATATATGACACTGACAATTTGGACCCAATATTTGTATATTTTTGAATTAATAACGAACCAAAATACAGGGTTTTTTTTTTACATCTTACCGGCTGAATCTACAATTAAATATTTAATTACCATTTATCGTTTTAATTATGCTTCATAAACTTTTGTTGAACATAAGTTGCACACAAAAATATCATTTACATCAGAATTCCATTCGAAAAAAAAAGAATCGGGCTTATATACAATATTTTTCAACCGGTACTTTAATGTGTATGATATGTTTAAAATTTACATTTAATTTGAGGTAAAGATTCCACGTGTTTATTATTCAATTTTAATTTTTTTAATCAAGAAAATAAACATCAACTTTCCACTTTAAAAGAAACACGGACATATTCTCTGGAAGAGATGAATATTGCATTCTTTGGGTTAAAACAAGATATCACAAAATTTAATCATAGAGCTTCTATATTGGACAAAGTTAAAACTGGAAGCAAAATTAAAATTTTGTTACCACCAAAGATAACAATGGCAACAGCCATAGATATTATTGGAGGAGCAATTGCTAATCTTCCAGCTTTCACAGGACATATCTGTCCAATATTAAATTCAAATGTAGCAGAGGAAGAGACTCAGGCATGATAATTTAATAGAAGAATTGCAAAAGAAATCTGCAGAGTTCAACGAAAACATAGCTAAGACCGTTTTGCTATTAGAGCTGTGCATCGCCTGCGTGGTCGCGAGGCGATACATATCATAATACTAGGGTGACGATACAATACACACCGCAATGCGTATCATAGACTTAGTGGTCGATACAGTACATATTGGGATACAAGAGTGACGACACAATACATATCGCTTCACCGCTTCTCACCTTGTCGGCTTATCTTTTCATGTAATGTCAATGTCGACGTGTTGGCGTTGTAGGCGTGGCAGAAAGGTTACTAGTATTACCTGAATATATCTTAACCGTTTTGCACATTGTACATATGGTTTTATTTCTAAATGTACAATGCCTTTGTAATAATTTGTCAACTGAAACCCGAAATATTTACGGACGATAGTCTTAAATACAGTTGAGAGATCTAGGTTTAAGATTTTTGTCCGCCATTTTGGCCAAAGCAAAGCATTATGGTATTGGAAGTTTATTCGCATTGACATTAAATCCACAAACTGTTTTTCATACATGAATTTGGACAAGAAACAATGTTCAACATATAATTAATTTATCTTTTTTTCTAGCCAAATGCGAATAAAAACTGATAGTGATATTTCATCACCGAGACTGGTGGATTCTCTTGCAGAGTAGGGAACCAGTCTGATAACTAATGCCTAGCTGATTGATAACAACACACTAAAGAACAGCGTCGAAATCATTACAACATTTGTATAAAAGAAATAAAGCTCTTTAATTGTTTTTCTTTTCTTAACTTTGATTCAAGTATATCGTGATACGTCATGTTTAAAAATGTTTTATGATTTCCGCAAAATTTATTACCACTGATATTCTTTGCAAAAATCTATACTTTTACCAATAAAGATCTAGGTGTCTAAAGATACAAGTATCCTTCTGACAAATATTTCTTTACCATATTTTTAAAATATATTGACAACAAAATCATCGCTGAATGATATACATCTTTAATTGTTATATGGTATTATTATCTCTTCTTGATCTGGGTCATCTTTAACTACTGTATTGATACAAATTGTGTATAAACAAGGGTATGTATTTTAGATTTTCGGTATATGTAATTCAAATTACAATCATTATGAGCAGGATCTCTTTACTTATCGGTTGAATAATCACGACCTCTTTCTTTGTTGGTTTAATTTCCTTTTCACAACTATGACATATGTTTGGGGAATCGAAATGATTCTTATCTTCTTGTGTGAATATCTTTGTAGCAGCAGCATTTTAGGTCTTAATTTTTCGTAAACTAACTCTGCTATTTGCTGCAGATGCTCATAAAACATTTTGATACAATCTCTTTCTCCGTAAATTATTGACTCATGGCTTTTATATACGAATTTAATGTGAAAAAAAACCCATGATGGTATATGTTTAGCTGTTTGTATGGTCCATGATTTGCTAGATTCTTCTTTATAAGTGTATAGTAGTTTTATGATACTTTCGTCGATACACAAAAATATAGAACAGAGAGAACTTTTAGTTGTTGAAGAGAGCCAGAGAATTATTAGTTGACGAAGAGAGCCAGAGAAATATTAGTTGATGAAGAGAGCCAGAGAAATATTAGTTGATGAAGAGAGCCAGAGAAATATTAGTTGATGAAGAGAGCCAGAGAACTATTAGTTAATGAAGAGAGCCAGAGAATTATTAGTTGACGAAGAGAGCCAGAGAAATATTAGTTGATGAAGAGAGCCAGAGAACTATTAGTTGATGAAGAGAGCCAGAGAACTATTAGTTGATGAAGAGAGCCAGAGAATTATTAGTTGATGAAGAGAGTCAGAGAAATATTAGTTGATGAAGAGAGCCAGAGAATTATTAGTTGACGAAGAGAGCCAGAGAAATATTAGTTGATGAAGAGAGCCAGAGAACTATTAGTTAATGAAGAGAGCCAGAGAATTATTAGTTGACGAAGAGAGCCAGAGAAATATTAGTTGATGAAGAGAGCCAGAGAATTATTGGTTGACGAAGAGAGCCAGAGAACTATTAGTTGATGAAGAGAGCCAGAGAACTATTAGTTGATGAAGAGAGCCAGAGAATTATTAGTTGACGAAGAGAGCCAGAGAAATATTAGTTGATGAAGAGAGCAGGAGAAATATTAGTTAATGAAGAGAGCCAGAGAACTATTAGTTGATGAAGAGAGCCAGAGAACTATTAGTTGATGAAGAGAGCCAGAGAACTATTAGTTGATGAAGAGAGCCAGAGAAATATTAGTTGATGAAGAGAGCCAGAGAATTATTAGTTGACGAAGAGAGCCAGAGAACTATTAGTTGATGAAGAGAGCCAGAGAAATATTAGTTGATGAAGAGAGCCAGAGAATTATTAGTTGACGAAGAGAGCCAGAGAAATATTAGTTGATGAAGAGAGCCAGAGAAATATTAGTTAATGAAGAGAGCCAGAGAACTATTAGTTGATGAAGAGAGCCAGAGAAATATTAGTTGATGAAGAGAGCCAGAGAAATATTAGTTGATGAAGAGAGCCAGAGAAATATTAGTTAATGAAGAGAGCCAGAGAAATATTAGTTGATGAAGAGAGCCAGAGAAATATTAGTTAATGAAGAGAGCCAGAGAACTATTAGTTGATGAAGAGAGCCAGAGAAATATTAGTTGATGAAGAGAGCCAGAGAACTATTAGTTGATGAAGAGAGCCAGAGAACTATTAGTTGATGAAGAGAGCCAGAGAAATATTAGTTGATGAAGAGAGCCAGAGAACTATTAGTTGATGAAGAGAGCCAGAGAACTATTAGTTGATGAAGAGAGCCAGAGAAATATTAGTTGATGAAGAGAGCCAGAGAACTATTAGTTGATGAAGAGAGCCAGAGAACTATTAGTTGATGAAGAGAGCCAGAGAACTATTAGTTAATGAAGAGAGCCAGAGAAATATTAGTTGATGAAGAGAGCCAGAGAAATATTAGTTGATGAAGAGAGCCAGAGAACTATTAGTTAATGAAGAGAGCCAGAGAACTATTAGTTGATGAAGAGAGCCAGAGAAATATTAGTTGATGAAGAGAGCCAGAGAAATATTAGTTGATGAAGAGAGCCAGAGAACTATTAGTTGATGAAGAGAGCCAGAGAAATATTAGTTGATGAAGAGAGCCAGAGAACTATTAGTTAATGAAGAGAGCCAGAGAAATATTAGTTGATGAAGAGAGCCAGAGAAATATTAGTTGATGAAGAGAGCCAGAGAACTATTAGTTGATGAAGAGAGCCAGAGAAATATTAGTTAATGAAGAGAGCCAGAGAAATATTAGTTGATGAAGAGAGCCAGAGAACTATTAGTTGATGAAGAGAGCCAGAGAACTATTAGTTGATGAAGAGAGCCAGAGAAATATTAGTTGAAGAAGAGAGCCTTCTTTAAGCAGTATGTATACTGAGTTATCTACATGATTACATAATCTTTTGTGTTCATGCAATTTTATTTGAGTGTTGAATGATTTAACCACTTCTTGCAAAGTACTTTTCATTGGCATGTTTGTTTATCTGAGATAATACTAATCTCGATAAATATTTTACTTACCAATAATTATATTTATTTCCATCAATATCTCGACGTGGCTTTCACTATCTGTTTCTGTCACTCTAACGGCTTTATGAGTCTGCCTATGATTTCATAAACATTTACATATATATTAAATAAATTTTGATTTTCTGCAATGTCTTCTATCTTGATTGGACATTTATCGAACTAGTGTTTATACTTGTCTTGATTGGATTTTGATGGTCTATACGAATGATCTCTTGGTGGCTTTACCATAGATTGTACAGAATAGAAGAAACATATATCTTTATTTTGAACATTAATGCAAGCATTTTTATTCTTAACCCATTTTGTTAGCTCAATGGATTGCTATGTATATTTAATCTATATTGTGTGTTTACATTTTGTCCACAATGGTAAATAGGACTTTAGATTCTGGTCACTTGTAAACAGAATGTTTACATAGCATTTAAGTTCAAGGTCAATCGTGTTGACAGTTAAACTGGTGTTTTGTCCATTTTATTGCTTCACATACTGTTGATATAAGTGAAAATTTATATAAATAGGGATTTGGTAAGCAAATAATTCATTCCTGTTTTAGATCAGTTTGAGGGTTAATCCATTTTCGATTAGATTGTACATCGTGCCGTTGAAATCAAACATAGTTCGAGAGGAATTATTTATTTAATATATATTCATTGGAATTACTAAAGTGCTCATTGACTTTTGGACTTTTGTGAACTCATTCAAAGACATTCTGGATTGTATCATTGTGTTATATCAGGACATTCAAGACTATTAGAACTCATCTGGAACATTCTATAATTTTGGACTTGCTTGTGAGTAAGACATTTAGGATTATTTGGAGTTTGTTTCACAATATTGTAAGTATCTTTTGAATTTCACTTTGTATTATAGGGAAATAAATTGATCGAATACAGCGAATTAATTTTTTTTTTCACACCTTAAGATGATCTATCAAAAGTAAAATTCATTTCATGTTTTATATCGTTTAACTGAAATGAGTTTTTACACATACATTTTATAACAGTGAAATGTATATATTTCAACCAGGACACTGCTTGTTAATATAACAAAACATTTTTTCAATGATTCATTGGACATAACGTATTAAATCATATGAAATGTACGAGTAGCCGAAATCAGCCATCGCATAGGCCACTGATTTCAGTCATCGTATAGGCCACTGATTTCAGCCATAGTATAGGCCACTGATTTCGGACATCGTATAGACCACTGATTTCAGCTATCGTATAGGCCACTGATTTCAGCCATCGTATAGGCCACTGATTTCAGCCATAGCATAGGTCACTGATTTCAGCCATCGTATAGGCCACTGATTTCAGCAATCGTATAGGCCACTGATTTCAGCCATCGTATAGGCCACTGATTTCAGCTATCGTATAGGTCACTGATTTCAGCTATCGTATAGGCCACTGATTTCGGACATCGTATAGGCCACTGATTTCATCCATCATATAGGCCACTGACTTCAGGATATTTTGAAAACTATTTTAAGATAGAATAAAGATCACCTTTATAATCACTAAAATTGAATTACTCTTCACTGTGTGTGACATACAAATAATAAAAAAAGAATTATTATTTAATGTTTGGAAATTCTTTAATACGTACATATACGATATATATCTGTATATATATATATATATATATATATATATATATATATATATATATATATATATATATATATATATATATATATATATATATATATATTTCTCGAAATGCCACATATATTTCTGGCAAATGATTACACTATTTATCGCAATAATAGCGTAAACAATCCATAGAACACTAATGAAAGACACTAATTAATTAAATTAATTAATTAATTAAAGACACTACATCAACAAAACACTCACAATTCACACGAGAAATTGTAGCTTTATCCTTTCCTTCATCATAAAATGGAAAGAGGAAGTACATTTATCAATAGACTGGTATCTGTCTCTTTATTGTATCGCTTTGGTCCGTATCTCTAAAACCGCGTGTGCCAAAAAAGTTTCCTGACCAAAATATAATTTTGGATACGCTTAAATTTTTAACTATAACACATTTGCTTTCATCATCAGTCATTTGTTTGTGATTGCAAAGAATGATGTAGATAAAGTAGTTTATATTAGTCAGATCGTTGATGATATTCAGAAAATGTCATTCTGCTGACAAATTGTTATATTGTAGGGCATAAAACCATCGTTATAAAGTAGTTGTAATAGTGTAATAAAGTGTAGAAATAAAAATTGTAAACACCCGAAATAAAAATCTAAGCAGCCTTTAATCATCAGTTATCTTACTACTTACTTGCATTAGACGAGCGTAAATTAACACAGGTCTTCCTCAGGGGACAATGAAATACATGCATAGAGACAAACACACACACACACCCAAAGTGACGCGTGTAGAACAATAAAAATGTACATTTTGGCACAGAGAAGAAAAAATATCTGAGGTAATGAATAGGTCTAAACTAATCGAAAAGAATAAAATAGCACGAAATAACTACATGTCTGGGAAGAGATCTATTATCTATTATCTGTGAACTCCTTTCTTTCCTTTCCAACTCCTTGGGAACCTGGTGGTCTATCAAAGCCTAGGTCGTTAGCCGTTAGCTAGGTTGGTGTCTTATATATATATATATATATATATATATATATATATATATATATATAAATATATATATATATATATATATATATCCGTCAATTTTGCACTCTGTATATATATGTAGATATGTTGTAAATTAACTTTGGAAAGTGAATGTTGCTTATAACAGGTTGACCACTCATTTTCTATGAGGCCATCAGTAGTATTATGACACAAATTAGGTTATCAAGTTGTTATATCGATGGTAACAAGTACTACTTATCCGATCAGCGTGAAAGAAGGTAATACATCAGTAGTATTTTCTCTGGCACATTTATGATGCAAGCATATTGACGCAAGGTGCATCGTTTATGTTTGTTTTCTACAGTAAAATTAAAAGTATGAAATAACTCTTAAATCAGGTTTATTATTAAATATACAACATCTGTCGTTATCTCCATTTTCTTTTGTTGTTTTTTTTAAGCATCAAGCAATTTATGAAATCCTCCAATTATATTTTCGAATTTTAGAAAGGTTTGAATTTGTGGGGTTTGACGCCATTTTTCAGTACATGATAGATTATACATGGCGACCAGTATATTTGGTGGAGGAAGAACCCAGGAAGACCCTGAGAAGAACCACCGACCCACGGTAAACTACTGGCAAACTTTCTCACATACCCACGTTGGCCGGGCCGAGACTCGAACCCACGCGGACAGAGGTGAGATGTGAGTGATCTGTAAAGGCTAGCGTCGTGGATGACTTGGCCTCCCAGGCCCCTATAAACGTCATAAATACGATAAATAGATGATCTCATATGTGTGTCTGTCTATTCGTATGAAATTATCAAACAACGCTTGCATGTATTATCTTTTTTTGAGAAATTTATTACATGCCTCAAGTTGCTCCAAGCGAGTTACATATTGTATTGTATAAAGGATTTCAAAACTTTTAAGCATAATGACCACGAGTTTCTGACTTTATTTTTCACAACAACAAAAATCTCACATTACTTAATTTCTTTGTAGTGTTATGTTTCTGGATGTTATATTACAGCGTGAGATGCAATTCTATGCCGTGACGTTAAGATGTTAAGAAAACTGAATGTAAAGTTCACTCCCAAAGTTAAATTTTCAATTGCCTATTTCATTACTATAGAGTTCCTTCGTGACAGGTATCCATGAATCTCTTGAAGAATTTAAAATATTTGTAAATACCGTAAATATGGGGAAATTTCAGCATGGTTTATTTTTTTTAAAAATAGCGATGATTTAACCAGTCGAATTGGAATTTTAAAAAAATAAAAAAAATAGAGACAATTATACGCGCAAATTTGTTCCCACTAAGACATTCTGTAAAGTTTAACAACAGAGACATTTCGCAATATACCGCAAAAAAACTTTATTATTTTGTTACTTTTCCTTTAAATGTGACAGAAATGAAAAATTACAGAATTCGTTTTTAGATGAAGGAGGTTTTTATTGTTCCAGCGGATAGAAATCATTGAACAAAATAATATAAGTGAACGTAAAATTGATTTAAACTGTGATAAAGAAATAAAAAAACTTTTTTCCCC
The DNA here is from genome assembly GCA_029931535.1 of Margaritifera margaritifera. Lineage (NCBI taxonomy): Eukaryota > Metazoa > Mollusca > Bivalvia > Unionida > Margaritiferidae > Margaritifera > Margaritifera margaritifera. The sequence goes on along the minus strand of JAQPZY010001489.1, from coordinate 549,337 downwards.
CTGAAACAAATAAATGTAATATCACACAATATATCTTTTATACATCACTGATTTGTCCTATATCACACAAAAAACCGTAGATTTTCTTTTTATTATGTATTTTTTAAAGGCAAAAACCGTCGATATTCATTGATTTTTTGTATATTCTGTGTCAATGCGATTAACGGCTGCATTACTACATCGATAAATTCCGAAATTGTACAATATTTAAGAACAGCGGCATTTTACAAATTTAGCTTGTACGTATAATGCTTCAGATTGTGTATTTTGTCAAATAATGACTGTTTTCAAACGAAAATGAAGAGATTTTTATTTTCGTTAAGACATTTCTTGCGCGGATTGATACAGTGAATATCTATAAACAAAAGATTTTAATGATTGTGAGTTTACTTGTATGGATTTTGGTTCTTTTTTTTTTGTTGTTGTTGTTCATTTCTGCATTCAAACGTGCATTTTTGGCCTTGGGAACCTTGCAGTTTAGTTCGGTAACTGAAGCTGCGCCCATATTTCGATTGTCACTTAATTTCAGTTTGTAATCAACACTCATCAATGCCCGATTTATCCATCTTTATCAAACATGATTATGATTGTGTTGAGAGTTAAAATCGCTACTTAAACAATTTTTTATTTCTATATTTAATCAGGATTTTTTCCTAAAAATGTGTCCGTTTGTGGTACAGTGTAAAAGGCGTACGATACTGTATGGGTTACACAGAATATCGATTATTATCAACAGTTCATGTAAGTTTAGTCACTACAAAATTTGCAGGATTCATGTGGAAAACTAATTTAAAAAAGTTAATCCTTGAAGCCTACTTTTTGTTGTCTGGAGTTTTTTTCAGGCATTTTTTGATGGCGTCTCCCTATTGATTAAAGAAATGAATACTAGAGAGTCTACAGTCTTGACATATTTTAAGATCTGTTCATCCTGAGAGAGAGAGAGAGAGAGAGAGAGAGAGAGAGAGAGAGAGAGAGAGAGAGAGAGAGAGAGAGAGAGAGAGAGAGAAGGTACAGAAGAAGAAGAAGAAAACTGGAATGGGCCTAAATACGGAAATACAGATTTTAATAACATATAGAAGGGCAGATATATTTTCTAAATGGAAAAGAAAGCAGTTCCAAAAGCGATACATATTATTGCACTAACGTTTGGTTGTTGTTGTTTCCCTGTGATTACTTTCAAAAGAATTCACAAATTCGTCTTTACGAGGGATCATGTACAAATACATTGATAGATACTGAATCTGCAGCTGTGCGAATTTGTGATAAGAACGAAAGAGATGAGATTCCGATTTAACAACATTGCGATAACAAAATGCAGTTTTCCTCCCTCTTTATGTGGCTATTCTCAAATGCTTTTACGTCTAACACTGCACATCTTACCTTTCTTTTATAAATATTCATGCTAATAATTTTTATTAAAATTCATATATACAGATAAATCCTGTTTTGCGGAAATATTTATTCAGTGTAAATTTTTGGGAATGCTGTTACAGAATGATATTAATATCTCACTATGTAATGATCAGTTTATAATGGGTCATATATATATATATATATATATATATATATATATATATATATATATATATATATATATATATATATATATATATATATATATCACTTCCTCTTACACCTTAGAGGTAAACTTAAGACAAATAGTTTCGTTACTGTGTACAAAGGCGTAAGAAGGTTAATTCACTGGATGAGGGTGAAAACGTCGAAAGATTGGATAAAATTGATGCGTATTTCTACTTTGTGAGATAATCTTGTATGTCCAATAGATATTCACCAGAATTCCTCGATATTTGGACAACTGTCATTCTACATACTGAAAAAAGGTCTTTATGCAAGATCATGCCTGTATGAACTGCATGAGCGAATAGTCAAAAGTGAAGTTTGAAACTATTACTGGTTGTTGACAATAGGGACAACAACTGAAGGTTTTGAATGTTGACTCATTGAATATGATAATTAAATTTCTACACTCATGATCAGGCATTTTAAAGCTCCGATATGGCGTAAATCTAATTAAATTTCTACACTCATGATCAGGCATTTTAAAGCTCCGATATGGCGTAAATCTCCCACAAGTGATGTTAACAAAATATTTTTGTTTACGCGGACCTGGTTTCTGAGCCGACAACAAAATATTACAATAGGAAAGACCCATCCGTGGGCGATGAACCTGGAATTTGTAAAAAAAAAAAAAAAAAAAAAAATACCAATGACACGTTTATAGAACAATATATATGTATATGTTCACCGAGGAACGAGGTTATAAAGAGACTTATTGCAGATTTATTTGAATATCATTGACCTGTGTAACCTGGAATCAATACAGTGACATACCGCGACTATGACACATACATGAATTCGCGTATTTACGTATTTGTAAAATGAAAATCGGATCTGATAAATCAAAGTTTGTATCGAATGAAACTGAACACAAACTGTTTAAAATGAACCGAGAGTTAATTGTATTCATTTATTTCCCGGCATTGTACTGGAATTGACAGGATATGAGTTCATAAAGGAATGGGTCGTATCATTGAAACATACATGTATAACTTTCAACATAAGGTACAAACGTAAATGATCAAAGGTAATAAAATATGAAACATTTAAAGCGTAAGGGACATCAGCGATAAACAAAGTATTATATTAAAACATCAAATACGGTGACACGCAAAGTCACAAGACAACAATGAATCGATGTTACATGTACGTCTCTCATGCACATAAACGTAGTTATTATACTACTGTAGTACTTAAGTGTAAAATCTACAAAATTATTGGTGAAATATTTTTTATATTTTGTTAAATTCCTATATTTTCATATATGAAACATATATCCTTATATTTTCACACGTGAAAATACAAGATTTCCCATCATGTCATGCGACACTTGGTTGGGTGTGCCTGTAGAAGCTATACTTGCAGCAAGATAAACGAGCATTTTGTAAACTTGAGCAATAATGAGAAACTGGATTACCTTTCAGGCAAGGAAATTAGTTTTGGCGGACGATATTTGACTCGACATCGTTAGCTTCTTTACGAAGTTATGTCCCTTTAATAACGATGCCAACGATCCAAACAATCTGATGTGTGCAACATTTAATTAGACTTAAAAAAAATATGACATTTTAACTAGTGGCTTCACCATTCGTTAATATATCGTCGACCGTCCTAACTTCGTTTGTCTTCCTTGATTCGTGCGCCATGTTTATCGCGACCTCACGCGCTTGTTTTGATATCCTGACGTCATCAACTGGGTCACCAGGGTTCGTTGACAGTGGGAGCAAGTGTTGATTTAGAAATATTTGGCGAAATGAGATTTAAATGCATTGTACAATTCAAATCAAATAAAATAAAAAACAATCAAAATGTTTAATTTACCTAATGCCAAAGTTGTGGCCCTATAGTGAGTGTTAGCTGTTAAAGTCAGGGCCACTGTTCACGTGTTGGCTTTCTTTACCTTTTTATTTGTATGAAACCCACGTGAGATTTCTTAGACGGCAAAGGCATGTAAAAAATTCATTACTATAACATGTACTTCTTATATTGTGTTACAAAAAAATAAATCCGCTGGAAAACAATACAGTATGGGATTTCTAATTGGAATATTTTAAAATTGGATAAGAAAATCTTTTTTTTTTAATAGCCTGAAAAACTACCTTTAAAAATTCACCATATCTTTGAATTTGATAATTTCATCGAATAAAAAAAAAACAAAAACAAAAAAAACAAACCAAAAAAAAAAACCAAAAAAAGAAAAACATATTTTGTAAAATTTCGATATTATTATCATCATTATTTGTAAGTAATTTAATATGTCAATATGCGTCTGATATCGAAGAAATATATTGCAAATGTACAAAATAATAACAATAATACAGAGATACTATAAACCTTACGCCACGTGGCATTTATTTCAGGGGCACGAACTATGGGCGAGCTTCCTGAAATGGACAAACTTTGACAACTTCGGACAAACGGTAGCTCCAAAACGATTTAGAGAGTTTATAAACATTTTTCAACGATGAATTAAGTAGATATAGTTTAACACTTTCAATAGTGATTTTAATAGTTTCTCGCAATATTATAATGCAAGTGTTAAAATTGACTTTAGCTCTCGACGGTCGAGGATATCACGTTTTTTTGTATAGCACGATGAAATATATATGGTATAAACGTAGGAAAAGGAAATATCCTGTTTATATTTCTTCTCCTTAGAATGTATCTCTAGACAAAAAATCAAACAAGGGCAATTTATCAAACAAAATGTTACACAATACCCATTGCCATTTTTGCTGTTGTTGTTGGTGGTTAAGATGGGAAGATTAAAATGTTACCATACATACGTTACTAGAAAATACTCCTGATTGTACTCGTTTCCAGCAATTAATATTAGTAATTTGTTTTCCAAGTTCTTGTAAGTTTGCAAAAAATTAAAGTGAAACTCTTGGAAAAAGAATTTTGTTGAATGTATGCAAAATAGTTTATGTAAGTGTCGCAAGCAAGAATTAATCGGTAGATGACAATTTTAAGATCATAATCTATGGCATTTATTATTACTTTCAATTACTTTTGAAATAATTTACATATTTAAATTTTTTGCTTTCTTTTACCAATTACAACAGTTGCTTTTTTTAAATACCTATTGTAGAGGTTAATATTTAAATAATTTTGTATGGAAGGTTTTTAAAAAAAATGTTTTGATTTTACGAATTTAAATAAACTTGCAAAATATTTTGTTATCGACTTTTTGTAATGGACACCATTTTTACACCGTTTTTATTTTGTTTAAGAACATTATGGACAGTTCTGTTCATAATTTATTTTATAAAGAATGAAATTTTATCTATCGTTTGTTGTCCAAACTTTTTAGTCCTGACATCTCATTTTATGGCCCCTTTTCTGTGTGCAAATTTCCTCTGTATATGCCGCTTACTAATGTAATAGAGAGGAATACATACAGCAGATGTTGAATAAATCTTTTGTACTTCAGACCCTTTCTTTTTTCAGACTAAAGTTGTTGTTGTTGTTATTGTTTAAAGCTTAGGCAACAAATAACGAAATATCGTTTATTAAATAAATTTGAGTCACACATACAGCCTCGTTTTAGAAATATTTCAACGATGATTTCTCATGCAGCCAATACATATCTAGAAGATTGGGTATGTGCGCGTATGTGTATTGCAGCCTAAAACATACCAGAAAAGATTTAATAACCGTATCCCCTTGTGTAAAACACGCATCCAAAATAGAACGGATTGGACACTGATCTTTTGCTGGCAGATCTCAGTATACGCTTTTGGCAATGTACGATATGCATGAAATTATATTTTACTATCAGCTGTTAGAACTTAGAAAAAAACACTCTAATTACATTTTCAGTATACATGGAAACTTATGAACGTCTCGTGTTTTCTATAGATAACATTAGAATGATGCGTTGGAGAAATGTAATCAAGAAAGTCACTTTTCTAACTATGAAGGTTAATTATAACACCTGTATTTTCAATGAATTTAGAAGAACAAGTTTCTTCAGCATAGGAATTGAAGTATATTTCTACTGTCTCTTTTTCCTTAAAGAAGAACACATTGTCAAATCGGAGGACGGACAGACATCTGGACGAATGACTGTATGTGTTTATATATGAACGGATAGATTGATGGATTGATAGATCGATGTATAGATCAATGGATGGACATGTAAGTATGTATGTACGTACGTAAAGATACATGAATCGCTGTATATTGGGACAATGTTTACGGGTGTGTATAACCTAAGATGTCATCAAAACTCCACCTAAAATCACTGTTGACCACCAAAAAATTTGTAATAAATATTTTGCCAAACATATGATGTATCTTAGTTAGCAGTAACTTGAATGTCCATTTTCCCAATAAATTAGTGTCCACCATGAAAAATGTTTTGATAAAAATAGTTTGATATTCTTTCGAGTCTGGAACTAGTCAAATAACCGCAAAAGGAGACACCAAAATAATTTAAATCAAGGTCACTAGGGGTAGAATTTGATTCAGACCAGACCACAGTTTTCATTACTTTATTTCAACAAATCATAACAAAATTAATGATCAGTATTTAATCAATGTCTTATTTGCCTTCCATAAAAATTTGCAATGAGAAACAATTTTAAATAGCTTCCTATAAATATATGCACTCAGCTGTAAATTAGAGTTTAATTGTTTCATTATCCTATTAAAATGAGCGAGTACACATATTTTTTTTGTTATTTCTCTATGAAATTATTATTTTGATTAAAAATAGGCTCACTCTACTTTGGCATGCCATATCATATAATTTCTTGGATACTCTATATTTTCTTGCATAATTCGTTTTTAAACATGCATGAACAAACTTCAAGAAACTGAGTATAATATTTTACGATTTTCAGCAGTTTATAAAATATAACGGACAAATTAACACCTTCAAAGGATATAAAAAGTCCAAAGCCAATGCGGGCTTTATAACTACATATCTGTATTCTGTGGTACAGAGTGAAATGATCAAACAATTTCAATATAAAAATCATTTAGCTCTGTAGATGATGTAAGACACTCTATCTCCTATAAAATTTGAATCCAATATGGATTGTCGGATTTTTAAAAGTTGGTTCTTGTTATTACAAGCAGCAAAAGTGTTTAACTGACTCCAAAGAGAACCCTAACATGTGAAAAGTTGTATAAGGATAATTTTCACCTGAAAAGGTGTATCGTGAAGCATACATTGAACATTTTTAGATGCACATATTTTTGCATCCTGTTTATCATGCAAATAAAAAATATTATAAATGATTCATATCACAAATATTCAACGATACTTGACACTCATGCTGAGCTCATAAAGTCATTACTATGCTCTCTTAACAGATCTTACCATTTTATCTGAACATGTGAATATATGCACCCAAACACGTGACAAGAATATTGCAAAATCTGTCATAGCGGTCACCCATACATAGCATGCATCAGTGAATGTCGGATACAATGATTCCAATATAAAAGTTAGTCTGAGTCACCCGGCCCACTTCGGCTTTCATCGCTATGCAATAGAAAGCCAAACCAGGGCCTGACACAAAGCACGAAGTGAAACGAAAACGAGGGGCTCAAAATTTTGGAGAACTTATAAGTGTTAACAAAGGAAAATCACATATAACAATGAAAATAATGTACGTCAATTCACATCTTTAACTAAAATTTATATCAGTCAGGAAGAATTCTGTACACTCACTTTAGTTCTTTATTTGCCAAGCGTAATTTTTACGTCATGTACATTATAACGTATTAGTATCGATGATATCAATATTTACTAAAGGGATGAGATTAAAACGTATCCGCTTGACGTAAGCAGTCCAAAAGGGGGCTCAGTTTTTTTTTTATTGTGTTTCTCCTGACTGAAATCTACAAATTCTCTATGTAGACCCAGTCTAGGGAGCCTGAGACTTATAAAGACCACCTGGTTATAAGAGCGAATTTTGCCAATTTATGGGATACCGTTATAGACAGATTTGAATTGTATACTCTCGTTCATTTAATATGGACGATATAGTAGCATATTCTACACCCATACGTTACTCTAAACTGATCTTTGAAATCAAAGATCTTGCAAAGTTTGAGTGATGGTTTCGAAATCGTGAAAATTAAACTTTCTGAATTGACAAATCAATTGTCTTTCTAATGTCCCTTACGAATGGAGTCTTCATTGTTTTTAATAACTTTCTTGTCGTCCATTCTTGGGAAGAAGTCTTTCAACTAAATTCTTCTGCAGTGAAGATTTACTACGAGGTCCTTTGAAATAGTAACCAAAGATGCCTTTCTTTTTGTAGTCACCTCCCTTGGTAGTAGATACGCATCACAAGTAGGTTATGACCTGTAAGAAAACACAGATAAATAAATTAATTCGTTAACAACTGCGACATTCTTCCGGTGCTCGTGAGACCACATATAACTAGCATACTACATCTTAGTGAAAAGTATGGAATCTTCTTTTCCCATGATGCACCTCACCCATTAGACTGCTTCCTGCTTTGTATGCTCCATGCTCCGCCTGTGATATTGGCTTGCCTATTCAGGCTGGGTACCAGCAGAATAAACTAAAATATTAGTTATAGATACCTGTCGTGTTCGTAAGGTTTCAAAAACATGTATGAGTTATTAAAGAAGTTTGTTGCATACAAATTAACATAGAATATTCTATTGTTACTAATTCATTACTCAATTATTTCTAGTAAAACATTTGCCGACGATGAGGTCTTGTCATTGATTGACACGTAAAACAATAGTTACTAAAATGTTTGTCGATGATATCGCCTGGCTTATTGCATAATGTGAAGGTAAGTAAGAAAAATACTCAAAGTTTTTAACATATGCGATTCCATGTAATAAATAAATAAATGTTCCGGATTAGTCAATTTATATGTGCGTTGTTAGACTCTCTTTGAGGCAGAGTAGCTCAAATCGGTTGGGCTAGGAAAAATAAGTAACATGTGTTATACATACCCTGTATTTGGACGAGTAGGTGGAAATACGCTATATACTCGTATCAAAGACGGTGTGACCAAACCTAACAACTATTGGTTGATTCCATGATGTACTGAACTGCAGGCTTACAGACACACCACAACCGCCCCCACCCACTCACCACACATTACATTAAATTTGCATGAATAGTGCTAAATCGGACGTCGTGCACCACCTGTCCATCACGGTGTCAGTTAGTTAGTTACTAAGCTAACCTGCCAATTCGATCCCAACAAGGAGCACCATTCCTCGATTGCAAGTAGGTTCGGTTTGAGAGTAAGAAAAACCTATATTCATTGGTCAGTTTTGGCTTTTAATTCAGTAATGGAGTAGATGTAAAATACGATGTTGGACCGAATGACCAGGTGACCTGGGTCCACCATTACTATTAGGGAACCTCTAAAGTGCTGTTTTACTACCATCAACAGGGCAACTAATTAATTTTTATAAATTAAAAAATAGTATATTTAAGTATATAAACATAACACGAGGGTATAACACATGTTCAAGGCTGCTGATTAGGAGCATGGATCAGTGCAGCAGGAGCTGTATAGGAAAGTTTTGTAAAATTCACCTGCAGGAACTAGACAAGGGTGGTGGAACATACGCTTGCATTAAATGTGACTTAGGGACAAAAGCAAAACTTACTCTTTGATGGCACTGCCGAGCTGCGGCGCTGAAGAAATATCAAAGAAAAGAAGCCACATTTGAACAGGAGTACAAACGGCTTGCAAAGATAAAAGTTTTCAATTAGAGACACATATGTGTACCCATATTGATTAGTATACAGTCCAGGCATGTGCAAGCTACAGCCTGCGACCTGGTTTTATCCGGTCAAATTTATATCATATGGGTACATTTAAAAATCGCTATCCGGCCCTCTTCCTGGAAGATGTTGCACAGGTCTGGTAAACACATATGAAATTCCATTAACAACACACAATTTGTTAATTAGAGATACATATATACACTAAAATTCACTGGTACACATATATATAATACTTTTAATTTAGAAAAAAGTTGTGTGGTTAGATATAAAGGCAGATGGATAGAGCAGTACGGGAGCTTACCAGATTATTACAAAGAGGGGAGATCAGCTCTGAGACCTATTTCGATGGGCTTTCCGATCTTCATGCGCTGGCACCAGCAGTGCGGCCAGATCCATCACGAAGTGGCAAGCGTGTTTCGAAACCGGCGCCTGCGCAAGCGCTTGACGCACAGAAGATCGAGCTAACTGATGAAGCACTAGACAGAATTCTCGAGGATTATTCATTTACCCAGCCGCAGAGGCCTATTCCAATACCACACCGGATTGGCAGGCTACGGCAACTGACCAACTTTGTAGAGCGGAAGAGTAGAATCAATGCGATTGCGAAAGACTATCGCGCCCCCGAACCTGGAAAGCATGTGCTCAAAGCAGACGCCTTGGCATTTCTTAATGCTATGGCGCCAGGAGCACAATATATCCTTTCTAGGAAGCTCAGAAACCTTGATGGCCTAAAGTTTAGCCTCATCCTAACGGCACAGCTAGTGAAGCCATGCCTGGCCTAGAAAATGCCTACGATAAAGAAGTTGAGATGGCAACCATAAAGGGGCCGCTCTACAGATAATGCGAGCTTCTGAGCGAGTGACAGATGTAATATGAAGTTGTTTGCATTTGCAACATGCACAATGGAGAGAATGTTGGGATACCTCTATGCTACTTTCATGTACTGTGGCTGAAATTTCTTTACATATTGTACTTGTGGAAATTGGACATGATCTAAGCACAGAGCAGACAGAAATCGCCGCTCCAAAGTACTCGAAAAATCAGCCTGAATTAGTCAAAAGTACACTATTTTCAACAGTTATTAAAATAGAGAAACGAATTTTGCCAGAGTAGGCAATACCAGCCTCTGAAAGTACTATGAATGAATTACAAAATATATAAAAAGTAAAAAACATTATCGGCTCTTTCTTTTTTTTAATTCACCTTTGAAGTCCAGGAAGTGAAAATGACCAAGTGGAGCTAGCAGTTTGTTGAGAGGTACACATCTTAAGTAAGACCAAGCTGTATACTCTATAACCCAAATTGCACCCATCAATCATACACCAAAATAAATGGAATTCAAAGTTCTTTTAACAATACTAAGATACACAAGGTCTTTTTTAAACAGCCAGGACAACCAGTGAGGAAAACCTTGGTAATTCTTTTTCTTTAAAATTCTAACCCTATGCAAAGTACGAAACTGGAGAGTGCCACCATGGTGAAGCCATGCCTGGCTTAGAAAATGCCTACGATAAAGAAGCTGAGATGGCAACCATAAAAGTGACGACCTGGCTTCGTACTGACGTTTTAGTCCTACTGCGCATCGATGAGCTTGAGCAGATGGTTGCCCAAGCTAATGCTGTCATACTGAAGCGCATTGAAAATTACATGCGCAAGAGTTTTGGATGGACATTTACACGCTGCGAAGCACTTGACATCGGTGTGTCGCAGTACCGCCCATTTCGAGGCAGGACCTACATTCCGACAACAAAATATATACCACGGCGGTCTGTTGTTAATGTGGAAAACACCGATAATCGCTGTTTCGAATGGGGTATTCTATCAGCTTTTTACCCAGCTATTGATCACGTTGACCAGCTAAGAAAGTACTTTCAGCATTTGGGTGAGCTTGACTGTCAAGGTTAGTGATATTGCCAAGTTTGAGCGCCGCAACGAACTATCGCGGTCAATGTCTTTGGTTGGAAAAGAAGCCTCTACTCGCTACGTATTAGCGAGGAAGTCAGACCACACGTTATCGATCTATTGCTGATTACGAATAAGATAAGCGCCATTCCAAACAATATGGAAAAATACACGACGTTCTCACCTGGGCAGTTGCAGTTTATTGACAGCCTCCAGTTTATGAACAGCCTCGAGAAGCTGGCTGCCAACATGCCAACGGAGGCGTTTCATGCCGCAGCAAAGCATGCAGCAGGCGGAACGCCGGGCGCTGACATTGACTTTTTGATTCGCAAGGGTGTCTACCCATACGAATACATGAGCATCTGGGAGTGATTCGAAGAATTACTTGCTTGAAGTATGCCGCGACCCGCAAAATGGAATGGAAAAGCTTATATCATTTGCCAACAAAATTGCTTCCTCCTCCGTGAGCCCCAATATTTTTGATACAAGATATTGGGTATCCGCTGATAGCATACTCTCTATAACGCTTGTATATTAATCTGGAGTATATTATCACTTTGCCTGCGCTCTACAGTTTCGTACTTTGCATAGGGTTTGATTTTTTAAAATAGAAAGAATTTCCCAGGTTTTCCTGACTGGGTATCCTGGATATTTAAAAAAAACTTGTATATATTAGGTATTGTTACAAGAATTTTTAATTCCCTTTATTTTGGTGCATGATTGATGTGTGTCATTTGGGTTATAGAGTATACAGCTTGGCCTTACTTCAGATGTGTACCTATAAAAAAAAACTGCTAGCTCCACTTGATCATTTTCACTTGAGCCGATAACTTGTTTTATTTTGTAAATATTTTGTAATTCATTCATTGCACTTTCAGAAGCTGGTATTGCCTACTGTGGCAAAATTCGTTTTCCCTGTTTTAATAACTACTAAAGTTAGTATACTTTGGACTAGTTCAGGGTTATTTTTCGACCAAATGAGATCAGCCATTTTTATCAGCCGTGTGCTTAGATCATGCGTGATTTCCACAACTACAGCATGTAAAGAAATTTCAGATACTGTACATGAAAGTAGCATAGAGGTATGCCAACATTCTCTCTATTGTGCATGTTGCAAATGCAAACATCTTCACCTTACATCTGTCACTCTGTCAGAAGTACACAATATCTGTAGAGCGCAACCTCTGGGGTATATCTGCAGCTTCCTCAACATGTTTCTTTCGGCGCTTGCGCAAGAGTCTTATAAAGAACAACGGCAGCCTCACGTACCACCGCCATAGTTCGATACGGTTTTATCTACAGCAGCAGGTCGTGCACCATCAGTGTTAGTAGCAGAATCTTTTTTTGTCACTCGAAAAATCCGGCCCGCACATTAATTAACGTTGCAATTGTTAATACTGTTAGTGGCAGAAACGTGTCAATAACAAAGCTGCCCGTGCCCATTTTATCAACCAATGTTTAAACATGACGCAGCTCTCAATGTAAAATATTTTATTGTATAGCTTTTTAAAAGTCTTTGCATGTTCCTGCAAAACTTTACCCCAAAAATTAGTCTTGTTCCATATTTGAATTTGAGTTTCAGCCCCCTGAACTGGGGCCAAATTTGAAGGAGATGGGTACAATATCTAAACCGGCCTTTTAGATATTGATATGCGTATGTCACTAGGTCAATCGGTCCAAAAAAACTATTTTACATCTACTGATGGGCTTAAGGATTTGTATATAATTAAATGTGATGCTTTGAACATATTAATACACATTATCTGCATCTTGCATACTTCAGGTCCTCTATTGTTATCATCATTTTTGGCCGCTGCAATAGCATTGTCCAGTGTCGGGAAAATGCTCTCACTGTGCTTTTCTAGGAACTGTGTCGTGTCCAGGACCGCCCATACATCATCTATAAAACACAAATGAAAAAGAATTAATTTTAAATCAGTGTAGTTGATTGCAAGCTGGGAATCCATTTTCGAGAAAAATCGACTAATTTCGCCAATTTGAACGCTAAATATCAACAACAATCTAAGATTGTATTTATGTTTTGTGTTAAATATCAGCTAAAAATATCAACGACAATCTAAAATTGTATATATGTTTTAAATATCAGCTAAAAAATATCAACGACAATCTAAGATTGTATTTATGTTTGTGTTAAATATCATCTAAAAAACTTTGTTGAAAGTTAAGTTCCAGCTCATTCAGGTTTAAAAAGTTTAGAAATAGCGGTAAAAATCAAAGTCTTTAGTTCCATCCAAAGTTCCACCTCTGATCTATTTTAATACCTATACATTTAACAGTGTGTCATAACCCAAATACTTATACATACATGCATATCGCTATAAAGAATAACTTTATTTGTGTACATATTATGGAATTTGTATATACATTTTTGTACATTTTATGGGATTTGTATATACATTTGTGTACATTTTATGGGATTTGTATATACATTTTTGTGCATATTATGGGATTTGTATATACATTTGTGTACATATTATGGGATTTGTATATACATTGTTGTACATTTTATGGGACTTGTATATACATTTTAGTACATATTATGGGATTTGTATATACAGTTTTGTACATATTATGGGATTTGTATATACAGTTTTGTACATATTATGGGATTTGTATATACATTTTTGTACATATTATGGGATTTGTATATACAGTTTTGTACATATTATGGGATTTGTATATACATTGTGGAAACATTCTGTAGCTCTTAAGATTAATATTTATCCTATACTCTTTAATTGTCTGTAATAGTAGTTTCAGACAGCTTCTAAATTGATGCAAATATTAGTGTACTTTATACCCAAGTTCGATAATTGATTGATAATGCAAACATTATGAATAAGAGATTAATACACACTATTATAAATTCGTTTCCACTGTGCTTTCTTTTCAACTTTAGACAAGGTCATATATGTGCAAAAAAGAATATGATTTAATAAAGAAAACAAATTACAATTAAATTTTGGGAAAACCCTTCTTGCAACAAATGTATTAATAATAAACACCATAGCATCATCTTTACCTGCAACACAAGCAAGGAAAACCTTGATGTCTATTTTAGAATAGTCATCGAATACCTGAAGAAGAAAAAAAAAAAAAAACACAGGGTCAATTATAATAGATAATAAGTAATTTGTTCAGATAAAAGTCTTCATTAAACTAAAGACCATGTTGGATATAATAATCAAACATAACTGTTAATTTTTGAAATAGCATGGAAACCTTAAACAACTAAAGACTCTGTGATAGCGACAATAAGGAATTAAACAACTAAAGACTCTGTGATAGCGACAATAAGGAATTAAACAACTAAAGACTCTGTGATAGCGACAATAAGGAATTAAACAACTAAAGACTCTGTGATAGCGGCAATAAGGAATTAAGAAGGTAAACAATAAGATTTAAAGAACTCATCTTACAAAAATCTGATAAATATGAAAGTGCGTTGAGGAAAAACTTTATATCTAGTGGAAGTTATATCTAGTCATTAGAATTGGAAGAATTTGTACTCATATTTAAGGAAATACTAATTTTGCATGTTGTATTAAAAATCACGTACATTTACATAAATGTATCAATAAGTTTCACTAAGTCGGGAATTTGTCTTCGCAATTTCCAATCATTCAGGTTAGGTATGTTACATGTTACGAGAGAGAGAGAGAGAGAGAGAGAGAGAGAGATTATTTTAAGTGTATGGTACATATATCTTACCATTAAGCTGATGACAATAATCTCGACTAGATTAAATACCTGTTTAAGAATCTTGGCTCCCACAGAGTCAATGAATGTGATTGCAGAAAAGTCAATGATGATGTGATGTACAGGACAGATATCAGCTCTGGTGGGTACGTGTTTTGAGATGTCGCTATTTATTACAGCGTCAGAGGGTGTGTCTATTGAAGCCATGGTAGTACTGGCCTTTGTATTGTTCACAGCTGGCAAGAAATCCTGAAATGTAAATTTGTGTGTTTAAAATCATGTTTCTGCAGTACAAATTAAGATAATTTTACCAACAAATTTGTAATATAGGCATATTGTTTACTTAAATTGATCAATTCATTCATGCGTAACATTCTTTCCCTATTAGTCAAGTTTTGTCATTTAAATTTCTTGTAATGGAGCCATAAGTCTTAATATAATTTTAGTGTATCTGCTAATATTTAGTATTTTTTTTGTTACATCGCAAAATGTACTTGTTTATTTTGCATAACGTGATTCATTGGTATACCGTATTCAAAATTTTAAGCAGATTGTGATTCTTTAGAACTGAACTGATTACAGTCAGTAATTTTACTTCAAACACTGGCACGTTTCAAACACTAGAATTTCATATCGTTATTGAAAACAGATTTTATAAAAAGTTTTATAATTTTTTTTTTAGGAAATATGTAAGCATGTCATTCAGATGATTTCCATGGTAACTGATTACCGTATATACTTGCGTATAAACGAGGTTCAAATGCAAACAACATAGACCCTGATCTGCCGTCGCATAATGCGCCGGCAGATCAGGGTCTATGTTATTTGTTCTACTGATTAGTCCTTACAAACTGCATAGACCCAGGTCTGCCGGCGCATTATGCGACGGCAGATCTGGGTCTATGCAGTTTGCAGTTGGTATTAGCTTATACGCGAGTATACACAGTAAGTAAGCTGAATATATTTACACGGTTTTATTAGATCAAATGTTTGTATGCTGACCTTGGAAGGAAAAGACTCTACAGGCTTATAACTCGTGTACGAAATATTTAGTTATGTTTCGACTAACCGTTAAGAAGAGTCGACTTTGTAAGGAATGGGCTGTTTTATAATAAGAGACCTAATATACACTTTGATTCTATATGCATGATACAGTATTCTCTACAAAGATTTTTCAAGATTTGCATCTGAATTGTAATATAGTTGGTATTAATATCCGCCAACATTCCAGAGTAAAGAGAACATTAATACTTATACATAGGCATATAAGCAGACCACGTTATTTTGTGAAAACTGTTTGCAAAGTTATATAAATTCCCTTTTGGAAAATTTTGTTCTCCATAAAAGCAAGGAGCTGCCTAATGAATTGTTAATGAAGTACATAAGAAATTATGTAGAATATTTTCTCCTACCCCTTCCTTCCTAACACATCATTCATGGTCATTCTCCTACCTTCCTTTCTAACACATTCTTCATGCGCATTCTCCTACCTTCCTTTCTAAGACATCCTTAATGCTCATTCTCCAACCTCCTGCCTTTCTAACACATCCTTCATGCTCAGTCTCCTACCTCCTGCCTTTCTAACACATTCTTCATGCTGATTCTCCTACCCTTTTTTTTAACACATCCTTCATGCTCATTCTCCTACCTTGTTTCTAACACATTCTTCATGCTCAGTCTCCTACCTTACTGTCTAACACACCCTTCATGCTCAGTCTCCTACCTTACTGTCTAACACATCCTTTATGCTCGTTCTCCTATTTTACTGTCTAACACATCCTTTATGCTCAGTATCCTACCTTACTGTATAACACATCCTTTATGGTCATTCTCCTACCTTCCTTTCTAACACATCCTTTATGCTCAGTCTCATACCTTACTGTCTAACACATCCTTCATGCTCAGCCTTCTACCTTACTGTCTAACACATCCTTCATGCTCAGTCTCCTACCTTACTGTCTAAAACTTCCTTTATGGTCATTCTCCTACCTTCCTTTGTAACACATCCTTTATGGCCATTCTCCTACCTTCCTTTCTAACACATCCTTCATGCTCAGTCTCCTACCTTCCTTTCTAACACATCCTTTATGCTCATTCTCCTACCTTCCTTTCTAACACATCCTTCATGCTCAGTCTCCTACCTTCCTTTCTAACACATCCTTCATGCTCAGTCTCCTACCTTCCTTTCTAACACATCCTTCATGCTCAGTCTCCTACCTTCTTTTCTAACACATCCTTCATGCTCAGTCTCCTACCTTACTGTCTAACACATCCTTCATGCTAAGTCTCCTACCTTCCTTTCTAACACATCCTTCATGCTCAGTCTCCTACCTTCTTTTCTAACACATCCTTCATGCTCAGTCTCCTACCTTCCTTTCTAACACATCCTTCATGCTAAGTCTCCTACCTTCTTTTCTAACACATCCTTCATGCTCAGTCTCCTACCTTACTGTCTAACACATTCTTCATGCTAAGTCTCCTACCTTCCTTTCTAACACGTCCTTCGTGCTAAGTCTCCTACCTTCCTTTCTAACACATCCTTCATGCTCAGTCTCCTACCTTCCTTTCTAACACATCCTTCATGCTCAGTCTCCTACCTTCCTTTCTAACACATCCTTCATGCTCAGTCTCCTACCTTCCTTTCTAACACATCCTTCATGCTCAGTCTCCTACCTTCTTTTCTAACACATCCTTCATGCTCAGTCTCCTACCTTACTGTCTAACACATTCTTCATGCTAAGTCTCCTACCTTCCTTTCTAACACATCCTTCGTGCTAAGTCTCCTACCTTCCTTTCTAACACATCCTTCATGCTCAGTCTCCTACCTTCCTTTCTAACACATCCTTCGTGCTCAGTCTCCTACCTTCCTTTCTAACACATCCTTCATGCTCAGTCTCCTACCTTCCTTTCTAACACATCCTTCATGCTCAGTCTCCTACCTTCCTTTCTAACACATCCTTCATGCTCAGTCTCCTACCTTCTTTTCTAACACATCCTTCATGCTCAGTCTCCTACCTTCCTTTCTAACACATCCTTCATGCTAAGTCTCCTACCTTCTTTTCTAACACATCCTTCATGCTCAGTCTCCTACCTTACTGTCTAACACATTCTTCATGCTAAGTCTCCTACCTTCCTTTCTAACACATCCTTCGTGCTAAGTCTCCTACCTTCCTTTCTAACAGATCCTTTATGGTCATTCTCCTCAGTTGTTTTCTGACTTTCTCTGGCTTTACTCCGGTTACGCGTTGCAGTTTGGTGACAAACAGGTCAGAATTTGCATAATATAGAGGAGAATTGAAGTAAACGAGTTTGATACCTGGATCCTGTTTTATCTGTAATAATAATAATAATAACAACAACAACAACAACAACAACAACAACAACTACTACTACTACTACTACAATAATGATAATGACAATAATAATAATAATACTACTACTACTACTACTAATAATAATAATAATAATAAAATACATAAACAAATTTAGCTCACAGTTGTTTACAAGTATAAATCTTTTCGATAAAATTCTTATAAAAAAAAGCAAAAGTGTTAAGAGACTAAACTTAACGTCTTACTGTATTAAATGCAAAAAGGGTTCAAATATTACAAAATATACAGAAATGTATTTCCATTTCGCCAATGTTATTCATATATAATTCGAAAAATTATAAAGTAAAGTGTTACTATCATATATTACCGTGACATATTTTTTTGAGTTCCGGTAGAGGTCTATTTCGCTCATCTTACCCAGGGAAGAAACGACTGCTCTGCAATAAAAAAAAAATAATAGATTAATAAATGAATAAGTCAAGCATTTAAACCATCCTTTCTTTAAATAAAAAAAAATGTGTTTGTCGAGGATAACGAGAAAAAGTTTTCGTTATCGTGCCGATATTTGACTGGTGTAACGTAAACGAGCACGCTGACGCAGACTTTACATCTTGCATATGCAGGATAGTTCATTTACAGGCATATAATTTAGGACGTGTGAAAGACTTAGTTGAAGGTAACATGATTAATATCTTGGACACATGAATTTTTTCCCTTTTTTATAATTGCTTTATTTTTCTTGTAAATGTGTCATTTTAGCATAGTGTATTAAGAAATGTATAAATTTCATGCAAAACGGGATATTCATCAGTCGAATCGTCAGTACAACTCCATAAATTAAATGCATCTCTTTTTTAAATTTTCTTCAGGGCAGTGGGGGCAAAACTTACGTTACTAAAATTTTACTAATTGAAACAGATATGCATGGAAAGGCAAGTACAGTTACAGCTTTTATTTTGTTAAGAAACAATGAGTAACTGAATCAGTACTTTGTATACCCTATTAGCATTACGGACAAAGATATATATATATATATATATATATATATATATATATATATATATATATATATATATATATATATTCTTTTTACGTTTGTGTCCTTATGACGACGGTGAAGAAGGAGAACACCACACCAATCAGGAGGCCATAATCCACGTTAAGTAGCGCAGTGCATATACACGTTACGATCCAGATAAACTGAAAAACAAAGAAGCAGATCTAAATTAAATATTCTTTGGTTACGGTGTTGCATTTCAAATTCTTTGTGTGAAAATTAATCGAACTTGCAAAATGTTTTTGGGTCAGTGTAGAGGAATGTTGTTATTATCTTTTGAATGCATGAAAGTGTTCAAAATAACTGGTGCCCCGGGTGACCGAGTGGTCAAATGCGCTCGCATTCACAGATCACTCACACAGTCTCTGCTCGAACAACGTGGATATGTGAGAAAGCTTGCCAGCAGCTTCCCGTGGGTCGGTGGTTCTTTCCGGAGTCTTCCATCACCAAATATACTGGTCACCATCTATAGCCTATCATGTGCTGAAAATAGTGTTAAACCCCACAAAACCATAACCAGATCAAAATAACTAAGAAATAAGTAAGATAGACACTAAAACCAAGCCACCCACTCTCCATTCTCGAAGATTTACACCCACCCATCAAATGTGGCTCTTGAAGATTTACACCACCCACATTTGATTTTCAGCCAACCACTTTCAGCTTTTGAAGATTCACACCAACCCATTTTCAGCCATTATTTCATACTCACCCACTTTCATCTATTGAGATTTACACCCAACCACTTTCAGATACTGGGATACTTTACAACGAGGGCCATAACCTCGAAAATATAAAAGTATGTCAGCAGAAAATGACTGGTAATCATCAAACATCTTACTACCACGTATTTCTGCTAGATGGCCTATTGTAAAATTTAATCTGACAAATAATAAAAACTAAAATGTGACAGTTGCATAAGATAAGAAAATATAACACATGGTATGATCCTGACAAATCTGCTATACATGCATTATACTGAGAATGTATCGTAAACCAGAATACAGGTAATATGCAAAGGGAGATGATATCTTTTCTTTTTCGATTTCTACATGATAGCGATTCGTTCATAAAATTGCTATTTCCCGTGTGATTTGTTATGTTTTTTTTTTTTGTTTTTTTTCTTCGATGCATCTTTCAATATCTTTCATACTTGTTTTGTAAATGCCTTACGTTATTATAGGATGAAGAATGTTAGTATTCTTCAAGAGATTTATGTGAGATTCCGAGAACAGCTATAATTTGCGATAGTTTACGTGTTAAGGAATATGTAAACTTTAAAACATGATTTTTAAAATATTTATGTCTTGCACAGTAAAGAGAAATTCCATTTTGATCATTTGTGAAAGGTCATCATTATTCAATGGTGAATAGTTATCACAATATTCAGAAATTAGTGATATGTACGGTGGACGATTTTGGTACTCACGCATTTCATATGGTTGAAAACGATATAAAGAAGCAATATTACAAGTGCATGCTACGTTATCTTTACAGTTTCTCACCTTGGATATTTAAATTTTAAAACTGAAGTAAACAAAATAAATAAATCTTTCGACATTAGTATGTATGTGATATAAAAATGCATTAAATTAACAACTCAGTCCATAAGCTTCGAAAGAAAAGCGCTTATTTTATTTTTAAAGATTACTTTATGACTGCTTGGGTAGTCTAGTGGTAAAGTGCTTACATTTTGATCTCAACTACTTCAAGACTGTTGGTTTGACTACCGTCAAAGGCGTGCAAAAATTTCTTTATTTATTGCCCTCTCTCGTCTATTTGTTGGGCTGCTAGTTTGACATGAGATGAGTGCCAAGGGACATAAGTGGACATGGTTTAAGATTGCAAACCTTGCGAGACACCCAGTGCACTATAATCTTCGGGGATGGGTTGTTGTTGTTGTTGTTGTTGTTGTACCGCTGTGACTGAAGCTTGAATTACTTCCGGAGTTCTAGCCTTCGAACTTATGGGCTCCAACAGGGATTAAATTCGAGTATGTAATTCAAGAGATCGAACCGACATCCACGCTGATTTGAAACAGACAGCAACAAATCTCCCTCTTCTCCGTACGAAAGCAAACGAATCTCGTCTTTGGGGGCGGTCGTGTGTACCAAATCTTTAGAAATAACTGTCCCCGACGATTGACAGACCAGACAGAGCAGATGGATTTTTCACAAATTTTAAAATAAAGCTCACAAATAAAAATTAGAAAACGGAAGTATAAAAATTAGATCCAATTAGACGGAATAAATACATGAAAGGTATATTTTATATTTGGCAGATCATTTTAAGGTGATAACAACAGCCCAATCTATTAAAGCTGGAACTTAACGTTTAATCGCTTACATCGTCTCTTCAAACCCATTTAGGCTAATAAATGATTTCAAGACGTACAATAAATACAGCTGGACAATATTTTTGTTGAATGTGAAATTAATACCAATTTGTATTTTAAAGCTTTTATGGATTTGCTTGACCCACTGGGAGGAATAAAAGAGCTACGGATTTCAATGACATGTTCATTGAAAATTATATGTATTTCTTCACTCTTTCTAATAAATAGAATGAGATCCTTTTTATGCTAGACATAGGCAGATTAATACTTTTATTCTCCTATACGTTGTTTTTTTTTAAAACGATTATGTTAGACCATACATGTACCGCCACCACACTAGAAAATACAAAAATGTTACATTCTGATATCGAAATAGCTGCCTTATTAAAGTAAAAACTACACCTATCACCAATGACCGATAAGAATGTGTATTTAAGGCATTTATACTATGATCCCGAAAGTTCAGTTCTTTACAGAAATAGCAATCAATTGTGTGGGCAGAAATCAAGCAAGATCGGAAAAAGATCAAATACAGTGAACTAAAAAAATGATTGACTGAACAATCTACCTACACATTTACACAAAAATGCGAGACAAAGACTTCACTACAAAAGGTTGTTGTTTCTTCATGGTATTAAGACATTTTTGATTTGCAAGCTACGAGAAGGATAATAACGGTAATAACTACATTTTAACAGTCATATATAATTTTTGTTAAGTACGCATGTGTTAAGAAAGTAAAGTTTGAAAGAGTGGATGACACATTAAACGCATTTAGAAAACTAATTAAGGAACGTAAACAAGAAAAGACACAGTTCGATGAAGGGAAAACATTATACAGCTTCGAGGTTAAGGGGTTGTTTGAGAAAGAAAATAGCTAATATTTCTCACCTTACTATAACAAAAGCCTCTATAATAAAAAGGTTCAATAGAACACAGAGAAATAGAACGTGGAAATACTTTACACAAAAATAAACTAGACAGTCAATACATATGTTACCTAAGCTTATAAACGCATATAATAACATCTATCACAGTTTACTACATATGACTCCAAGTGATCCAAACAACAGGTCAAAAGTATGGATCAACTTTTTGGGTTACATCACAACTGATACCTATGTAACGCCTAAACTTAATATAGGTCGAACGATTAGGGTTTCAAAACATACATATATCTTTGGAAAAGGGTACCTACCTAATTTTAGACAAGAGATTGATGAAATCAAACAGGTGATATTAGGCGAAAACTGTTATTACAAACTGAGTGACCTAAAGACAGAAGCTATTGAGTTGGGGGTGGTGGAAGATATTTTATAAGGAGGAGTTGTCTCTCTGCACAAAAAATCAATATGAAGTGTACAAGGTCGAACAGTTGTAAAAACCAAAAAAATGAACGGTGAACAATATGTGCTAGTCAAAATGAAAATGATATGAGGATTCTTTTAACAGCTGGGAACCCGCAGAAAATAATGTGTCGCAAATATAAATGGAAACCTCTCAAGGTCAAGCAGAAGACATAACACTGAATACTCCAACATTTAAAGAACGAATAAAATAAAGCAAATCATAATAAAGGACAGATATCGGGACATTTTGTATTAAATAATCCGACTTAAAAGGTCTCAAAATGTCTGGTGGTATTACAAAATTATTTTAGATGACAATACAATTTCCATCATCACCAATAATGGAAATATTGGATATTTCTGCTCAGATTCTGCAATCAGATAAACAATAGGTTTTGGAAAGAATGTTATAAATACTGCCGAAGAAAATAGGTTTAGTATCTTGCCAGTTTATTTTAGTAACTACTCTTAACAGGACAAAAATAAATGGAAGAACTGGCGACTTAAAATTTTCAATGGTGTACATGGCACAATGATTTTATAGAGCAATAACAATATCAGATTCATCTGAAAAAATAAAAGTAGTAAATAAACGAGTAATATCAGATGCTACAAATGCGGGGAAGAAAAGAAAATCAACCAGATGTAAAAAAAGAGGAAATACGCAGTATTAAAGGTGCAGTCAGTGCGGTAATTTATTTAAAATTAAAATAGTGAGAAAAATCTATGAGAAAAGAATTCCTTGCGAGTGTGTAAAAACTGTAACAAGCAGTAAAGTGGAAACTAAATTTTTATTGGATAAATACTACTACTATAAGTAGCTTCAATACTTGATCCTAAAATACCAAGACTTGCTAGAAAAACAATGCAACCCCCTTTAACCCTTGTTCAAGCTAGAATGGAAATCAATAGAATCAACTCAGAAAATATAAACTGATTGAGACTGATATCATTATTGTGAAATATAGGATTTATCAATATTGGTGTCAAGTCCAAAAAAAAATATATAAAAAAATCGCTTTTAAAAGGTACTTTTGAAAGAAGTACTTAAATCATTTTAACACCGACTTACCATTCAATGAACATCAATGATTATGCAACAAGGTAGAATACTCAATATACGTAATGCCCGAAGAGGGTTCTGTAGTGAATGTCAAACACTACCAGTTTCAACTGAAAGTTCCGTATGTTTTATATTATGATTTTAAAAGTAACAAGAAACCAATATTAACTTGCAAATAAGACTCTAACAAATCAAGGAAACAAAATTACCACCAATAGAAAATTTTATTCCAGTCTCCGAGGATCATGAATAATAGAAAGATACTTCAATGTTCTGTGACATGTTTCAAGAGTTTAGGAATGTCTGCATGAATATATACAAACTAGATCTATCACCAAAATCAGTGAACTGGGATTAGCTTATGATGCAAGTTTAAAAATAAGGAAAGTAGAATTAGAACTGCTTAGAGATTATGGTATGCTCCTGATTATGGAATTAGGAACCACCGTTCTTTCTATATATTTCTGTGCCCTTTAGCTTCTTCAGTATTTGTAGTCCTTTTTGTTATACTTATCATTTGGCATTTTAGAAACGTAGACGAAGTTAACAACGTGGTTCTGTTATGTTATCCCTTTTCATGACACCTGTAATTATCTTCATTACTTAACGCAGGATTTGCTTGGATAACATACGTCTCATTTCTATGGTTGAATTTAAAATCTTTTCTGGATCAGATTGTATATCTCTGTTACACAGTATCAAACTCCTTTGATACTCATTCGCGGTGAATCAAGTACGACATTTGTTAAATTCGTATTAACTGCAACATCAATAATTCTTTCTAGTATTATAGTCGTAGAAGAAAAACGAATTACGTTCCAATATTTGTCGTTAACGAATTGGGTCAATGATTATGAAGCAATCATATCGTACTGGAGACGAATCTTTTTCAACTGGTAATCCTAGTTTACACCTTCTATCGCTTCAGAGGCTTTGCCAGCATGATGCTAAATCTTAAAGCTTGAGGAAGAACATCTACTAAAACTGAATAGCTTATTTGCCAGTTTTTGTGCCTTGTCCGCTCCTGATTGTTGGTTTTTCAATTTAGAATTCATGATATATCTTTCTTTTCTGTTTGTTGTCGCAGACGCTGGTAGTAGCAAATCTTTGTATGCCGTAATGATCAACCTAATAAGATCATTAATACCTTAAGAAAGGGTTATATGTTTGACAAACATTCTTCCAAATTGTTCCCAGCTGTGTTGCTAAGATCTCCTTTCACCCTTGCACAGAATGATATTTAAAAGTATCCAGGTACAATCATGATATTGGGCCCTAACTTAGGTATTGCTACCTGCAAGCATTTTTCAGGCTGCAAACTACTTGGAGTGTGCGTAATGAAATATTGTGTTGGATTAAGAAGTTTAATAGTGTGTGGAGTTTTCTCTTGCTTGTGTGGAGTTATACATATACCATACGTTGCCGTTCTTCCTATTTAATAGCCACATAGCCAGCTCAGCTTGTCAGAAACTTGGAACCAACATTAACACGAACACCAGTTATAAGGGCATTAAGTATATACTCATAGTTTTCCTGCTCAGAAGGCTGGTAAGAATCACCAAGTTTAGGATGTTTAGGTTTCTATAAAGTAGCATTAAGATGAGCAGATGCATATGGAGCAAAATCATCATCCAAATTATTTAACAACTGAGTATCAAACCTTGAACGCTAAATGTTTCATTCAGGCAATCAAGTGTCTTTGTTCTGTTCTCGTTGAACTCTGCAGTTCTGGAATTCATGTCTGATTCACTCATCATTTGCACTTTTGAGATCAAATAATTGAAACATATAATTACTTGCTGTGAATGCTAGTCCATTAGCTATTTTACCACCAATGACCCCTGCTGTTATTTCCATTTTGTTCCAACGCTATTTTCTGATAGCAAATTTTGATACTGTTTCCAGGATTGATTATGCCAATACGTTCAGTTAAAAAAATAGGATCAACTAGATGAAGACAAAAAAATATCGTTGTCTTCTAGATATTATGCTCGTGAATCTTTCGTGATTCTTTTAAACTATAAAGACGAGCTTTAACTTCACCCCAAATACATTAGCAACACGTTGATAGATTACCTGTAGTTTAATGTAAATTTAAATCTTGAAATCTCTGTAAAATACCTCGTCGAAATTTATTTTAAAATACAGGTTGAAACGTGTTATATAATAGCCTGATATTTTTTATTCTAACGAGGTTCTATTGTAAATCATCTTTTTGTAACTTATGTTCAGCAAAAGTTGAGTGACGTATTTAAATTCATTGCTAATATCTACCTGAATCCATTTCAACATTTAATAAGTTACTCTGTATTTCTTTCTGACACCTCTACAATGTTAAATTTCTTTCACCAAATCATTCCTAATTTCGTGGATCGTTTGTAATTTGAAATGAATACTATTTTTGCCGGCAGTTTATCATATAAAAGTGGCGCAGTTGGTATTTTCTCTACCATTTTTATGTATGAAATAGAGAGCTTTGATTTAAAATATGGAACATATTTTATTAGGCTTTTTTATTGTTCAACGGTGTGTTTGTTTAGGCTTCGCTGATTTCGCAGTTTGCTTCAGTCTGCGTTTAACACTGAAATGTAATTGTCCTTAGGTCCAATAGTACTCATTTTTGTACCTTGCGCTATTTATCACTAACACTATTTAATTACTTAATTGTTTTGTCTGGTAGTATCCCGTGTGTTATAGGGTTCTAAATTGTAAACTGGTCTAATGAAACTGGAATAAGCAACTTTATGACTTAATCAGATCACATGTTTTTGGTAAACACATCTTAAATATATTGTTCAACTGATTGTAAGAGAGGAGTTAAATGTTGCATGGTAAATATAATTATTTATGTTGTTTGCTATGGGCGCTATTTATTACCGTGATATTTCACAACATTTCTTGGATTGGATATGGTTGTTCTTTTGGCACAGTTACTAATGTAACTAGTTGTTCTTTGACAGGTTTTGGAACAGAACCAACTATGTTATCCCTTAACACAATGCAAAAAATATTCCACCGCCCAACCGCTAATACATTTTGTTTGAACTTGGTTTAGCTTGACTTTGACTTTAAGATGACTTTTAGACAACGCTGATATTTACTGCATCTGTCTTAACCTCACTCTTTTGGTTCTTTTAAAATCACGTGAACGATTACTAAATTGTGTATTAAGTTTAACTCCAAGTTGATTCATTTTCTTTTATAAAGTTACACTGATGATTTGTATAGTGACTTACAAATTAATCTACACTACCTTTCAAGTAATCTGTGCGTCAACTTTATTTCGTCTTAACGTTATGCTGAAAGTAGTATATTTTCAGTAAGTGAAAGTTAATTGACAATGCAATAATAAAATATAAATAATGAATACTAAGAGATGCTCAAAATGCAAAAGAGAAATAAAAAATCATAACTGATTTTAATAACGGTACTGGTTGCTGCAAATCATGTACGAAGGAGGATACGAAAAACTGAAGGGAATAAAGTAAGACCTATTTTAAAAATCATAAAGAAAACAGAGAACACTGGTATGGGTATATGAATGATTAGATAAAACAAATATACCACACTCATGACAATTTAAGGATAATTCACAAGACAAGATTTAGAATTTTAAATTACTGAAATGAGACATCAAATCAAATATGACATTGAAAATTCTCGGTGTACCATCTATTGACTGTTATCGTAAAAGGCTAAAATTTTAAAACCAGGAGGTGCTAATGATGATGAGTTAGATATAGATCGTGTTATTCCTTGTGGTTCGTTTGATATATCCTACCCAGAAGAGCAGAGAAAATGCTTTTCACTGGTCGAACACATCATATATGATTGCTAGTAAAAAGGCGCCAAGAATGATAAAATGCCTACTTTAGAAAAGTTAGAAGAGCACAATAGAAAAATCGAAGCTTTCAAACTGCGAATTTCATCAATTGGTGAGATTTTGGATAGCATGTTTTAGTTTGTTTTGTCTCTTTATTGTTTTCCTAAGTTACTTGACAACATAATAGACATACACTCAAGTAATATCTGTGGGTAAAAGGAAAAATGCATCGATTACAAAGCATCAAGCAGACATTTATTTGCCATTCTTTCTTTTTCTTTTCCGCCGTTGAGCTTTTAAATTGATGTGTTTGAATGTTATCAAGCTTTGACAATGTAGGTACAGATAAAACAACAGTAACCTAGTGAACTACCTAATACCATTCGATGTAACTGACTGATGACCTGTAATAATGACTTGAATAGTTTAGCTGATCTTGCACTGACAAATATCTCATAGGTTTTATTGCTTTTTTTATCTTCTTGTAATTCCAATTCTTTGTTGTTTTGATCAATTTTAAGAGTGTGAAAATGACAAAGGTAGCGGAGAAGATTTTGATCATACGCTTGATAATCCTGTTTACGATGAAAACAGTTACAAGGAACAATTACGGATGCAATAATTGGAGATGATTTCACGGATAATTTATCTAATGGAGAAAGTCCAGTCCATTCGTCTTTAGTGAGTGAGTAAAAAGAATTTGTTCACAGAGATTTTCATTTAGATGATACACAATATCCATTAAAAACTCATTTAAAGCTTAAGAAACAAAAACATTGTATTACCAGGAATCAGGCAAAAAAAGAAACAAATACAACTGTCGTTGTCCAAATGATATGTCAGCACCTAACTCTACTGAGACTAGAAATGAAAGTTAATTCCTTAAGTATTTAGGCTGGACAAAAGAAGAAAATAAATAGATAAAACCAAACGGAAAGCCTCTAGGCAGATCATTACAATAATCTTTAGAACCAGCTATTCAACAAACACAGCCAATAAGAGTTCATGAGGAGGTAGAGAAGCAAATAATCAACACAAATGAATCATTTGACCAGCAAGTAATAGAAACAAAGATTATAATAGATGATTACCACAAAGAATTCAAAGTGGAGAAATCCCACCTGCAGATAAAAGATTATTTACTCCGCCAGAAGAAACAAAATTAACAGGTTATGTAGATGTTGAAATAATTGCACAATCGGTGACATACATATGAAATTAGACGTTAAAACTTATGAGAAACAATTAAGAAACGAAAATAAAGATATCAGCAAACTGACTGATACAAAAAACTGTTATATTTAAATAACTATTTGAAAGTGTTGAAAGTAAATGTGCACAAGTAGATGGACATTTAACATATCTTGAACGTAACTTTAGGGACAATATTGACGAAATAAATTCAATAGATGAAGAAATGTTATCAATTGTGAAAAACTAACACATTAGTTTAAATAGAAAGGTATCAGAATTACCACGATTATTACAGTCAACTATTGCTCTGTTTTAGCCTCTTTGGTGAAAAGTTATCTGGGAGGCAGTGAAAATGCAAGTGCTGGTAGTAGTGGTAGTGGAAAAAGTAGCACAGCGTCATTCCTTGACAAAATTAAACAAGTAATAAAAATATTGCCAACTATTTGCTCGAGCCATCTGAAAAGGCTGTAGAAGCATTGCCTGTTATCAGATAACTTTTGAAAATATAAAGACAGGTTGTTTCTTTCTTGGCTGATCATGTCATTTTGCTTCTTCTAGCATTAGTTGGCTTGTTCTTTGCAATTTTGATCAGAGGTGCAAATACAGCATCAAAAAGGATAAAAGAATTATTAACCTATTTAAAAAAATAAAAATAAATTTAAAAAAATAATAAGTTAAACCAGCTCCTGCAACACTATCGTGATTATGAATGATTGCTTGTGTCATCATTTTTGTCGTTTAAATCACGTTTAGTTGGAATTACATGACTGTTACCATTATTGTCCTTGTTGTCTACATTGTTCTGATCCACGTTCTCTTCTTCTATTCCACTGTTCATCTCTTGACCAATGTTATGGATTGATTATCAGCTGCTGCATTAAATTGTTTTTTCTTGCCTCGTCGGTATTTATGCAGGCCTAGTTTAAACCCATCAGATGACTTTTTCAAGTAGTTGTTTTAGCCAGCAGTGTGAGCCGTTTCAGCACCATATCACTCGGTAATACCAAAATATACCATCACCACCAACATCATTTTAAAGTCTAACTTTTGAATCTGAAATACATTGCTGAAATCGTATAGCAATATTTTCATAGCCTTGTTCGCCTAAAATATCGTCATAGCCTTGTTGGCCCAAAATTAATATTTGAAATAACGTTTTAACAGTTTCTTGAGGGGTGGAAACGGACTGTGCGATATATGTTCTGTTTTGAACTTGAATACTTAAGACCTGATACTTTGATTCAATTTAGCCATCTCTTCTTCTGTCAGACCATTGCTATCATACAGAAAGAAAGAGCTCTGATATATTTTTTCATAACTTTAGTCCATTCAGTTCATTTCGTCAGAATTTTGTCCAGTATTCAACAGTACCAGATTCACAGTTGTAATGACGTCTATAAGCTTCAGCACATCAGCAAGTGTAGCCTGTCCAAAATCATAATGTACCGTTTCATGTTCTTCAGATCCATTTTCAATCAAGTATTTTTTTCTTCCCTTAATGTTTTTTAAATCTTGATTTGCTCGAATGTTAAAGTTATTATATATAGATTATGTCAAATTGTTTCATGCTGATGCTATTGCTGGTTGCATTAAAACCTTCGTCAGATAATAGTATTGCACTTTTGACAACATCTTTGGTATTTGAAACGTGCATGAAACCCGTATACCAATGTTACTAACCTTATCAAATGCCAAGAAGATATTCTGAATCCAGTTGTTGCCACTCATACTGCCTAATTAAATTGATTCTTACATAATTTTCATATCACACTGTGCTTTGTATTTATTAGCAGAGTCATAACTGTCAAATTTTAAAGTATAGTTGTACAAATTAGTTAGTGGTTTGTATGTGAAATAGTTGTTTTAAGTGTAGTATATTTTCATGTCTTTAAATAGTTGTGTCTCAGTTAACTGTTGTTATTTTGTTTTAAAATTGTTTTTTTTTACAATTTGATGTGATCACAAATTTTCTAATTTCATCTAGATCGCAAACAATAACACAATTGCTCTCTTGTTTTCCTTCGCTTACTTTGTTTCCTCTTCCAACTGTTTGCGTAATTTCACGTTAGCTTTTTATCTGTCTGTCTCAAATTATTTGTGATTGTCAATTTCCTT
This sequence comes from Margaritifera margaritifera, assembly GCA_029931535.1. Taxonomy (NCBI): domain Eukaryota; kingdom Metazoa; phylum Mollusca; class Bivalvia; order Unionida; family Margaritiferidae; genus Margaritifera; species Margaritifera margaritifera. Next base: position 518,128 of record JAQPZY010001489.1, on the reverse strand, counting down.
TTCTATGTTCTCTGAGTTGTCTTTGTCTTATTTTAGTCTAAATTTGTTTTGAAATGTTCATCAAACGATATATATGTTATTGTCCTACCACACTTAAATTTAAACTTTTGATCATCAATGATTTATGATATGTGATAATAAGACATCGAATATCCACGATCACTCTTATGTTTGTATGCGTAATGCTGGCAACTTTGGGACTTTGTTTCATGTTTGTCATCTCTTCTGTTTTCCTCTATCGTTTGAAACAGTAACATTTGACAGTTTCCATTCATTTGCTAGACTACATTTTACAACAGTCGAAGTAGCAGAACTGTGTGGTAGTAAGATGGTTGATGATTTAGCGGTCACTTTCTGCTGACATACTTTCATATGTTCGATGGCATGGCCTTCGCTGTAAAGTATCCCCCAGTATCTGAAATTGGTTGAGTGTAAATCTTCAATAGCTGAGATTGGGTGGGTGGGAATTAATAGCTAGAAGTGGATTGGTTTAAATCTTTAAGAGTCGAAAGTGGGTGTCTGGGTGTCATCAGCCATCTTACTACATACGGAATTCCAAAAGATGGTACTGATTAGTCATTGCACACCGCTCTTTCATTTTTTCCTCCCTTTGAAGTATCCTGATAAAATGTGTAGGGAATTAAACATTTGTGTTTGTTAGATTATCACTTTGAGTCATAAATAATGACAGTGGACATACACTTCTTTCGCTAATATTTATGGCTCATACCATCCACTGGATTCGGTATTGACAAGTCCCGAAACTCCATCGATCTACCGGCTCCTGTCGGTCAATTGTTGTTTATTAGAAATTCAAATGGATTGCTTGCCAATCTTGTCCAGGGTGTGATCCGTTGTGCTATGCATGTCTAAGAGAACGTCTGCTTCCCTAATGGTAAGAGACCTGCGTAGTTTGCAGAATAGAACATGTCCAAAATAGATGTTTAATAGCTTCATTATTTTACATTTAAATTTCGTAGAATTTCACCATTAACCTAAAATATATCTCTAAGAAAGTGATAAAAACAGAAACAGTTGGAAAGAAAAAACTCTCGTATTACATAAAAATGCTATGGTGATGAGCAGGCGTGGCTATCTTTGTTCTCACGATTCGTTTGTTATCATGCTAGAAACGTATATTACTTTATATCACCCCCAAAAATACGAACACGTGACGTGTTGCAAAGATATGAAGCTTTGGCGTGTGACCACAGGGGTATGTCTGTCAAATACCACAAGGAAACACGTTAGACATTGCAAAGATATGAAGGAGCGAGTACGAACATAGGGGTAGATCACGTAACTCTGTAAAATAACACAAAGAACCATGTGAAACGTTGACAAGATATAGCAAACTCACAGATGTGACTGTAGGGGTACGGCCCATAATTCTGTGAAATAACACATGGGTGTGACTATAGGGGTACGTCCCATAATTCTGTGAAATAACACATGGGAACTCGTGAAACGTTGAAAAGATATGAAGTCATGAGTTCGAACGCATGGACATGTCAAGTAACACTTTAAAACAACGCAAGGGAAGCTTTTACACACAATAGGTCATGCGTGTATGTCTGTAAAACAACACAAGGAAGACAGCATGAGTACGTCACGCAAGATATTTTATACACTATGTGTTGCACGTAATTCTGTTATTTTATACGAGCAACAGTTTACAAGGCGTAAATAATCTTTCATTGCTTACACCTGTGGAGTGGAAAGGGGAAAGAATGCGATCACTACATGCTTTAGATGCTGACCATGAGTGAAAATAGTGTTACCTGTTTAAACGTTGTAGATTGAAATTGTGCGAATAAATGTGGAGTTAGGAAGAATTAAAGTACTTGAATTCAATAAAATTGTTATACTTACGAAGTCAAATCTGGACGTTCTCCATATTTTTGGCAGATCCAGAAATTGCAGAACCAAGTTTTTCAACGCAACGATGATGATAGATGACAGAACACACTGAAAATATAAGATTATAAACTTTGAGTTAATGTGTGTGCTTTTAATATCTATCTATCTATCTTTTTATCTATCTATCTATCTGTATGTCTGTCTGTCTCGTTCATTGATATATCTAACGTTCGGTGGTTACACATTCCCGATATAAGCAGGCTATAAATTCTCATCTTTGTCTGAATTGTATCCGCTAATTAAATGATATTATCGAACTAAAGAAGGGGTTCCCTAGATAAAAGAGTGCTTAACCTTCTACTCGTGCCTATTACTTAATTCAAAACTGCTTACATTTGGCAAGCTTTCAAACAGGTATCCAATCCATACAATAACTACAACGACCAAGGAGGCAGAAAATAAACTTGCAACCTGAAAAAGAAGAAATAAAATATTTATGTAGAATGTATGAGGCACTCCATACACTACCCAAAGGGAAAAAAACATATATGAAAAGACAGTTGTGTGAAGTCCAAAGCCTCCAATTTAAACACATTGCTCTTTCCAGAAAGAGGATAGTTCCACGTCAGTTTACCGGGGTGTACTGAATGTTAGGACGGTAATAACGTTAATAAAATTCCTTACATTCCAAAAAACTAACATGTAATGAACATATTACCGCATAAACCTTACATAAACGTATTTACTGAAAGAATATTAAGCAGGGAAATCTCTTAGCTGCCATTGTTGGCTATACAGACAATTGTTAACAAACAATGCTGTAGTTGTAGCAGTACCTACCTTAGGCCGATATAAAATCTGACAAATTAGCATTGTGTAATAAGTCTAGTTTTCTTTTATGGATAATTTCCACTGATAATAAACTACACAATATATAGTAAAATATATTCATATATTTGGATTAAAAATGAGATATTTGCATTTTAACTTTTGAAGCTGAGGTTGTTCGCCATTTTATTTTACAAAATTCTGTTTAGCCCTTCGTTATGTGATTTACTTGCACCCCGCTTATAAAGTTACATGATCTAGTTATGACCTAAATACTGTATGTTATGTCTTGATAATTGAACAAACATACTCTCCTCAGAATTTTGTTTATGGGTAACAAAACTTAATGCAGAATAACTAGTTCCAAGACACTCCTCTATGAATAAGTAAGAAATGTATTAGGTAAGTAATAAAGTTAAAAAAAAAAAAAAAAAAAAGAAGTAGAAAGAAAAGAAGTTAGTGAGTTGTAAATAAGTAAGCAGGTAGTAGAGTGAGTACAAAAAAAGACAATATGAATAATCCTTCTCACCTCAGTTTTTCCGCCAGATGATTCTTGAACTAAGCTTCCAGACAGAGATGCTGCGTAAGGGTAGCAACTAAAGAAGGATCCAAAGACATTGCCAGCACCATATGCTATTAGTTCCTGAAAGTTATATCAAATGAATATAATTTGTCACCATTGAATGTATGTAGTGACTAGTAAGAAGTAACAAATAAAAACTCTCTGTACATCTATGTCACTCCTTCAATATGTCTGTCCGCCTACATCAATGTATCAGTTTGTCTGTCACTTTTATTTAATAAAAATTAATCATTTATCCAATTCTACGTTGATTTAGGATGTTACACAAGGGCGGAAAAATAAACCCTGAGGAAACAAAACAGTAGTAAAATGATTGATGATTCTTAACCAAATCCGTAAATGACTTGAAAGCAACAACAACAAACAAGATAGATAGATGCATGAAAATAAGAGCGATCATTTGCTTGAATATGTACTACAGCCAAATGTGTAAACTACTGGAAATAATGATCACGTAACAATATGTCAGTAAGCGAGATGGATCATTAGTGTGAAAGTGAACTATATTAGTTTAATTGTAAACTATTAAAAAAGACATTTCAAATACAAACGTTGCTTCAATTTTATTTGTTTTGTTTCATCTGTTTCTTTGCTCATATCTTTATTTATGCCATCTATATGTTTATCACACGTTTCGATGTATGATTTATTATTTTCTATTTTTGAATTGACAACTTCTGGGGCATTTACATAGCCTCTTAATTCTCTTTCTTCTTGTGGAGTAAATAACCAGCTCTCTGTAGATGGAAGTTTTCCACTTTGAATTCTTGCATTGTGGTTATCTATTATATTATTGTCTCTACTTCATATCTGCTGTGCTTGGTTAATAGTGGGTTTTATGGTTAATGGTGGGTTTTATAGTTAATAGTGGGTTTTATGGTTATTTGTGGGTTTTAACAGCTGTTGTGAAGATCCACCTAGAGGTTTTGCCATTTGGTGATATTCCTTTATTTCCTTCTTTTATCAAGCCTAAAGCTCGAGGAAGTTACTCTCACCTTTGGTCTCAACAGAGTTAGGTGTTAACATCTTATCTAAACTACTCTTAAACATTTGTATTAGTTTTGTGCTTAGTTCTTGGTAAGTTCTAAAGGAGGTTTAATTATTTGATGTTAATATCGTGCTTGGAACATACTTTGTATTCATCCATTAAAACTGTGGATACATGATTTTGTTGAGGAGTTTCAAATTCATCATTAAATACATTTTCCGTGGAATCATCGTCAATTACTACATCTGTAGTTTATACCTCGTCAGTATCTTTATCGTAAACATAATTTTCATTTGTATGATCAAAATAGAATCCATCAGCTTCAATCATTTGCATAATATTTATAAAATAACTTGAAAAAGGGTCGGAATTCACAGAAGATAAAAGTAACAGTATTTTTAATTTCCCAGAAATAGAAGTATATAAGCAACAGTTGAAATAAGTATAGCAAACTGAACACACAAAGAGAGAAATGGTAAAACATTCACTAACAAGAAGTTATAAAAAAAAACTGCACGAAAGCAAAACTGAAAGTTATGAGATCTGTGTCAATGCAAGATCAGCTAAAATCTCTAAGTAATTGTCTAATTGTCAAATATTATAATCCTGGCAGCAACAGTTTTAGTAAGTAATTTTCTGCCTATTACGATTTTAATGAATTACAGAAAGAGCTAAAAGATGATTACATAATATCAAATGGTATACGATACATTACTGGGTTTTATCATTTAAGTTTGGTCTATCTATACCAGCTTGATAACGTTAAAACACATTAATGCTAAAAATTAATGTCAAATAAATGTGCACTGGATACATTGTAATCGATGTATGTTTCCCTTTAACCACAGTTGTAACAAGTGTTGTCATAACTTTAGTGTCTATCTATTACGTAGTTAAGTCTTTCAGGAAAACAAAAGAGGAGATACATATTATTCAAAATCGTTTCAACGAGGAATTGGCAGTTTTGAAAGCTTTCAACTTTCTCTTGTGCTCTCCTGTCTCTGCTTTAGTTGGCATTTTATGAAGTTTCATCTATTTTCACTAGCCTTCATGTAACGTGAGTTCGACCAGTGAAAACATTTTCTCTGCATTGCTGGATCGGATAAATTAAAAGAAGCACAAGGAATAACATTATCTATACTAAATTATCATCACTAACATCTTCTGGTTTAAAAACAAGACGTCTTAGATAAAAGACAAAAATTGGTACACTGAGAATTTTCTTTGTGTCTGATTGGATATTAGTTTAGAAGCATTTAAAATTCTAACTCTTGGCTTGTGAATTATCGTTAAACTGTCATCATTGTGGTATGTTTATTGTATGTGTTCAGTCTTGTATTCATTCAAGTGTTGTCTGTTTTCTTCCCTCCGATCTTAAGAAGAGTCCTTATTTTGTTCTCTCCATGTTTCATATTCTCCTTCATATATGATTTTCAGTAAGCATTATCTTTATTAAATTCAGTTATGACTTTTCTATTTGGCATTTTTGACATCTCTTAGGATATATTACTGTTTGATATTTTACATGAACTCTCATCTGCTCAGAATTTACTACGTATTTTTTTAATCCTAGTTGTAAAATTAAATTATGTCGACGTAAAGATTACGTGATAGAGTGTAGAATAAACTGTATATTTGTACCAGAAGAATAGCCAAATCTAATGCCATCAATGTTGTAATAGATTGCTAGTGAGACAAGCACAGAAGGAACACTTTCAATCACACAACTATTAATTCAGCTTTTGCAGACAGTTACATCATACTTCTGAAAAGATATTTAAGATGTCGATAGGTTCACCAACAAACATCGAATTTGATAATGTGAGAAGTCGTAAAATTGATTATTCCAGTTTCATTAAGCCAGTTTGCAAGTGAATACTTTATAGTACGCGTGATCTTATTATACATAATAATTAAGTAGTTAAATAGCGTTAACCACAGAAAGCATCTTGTGGCCAAAAAAAAAAAGAAGTACTGGTGGACCAAAAAATACTGCATTTCAACGTTGAAAAGAAAATCAAAGAAAACTGTTAAATTTAAATACACATCTGAATAAACAACTAAGCCTTATAAATTTGTTACAAATCCTTACTCTAAGCTATTGCATACATATAAATGGGACAGAAAATAACATCTGCACCAGTTTTGTATCGTAAACTGCAGAGAGACGATGATATTAATTTCAGCTTACGAAAGATCAATTTACAGAGGTGTCAAAAATAAAAAATTGGGTAGAGGTTAGCATGGCGACTGTTCCGGTGAGATGGGTGGAGCAGCTGCTAGTATAGGAGTCACACGAATAGGATTTATCATCCTTGCAGCTGCTGTAGTCGATAACTATCAAATCAAATTACTCGCCGATTAGGAATGCAACCAGGAAGAAAAACAGGAATGCAGCATGTCAATATAATGAGCATAAAATGCTTTTTAGAGGAAGAAAAGAAATTTGATGAAAGAGAAATTTTGGAGAAGCTTTCAGCACACATACAGTCTATTATGATAATGGGCGTAAAGGTTGCAAGGTAATTTGAAAATCTATAACTCTAAGTTGTTTGTATGTTAACTGCTTTAATTATGCTGCACAAATGCAAAGCTATATTATGACAGAAGCATTACTTGGAAAAGAAATCTATTATACCAATTCAACTTATTACAGAGATGGTAAACTATTTCATTCCAGAAAATAGATTTTGTTCTTTTTTATCACAATGCTTGACATGAACTCAGACCATCAAGGACAACGACAAAGATGGTTTCTATAAGCTTGAAATATTCATGAACAAATTAAAAGAGGGAATGGCTGCTAATACTGACAACGGGAAAGCATTGATACCATATGCTTGAAACAAAATTCAAAAGTTATCATCACTACAGTGTATATAATCAAGAAAAGTATAATTTGTTAGGATTCAATAGCCAGAGATATATACAGAAATCTGCTCCATCGGATAGAAACTGACACCGTTTTCGATACCCACGGAGAGTTTTTATCTGACATTAAATAGCGTTAGCGCCAACATGATGTGTTTGAAAGAACTTCATATGATTATGTTCTGTGTTACGAATTATGCAAATACAACGTCTGCACTAGAGTTTACTTAAACTGAATATATGCACTTCTTTGACTGTGTTGTCATCTTTTTTCCAACATTCCTGTACAACAAGACTTATATCAGGAAATGTCGTTTTTAGACGACAATGTAGTTGTGATAGATCCTGGTTGCAAATTAGACACATAGCTAGAATTACTCATCAGTGTTTACCAGAGCAATACTACTTTTGTTCTGATTAATGAGTCTGCCAACTTAGAGGATGCAAAGAAGAACGCATGAAATTAAATTATGTTAGCATTTAGTGGTAGACACTACGGAATACTGTGATTTAGTGGCAGACACTACGGAATACTGTGTGGGTGGTAATGTAAAAATACAATTCTGTCATAAAAGACTTGCTTGAGAATGTTAGGTTTTTAATGGTATTATACTCTAAAGATAAGAAGCCAATGGAAAATGTGTTCTATGGATACCATGTGGTACCCGTAGTGAAGAGATAGTTTAAAAGATGAAACAAAATGAAAGGAATAAACTTTTAATGAAGTTGGAATATCCGTTTGATTACAAGGTGGAAGAGTAACCACATGGAAGTGTGTTTCTTATATCCGTTTGATTACAATGTGGTAGAGTAACCACATGAAGTGTGTTTCTTATATCCGTTTGATTTCATTGTGGTAGAGTAACCATATGGAAGTGTGTTTCATATATCCACTAAATAATGTAATCAACGTGTGCAGACAAACCAACCATCATTGCTGTAATATTGTACAACTTATGATGATTTTCATACGATCTAATTAAATTGATATCTTGGTAATTTATAGCTAGGCTAAAAAGACAACCCTTGTACATGTTAAATTTTAATTATGTTTAGCGACACATTTATTTATTCCTTTACAGACTTTTTTTTAAATTTTGTCAAAAGCAAAATACAGCGTGCTTTTAAGATCACAATATTCCTGAATGGGCACACTAAATACATCATGTTTAAAAAGATCTGGAACTTTCTTATTCTTGTGGACAATACCAACAATATCATCCTTCTTGTAATGGCTTGTGTCATAAAACTGGATGTTATACTTTATGTCATTGTAAACGTTATCTGTCTCGACATGAATACATAACAAATCTCTATCAGTTAGCACCAACCTCATTTTATCATCATATACAGGCTTTACCTTAAACTTGAAGACATATGCTTGGCTGTTGTATTGTCCTTGATTTATTTGAGAATTGTTTACAAGTGTTGATTGGTTTCATAATACTTTCAAAGCATAATATAGTAAATGCAGAACTTTTAATTACTGATGATAGTGTTTGAATTTTACAACAGAAACCTCCTATGGTATATATTTCTTGTCTTATCTACTTGTTTGCATAATCTGTGATGTTCATGGAATTTTATTTCGGTGTTAAAACAATATCAGCACTTCTTGAAATAGTACTTGTTATTGGCATATTTGTCTGTTTGAGTAACATCAATTACATGGGTTAATTTCTTTTAAATATTCGAAATCAGTGATCTAAAGGGTGATTTTTTTGCGATTACATATTACCTATATGAATATTGAGAGTACACATTCTTACTAATTCTAGTTAATTGCTGTAAAAGCCATAAAAAGATAACAGAATTCAAAAAGTAAATAAATCTTTTATTCCACAATAATCATATTTTTTCCATAATATACGAGTAACATGTCCACGTGAGTGCCTCATATTCTTTCTGTCACTCTAATTGGTTTTATTAGCCTGTCTACAATTCGTATCAATTCACAGATGCGTTAAATTCATCTTTGAATTTATCAATATTTTGATCGCGCAGCTATGAAACCAATATTTATACGTGTCAATGTTATATTTGGAGGGTTTGTATGGATGATATTTCAGTATGTTTATCATAGATTCTACAGTATAGAAGAATCATACTGTCTCAGTTTGGGGAGGGGGGTTGGGGGGGGGGTCTTCACCCATTTTGGTAATTTTATGTATAATCTTCCTCTCATTTTCTTGAATCTAATTACATATAACTACAGAATAATAATAATTTTCATACATGATCAAGATGTAGTATGCTTTCTATGTATGACACACAAAGAACTTTAATATTATTAATTAAAGTTTTTATATTCTTTAACATGTTATCATGCAGCTATCGCTAAATATAGATTTTCTAGGAATGCCAAATGCAGTTTTCGAAATACTACATGCTTAGTTTTCTAATATCGCGCGTTCTCAATCGATCTACCGATCACTAATGAAAACCACTATCAAACATCCATGAGCACAATATTAGCAATCTACATAAAAAATTGGAGTATTTTGAGTTGAGTCTCTATGATGCAGAAACATGTTTCTCCTTCGCTTGCTTGTTTGCTGGTTTTTTTTCCCTTTTCTAATCGTTTGCCTAGTAACCCCTCTTTCGCCTCTTCATCTTTGTGATGCATATATTCATTATTCTGATTCCCAAATTTCTTTCTATGTTCTTTGAGTTGTTTTGTTAATAAATTCATGATGGACTTTTCTTCTGATGCGAATAAATTGTTGCAAATTTCATTTGTTTTCCGCAGTTACATTTAAATGTATTTTCTTCGTCAAATATCTCTGCTGTGTGATATGGTACCATAGAGAAATCGTGATCAACTCTTAGATTGAATACTCAGCATTTACAGCATTCGTATTTTCTACCACGTTTTTCCATATTTTCTTCGTCCTTTTTGCTGTGTTGCAGCTTTCATTTATCTTCATTTATTTGATAGGTTATTTTGCAATACTTTAAACTTAAGCTACTGTAATGCATTTTGTCAAAATAATCATCTCTCTTGCTTATTCCCTTATTTTATGTGGCCATTTTTTCCCCAGTCGTTCGTACATCTGGCTCAAGTTTATATTAAAACTAATGATTTTCTGCTTTATCTCTAATTTTTATGTTCTCATCTTTTATTTTAAGTACGTTGCAAATTCGGTAAGGAATCATTAATCATCCTTATAATAAAGACAAACAGACAGAAAGAATACACAGCAGGAAAAATATGAAAATATATATTTAAAAAAAACAACAAAAGGAGAGAATAGTAGACTAGTACCTGATTGGAATCCAAACTGTAGCCGTGTTTCTTTGCCATTAGAGCCGCCAGTGAGACAGACTGGGCGAAGGAAATGATGGCAATGATGAAAATTTCAGTGATATACAAATCAACTTTTCGAATTGTTGGAACGGTGGGTATCGGCAAGCTAGAAATTCAATAGAACTAATATTACATAAATTAGCTATCATGTATTATCATAAATGGATAATTATTAGGTACTTATGCTGATCTTTGCTGTTACATGTGCATAATCAGTACTATTTATATGCAAATTCGTCAAAACAGGAAATTTGTGCACTTTTTAAAAAATGGTATGCAAAGAGATGAAATAAATATCTAGACACCAGAATAAATAAAATAAATTATACAAACAGTGGCCTGACTTGTAGAGAGTTTCAGTAATTCTGTTAGGCACTGGAATAAAATAGCTACGGAAATAATTTTGAAATAGGGCCATGTCGGGGTAAATTATGTTCGGACTTTAGACAAAACAACGTGGCTTAAAATCACTAAGGGTACCGTTTAATGACTAGTTACTAGCGCTTCTTCGATACAATTAAATGTAATTGAATTTTAAAGGCTGCCTATGTTCAACGCTCTTTCCATTTTCAGTTAGACATATGTGTCTTTCCAGTTGTAGAGATTAAAATGAAAGATAGATAATACTGAAATAAATGTCTTAACCACTTTGTCGCACTTACCCAGTCGGTATGTCACCAACGATTTTGATATGGAAAAGTTTCTCAAAGTTCCATATGTATGACGCTGCAGTGCCTAGAATCACCTGAAAAATGCAAAATTACTGTCAAAATTCACACCTCTTCGTTATAAAGTGTTACTCGACTCAGAATCTTGCGCGAAAGCATTCTGAACTTTGAAACCGCCGTTTTTGTGCATTTTGAGCATGATTTCAAAGTTTGAAGTAGCATATATTACTTGAATTGTTGTGTAAAGTTATAAAACCGGAGTCTTTTTGTTCCCTCCTGCACACTGGGAGAGACGGATAAACTTAGAATGAACCTCCATATATGCGACTGAATGACCAAAGAATTTAAAGGAAGCCCGGTGGCAAAACTTTTCTTATCCTTTGGCTACACATTCAATGAGTCCAAAAGCTATATAAAAGAGACCCATTGGCTCCGTCCACTAAGGACTCTCCAGCCCAGTAGTAGTAGTAGTAGTAAATGTTGCTGTTGTTGCTACTGTGGTTGTTTTTATTGTTGCAGAATCAAAAGGCTGAAAGAATAAGTTCGCATAGTACGTTTCACGACTAAGAGGTTAGTCAAATACCACATGTGCATTCTTTCTCTTCAAAGTCCAAGTCAAGGTCACATGACAATATTTTAGTTTTTCACTGCAATTTGTTTTCAAGTCAATAGCATCAAATTGTTTGAGATAAATATATGTAACTTGATATAATCACTAGAAGGTGTCATGTGCCACATATATGATCTTATCATTAAAATCACAGTCACGTGATCATATTTAAGGCTTTTCAATCACACTTCTGTTCAGCTATATAACTCAAAAGCCATTTGAGATAAATGGATGAAATTTGTATACTTATATATAACTCAAAAGCCATTTGAGATAAATGGATGAAATTTGTATACTTATATATCATTACTCAAAACCCATTTGAGATAAATGGATGAAATTTGTATACTTATATATCATAACTCGAAAATTTGTTTTGAATCGAGTTATTGTTCTACTTTTAAGATAAAGTTAGGGTCAGTATTATAAGTTTTCCATCACATTTAAATTTTTACTCAATCAGCATGAAGCCGTTAGCAGTAATGGGTTGGAACTTTACCTTATTTGTTATTATTAGAAGGATCTTAAATACAAAATTGGGCATTTTACCTTCAAGGGCAAGATCACGTGTCACTGTTTTAAGTTTCATGTTTCTGATTTTTAACTTGAAAGTTACTGAAGATAGAGGGAGGAAACTTATTACATTACATATCTTACGTAGATAGTTTGTCATGTACCGCTGTCACAGTAAAAACTTAATTCAAATCCAGGTCATTATGTTTAATGTTCATTTTTGTCCTTCCTATTTTAGTACTCTAAGACCTTTCAATACACAGCTGTGAAACGTTCACACTTCTTTGTCAATTTATGACTCGGTGAAATTATTTTATTCAGGTCAGTAAAGTCGCATGTAAATCGAAATCAAAAGACAATAATAGTAGAATATATCAATTTACATTTATCTTAACAAGGTCAAAGTCAAAGGTTAACATGACTAATTTTTGTGACCTCACATTGGTAGGTGGGGAACATAAATGTGCTAAATTGGCTTATGGATTATGTTTCTGCCTTAGATGTCTCATTATCTTCATTCAAGTTTAAAAAAAAAAAAAAAAAAAAAAAAAAAAAAAACACCTTTGTAACACTCTCCCAAACTTTTGACCTAAGGTTAAGATTAATGACATGCTTTCTTTGAGCTTGGAATTGAGATGCAAGTATGACCTTCTCTTTCATGAAGTTCATTTATATTACTTAAAGTATATGCATCAAACTTTTACTAATTTATTGGAATCCTTGTTGTGCTGTTATAAGTACTTATACCATTGTATGTTCTGGTAAATAAACCAGATGTTTCTGTAGATGTTTAGAATATTGTATATGTTTCCTGGTTTTCAGAGGGGCCTCATTTATACATCCTGTAGGATTTTATAAATCAAAGCAGGTAATGTGATTGAACAAAGTTTAATTTTTAGTAATATGACTAGCACAATTAAGCAAATTTTTGTACGTGCTGCTGTAGTGAAGGACTTGAAAGTTGGTAAGAATGATGCAAGTAAAGTACTTTCTATTGCTTTGCACTGGCAGTCCATTGATTTTCCAACATTTTAGGGCAAAATTAGGAACAATACCTCGGTTTCCAATTTTTATTTTGGGGTGAGAAGTGAACTATTGATTTTAGGACTTTTAACACTCCACTGTTTTTTTTTTTTTTTGTTTTTTTTTAATGGAACTTCAATAGTATCAATTCATTCATGTTGTTTCACACTAGTACCATTGAAAGTTCATTGTTTTACTGGATCATTATTTCATCGGTCATTCAGAATATGTTGTGAGCAAACATGTCATCCTTTTATTTCACGTTCCAAGATGGCTGACTGATCAAGATGGGAGTTGACGTGGCTATGAAGGTTTTCTCATGCCTCAACAGTTTCTGCCAATACAATATGGCACTTTTATTGGATGATGTTTTTAAGTGAACAGCTGTATATGTGTTTAGTTTTTTGCTTATTGAAATAAATTTCTGATGGATTCTTTGTGATATTTTAAATCAGTATGGCTGCTACAAGAACTGCATAGAAGCGATAAACAAATGAAATGGACCAGGTACATGTGAGAAAGGTATAGTCCAACAATTTAACATTGTACCAGTATTTTTATGTAATTGTTAATTGTGTCAAATATCATGTCCATAAACAGTCATAAAATAATGATACAATTGATATACTCAGACATATTACAAATTAACATCGAGGAGAATTCGTTGTAGTCTGCATGAGATCAGCAGTAATTTAATAATGCATGATCATCACAGTCAGTGCTATTTCATCTCTACATGCTTTACAAAAGAAAATGAAAAAAAACTTTTAGCTTCTGTAAAAAAAAAAAAAACAAAAAAAAAAAAAACACTGGAAAGGATATTAATATTATCGTTATAACATTTTTACAATAGAGGACTTTCACGTTTTTATCTCCCCTGATTACGCTTTGCGCACGAGAAGACATGAAAAGGCTGTAATTACATATGAGGAGAGCATTGTTCCAGTGAATCCCGTTGAGTGAACAAGAGAAATGAAATAATAAATGAATACACGAATGCATGTTTTATACGAAATAATTAAATTTTTGTTGGGGGGGGGGGGGGGGGGGGGGGGGGGGGGGGGGATAAATAAACTTGAAAACAGAGATATGTACAATGGTGTAAGCAGCTGAAGATAATAATATGCTTAATATGCTTACTCCGCATCTTGGCGATCAAAAGGATAGGCTTACTTGATCACTCTAAAGAGATCAAAAGGATAGGCTTACTTGATCACTCTAAAGAGATCAAAAGGATAGGCTTACTTGATCACTCTAAAGAGATCAAAAGGATAGGCTTACTTGATCACTCTAAAGAGATCAAAAGGATAGGCTTACTTGATCACTCTAAAGAGATCAAAAGGATAGGCTTACTTGATCACTCTAAAGAGATCAAAAGGATAGGCTTACTTGATCACTCTAAAGAGATCAAAAGGATAGGCTTACTTGATCACTCTAAAGAAAAGTAAAGATTTTTATGCTTTCACTTACATAGTTTTAACGAAATGAGGTAAATTTTCTGTCATCTCCTATCAATCGTATCAAGAACGTTAGAAAAAAAAGGGGCCCAATCCGCAATCCGTTATTTTCGAGTTATCTCTGCTGAAGCATCACTATATTGCTCGCTGATAGTTACTTCCGGTGCGTTTGGAAGCAGAAAGATATGTTTAAATTATTACGCCAGTCTCTTAGTGTATACATATATAGATTCAGATGTATAAATCACAGATTATATATTGAAACCTGTCATTCTTCAACATTGACAGAGCAAAATAAAATGTTTCTGATGTTGCTTGAACGATTCAGATTTTGAATTCCATTACCTTTGTGAACGTATTTTTGGCAGAAACATTTACATTCCTAACATGTACATCAGAAATCCGAATGATATACAATTAATTGATTTCATGGCCTCTGAAGATTGGGATACACTTACCAAACTATCGATGCTTTAGAAAAACAAAGCTATACTGCATTTCATTTCAAAAATGTTACCATGGATCTTCACTAATGTAATTAGTGTATTATTGAGTTGATTCTCAATAGCAATGAGGCTGCCATGGCAACTGTCTTGAAAAATCATGTTATCGCTACTTGGCCGAAAACTAGTTTTATTGTCTTGCCTGCTTTTGTATATGTGAGGCATGCGTCACACATTCTGACAGCGGCGGCAGCGTTAAAATAGGTTTAGGATCTGGGAAAAGGTTTTTCACTATGGTCATAAGGCCCAAACCATCTGAGGACTTATCCTTCAATTGGACTGTAGAGTACGTAAGGATTGTCTTTTCATCTGCACACCTCCACCTTACTTCTAGTTCTTAGGAGAGCTCAGAGTCATTTGAAAATATTGGATAAGTTTTCGGTTGAAGTTTTTCTGTATGGATCTGTAAGCAACCCCCCTCCCCCCATAAAAAAAATAACCGCTGAAACATACAAACTCTACCAGTCAACTTATGTTTATATCTATTATTATTATTATTCGAAACCTTTATTGCTATTCACATATTTTTAAAAAGACGGTAACGAAAGTTATTCTCTTTGAAGGCTAAATTGATAATTTGACATTTCTCTTTTATTAGGAAGCCTTGCGAAACAAATATAATTTTTGATTGAAGATACATGACTGTTATTTTAGGTATTCTTACTTAGTCAAATATTCGTAAAGGAAGTTAAAGAAGATTTGCCGGCAAAGCTTGATTAATGTTAGTTGCTTGGGGTTTTTCTTGGAGAGGAATATCAATGTAAGGAGATAAAACTTACACAATTAGAACTTCTCTAAATATCATTATTCCTATACATTTCGAGATTTAGGAGTTTTAATTAGCACTGTTTTATCGGACTTTGTATTTGAGATACTGGAATACTACAGAATTGAGACAAAAATAAAAAATATTGTTCAGTAGTCATTAGCAGAATAAGTTTTTGTGCTAATTACCTTTACATTGTGCAAGGTAAAAGCATTTGAACATTAAGCCATTCAGTTTGCACATATTATAAAAATTATTTTTCATGACGACATCCATTCCTCCTAATATCCCTGCAAAACGGAGAATTTTTCCTTTAGTTGCATATACACCGATGACATAATATATGTTTTACTACTTTCTTAAAGTTGAAATCAACAATTTTCCTCAGTATACAAAATGTCCCTCTATTTATTATAACCTCAGTTAACAAAGTTTACAACTTTTTTTGCCTAGCTTTATCAAGTGAATCTAAGTCTTTTGTAAATTAATTTTGTTTTGTTTCTTTTACCATATGATTGCATTAATCCCCGCATACAGATAGCGGATAGCAGTGGGTCGAGGAATCATCCCACTGTACTGACTACCTCACAATTCATGATAAGTGTGAATTACTTTACAGAGAATAATAGTTAACACTAACACATAGTAGTATAGGCAACTTTATAGGGTAAACAAAATAAGAAGACAAATTTCTGAAGTCACTTAAAGAGAGAAAGTGGGAGATCGAGAGAGAAAAAATATATATATTTTACACATACACACACTCATATATATATATATATATATATATATATATATATATATATTTATATTTATATATATATATATATATTTATATATATATATATATATATGTATAACCCTCATGTGGAATACTTACATATGCACATATACATATACATATACATATACATATACATATACATATACACACACATGCATATATGAATTAAGTTTTATTTCTGCTTTAAAACATAATCTAACTTGGATTTCAAAATTATGTTTTAGAGTGTAATTTAAAATACCATTTGTGACAATTTTAACAACTTCAAGAAAATGGCCAAAGCATATTGGATTTGGAAGTGACAATAAGATTTCCTGTTTGGATATTAGACACTAATATATAAGGCCTGTTACTGAATATTTGGCGTGGCTTCCATCAATACGCATTTGACAGAACAGGAGGATTTTGATCGGTCATGGAATCTTTATTATTTTTATTTCAGGTTCACCATCTGTTATTATTATTATTATTATTATTATTATTATTATTATTATTACTATTATTATTATTATTATTATTATTATTATTATTATTATTATTATTATTATTATTATTATTATTATTATTAGTATTACTAATATTATTATTATTGAAGACTTACCACAATTATTTCAACCGGAATAGGGACCTTCAATTTATGTTTGAACCTCTGGTTGACGTGTTCTTTGACGGCATATAATACGGCCATACAGATGACGGAAATGACGACCGGTGCTGGATTGGTTTTCTCAATGACCTCGAATATAGCCCTCCATGTCTAGGGGAACAAGTAGATCATTACATGGAATGTTCAAATGAAATCAAATATGTGGTTCACATTCACAAGTGATATATATATATATATATATATATATATATATATATATATATATATATATCTATATATATATATATATATATATATATATATATATATATATATATATATATATATATATATATATATATATATATATATATATGCTTATATAGGGTTTATTCATTCATTGATTCATTCATTTTGAGCTGTAGAAAGAGCACGCCCACCGACTCTATCTCCTTCCCCTCCCTCCCCCCCCCCCGGCCGCACAATCTACATTCCACTCTAAATAAGTTACGAAAAAATGACTAGAAAAGGTTAATACAAGAATCATGCAGATTGGCAGATTGTAAGACCTTACAGTTATAACATTCATGTGGAATATAGAGTACATACAAGTTAAGACAAATATTCACTTCCTTCTTTTGGCCGTGTATGTTACATTTCTTCTGTACAATATTCTCAGTTTGGGGGCTTTAGCATGTCCATGTTGTATGGTTGGGAAGAGAATTAAACTTCAGAATTACCTTTTTCTGTGTTTTGTAATGCCATTTGTAATGAAAACGACATTGGGTATAATGTGTGTATTTGAATACGACATTGGGTATAATGTGTGTATTTGAATACGACATTGGGTATAATGTGTGTATTTGAATACGGCCTTTGATATTGACTTTAACTCTTTACCCTAATTAGTTGAAACATTCCATCCGTCCTTCCTATGGTGATTCCAAGAACGTTCTTGACTTGACTGGTACCAACGTGAAGTGCAATGCCCGTGGTAAATCCACCAACTAAAGGGTCAGAAATATATGTTGTTACAAACCCAAGGCGTAATATCCCCATGGCAATCTGCAAGAAACAAAATGTTGTGCATGGTCAATATACTTAATACATGAAAGTCATATCCCGAATAAAAACGCACACATAGACAGACAGACACACTAGCAACAAGTACCAAGCGATGTGAATTCGAAGGTGAAAATCAAATGAAATGACCACTCGTTTTGTGAAATGTAAAAAAAAAATATCCGTATGTACGAAAAATACTAAAGTTTGAAATATAGCCGGTGTTAAATTTGTCCTACTTCCCAAAAAGTTAACAACAGCAAGCTTGGGAAAAGAAGACTATATTATACAAATGAAATGTTGATAAAAACAGAGCTGTTTTTTAGAGAGAAGGAAGAGGAAGGCTACCTGTGTAAATCCAACAAGAAGGGCAAGAGCCATAGCTATTCCGATTTTCGTGCTGACAGGAAGTCCGTCATCTGGTTCACCAACGACAGTAGTGTTTGTGGAATTGTAAGGTGATGTGCCCACGACAGAATTGCTTTTCTCCAAGTCCTCAAACTTTGCAATGACGGAACCAGTCAGAAGACTGACAACAGCAGCAGTTCCTGGTGAAAAAGATAGATGAGCATGTCTTCTGAAATGTGAATATGCCTTTTCATTCGAGTTATTGTAATGAAAAAATCTTTGTTGGCGTTAGTAGTGAATTTGCAAGGACATAAAGTTAGCAAAAGTGGTAAGCAATCACAAAAGCGAAAAGAAAAGCAAATAAAAAAGTAATAAGTTTACTCGTATTAGTGGGTCGTGAAGATTTTGATATCGCTATTATAAGGAAGACAAAATACCCCATTTTATGTCCAGCCCGCCTTCTATTTACGTAGAAAGTAAATACTTAAACATTGAACTTAATCTAACATCTATAACAGTGACGCTAATCAAGGGTGTGGACTAACGGACGGACGGACGCGCACACGGACACCAAGGTGATCGCTATGTCATGTTTCCACCAAGGCGGGCTCTACAATGACAAATTAGATAATATTTAACGGGGAGTATTTGAAAATTTCGGAATATTTTGTTATAACTTTTTTGTTTCTTTGAACCTGTCAATAAATTTATGCCGATCAAAAAATTAAATAAAAAATGAGCTGCAGCTGCACGTACGGCACGCCGGACACCTGCAGATATATGCATGTAACGTAAACTAGGTAAATGACAGTGACGTAAAAATGTTGAAGAAGGAGAAACAATACTACTGAGCATAGAGCATAATGTCAAATCCGGGCGTTTGTATGGTACTCTGACTGATATGAAGGCCGACTTGGATGAAGTTTACTGATGTAATTCTCTGTCATATCCAACAATTTTAAGGTGGTTTCATCGTTTTAAATATGGTCGCGAATCCACGTTCTGGAATTCATGGAAGATGACCCACGTTCTGGAAGACCGTTGTCTGCGATTGGTGAGCGGGAAGTGGCTGCTGACATTAATTCGTCAGCTATTTTAAATATATACTAAACAATAATTTGAAGCTCAGAAAGGTTTGTGCAAGATGGGTCCCGCATTTTTTGACGGCTGATCAAAAACGGACTCCGGTTGAAATCATCAAACAGCTACTCGCCGACATTAAAAAAGTGACCAGAGACGTTTGAATGAGATTTTCACAAATGATGAAATATTGATTTACTTTTTTGAACCCTACCAAAGAGAAAATAATAAACTTTGAATCGGAGTACACAGGCAGAGACTAAAAAAAAAGTTCGGTGTAGTCGCACAGTCAATAGAGTTTTATACGCATTATTTTTCGATGCAAAAAGCCCGGTCGTCCAGGTATCCGGAGCATAACATTTGACCGACTTCCTGAAGGAGCACAGCGACCATACTTTGATACATCCTCCACACAGCCCTTATACAACTCCAAGGGTTTTTTGAATGAATCCCGTTGTTAAAGATGCGTTGAGGGGCAAACGTTTTAAGAGTCGTCATACGGCTGGAGGTGCAGTTTTCACAACATACCAAAAAGTGAATACAAAACGGCATTGGATAATCAAATGATCAGACTTAGAAAGTGGGTATAGGTGCATGGGGAGTATTTTGAGGGAATGCACCGACGTACTGTGCACTAATAAATAACTGTGTTGTACAGGGCAATAACATTCAAAACTTTTTCAATACTCCTCGTATGATGCTAATATTGTTTATTACATACACAAATTGTTCAGTACATTGTTGTCGACAAATCACTGTCATGGTTTTGTTTCTTGAAACTAGACGGGTACATAACCACACGAAACATGGTCATCACTTTCTACTTTTTCAAAGATGACTTTTGTCAGAGCTAATTTCCAAGAAGCAGAATTTGACAACACAGGCCTGAAGAAGTATTATCAAAGAAACTTGTTAAATCTATTATTGGGAAAGAATACTCGTTTCCACTTTGACATTTGTTCTTTATGGGATTTGATTAAAATACATTTTTTCAAACTTAAATTGTTCCCTGAGGAAAATTTTTAAGCCATCTCAACTATTAGTATCTCTGTTCATCTTACATAAGTATATGCCGTACTAGGTGAAATGAATACTTTAACAATGCGATATTGATTGTAACGTAAATGTGGCTTGATATGCGTAGGATATCCTGTCAGTTTCTGGTAAATTGGCAGATCAGATTAGTAATTAATCTTACATGACGTGACACATCATGTAACAATCACTGTCTGTCTGTCTGTCATAAAGTTAAAACTATGAAAATACTATTTGAATGAATGTTTGTATTGACATTTCCATATCCCAAACCAGGTTGGAGTATGGAAGTGGTAATAATTGCTGGCGATTTTCTTATGGTAACCAAAATAATTGGAAAAAGGAATTTATTTACTAGTATCGTCAGATAGAATGGCTATGGTGCTTACCCATTGCAATATGTCTCGATGTTCCGAAGAAAAAGTATATTATTACCGGGAAGAAACCCGTATACAACCCAACAACTGGAGGTAAGTCTGCGAGCAGAGCATACGCCATGCCTGAAAATAATAATAATAATAATAATAATAATAATAATAATAATAATAATAATAATAATAATAATAATAATAACAATAATAAAAACCAGAAGAGGAAGAAGAAGTGATCATCCTCATCACGACCACGAGAAGAGCAGGAACATGAAAAAGAAATAAAACATCAACATCAGCAACGAAACGATTTTGACATTTGAGCACTACTACTGCAATAATAATAATAATAATAATAATAATAATAATAATAATAATAATAATAATAACAATCACAGGGTATATGGATTCCTTTCATTAAAATAATTTAATGCTGTTCCTACCTTGTGGTATCTGCATGATGCCCACGGTCAATCCACAGATGATATCGTTTGGAAGATCAGCTTTAATCTTGTACTTCCGCATGATCTTGTAACATGGCAGAATTTTATCAACAGTTTTTTTGCATTTCTCACTTGAACATGTCCAACACCTAGTCCATTGTTCCGAGACAGAGTCTCGTAGAGATTTCCTTTTCTTCGGAAGGAGATAATCATTCCTAACTTGGGTTTCGGTTGTTTGCTCATCCAGGACTGAATAAGATGGTAGTCGTCCGTTAGAAATTATTGCAGAATCTTCGGTCCTTCTGGATTTAATCTCGGTCAAACTTGCAGTACGATGAAAACCCGGATTGTCCATACCGGTTGTTTGTCTATCGTTATCCGGTATCATAACTTCAGGAGTAGTGCCGAGCTCAGTCGCTGAGCAGGGCTAAAAAAAACGAACAGTAACACTGTGTGCGAAAGCTCATAAAGCACCAATTAAAACTATTAAAGATGACGATTTTGTAATGTAGTCAGTTTGCACTTTCCTCGTCACAATTATGTTTTCCATTTCGTAATTTCAAGTTTTAATTAGCATCACGTAAGAGAAATAAGTAAAGCAAGTTTTCAAATTTCTGTTTGTTTCTTTTTTTGTTTTATTTCGTTTGTAATACTTAAACCACGATTGAAAAGTCAGATGGAATTTACATTCTTTAAAGTGTTATGTATATTGAATTTATAATATGTGTCCATGAGGGAAGTTGTACTTTAGTCATTTTGTAAACAACATATTTACTGCATTTGAGTTCAAGGTCAGTGTTGTTTACATAGCATTTAACAATTAGATTGGAATTTTCCATATCTTGATGTGAGAAAAGTCAGGTACGCACACTAACTTTCCATTAAAGTTACTCATTTTCTAGAATATTCTGTCAGGTGACTTATCCTTATATTTATATAGGTTTGGTAAACAAGATTTCATTCCTATACTAAACTTCATATTATCACGATCAGTCTATTAAGGAATTTATTTTAGTAATCAGATGTTACAGTTGTGAAAATCAGAGCAAATGCAGAGAGGGAATTATTTATTTGAAGTATTCATTGAAATTACTAAAAGTGCTCATTCTCATATTGGATTAATACTTGACTTCGGAATTTATTTGAATTCATTCAAAGATATTCTGGATTACATCATTCAGGCATATCAGGACATTCAATATTACTGACACATCAGAACATTCAAGACTACTAGCACATCAGGACATTCAAAGCTACTGGAATACATTTGGAACATTCTATATTTAGGTCTTGTGATTAGGACACTAGGATTATTGGGTTATTTCGACTTTAATTCACGTTATTGTAAGTGTCTTTTTGAATTTTCACTTTAATTGTCTAGAAATGAATTGCTTGTTGATTTTACTTGCATTATCGGTTTAACTTTCTTTCTGTTGCATTATTTTATTATTTTAAGATCTAGAGTCGTAACAAAAGCTAACTAAAAAAGTTTATTTAAAAAAACAAAAAAAACCCAACAAAAAACAAAGAAGAACAAAGACTAACTAACATAGCTGCTAAGATGCATCGGACATTACTTTCTGAGACTGTTGCTATTTACTAAGTGATCTGAATCGGTATCCTATTGTTTAGGACAATTTGTAAGCACTGAAAATTAGAAATTAACCCACATAATCATAAAAAGGATATAAAAGACACCTAATCCCGTTTCCTCACGACAAACAAGAGCAACACTATCATATCTTCACTATTGCTTACTTAAACTTACATGTCTTGCTCATATAATCTCAACAACGCATATTAGAGTCTGAGCTGAGCGATTCAAAATTAATACTGGAAGACCAACAAAGACCAAGATCTTAGATCTTCAATTTCAACGAGAATTGAGTCATTCGCAGAACTTCAATCGATTTCGCTAAAACTCGGGGTTATTCCGAACTTTGACCGAACACGTCAGTAATTCCATCGAAGCTCGTGTATATTCCGAGCTGCGATGGAATTTTTGAACTGTTGTGAGTTATGTTTTCTATTTCGCCCTTTGATTGATTATACACGACATCTGATCAGAAAAAGTATATTTTTATGTCTATAACTATAACATCCTGTTCAGAAGATGTCTGCATTTTTTTATCTAATCGTACAAGACGCAGCTTTACAACCTTTTGGATTTAAGTCGTAGGAAACTGGCTGATCATAAGTTTAATAGGCACTATGTAAACATACAAGAACTCTCTCTTTTAAAAGTATCACACCAGAGACATTATTTTATAAGCATCACACATGAAACTTTTGCGCGATA
Source organism: Margaritifera margaritifera (assembly GCA_029931535.1). NCBI lineage: Eukaryota > Metazoa > Mollusca > Bivalvia > Unionida > Margaritiferidae > Margaritifera > Margaritifera margaritifera. The sequence continues at coordinate 494,143 of JAQPZY010001489.1, read as the reverse complement.
TTAAGGAAATAGCACATCAGAAAGTATTAAGTGCACTTATTGATACAACTGATGACACGATAGTTATTTCCCCCAAACTATACAGGCATTTTGAGGGCCCTGGGGCTATTTGCACTTCTCTAATCTTCACGCTTATGTATGCAAAGCGTGTTTGTAATTATTCTATGCTAATAGATGGCCTATACAGATATGCAGAACTGAACTGATATCTATGAATGATTTACATTTTGCATAATTTTCGGGGAAAAGCTTGCAGATATTCATCTTACATGTGCATATCACATGTTTATTTGTCCGTGTCTTGAGAACACAAATCATTTAAAAACATTTTTTTTCTTTGTCTTCGTTTACTGGTTACTTACCAATTCATCACTTTTTATGATACCTTTTTAAGGGCAAAAAATAGTACAGAATGTGTCGAGTATTAGAAGGCAGTGATGCAGCATTAAATGAGTTTGTATTATATATCTTAAATGAACAGTACAAACACATGTCGGAAAAATAAGATCAAGGACAAGAAGAGCTGAATTCGCTTTAGTTACAGATGTTTGAATAATCGATCGGTAAGAACTGAAGCTTCATTCCAAAATGAGAAAGATACCCAAACAAACAATCAACGAGGACGACGTCGAATGTAACACAAACGATAGTACAAATATGGCATACTTCTTCCACGCAACATCTTAGTAATTTATCTGTATCTTTCTGCAACCAAATGCATAAGAAAACAGAAAGTCTTTATGTGATATCGAAAAATAAATAATCATATAAAATAGTACAAAAGCATAATAATAACCATCTGCTGTACTATACAAAACATTTGAAATATACAGGGCTTCAAGTGACAAACAGGGTTTCATATCAGTGGCGTTGCAACCGCCCAAGCAATCCCCGGGGGAGGTTGGGGGGTGGGGGTGGGGTGGCAGGTCCAGTGAGGGCCCAAAATTCCCGTAAAAGAACTTTTTATTAGGAGGAGGCCAAGAATGAAGTTTTGCGGTGTGTGTGTGTGCAGATTGTCTTGCTACGCCACTGTTTTATATGCAAGAGAATATAGACAGTAGCTCTCTTAATGCCTCTAAGTAGTGCAACTACTTTATGACCTAACTCAACCACAAATCACCTTTTCGCATTTCTCAAAAACAACTCCCTACCCCCCACGAAACAAAATTAATTTCTTAACCAGCATGAATACAGTTCAGTACCAAATATTTTTTGGTGATCATTTAAAAAAAAAAAAAAAAAAAAACAACAACCACACAAAAATAAGAAAATTTTGAAAATGTATCTTTCCTAGCTCCGGCCACTACATTTAATTTAAACAATACACATTAATATAAGAGGTTTTTTACCCTTACTATAAATATTATCAATCACTACCCCGTCTAGCCTAGAAGCTAGCCACTAATAGCTAAATTACTATTCCAAATCAAAGTAAATAACTAGCTTGTATTTGCTACTAGCTTTCAGATTTTATAGCTTTTTGTGTAAAAATGTACACATTTTAAGTTTTACCGTTTTTTAGTCTAGGACGGCGAAGTGGACGTGATTAAGAAAACGCACATCACTCTTTAATTTAAAATTTAGTACACTGTTAGTGTGTTAATTAATAAGCTACCATCTATTATGTTATAGTTTCAAAGTTATAACATTTACAACATACATAAGATACTATTTAAAACTTTAGACAAAGAAATAATGTTGCTAAGATTTTTTTTAAAAACCAACGTGCAGTACATCTTACCTTTGTCATTTAACATTTTAACACATTAAACTGGCTAACTAGAGTTATCGAAGTTAACGTGGCAAATGATTTTAACGAGATGAACATATATTACATAGTAAATAACTATTTTGCATTACAGGCAATTAAACATTTTTTATAAATACACACTAAAATTTGATAATGATGATACAATGGACAGATAGAGAACACAATGTGATATAAAAAATTCTGGCAAATCAATTAAATTGAGCACTATGGGTGGCAACATCAGGGTATGAAATATTATATAGGCATTTATCAGATTGAAGCATCCCAGAGTTAGTAAAATCAACATTTAGGTTTCACATCTACTTTCAGATACGAAAACTACTGTAAAAATGTAAAAATACAATTACTCGATGAACAAGTTTTTAATCCAACCAGCAATAATATAGGTCTAAAACAAATTCAACATGATCTGCGGTAATTTAAATATTTCTCCTAACAGTGATCGGAGATATCTAAATGGGAAACATTAATACTTGATCAATAACGGTCTAGAAGAACACAATACTGTACATCAGGGTTTTGGAGAACCTACACCAGGTTATGTGTTAAATGCTTACAAACCTAAATATAATTATGCAGCTGGAACAGTTGAATACTGGAGAAAACTATCTGCTGAAGAAATGAATTCAATGGTAACAAGTGATGAAAAACAGGATAGACACGCTTTTTCTACAAGATAGCAAATGACCAACAGAAGAAGGAATATCTAGGTTAAATCAAAGTATAAGGTCTTTTGTGATATGTATTTTAGGTGTTCAAGTACAAAATAGAACATCTATTCCACAGTATGTTTACACTGTACAAAGACAATGTAGAAAAGTTAATTGAAAATTTAATTTTGGGTGAACAAGGCTAAACGAAAGAAAAGAAGGGAACGTGAGTAAGAATTATGTAGACAAGAAGGAGATAAATTTATATAAACAAAGCTGTGCAAGATTTAAAAGATATAGATCATGAAACAAATAAACATACGTTTATAGTTATGTCTATGATTGCAGAATTAGCTATAAGTTTTAAATATTTATTTATTTTACTTTTCTAGGAGCTAGTTTCTTTACATTCGTTTGGTTACCAAATATCAGCCATTTAGTCCAATTGCCAAGAACAAGCTAATTAATGCAAGAATTAGCATAGTGGCGTTATCAGCTAATAAAGAAATAACTTTTCCAGCTAATGTTAAAAGCCAGCTTATTACACTGCCATTAACACCAGGTCATGAGACTGCTGCTTTCTTAGCTAACTCAAACAAATAATTGGCAATAGTTTTCACACCTCTTTTTAATTTGTGAACGAACGTTTCTGTATTATCTTTATCACCAACAGCAGCAGCACTTGTTCCTCCGCCTCCTCCTGTATGCCTTTTACAAAATTTGCTATGTTTATACCAAGAGTTGTTGCATGATACCTATAGCTGAAAAAAAACAGCAATTGTTACGCCTTGTTCTTTAAGCAGTTGCTTTAACCTTTAACTTAATGGTAATTTTTTCTTTAACTTTTGAATCAATGTTATTAATATTTTTTCTAAAGTTATTTTGGAAATCTGTAAAATGTCCAACTAGCTATGTTCCTTTACTTTTTGCAATATTTCTTGCAATTTATCTTTTGCATTACTGATATTTTTTTAGCTATATGTTTGTCACACATTTCTACGTCAGATTTCATCGACATCATTTTAAATTTACTACATCAACAGCATATACATAACCTCCTAAATCTCTTTCTTCTTGTAAATAAAAAAATCTGTTAGCATTTCTTTATTGAGAATAACCTAATTTAAAATCTTTTTTTGTTTATCGATATTTCCTTTGCTAACATCACTGCGTATTTCTCTTTCATTATTTGCAATTTCTTCTAACAAATCTGAAAATCATAAGTTGTTACTGGTTGCCTGTTTGTAACTCTTGGTTCATTTGTTTTCAATGTTTGCATATCTATATTCTCAGGAACTTTTTTTAATTTGGTGGCTTCCATATATTTCCTACTCTTGTCTAATCTCAAGACTTTTGAAAATCACTTCCACTTCTGTTTGTAGCTATGGGGTTCGGTGTTTACATTTTATATTGATTACCCTTTTTAGAAATTTATATTTTTTGTAACCTTCTATTTCTTAGTAAATCAATGTTTTCTCTCAAAATTTTTGAATTAAGTTCAATAATTTCATATTGATCTTCAAATGTGTTTAAACCATGCTTAATATGTTCTTTTGCATTTATTAACTATATTTAAAGAAGGCTGCTGGGGAGTTTGAAACCCCTCATTAGACAAATTATATGTATAAGGGTCATGAATTATTGCATCCGTTGTTTATTACTCGTATTCATTTTTATCGTAAAGGTCATTCAAATGTTCATTGTCAACAGGATTATCAATTTCAGTCCACCAATTTATTATCATTTTAAATTGGTTGCAAGCAACTTGGAAAAGAATTGGGTTTCATAGAAGATAAAAATAACAGTGACACGAGCTACGCGAGCAATGACAGAAGCAAAGCAAAACAAAGATATGAATAAGAAGAATACAAAAATGATTTAAAAATAGCAAATGGAACATACAATGAAATAACTGGAAAACATTGAAACTCACAAGGATTTATAATTAAAAAAATGGATGGAAAATAAAGTAAGAAAAAAAACGACTTTTTTTGTACATGCGAGATCAGGTAAAATATCAAAGTTATTGTCAGATGTAATAATTCAAAGAGTGACATATTTGATGAGTAAATTTCTTCCAGTTGATAATTTGAACGAATTACAGACAGAATTCATAGAAGATTACATGATAATAAATGGAATAATATATTTTACTGGGTTTCTATCAATCAGGTTAGGATTACTTTTTGCATTGAGTGCAAGCTTATTTTCATTTAAATAGCTAAAATAAATATGTGAGCAAAGCAAAAACGGTATTGAAGAAGTAAACAAAAACATAGCAAATAATGCTAAGTAAATGTGTCCTGGATGTTATGTAATCAATACATTTGTTCCTTTAACAGTTGATGTAACTAATATTCTGTAACTATTATATAGTTAAATATTTTAAGAAGTGTATACAAATGATACAAAAGAGGATAAAAACATAATAAGTGACAGAAGCGAACATGTTAGTAATCTAAATTTATTGATTTATTCAGTTAGTGGTTTCAAAAGCTTCGATTTCTATATTGTGTTCTTCGTTATTTTTTTGTGATGTAATTTTATAAAGTTTAGATCCGTTTCAGCTTGCTTTCATATATCTTGTGTTTGACCAGGTGAAAGCATATTTTTGTCGTTCTTTATCAAAAAGATCAAACGATGCACAAGGATTAATATGAACTGTATCTAGATTCTTTCATCAACACCTTAAGGTTTTGTAAACTGTAACCATCTTCTATATAATTCAATTGATGGAACAACATGCATTTTAAAAGTTGTTTCATATTTTGATGTTTTGTTTCACTACATTAAAAATCTAACTCTTGCTAAGTGGGCTGTTTTGTATTTTCATCATTGTTGCACCTTTGATTCGCGTACTTATTTAAATGTTTCTATTGTTTCGTTTCCAATTGATAAAATGGCTCTTTATATTTTGTTTCAAACTTTCAAATATTTCCTATGGCAAGGTTTACAATATCGGATTTTTTTAAACTCTGTAACGACTTTTTGTGTTACATTTTGGGCATATCTTGTTCTCCATTTAATTAGCACAATTTCTTCATGGTTTTTATTTAATTAGCACCATTTTGTCAATTATTTACTACTGCTACCATTCGACATGACTTTAAAATTAACTTAAGTTGAAAAACGTTCAGCTAAAAGATGGTGTTGAATAATTTGCAAATTAGCTTAAAAATCATATTAACGTTAACTGTTGATTTTGTTGCAAAATAAATGGAAGGTAAAGAGAAAGCCTGAAGAAATTTCTAAGGTTAGAAAGCAAAGCGAACAAGTTCTTAAATCGTCATAAAAAGTAACTTCACAACAGGAGAAAGATCCATGTAGAATTGAACTTAGAAAAAAACTTGGAAAACATTCACAAGAATGTTAAAAGCCAAAGCAGAAAAAGTTAAGCAAGATAAAATAAAGATTATAACTGAGATAACCCAACACAATGCAAGTAGCTCAAGCAATATGTAATACTTGATAGGTGGTGTAATTGTTGCATTAGGAATTATTATACATTCAAATCGCTGAAGTTTTAATACCTCTATTCCTGATAAGTCACCGAGACAAAGAAAAAGTTAAAATAGTTATACAAAAAGAACAGACAAATTCATTTCCAGAAATGCTGTGCTAGTTCTCGAACAAGTTCTAGAAATTTTCAACAAATGAATTGCAAGTGAGAGAAATACAAAAATTAACAGTATTTACCATTGAACATTAAATTCAACTCTTACAGGTGGTTACAGCATGCTTTTAAAGAAGATGTTTTAGATATTAATATATTGACCAGGAAAATGTATTTTGAAGAAGTCATAAAATTGATTATTCCGAGTTCATTGTCTGAGTTTAGAACTAATTATCTATTAGCAAAATGGTTAATACCAGAGAAAACAATGACTTAAATAAATGAGTACTAGTGGATCTTAAGAGGATACATGTATTTTGACGTTAAAATCTAAACCAAAGAAAGCAAAGCGAACAATCATAGAAATCAAGCGTGAAACAAACGTTTGTATTTTATGTAGCTAACGCACAGTAGGTGAGTTCAGTGAACAAGATACCAATTTACTTTTAGCAAATAGCGTAAGAAATTACTACATTGACTGGAGAAATATATTTAAGAGATCATAGAGCCTTTAATTTTAAATCCAGTTGTAAAGAACTTAACGATAAATAACCACCGTATTACAAATTTAGGAGATCCGGTAAAAATAAGATGCAGCTAGTAAACTTTTGTATAACAACGAATTGAAGCTCAGATATGTAAGACTTTGGAAGATAATAATTTGAAAGATATTAAAACATGGAGAGATCAATTTTATAAAACAATTACCAGTTGTTGATTAGAGTATAACAGAAAGAGTTACTAAAACTTAGTAGATCCAACACAGATTGACGATAACAAAAAAGATCTAAAATGCCCAGGAGTTACAGCGAATTAATATCCTGTCTAATTCTATTAAAACCTTGCAAACCGTAAAAGAAAGAACGCATGAAATACCAAACATTCAACGATCTTTACAACCCATTGATCAAAGGAGAATTTCAGCGATAGATGCATTAGAAATTAATATGGAAACAATAAAGAAATCTATAGAATACTGTAGTACTTTACAACCAGATTTAGAATAGTTAAGGAAAAACCTAAATAATTAAAAACAACAGAACGATGAAAAGATTAAAGAGTTAGCTGATGACTTTAAATCTGGTATGATAAAGTTGGAAGAAAACTGCAAGACGTTGTCACAGACGCAAATAAAAAAGAACGACTTGACAGAAATAACCAAATAGATAGATGAAAACAAAAACAAGATAAATGTGAGTTAAAGTATAATTAGATCTATTAGAAAGACATACGATTTATCTGTTACTGATGTAGGTGACAAGATTAGAACACTAAGCGACCAGGATTTACCAACTGTAAAAAAATGAACATTCTGCTGGAATAGAAAAATAAAAAACAGATAACAAAGAATATATAGATCCAGATCTGGTTAATAATATGGTGTGTACAAGGATGAATTTGCGAATTAGATAAAACAGTGAAACGAGTAAGAAAAGATTTAAATGATATGGAGCAAACGTTTATAACCGAAACAGATGCTTTCAAAGCATGAAAATACACAGCTTGCAATTAGTACTAGAATTGATAACAAGATTTTAGCATTCAGCGAAAGAATTGATACAATTTAATTATGAATAGAAGAAACACAGATACATTTAAACTGAATTAAACACGGAAATGATAATGAGGGGTAGTGCAATTAATGATACAATTCATTAAATTAAAAACAGCCTAAATGGATTGGATGAAAACACAATACATGGATGCATAGTGCTTTATTATTTATATCGCACTGTATCAAGTCAGTAGTATCTAGATAGTGTTGTAATATATGTGACTGAACAATCATTTAATGATGTTGTAATTTATGTCACTGAACAATCATTTAATGATGTTGTAATTTATGTAACTGAACAGTCATTTAATGATGTTGTAATTTATGTAACTGAACAATCATTTAATGATGTTGTAATTTATGTAACTGAACAATCATTTAATGGTGTTGTAATTTATGTAACTAAACAATCATTTAATGATGTTGTGCTAGATAAAAACAAAGCTGAAATTACACCACAAACAATAGCTACTCCTTTTAAACTTGCCAATCCTCCATGACGTTTTACTGATTTCGGGAAACATATAATAGGTTTAACTTGTTATCATGGTATTAAAATAGACAAATCAGGTTTATATGCAGTTTTTATAAACTTAAAAATTGATTCTTATCATTATATTTAGTTTTGGATTACGACAATTGCAAACATTAAATGTAATATAATTGAATTAAAATGAAACAAAAGTAATGATCACTTTTAAATATACAGTTACATATGATCTAGATGTAGACCATATTTTAGCTTTTGGAATTATAGGCACTGATTTTGGTACTCATTGCATAATTAGCAATGGAAGCAGTATTTCAATTTACTAACATTAAATGGCCACATCAGCAATTATGATTGGTGGAGTAATTGGTAATGCTTTAGCATTCACAGGAAGTAATTTTATGTTTCAATTATTTGATCCAAATGGTGTAAATTAAGAAACAATAAGACATATTAAATCTAGAAGAATTGCAGAATAAAACTAATGCATTCAGCGAAAACAGAACAATGTCACGCTATTAACTGAATAAAAGACTAAGAGCGCAAGGTTTGGTAACTCAGAACTTAAATATTTGGATGAAACTTTTTCTCTTTATTCCTCTACTGATCCTGATGCGATTTTAGGAAAAAGTTTTGGAATACTGCTTGATTTATCGATCCTAACAGATCATTGTCCGTTTTATCCGTTTGTTCTTCCTCAAGACTCCAGATTTACAATTACAATAGAAAAAGCATATAAAGGGATAGAAGGACCAAACCAGGATTATGAATTGGAAAATACTTGCCTTACTGTACGATACAATTACGTTTTGTTTATTTTTTATTTGTTTCAATTGCCCCAGACATATTACGATTGCAAGGAAGGTTGGGGTACCTTGTATTCAGCGTTTACAAAAACGAAGTGCTCAACATCTATGTAAAACAAAGACGTATGTAATTTACACAGTATAAAAGCCTTCTCTTTCTTTCTTTCATTCTTTCTCTCTTTCTTTCACTCTCTCTTGGAAAGTGTACCAGATGTAAAAAGAATAGTGCAGGTGATCAAGAAGGTTGTGTTTTAAGTGGTTTTGAATACGAAGAAACAAAATACAAGACAAAATAGCACGAGTCAACAACAAATTAATTCACCTGAAAAATGTAATGAGACAATTATAAACCAAGCTATGCGCTTATCAAATAATTATATTACAGATGTAATGAAAAGGAATAATATCACAAAATTGAACTTCGACTACATTTCTAAAATTGTACAAGGTAATTATAAAATAAAGGACTATAATTTGGTATATGAGATACTGAAATTTTTTTAAATGAGAAATGAAATAAATATACAAAATATTGGTATACTTCTGTACGCATTTAAGATCTTTGCTAACTTTGTGCAAATCAGATAAGGTAAATAAAACATAAAATATCCCTACTTTTTCACAAGATATTTTCTATGTATGACTTGGGCACATCTATAAAACCACAATTTATTGATTTTTATTTGTGTAAGAAACTATACTTTTAGGATCGAGGTATAAATGTCTTAAATATTGTTCTTCGTTCATTAATTGTAAATTATTGCAGAATTTTGAATGAGTTTCATTGTAATCAAGCCAAAGAAATTTCAAGAACTTGTACATATATTTTCTGACTTTTGTTTTAAGGCAACGATGTCTTTATCTGAAAGATGTGTTTGTTTATTTTCAAGTTTAGATGGTGTAAAACTATGTTCTAGGATGGTTGTCTAAAAAAAATAATATTAATGAATTCATCCATATTGATCGTTCCATTTCCTTATATCAAGAAAAATAGTGTTCCATGTTTTAAAAAGGCACATGAATGTGCATTTACATTTACTGAGCATGACATTGAAATGTCTAACTCTACTGGTCAAAGCAAATATAAAAATTTATAGAATATAAAACAGATATTCATTTTATATTTGAACAGATATTCATTTTATATTTGATACAAATATATTTTGAGATTCTTTTCTTACAGCTCCAAGACATTTTAACTTTTGCCAGATCTATCTATAATTACTCAACAAAAACAGATTTTTTTTATATAAAATAGTACAGTTAAAATGTTCAACAGAAACTAATTTGTTCTAACTCAATAACAGTTAAAGAAAATGTTTCAAAATGCACGAGGCATTTTATTGGTAAACGAGGACTAAAAACACGATGAAAAATTTAAAATGTTGCAGTAATAATAAATTCTTTTGATGGTCTTTTATTACTCATTTCATATATTTATTCCATTTGATTAATATTGATGACTTCATTGATTCTTTTTTCCGCAATTTTTATGATCTTTAACATTTTGACCTTTGACCCTAAGCTTATTAAAATTATCCCAATGTGACGTAATTGTTTTTCACCTTGTGCTCGTAACATTTGACCATAGTTTCAGCTTTTACCAATGTTCTACTGTCTCTCTGATTATGTCTTAATGCTACGCATCGCTGATTCGGTGAATCTTTCTAGAAAAAGTGTCACGCCTATTGTGCAATTTGAAAAAGAAATTTCATCTTTTTGAGGTCCGGAATCGGGCACGTTATCACTAGGCTATGGAGAGTAGGTAATAAGTTCCTTACAAAGATTTAAGCTTTAGTTAGCTAAGTTAATTCTTAAACAAAGTTAAAGCAATTTTTTTTATGATTAATGCATAATATCAGAATAAATTTATGTTAAAAAATTTGGTTATTTCAGGTACAACTTTTAATAAATTTAGTCTGGAAAATGCTAACATTATAAGCAATGTGTTATAAGTGCTTACTATAATACTCAGATAGAATGCAACTTTGTAGTTTTGTTATGTGCGACATTGTGCTTTTACTGAAAGCTTTTAAATAAACAGTTAATCTATTCAGTTTATAAAATTCTATAATATATTATTAAACGTTTATTACTCTGTACTTTAAACAATAAACAGATTACTGATTTTATATATAATGTACTTTCAAATGCATGTGTACTGATCATAGTTACCTGTATAAAAATCTAAGTATATAATGTATTAATCTCATGTAATTTTTGTCCTTCCTCGTTTCCCTTCCTCGTTTAACTCTATAGGTATACATGATGCATTGATCAAGTCGTCTAAGCATACCGTTTTTATTGTTTGTTTTTTTTTAAATATGCGCTATCAAAAAGTATTTTATTTTGTAAATGTTATAAATTTGAAACTATAAAATAATGGGTGGCAGGTAGTTATCCATTATTCTAGCTTATGAATTAATACAATAATATTGTACTAAATTTAATATTAAAGAGTAACGTGCGGTTTCTTACCCACGTTTGCTTCGAGGCATTGGGCTAAAACACGGTACTCCTTAATACGTTTTAATTTTTACAAAATGAGTTATACACTCAGACATGGTGGCAACAGAGTTATCTATGTCACTTACTCTGGTTTATGGGTTAAAACTTTATGAGTAACGTGCACTATTAACGGCTCGCTTTGGGGCTAGGCGGTGATAGGATTTAATAATCCATGTAGTAAGAGTTATAAACCCTTGCATCAATGTTTATTTTATAAAATTAAATGTGGTGACCTGCGCAGAAACGTATATTGTCTAATATTTGTTTTCATCGTGTGGCTGTTTTTTTTTATAGAAAAAATAAACATTTAAAGATTTTTTACCGGCCTATATTAATTGTGGTTATTAAATTATTCCTTATTCGTGGAGGATATTAAGCTGGTTCATGAAAAAATGGAAATAAGGTGATTTGCGGCTGAGTCAGGACATGCAGTATCCAGCTATACTACTATTTTATCCCTAACATTCATGCTGTAGAGAAGAATTCATTTAGTAATTAAGCATGAGATCAAAATATCCATTATCACAAAATATGTGTTTAAAAGTCGTCTGATTATTGCTAAACTTACTCAAGTGCGAGAACGTTCATATATGACTAAAGAAAGACACACATAACTTTGCCATGGAAAAGATGCTCGAAGTTTCTGGACTAGTTTTCACATGAAAGGTAAAATCTTTCAAAAATTTTACGAATTCCTACTCAATTTCGCAATAAATGTTTTTAAAAGAAAAGATAGGTATATTATTTGTTTTACTCCACATTTGTAAATATCTTTCAATTTCGTTATTAAAACTCTAAACAGTTTTGTTGCATTTTAAAATATGAAGAGAAAAATCATTTTTAATGTTTTTCTTAATAGTTTTTTTAATTCTAAATCATAATAGATATAAAGTTTTTTCGTAAACTGAATATTTTGATGTAGGCGCGAATAGGGGTTTTGTAAACATAAATCCGCGCCTAATGCCTCATAACAATATAACAGAAGTGAAGAAAGGTAAAGTACTGACTCATGAACAATATGTAACCAGACTGTTGATACAGTCAAAGTATGCAGTCACAGCACACCAGATACTGCTCGGCCTTTGCTATGTCATTCACTTTTACATACAAAAGAAGAAAAAACAAGAAAGAGAGAATTAAAATAAAGAAAGAAGAAAAGTAAAAAAAAAATATATAAAAGTATAAAGAAAGAAATAAGAAAAGAAAGAAAGACAAAACTTGATTAATAGCAAATTAGCAAATCACAAAGATGAAGCTATTTTTAAAAAAACTTGCCATGACTTTTTTCCAGCAGTGAACCCCACTAATACTCCGTCAGGTGCCAACAATCGTCAGCTGAAAGTGAGTGTGTCTGTGCATTTTATAGCTCTGGTTTTGAGACCTTGTCCTTCCACCAAATTGACAATGACTCTAATTTGAATGAAACTATTTACTTATTGCTACATTGTGGAGACGTCTTGACAATGTTATACATTTTTTTTCCTTTACAATTTTGACTCTCGCAGATAATAAATGTAATTGGGACAAGTAAGATACGCAAAAACTTCAAGATATACCGAGTCGAAAATCTAATCATATTTTTACATGCACATGGTCAGATTGGTATACATATTTTGTTCTTTTATCAATTGAAATATATTGATTAATAGAAGCCGACCCGATAGAAGTTGTTGCAATAATAAAATTAAAATAAATTCTCATGCATATGGCTTCAATTTATTTGTTTTTATTACAATCATAAGCCAGTAAGTAGGCGCACCTGCTCATCAAAGATTATTATAAGGAAATGTAATTGCTGGTTAGACAAGTTAGTTTTGACTTATATTCCGACTAGCCACACTCTGGATTTATTTCATCGTGGTCTGTAATAGTTAATCAAATCAATAAATTTGCGGGTAAATTATTTAAATATTTATGCGAGACTTACATGCGAGACTTTATGCGAGACTTGTGACTCGGTGCGAGTCATTCTTTTATAGAAGAAATGGCTCAGGTGTTCTTAATTTTAATTCACGGATACGGTAATTACACCATCGGTTTTTAATTTTGAGTGATCTAGTTTTGCTTGCTTTATAATTTCAATAATTTGCAATAAATTTTGTTTCTCATTCTTTTATTGTGCATCGACTTATAAATTGTAAACTCTGAAATTGAACGAGAACTATATAAATCGTTAGTAATTATTTTTTTCAAAATTATTTTCGAGTGAGGCTTATTTTTGGATGTAAGCTTATTTTGTTTAGTAAAAAAGAAAGGCCAGTAGATTCTCGATCGGAAAACAATTTAAAAACTGCTGATACATGTAGCGAGAATTTTAAGATTTCCAAATTTGATTCGGCAATTTGAATTAATATGTCAATTTTATCCCTTCTGAATCATAATTTTGTTACAACATCTTAACAAGAAATATAGAATATCTGTTTCTCTACTATACGCGAATAGAACTGTGTCTCTACATGTTTATGTATTCACGTATACAATAAATACTTAAATATATATGAGGAATAAGTTCGAGGCGGCATATTAGTTTAAATTAATTTTCACCATGGGCCAACTCTTGAGGCCGTTTGGATTTTCCTTTGATGGATTTTCTAATTCTTTTACATTCGAATAATTCCACTGAGTCAGTCCGGGCAGTTGCGTACTAAGGAAAAATGGCGCCAGGGGCGACGATGATGGCCAAAAAGCCCGAATTTTTTGGGCGCCCCAAGACCTCTGGCATCCGGGGCAACTTCCCGTCTGCACCCCCACCCCCCGTGAGTACGCTACAGAGCCCGGAGGGGCTACAGTGGTACGTCTTTGGCAAGGCACTCTACTCCAGTTGCATCGGTAATAAATACCTACTTGTGTTGCTGTGCCGTAAAACACCAAACCAAACTTGCATTTATTTAAGTTATAAATCTGTGAATTTTACCTACATGTTACAGAAACAATATTATGAAGGTAGACAATTTAGAATGATGAATAACCCTGGATAAAGTTCTTGTTATGTTCTTTGTTAACCCTCGCGATACACGCAAAACATCCACTGTACGGTAACACGGGATGAAAAATAACTCGGTGAAAAAATTAAATCTGGCCTTGATTCGTACCTTTTGATCCGTTTAAATTGTATCTTCTCGTGATTCATTTTAAAAGCTTCAAAGCACTGAAACATTCATATCTTTTTCAATAACATAATATCCTTTAGAATTTAAATAATTTTCCTGCCACTTCACTTTGAAGTCCGTGGTTTGTGAATTAGTTCCTACAATTTTGGAATGTAAATATTCTCTTATAAAATTTGTGCAATCAGTGGAATCGTGTAATGGTATTTGCACAAACCATTCGCTTTGTTTACAATCTATTTCACTAGATATGTCGGACGCTACTGCTACGCACCTAGCGAGCGATATCAGTACAACGGGCGATAATTAGAAAACCGTGTCTCTATTTCTATTAGTAAGTTTAAAAAAAAAAATATGGAACTATTGGGGAAATATAGCACCAGTCCCCCATTTAATGTTTGCGTATGTACTCCGCTCATATTTCACTCCCCATGCTATTGTACTATAAGTGATCAAAGTTTTAGTTGAGTACATACTCAGGTTAAGAAGTTTTATGAAAGTGGAATCAGGACCTGTGTCTTATAGTATTTATGACCCATTTGATTCATGCTTAATTTAACGGTATCTTATAGCATCTATGACCCATTTGATTTATGCTGATCTGTCTGTAGCATCCATGACCCATTTGATCATTCTGAATTTACCGATGTCTTATAGCATCTATGACCCATTTGATTCATGCTGATCTGTCTGTAGCATCCATGACCCATTTGATCATTCTGAGTTTACCGATGTCTTATAGCATCCATGACCCATTTGATAATGCTGAGTTTAACGATGTCTTATAGCATCTATGACCCATTTGATCATTCTGAGTTTAACGATGTCTTATAGCATCTATGACCCATTTGATCATTCTGAGTTTAACGATGTCTTATAGCATCTATGACCCATTTGATCATTCTGAGTTTAACGATGTTTTATAGCATCTATGACCCATTTGATCATTCTGAGTTTAACGATGTCTTATAGCATCTATGATCCATTTGATTCATGCTTAGACTAATGGTGTAATATGTCGTACAGATCGAGTGTACTGTCATACAACAAAAAAACCCCTATATCTGCTTACTGATACGATATATTTACCTCTACATATATATGAATATGTATAATCACAATCATGCTGAGTGGGAAAAAAAACCCAACTAATCTGCTGTTTCGGACCTTAAATTATTTATGCTAAAATGCAAGACCATTACTCAAGGTTATGTATATGACAGCTCTCAGTTTGTGGTCTGACGCAGTAATCATGCTATATACCTCCAGATCAGCATCTGGGGCAGATTCTGGAAAATCGTTAAGGGGGGAAGAGTAGACAAGTAGGCAAGGAGTCTGTGGGATGGAACACCTGGTGAGGGCCAAGCCCCCTGAAACTCCACCATTTGAAGAATAATCCAGGGCATAATTGTAACCATCTAACGGCAAAGAAAACTTACTCTAGGAAACGTTCCGGTTGTTTAGCACGCTCATCTTGTGTGTGTGTGGTGCTGGTGGTGGTTGTGGAGGCCGCCGGCTCAGCCCTCCCCCCCCCCATTCCCCAGATCCGACCCTGAATAATTTGGTTTGGATGGGATAAGACCGATTTGAGGTTTTGTGGCTAAAAGCCACTTCTAGCTCTAACATTAAACGCTCTAGTTCATAACGCACTACACACTTAGAAGGCATTGACATGTAGGTCAGTCTTGTCGATTTGCAACTTTGTATTTATTATATATTTCATAATAAGAGATTGAAATATATCAACGGGATAAAAATGATATCGCTGGCGATACCACTTTTATCGCCACAATGGCGATATCGCTTTTATTGCCACAGTGGCGATATCACTTTTGGAACTACTTTCATTTTCCGTTCAGGAAATATATCTGCCGTTATGTATGTTATTCAGACCTGTATTTCCATATTTAGGTCTATTTCATTTTGTCTTCATCTTTCTTTTCCCTCTCTCTCTCTCTCTCTCAGGATGAACAGATCTTAAAATGTGTCAAGACTGATTACCCTCTAGTATACATGTATGTAATCAATGAGAAGGCGCCATTAAGACTGCCTAAATATGAACCCCAAACAACAAAAAGTAGGCTTCAGAACTTTATATAATTAGTTTTCCACATGAATCATGCAAACTGTCAGTGACTGAACTTACATGGCCTGTTGCTATTTGATATTCTGTGTCACCCATTCAGTATCGTTTACGTTTACTTCTTACACTCGACGACAAACGGTACACATTGTTTAGAAAAACTTTTTATGGATTTAGTAATGCAGCCATTAATCGCATTGACACAGAATGGAGAAACAAATCCATGCAAATCGAAGGTATTTGCATTAAAAATATATAATAAAAGAAAATCGACGTTTTTTGAGCAGATATAAGAAAATATTTCACTCGTGAAGTGGAAAGATTTTGTATTGTCACGAGTCGCTTCGCCACTCGTGACAATACAATGTTTCCACGTCAACCGTGAAATATTTCCTTATATCCAATCAAAAAATGTAGATATCCTCAATATTTTTTTTATATAAAATATGCCACAGATATCCGTCCTAACCGTAAGATATGATTCGATGACATGGGCAAATGTAGGGCAAATCTCTTTGCTATCTTAATTATCTTTCTTTACCTAAGTGAATTTAGGAAACAAACTTTGCAATTTTGTACGCTGCAAACCCCACATGAGATACGTGATAGCATTGGACTTCATTGATTTGGACACGGTCTCTTTGCAGTGAAAAGGACATGAACACAGCGATGGTGCAGCCGTACTGAAGGAAAATCCTTTTCAGAAGCCACAGTTTTAGATTACATGCCATTTTTCAACCTTTAAAAACTAATACTTATACTGTTGAGAAAAGAAGCACGAAGTGTACTTTATGCATGCATGCATAATATACAGTATTTACAATTTCATTTTACATCTCATACGCAAATAGAGGCAACCATACGTCTTTCAAAGATATCCAAAGAAATAGCATTAAAAATAAAATTATGCCGGAAGGAAATTTTCATTGTTTGATACATGAAAGGTTTGTTTTGTAGAAAAGAAATTTGGTCTACTTTTGCCTCAATCAGCAAAAAAGATTTCATCGTTGACATGTATATAAGTTTAAAGTCTTTTAGTCATAGTGTACCCAGATGCGATAAATATGTAAGTATTTTGTAAGAAACATATTTATACGGTAAAACTTGTATGCATTGATCGATAGCTCTCCTCAGATAAGTTCACTGTAAAACTTAACAATGCAACATTTTATTGGGACCTCGATACCTAGGACATTGTGACTAATGTTAAAAAAAATAATATAAAAGAAGTATTACCTATAATTATACAAAGAAAAGAAAGTAATGACATAGAATTCCTACTTATTTCCCTTTCTTTCTACCAGTACGATTTTTTTTTTTTTTTTTTTTTTTTTTTGGTCTTTTTTATTTTTATTTTTTTTTTCCAAATGCGCGATATTAACAACACATGTTTCCTTGGATAACTTTGTACACAAAATTGAAGCTTTTGTTATGAGTTTTGAAAGAAACGATTTGAAATGCTTGGAAAATGTGCCGTAACCCCGACTGTTGTATTTAATGGTTATGCAACATGTGGATGGTAAACACGTGTTTATTTATTTTAACAGGATGACCATTAATTCCGACGGATCAGTTATATAAATGGGTGTGTGGTTGAATACGGGAATATGATAATTATTTGATCCTGAAGGCATTGCAAAATCGCAACAGGTTTTAAAAGCACTTTGTTTTACTTCTTAACTCTATTACAAATCGGAACAAACAGTTCACACACACACACACACACACACACACACACACACACACACACACACATATATATATATATATATACATATATATACATACATACATATATATATATATATATATATATATATATATATATATACATACATACATATATATATATATATATATGCTGTACCAAAAGAGTCAAAACTACCCGTACCGTTTCAACGATATCAATCAATCAATAAATCTTCATTTCCTCCATAAGCAGAGTTCATTTACGAATACAGAAAATAGAACAGCGGTAATGTTATCGTTATATCGGTAATTTTTATATTGTCGTAAAGCTAAAAAACTACAGTTGCAACGATAAAATAAACCGTTGCAACAACAAGAAATATTACATCAGTATTTTTTTCAATATCGTTGTAACGGTAGGTGATTTTTGTGCTTCTTCTTTTTTTTTTCTGTTTTTTTTTTTTTTTGTCTTAACGGCACTTTTAACACATTATTGGCTATATCATGCCGAGGAAATGGGAGCCAAGTGCCTTTCCCAAGGACACACCCAGGCAGCCGACCCGGTGTACCTCACCCCTCCTATCTTTTTCTGACCATTCAATGCTGGCGTGGGCAGGTATCAAACCCGCAACCCCTGAATTACTAGTCCGACGCTCAACCAAAAGAGCTACCGCGGCTCCCTAACGGTTTGTGAATAGTTTTTCCACGGTGTATAGATAAAGTTGAAACAAACAGAAATACCGACGCAACGACACCAGTGTTAAAATTACTGTTGCAACGGTAAATGTTATTGTTGCAACGACAAACGTTACAGTTGCCTAAAACAAAATTTAGCGTTGTAACGATTATTGTATATTATTGCAACGGTATTTGGGTACCGTTACAACTGTGTGTGTGTGTGTGTGTATATATATATAGATATAGATATATGGACAGTATTTTTGTGTACTTAGCTAACAAGATACTTTAGTGTGTTACTTTACCTTCACACTATTTCGTCCGTAGACAACATATATCGAAATTATGTTGTAGGAATTATATGATTTAAATACAGTCAATCCTCTGTAAAACGAACCTCACTATTACAAATTCCTCCGCATTACGACCACCCGCATTGGATCCCAGAGGGCATTTATATATGAGAATATTTCGTTATAACGAATGCCTCGTTATAACGAACGATCCGTATGAAGCCAAGTCGTTCGTTATATGGAAGAACAAAATTAATGTAATTTGGGTTGTTTGATATGTTGACTAGGTCTTAACTATGATTATGTATGTAATATTAATATTATTATTATTATTATTATTAATAGTATTAGTAGTGGTATTGTCGCTTTTTTATTATTCTAGTTTGCAATTCTTCTATGTATTATTATTATTATTATTATTATTATTATTATTATTATTATTATTATTATTATTATTATCTCCTTTTTGAGAACTTAAAGTGTGAATGTTTTCGGTATTTCTATATAGACTTTGCATTTTACTTTATTTTTTGAAGATGTTTGAGTACTTCATTCGCTTTGGGGCTTTCCTAAACAATTGATAATATTCCCATAAAGTATGAGAATTGGACTGTAGACACGGCGTAGCTCACCACTCCTATCTTACACTGAACATTCTAGGGGATCCATTCCCAGATTTGTTTATTTCCGTGTCATTTGTGCATCAGTAGGCCATTTTGTCTTATTTTGTATGATTGGATATACAGCTCATACTCTATAGATAAATACACATTTTGTATCTGATATCTTCTCATTTTAGTATTATTCTGCCCGCTAACATTTTATGCATATCTGATTTGGTTACATGCTAACTGTGTATTGACATTCTTTTTAATATCACATCAAAAGTCCTATGACTACAGTTGCAAAATACCATATACCGGATGGATATATATGAAGTTACATTTACACACACGACCGAGCGGAAAGTGCTATCCCTGGATCCCACATGAGGATGCGTGATAATATGAAGTGAAATTATATATGGAGAAAAAATATTATAATACAGGTTAGATAATTTTTAATTCTTACCTAACTCATCCTCCTATATGACCCCCGGATGGCCCTTTCTGGTCTGTCTGGTGTATATCTGTAACTTTCTATATTAGCTTCTATATACCCTGATTTCTGTAAGTGGAATCCGGAGTGACTATGTATTAAGATGAGAGTTAATTACTGGGTCGCCATGCATATGTGTCTGCTACGCACCAATGCTTAAATCTATCACAATGTTTCATCCTTTTTTCTTTTTTGGAGATATGCGCTTAGTCGAGAGGGTAGGGGGTTGGTTAGTACAGGCAAGGCGATGTGTGCCGTAATCCACAGAGACCCAGGTTTGATTCTCAGTAGGAGACGAGGGTTCGATTCTCAGTAGGAGACGACCTGAACATTCTCTAAATTGTACGATAATATTCTCTCTCTCTCTCTCTCTCTCTCTCTCTCTCTCTCTCTCTATATATATATATATATATATATATATATATATATATATATATATATATATGTACACACATCTAGGTCTTTTATTCTGGCTCCTTTTCAAGTCCTTAAACTTGGTATCTTACATTGCATGAAAGATTAGTACACAAAGGAAAGCAAATATGATTCTGGAATAAAGTAAACGAATTGCTCTCTAAACAATAAGTTCAATTTACTTACTAGCATAAAGAATACACCCTCTCTGTTGAAACAATATTGCAGCATTTTCCTTTACTCCCAATAACATTCCTCTTCGTTTGCAAACTGCAGAAAGTATTTTGAAGTTAAAAACGCGAGGTCATTTGAATATGTCGGAGTCTATGTTGGTTTTTCAAGATAGATTGAAAGTAATATTGTATTGATTCAGTAAGTAAAGATTCGATCCATATATTGGGTTCGAGGAAAAACCTTCGAGCGATGATCAAATCTTAGCTGGAAGTTTCCCTGTAACAGTTCCGGGGACAAAGACATAGTTATAGACACATTTTATTTAAGGTCGGTTTGTATTTACATTATAAGAAACATTAGCTCCTTGGAACTATTTTACTGACTATAAACAATAAAATAGCA
This sequence comes from Margaritifera margaritifera, assembly GCA_029931535.1. NCBI lineage: Eukaryota > Metazoa > Mollusca > Bivalvia > Unionida > Margaritiferidae > Margaritifera > Margaritifera margaritifera. The sequence continues at coordinate 472,812 of JAQPZY010001489.1, read as the reverse complement.
ATTGATTTTAACATACATACATACATACATATATACATACATACATACATACATACATACATACATACATACATACATACATACATACATACATACATACATACATACATACATACATACATACATACATACATACATACATACATACATACATACATACATATATATATATATAGTTATTTAAACTCTTGTTCTTAGGCAAAATAATTGGCAAGAATTCACGTGTTTGGTGGCAGAAAGATTTGAATTGATGTGCAGAAGAGTAAATGAACTTGAAAATGATTTCTGTCAATGTGCCTATAGATTAGATTTTATATCATTATCGTACATAGTTTTGAAACCTGTAATACTCCCATTTTTGTGAAGAAGAGATGTTGCGGGAATTCATCTAAAAGGTACTAGTCAAATATAAATATAAACAATTCCTTGTAATAGCTAGATGTTTGCATTTTCTTTAGCATGTTATTCTTGATCGGTCTTTTTATATTATATTATATTATATTATATTATATTATATTATATTATATTATATTATATTATATTATATTATATTATATTATATTATATTATATTATATTATATTATATTATATTATATTATATTATATTGGAAGCAGGTTTGCTTTAGCCCTGTTGTATAGGTCTTTAATTTAATATTTTTAAAATGTTGTATTGTATGCAGGTAAATAATTTCCTTATAAGGCAAACTTTTTTAGTACTGTGCCTTTGAGTCCATAATAGTTAACCCAGAGATTTAAATATAAAAAGTAATGTTGTTGATTTTTGACTAAGAATCTATTCTTTCGTACATGCATAAATTAGCGAAATTTAAGACAATTTTTAAATTTTGGGATTATACACAGGGACTCTTTTTTCCGACGGTCTTAATTTTAAAAGTTTCTGAACTCATTCTCCTAGTAATGCATTCATTTCGGTCGCTCTTCTGGTGTATGAAGTTACTATAATAGCCAGATAACCATTCAGTTCCATCAGTCAAAAGATGTTTGATGCTTTTTCATATAATTTACTTTGGCTGACAAAATCGCAAACCGTATATGTATTTTTGTAATACACTATAAACCCTTCTTTAAAGTTATGCAAAAGTTAGCTTGAATTGTACGTTTTATATTATATTCAGTGATTGAATTCTGCACTCAAATACTGGTTCACATCGTCTATTGGAAATAGCCATGAAAACTGATGAAATTCAATATGACGGATAATTCTTGTAAATCTTATAGAGCAATCAATATTCTATTGAACATCAAAGATATGTTATACTGCATATATTTTATGGTGTTTCGTATACTTATATTCTTTGATGTTGTTTGAATTTTTTTTTTTTTAAAGATGAGACATATACTCTTGCATTTCCAGGTGTCGTACATATATTATATAATATAAATTAAATTTAGACTGAAAAATAGGATCTTAATTCTTAATGCGGGGGTCTAATGACAATAATTGTACCTTTATATGTGTATTAACATTATTGGTGTTCTGTGTATTAGTATATTAATTAACGTCACCTTAAGATTTTATTATCTATTATGTAATATTGAAAATGACTGAATGTAATCTTTAAAAGAGGAAATAAAAAAGTAACACAAACAGACAGACAGACATATATATATATATATATATATATATATATATATATATATATATATATATATACATTGAACGTCTACATACATATGCGCATGATCTTTTATGTTCTGTATCTATTACAGTTAATATCGGATACAAGTTTAAAATTAATGTCTCCCCAACCCCCCAAAGCTGGACCTCGTCTTGACAATATGTTAATCAAAATAATAATGTTTAGTCTTTGCACTGTGAAACAAGCAGGTTTGCTTTAGGCCGGTTATATAAATCTATGAATACAATTTGTAAAATGTTGTATTGCATGCAGGTCAATAATCACCTTCTAAGGTAAACGTTTTTAGTATTGGCCCTTTTGAGTGAAACAGGAGAATGTGAAACAGGCATTTGTCGAAGAACTGTGCAGCCAAATGGCAAAGCACCTGGAGCAGATGCTATACCAGCAGATGTCTACAAACCCGGAGGCTCGCACATGGCACAGAAACTGACTGAACTCTTCCCGTCAATATGGACTCAGGGAACTGAACTATACCCTAGGAGTACAAGGATGCATTCATCGTCCACTTGTACAATCGGAAAAGCAACAGACAATCTTGCGACAATCATCTGGGCATCTCCTTGTCGTCAATAGCCGGAAAAATCTTTGCCAGAATTATGCTGATTCGTATTGTGCATTGTATCGATCAATGGCTCCTGTCAGAGTGTCAGTGTGGCTTCACGAAAGGACGAGGGAACACAGACATGGTGTTTGCAGCTCTTCAACTCCAGGAGAAATGCCAGGAACAGAACTCCAAACTGTACACGACATTCATCGACCTGATAAAAGCCTTTAACACAGTCAGCCGTGGAGGCCTTTGGAAGATCATGGCAAAATTTGATTGGCCAGAGACATTCATCGTGATGATTCGGAAATTCCGTGATGGCATGCTCTTCTGTGTTGTGGATGACGATGAGTCATCTGAACCATTCCCAGTAACCAATGGAGTAAAACAAGGATGTGTGTTTGTCCCAACCCTCTTCAGTATGATGTTCTCTGCCATGCTTACTTATGCCTTCCGTGACTATGACACTGGGGTCGACATCAGATACCGGACTGTTCAATTTGAGAAGACTACAGGAGAAGACGAAGTTACAGTAAGTGATTGTTCGTGATCTCCTATTTGCTGACGACTGTTCCCTGAATGCCAAATCGGAGTCTGGCATGCAACACAGTATGGACCATTTCTATTCAGCTTGTGTCAATTTCGGTCTCACAATCAGTATCAAGAAGACAGAGGCGATGCACTAACTTGCACCCGGAAAGCCTTACATAAAGCCTACCATCACAGTAAATGATGAAACCCTCGTAGCAGTGGACAAATTCGCCTATTTCGGCAGCACACTGTGACGTGCAGTCCACATCGATGATGAAACCAACGCCAGAATTTCTAAAGCAAGTGTGGCCTTTGCCGGACTACGTGCAAATGTTTGGGATCGCAGAGTCATCAGTCTACAAACAAAACTTAAGGTCTACAAAGCCACAGTGTTGCCGACCCTACTGTGTGCTTGAGAAACCTGGACGGTGTACAGACGCCATCCCAAGAAGCTGAACCATTTTCACATTGGCTGCCTGAGGAAACTGATGAGGATAAGATGGCAGGATAGGCTCCCAGACACTGAGGTTCTCACACTGGCAGGCATTCCAAGCATCTACACTCTGCTGATGAAATCACAGTTGAGATGGGCAGGCCACATCACCAGTATGTCAGAAGAGTGACTACCAAAGAAGATCTTCTACGGCGAGCTGAAGGAGGGAAAGCGATCTCAGGGTGGTCAGAAGAAAAGCTTCAAAGATTCCCTCAAGTCACCCTTGAAACACTTCAACACTGACCCTTAGTTTTGGGAAGATCTCACACAGGATCGTTCCATCTGTCGGAGTCTCATCCATACTGGAGCTACAGACTTTGAACGGAGGAGACTAGAGAGGTAGTGCAGAAGCGTGAGCAACGTAAATCTCAGATCTGCAGCACGTCCTCCGTTGATCAAGCAAACCCAAGCGGCATCTCCTATCAAGTGTGCTACAGACAGTTCAGAGCACAAATTAGCCTGATCAGCCACTCACGTACTCACAGAAACCAAACCAGTTAGTGATGTCATGGTCATCTTCGGACTCGAGGACGAATAACAACAACACTTAACTCATATATTTGAATACAAGAAGTAATGTTGTTCATTTTAGAATAAGAATCTATTCTTTCGTACATGAATGAATGAAGAAGCGAATTTGAAGAGAACTTTTCAGTTTGCGTTATACAAAAGGACAAAGTTTATGGACTCGACCTCCCTTTAATGCATTCAATTTGGTCTTTCATCTGATGTATCAAGTTACTGTAACAGCCGTCAATCATTCAGTTCAATCAGTCAACAGATATTTGTTTTTCTTTTATATAATTTGCTTTGGCTGAAAAAAATTCTCAAACCATATATGTTTTTTTGCGATTCAGTCTAAACCATGCTTTGATATGTTAGATACAAAAGTTAGCTTGAATGATTCGTTTTACATTATATTCAGGGACTGAGTTATCCACTCAGATAACGGTTCACATTGTCTAATGGAAATGGTTAGGAAAATGCATACAATTATGACCGATAATTCTTACACTACGTTTATTTTATGGTGTTATGGTGTGCCGTATACTTATATCTAAATTCTTTGATGTTCTTTAAAAGAAAATACGTTTTTTTAAAGATGAGACATATACTCTGGCATTTCCAGGTTTCGTACATACTGGATATTATATAAAATAAACTTAGGCTGAAAATATTATCTTAATTCTTACTACGTAGGTCAATCATTGTACCTTTATATGTGTATTTATATGAATAGTGTGCTATATTAAATAATGTCACTTAAGTTTTCATTCTCTTTAAAGGTGCAAATAAGGAAGGTCATACACATAGACACAAAAATAGATGCACACATATATATACACACATACATTCACTCATACATACAAACATACTAATTAAATTTAATATGTTGCAAGTAATTAAATATCTTTTTTCTAAGTAAAAAATCTATAAAAATTCAATTTCTAATCTAAAAGTTCCATTCAGGGAAATCAATTTACGCGAGTAGATTCTAATATAAAATTAGATACAGAGTAAAATATACAGGGAAATTACGGATGTCAAAACAAAGGTTTGCAGGGCGTAGAGATGGGAGTTTATTCCGTTAGGTTCTCCACGTCCTGGTACTGGTCTAGTTACGATAACGTAGCCTCGACAGACATTTGGATAGGTTGAGAAAGGAGATAGGTGGTATTAATATTTGTATTAGGTCAGGACTCGAGTCCCTTCAAATGTCATTAACATGGCGCAATCCGTCCTTTTCTAAATCTTTGATGTTTATCCTTGTCAGAAAACGAAAGAACGAAATCTTGCCTCCTTTAACGGATCGGCTGGAATATTTCAATGCTAGACACTAGACTACCTACCATAGGCGTCCGCAGGGGGGGGGGAGGCAGTTGCCCGACCACCCCCCTCCCGATTTGTAAAAAATCCATTGAGCAGTGTATATATGCATGCATATATATATATATATATATATATATATATATATATATATATATATATATATATATATATATATATATATATATATATATATATCTACCTTTGATTTTGGCTTTGTCACCCCCACCCCCGGGTTTTGGCTTTTCCCCCTCCCCCAGAAAAAATTTCTGCTGCTGACCTTGGTTATTGATTTAAGAGATCGCGATTAAAATGTCATTTGGCACCAATGACGTCACACACGTTCACGAAATCTCCTGATTCAGTTTTGGATAATATACTGTGTAAAACAAATATGCCTCACAAGCTGTATCGTTCATTGAACCACACCATATAATGAACTACACCATATAATGAACTACACCATTTAATGAACTACACCATTTAATGAACTACACCATATAATGAACTACACCATATAATGAACTACACCATATAATGAACTACACCATATAATGAACTACACCATTTAATGAACCACACCATATAATGAACTACACCATATAATGAACTACACCATTTAATGAACTACACCATTTAATGAACTACACCATATAATGAACTACACCATTTAATGAACTACACCATTTAATGAACTACACCATATAATGAACTACACCATATAATGAACTACACCATTTAATGAAACACACCATATAATGAACTACACCATATAATGAACTACACCATATAATGAACTACACCATATAATGAACTGCACCATATAATGAACTACACCATATAATGAACTACACCATTTAATGAAACACACCATATAATGAACTACACCATATAATGAACTACACCATTTAATGAAACACACCATTTAATGAACCACACCCTATAATGAACTACACCATATAATGAACTACACCATATAATGAACTACACCATATAATGAACTACACCATATAATGAACTACACCATTTAATGAACTACACCATATAATGAACTACACCATATAATGAACTACACCATATAATGAACTACACCATATAATGAACTACACCATATAATGAACTACACCATTTAATGAACCACACCCTATAATGAACTACACCATATAATATACCAATAAAACATTTACAGTCCAAGAAGCTTTTATAATATAGATTTTATATACACTGAGCTTGACCTTTAAAGTAAATCATGTTAGAATATAACTTTAGGGTCTCTCTCTCTCTCTCTCTCTCTCTCTCTCTCTCTCTCTCTCTCTGCACATTACGAAACACACACACTCTTTCTCTCACTTTCGCTATCTCTCTCTCACTTTCGCTATCTCTCTCTCTCTCTCTCTCTCTCTCTCTCTCTCTCTTACGTAGTTGCTTTGATGTATGATGATTGATATTAGTTAAACTTAATCTTCGGTGGATAAACATGCCACGCCATCCTATATGTAGATATGTAATTATATTTAATTCTATGTCCCCCCTAAAGATGTGTCGCGACATGAAATTTACTTTAAGATCAAACACGAATTCATTTCCTCTATCGAAAGCGTAACCATTAATCGAAGATTTTAAAGGTTTCTGCCAAATTAACTGTTTCGGAATGTACATCTCTCTCTCTTTCTCTCTCTCTCTCTCTCTCTCTCTCTCTCTCTCTCTCTCTCTCTCTCTCTCTCTCTCTCTCTCTCTCTCTCTCTCTCTCTCTCTCTCTCTCGCAGGCCCACAATACAGATTACTGGTAATATACAATTTACCCAGATGGGTCAGATATGAATGAAATCACGGACAGTATATAACACGTATAATATATGTTACAGTATACTGTACATATATATTGTATGTTACAATATATAGCACATATACTGTATGTTACAATATATAACATATATACTGTATATTACAGTGTATAACACATATACTGTATATTACAGTATATAACACATATACTGTATGTTACAGTATATAACACATATACTGTATGTTACATTATATAACACAGATATTGTATATTACAGTATATAACATATATATACTGTATCTTACAGTATATAACACATATACTGTATCTTACAGTATATAACACATATATTGTATGTTACAGTATATAGCACATATACTGTATGTTACAGTATATAGCACATATGATATATGTTACAGTATATAAGACATAAAGTGTATGTTAGTTTCACTGACATATAGAGTAAATCCAGTTCATAAAGAAATTCTTTTTAATGCTATTGAAATGGTGTGTTACAAGTTATTGGAAAGAGATATTACAGTATAATAAAAATTTTAGTGTTTTGAATGGGGATTTAGCTTACAGGCGGAACAGGCCATGTTATCAAAAAGATTCAACCTGAATGTGCCCAGAGTAAGATCTTAACGATTTAAATAAACGTTAACTAACATCTTCTTATGATTACCTATGAATAATACCCAGTCCACCAGTTGCTTGCACATCATCACATAAATATACATAACTATATGTAGCAAAAACTGACGAGGTCCCACAAAGTAGACTAAAATATACAGAATATGTAGTAACTTTGAGCTTCAATAACTCCAAAAGTATTGATAGGATTTAGCTCAAATTTTGAAGTCAGCTTTTTTATAGTAAAAACAACAGGTCAACTTAATTTTGCAATTTTTGTATAATTAGAAAAGACATTTCCCTGTGCAAACAAGGGTGAGCGGGGCTGAGGGCAAATAGTGGAACTATTCATTGTTTAGGATAAGAAAATTGCATTCTTCCTGTCCTGTTTATTTGAAACACAAGCTTTTCGTCTCAGGTACATGTAATTTACTGCAAAGACAAATAGCATCAATAGTATCTGTCACCTTATGATGATAAAATATATTTAATGGGGTACATTTTAAACAAATCAATTTAATATTTTCATTTCATGTTTGTTTTTTACGTTGATTTTTAGTTTTACTTTAAGTTTTTTGTTGTTGTTGTCATAAAAAAATTGAAAATATTTATTTATCTTTCGATTACAGACAGAACTAACTTTGGCCACTGTGACTTGCTACTTTTCTTTAATTAATGGTCGATTTCAATCATTCTTCAGAGTTGTCTGATTAAGAATGAATGAATAAACGAATGAATACATTTATTCGTTTCTGGAGTCATTTCTTTTCTTTCATGATCTTCTTTGTTTTTGATTAATTATTTGATTGATTGATTGATGCACGTATTTATCCACCTTTGCCATTTTACTGTAAGCAATATGCAATCATTATCAGTCAGATTTCAATGTTTTCGTCTTCCACAATTCATGTAACGAGTTATCTGACTAGTTATACGTTTGACCCTTTCCTAGATACCGATTAGCTAAACGTTTGACCCTTTCCTAGATACCGATTAGCTAAACGTTTGAGCCTTCCTAGATACCGACTAGCTAGACGTTTGACCCTTTCCTAGATACCGATTAGCTAAGCGTTTGACCCTTTCCTAGATACCGATTCACGGCTATTTAAAAGCGGTCAACTGCTTTTACCAAGCAGTTTACCATATTTTGTCAAGAAGTGAATGTTGACCGCAAATTTCTAATGTAAACTGTTATTTTAAAGCGGTTAAGCACTATCAAAAAGCGACACATCGTTAAAAAGTAGTCCGTTTACAGCTGATATATATATATATATATATATATATATATATATATATATATATATATATATATATATATATATATATTTATATATATATATACACACACACACACACACACACATACACACTCACACATCTTTCTGGTGGCTAACATTTTAAAAGGAAGCGGAAGTATTAAAAAAAAGACCTGGACATGTCTCTGTATAAACCCTCAGGGTTAATAACCTAAACGACCGCTAATTTACTGATCTCCGTATATCACTCTAACCCTAGCACGTGCAAGATACATGTAGACCGCCAACCAATACTATCGCTGGCAAAGGTTTTAAGGCAACACATCATTTACAGGCGCTCTGGCCGTTTGTCAGACATGTAGGCCTAATGCCCATCACCTATCCGACTGCCACCATATACCATATACAAATTCAAATTGCATAATTTAAACATTTTCAACCATTTTTCACAAAACTTTAAGTATGCGGTAAATGTTTACACTGATTCACATAGAAGTAAGTGTCAATATAAAATACTTTGATTTTATATGATGTGTTATGCTAATGAGTACGGCGAAGTTATGTCTGCTCTCGTGATAGGTCAATTCATAAGGTCTCTTTCGAGTTTAGTACATTAGAGTTGTCCAACGTTGGAGTTTATTGTATAGGAAAGCTTATATGTTCAATGCATCGAAGATAAACGCACTCTGAACCGTTGTCAGTAGTGAGAAATAGCAAGGACAGTGCCACACCACAATACAAAAAAGTCCGATTACTTATTTTGTTTGTTTGGAAACAGTCACATTTTTAGAACAATTTTTCACTCACCTGACTAGTTTTAATTTTGGAAAGTTTCAACACAAAAGTTGCATTATTTAAAATCCCAACTATACACATCTTTAAAAATCTCAGTTGAAATTTCACATTTACCCGAAATAAATGGAAGAACCTTCGTCGAATTTGTTTTTGCTAATTCGGAAGAGTGTGCCTTACTATTCTATTTGGTAGAGTGTGCCTTACTATTCTATTTGGTAGAGGGTGTCTTACTACTCTATTTAGTAGCGTGTGTCTTACTATTCTATTTGGTAGAGTGTGCCTTACTACTATATTTGGTAGAGTATGCCTTACTATTCTATTTGGTAGAGTGTGCTTTACTTTTCTATTCGGTAGAGTGTGCCTTACTATACTATTCGGTAGAGTGTGCCTTACTATTCTATTTGGTAAAGTGTGCCTTACTATTCTATTTGATAGAGTGTGCCTTACTATTCTATTCGATAGAGTGTGCCTTACTATTCTATTTGATAGAGTGTGCCTTACTATTCTATTTGATAGAGTGTGCCTTACTATTCTATTTGATAGAGTGTGCCTTACTATTCTATTTGACAGAGTGTGCCTTACTATTCTATTTGATAGAGTGTGCCTTACTATTCTATTTGACTTTCATAGTAATTATCGCATCATTAAAATTTTTCTAGCATTCTGATTACTCATCTTAGAGAACGCTTAAGAACTCCTGTTATATTTAAAATAACCTGCCTGATAAGGGTCAGTTTCACTCTTTTATTTCCGTTTTTCACCTTATGATTTAGCAGAAAACTAATAAAATCGGTTTGTATTTCTGTAATTTGTGACTCCCTTCAGACATATGTTTCATATCTCTTCTCCTCCTCCTTTTATGTTCCCTTAGAAGGCCTTGCTGCCTTTTTCTTAGAACTGAACATTTAGACAATGTCTCACACGTCGTGATTTATTATCATGATGTGACTGGACAACTACGATTCTTACAAAAAATATATAAATATTCTTATCGAAGTGACTCGGCTTTTGCGAGATACTAAAGAAACAAAAGAAAAGGAATCTCCTCTAAATTCTGAGCTCAAATCAGAGCAAACTCATTGCTCTTAGCGATGAGTAAGAAAACAAAAAAAGAGAAGCCTGGTGTAGAACATATCAAAGCAAGTAGTATTTGTTACACATACATTTTAAAAGACATCATGTCTGTCAACTATTTATCCACATAGGCCAGGTTTCTGTGTGACTTCTAAGCATTTGGAAAACACCTAAGATATATACTTATCTTTGTTCCAATAAACTTCCCAACTACATTGCTTTCTGAGGCAACAATTACTCACATTTGTATTCGCAGCAGCTGTACCTCCTTCTGATATCGATACGTAGATATCCAAATTCAAACCAAAGGGAGAAAGCACTGACACAGGAAGAATGTCCTACTAGGAACTGCTGCAGCTCAACGTTTTTCTCTTTATAAATAAGCTGACACAGATAATTTAGGTGTTTAAACGAGTCTTATCAATCATTTCCTTATTGCACAATCATCCTAGCATGACGTTTGTACGTTAGCTGTGCAGTTATGCATAAATGGGGGTATGGTTAAGGAAGAAAAGATTGTTGAAAACATTTTTATCTGATTTAGTTTTAAGAAGATTGCAACACATTAATTGTTGATTGTAAAAAATATCATTTGAAACGACTTTTTAAAGCAACTAATATATACAGAGAACAGCAAAGTTTTAAAATTTCCATATTTGATTATGTTTGTAAATCATGTACTTGCGTTTCTCTAGCTGGAACACTTACCGAGTTATGTGATTTTACCGGCTCCGTAGTCGAGCACATTTAGACAGACAGAGAATGCTGAAAGCAGTTGGAAAGTAGCAACCACGTGGCCACTTCACATATAAGAATCTAGTCTATCTGTTTACAAAAATTCTGAAGTGTCCTCATGGTTTTAGTCATCCTACATCCCCCCATCATAATTTCCAGTTATCATTGTTATCCCTTCAAACTTCGCCAAAAAAAAGAAAGACTCAAAACGAGGCTTACAAAAAAATATGGTAAAGTCGCTGATTGGTTGACAAGTTAGTCAGGGTTCTTAATAAATAATACCACGTGACACAACGTTTCATAATTTTGTTGATGTTTTGGATCGACCACATAAAATATGTATAGGTATTGCAAGTTTTAGCTTCTGACGAAACTCTTGCAACTCGTCAGGCTGTGACACTAACTCACCGAGTAAATGAAAGGGGCAAGCATTGGTCACATTTGCATCATTACATTCTATCACCTCAAAAGTACTTTATATGTTTGCATTTATGACTTATGCACAAATACTGCTAATGGACTTTACGGTATAGATGGGGTATTTTTCGGACAGAAAAAAATAGAAAGCAGAAAGAAAGGAGCAACACCTATCTGTAATAATCTATTGTACAGACCTTACCAGATTCTCTCTCAGCGTTGATTTAGGTCACGCGATAGTTTGGTTGGACGAGACTAAGATAGAACTGGAAGGGGTATTGAAGGGTACTTAGCTCTCTCAGTGATTCAAAAGTCAAATAACAGAAAGAAACGAAATAAAATAAATACAATAGAATGGTAGCAAATTATAGAAAAATCACTATTTAAAAAATAAAATAAAAATAATGTATGAAAGAGACACATATATACTGCATTTTTTAATATGGTTCGATTTGATTCGAGAAGAACGTTTTGGTTTGAATCTGCATCAGTGTGTGTGAGCCTTTCCTTGGTTCTTCTGCTCAAATTATGAGCATTGGGAAGTGGCGCTGTTATTGTAAATCATCTTGCATCGACAAATTCGATCACACTGCGAACAAGGTTACACGGAATAGTATACCGTAGCATAAGACGCATACTTGTACCTGGCTGGTAGTTTTACAAGAAATTTGTATCTTACATTTGTTTTAGTTCTCACTGTATCAAACCAAAAGTTCTAAATATTGATCACCACATCAGCTAGTAAAAGTCATAGCATTGAGAAGACACACACACACGCACACATCAAGGCATATTACCAGTCATACACTAATGAAAAAAAAAAAAAAAAAAAAAAAAAAAAAAAAAAAAGAAAAAAAAATCTGGACAAGGTCTGTCTTCAGTACATATGTCACAGTTAAATGTTATAACTACACTGCTTCAACTATTATAGTATATTTCAACCTTTTCTGACAATTTCACCTTTTCTGACAATTTCAACCTTTTCTGACAGTTTCATGCTTGAGTTCAACTGAGCATTATGTACACAGTGATCCATTAGTATCCACTGCAGACAAAAACAAAAAGTGAAAACGAACGTTTTGGACAAATGCAAAAGACAAATAACTCTCTCTCTCTCTCTCTCTCTCTCTCTCTCTCTCTCTCTCTCTCTATATATATATATATATATATATATATATATATATATATATATATATATATTCAATGTCACTGATACAATTTAGATAACCAAATTCAACCCAAATAATATGAATGCAAATATGTGTATCAACTTATAGGTTATATATTATTTGAGTCGAAATTGTATGACCCACTGCTTGCAGTAATCGCATCAAGGTTTTTTTCCGGGCAAACCTTGTTTGCAAGACGCCTTACCTAGGCATATGAAATTTAGTAGGCGTGTTCTATTTATATGTTGATGACCTTATTAGATTTTCACGTTATTTAAATGATTTTTAACAAAGATTTACTGACTTTATGACAAACTTTTTTACACGAAACCTTCCTAGCACGATTATACAGAAACTGTTTGTACGAGGAAAATGCGGTTTGGTATGAATTTGTATGTGCACATGTAGATGGCATGATTAGATGTTGTGCCATTTTAAAGATTTTTGTTGGACTATCTGGACCGAGACTAAATTTGTCTTCAGTGGATACAAACGTGTTCTACAAACGCAAATCTTGTCACGGGTAGAAACCGAAAAACCTGTAAAATTAAATTGACAGAAAAAGTTGAAAATCCAAATCTGGTTATTTTTTTCTGGAACTACTCTAACTGCACTCCATACAGGTTTGTCAATTGCCCACACGATTTGTTTCGTCAAAAAAACTTTACAATTATAGATCATTATAAAAACACATTAAGATTTGAAACCTGAAACAGGAGCAAAATTATTCTTGAGACTTGCTGTCAGTTGTGTAAGAAATACTTCGCGGACATAATATTTTCTCGGATTTGCTACTGCTCGTAATTTTAATATATGACAAATAAGGTGTCATCTTATAACTTTTGCGGATAGATTCCGTGGGGAAATTCTGCGAAAATAAATACGACGGGGACAAAAATAGTTTTACAATATTGCGAGACTTTACACTTATCAATAGATAATGAAACAGCTATAGCAAATCCATTTTAAGCCCAGTTTTGCTATCTTTCCTGTTTTTGCAATATTATAGAAACACTATTCAAATAATGTTCAAAAATGAGGAACTGTATTCATATCATACCATGTCATAATCATAACAAAGCTACACCAGTCAGTATTATGTGTTTAACAGCTTGTTAAGGTTTATATGTAGTCAAATTTAATTCTACCGCCTCCCAAGATTGTTACTTTTTGTTTATTTTATATTTCTTGTTCTTGAGATAATTGTGAATGTACGTCATAGGTTTTATTTCTTTGAATACGTTTAGCCAAATATATGACAGATGTGCTTAATATTGGATTTTTGTCCACATTTGACCGAATACACCTTTCGACTCTGTCCTTTATTTTTTGTAGCTAAAATGTTTGTACACACGTGTCTTATGTTCTCAAGAAAAGGGAAACATACATATAGAATATTTTAAAAAAATAAATAAAAGGAAATTCTTGTTCATTTGACTAGCATGATTTGCTGAATTACATGGTCTATTGTCTGATAAATCGCTCACCAAACGTTTGTGAGATTATAAATCAGAAACATAATCATTCAAAAGGTTAAGGGATTGATTGACAGGGATATGAGACATCAAAATAAAACAGAGCAATGGTCATTGAAAAACTGATGCAATCTATTGTAGGGACGTATATTTACCATCTAGTTATTTGCCCTAGTTTGTTTGTTCTGTTCATTCGTTCGTTTGTTGTTGTTTTTCTTTTCTTCTTTTGTTTTGAACCCATACATTTTGCGTGCTTAATGAGCGTATCTTGATCTTTGAGTTAGGGTCAGGTTTTCACAGAATTTGTTTTTGATGCAAAAACTTGTTTAAAATTTACAAATGAATTCTTTTCAACAAAAGTGCAGAATTCTAACGTCACTTAAAAATTTCTGCTCAGCATCGAGCGAGAGTATATTTGTACAATTTTACAGGAGATTCTAGGGAAAGGCTCTCTGTTGATGTAGCAGGAGAGTATAGTGATTTACTTAGTTGATTTAGCTGGTAGATAAGTTTGCTTCTGTTGCTAAATGCATTTACGATCAATTTCTACCTCCTGTTCCTAAAAATAAAAATATTGTTGACTACAGATTTTCTATTCGTTTCTAATAACATAGGAATATAAAGAAGAAACGAAATAAATATGGAGTCATTTATTTATCCAGATGAAGCAACATAATAAGATATCCTTTTTCAGATAGTCTGATGTGTCATACCCGCTCAGGCCAGCCCGGGGCGGTCGCGCCGGCGTGTCCATGGGAACGGCGCTTAGGTCCCATTTTTTCTGCATGATATAGCCAATAATGTGTTAAAAGTGACGTAAAAACCAACAAAACCAAAGCAAGCAAAAAATAAAATCTGTAGTCATGGTCGGATTAAGTAGTTAGAAAACGATTTGTATGATAATAAATCGCAATATTTAATCATATAAAAGGCTTTTCGGGTTGATGGATGGGACATCCAAATGTGTAGATTGATTAACTAAGGAAGGCTAATACGTTGTGTACTGTATAAGATAAGGTGTTACTGTTACGATTTTGTCATTTAGTTCTAGTTGTATTTATGGCATGCGAATGGTACTTGTTCTTTGTGTTCTTGTTTGCATGTTTTTATTGGAATCATATGGAAGGTTTTATCACAATTTCGATCCGACGTAACTAGTTTTAAGTTCATGTGTGACTGATTCTCAACAAAAGTAAAAAAAAGTCTAACCTCCTTTAAAAAAAAATACAAAAGTTCATGTTTTCAGTCAGTGATGGCCGAATAATAGCAGTTTACAGACGTTTCCAAGGAAAGGCCATATGAATAGGAATTGATGTATATAGATAGATACATTTGATAATGTCATTAAATGTATTTACTATCAGTTTCTGCCTCTGTTCTTAAAATGTGAAAATAAAGTTGACAAAGACACACTTTGATTCATGTACGTTTCTGAAGACATACATGTTCTCACAGAAAGGAGAACTTAGAGAAGAACACGATACAAACAAATGTATAAATTTATTTACAAGAGGACACAAAAAACGATGTCCCTTTTTGTTGAATGGAGCAGAAGTAGGACAGTTGGCAGAGCATCAAACTCATATTCCAAGCGTCTTGGGCTCGATACCCGCCTAAGCCGGCCCAGGTCAGCTGCCTCTGTGTGTTTCTTGTGTCGTATAGCTAATAATGTGTTAAAAGCATAGTCCAGTGTTGGATCTTGGTCTAGTTTATGGTAGAGCCTTGCGTCACTTAGTTGTCTATTTGCTTCATTTATGTAGTCTTCTTGTTATGAATAGGGAAGACTACATAAATGAATCAAATAGACAACTAAGCGATGCCAGGTTCTACCAAAAACTAGACCAAGATCCAACAATGGACTATGCAAAAACCATTACAAATATTATTGATGAGGCGTGACAAATCGGACACATTGACCAGCAAACCAAAGACTACTTAAGCCCAGAAAACCCTAGAGCAGAATGATTTTATCTTCTACCTAAAATCCACAAAGAAGGAAACCGGGGCAGACCAATAATCTCCGGTAACGGGCATCCCACAGAAAGGATATCAGAATATCTGGATCATTTCATGAGACCACATGTCCCCAAAGTACCATCCTATCTTCAGGACAGGACATACTACCTCATAAACAGCAAAGCAAGCGAACCATTACCATCAGATACAATGCTTGTTTCCTTCGACGTCACATCCCTGTATACTAATATACCGGACAGTGAAGGGATATAGGAGTATTAAGAAGCATGGGAAACAAGAACTAGAGACGATCCGCCCACTCATTTCCTAGTTGCACTTCTTTAGCTAGTCCTAAAACTCAATAACTTTGTATTCATTGAAGAAACCTACCTCCAAATCAATGGAACCGCAATGGGTACAAAAATGGCCCCCTCGTATGCTAATATATTTATGGGAAGACTGGAGGGTCAACTTTTAGCATCGGTGAAACTTCCACCATACAAGTGGGTATGCTTCATTGATGATATAGAAATGAAGTGGCAACATGGAAGAGAAAATCTGGATGACTTCATATCAAAAGCAAACAACTTCCATCTTTAATACAATTCACGGCAGAAGTCTCCACCTCAAACCACGTTTCTCTGGACACAACAACCAGACTGGTAGAAAACAAACTCCATATATTTACTCAAAAACCATCTGATAAACACCAGTTTCTTCTCCCATCCAGCTGTCATCCACAACATTGCATTCGGAGCATTCGTATAGCCAGTCACTGAGGATACGCAGAATTTCTCCGACGATGAAACATTCCAAAAACGATCGGAAGAGTTATCTGAACATTTGATGAACTGAGGCTACGACAAAGACCTGATAGCGGAGGCAACACAAAGGGCTAAACAAACAAACCGCAATGACCTACTTAAATATAGAGAGAAGGAAAAGGTTGATCGGATACCATTTATTCTGACCTAAAAATCAGACAACCCCAAAGTAGGCTGAATCATCCAGAAACACTGGCCCATCGTGGAATCTTGTGACACACTAAAGTTAATCCTTCCGAACAAACCAGTAGTAGCCTGCCGCAGACCAAAAAACCTCAAAGACATCCTAGTCAGAGCGAAGCTAATGCCAATCACAAGCCAAGACCATCCTAGCAAATCTGGTCCCTGTGGTGATAAAAGGTGCAAAACTGGTCAACATATGATAGAGACCTTCACATTCTCTAGCACAGAGACGAGGGAAAAATTGAACATACATGGTAAAAACAGAACGTGTAAAACGGATATTGTAATTTATCTCATCACATGTAAGATCTGCGGTCTTCAGTATGTCGGAGAAACTGAAAAGCTACACAAAAGGATCAATCTTCACAGATCTGATCGGATGACAAAGACGCTAGACAGAAGTCCGATTGCAAAACACTTCTCTTCCCCTGGCCACACTTTCAGTGATGTGACACTGACTGTACCTGTTCATAACCCCAACTGGAGTTCCGAAACCAGGAAAGAAAAGGAATCTTGCTGGATACGTCGCCTTAGAACACTGAAACCAAGCGGTTTAAACCAAGAAGACTAGAAAAAGGACAACCACATGCAAATAAAATAGTCATTTGTTTACTGCAACCACTTTTTAAATTAAAATAATTCTTTCATTGTGCTCATTACTCACTCACTCACCTATACTTACTACTGCTTTTGTTGTTCTTCCTGGTGTTATTATTGCTGTGGTCACACTCGCATTACAGAAACAATGAAATATATGGGATATAATCTGCGGTAACACCAATTTATATTACAAAACAGATGGCGCTATGGCTCCTCCCTTTGTAGGTAAAATCCAACTAGTTTATCATCAGTCAAGTTGAAGCCAACTAGACAAAACACATCAAACCTTTTCATTAATTCCATTAGAAATAGTTATGTAAACGTTTGTAATTTCAACGCTTTTTGTGTTTATTGTTTGTGTTGTCTCTGTTTTGTGTTTGCCTTTGATAAAAACTCAGTTAGAATCGAAAGCGATTAGGATAGTTAAAAACTAGTTTTGCATTGTTCGTTGTCAGTTTATTGCATATATATATATATATATATATATATATATATATATATATATATATTAATATATATATATATATATATATATATATATATATATATATATATATATATATATATATATATATATACACATACATATATATAAAACTAACTATTGGTGAGGTCAGAATCCCTTATACCGCCAATCTCGTTACAACACCAGTTGTGTCGGTTGACAAATGTCGGCGTACTAACGACTGTATATTGTATTTAATTGATGTAATTCCAGGCAAAGCATATTGTTGTTATCTCATGTATGTTATCTCATATATGTCATCTGATGTATATCTCATAAAAACAGCCATACTAAAATGTCTATAAATTATTACTGTCATCACTAAAGTTACTAGAGGTCAGGAATTTAATTTCATAAATTTGTTGTCAAACATAACAAAATAATGAAAATTATTATGTGCACTTAAGTTCTACGTAAAATGTGAACAATCATGTATAAAATTTACCATATCATTTCTACCTAAAGGTGGCATTTATCAAACAGCGATGAGATTAATATATTTAAACTTCATATTAATATCTTGAACGGGTGGGGGTAGGGGATGGGTCAGGTATTGCATGCACTTGCATTGCATTTATCCTTGCTATGTACATATAATAACTGTCAAATTAGTATTATTTTAATAACATGAATGCCATGTTGACTTACAGATGAAACATAGCATAATAATTATATGAGTACAAAGATGGCGTATTTTTAGAAATTTATTAATTAATTATTGTTCAGAAATGTTTCACTTCAAATCATTTTAATTACATGTGAATTTTGTGTATAAAAAGAACATGCAACTTTGATTGGATAGATGATTACTAAATAAATCTAATAATTGGGAGACCATGTACACTTCTCTGAATTCCAAAGACGCATGTAAGATAGAAAATATCATTACACAGTGAACTAGTTTACTTCTAGGATCGTGCCTTGATGGAGATAGTGACAAAATATAATAATTACACTAATAACACTTAAACGATATCAAGTTCATTCATGCATCTATATACTAATTAATCTGCATAAGAGAATGTGTCAAAATATGTGCAAATAAATTTTTCATATAATAGTTACCACGTATAAGATTTCATTTCTATGAATGAACGTAGACCAATTATATAATAAAATTAAGTATCGATACGTTACTGTTACATCAAGTTTGCGACGAAAATGATGATAATGATGACGATTTTTATTATTATTATTATTATTATTATTTAGGAAGCCTCAGTTTAATCATTTTTCTTCTGTCCATTGACTACTGGCTACTTCTCAAAACGATAGTGATAATGGGACACCAAAGATGGCAACGATAACGTTATCTTTGTATGTAGCAATTATAAAATAGTCATGATTAATTTAAATGTCGATATTAACAGCATATTTTCGGGTATACATTTGAAATACTGTCAATCAAAATAAAGACGAAGTCGTCGAATACCATTTGTATGTTTATTAATCAAAAAGGCTTTTATAAACATATATACTGTAAAATATAAAATATGAGTGGGGATAAAATTACATGGCAATTTCAGGAGGATAAAATTTCATGGGGTCACTTTGGTTACACTACCACTCACTGGACAATACTGTTCTTGTTTTTTTTGGCGGGGGTGGGGAGGGTTGTGGTGGATTTGATTTTGTGGGTAGTTGTTACCAAGGATAACAAAAATGAAATTCAATCCTCCACGAATATTTGAATTTTGAAAAGAATTCTAATTCTCAAACCTTTTTTGTTATACTGTCATCATCATTATGTATGTATATGTATGTATGTATGTATGTATGTATGTATGTATGTATGTATGTATGTATGTATGTATGTATGTATGTATGTATGTAGTATGTATGTATGTATGTATGTATGTATGTATGTATGTATGTATGCATGCATGCATGCATGTATGTATATATGTATGCATGCATGTATGTATATATATTTCTGCGTTATCTTCTTCAAGGAATGCAGATAGATATTATGGGACAGTCATAAATCAAAAGCACATAGCAATCATTGCCTCGTAGACAGTTCTGACGTAAGTATAAAGCCCTCAAATTTTTATATTACTGTTCAGTCACGTATAATTGCAGGTAACATAAAACAAGGCTCAACTTTAGTTCACTATTACTACCGTATACATTCTACAATCTGTTCAAGAAATAGTCCTCGATGAATTCTGCGAAAGACAATACACTGGTGTCTGTTTGTAATTAGATCGATCAATTGATAGATAGATAACAGAAAAGTGATTTCGATAGTAACAAACAGCTATTTATTCATGTGCAGAATTCTACCACGACAAAG
This sequence comes from Margaritifera margaritifera, assembly GCA_029931535.1. Taxonomy (NCBI): domain Eukaryota; kingdom Metazoa; phylum Mollusca; class Bivalvia; order Unionida; family Margaritiferidae; genus Margaritifera; species Margaritifera margaritifera. Next base: position 452,051 of record JAQPZY010001489.1, on the reverse strand, counting down.
AGAAACAAAATACATAAAATATGTTTTTAAACTAAATCATATATACATCAAGGTTAGAATACTGAGGTAGAACAAACACTACTAGGGTTACTGTTGTAAAAATGATTAATAAATTGGTACTATATTCAAGCACACTGTACATAGTGTAAATAATAAATATGTACCCATTTATACGTGTAATTAACATCACAACGCTCTAGTATCGATATTGGTCTTATAAAAAGGACAAGAAGCGGTTTAAGTTTGCTCAAAACCATAGATGTATACATAAATGTACAACACACACACACACACACACACACACACAGAGATACATGCATACATACAGAGTCGGTAGAAGGCAAATACTAATATGCATGAAACCTAAAGTTGCATCGGTGAATTAATAATTTTGAATCAGTAGGAACCGGAACACACACACACACACACACACACACACAGAGAGAGAGAGAGAGAGAGAGAGAGAGAGAGAGACACACACACACACACATTACACATAACATTCATAGAATTGTTTAGTACAAGTATTGCAGAGTGGATGACATTTCATGTTGCAACAGTTTGTGTTTGTTCGCATGTATACTTAGCCCAAAAGTATGTTCATGTATTTCGTTATATGTAATTTAAAACACAAATTGATTAATTGCTTCTAATTGAAAATATATGATTTAAATCGATTCATGTGCTTTCTTTAAAATAGGTTTTGCTTGTTTTTGGAATAAACATTAATTAACATTTGTTTTTTGTTCACTATCGAAAAGTACCATGCATACTATTTATGGGTTGTGTTTTTATACTCGTACAACTCCATAGAATGATCACAGTAACAAGAAAAACTACTACTGCCGAAATTTAATACAGTTGTATCATTCTTTGTACTACTCTAAGATCAGTCTGATAGCAGTGTCATCATCGGTCTGATAGCAGTGTCATCATCGGTCTGATAGCAATGTCATCATCGGTCTGATAGCAGTGTCATCATCGGTCTAATAGCAGTGTCATCATCAGTCTAATAGCAGAGTCATCATTGGTCTAATAGCAGTGTCATCATCGGTCTGATAGCAGTGTCATCATTGGTCTGATAGCAGTGTCATCATCAGTCTGATAGCAGTGTCATTATCGGTCGTTTTGTAGGTGTTCCTGTGATTTTGCATGTCTAAATTAGCTATTTGTGTTTCTTTTATTTTGTTTCTGCAGCGAGACAATATGACTACCTTCAATAGTCTATTAGGTTAATTAACCTTTTTCTTTTGTGAGTGCAAAGTACATCCGACACCATATGACAAAGGACCTCCGGATCCAAATGGCAATAATCGTACAGAATGACTGGGATTCCCAAGAATGACTTATAAAAATTTCGCATCAAATGAAAGAATTGGTTGGTTGAATGATTGATTGATGTTTAAAGGCGCATTACAACATAAAACGTTACATCGCGCCGAAGCAATTAGAGTGAAATACCCTGTCCGGAGACATGCTACGGTTGTCGACTCGGCTTGGTTTGAGTTGGATTCTGACCTGCTCCTTTCTGGTTTTCAGTAAAGCACGTTAAGCACTGACAATCAGATTTTGTTTATTTTCAGGCACAAACTATTTTGTTCTTTATTCATAAAGAGTAACAGAACATACAAGTAGACATTTTCAAGCGTAGCCACAACCTGAACATTTGCGATGTCCGATTTCTATTTCATCTGACTCGTGAAATTTCATTTAATATGATTTTGTGAAACATACCCTCTTTCTGACGTGTATATATATATATATACACACACACATACCTACATACATAAATACGTAAATGCAAGTAGTATGGAAAATAGAAGTTTTGGCTTACTTATTAAACTTTTAACTGTTATTTCAATTTTTAGCTCATTTGATCTTTAGCTTCGTTGCTTCGCGACTCGAAGCTGCACAGCTCGCTTGACCGCAGCTGTTAAAACAAAGTAATAAATTTAGCTAACAAATTGATGAGGAAACAATGTTTAATATATATTTTTAGTAATCAATCTATGACATGAAGAAAATAAATGTCTGGTTTGTTATGATCCGAAATATACTAGTGAACGAGAAAAACTAACAAATGAAATGTGTTCAAAATGAGCAAACTGAACCTTTCTTCACAAAGTGATGCAGAATAGAACACTTATGGGTGTACATTTGATAGAGCAATTTAATTTTCTACTAAAAGTGGACATCTTAGGTCACTAATTCATAACAGAATACCGTTTGAACAGTCAACTAGTGGAGTATAACGTTATTACCCATATTATGGTTTCTAAAAGAAAAGCAACAGATCGACAGCTAATACAACAGTCTAAACAAGATACAGTTCACTTAGATACTGACAGTACTATACAAAAATAGTATAAAGTTAAAAAAGGCAGTGGATAACGCGTTGCGCAAGTCCGTTCATTAAGTGATCAACAATCCCTACAAACTTACGTATTGTCTGCCAAAACTATGTATAGATAAAGAAAAAACAATAAGCAAACACAAGTTAATAATTTATCTAACATTGCTCTATTCAGTTCTAGGTATTGTTATGTGTATTATACAACGTCTCATGTTAGTTGGTTGTTTTGGCTTTATGTTTAAATAAACAACTTTAATCAATAGATTACACAAATCGGTTTATGTTGTTTGCAGTAATTTTGATAAGGTTGCCATTGTTTCAGGTGGTTTTCTAGCAATATATTATATAATTAAAACTGTAAAAGGACTAAATTCGTATTTTAGCAAATTGATGCATGAAATACAATACATTACTGACTTTTTATAAGACATCGAACGTTGCACTTATAGCAGTAAAGGACAAATAAATATTCAAGCATTAATAAAGCACGAGGATGAGTTTCAAAGTTAGGCAGATTGAAGAAATGAGGAAATTGAAAAGAAAGCTTGAAAGGGTAACAGAGAAAGTAATAGAGCAGCAGATTGAGGACATGAAGAGAAAACGAGGTTGAAAGGAACTAAGCAGAAAAAACAAAATAAAAAGTAAAAGGACAGCATATTTTAATGATGCTGTTAAATCATATACATGTTCAGGTGGAACTGATCAAGACCTCTATGTGTTCTTCAATCAGGTTGAAACTAATTATCATAAAAAAAAAAAAATTGATTCGGATCTTGATCAACTTTCTCTCAAGGTTAGACTTTTAGGCACTTGTTCTCACTAATAGACACGGGATTAATAAAAGAGAAGTAAATCAATTTAACTATTCGACGAGTTTTAGCTCTGAACTTTAGAAGACTGAAATGCGTACAGTCTTAAATGCTTGTTTTGATGATCACAATACTCTGTTTGAACAGAAGATTACTGATAGCACGCAATGAGTATTTTATAGGATTGACTACGTGATTATGAACATTGACAAGTTCGACCAGCTCAGGGAAAGCTCTTGTATCAAATTATCAGATTGGGTTAAAAACAAATCCGAAAAAAAAAAAAAAAATACAAAATTGCATCACTTTATAAAATAACGATAACACATGTTTATTGTATACTCTGGAATCTGTGTTAATAGGCCAAGTGATAATGTAATTAGGCCAATCCAGTACAATTTGAATAGGTACTGTCGATAAATCACAGGCGATAATGTAATTAGGCATATCCATTACAATCTGAAAAGGCACTGTAGATAAATCACAGGTGAAGATAGAGAATATTGATAACTTTGAAAAACAACATATGTAAGAGTCGCAAATAATGAGAAGAAACAGCACGTTGATATTTCTATAAAATAAATTATGGTGAGTACCAAGATGGTCATTACCATCACACATCATCCTAAATTAAAAAACGAAATGGTCCAAGGTACATATGCAAGAAATGTCTAAATACATTTAATACACCTGAAAAATAACCGAACACAATTGACTACGATATAATATAGCCAGCACCACACACACACGCACACGCACACGCACACACACACACACATTTATATATATATATATATATATAATGCCTAATGAAGGTTCATTTATAAAATTTAAAATATATCAACATCAACTGAAGGTCCCATTCACCATTTACTACGACTTTTAAAGCTTATCGAAAAAATTTTAAATGAAGATCACACAGTATCCTCGACACTTAATCAAAGCTGGACTGTAAAGACAGCTAGATACATTTCCTCAGAATTTTGTATGTACTTAAAATAAAATCATAAACAATTCAAAGCAATTGTTTACTGTGGTACTGATTGTATGAACGTATTATTTTTACGATGAATTGGATAATACTTCAAAACTTGTGCATCAAGAATAAAATAATAATAATAATAATAATAAATAAATAAATAAATAAATTTAAAAAATATAATAAAAAATAAAATATATAAATAAAAAATTAAACAAAATGTAAAACCTATAATCTTCCATGAGGAAGATAAAAATAATTTGTTTCAACTAACATTTGTGACATCGGCGAGAAAGAACCATTTTAAGATCAAGCTTGCGATCAGAATCACTTAACAGGAAAATATTTTGCTGCTAATTCAACTTTCAAAAGTTCAAAATTTATCATAATTTTCATTCTTCACAGTTTCTTTTCAATAGTTCCCTGGATGACAATGAATATACATGTACATATATATGGCGTTGTTGTCAGCAATGTGACTATTCAGAATGTTGACATTAAGATTATCTTGTAAGTCAGAGTTTGAATTTCAGGTGATTTAGCTTGTATGAAGTTGTTATATTGTAAACTAATTCTACGTCGAATGGTTTACTTTTCGCTTTGTGTGTTTCTTTTACAAAATGCTAGGTAAAGACACAAATCTTTGAATATCAATTTTCTATTCGAATATTTCCAAATAAGTATTCGGATTCAAATATTTGGTTTTTCGTTTCAGCTCTACCGTACAACGACGAGAAATATATCTCATTCAGCCAGGACTTTGTTGTAAATAGGTTCATAAAAAAATAACTGTTAAAAAGACAATCAGGTTCATAGACAACTATCGGTTCAAGGGGTCAATCACTGGAACAGCTAGTACAAAATTTGTATGATGACAGATTCACAGAAAATGTTAAATATTTTCAGCAAAAGCAACCTAAATATTTAAGGAAAGATATCTATCCTTCGATAATTTTTATATGTTTAACGAGAGAACTATCCCACGTATAGAAAAGTTTTACTATCATTGTTCAACTCCAGCATATCAGATGATGATTACAAATACGTTAAAGATGGCATGGAAAGTTTTAACCTGAACACAGCACATTATTACAGTATGCCAGAACTTGCAGCTGACGCCTCTTTAAAGATTTTAGGTGTTGAACCTGAACTTCTAAAGGATTAGGCATGATTCTCAGGATTTAGTATAGTATTATAGGATGGATTAGTATCATATATATACAAAATCGATTCACGAATACGACGCGGATGAAGGTGGAAAAATTAAACAAGATAGGGAGTATAGCACACCATTACTTAAATAATTTATTATGTACTTATAAGAAAACTATTTGTATCGATGGGTCATGTGTCACTATATACCTGTGAAAAACATTATATGGCCGAACAATGTAGAATATGAATGGGTAGAGAACAACGCGATAAACAATCCTGATGATAACGATAAAGGATATATTTTGGAAGATGACTTTGAGATTACAAGAGTTGCATAACTTTTCCATAGACTATACTCTCATACTTGAGAAACTATTCCCAGATGAAAATGATTTTCCAGATCTTCACAAACTATGATGTGAAAAAGGAAAAGTAACTACGCCAACAGAAGAACGTTAAAAGAACTAGTAACATTTAAAGAGACGAAGAAGGTGAAGAGAAAATAATTGAACAAAAAATAGCGGGTCAAGCATGGTCTTGGATCCCAGATTGAGAAAAAAATCTTCGATGAGACTGACGGTAATGTAATAAATATCAGTTAAATGATTACTATTTAACAGTATATAAATAGAATGTTTATCGTTTGAAACAAAAACCTTTAATATATTCTTACAAGTATAGTAAATGAGTTAAATAGTTTGCCTGATATTTAATTGCTACAAATTGTGAAGGAATAAACTATAACCTAGTCTGCACAATACATAACTGCTACTCCTGCGACACAACTGAAAACATATCCTGTAATGGCTTACCAGTTTCGTTCTACAAAAACATATGAAGTTTTAGGCACGGCATTGGTAAATCAGTTGAGGATGTTTAAATTCTTGAAGATGATTTGGGTTTGGCTAAGCAGCAGCTTGACAAAAACAAATCTATCCATAAAATCATTGTAGAGAAAGCAAACAGATCGTTTGGTTTGATAATTAAGCCAAAAGAACTAACGAATAAGATACACTGTACAAACATACTACAATACAGATAGCAATACATAGAAGAGACCAGGGTACTGTTGGATAAATGATTAATTTATGTTAGTTTATTGTTTTCTCTTTCTCTATGCAAAGTTTCAGTAGTTAACGCACACGTTTGCATGGATTGTTGTTCATTTACTATTTTTGTAATCTATTGTCCATTTCCGTATCTGATATGATTGTACCTTATTTTGACCGTTTGTTAGCTGACGATCTGTTGCTTTTATTTAACAAACCATAATAGGGCCAATAATGCAATGCTAGTGAGCAGATTGTTCAAACAGTATTCTGTTATAAATTTGCGACATAATATGTCCACCCTTAGAAGAACATTTAACAGTTCTAACACATTACCATACATCGTTGCTAAAAAAGTCTGTCTCTATTTATCAATGTTTGAATAAAGGTTTAGTTCGGAACTTTTGTTATACACATTTCATTTAATGGCTTTGCTAGTTCATTATTATATTTCAGATCATGAAAACCAAATATTTAATATGTTGATGCCATTGATTGATTCTTCAAAATACTTATTAAACATTGTTTTCTGATCAAGTGATATTTTTTCTATGTGTGTGTTGTGGTAAATGAGAGTTTCTGGATCATTAATGTAGTAGGAGTTTTAAAAATTGATTTATGTTGTAACATCAGCGAACACGCGAGCTGTGAAGCTGCGAGCCATGGAGCGGTGAACATTACAGCTAAAGTGCAGCCGAGATAAAGATTGAAACGAGTCAATAATTTCATAGATGAACCAGACCTCCTCATTTCCATACTACTCATACATACATACATCAATACAACAAAATACGCATCTCTTAAAAAGTTTGTATTGCATGTATATGAAAGAACCTAAACTAAGTAGATATGGAAATCAATAGTGAATTCCTATAGCAGTTTTATTTTCTAGGAATGAAACATACAGTCTTCACTCTTTACTAGCAAAAGAACGTGATGTCTCCGCAGTGACGGCGCGAGAGGGGGCTTGGGGGGGGGGGGGGGCAATTGCCTCCGGGCGCCAGGCTAAGAGGGGCGCCGTCGTGAGGTTTTTTGCATCTGTAACTGGGGCTTGGATGGGGTGGGGGGTAGGATGGAGGTTGGCAACTGACAAAAAAACTGCTCTCTGTGGCAAAGTCGGGGCGCCATTAAAGAACATTGCCCCGGGCGCATCGAACCCTCGCGCTGCCATTGTGTCTGCGTATACATGAACGTAAGTTTTCGGACGATAGTTACTGTTAATTTAAGTATTACGAGAGCAAATATTCACGTCTACTCATTAATATTAGTATTATCTATCAATAAAAGTTGGGGTTTTTTTTCTTCCAATTTTAACACTTTGTGAAAAAGAAATTTGTGATTACACCAATTTGAATGCCTACATGTTCCAAAGCGAATCGTTCATAAATATCTAACCACTTAATAACTACGTACAGACAAGCTTAGAACTACATATGTTACTACCTAAAACATTGCCCAAGCTGGTATTGTTAGATTTGTCAAGTTCAAGTGAACTTAGGTTCATACCTTTCGCAATTCATCGTTTTGCAAACTCCATTTTTGAATTTATCGCCGTCTTTTGTTTAATGTATAATTCATTTGTTTTGCAACCTTTCTTTATAATACATTGTTGTATGTGTGTTTGCTCTTCCAGATAATACCCAGTAGCCTGTCGGCTTTTATGCCAAATCACGTTATGCCACTAATGCTCTCTTATGCATCTTCAAAAGCAACCCCGAATTCAATTTCCATCTGCTGATGAACTTACGTGCTGTGACCACATTTTTGTTAATTCAAGCACATGATTGTAAGGCCGTGACGCTATTGTGAAGAGAATTTGGTTAAATATTCTTATTAAGTTTGTTTATTAATGTTACGACCGGTACAAACATGACACTATCAATGTACCCTCGACCGCGGATTGCATCAGGAAATCAACAACGTATAACATAAATTCCAGTAAGTTCTGACCAATCTTGTCATCTGTTAAAAATAAATAAATAAATAAATAAATAAATAATAATGATAATAATAATAATAACAATAATAATAATAAAACACCTCTGACCAAACACTTTTTTAACATGTTTATCTTCGATAACTTTTTTTTGAAGCTGTAATCTGATAGAAAAGTGCAAGTGCCAAAGTTTGCTCAGAATAACTACCGCCAACTTTTCAAAATGTGCCCATGTAGAACTTACTAATCTGATCATACAAAGAGTCCCTAAACTATGACATCACCTACGTCATGTGGAATAAATTCAATGAAGTCTCCTTTTTATTCTTCTACATTACTCATATGCAGTGGCGACACGAGGGTTCGACGCCCCCGGGGACAATGTTCTTTAGTGGCGCCCCTACTTTGCTACATAGAACAGATTTTATGTCAGTGCCTCCACCCCCACCCCCGCTTCTAAATATAAGTTTTGTGAAGAATTGCCCCCGTTACGCAAAGGTGAAGGTCACATACAATGAACATTTCAGCTGAAAAAAAAGCTCCCGCTTCGCCTGACGCCCTGGGGCAATTGTCCCTCCCAATCCGTCCCCCGCCCCATGCTGCCACTGCTTCTGTGAAGATCTCACAATATAACGCTATCATAACACAGAAAGCACAAGGCTCTACCCGCTGATATATCACGTGTTGTTTTTGTGTTGGTTGACGATTTATGATGAGTGAGGCCCTACTGGAGGTAAATATTTCCAGAGACATTACAAAACACAAAGAACTTTTCTTCTCATGGCAATGTTCGCAAATTGTGAACCGTGTATTTAACTACTTTTACGAAAAAGAATTCAATTTCAAAATCTGAAACTAAAACGAGTTACTATGCTAAAAACAAAGACAGTTAAAATGAATGAGTTCCCTAGAAAGCCCCAATGGATGAATACTGAGAAATAATATAACCATAAAGATGAGTGCGAAGATGAACTTGGGGTATTTTGTTTAAACTACGTAGATTTGTGCGTGGTTACGGGCTTTGTTTTTTCTGCAAAAGGTCACAATGTGCCAAAGTGTTATCTAATCAGTCGCTGTCCTACTCTGCCTCAAGTCATCATGATACTTTCATTAGATACTAACCATATGTTTTGAGGACTTTATATGTCTTACCTATATAATGTCGTTCTATTAAAATGGGGACTTTCTGAGAAGCTGGCGATTGTTGTCCTAAATATACTTTGTCACTGGCTTTTTTTTATCCGATTACATTTTTTTAAAACGTTATCGCCGAAAAACATGTGCAAAAATGTATTTGGACAGAGTTAACGTTTTAATCATTGCATACTAGCATTTGGACCAGTAGTGCTTGCGAGGTTGGACGATAGACTTGTTTTAATAATAATAATAATAATAATAATAATAATAATAATAATAATAAATTAATAATAATAATAATGACGAGGACGATGATAATGAAAGTTATATATCATCTCATTTATAATTAATATGAACAAAGATTTTCCTCCCGTCCAATTCCGCTAATCTACCACCCCGCGCACCAAGGCGAGACTGACTTAGAGGTGTACCTGACATGACAACCCAAGAGAGAAAAGAAGACGGCGAGACTAGCTGGACAAAAGCAAGTACCTTACCGATGTGGCTTTTTCTATATAAAATACACCATTTCAAATCTGTAAAACTTCAACACTTTTCCTCCAGTTATCATCATACTTTCTTTAGATACTTTCATTAGATACTAACCAAATGTTTAATTTGATTTTATGTGTGTTACATATATTTTTCATTTTATATACATTTTATAGAATTTTAATATCTTTATGATTTACATTTTATCTTTTTGTACTTGATGTTTACAATTATTTGGACGGGTTTATTTTCCTAAATTTGTGTGCAGTTCATTTTCACATTTTTCGAACTTTACCTTTAGTTGACACCATATAGCCACTAGTGTGCTGGGGTGCCGTAAAACACAACTATGGCCATGCATATTCATACATACTTACAAGTCCTACGTCACCTATTTTTGGCTTACTATTCATTTAATAGTTCAAACATTAGTATCAGCGGAACACAACAACTATCTTAGTATAAACTACTTATAGGCTTTTGCAAATATCTCATTAGTCACTAGTGATCTCACAGTGGTCTTGCAAGGTAGAGAGAGGTAGAAACAACAACTATATTGGTTATGTTTGGTCCATCGATGTATATTTTTGGAGTGTAAGGGTTGATAGGTACAAGCTATTACAACTGGCTCTTTACGAAGATTAAAATATTTGTTTTACAGCAAATGAAAAAATAGAAAAGTGATTTGAGAGGTAGTCAAAAAGGAATACGGCCATATGGATATTTCCACTTATTATCCCCTTCAACCCCCGCCCCCACACCCGCTCCAACCCTCAGCTAAAATGTTTGCCCTCCTACGAAATTTTGTTTAAGAGGAAGTTTGAAATCTGCTCTGCCGGCGATTGTATAAGACACATATTTGTTTTCATATTAATTCAGCTTGATTTTGTCCCCGTGCCTTCTGCAAATGCTACAAGACAGTAAATATTTGAAAATAGTCGTAGTTCTGATTGATTTATTTCACATGTTAAAAATGTAAACATTTAAAAAAGCAAATAAAACATTTTTTTTTCATCAATATTCAATACAAATCTTATATCAATGGACATGTAGCAGTTCATTATACAAAGTTTGCTTTTGTTAGTATTATATCAGTTGTCTATTCAAAATCACCGTAAAATATTTTGAACTTGGTTTATGTACGACTTACGTCAGACCAAGGAGAGCTTCAAAGCACTATAAATTGATGATGTTTTTTAAAGTTCTAAAAACATACAATGAAAATATTTGTTCTCGCTAACCTAACCATGGGCATATATTACATTTTTAGAACTATCAATTATGGAAAATATTAGGTCATACATATCTAAGACCTTCTAGGCCACCACGAACTCAATTATCACCGTAAAAATCACCCATAAAAGCACATACAAAATTATTAAGAATTAGATAAAAGTGTTTTCAAGCACGACTAACGCCCAACCTATGTGGACTTCGTAACGCTATTAAAATATTTAGTTGATATATATGATCTGGAAAATTTTGTTACACCCACGAATTATAAGCACGGTATTGTAGACCCAAGTACATATATTAGACAAAGGGGGATAATTTACTTTATCTTTTGATATGTACTACATCACGGGGTCTCGTTACAGAAATGAAATTAAGACTATCGGTAAATGGATATAAAGACTGGTGGTGTCCAAATACAGTTACAATGTAACAAAAAGGGTAGAGACGATTCCTCTCAGCTCACTATTTCCAACTCTTTCCGAAACTGTTTCTTGGCTTTCATGTGAACTGAAGTGATGTACAGAAAGAAGTTCAGGTAGCGTTCAGATCATCTTGGATTTAGGCCTTGATGAAAAGGCAAGTTCAGAAAAAAAGCAAGAAATGGAGAAAAATGTACAATGACAATAAAGAAATAAGCATAGTCTTGTAAAGAAACGCATTTTGTTTTTCGATGTTGTCTTGGGTGCTGAATGAGTGTATAAACTATATCTAGTTCATTATTATAGTGCACGAGGATTACTTATCGATGCTAGTTTAAACTAAATCATGAGTGCTATATAACTATTGGAACAAGTTCTAATGAAGATATTCTTGTAAATGATGGAGACTGCGATATGTCAATGCTCAGTTCATGCATTATGTACCTAGACACTTATAAACTGTATGCGTTGTCCATAAATCAATACATGCCTGTTAGATGGACAACAAATACACAAATCAAACATTACATAATAAATTAATGTCTTAGGTCATACAACCATGATATGTATGCAATTAAAATGAATAATGTAGCACTTTCCTGTGCTGATGATAAACGGCACTTAGTTAACAACATAAGCACATTACCTTTTGGATATCTTACTAGATAGGTGGATTGCATACAATTGTCTGATCTGATATCATGCGCGCCGCTATATCGTTAGACAAAACCTAACAGATACTCCCTGAAAGAACGTGATCCTGGGTATAATCATCAACACATAAATGAATTAGTAAAATTAACAACATACTTCAAATCAGATAAATACAAATACGCCAGGTATTCTAACTTTGTCTCTTGTAAGAGAGATATGTTGGAATGGTATAGCACATAATGCTGTTATTACAGATTAAACTAGAAATTAGAAAATGTCTTTGGTAATAAATATTTGCTTTGTTTCAACTTGAAAAGATAGAAACATACGAAAAGCATGTAAAAGTGCTCGTCTACCAAGGAACACATACTATAAAATTATCAAAGAGTTAAACATTTCATAGCGATTTAGGTATGAAAAAAACTAGACATATCAAGAAGAAAAATTTAAAAAAATAATTAATGCTTAAAGAATTAAAGAACATGAATTGTTACACCCCACGGAAGATGTTTCATAGATACAATTCATATTGCAAAGCACTTCTTTTGAGCAAGCATTAGAGACGATGCCAGTGAAAAAAAATACCAAAAATAAGAAGGAACAGAAAAACTGAAGAATTCTCAGCTGAACAACTGTAAAATAAACCATGAGAGGTCCAGTGATGTACATATGCAAGTTAAATGATAATGAAAATCTAGAAAAAAGTATCGATAACATTAACAATCGAAGGAATATTTAATTGTTAAATAAAATGTCTGAGCTAATTAAATTCATGAATAATAATAAACTGTTTACCAATCGAAAAGGAAAAGGCAAGATTAAAGTCAAATGAATACATTTCATCTAATCCCAGCACAAAGATACAAACTTAGTTAACGATTGCCTACCAAGCTTCGTTTTATAAGCATGGCGGTGAACTTTTATGTGATTAAATAAAACAATTATATGATGAAATATATAAACTCGCATAGGAATTAGAAACTAAAAAAGCAACAAATGGATTAGATCATTTTGTTTGGTTCAGAAAGCAGCTGAAACTTTTAAACCTCCTGAAAAATTTAAAGAAGCATCAATGAACAACATCAAAGAAGGATCTTGAAATACCCCAAGAAATATGTAAAAGAAAATAGACACTTTTACTTTCTAATGAATAGTTTATACCTTAAACGTATTGTACCTTTTGCACGAGAAATCAACAAAGAGTTTTAATGTCTCGGTAATAATTTAACAAAGATTTATACAGACAAGACGGGTTAAACACAGTCTTTTTTCTATTTAACATTGAACAACAGTTGTTTACTCCAAAAAACTTATGGAGGATACTTTAAGCTACTTTTATAGGTTTTATTTGTTAAACAAATTCGTTGATTTTAAGAGATTAACCACCATACAAACTAAGTTTTCCAAAGATAATTTATCCTCATTGATAATTACGAAGTACAGACAAAGTCTGATTACAAAGTACCTACAAAGTCTGATTATAAAGTACATACACAGTCTGATTACAAAGTACAGACACAGTCTGATTTCAAAATACAGACAAACACTAATTGCAAAGTACAAAGTCTGATTACAAAGTACAGAGAAAATCTGATTACAAACTACTAAGTCTGATTACAAAGTACAGACAAAGTCTGATTACAAAGTACAGACAAAGTCTCATTACAAAGTACAGACAAAGTCTGATTAAGCTAACTGTGTTAGTAGGTTACAAAATATAATCCTCGTGTGGATTGAAGTCTCAGTTTCTAAGCACACGCTACTGTCTAATTCTTTCCATAAATTTTTATGTACACAACAAATCCATTCCCGCGATGGTCTAGAATTGACCTCATCTTACTACTTATAGATAATTGCACATTTTTGAAGAGGCCCTAAATATATTATAACCGATCAAAATTATGCATAACTAAAAGTTCGAGAAAGAAAGATAATACATGTAAAGGAGTGAAAAACGAAATAACTGTATTCTGCATCAATATAGATTTAACTGAGGTCGAAATAATTCAGTGATAGTTTAATTCCTCAGTTGCTTTATCTTTTTAAATTAATAATTAATTTCAAACAAACCCATCACCGAATACAAGTAAAAAATAAGTCTATGCGTTGTACAAGTTACAATTTAGTGCGAAATCGACTGTTCTGATGCATAACAGGTACAATGTTCACAGCTATATATAAATGTTGACAGACACATACATATGTGATCTTATCGTTTGTTTATATTGTGTTACGCAATATCCTCAGGAAACTTTATCCTGAATATGATAAACAACTTTGTTCAAATTGTCATGATCTTGGATTGATTAGTATACATTTTTACAAATTTCACCAATAACACATGTGTGAGTATGTTTTGATATGCATGAAGTCAGTCCAACTGATCTGTTTCAGTTTCTCAGATCAATTAAAATTTAGGATTAAATTAGAAAAACAATCCACAGATATGTAAATAGAGTTCAGTTTAACCAGCAAAATAGTAGTTATACGTTTGTTTTTTTTTTTTTTTTTTTTATCCATTTCCATATTCAAATTTATTGCAATAGAATTGTTTATTTTGTGACTTTTTGTGTGTCTTACACAGCTGTGTATGATTATCCATTCCCATGTTATAACTGAGGACAAGATCATCATCAGCAGCATCAGCAACAACAGTAAGAAAAACAATAGTGATACCAATGGACGACGACGACGACGACGATGATGATAATGAAAAACATAAGATTTGATCACAATGGAGGTGACTAAATATGTATCATTGTTTTTTCGATTACTGTTATCTACATTGTTGTTTTTTCTTTAAAAATAATATGTTAGGATATATGATATACACTTATCTCAAATATTTCCATAGAAAAATAAAATTCAGTTGACAGTTATTTTTTTTCGATGCAATCAAAAACTAGCTCAAGTGAATGAGGTGCGTGCTTTGGGTGCCCGGGAGTAGCGTGGCACGATGTAATCAGGAACTAGCTCAAGTGTATGAGGTACGTGGATTGGGATTCAGACGGCTACCTTAGGATTAAGACGGCTACCTTAGGATTAAGACGCAGCTAGGTTATTTAGAACCGAGGCAATTGGAGTTAAGTGCCTTGCCCACGGACACACCACGGTAGCCGATCCGGGCTGACGAGATGGTAGAATAGGAACCAGCACCCCTCGGTCGCGAGGCCGACACGCTAACCACTGAGCTATCGGGGTTCCTGACTCCATTAGTCGCCTCTTACGACATGCAGAAAAGTGCATCGGGCCAATTCCACATCCCCGAACCCTCAGAGGATAACAATGTGGGGGAATAGGAGAGTCATCAAATTTGGCTGATAAGGAAACAAAATAGGCCTCTTTGTCAATATTTTGAAAATGATTTTTACGGTGAACTTAGAGAAAAAAGATTTCGTTTTTCTTCAAGTTTTAATAATGATGATTGTCTTTGTGATGTATACTTCAAAACTGTACATACCTGTGTATTATAGAATCTTCCAATTCATATCAGAATAAATTTTGATATTGAAAGTGTACATTTCGAAGTATTCACCACATGTACACAGAAGCATGCAATGATATTATGTATTAAACATAACCTTTGTAGTAATATGCTATATGCTTCATACCTCTACACAAATATTTGAATCTTTTCTTTGATATAGACGATAAACATTTTTTTATTATATTTACTAATTTATTTAATAGCAAACGTGGTATGTTTACTCAGAATTTATTCTAAAACCACTTTTGCATGTGCAAGTTTGTAAACCGGATGTTCAGTTAGATTGTGTTTCATTACTTGAACACCCTGGCACGTGCAATGCCCTTTTCAGACAGGGTTTTACAACTATATGAACACCTCGGCAGTGTGCAACATAGTTGTCAGGCCTGTATACATGTCGGCCTACAGACCTGTGTGTGTGTGAGAGAGAGAGAGAGAGAGAGAGAGAGAGAGAGAGAGAGAGAGAGAGAGAGAGAGAGAGAGGGAGAGAGAGAGAGAGAGAAAGTGCTGTTATTCGTGTGATTGATAATGAGAATTTAGAGTACTTGGAAGAAGTGGATTAGGACGGGGGTGGGGGTGAGAGTAATAGGCGAATATTATTTTAATAATACCGAGTACAATAAGTATTTTACCATTTAAAACAAAGAGTTTAGTTGTGAATAACATTTGTAAACGATTATACCAAAACAGGCTCAATATAATTCGCAAGCAGATTACTCGAATTATAGTGAATAATATGCACAGATTACTCGAATTATGGTGAATAACATGTACAAGCAGATTACTCGAATTATGGTGAATAACATCTACGCGCAGATTACTCGAATTATGGTGAATAACATCTACACGCAGATTACTCAAATTATGGTGAATGACATGTACAAGCAGATTACTCGAATTATGGTGAATAACATGTAGAAGCGGGTCAACAAAAAACTTAAGCTTCAGAAAATGTATGCATATCACAGACAGCATCAAAATGAAGCCTACGAATCACACAATAATACATGTAAATCGCTCTTCTGTGCAAACGGGCTTTATTTGCTGTTTGTAATTCTTGAATAAAGATAACCTCCGCATTCGTGTAAATATCAGAGATTAAATTTAAATAACAATAACAATGTCTTTTTCCGCTGATTTAAATTACAGTTGTACATGATCATCTTACCTTCGCTTTTATCTTTTCCTATGGCTCTGTGCAGAGAACGCTGAGAAGTGACATATACTGAAGTAATTTTTCTCTATGTGTTACTTAACCTGTAACTTAGGGTCATTGTATAGGGCTTGATGTGATGAGCAGGTTTCCAGTTACAGTTAAAGGAAATGAACTTTTAATGAGAAACATTCCTGTGTTAAAAAAAAAACAACAAAAAAAAAACAAACAAAAAAAAAAACAAAAAAAAAAACAAAAAAAAAATTGCTGACCAGAAAATACAGAATAGATAAAATTCAAACTGGTCTGCTTGCCACGAATACAGTCATGAGAATAAAGTTGTTACAGCTTGGTTTTGAACCCGAATACCCTGGTACAAACAACAAGTGAGACGTAGCGCTCATAAACTCTCCAGTCTTAGGCAACTGTAGGGAGATATTGCAGTATCAAACAAGGAACCGTTATGTAAATCAATTTTCTATAAAAGGAATTCGGACCACCTCGGCTATTTCTGCGAAACGAAAATATGTCTCGGATGTATGTCGGCGCAGTAATTTACAGAAAACTCATACATTTTGTTCGCCGGAAATTTCCTCCCAAAAAGAAACCTCAATCTATTCGGACCACCTCGGCTATTTCTATGCTTGGATTGACCGTAGGATTGACCGAGAAGTTGCGAATTAAAAAATAGTTCGATGCATTCGCAACTTCTCGGTCAATCCTTGTTTCGTTAATAACCGACGTAGTTAGAACGGCAGCTAATGGCAACTAGCTTCATATACTCGAGGGATGATCCATAGGATTGATCTCCTAGATGGTCTTAAATGTACTCCTAGATATATCACTTGCAAAGGAAACGTCGCTCGTTAGGTTTACGTGTGCACGTGCCAGTTCTGCAAGGATCTGGAAGAACCACGACTCAGACGCTAACTATTGCATTATATCACGGGGAATCTACTTACGGTCTATACTCGCGTATAATCCAAGTGCAAACAACATAGACCCTGATTTGCCGTCGCATAATGCGCCGACAGATCAGGGTCTATGTTGTTTGTTGTACTGATTAATCCTTATCAACTGCATAGACCCAGATCTGCCGGCGCATATTGCGCCGGCAGATCTGGGTCTATGTAGTTTGAAGTTGGTATCGGTTATACGCGAGTATATACGGTACTCAATGTCGGATTAATTTTGGGGAAATTATGTTTTTAGGACACAATAATATGATTAAAATTGAAAGATTACATGTCACTATAAAAAAAACTAATAATTTAAAAAAATCCTAACGTAATATTTATGGCTCTCGTATCTACTACTCTGAGACAAGGGAAATTCAAGTCAAAAGCTTTTACCAGTAGTAGGTGTTAAAACCTATTTGGATACTGGGACAGTATACTTCGAGCGGTGTTCTATTCACCAAGTCATCACAATGAGCACACTCATTGCCCTCAGTTTTCATCATGTGACTGCTTCACTATAGATTCAGTACAAGTCCTTAAGAATGAGGTCGATTGTTAACGCGGGCTCGTTTTTTTTCACCCAAAGCGATATCAAAACTTGGAATTGTTTCTACCTGGGTCCATTATTGAAAACAAAAATTCTTTACCATTTGACATGTTTATATTTATACTTATATTTATAAAGCCAGGTTTTTTCCCACTGTTAAATTTGTTTTGTCAACACGCAAGGTGGTGACTATCATTTGTCAACACGCAAGGCGGTGATTATCATATTTGTTTAGTTAGTTGACGATATAGCCCTTAGCATGTTCACTGCCCATCATTACAATGTAACAGTGCACATAAAAAATCTGGCTGACTGGAGAAATGATGGTTACCCGGGGCACTGGGAACACAGACAAAACTAGTATATTGCTCTTAGGTACTCTTGGTTAATGATGATGATGGTTAGTAGTAGTAGTAGTAGTAGCAGTATCCTCCAGCGTATTTTTCTCTTTCCTTTGATGTCAAAATAACAGCAGAAATTGATGACGTTTATGTGTTTTCCTACCTCTTTAATTAAATTATCAGATATTTCTTGTCTGAATTTACTCATCAGTTTTGAGAAATGTATAATTGTTATGAAATTAAAATCGGCCGTTAATACAAAGAAGAAGAAGAGGGCGTCGATGACGACGATATTGATTAAGACGAAGAGGAATGCGATTGTGGTTGTAGTGATGATAATGCTCATAATAATATAAATCATTCAATAATTATTTTTTTTCTCCAAATTACCTTAAGCTAACTATTGGAAATGAACGTCTGGCTTTTTTTTTTGAATACTTCCTTTCTATATTAATATTTTTCATAAAATTTAAAGTCTGAATTGCGTGCAAAACAAATTCAGTTTTCAGATTTTAAAATATTTCCCACATAGTTTTGTTCGCATAAACTATAGATGACGCATTAAGGGGCAACAAAATCAATGTGCCTTAAAAATAATACATTTACATCTTTTCATTCTGTATTTCAGCTCGGTAAGCATAATTTTTAGAAAGATGATGTAAGAGAATACGAATTTGTATAAGCATATATATGTTGGCGGTTGAGCCGCGGTGGCTCAGTGGTTAAGACGTTGGTCGTGACCAGAAGTGTGCGGATTCGATTCCCACCATCGGAGTAGCTCTGATCGGCTACAGTGGCGAGTCTTTGGGCAAAGCACTCTACTTGACTAGGCACGATATAACTTTCAATGTACCGTAAAACAACAAAACTTAACCAATCAAATCGATTTGTTTGCATTTTGTGAAGTTACTCATGTAACTAGAATCTCATCTATTTCACAGTTATATTAAAAATATAGTTAAAATAAGAGAACGAAACAAGTCGCTCCCGTTACAGTAAAGTTCATACTCTTTTGTATATCCTACTAAGGGGAGGTAACCCACTAAGAGCAGTATAGACATGTTTTCCTCGGCTATGCTGACTGATCCCAACACATGCAGGTGTGATTTGTAGGATTCGTTACAATACACACATACTCGTTTAAGCTATACTCGTCCGTGTAATGAACAACGCATTTGTTTATACACGGTTCAGCTCGGCTCTGTATAGTTGCCAATTTAAGAAAGGACGTGAGGCTAACAGGTTAGTTCCAATGGTTCACATCTTGCAGATCTTGCTTTTAAAATAAAAACCATATGTTAATCTATTGTAACAACAGTGTTTTTATCGAGACATTGGGCACACTGTGCGAAAATACTCATTTATGAGCAGTGGCGTACTAAGGGTAAATGGCGCCCGGGGCGACGATGATGGCCCAAAGGGCCAGAATACGAGGCCCGAATTTTTATAAGCTGTTTTGGCGCCCCAAGACCTCTGGCGCCCGGGGCAACCACCCAGTCCGCCCCCCCCCCCGCCTCCCCGTTAGTATGCTACTGTTTATGATGATGTCATGGATGACATGGATGATGATAATGATTATAAATCACGTGATCAAAGCCACATTGTCGTCTGCTTTGTTTACTTCTGGCGATACAGCAAGAAAGCATAGATGGGTCCAAAAGCAAAGAACTATGGTATGTAAATAAAGAATTCACCGAGCAATTTTAGAAGAAGGTAAATCACACCCTTTCTTTTCTGCTTTTAGGCTTGTTTTATTGTATCGAATCTGAAACCCGTTTATAATAATAATAATAATAATAATAATAATAATAATAATAATAATAATAATAATAATAATTATTATTATTATTAATATTATTATTATTATTATTAAGTTGTTCGTTTACAATTTGCACATAATCTAAAACCGGATCAGCCGAACCGTAAATCCAGTACACGGGTAGTAACAAGGACGAACTAGGGGAGTACAAATGGAGAAAATACAACTGTATTTAGTGCGGGATGCGACAGGTCTGTTTAACAGCAAAATGTCCATATGAAGCTGCATGTTGAGGGATACTGACGGAAGAATGTTAAAAAGAAGGTGGTATCGGAGGTTTATATAAGCCAAGTACTTGCATGGTGAAATAATACTAAAGAATGTTGATGAAAACTATCCGGTATACTATAACCAGTCCACTAAAAAAAAAAAAAAAAAAAAAACAACCCAAAAACAAGTGAACACACGAAACTTCAATTTGCAGTCGGTTATAGCCCAGAATTTTCGAACAACAATTACTTATTTTTCAAGGTAACACTACTCTGTCACCGGCTCCATCAATAGGGCAAGATCACTATAAACACTCTGAAAAAACATAACAAATATTAACAACATATCATTGTATTTGTCTGACTTGGTTTAAGATTGGGAAAAGAGTGCTCCCGGAAATAAAGCAAATGATGTTATACTCTTCTAGCGGATTCACACAATCGGCGTAAATTTTACATTCAGAATATTCAGCATCTTTCATCAACAATCCCACTTTTAAGTAAAACGTTACGAACACGGCAGAACGTCAAGACGTTTGAGAGAAGTAATAGCAATGACATAAAATTTCACCTGACGAAGTATGAAGGTAAGAGACTTTTTTAACTATATTTTTAAAGATCATAAATATAGACGCAAAATGTCAACGAGCAACGACAAGTATAACGGGCGCAAGTGCGCATGTCTGACCTTGTGTATTTAACATAAGCATGCGAATACCTGAATTTAATTTTTCAAAAATAGGCTACTCTGTTGGGCACTTGGGCGGTCTGCCTGAAAGGTTGTGTTACCATAACAGTATTGTTTAGTGCTTAGACCGAGTTTAAATAAAATATTATTAGGTTACCCTTGATTACCAAAATCCAAGAGCCTTATAGGTGGAATTAAGAAAATGCTAGATTCTGGAAAAGAAGCTCGAGATATCATTCGATGGTATATTTTTCATGAAACAGATCTATAGATAAAGCTTGATTGGAAAATCATATTTCATAGCTTAATTGCATTTACTCGGCTACATAAGAAGCAATAAATGATCCAAATTCTGTCAACGGCTTCTACCCTAAGTTTCTTAGTTAAAACTAAAGCATCTTCTTTTCCATGTATATTTAATAAAATAGTAATGAAGTTTACAATGGATTTCACTTACTTATTCAGAACTAATTGTGAATATAGATTAGTTTGGGTCTATTTTTTGGTCAAAAAAGTGCTTAAAAAGACATGAACAGTCTACAAACAGTATATGTAATTTTTACTTTTTCTCATAACTAAACGTCATATTTTACATTGTTATAAGTCACTGTGACTAATTACACGCTAATGAATAAATTATTAATTTCTTGAATAATATGCAAACAAAACATTAAGTCGATAGAAATATATTTCATGATTACCCTTATACATACAGTATACATTGTGAATAAACACGCTACACTTTTATTACTTGTCGAAGAGAAATAAATGACAAAAAATGTGTGAAAAGGTTTAAGAATTGTATTATTTGTCAGGTTATGAAGAAACTAATTTAAAATCTACGTAACTGTGTACATTAAGACGATTGTTTATTTCCCAAAGTTAATTGTCGTACATTTCAATTGATAGACGGTTAATTTTAATCATACATATGTATGTATGTATGTACGTACACATGCATGCATGTATGTATGTACGTACGTATGCATGCATGCATGCGTGTATGTATGTGTGTATGTATGTATGTACGTACGTATGTATGTATGTATGTATGTATGTATGTATGTATGTATGTATGTATGTATGTATGTATGTATGTATGTATGTATGTATGTATGTATGTATGTATGTATGTATGTAAGTGCGTATGATTGTTGGTAGATAGGTGGGACGTTAGGTGGGTTGGTGAGATACGTAAGGAAGATCTGGTTAGATGGATGGATGGATGTAGACTGCTGGTGTAGATAGACAGGCGTAGAAGAATGGACAAATATCGTGGAAATGTTTTGTGGGTTTGTATTTGTTCTTCCTCTTTTCGTTCACCATGGTAACCAAACACATGATATGGCAAGTTTTTTTGTGCACGACACTTTGACAATAGAACACTTTGCCAATAAATATTTGCTGAAACAATACTCATCTCATTAGCAACAACAATATGCAGTTTTGTGTTACGTCGAACGTCATTCATTTTCCAGCATCTTGACCGCGTAGTATTTCGAACGGAAAACGAAGTGGCTCGTGCACAGTGTATCATGCAGCGAAATTTTTCATCTATTTTTTCTATAAAAGTTTTGTCTTGGTGTTTTTATTTTAATTGTTTCCAATTCATTAAAAGGGTTCTGTCTCCTTTTTGCATCTGCAAGCAGAATTACAAAGAGGCATTAGCAACGCATTTGAAACTGCAGGCTGAAGGGTCAAAGGTTAAGGTCGCTGAGGACAAACTTTTATTTATGCAGACAATACCGTGATGATTTTATTATTCTACTTTTGAGTAATGGAAAACATGAAAGAAATTCAAAAGTTGATTTGTTATAGAAAACACCATTTTTATGTTTTCTACACTTCATTTAATTCAGAAATATATAATTCTATGTATTTGATGAACACAATCAAATATTAAATATATTGCAGTAATTAAATACAACATGTAATTGCATCATTCAGATCAAAATGTATTTTTTTGATTCAAAATGAGTAAAAAATAAATGTCTGCATATAATTTACAATTTTAACATTCAGACCAGAGCCAGTATTTTGGCAGATGAACGCACCACAAGGTTTACTCGAACCTTAAAGTTCGTGCAGACATACAATTCTTGAAGGCTTTAATCACAGAATTTTCAAAAACTGTCTATAAAAATCGGGAGAAAAAAAATGTAAACATGCCATTTACGATACACGGTATTGTACAAAACACTGTAAATTTATCTTTTATTGAGAACCTAATTCTACATAACTCGTGGTTCTTTGCAGCTATATCTGTTTAAATGTATTTACAGCTAAGAAGGCAAGTCCAGTCCATAGGTTCCGTTAAATAACAGAAACTTTCTTCTTGAATAACTAGATACAAGCCATAATTTGTATGTGCAAATGGCATTGTACATCTTTGTTACAAAGGAATGGGGTTCATTTTTCCTAAAACATATAAACATGTCAATCTTGCTAAATAGCATTTGAAATGCTAATAATGTAATAGATTATATTTTCAAATAGAAATCGTATTCTAGAAAGAATTCTTATGAACCCGACAATGCCAATAAAAAGCACCAACTTACAAAGATTGAGAACTGTAACAACGTATCTTTCAAGGAAAATGTAATGAAACAGACGAAACTTTATAAAGGTCTTAGATTCAATAATAATAATAATAATAATAATAATAGCATTAGTAATCAAATCAACAAAAACAACAATAGCAACAAGAATAATAGAAACAATTTATTATTGAAATCACTGAGCTTATCTATAAGACAACAATTACCTCCCCTACTAAAATTTTAATTAAATCTGGAAAGTCCCCCTCCCCCAACCCCCACCAGCGAATAGAACCCCCAAACAAAACAACTGGTCTTGCTATTCCAAACAGCATAAGATTGCAAGCCACTTCAAAGAACTTTAACTAGCAAAAGTAAAATCATTATTAATCCAAAGGTATACGGTAGTGAATATAGCCTGCACGAGTAAGGTATAAGTTGGTGAATATATGCTGCATGAGTAAATGGTGTAACCCAAAAAAGAGTTGATCATTTTATTAATTGCATACATTTTCATACTTTTGATCATTAGTTACAACATTTGTACAATGACTGTATTAGCCAATTTTACTCAACTTATCAGGTCACTTTTCTGTCACAAATCTGAACACCACAAATCACACGTTTTTTTTTAAATTTCCATAAATATTTAATTTAAACGGATTTTGCTAATATTGATTTCTCTATTCAAAGGACTTTTCATGGTCAGAAGACAATTTGGCTTTTGATGTCAAGAAAAGGACCCCGTATTCTTCATGTTCCTAACACTTTCAGTGAAAGCCTTATTCAAAAGCATGGTTTACCATAACCATTCCTTGTAGGTCATGCCGAGTGCTCTTGTAAATTATCTCCCTTAGATCAACCGTCTTGTAAATTCTATATGTGGGTTACGACCTGAAAGAAGTAAGCACACATCATGTACATACAGTATTAATGTTCACATTCATATATCTGATGAATGATTGGTGTTTGTATGTGGAAATATGTCTGCTTGTGATGCGATTGTCATATTTCTATTTTTTTCTAGCTTGGCCATAAGGGAACTTAAACAAATTTAGTCAACAGATTTGTGTCTCCAAAAGTTAGCTTTCATATCAATCTTGTTGCCACAAACAGAAGAAATGTAACTAATAAATACGTGTTTAATTAGTGTTTATGCTTTCTTGGGAGCTTAGTTTCCTGACATAGTTATATCTTACCTTTGAGTGACAATATCTACCAATGAAAATCAGAGCAATTTATTAGTACACGTTTTTCTAAGTTTACTATTTCATGTAATACTTAAAGCAATTGTATGATACATTCGGTACGTGTCATTGTATGATACATTTTGGTACACGGCATATCATTCGTGTACTTGGATTAAAGCTGGTTATGTCATTTAACATTCCAAAGACAAGATAAAACTATACATACATTATCAAGACCGTTCTTATCCTCGTCTAGATTGGCCATGGCAAATGCGCTGTCCATTGTTGTAAAAATATTGTCATTGTATTTTTCTAGGAATTTTGTTGTGTCCAGAACGGACCACACATCATCTGGCGAATATAACTTATTGTCAGCTTATTCTTAAAAATGAAAATGTGCAAACTTTTAGCAGAAAAAAGAACATACTCCTCACAATGAGTTACCTCCCCTTTTTAGGATAATCCCACTGCCACAATGCTGAAAATTTGGTGGTAAAATGTCACACAGAGAAAACCGTACTCTTTGGTAACTTCATGATACTTAATTTAGATTATATTTATGGTGTTTTTTGCTCTTATGTATTTCAGGTGCAGAATCTGAAGATTTTGCATAGAATGCTGAAGATTACTCCAAGGAGTCTTTACTTTCAGAGATGTGGTACAAGGCCGATGATGTGAAAATGTAGCACGTGATTAAACGTCAAACTATACCAATGACGTAACAATGTAACGCGTCTGAGCCGCCACATTTAGGCTGGTTCTTTTACCCTTGTTTTCGATGGATTTCAATACATGAATAAGGAACAATAATAGGAACCAGTAAAGCTTCTCTTGTACTAATCCTCGGAAAAGGTGAACACAGACTTAGACGACCTTGTGGTCAAAAACATCATTGCGGCAGCACTATATTCTGAAAGAGTCTGAACTGTGAGGAGCGTAGAAAAAAATTCTCTGCACGAATTATTAAAGTACAGAAATAATTATTCTTCGAATAGATTGATGGTATATACTAGAGGATACAGAACATGATAGACAATATTATATACAGGTAAAGCTTCTCTAACAGGACATTGTTTTGGGATCAACTATTGTGGCTCTTTTTATTCAGGTGACAAGTGTAATATGTTATTGTATACAGAACTAGGATACAAGTATGTGGTCTTTAGGGAAAGACATTAAAAAGGGGTTGGTTTAGTTAAATAATACTAAACTTTTTTTAAAAATCTTTTTCTCCAATACTGTAATAACAAACATATACTTGGTAAAGTGTAGCCCCTGGTAAAGCTGAGAATGCGCAATGTAACTGTACCTTTCAACTTTTTATAAGAATTTCCCAACAAAATATTATAAATGAATATTATTAACTAAATAGTCAAAAATTCGATAAATATAAATGATAAGAAATAATCTAGAGAATAAACATGGATAAAATATTAATAATCAACACCGTATTATATTTACCTGCAATACAGGCAAGGAACACCGTGATGTCAATTTTAGAATACTCGTCAAATACCTGGAAAAAAATAAAGAAGATTTTATTACCGTCAAAAAAGAAATAATTTACTCATTTGTAAGTCTTCACCCAATGGAACTTATTCAAATATTTATCATACAGATGACATGCGTGTATTTAGGATCTTCAGGTTTCCTGTTGCAGAAGTTTTACTTATGAGCTGGAAATCCCATAGCTTCCAACAATCAGAACATCCTCAGCCTTTTCCATCGCATGCTAGAAAAATGTTAGTCTCCATATGCCCAGACTGTATCTGCAGATATCAGCCTGAGGAAAATACGGTAAAAACTGTGCCCCGTGCAGATTGTTACGTCAAGCACCTACGTTTTGGTCTCAACTATTGAGTAAACATTGACATCATCACGATTATGACGTCAAACCGTGCATGATGTCAAAAATTACGCTAGACAAATAAACAACTAAAATAATATTACAGCATTCTTTCTGACTGACAAAAATGTTTGTTTTGTTTACTTTGAAGATAATAATTGACGTGCTTAGTTTTCGTTATTAAATTAAATTTTCCTTTGTTAAAGGCCATACTGCTTCTCGGTTGAACGTGGCCTAAATTGGCAAGACAGGTACATAGGTCGGAAATTAATAAGATCTTTGTTTTCGGATTTGTTAGTCAGTGACGTCATCGCACAACATTGACGCCATTCTCACACAACGGCTTATTTGAAAATTATCCCAGACACCCACCAGACCTGCAGTGATTGGTTGGTAGCGTAATATCAGCGCAATACATAATTGTTCAAAGTTGGTGGTTGGTTATCTCACGACCACCGGAAGTGTGACGAAGTAATCAGTGAATCAGTGCAATCTCGCGTCCAAAAATTAGGGCACCTCGTTTCCCATTGCAAAGCAAACGAAATCCAAAGCAGGCTGGGTGACCCAGGCTACTCAGATATAAATATTGGCCATTTAGAACTGTCCTCGTGCTGTGATTGTTATTACGTCATAATAATTATATTGCAGCTAAAACGACGCGATGACGTTTCATAGCAGCGTAAATAATAGTTTGAGGATACTGACACTCAATTATTTCTTCAATTGTTTTTATTCAAAAGCAGCAAGAGTAACGTTGAAAATAAATTAAAAGTGCAGGCATTTTATTGATGGATAAAATAAAACTGCTCCTCATATGGCGCTCTCGCTTCTCTCAAAACGGCACTGCCACCAGTGGGTGGTTCCAGCCGCTTTCATGCAGAAAGACATGTTCTTGTTTTTATTTCATTTTTCATCGAATTAGCAAAAAAGTGATGCAGAATAAATACGTTAAATAAGCTTTAAGCTAGCAATACTAGCGCTGTTATTTTTGACATTTCATCTTTATTTGCCAAAATTCAACGCAAAAATGACGGAAATGACAACTCAAAACGAGTCTTACCCTAAGGTCACATGGTTTGTGCAGGGAGTGGCGTTGTTTACCTACGTCACTGGACAGCAGTTTGGGTTGAAATGTCATCGAATATTTTCAAAGACCATCTTTCATTATGAAGAGCTTTGCTTTGCATATCTAGCCATGCAATCGTCTTTCAATAATATTTACAGGCTTCTTGGAAGATGTCCTACCACAAAAATCTGGCATGTCTTCAACTCGGAGCAAAACAATGGTTCAAAACAATCAGTAATCTTTAATTAAAGTAATTTTTAAAATGGATCGAAATGTTTTGACTCCCCAGTGCTAGGACGCAGAATTCGTGGAGCTTATTTTCCTTATGATGTTTTCCTGCTGGGCTGCATCAGTATAGATGGTGATTCAGTCTGATTCTTCTTAACTGCATTTGCAAGCACACACACGCACCTTAAAGTCTAGGGGATTTAATCCTGAGCTACCGTGATCCCTTGTCTTATCCAGGCTATCATAACTCCGTAGAGGTAACCTGTGCACAATGTCAATAGAACACCAATACCAATATATACTTTCTAGAGCTAGACTTATTCAGGCAACGTATATTATCTATATACAAACCGACCATAGCTTCTTCGTCGCTTTCTCTATTTTTTCTTTTGTGCATCTTCTTCGACAGTTAACTTTGGAATGAATCAAATGTCGAAATCACACGCTTATAGACTCAGCTGCTATACTTCTATTGGCTGAATAATCTCAGCTTTTGATTGGTTGATGCAAGATAAACGGTGTTAAATGATTGGAGATAATCCTCGTAATTTGATTGGCTAACAGTAAGGAAGTTTTAATCCCTTTTTGAGAATAAGATAAAGATGTACTAGATTGAGTTGTGAAACTTAACTTAAAACAATATTTATTTGACTACAATCATTACAAACATGAATTATATGCAATGGAAATCAATGTTTAGATTATATCAGCATTTTATTTTACTCCTATCAACATTGTTGTATGCAAAGAAATATTCAAATAAAATGTTTGGTTGAAACAGATTGTTCACCTGTTTCCACAATTTTTTTAAAAATTAGCACCATTACAACGATTTTAACTAAGACTTTATACCTGTTTGAGAATCTTTGCTCCCACAGAGTCAATGAATGTAACAGCAGAAAAGTCAATGATGATGTGATGTACTGGACAGATATCAGCTCTGGTGGGCGCTTGTTTTGTGACATTACCGTTCATAACAGTGTTTATGGGAGCATCTATTGTCGACTCTGTAGTGCTGCCTTCTGCATTTTCTTCAGCAGGCAAATTATCCTACAGTATAAACACTTATTAATTCTGATGCAATATGACTGCAGTGTTTAAAAATAGTTAAACTAGCATATTTATTGTAAAATATAAATGTACTAGTATTTTTAATGTATTTTTTAACATACATTTCACTTTTTAAATGATAAAGTCAGTGTTCTGTGTTCCTCAAAACACTTACTGAAGCGCAGATCTCACTAAATTTAAAATCTGAGTCTCTCTTTTAGGAAAAAGATTCTTGATTTATCCAATTTGGTACCGTAGTTTTTGCAGATCAATAGAGTTAATTGTTATTGTCAATCGATGACTAAACTTTCAACTTGGCAAATTTTAAGTTAACATAATCTGCTAAAATATCAGTACAAATGCAAATATCTATGTAAACGATACTTTTGGACACATTTGTAAAGTATATGGAATTATATGTCCTCTTAATTGTGTCTAAAATATCATTCAGTTTGATTCAATGTTTACTTACAGAAAATAATCTCGAATTAATTAGTACTCTAGAACAGGTTTCTGTTTGAGAGAAATCTATTAGAATTTGTTTTTTACCTAATAGAATTCCATAAACTTACATCGAAAATAATATGCAACGATATGTTTGTTTGATATACACAAAAATAATGCATGAATAGATTAATAAATGAAAATATATTGTACCTTTTTTGCGAACACTTTCTTCACAGCCATCCTTCGCAGTTGCTTTCTGATTTTCGCTGGTTTTATTCTAGTTATTCTTTGCAGTTTTGTGACAAACAAGTCACCATTGGCATAATAGAGTGGAGAGTTGAAACCAACAATCTTGATACCTGGTTTCTGTTTTGCCTGATGATGATGATGATGATGATAATAATAATAATAATAATAATAATAATAATAATAATAATAATAATAATAATAATAAAATAACAGATAAATAATTTACTGCAGGTGGATGTAAGGTGCAATTAGACTATAATAATAATAATAATAATAATAATAATAATAATAATAATAATAATAATAATAATAATAATAATAATTAAGAAGAAGAATATAATGGGATAAGAGATATAGTCATTTACTGAAGGTGGATATAAGATGCGGTTGGACTATAGTAATAATAATAATAATGTATATTTCTATTAATATTTTTTCAATTCAATATTCATTTTATTGTATATAATGCAGGTGTAAACACCTCTAATCTCATGTTTCAAAATAGAATAAATAATATGACAAAGAAATATTCATTGAATAAATAAATTGCATATATGTCTAATAAGATCTGAAATACCGAGATGTGATTTAAAATTGAAATATTGCATACCTTAATATATTTTTTTACCTTAATATATTTATTTGAGTTTCTGTAGAGTTCCGTGTCACTTATCTTACCCATGGGAGAAACAACTGCCCTGTAAACAAAATCAATAAAACAAAATCAATAAATCAATCAATAAATATACCATTAAATATGAAGGCAACGTATTCAACTCTATATAATGCTCGTTCAACTGCAAACACTGAAGATATATCTAAGGAAGCTGGCTAAAATGGGTCCATGCTATTCAATAGAAAAAAAATAAAACCTGATCTACCTGCGCATCATTCGACGGCAGATTAGAGTCTATGCCATTCATAGTTGCATGTGCGTTAAACAGAAGTATAATAAATCCAGAATAACACTTGAATAACTTTGTCATACAGAGATACAGCTTGAAAAACAGGATATGTCGAGACTGGGTTTTATTAACATTCCTTGTGGTTGGTTCCATTATTTCTTTTAAGGGTAGAACGGTATACGACAAAAACGTGCACAATACATTTTAGCTCGCTTTTGCGAAGGAGAGGAGAGCTATCGTGCTACCACCGGTGTTGGCGTAGGCGTCTGCACATATAAAGGCATATGCATATTTACGGCCTTCCTGAATCTCAACCATACTTTCTTCCTAGGTCCTATGCAACAGTTTAGAATGGGCTTCGTAGCACTTATCCCTGGAGGGGGGGGGGGGCTAAGTGGGCTAGCTTTTGTACATACATGTACGTTAGTTGCAAGTTCTTGCTTAAGTGTTTGTGTTTAGCTCAGGTTTTGTGCACACTGTAAACATACTGATATACCTGGATTCATGAAACTGGGATAGGGGCTGCATCTTGATGAGTACTACACCCTTCTCATGAAAGTAGGTCAATGTAACCCATATTTAACGCTTCATTGGCTTTGGATAAATGTTGTTTTATAAAATGCATTTCTCAATCACAGCTCATGCTAGAATCATCAAACTGGACGATTGCATCATCTCTATTAGTGCACACCCTTACAACAGAATAATGTCACAATGACCAACATTTTGCATTGTACTGGCTTAGAATATGTTGTTTGCATTTAGCCCATAACACATATTTTTTGCATCCTGTATGCATATTGTTACACCTGAAATCATGAAACTTGGTGAGGAAATGATCTTGATAAGTTTGATACCCTCATTACAAAGTATATTACTGTGTCCCATATTTCACGCTTCGCTGAGTTTGGTTAAATTTTGTGTTCTAACTGTTCATGCTAGAATCATTAAACTAGATCGTTGAATACACTATATTTCTTCTGTGTCTTGTGCATCCAATACGCATTTGACCCAAGACATTGAATGAAGACATAATTTAATGAATTATTACTTTAAAAGAAAGACAGAGGGGGGGGGGGGGGAGAGACGGATGAGGACCCACGCTTCAACATTGCTCATTTGATAATGAGACAGGTCCAAAGTCAGCATTCATGAAAGTTTACGATGTAGTGAGTTTGTTGTCCGAATAATTTTTTTTTAACCTAGTGTGACGCCAACGACGCCGACACTGACGAGGTGATGTATCTATATTGCTTGTATTCTCAGGCCTGGATGTGTAAAATACAGTATAGACCCAGACCTACAAATGCATTATGCGACAACAGATTGATTCTACGCTGTTCGTACCTGAACGCAGAAAACATGAACAAACACAGCTGAAAGTAATGTAGTTCCTATATTTCGTGGCATTTTTGTGCCCGCCATGAATTTGGAAGAGAGATTTAGTGTTAACCTTATCCATCCGTGCGACCGTCCGGTTAAATTAGGGCATTCGTTTTTCATGAACATATTTCTATATTATAAAACAATAGTTATTATGTAATGAATCAATATTTTGTGTTATTTATTTTGCAAGAACCTGTTACAGTAGAAAGAATTTGTGCCCAATTTGATGAAGAAAAAGGAATCAATACAAATAACACTTTTTATTTTTCAACACAGAGATTTTAGTTAGTATCTGCGTTTCATGTACCCTGGATTAGTATCTGTGTTTCCTGTACCCTTGATTAGTATCTGTGCTTCATGTACCCTTGATTAGTATCTGTATTTCCTGTATCTTGGATTAGCTCATGTATAATATGCACCAACTGTGACAAAAGCGAAGACCCGGATCAAAAAGGAAAGAGAAAAATGTAAAATGTTGTATGTCGGAAAGCTTTTTTTGGGGGGTGGGGTGGGGGTGGGACTTTACCTCTGAGTCCTTATCACGACTGTGAAAAAGGAGAAGATTAAACCAATTAGGAGACCATAGTCGACATGGAGTGTCACTATGCAGCCGCATGTCACAACCCAGATCAACTAAAACAAATAAAAGATTGTATCAGATTGTTTTTACTGATAATAAGGAAAATCAGAAGTAGAAAACCATTTACAAATTCCTCATAGTATGAAATACGTTTTCATCAAATTAACACATATCTAGACATTATTGCGATTCTCGTGTCTTGATTCATTGTCAGAACTATTTATAAATAAACAAATTGGATTATGTATTTTGCAATCTTTGTATCTTGATTTATCACCAGAATCAAGTACATTAAACTGCAGTCTTCTTGCTCTTGCCTTGAACGTTGACTTGGACTGCATAGACAATGTCATAACCATTTGAAACATTGTAATATAATGATAAACAAGTCCTTCATATTCTACCTCTCAAAATGCCGGATATGTTAAGCGTTGCAAAGGTATAGAGATCACATGATTGAAAATTCTATTAGTATGCTACCATGTATTACGTCAAAAGACTGGAATTAATAAAACTTTTTAGTGGTAAAACAGATGGTCTTTCCAGACACCCAACTTTCTTCATTATACTAATTTATGTTGGATGGCTTCACGATCTACAGCACCAAATGTAAGAGGAAGCTGGGGTGAATGGCAATTATATTCTGTATTTCTACTACTTTAAATGTTTGTACGGTATGACAATCATATTCATCTCCTTTTACAAACAAAGTAAGACGAAGATACACAAATGTTACGAGGGAGAAATGGAGCAGACATTACAAATCGGTTGAAAAGAATGATAGCGGAGAAGAGAGAAATAGTTGTTGGAGGGGTAGTTCGCTATCACTAAAGCTTGAATTACTTCCTGAGCTCCTGGTTTTTCATTTCGTCTAGGGGAACCAATGGGGTTAAATTCAATTGAAAGTATCGAAGCGACATCCCGGCTTATTTAAAGTAAGAAGTCAATCAGTGACAGCCCATTATATTCTTCATAAGAAAGCGACGAATTCTGTCCCCAGGGACGGTTTTTTGCGTCAATTCCTAAAAGACCAACATACAAGAGAGAAGAGATAGGAGTTTGCTAATATTTTAAATAAATGTCAAAGGTCATAAAAACGGCGGGAATGATAAATGGATGTGTAAAATTAGATTAAATTAAACGCAATAAAGTATTAAATGAATATTTTACAGTTGACAGATCATCGTGTGATGATAATAATAGACCAACAAATATATTTTCGACAACTGAACCTTTAACATTTAACAGCTTACATCGTTTTTTAAAAAACTTTAAGACTAATGACTGATTTCATGTTTATTCCAAATTTTTAACGTTGAAGTCTCTTATTTAGAACTATTTGAAATAGTCTTAAATCTAACCCTACGTTCAGTAAATTCTATTTCTTTTTTTTTTTTTTTTTTTTTTTTTTGTCCAGTTATAATAGAGAGATTTTGCCACGGCTATAAGGTCTTAACATTCTACTATAAAGGCAGCTGAGAAATATTCGATAAAAATGTTTGTATCAAATGTGAAAATGATACATGTTTCGTACTGTAATTTTTGATAATTATTTTCTTTAGCCACTGACGAAAATAACGGGCTACAGAGTTCAATATCAAGATCATTGCAAGTTACATGTAAGTCTCTGGTCTTTTTAAAACACGGAAGATTATCATTTTTATGACAAAGTATTAGTGTTAGTTGTTATCTTATTGTTCAAGATTGGAATATAGGTCTTAAACTCATTTATTATCTTTTAAATTTCTTGGTCATTTCGTTGGATTGTATTGTTTAAGTCTTTCAGTAATTTTTCCAGTGGGAATTGTAAGCTTTCATAATGTTCCAGAGATTCCCATTTTCTCCATGTCACTCTCCAATGCCTCCAT
This sequence comes from Margaritifera margaritifera, assembly GCA_029931535.1. Lineage (NCBI taxonomy): Eukaryota > Metazoa > Mollusca > Bivalvia > Unionida > Margaritiferidae > Margaritifera > Margaritifera margaritifera. The sequence continues at coordinate 417,277 of JAQPZY010001489.1, read as the reverse complement.
CTCTGAGTTTAACTTTTGTTTTATTGCTTGTAAATATTGTTCAATATTTTGGTATTTCATCTGTTCCTTCTCTTACATATGCAATGCTTTTATATCAATGGACAGGGTGTTTAATCTCTGTTTGAACAAGTTATGCATCTTTAAAATCTTTTCTCTTTCTACTGTCGTCAATCTGTTGTTACAACTCTTGAATATTGTTAGCTAGTATACTACCTCTCTGTTCAATTGCTGTTTAATTTGCCGTCTACTTCTTCTTTCCATGTTGTATGTCTTTGAAATTATCCTTCAAAGTCTTACCTGTTTGAGTATCAGCAAGTTGTTTGTACAAACTGTATATTTGCTGCACCCGTTAATTTTACTGGATTAACTAAATTTGTACTAAGGTGGTTTTTGAAGTTTAAGTCTTTATTTATTGATTGAACTGGTGTTAGTGTAGCTGGTTACGTACACTGTGTAATTATTTCTCAGAGTGACGATAAAGTTTGAATTATATTTGAAGCACTCGATATCAATACTTTCTTCACTGTCGTTATTTGCTGTCATACCTTCTTTAACTTTGTGCATGTACATATCAAGGTTACAGACACCACCAGGTATTAAAATAATCTTTGTTTCGATCTGGTCGTTGATATAATATAATATTTTGTTTTTTCAGTTCATTGGAAATATCGTTATAAAAAACAACAAACTCTACTCTCTGTAATGAAATGTACAGTTTAGCATTTCTGTTATCAATAGGCTGGGTAAAATAGATTAACTTACCATGTAATCATTTTATGGTTATATAGCTTTTCATTTTTATAGGAGAAATTTAAACAACAAATGGTTAAGATTTTCTCTTTAATTCATATTCTTTGTTGTAGCAATTATAAATTTTCTTTTTATAGTTAGCATCTCTAACATATATTTTTTTCTCAGTTTTTCCTTCCTAAGATCTAAACACGTTTTATTCAGCTCTTTAATATCTTGACTTCCTGTGTTGTTTATTTTGTTCCTTATTGCATTCTCCATTTCCGGGTATCTTTTGTACTCAGCAACCATGAAATTAAATTCCACATGATTAATTTCATTATCGCTTATTGCCCAATACACCATTCCATGGATACTGTTTAATTAACTGATGGCAGTGGGTAATATCTCAGCATGTTCTAAGCCTTGCTCTATGTCCTCTTTTCATTGAAAACGTTTGCACCAAACCCCAATAAAGTTTCACCAAACCCCAATGAAGTTGCACGAAACCCGCTAAAAGACAGAGGGATAATAAATTCTGTAGCTATTCATCAGACTTTTAAACCGGCAGCTTCACACCCATCCCACCTGAAACTAAAGTCATACTAACCTCTACCCAGGTTTAAATTGTGCATATTATTGTGCATTTCCGCTAGCACTTCTGTAATGTTCAGTTTCTTGGACCAAGAACATTCTTAATTTTGTTCATCTTTTGCAACCTGAAATTAAAATCATTGACTGTCGGCAGTGTAGGATGCAAAGGCGGTGCAGTAGGTATTTTATTTCGCATATAAATGTAGGATGCTGACAGCTTAGATTTAGCGCTATCAGTTGTAAAACTAGGATATTAAACAGATTTATCAAGCCTTTTTGGTGGTTCAGTGGTGTGTTTCAATTTAACAGTATTCCTTGGTTTGCTTTTGAACACTGAGATGCAATTATCCTTGGGTCTACTAGTGCGCATGCTTACGCTATTTAATTTCTTAATTATTTTGACCGCTATGATACTATGTGTTACCGAGTAGTCAGTTATATACTGGGTCAATAAAACTAGACTAATCAGCTTTATGATTTCTTAAGCATGAATGTTAGTTGGTCGATCCTATTTTGATCGTCTTCAAAAACATGATATAACAGTCTGTATGGGCTGAGTTTAATGTTGCGTGCTAAACAATGTTAATTTTGTTTGTCTCATTTCCCATTTATTACTGCAAAATTGCACAACATTTCTGGAAGTGGATTTGATTTGTTGTTACAGCAACTGCTTTAACTGGTTGTTCTTGATATGTCTTACTAGGTATAACAGGTATGAATCTGTAACCAGATGTGCTCATTGTATACATCAACAGTAGACTTAATATAACAACATTACCAACAATCCAGCAATACATTTTGATTTAGCTACACGATCTTGTATCATCTTGTGTTGCTACAGTTTTTGTCTTGCTCCTGCTTTAACATCTCCACTTTGGCTGTTTTAAATTCCTGGGAATGTTTCCCAAATTGTCTACCAGGTTAAACTCTACGTACATACTAAAACATGTTCTAAATGTGATGAAGAGAAAAACATAACAGAGTTTGTTAATGGCATTGGTTACAGAAAACTCTGCATGAAGGAATACTGCAGACAGTGGAAAGTATAAAATAAGGGTTACCAGAAGAAATGGAGAGAAGACAACAGAGAACACCGCAATGATTACATGAATTGATACACGAATCAATGATACCACAATGACGAAAATATCAAATGAATTCACTGTACAACAATTACAATTTGCAAAGCATTGAAACAGAAAATAAAGTTAGCTACAACTTTGAAAATACTTGGTGTTCCAACTATTGACTTCTATAGTAGGTGGATGTATTTTACAAAACCTGAAGGTGTTATTGATGATGATTGAGATATCGATCATGTCTTACTTGTGCTTCTTTTGACTATCCGACATAGAACAGCAAAGATAATGTTTTCACTGTTCAAACACATAATATATAAAGGCTAGTGAAAGAGGATCAAACGGTGCAAAACTGGCATCAAAAAGAGAGACACTGGAACATAAAAGAAAATGTATTCATTCAAAACTACAAACTTTATTATTGAGACGATTTTGAACAACATATTTTAATCTTTGTTGTTTTCACGAACGACTTAGATACGTAATAGACAGATACCCCATAAATAGATATACACCCCGTTAATAACAACACGTGTTTACAAGTGTTGTCCAAGATACAAATGCATCAATTACAAGCATCCAGTACATATTTATTTATGATTATTTTCTGTGTTTTGTGTTTCCTTAGTTTGTTTGTTAAATTTATGTTCGAATGTTATCATGCTAACTCTTAGTGCTGATAGAGGTAATCCCAGCCTGAATGATTGAAACACAGTAAAGCATATATTACCATTTGATGTAATGTAATCTTTATTCAACTCTGTCTCTAATTCATTTCAATTAATAAATGATATAAATTTATTCATCAAATGTTATGCTAGGATGACAACATCTGGCAATAACTTTGATATTTTAGCTGATCTTGCATTGATAAAGATATTATAGGTTTTATTTTTATTCTTCACGTGCATATTTTCAAACACCTTGTCAGTTAAAGTTTTACCATTAATCTCTTTGTAGTTTCCATTTGTTATACCAATTTTCAACTCTTGTTTGTATTCTTCAATTTCAGGTGAAACGAAATTACTATTATTTTTAGTTAAAATGCAAGAACAGTTGAAAAGTTTTAAAAGTAAAAGACCACAGAGGTGAATTAGCAGAGTTTGAGGGAACTGTTACGGTAGTGGTGAAAAGGTAGCACAGAGTCATTCGTAAAGAAAGGTAAACGAGGTATGCAAAATATTAACTATTTTTTCGAGCAATCCATAAAGGCAGTAGCAGATTGCCTGTTATCACTGGCAGTGTAATAAGCAGTTCTTTTTAATGTAAAAACATCTGGACAGTTTGTTTATATCATGGCTAATCATGTCATTATGCTTGTTTTAACACTAGTTGGCCTGATGTTTGCAGCTTTGATCAGTGGTGTATAATCGGCAACAAAAAGGAAAACGAAATTCATAGCCTATTTGAAAAAGTAAATTAAACCAGACCTAATAATATCAATATAAATGACTGTATGTTTGCTTCGTTGTCTTTTTCTTTTCAATTATATTCAGTTGTGGTTACACGACTGTCACCTTGCTTGTCTTTGTTGTCTACATAGTTCTTACTCGCGTTCTTTTCTTTCACTTTGTTGTCTATCTTTTGACGAAACGTTACAGACTCCTTATCAGCTACTGGATTCATATTGTTACCACCTCGATATTTATAGCAGTGTTCAGACCTCATTTAAAGCTATCTGATAATTTTTCAAGTTGTTATTGTAGCCAACAGTCCTACCGGTTTTCATGACCATATTATTCGGCAATAAAATATACCACCATGACCAACCTCATAATCTAGTCTAACGGTTAAATCAGAAATATATAGCTAAAATCTTATGGTGATGGTTTCATCTGAGTCATAAACTTGTTTATCTAAAATTAATTTCTTAAATAACTTTTTATGAGTGTCTTGACAATTCAACAATACATTCTCAATACTTTGCAAGCTCTTAATACATCAGCAGATATGATGTATACATTTTATGTTCTCCAGGCCCAATTATCAGTCTAATATTTCTTGTTGTTTTTTTTTCCATCAATGTACCCCCAGTAGGATTCTTAAAGTTATTACAGATGATTGTGAATTGTTTAAGATCTATGTTATTTTTGGTTGCATTAAAAGCTAATTGATCAGGTAAATATTCAGAACATTCAGATAACAGTTTTGGTTGCTGTAATTAAACATGAAACCTGTATACTGATTTCACTTACTCTGGAATCTTTTGATCTGTAAAATGACAATAAGATGATCCGCATACAGCTGTTGCAACCCATACTGTGATTCTGACAGAATTTCATATGTCAATGTGCTATGTATCTGTCAACAGAGCCATCCCTGACAAATTTTAATGTGTAGTCACCACAAATATTTACCGGTTTGTATGTAGTTAGTTTGTGTATAATATACTGTCATCCCTTTTAATAATAATAATGTCTGGGTTAATTCTAGCGTTAAACTGAGTTGCTGGATAACGATAAGGAGTACTGCTGGTTAATTTTATAAATCTGAAGTCCATTAATTATTTGTCACAAATGTTCACACATCAGTGTAATCATAAACTGTAACGCATTTATTCTCCTCTGTCTGCTTTGGTTTCTCAGCAATTCTTTCAACAGCTTTTTCAGCACTGCATTTGTCTCTCTTCTCCACCTTTAATCTTTTCGTACAATTTTAAATGTCTTCCGCAACTTCTCTCGCTCTTAATACTGGTGAATCTTCGTCTGACTTTGTTTGCAAAAGGATATGCATTTGATTGTTATGCCGAACAAGCATTTAAAAGAATAGTAAGCTAGGTACTGTTTAGACTCATCTCAGTTTCTTATTAAGTGTTGTATTTTCAATGGCGACGCCATTCAACATAAATTAGTAAATTAGAGATAGGTGGGGTGTCTGGAAATACCTATCGTACTACTCTTTTTGATTCAATGCCAACACAGATAGAAAACAGTGTTAATTGTCAAGAGTTTGTACCCTATACCCCGTTTCCATCACGCAGATAATCGTAGAATCATATATATTGCTAAATATGTATCGATGATTGTTTTCATACTTACAAAGTCGTATTTTGATGTCCTCCAGATCTGTGGCAGTTCCAAGAATTGTAAAATCGTGCTCTTTAATGCAACCACGATGATAGCTGATAGAACACACTGAAAAGTAAGGGTAATTTTGGAAAATGATTAGACACTTGTATAGTTCTGAAATATATCTGTAGATCTATCTATCTATCATTTATTTGTGAAACAAAGGTAAAGAAGTAGTTTTGGGATTTCACAGGCATGACATTAGTAATTCCCTTTTTTGTACAATCAGAAGTTTACCAAAAACAATGTCTGTTACAGATTTGTTTAATTTAATAGGACATACCTAATTTTTCTTTGAAGTGAAGTACAATTAGGTGTACTTACATTTGGCAAGCTTTCGAAAAGGTATCCAATCCATAGAATAACTATTAGGACCATGGAGGCAGAAAATAAACTGGCAAGCTGAAGAAAATAGCAGAAAAATACTTTTGTGGTAGAAAATAAGGAGAAACAAAGAAAAGACAAAATATAATGTTTCAAGCACTTCCGTTAGTAGAATAGAGATGGATATTTAAGACAGATAAACCTTTTGCAAAAGTGTTTTAGGAATTCACACTATTGCTCCCCAAAGCATACTGAATTGATATATCCATTTTATCGAAATCAGCAAATAAATAAATATATCAATAAAGTGATCTTTTTACCTGTGTTTTACCGCCTGCTGATTCTTGCACAGAGCTTCTAGATATTGAAGCTGCATATGGAAAGCAGCTAAAGAAGGATCCAAAGACATTGCCGGTACCATAGGCTAACAGTTCCTGGAATCAGTGAAATTATGTCATTAGTAAGTATATAATAGGAAAATTACCACCTATTTGCTTATCATATTCTTAGTCAATCCATCCGTCAATGTCTCTCTCATTTATTGAATATCGAGTATCGTCATGTACTCCTGCTTATTCAGACTACGTTGTTCAGAAACGGTGCATGGTTCCATAAAATGAAATAAAGTAAGAAATAGAGAAAAAAGAAAAGGAAACGAAGAAACAGTAGGTTAGAAAAGATAAATAGGAAAAGAAAAGAAACAAAACGTCTGTACCTGATTGGAATCGAGACTGTAGTTGTGCTTTTTTGCCATCAAAGCAGCCACGGAGATGGATTGGGCAAAGGAAATTATAGTAATGATAAAAATTTCAGGGATATACACTTCAACCTGGTGGAATGATGGATAAGATAGTGGTGGCAACCTGGAATATAGAGTTGTAATATTAATCTATTGTCATTTACTATTCTTATGCTACCAATAATCATCCTGAATCAGATGTGTGTTCATATATCCCTTCTATCTGTATTTAAAAAGTACATGTGGAGATCTGAAATGTCTATTTAGATGTTTGGGGCCTTTTCACGACGAGCGTCGTTTTGAAACGGAACGGTACCGGCCTATTTCGGGACCTATCTCGCTGGTCGCGAAACGGCGCCACTTATCTGGTCCTGAAACCGCACAGGGCCGTTTTGCAATATCTACCTGGCCATGAAACGGCCCAGTACCATATCGCGACCTTGTTTGGTCCTGAAACGGCAATGGTCCGCTTAGTAACGGATCATTTATTCGGTTTGTAAACGGGAACGGGCCTTCTCGTAAACGATCAATTATACGCTTACTTTGTACTCTTTCTGAGGTTGAGGCCTCATCGCAACCCGAGCTATTTTAAAAATATTATCTATCCAGCAATTTATAAGTGTGAACAATAACGTCGGACAGATAAACAGACATGCAGATAGATAGATAGATAGATAGATAGATAGATAGATAGATAGATAGATAGATAGATAGATAGATAGATAGATAGATAGATAGATAGATAGATAGATAGATAGATAGATAGATAGATAGATAGATAGATAGATAGATAGATAGATAGATGGTCTTTTTCAAGATTTGCCGAGCTCATAATTCTGGTAGAATGTCAAACGTGTCTTCAGGAAGTTATAGTTACGAAACGGCACCATGTGCCGTCTCATAACGACTGAAATATTGGCTAAAACCATTCACCGTTTAATAAATGAAAATGCTAAAATTGTCTATATATCAAAAGCAAAGAACAAGTATTAGGGGTAAGGGATGGAGCACTATGAGGTCTGCACTGTAGCCACTTGTTCCCTGAGTGGTAAAAAATTGTGCAAATTGGGATTTATGGGCACCAGATGCCCATAGTGGACAAAACAGTGGAGTACAACAGAGCGGGTTTCCCTAGTGGCCCAAAGTGTCGGAAGAATGGGGTTGGTCTGGCTGAGATGAATAACACCTTTTCTTGCGGTACACATGCAACCGCTCCTTATGCCAAAAGTGACAACACCGCTGCTACCACCACCATCACTTGCCTAATGTCATCGTCAGTCCGCCCTGATTTATTTGAATTGGCTCGATTGGAGTTATTGTCACCGCAGAAATTTCAGACGCCAATTGTGGCACCGTTGTCTGAATAACGTGATTCGAAGGAGAAGAGTTGCAGACATATTTTTAAAAAGACAGAGAAGAACAGGAGATTTTTTTTATACAACAACAACAAAAAAGAGAATAGGAAGCAAGAAATGAGAACTGTCATTTTCACTAATCATCGAAGTTAAACATGAGAAAGATTGGCCTCCTAAACATTGAGTGTATTACAACAAATCCTGGCAAACTTACAGACATGACAATTTTTGTATGAGTCGTCTTTGCAAAATGCCAAAGAAGAGAAAGATCAATAGCATTTGCAGCAACAACAACAACGATGGCAGTTGGACTCAGACGAGGGAAATGAATAAAACAGTTAGGCTGGTTGGTGGAAAATCTATGAATTTGTATACCTTGTTTTACCATTATCAGAATCCCTTTCAAAACCATCTATGTATTTCAGAAAAGAGCATACTAATCATCGTTTGCGAAAACGAAACAAAACAAACAAACATAGTACTAAAAGTTTGTACTAAATAGTTTTGTGGAAAAACAGTTTCAGTTATCTAAATATGATTTTCGAGGGGGTGGGATAACAAACGAATCAAGACAATGTGATCAGGACTTACTTTGTGTATATCCTGGTGAATAGGAAGGACAGCAAACTGATGCATGTTTTTTCACAAGGTAAATTTCTTTTTGTTTTTCCCATGTGACTATTTAGCGTGTTTGTTTAATTTTCTTAGAGGAAGTGGCTTTTTTTTCTTCCTACATCTCTTTTTCTTTCTTCTCGTCCTCTTCCTCCACAGTCTCTTGCGTTGTGATCACTCTGATGCCCAATCTCCTTGCGGGTGACACGCACAACACTCATCTTCACTCTTGTCTCGTGACCAGATTTTCGCGGTTCTTTTTATAAGCGGTTAATTTTCTTCTGCATTGTGGATGTGAAGCGATTGCGAAGACAACATTCCGTGTCGCCCGACACGAGGATATCGGTGTTGCCACAGATGAATCCTACAGATTTCGACGATGAGATCCATCCTGATGCGTTATCAGCGAAATAGTCAAGATCGCTAAAGAGCGAAACTCGTATATTAAAATCCATATCAAACTTTTGAGCACGTTGGCCTCGAGCGTACACTTACAATGTAAGAATTTAAGGCAGACCCTCAGAGAAATCGACCACGTTTATCCCTGACTTGTTCAATTCTATGTTGAACGAGATGAAACTACAATGTCGGGTCGATGATCGAGATCTCTTACAACTTTCCATCACACACGACGGTTTGAAATCTCCAGTATGGATCGAATTAAGTAGATCTACTGAATGAACGGTTTCCAATATATGATTCCGATCGTGCAACAATCCAACGACGACCAGTTCGACATCATGGATAGAAAAGCGACCATGTCGTGGCTCAAGTTTCGCCTCCTTCGGGAAATGAACGTTAAAAAGTGTTACCAGGCGATCGGTTACGTACCATCAAGAAGAATATAGTCAAGATTGACAAAGACAATATGTGGTGGATAGTGCGCACTATCGCAGTGGATAGAACCAAAGTAGATAAATCCGACACATCCGAATGGAAGAGACTATGTACGAACAGTCGTACCGATCCAAACAACAGAGAGTAGCAGAGCCACTTTGGGAACAAGCAGGGATTACTAAGTAGAGTGAATTCAAGAGGTGTTGGCACTCACTATACCTTGAAGGTCCCACACAAGTCATACGTAGAGGTCCCCTGTTTCGAGGAACCGATTTTCCAAACGGAAAGTACATACGCGTGTATTATGACCAAAATCATCCTGACGCTATCAAAGAATTTATCGGATACAGTTACTATTGAGAAAAATGCGAGAAAGGAGTCCACAGACAGACTCAACATTTACACTGTGGAGCGAGATGTAGTTATACTTGGCGTTGAGTACTTGTGTTCCCTAAGGAAAGGAATGATTCGTTGTTCCACATGCAGGCGCAAGTTTGTGAATCAAGCTTGCTACGACCGACATAGAGTAAAGTACTTCGGACAAAAGAAAAGCTCTTGTGAATTACTGGAAGAATGCATACAATTGTGGAACACATTCGCAAGTAAGAAGAACTAATCAAATGCAAAGTTCTTCCACTGAAGGACTTGCACCCGCCCATGCTGCCTCGTCATTGCAACGGAAAGCTGAAGTTCCTATTGTATCGCATGTGTGCCGAAACACATAACCTGTTGTCATGGCAAAGAGCACGCTTTGACATGAACATGGGAAGTTTTGGAATTGTTCCACGCTCTCAAATGTCGATACCGGTTGTTAAAAGTGGACGAAATGTGGCACTCCCCAACCACGGAACATTACTAATGTGACGGATCGAGTCCATGCATTATTTCGGGATACATCAACGAGTTCCTGAAATTGAAACAAGAGACCAGCGGCTATCCGGCGTGGTATCAAACAGAAGAAGAGAAATATGTATGCAAGTGCTGGTACCGATCAGTGGAGGGAATCAAATTGAAGCATGTCGAAGGCAAGGAGGGAGAGCGGGCTTTTGGTTGTTGTGCGGAAAACAAGTTCAAAGTCGTATCATGCCCAAGGACGGAATACTTTACGGATCTGATTCGATACTTTCACTTGGTGGAGGCTAGGGGAAAACTATCTAAACACATCTAAGTCGTAGGAGAATCTCTTCATTGTGAATTAAAAAGAAACACTTAATTGTGTCGAGGTCCACGAATTTGCCAACGTGATCATCGCTATTTATGTTTCGTTTAACGCCCGTTTGAATTTGTACTCGGTTCTGGAATCGCTAGGCGACTGCGTCCTTTTTCGACAGGGATAGCTGTATGCATCATCGATCAGCATGGATGCTATCATCCTCACATTGAAGAACAATGTTTTATATACCTCGACCGACGAACACTCAGAACACAATTCTTAGCTTTGAGAATTTCGAATATTAGAATTACGGTTACCAGTACCAAGATAAGGAAGAACAATTCTACACCAAACGCAGAGTAAAAGGACTCACAATCTACTACTGTTCCAGTCAACTGCTGAAACATGAGTCGAAATTAAGAAAAGGCACAGACTTCTGCGTCAAAACTCATGATCCGCACAAGATTACACGTTTGAACTAGGAGCGATGTGTGGTGCGCGTAATGGCCAATGCGTCTTGTATTTCGTTTACCGGCCGACCGATGTTGTCAAATTTATAGACATCACATGAAAAGAAATGATCACATGCGCCCCAACAACAATAACAGTAACAACCTGGTCTGTTCACGAGAAAGTCGTATTGTGCAAAGTCATGCGACTGATGATAAATCGAAACTACCCCCGTGTGAGGAAGAGATTCGCCACACCTTGTCGACACCCGACACTTACCACGAATTTTGTGTTGTTAGTTATCTGCAACAGCATGCTCCACACTCGAAGGATCTGCCCGACTGTAAGGGTGTTGGATTATATGCCTTGACCTGAGACGTTTCCAACAATCCAGACATCTTTCGAAACGTGTATGAATGTCTGCGCCACAACCAAAACACAACAAGAACAACCCATACTGATCGCACTGTGACACAATAAAAGCTGCTCCTGTTGCTGCTGCTGTGGCATTTTTTCCATTTGTTGTATATTGAATTTGCCAAAATAAACAATGTTTGTTTCATGCATAAAATGTCTTGTTTTCTATGCTCTATCTCAGAATCCAAAGAGTCTGTAGTAACGTCCGTACTGAAAGTGATCGATGAAATGCCAGATCGTCATAGTTGGGACGCGATGTATCTCGCCATCCCTTTAACACGTGGATTGCAGGACAAAGAAGTTTGGGAAAAACGGAATTCGTGAAACATTTGAACGGAATAAATCGTGTGGTGCTGCAAAGTGTGGCAATCCGCTTATTCAGTGTCTCAAATAAAGTCAAGTAGAACGAATTTCGTTTGTGGATAGTATTTTTCGCAAATATGACGAGATTGTGTCTGAGTCAAGTCAAACTCGTCTAGTAATCATCAATGACATGTTAGTTGAGGATGAACAATAAAATATGGTTTGTACGAAAAAGGCATCACCACAACACAAGTGTCATGTACATCGCGCAAGATGTATTGCAAGAAAGAAAAATACATCGCACCATCAGTCTTAGTGCATACTACCTAGTGTTGTGCAACAGTCCCAGAGACCTAATCTCAAGTGTAAATGTGACCAAACAACTGGGATCATCATGATTAATTTATGCCAATGACGATGCAACGCGTATTTACTGACAGATTTTAAACCCCATACACCCAACTATGTTAGATTTCGAACCGACTTGTTTCACGATTGGGCTCACGATGGCGGTCCAGTTATTTACACGCGCTCATCGTTGATTTACTCCATCTTAAAGTATCAAAACCTTACTTACTCACCCATTAAATCAATCAACATCTCAATTCCCAGTGTTCGCTATCATTGTTGTTCATCATGACATCACTCAAATCCAGGTGGCAAAACTGATTCGCGCACTGTATGCCACCAGTTGAGAACAAGATGTAGAGGTGCTTTCCCATTTGTTGGAAGAAAGTATCAAAGAAGTGTTGCGCTGGTTTACCTTGATGACACATCAATTGCTGCAAGGAATCATTTACACTTCTAAACAAACGCAACACAATTTAGAAGAGCTCAAGGAGCAATTGACACAACTCACGGACCCGAGTATAGATTCCTGGACCAAAAAACAAATTATCGTGAAACCAGGTGGAAGTGGACTTCCGGGAGGAGTCATTGTTTGTTCGCTTCGATGATGCAAATACGAAGACAAACATAAAGACAAGGATGAAGACGAATACAAAGAGAGCCACAACTACGAGAAAAAATCCGTAAAAAAGCCAAACATAACAGAGAAGACAAAGGAAAAGAAAGAAACCGCAACAGCTGGTAGACACAAACGGCGAATAAGACGACATCCATTCCGAGAGCATTCCGCTGACAACCCCCACCCACCAAAACAAAATAGGGCCCGTCCAAAGAGGAGAGTTTCTTCCATTACTGATGGCACCATTGTTAGTAAAATTAGTAAAATTAGCCATTCTTATGTTAGGCAGTCGGTCCTATTTTAGGAGTACTCATCAAAAGCGTTTTGAAATAACAAGGATAGTTCATTCTCGAATGAGGCCATTGATGCAAAACTTTACCCATGGAAGGACGAAAATAACGTTTGTCTCTTAAAACCGGTGCATGGACCTCCACCGCCGGTACGAGCTGCCGATATCGCACTTGTCCCCGAATCCTAATGTGACCGTGACGGCTAACTTTCAACAAGAGTTGCAGTCTTTGATCAATCGAACGGACTTGCTGGAAGCGGATATATCACAATGGTACGGAAAACTGTTGCAATGTTATCAAACGTTTCATCAGAAAGCTTAAGACGACGCGGAAAAACAACTCCAAGTGCCATAAAAAAATTGATGACCGAAGAAAAAACGGAAGCAACAACGACAACCGGAACAGACTCCACCTTGAAATATAATGTCTTACAAAAGCAAGTAGAAAAAACAAAACGTTCCGAAAGGCTGCAAAAGAAACCGCAATTGCTTCTGCGCATTCTACGCGAGCATCCTACATGTACTACGATGAAACAAAATCGCTTAGTGTATCAAGAAGAACCAAGTCCCAGATCCAATGTAGTGCATTTGATCAACGATGCTCGGATATACCGTAAGCAGTCTGAACCATTGTGATGGCAATACTTTAATTCAGACCTGAGCAAAACCATTGTTCCTCAAGATGCGGTAGGAAATTCACAACGTTGGACATGGATTCAACATAATCGACATCTATAATAGATGTCAATGTTAAAGGACAGCGAGGAACATAAGAAGGACAAGGCAGGAGATACGGGAGATTTCCAAACACAGTCGACTACTACAAGTCGCGCAGCTGTGTACACGTCCACATAGATTCACAAGAAAGAAAAGCGTGGGTCAAAAAGATGACGTCATCCCCATCAATACAGAAGAAGAAGGAAGCGAAGAAAGAAGAGAGAAAACAACCGACTTCACCAGTTTTGGCATCATCTTTGACTGCCCATTTCTCGCCGTACACGCATAGCATCGCAACAGCAACAACAGCAACAGATCTTCGGAATCTAGTTAACCTGTACAGGATGGCCGAACTCCTGCTTAGCATTTACTACGGGCCCGTACATGCTACTGGGTATGGAGGAATTGAACAAAAATTGTATCGTGCTGTGAAAGCGAAAACTTGAAAGCCTGGACAAGTCCACGTACACTTTACACAAACGGCTTCGACTAGAATTTCCGAGAAGTCAGACCATGGTAACAGATATTGATCGTTAATAGCAAGCGGATTTGGCCGATCCTAGTAACATGGATTCGTACAATCGAGCTTACATGTATCTGTTGTGTGTGATCGATGTGTTTTCGAAATATGCTTGGGTTGTATCTCTGACAAACAAAACGTATGTGGAGCAGCTGATGCTGTGGATTCCGGACTGGGAGGTGCATCTGCTCTGACCATTAAAGCAACTGTGGTTCTCAAGGCCCAACCCACGGCACTTTTCAAGGTCATCCCAATTCGATCACCGAAAGAAGAAACTCACCATGTTTGCTATCTCAACGAGTATTTATCCGTCTATATGGGTCTTAGTTTGTAAGTGTGAGTGTTTATAAGTACAAGTGTTGGTCATCATGCTATACCATCGTCCCATATAAAGTTGTTTAAAAGGATGTTAAGGAAGTGTGTTGATTGTAATAATGTTTGTTGGTCTATAATAATGTGTATTTCACAGTAAGGCTGGTGCTCGTTTTAAAAATGTGTGTATTTGGATTTAAGGATATGTGTTGGTCTGTAAGTGTGTGTTTGTCCGTCTATGCAGGTGTTTGTCTGTAATTAGGTGTCCTTGTCCTTCTATACAAAAATGTGTCTTTGCGTTCCTACGTTCTTTCTTCGACCACACATTAGGCCACTATGAGACTCCTGACCCTCAAGTTTGGGTCACTATGGAGTCCCCTGCCATCTCCGACACCGAGCACTTTGGACACTATGGGAGCCCCGGCTAACCCCAATGTTCGCACACTTTTGGCCACTATGGGCATCTTCTCGTCACCACTCCATTTTTTGCGCTACTGTGGGTACCCAGTGCAGATAAATCCAAATTTTCACAATTTGGGCCATGGATTAAAAGGTGTCCAAAAATATGCCCCCAATGTGTCCTCCTATACTACTAGCGTATCTATTTTTAACTATCTATTTTTTAAATTTTTTAAATTGTATACTTATCGCAAGATAATGAAAGTAAACAATGAGCAACGCGAATTTTCTTTCCGCCCACATGCTGATTACTAATTATTTAAAAAATAATCGAAAATCATTCCTTTTTAATACATTAAATTATGAGGAAAAAAAGTAACGGCGGGGCTTTTAGACAAACAACAATAAAATTTGTTCATGTCGCGAAACGGTTATGGGCCATTTCGGGACCGGACAACGTACGAATAAAAATGCTTGGTTACGAAATGGCCCGGTGCCGTTAGCTATTCGCTAAACGGCCTTACGCGACCTTATCTGATCCTGTGACAGTACTGGCCTGTTTCTAAACGGTGATTGGTCACAAACAGTGTATTACACAGCCATCGAAGCAAATGATAAATAGAACACGAAATTAAGTTTATACAAACTCGAAACTGAATTGCACTGACGCTACACTATAAATATAGACACTCGCTGAAATGCGTGTAATACAGATACTAAGCGATATAATCATTTCTAACTTTTGATCAGGAAACAAGATACGCAATGCTCAACTTTATACTAAACTAATGAAGAAAATTTTCTTCGCCTGTTATTGAATTTCAGAGTGACCACGCCATAATCATAAACATAATGGCTTAGGAATTTTAATTTTAAGAAGCCAGGGGTCAACTTGCATTTATTGTGATCAGTGGCGGCGCGAGGGTTCGAGGCTCCCAGGGGCAATGTACTTTAATGGCGCCCCTATCGAGGCGCCCGGGGGCAATGTTCTTTAGTGGCGCCCCTACTTTGCCACAGAGAACAGTTTTTATGTCAGCTGCCAACCGCTCCCCCCCCCACTTTAAAATATAAATGTTGTCAAGAGTTGCCCCCGTTACACTAAGGTGAGGTGAAATATTATGAACATTTCAGCTTAAAAAAAAAAAAATCCCGACGTCTCCCCCCCCCCCTTCGTCTGGCACCCGGGGGCAATTGCTCCCCGACCCCCCCTCTCGCCACTGATTGTGATTCTAAGTAATTTAGTAATATTAAAGATTTTTTTGTACTTGCCCAGTCGGTATCTCACCGACGACCTTGACCCCGAAACGTTTATTAAAGTTCCAGATATATGATGCCGCAGTACCAAGGACGACCTAAAAATCAGAAATATAATTTTCAATGCATTTTAGGAGTAAACAGATTGATGACTTACTTTTCTGGCACATTCTTCACTACATGCACTCTTCCCAGGATTGGCTCAATTTATTTATTAAATTGTGTATGTGTCAGTTACAGTGATAAAAGATTTATCAAGAGAATCTTGTGTAAAACTCTCGTTACTTGTGTTATTCGATTGCGTACTTGCTATTCTGCATAATGTTTACTGGCACTTCTTTTTGCCCCCAGATCTTACAAACGATACTAGTTCAGTGGCTTATCGTCTTTATATATATATATATATATATATATATATATATATATATATATATATATATATATATATACACACATATATGTGTGTGTGTGTCCTGATATGACAAATTATTTCGAGCAAGAAATATTGAAAAATGTCTCCCCGTCTTTTCACCCCATCAATATTATCATTTTGAAACAGGTAGATATCATCAAAAATATCTATTAATCTTATTTAAGTTTCTTTTTTTTCACACTCTTTACCTTGTTGATCTAGATTCATATCAAGGTTTCATTTTTCTTTCCCCCTTTCTTCTTTTCGTTATACTTACCATGTAAAATTTGGCATAATCAAAACAAACTTTTCATAAACATCCCGAATAGGTTAAAAACAAATGAGCAGTTCCTCATATAATATATTATGCAATGCGTTACATTTAGGCTGAAACGTTTGGTCTGCATTAATTTCAACAATATAAACTTTATGAAATACACATAGAAAGGTGATTGATCTATGACAAGATACTTGTCGTTAAAATTAAGAATAATACGAAAAAATACTAATGACCGATTTAAACACTAGTGTACTATATACTAATGTCATACATCATTAGTTTCAACATTTGAGTTATTATTTGTAATTACTATTAAGTCCATATTCACCGTAAGTCGTGTCTTTTAGGGGTCCATCAAATAGATATCCATATATAGTATTCAGCTGCTAATTATCAAACCAAATATGTTAGTCTGATATAAAGAATATACGTATGAATGTCCAAATTGACAGGGCACAACATATACGTATAATTCAAAAATGATTTATAACTTACTAGTAATTAGTAGAAAAGTCTTACTCCGGATTTATCACTTACTAGTAATCAGTAGAAATGTCTTACTCCGGATTTATAACTTGCTAGTAATTAGTAGAAATATCTTTCTCCGGATTTATAACTTACTAGTAATTAGTAGAAATGTCTTACTCCGGATTTATAACTTACTAGTAATTAGTAGAAATGTCTTACTCCGGATTTATAACTTACTAGTAATTAGTAGAAATGTCTTACTCCGGATTTATAACTTACTAGTAATTAGTAGAAATGTCTTACTCCGGATTTATAACTTACTAGATATTAGTAGAAATGTCTTACTCCGGAGATTAAAATAGCTTTCTGTACAATCGTAGCTAGACTGTTCAATCTTTCAATAAATTTTGATTGATTTATCATTATTAATTTTATTATTATTAACTCATTGTCATCTGGAGATTCTTTTCATTTTGGCCTGAAATTGGGTTAGAAAAAGCATTTTGGGGCTTACTTTTGAATGCATCCAAACACATCTGTTTATAAGAGATTTTCATTTAGCCGGATGCGTAGGTGTATAAAAGACGTTGTTTTCGATTGGCTATTTCGCCTGCTGATGTGCAGAATGGGGAAAATTGGAACTTTTTTTTTCGTATTGGACTCACGATTTTCGTGTCCTGGCCCCTTTATACTCCAAATCTCAAACTTATCCTACTTTTTGCAAAGGTTCAACTGTCCGTGTGCAGTTCGGACCGGTCTGCTTTAGATCTAAGGCCAAAAAGTCTAAATTCTGGACACAAACTCCGGTTCCGAAACCGGTACTTTTCAGCCTAAGAAAATTCGGGTCTCAAAAATTATGTTTTTTCCGTTGTTTTTTTAACGCGAGTAGAAAGTCTACATTTTTGGTATCATTGTAGAACTATATCTTTCTCGTTTTCTGTAATACCACCCGCTTTGGTGTGAGGTAAATGATGTTGAATTTACAAAGCTCGGAAGTAGGGTACTACCTCATGACGCTTAAACGTGGCACACGGGGATAATGAGTTAATAAAGACTTACCACAAAAATTTCAATTGGAACAGGGATCTTCAACTTTTTCTTGAATCTTTTATTGACTTGCACTTTTACAATATACAAAAGAGCCATACATATGATGGAAATGACGAGGGTTGGTATGTTCGTCTGTGCGATACTTTGGAAGATATTTTTACATGTCTGAAAAACAAAATAAGAATTGAATGGATTTCTTATTCCGACTCACTAATTCAGTACATTACAAAAAGGAAAGCATTATGGTAACACCCATTTAGATTTACATGTATATTTTATTTTTATTCTGATTCATCTTTACTTTATATACTATTTTGAGAGAAAAAAACGCAGAACTGAAAAAGGAACAATAACTGTCTAGTGACAAACGTGTTTAGTTACCGTATATATCCATGTATAACGCGCCTTCAACTATAAACAAAGATCAGGATCATCTACGTTTTTATCTTGATATAGTAAATAAAACGAACAGAGTAGATATTTGACATCATTTGTCAGTAGAACTTCAGGCGCCATGTCACTTTTTTTTAAATACATATATAATTATTACTCCAGTCATGAAAAGTTTACTCAAAATGTACAAATGCAGCTTTTCGACTGCTCAGAATATTTCCGAGTAAGATTTGGAGTCGAGTAAAGTTTAATGACGGAGCGGGCTGAGCTTGAGTTTAACATAGAAATTTTGTGTCAGCCAATCACAAATAACTTTACTTTTGTAACGTAGTTTTTAATTCGCCCTAAATGAAAACTCAATTTCAAAAACTCAAGTTGAGAGTTGTATGACCTCCAGGCCTAGAGCTATGTTGCTCGCAATAGGGCGCGCGCAGTTTACGAGTAAATACACTTCCGTCGAAAAAGCAATATTATTATACACCCTCCTAGTTTCCTACAGCTTCAATGAACCCTTTCTGCGGTACTTGAAGGCTTTAAGTGGCGGAGGAAAGGTGTCATAAAGAATAGAATATGAGTGTATTTTATGTTCTTATATACTCGTATCACTTACCCGTTTGTAATGGATAAGAGTATGCAAACATTGAAGGATATTTCTTATTTGTTTAATGTATGGTTCTTAAAGTCACCTAGGCTTCATATGTCACTGTGTATGTCTACGTGAATGTGTGTTTGCGTTTGTCTGTCTGTGTGTGTGTGTGAGAGAGAGGGGGGAGGAGGGGGGGGGAAGAGAGAGAGGAAAAAAGGTATGGTATTGCTACATCTGGTAATACATATTCTGTATTGACTTCCTCCCTTACATTGAAAATTTGGAATAACCCGTCAGTTCTAGGTATTTTTATTCCCAATATGTACTTGACTTGGCTGACACCAACGTGAACTGCCGTGCCCGTTGTAAATCCCCCAACTAAAGCGTCAGAGATGTATGTTGTTACAAACCCAAGGCGCAATAATCCCATTCCAATCTGCAAGAAAAAAGGAAAAATTATGTATACGATCAAAACACTTATTCGTTCAATTTCAAATACCGCAGTGGCTCAGTGGTTAACGTGCTGCAACCAGAAGGGTAAGGGTTCAAATCTTTCCCAGACCAGACCTGATATTCTCGAAACTCAAGCTCAAAGTCCAAAAACTTTAATACTCTGTATTTTGAATCATAATCAAATTAGAATTTTATATCTTTCAAGATTTTCTTCACCCGAGTTCCCTCTCTTTATAAGCAAAATTGAATGTAACTAGATGTATTCCAAGCATTATATCTGTTTTTGTGGTTTTGAGCTTGTGCCTGGAATTGAAACTTAAGTTTAATTGCAACGTTTGAAACTTTCGACGTTGTGAAAGCTTGATTATACTGAAGATATACTCATAAAACTTTCGTGGTCTTTTCAATTTTGTTTCTTCCATAAGCATGCCAAATTTCATGTATGTAACTATACTCCGAGCATTGTATCTTATTTTGGGACTGTGAGCTTTGAGCTCGAGTTTCTTGTTCCTTGCTAAAAAAAATATAGAGAAAAAGGGGCCTGGAAATCATACAACTTCTGATATTGAGTTTCAACTTGAGATTTTGATTCAACCAATCAAAAAGAACTTTACATTTGTAACGTCACGTTTCATTGGTTGAAAATTAAAACTCAATTTCAAACTCAAGCTTAGAGTTTTATGATCTCCAGACCTGTCCAGGTCGGTCGTCCTGGCGTGTCTCTGCACGATATATAGTCACATGTGTTGATGTGCAGTTAGGTACCAATCAATCAATCAATCAATCAATCAATCAATCAATCAATCAATCAATCAATCACTAAATCAGCATACAAAGAGGATTACAAAGAAAGATGGAATTCGATTGTGAGAAAATGAAGCGAAATTGACAGCTAAAAAAAAAAACCATTAAGAGGAAAAACTTAGATGGATACAATTTTTAATCAAAAATTATGTAAACGATACGACTGCTCATATGTCGACACCTAAAAATGAAAGACCAAATTAAAAAATAACGAGGTTGAAACATTGTTAGTTAAAAAGAGTCGATGTAGTACGGAGACCTACGGGAAGTTAAGATGCGTGTTTCACTATAGAGGTCGACGGAAATTTAACATTATGGATGTCACTATAACCCTCTAAGAGAGTTTAACGTTACGGCAAATTTGGGTGGGTACAGCCCTCTACCCGAATTTAACATGCTGGGGTCGTTATATCCCTTAGCCCTATGTGGAACTTAAACATTAGGGGTTAGTAAAGCCCTCTATGGAAATTGGAATAGCTGTGAATAAATAGGATGGAGAGACGGACAAAGACACACGTAATGACAGTCCAACACACACTTGTTAGAAGTAGAAAAAAACAGTGGAAAACTCCGATTGACGATTATATATTTAGAATGTATTTTTAGAAGTAAGAAAATACCGTGGAAAATCTGATTCTGATTTTATAGACTAATAGGAAGGTTGACCTTATTCAATGAAGGCAACTACAACATTGTATCAGCTTTGTCAAAAACAAAGAGTGCACTCAGTTCCATTTCCCTGTATTCATAGTGTTACTATTACTCAGAGAGAGAGAGAGAGAGAGAGACAGAGAGAGAGAGAGAGAGAGAGAGAGAGAGAGAGAGAGAGAGAGAGAGAGAGAGAGAGAGAGAGAGAGAGAGAGAATACGCCTAATAACATACAAGGACCCACCTGACAGATAAATCCTATTGTGACTGACCAACACTTATTTTGACTGACAAATCCCTATTCAGACTGACCAATACCTACTTTGGCTGACCAAAATCAGTTCTGACTGTCAATACCTATTTTAACCGACTAAAACCAGTTCCGACTAACCAACACCTATTTTGACTGACCAACACCTACTCTGACTGACAAATATCAGTTTTGACTGAGACTAACACCTACTGACTGACCAATACCTGTTTAAACTGATCATCACCTATTACGACTGAAAACCCTTTTTCTGACTGACCAACACCTATTCTGACAGACCACCCCTATTTTGACTGATAAACACCTATTTTACTTGACGAACACGTATTGTTACAAACCAATACTAGCTATGACTAACACATACCTACTTTGACTGGCCAACACCTACTAAGACTTAACATCACATATTCTGACTGACTAACACCTATTCTGAATGACCAACACCTTTTCTGACAATGTTCAGGCAAAAAACAATGCAATTTGCCAAATGTCGCTCTTACATACTTTATAGACGGAAATTCCGAGTCGATATTTAGAAGCGACGTCATGTTGCGAAGTTTAGAACTTGTAAAGTACAATGGGAAATTGCCATTCTATATTTACAGAGCATTATGAAAGCTGAACGGATGACGTTACTCCAATTCACGCGATTATTCTGCTGCTTGGTCTAGTTACTCAGGGAAACGCGATAGCAAGCGTTGGTACACTTTGCAAGAAACAAACTCTCAAGTTCTAAATTCGGCGTAAGGTGTCATGTACTTTTAAACAGGAAGCATAAATACATTGTTGTTTCAATCGCTGATTCCGTTCTAATTTTAAACGTCGATATTGGGGATTGTGACAACAATTATTGCTATACTTTGTAAAAACGAAATTCTAATATTGGCTTAAGGTGTCGTGTACTTTCAAATAGCAAGCATAAAGTACATTGCTTGTTTATATTCGATCCTTCTTTTCTGAGTTTCCAAGTCGCTATTGTAGAACGCGGCAGTAAGCGTTCTCGATATTAGAGAACGCAACACTAGCATTGCTACACTTTTTGAAAAACAAACTGTCAAGTTCTAAATTCGGTGTAAGGTGTCGTGTACTTTTAAACAGCCAACATAAAATACATTGTTGTTTTCAATAACTGCCTCTGTTATGTTTCTTCAATGCAATATTGGGGAACGTAACAACAATCGTTGATACACGTTCTGAGAAACAAACTCTCAAGTTCTAAATTCGTCGTAAGGTATCGTGTACTTTCATGCAGCAAGCATAACGTACATTGCTGTTTTTAATCACTGCTGCTGTTATGTTTCTCCACGTCGATATTGGGGAACGAAAAAGCAAGCATTGCTACACTTTGTGGAAAACAAACTCTCTAGTTCTGAACTCGGCGTAATGTGTTGTGTAATTTTAAACAGCAAACATAGGTACTTTACAGTTTTTATAGAGCACAACATACATGGCTAAAATGAAGATAAAGGTTATTTGATGCGGTGGACCTGCAGTCATTCCTATGATTAATAAGGACAGTACGTTCACTGCTTCTAATACTCAACCAGAGTTATTGTATTTGACTTTCTCTGATTTTTGTCAACACAGGAATTTCTGATGGCACGCACAGAATACAATAAATTTAAGAAGCAAGAAGAAGTGTTTCAGATATTTGTACAAAGTCAAAAGAGGAAGAAGAGACTATTATACGACAACAACAACAACAAGAGAGGAGGAAGGAAGAAACGAACCGATGACTGTTAGCAGTCTACAGACTGAGATCAGTGACACCGTGGGTGTCTTATATCAGTGTTATGTATGATGTTTATATAACATTATAAATATTTTAGGAAATTATAAATGTTTCTTGACTTTAATATTTGCTTAAATCTTAATGTTGTTTATCAGGAAAAATATGTTTAACTAGTGTCCTTGAATTAGGTTGTTTACTTCAGATTTGAGGTAAAGGATAGATTTGATAACCAAAATGTTTACTGAATTTGAGGTCAAGGTTGATTTTGTTTACAGATAAACCTGGAAAATCCTTAGAGTTATGTGTAAAAAGTCATGTCCATACAAGTAAAATTCCATTAAGATGACACATATTCTAAAACATTCTGTCATGTGATCAATCTTTATATATACCATGTTTAGTAAACAGTTTTTCAGTTTCGACATTACTATCAGTCTTGTAAAGAGCTATTACAGTTGTGGAAAGTCATTCCTAATTCTAAGAGAGGAATTATTTAAATATTCATTGGATTATAACAGTGCTCATAAACTTTTAGATTTTTGATTTTTAACTGATGATTTTGGAATTGATGTGAACTTATTCAGAGATATTTTGGAGTACTTCATTGTGACATCAGTACATTAGAGACTACTAGTACATCAGGACTTTGAAGACCATTGGACATCATAACACTCAAGGATACAGCCGTGAATTCGGAACATTCTATATTTAGGACTTGTGATTAGAACACTAATTCTTATTGGATTATTTTGATTTTAATGCACATTACTGTAAGTGTCTTTTTGATTTTTCATCTTAATTATCTAGAAATAAATTGCTTATTGATTTTTACTTGAGTTGTTGGTTTCACTTTCTTTCTGTTACATTTTTCTAGACCATAGAGTCGTAACATCAGATACTAACCGTATTTAAAAAGAGGTGAGCGTTATATCAAATCTTTTTGGAAAAGCCTACGAGGAAAAGACCCACACTCTTAAAAATCCAAACCATCAGCAACAACCACAAAAAATACAGCACCAAAGACGACGATGTCAGAGGCAGTTCGACTCGGACGAGAAAAAGGATTTTGAGTCAGTTAGAGCCTTTGATGGAAAATCCATGATTCTCTTTGTACCATCTCAAGCAGCCATTTTCACGGACACCATATCTCTCAGAAAAGTGATACTAATTATGAATTGCCGAATTTTAAAAAAGTGTGTGTGTGCGTGCGTGCGTATAAAAGAAAAGCTCCCATGATCCTAATAAAAACAAAAAAATATATTTACACATACAAATGATTTAAGGGAAAGGGAAAAATTAAAACGTTTTGAGTGAATTTCTAAGTCATGAAATTGCTAAGCATGCTCTCCCAATAGATGAAAACAACAGGGTTCAAACTAGGGTCCAAAGAAAATGGAAGAAGTGGCGTCTGTCTGCAGATACAAAAAGGAAATATGAGACAGTCTGGGAGAGAAGTCAAGTGTGAATCTAATGTTCATTAGCAAATGTATACTTATTAATTTGAAATATTTTTTGAAACTTAGTCTTTACTGCGGTCAGTAGAAAAATTGGGTTCTGCTCGATGTACAACAGAATGCTCTACCGATGTTTTCAAATAAAAGATAGGAGTGCAGCACATTTATTATTGAGTAATGTATTGTTAAAAAAAATTCTAAAGTCGGTTCCCGATAATGGTGAAAAACGAATGTTATTAAAGCAATATCTTCATATATCCTGCAGAGAATATTTTAAAGACACCATTATCACAAGATGTTTGCAAAAATATTAAAAGTGATTT
The DNA here is from genome assembly GCA_029931535.1 of Margaritifera margaritifera. Lineage (NCBI taxonomy): Eukaryota > Metazoa > Mollusca > Bivalvia > Unionida > Margaritiferidae > Margaritifera > Margaritifera margaritifera. The sequence continues at coordinate 392,285 of JAQPZY010001489.1, read as the reverse complement.
ATTTATTTGTTTGCTTGCAAGCCTGTCAGTCAGAATAGGTTATTATGGCTTGAATAGATATGTGTCAGTCACAATAGGAATTGGTCAGTCAGAATAGGTCTCGGTCAGTTAGAATAGGCGTTGCTCAGTCAATATAGGTACTGGTCAGGTTTTAAATAGATTTTGGTCAGTCAGAAAAGGTGTTGGTCAGTAAAAAATAAGTTTTGGTTAGTCAACATTGGCGTTGGTCAGTCAAAATAGGTATTGGTCAGTTATAATAGTTATTGGTCAATTAGAATATGTGTTGTTCAGTCAAAATATTTGTTGGTCAGGCGGAATAGAAATTGGTCAGGCAGTATAGGTGTTGGCCAGTTAAAAACTATGTTGGTCAACCAGAATAGGTATTGGTGAGTCAAAATTGGTATTGGTCAGTCACAATAGGTATTGCTCAGTCAGGATGAGTCTTTGCTTGTTATGAGGCGCGCTTACTGTATTTGTCTCTCTCATTAACAATAATACTTTTGAATAATATGAATATAGATAAATGAGACAGAGTGCATTCTTTGTTCTTGACAAAGTTGATACAAATGTTGTAGCTGCCTTTGTAATAAGGTAAACCTTCCTATCAGTCTTAAAAATAGAATTGGGTTTTCCATGGTAATTTCCAAGTTCTAAGCATACACTGTAAACATAGAATCAATAATTGTAATTTTCCAATGTATTTCCAGTTCTAATAAGTGTGTGTGTGTGTCTGTCATTCTGTGTGTCCTGGTCCGCCGCTCCATCCTATTTGTCCAGCTCTATTCAAATTTCCATAGAGGGCTTTGCTAACCCCTGATGTTTAAATTCCATGGAGGGCTATACCTGATCCTAGTATGCTAAATTTCGTAAACGGCTATAACGGTCCCAGCATATTAAATTCCGGTAGAGGGTCATACCCGCTCAAATTTGCCAAAATATTAAACTCACGTAGAGGACAATAGTTACATCCATAATCTCTATAGACTCCCATAGTGGCCTACCCATGTTACATTTCCCAGGGCCCCATAGTACATCGACCCTTTTTAACAGGGATTCTTCTTTTATAGCCCCTATAATTACTAATATTCAATTAAAACGTGGGCGAAATTTTTTATTGAAAATATATATAAACGAGAGAGAGAGAGAGAGAGAGAGAGAGAGAGAGAGAGAGAGAGAGAGAGAGAGAGAGAGAAAGATGTACTTGTGTGAACCCAACAAGAATGGAAAGAGACATTGCTATTCCAATCTTAATGTCATCAGGAAGTGTAACAACATCAGGGGTGTTTCCTGCTGACCCACCGGTGTCATTGACGTTTGTGCTGTTGTTAGATAAACTGTCCACACCAGTGTTACCGTTGTACGCATCCGTAATCTTTTCTATGACGGAACCAGTTAACAGACTGACCACTGCAGCAGTTCCTGGTTGAAAACAAAAACATACGGACACACCATTTGAACATTTATCTCTATTCAGCATATTGTAATGGTCAATTTTTCACAGGCGTTTAATGTTGGTAATATGTACCTAAGTTTTGATCACTTACATTGCAAAAACGTATTTAAGAAAACAACAGTAGAAAGACAAATCTTCGCCAGTTGGTGGATTCCAAAACTTTTATATAGTTATAAAGTTGAAAAAGAGGGTAGCTGATATTTAATGACCTGATAAGAGTCAAATACAATACACAATGGAAATATGTCACCTTTAAACGTCAAGAAAAAGAGTATTGAAAAAGGCTTAGAAGAAACCTGTTTGCTTTTTTAAAAAAATAAAAAAATAAAATAAAAACAAACCAACTAAGAATATCATTTACTCTTATCGTTCAATGCTTACCCACTGAGATATGTCTGGATGTCCCAAATAAGAAGTATACCAGCACGGGGAAAAAAGACACATACAGACCAACAACAGGAGGTAATTCTGCCAACATAGCATATGCCATGCCTACAAATAATTAAGACAACAATAATAATAATAATAATAATAAGAAGAAGAAGAAGAAGAAAAAAAATAAGAAGAAGAAGAAGAAGAAGAAAAATAAGAAGAAGAAGACCATGATGATGAACATGATTAAAAGATAGCGAGTAAATTCTAGGAATGGATGTCCCCCTATTTTCGTTCGAAATAGAGGAGTGTCGTTTCGTAGAGCACGTGGCTTGGTGGCAATGGTGATATATGAAATGAGTTCAGTTATATCTGTAAAGGACGACACTAATTGATGACGTAGCACACCGACAATCAAACCCAGGTGAAGTTTCATCACTATTAAGATGCATAAGAAAGTTGCTTTGAATTAAAATATTAAGAGGGTTATTGCAAAAGCATGTGGGTTTAAAATTCAGCGGCCATAATAATACCAAATGATAATGAAGACAGCTGATAACCAATTGTAGCTGAGGTTATATTTAATATAAAGCTGCATATAATATTTTCTTGAAATCCAATAATAATTAAGGGAGTTACTGTGTGGAAAAGAAAGCAGGTGGGTCCAAAAGCAGAGGCTCTAACTCCGCTAAATGATAATGCAGAATGCCGAAAATCAAATTTAGTAAAGGTGTCATGATTACAATATTGCAATTGAAATTTGTTTAAAACCCCATGATAAATAAAGTATTTATTATGCGGAATGGAATTCGCAGAGTCTGACAATCATGGGTCATAACTGAGTTGAAAGATGGTGTTGCGTGCTGAAAATCTAACTCAGCAACACTAACAATAAAACTCAGATGATGTCTCATCAATATCACATATCAAACTGCCTACATTTGTTTTTAAAAGTCCAATAGTAAGTAACGGAGTTATTCTGAAGAATCGAAAGAAGGTTGATATGACAATTATATACTGTAACTGTGCTAAATGATGGCGTAGAATGCTGATAATCAAATGCTGCCGATGTTTCATCCATATCAAGCTGCACAACAAATTTGCTTGAAATTCGATGATCGATAACAGAATTATTGTGATGAAATTAATGTAAAGGTGAATGAGGCCAACAAACAGGGACAATAACTCCGCTAAACAATGACAAGAAAGCCAACAATAGAAGTCCCATCAATATCAAGCTGTCAATCAAATTTGGCTGGAATGCAATAATAAATAAAGAAGTTATTGTGTAGAAATGAAAACACAACGTTAGATCAGAAAATCAGAGAATATAACTTTCCAAAAAATGAACATCAGCCTAGGCATGATCGATGTCAAGCTGCTAAAATCATTTGGTTGAAAACTAGTTAATACTTGAAAGAGTTATTGTTTGGAAACGAAAATGGGTGACAGTCGAAATCGGCCAACGTCTTATTTATAACAAGCTTTATACTGAAATTGATTGAAATGCAATAATAATTTAAGAAATTATTGCGTGAAAGCTATAATTTGACCGGGGGGGGGGGGGGCGGGGGTCTGAAAATCAGGGTCTTTAACTTCTCTAAATGATGACGTAGAACATCAAGAATCGAAATCAGCCTAGGCCTTAGGAATATCAAACTGCATGGTATACCAAAATTGATTGAAATGCAAAAATCATGTTGGTATGAAAGCTAAAGTTTGAGGGGGAGGCTTTAACTCCGACACGTAGACGTAGAAAATCGAAAATCAAAATTAGCCAAGGTTTTAGGAATATCAAACTGCATACCAAAATTTGGTTGAAGTGCATTAATAACTAAAGGAATTATTGTGCAGAAATGAGAGTTGGACAGACGCACATATTTATATGCATCTTGAAACACAAAAAGTCGCATAATGACTGTATTACCTTGTGGCAGTTGCATGATACCGACCGTCAACCCACAGATTACATCACAAGGAAGATCTTCTTTGACCTTGTACTTTTGAAACACCTTGTAACAGGGCAAAAGTTTTCCTGTAATTTTACTGAATCTTTCTTTTGAACATGAGCAGCATTTGCTGAACTGGTCATATAAAACTTCTCGCAATGATGTTTTTTCCTTTGGAAGGAGGAAATCATTTCTAAAGTTTGCTTCTGTTGTTGGCTGCTCCTGATTTGAAGTAGAACTATCGGTCTTCCTGAGATTGATCTCTGTCATGCTTAGAGAAGGAGGGAAAGCTATATTGTCCACACCTATTCCTTGTTGGTCGTCACCTGGCATTGTGACCTTGTCTTCAGAGGTGACGATCTCTAGAGGTGAGCGTGGCTAAAAAAATAAAATGCATGGGAACCTATAGTAATCTAGCAAGCTCGCAAAAGTGATTAAGAATAAAACAGTAAGGATTTGTATTCCGCGCAAAAGCGTGACTTTATTATTTAAAATTGCTCTAAAACCTTCTCCTTGTTTAAATCAAATGCTTCTTTGAATGAAAATTACGACAGAACTCTAGCCACCACATGTCAATCCTGGGAGCCTTCGTATGTCAAACAGTGGTTAACGTATCGGACTCTCGACCACAAGGGTGCGGATTAGAATCGTGTGATCGTATGAACCCGGGACGGTTGCCGACATGTGTCAAGTGTGGGCAAGACAACTGACTCTATTTACCTCTGAACGATATAGATGGACACAGCAGGCGCATTGTGAAATTTAAAAAGGCACAGTGATTCTGTTCAAGTTTGAAAAATGGTCGAACTAAAAGTACATCCAAGCGATGCAACCTACCACGGACGTATACATGAGAGAGAGAGAGAGAGAGAGAGAGAGAGAGAGAGAGAGAGAGAGAGAGAGAGAGAGAATATTTTATTTGTACTTTAAACATATCAAAACACAGATCAACTTACTTTTTATGGTATGTTTACCTTATGAAATTCAAGAACACACATCCAATTAAAATAAGTCACATCAATTTTTTAAAAATATTACACTATTTTCTTCATACACTATAATCCCTTTCCAAAGAATAGATCTAAGGTTGTCAAAGCACAGACACATAATCCGTGGTAGTTTGTTTTGCATAATGAGGTGAAGTGTTTATTCATCACAAAGCATACGATAGGCTGGGTGTTATTTATTTGTAAAGTAAGTAAGGGCCAGACGCAGAAAAATACATCTAACTTTCTCACGGCTTGAATAGCAACTGAAGCCGATTCGAAGCTAACGCGGTAAAAAATGTTTTTAGTCAATTAAATCACTTATAATGAGCGAGGAAGTGTTTTGTTCTAGATTTTGACACGATATGCAATTAAGAACTTATGAACAGTTTTATTTTACAATACCGTTTATAGTGCAAACAAGCTAAGGAATTTTGGAATAACGCTAAAGAGGTCTGGTTCTGTAAACCTGCGAGTGCATGTATACTGGAAAACGACAAACACCCAATAGAATTGTTTTGGCACTAACTGAAAGAGGAATTGTAGCGTTTAAGCATTTATCGGTTCAAGTCAATATTTTTCACTTAGACATTTTGACTTCGGCACCTTCAACGAAGGGGTGATACTCCCCGGATTGCTGAGAGAGAGAGAGAGAGAGAGAGAGAGAGAGAGAGAGAGAGAGAGAGAGAGAGAGAGAGAGAGAGAGAGAGAGAGAGTATTTTATTCTTACTATCTTGGTGGATTTTTCCAATCGATGTGAAACAATTTAATGGGATGTGTATTCTTGTATTCTTGAAATTTCATAAGGAAAACATACCGTAAAGTAAGTTTTTCTGTGTTTTTATATGTTTAAAGTAGGAGTAAAATATTCTCTCTCTCTCTCTCTCTCTCTCTCTCTCTCTCTCTCTCTCTCTCTCTCTCTCTTATGCACACATCCGTGTTAGGTTGCATCGTTTGGATGTACTTTTAATTTGACCATTTTTTAAACTTTAACAAATCACTCTGCCTTTTTAGAGACAGACAGAAAGACCTAATATAGTACACTCCTTGACTGGCCAGAGTGGCCGCATAACCGAAATTCTAGAACGCGCCGCTCTACAGACAAACCGTCAGATCTTCCTATGAAATGATTTAGATTTAAATCATTATTTTATCTCTTCCCTGTTTTAAGTTACCTCTCAAAAATTTGCCTAGTTGGAAATGTCTACGTGAATCAGAAAGCTATGTGACTTTAGTTTTTGAAACTTGCATAAGTTTACATGTGTTACAAGAACAATTTCTATCCTATGTTTCCTGTTTTCATAAAAATCTTAAAATGTTTTAGCATGGCGAGAAACAATGTTACAGTACATTACCTTTTTTTAGCGGATTCCAAAAATTAGTTAGTTTGCTTCAATGTTGGCCCAAAAACAGGAGTTTACGAAAACAATTCAGTGCTGCCCTTGCTTAAAAAAAGTAGCAAATTTGATAGCACCACTCTTTGCTTTTCAAATTTACAAGTGCACAGAATACAGCGCCTGGGTAAAATTTTGACGTCGCGTACGATGCAAAAAGTACACTGAATATAGCACATAGGTTTGATTTTCAAACCCGCATACGATGTTAAAAAAAAGTACAAAGCCCTTGGCTCCACACAGATACACACATGCTTTTGTTTGGTGGTTTTAAACAACAGTAAACTAAAATTAACTTCAGCGCTTTACATTTTTTGCTAAAACACTCTGTATCTAAATTTTAAAAGATAAATTTCAAACTGGCACAAGTATATTGACCTGGGAGGGGGGAGGTAAAACAAAGTCGGTCCGTGTATTTATCACACTAAGAGATTTTTTTCGTAAATTTGTATCAAATTTGATGAATGAAGATTTGACCTCAAAGTACGCTAGCAGAATTGTAACATATTTAAGATCCAGCACAAATGTTTGCCAGCTATTGTAACATATATTTAGAGTGCAGATAAACTCAGATTTTTGCAACTAAAAACGAATGGAATGGTAGTTATGTTTAAAATAGGATGGTAGTGACGATTATTTTACTTTATAATAGAGATTATAGGGTAGTAAGGGAGATAATGAAGTTATTTTTTATAAGGCTTTAAAATTGTATTTTATACTGTTTCTTTTACATCTAAAGGTGAGGGGTCAGTTGATGAATGGGTGTTGATATGTAAGGATTATGAGGATGATGGTTTCGTTTTAACAAAAAGGAGGATATATGTTGGTGAGTATATTATAGGAGGGGTTAGAGATTTTAACTTTATAAGGGGGCTTCTAGGAGAGTAGAAATATTATAGATGGGAATAGAGATTTTGACTTTACTTATAAGAGGGGTTGTAGGGGTAGGGGGCAGGGGTGGGGGTTAATTATTTTTAGTTATACTCCTTCTTTTAAACCATACCCTGTGTGCATGGACTGGTAGTTTTGTTTAGAAAGAGCACCGTAGGTGAAGGGAGGTACATTATAGATGGCTGTAGAGGTTTAACTTTATAATAGGATTATATGGTGGTAAGGGAGATAATGAAGTTAATTTTGTTAATAAGATATTTAAATTGCATTTTATACTGCTTCGTTTACATTTAAAGGCGTGGGATCAGCTGGGTGGGGATATTATAGAAGGGAATAGAGATTTAAACTTGATAAGGGGTTCCTAGGGCAATAAGTGGAGATATAAAAGGTATTTTTATTAACAGGTGAAAAAGAGTTTAATTTTGTGCTTTTACATCCTATCTTGTGTGAATGATGTGGTAGTTTTGTTTAAATTAGGTAGGTAGGGACATTATAGATGAATACAGAGACTTTTACTTTCTTTATAAGAGGCATTATAAGGGTTAGGATTAGGGTTGTTACTTTAAGTTAGAAGGTATTCATATGATCTGTAGTCTGCTGAGTAAGGTTTACTCTATAGGATTATAGTGGAAATACTGAAGGTATTTTTGTTTTAAAGAAATTGGAGGTAGGATAGGCATATTATAAATGGAGGTAACTAAGGGGCCTTATAGAAGTGGCTAAATTTTTTTAACTTAATTTATAAGAGGACTTGTAGGGGGTTGGGGTAGGGGTGTGGGTGCGGGCTAATTATTTTTATTTAGAAGGGATAGATAACTGATTGGTGGATAGTAGATATTTGGTTGGTGGATAGTAGATAATTGGTTTGTGGATAGTAGGTAACTGGGTGCTGGGTATTGATATTAGATAACTAGGCTCTGGATGTTAGATACTTGGTTTGTGGATACTTAGTACCTGTGTGCTGCATAGTAGATAACATTGTATTGATAGGAGATAATTTGTTGGTGGATAGTAGATAACTGTTTGATAGATAGTAGATCACTGAGTGTTGATAGTAGATAATTGGTTAGTGGATAGTATACAAGGGGGTGCTAGATATTATACAATTAGGTGGTGGAAAGCAAATAATTAAGTATTGATATGTAAGGATTATGATGACGGTTGATTTGTTTTTAAAAAAGGAGGGCAGATAGGGAATGAGGATATTATAGAATGGGGTAGAGATTTTAACTTTATCTTGAAATTATGGCTAGTGTTAGGTTTGCTAGTTTTATTTAGAATGGTATTAAATTATATTTAAAACCCCCATACTTGCTATATTTCCAGAGAGTGTTGGAGTTTTTTTGAGACTCAAAAAGTATGTTTTGTGGTCCCAAGGGGGGTCAATGCGCGTGACCCAACAAAAGCGACGTCATCCAAATGAGAATAAGCTAGCTTTTCAAATCAGCCTATAGCAAATGACTGGATATTCAAATCTGAATAAAAGAAAATATCATCTGTTTTCTCTGAAACATTTAATATACTTACAAACAAAAAAATGGTAGACTTAGCATTGTCAGATAACATCACCACACACATATGTACATGGTCACAACCTCAAAGACATTAAATATAAAACCTACACCTAGTTACTGTCTTTAAAATCCATTGGACAGTGGAATGTAGTTTTAATTACATGCAGTCTTTGTTGCTTTCAATAGTTCAGTAGCTGGTTTGAAAGTGTCATTTGTGTTCACAAATATGCCTACACTTTTCCTTCGCGGATGTGCATCGATGTGTATGTTGGCGCTAGCAATGGCTAAAGTCGCTAAAAGTGATAAAAACCTGTAAGATGGCAATGAATATCCATTTCAAAACAATGAATCTGGCAATGAAAACATTCAAGGTTTGTGGTAGTTGTTAAAGTCTTTGACCGCCGCTATTTAACGTATTTTCGAGGTTAAAATCACACCGACGGCAGTGTAGATTTAATTTCTTCTCAGGCTGAATTAATAAAAATGGTAATAATTTATGCAAATAAACAATTTATCATTTGATTAATGATTATATACTTTTGAAAGAAAAGTAATTAAGAAAACATGGGTAATTATTATAATAAATGTTGGTAGATAATGAGTGAACACTAAAGTTAAATGAGAGCAAGATCCGGAGCTGAAAATTCCATGGTGCAGTTCATTTCAGGTCAACCAGATATTCAAACATGTTAATGTTTTCATGAGATACTTGATCACATGATAAAACGTTTATTGCAATAATGTAAATGTCCAAGGAAGATATGATAAAAATAAGGTGGTAAAATTGTCGAAGTAAATAAGATTATTCTCATTTTTTTAGTACTTCTAGTGCATTATGTATTACAAGTTTCCTTTGTCCCTTTAAAATGTTGTGTCTCCCAAATCTGGAGGGTGAGGGACACAGTATCCCCTGACCTTGGGATCCTAGGTGCAACGCTGCATTAAAGATTGAATGGTGCTGTTGTTCAACCTACCGAAATAATCATGTTTTGCATTTTATATATGGAGTAAAAATCCGACTTTAAAGAAACGTTGCCGCGCTGATCACAAACATTAATAAAGATGGCTTCAACATTCTCATTCATGCAGTCAGTGATGCGTAATAACACTTGTTCTTCAACAAGCATCTCTTTGATTCATTTAACTTCCGACAAATTGGGTTGTTCCACTTAGTGTACTTTACCAATGCAAATTAACCTAATGGGCTCTCCCTCAGCAGTGCTCAAAGGATTTGACAAGACACACCGACTAGCTATTGTGAGCTAATTAAGTAAATATCTGAAAGGTGGTTGCTTATCTCTGACCGCCTTACCTTTTTTAATTGCCACTAAAACTGCTGTATAAACTGCCCTGAGGATAGTTTTCCATGAGCTCTAAGCATGACTGTTCACTGTTTATTCATACCAATCGTGGGCATATATCATGGTGATCAAGAAATGGTGGGGTTTTTTTCCCTGGGAATTTTTTTTTCTCTAAGATTGCTGAAAATCGTGTTTTTCGAAACACGACCGTGTCGGGGGATTTGGGAGTCCAAAATCGTGTTTTTCGTGTGACGAGTCGTTTTATGGCATGTAAGAACCCCTTCTTTACCATCCTAGCCTGTTTTTGTTATAGACAACAACTAAAACGGAAGCATACACATGATAAACCTGAAGACGTTGGAGCTTATGTCATCAATACAGACGATAGTCATCGTTCAGGACCACTATTAAGATAAATAACTTCAATGTATGGCTGTCGCATGTTAATTTCCCGTTTGTCCCCATAAACTTTCGACCCTTTGTCCCTATAAACTTTCGACCATATTTAACACAGGCCTCCTGTACATTATTTCATTTAGAGGGCACACCGAACTCGCATTTTTCTTCCAAACAACAACACTGTTACACAAACAAACAGACTCACCTGACGTCAAACAACAATCATGTTCGAGTGCAGACCGTCACCTCATGCTTACTGTTACAAAACATATTAACAAAGATGGCGCCTATGTTGAATTCCCGTAGAGCCTTTATATATTTGACCCTATTTAACACAGGACCCCCGTTTGAGGCTATCATGACAGGCTCTATTACCAAGGTGCACAGTCTTGGAAATACTGGTGATCTGGGACAAGCGTAACTATGTCTGACCAGACGAAAATCATAAAATTTTGACATTCTCGGTCTCTTGACTTTTCGCATATCTAACTCGTAAAGATGTGTGATAGATAGTTGAAAAGGAAAATTATGACACTTAGACTACTGAAATGTTTCACTGTAAACGCGAATACCACTAAGAAATCAAGAGTTATGTGTCCAACCGCAATTTCTCGAGTTACAAACAATGTTTCATGCTTATCTAAGGAGCCATGTATTAGAACATAATATTGTCATGATTTTGGTCCATTTTAGTATCAGGCTTGCAACAGGTACCTTTGGTTCTTTAGTAAAAGCGTAAGCACCACATAGTAAGCATTATAGTGGAGAACTGTGCTGTTTTGAGTATAATGAGGATAGGGGCGAGTAACTATTGCAACCCACTCGTCCCAGGGACGAGTGCTTGGGAATTTTTTCCTGAACCCTGTGGTATATATATATATATATATATATATATATATAGATATATATATATATATATATATATATATATATATATATTCCTATCAAAGGGAGCTGCGGTGGCTCAGTGGTTAGCGTGCAAGACTCACGACCGAAAGGGAGCGGGCTTGAATCCTACCATCAGACCAGCCTGGGTCAGCTACCGTGGTGTGTCCTTGGGCAAGGCACTTTACTCCGATTGCCTCGGCGCTAAATAACGTATTTGTGTTGTTGTGCCGTAAAGCACCAAACCAAACGAAGCCATTGTATTCTCCTTATTCAACAATGATCCTATTGAAGAGATGCGTGTAAAAATGTCCTCACGGCATCTTTGTAAATTAAATAGCAAAGAGTGGATATTTGCTATTTTGTATGCCGTTGAAACAGTGATTTTATTGGAGAAAGAAATATATTTTTCAGATTACTTGTGTCAAAATTCTGGTATGAAATTTCTAATAAAATTAAAATAATTGTTTTCAAGTATGGTGGAATGTTGAGAGAAAGAGTGAAAACTGAGTGAAAACTGATGCGTTAGAGGTTAGTTGACTGAATGTTTCTGTCTCCTTGTATAAATATATGGGTTTAGTTTCTCCCCAAACCTGATATGGAGCAAAGCCAAACATACATTGTCTGTTCAGGCTCAGAAATACATTGAATTTATTGTTAGATATCAGCGTATGTTTGGCTGCTTCAGTAGTTTTTATATTTTACAACTTTTTGATAGCATGGCTAAACCATCTTTGTGATATGGTTCAGAAATCTAGGGCTAAATAAATAATACGTACACAGCGGATACCCAAAGGAGTCACATGCAGACGAACGGACAGACAGACATACAAGAAAATGGGATGATAAGGTAGTCAAAGTTAAAACAATGCAAAATTAGTAAGTACTTACCATGTCCTTTGTCCAGTAAACACAGCAACAACACTTTCGGCAGATGAAATACTTGAGTCTATCAATTTACCCGTGGTCTTATACTTGCGATCTATCATTTATTTCGTTCCGCTACAACGAGAGTGAACAAGTTCATCGTTTGCCGATGTTTACTTCAGGACGCCCTTGAAGACGTTATTACAGAGGAAAGATGTTTGTCACCTATTTTCCGACTACGTAGGTCAGTGGTCCCCAACGCGATGCCCGCGGGCGCCATGGTTTTAGTCTTGGCGATTTCGAAATACTGCTTTCTTTTCACTTAGTGAAGCACGCACAAAGCTCCGGCAGAGGGGGGAGGGAGGGGTGAAGCGTTTACCACTTTTTCTCTGGCCGTTAATTTTACCACGTTTATAGTACTTATAGTTCTATTTTTCTCTATATTGTCACAATGTAGATGAGTCTTTTCAGGTAGCTGTCCACTTTACAGAAGCAGTCTTCAGCTCTAGATCTGTTACCAGGAGTCATCGAACTCCGTTGGGTTGTTTAACCCGGATAATAGGGTCAATGGTGACCTTGATTCTAGGGCGATACTGGTTAACTCGGTGTGAAGGGCCAAAGGTTCTGGACCAACAGGTCTGCGGGGTAGGGAGGTTCCCGATGGATCCTTCAGCAGGCCAGGAGAAGTGGACTCCTCAACCATTCGCCGGGAACGGTGGATCGGGAGCATTCATGCTGATCGTTGGGATGTCACGAGATAAGAACAACATATTTGTTGATGGAATATATTTTAGGTTTTGAACCTAAAATTCAATGTCATTATATGTGTGGCATTGATCATATTTGTTGAGAACTCCATACATTGATCATAGTTGCTAATACATCCACAAATTGATCATATCAATTGATAAATCCGTACATTTATAATATATGTTGATAAATCCGTATATCAATCGTATCTGTTGATAAAACCCATGCAGTGATCATATCAGTAGACAAACGATACTATTTGTGACTATGTGTTGATGAACTATGCTTTGATCATATCCATTGAGGAACAGTTCCATTTTGCCATATCTGTTGATGAACTTAGTGTGCATGTGTAGGGTAGGGTTTTCAGTTGTTTAGTTGAGTTTGCGGGAGATGGAAGTAAGGGTGTGCGTATGGGTGCCAGAGATTCCATTATCATCAATTTGTATTATAAATAAGCATCTCATTCACGTATTTTTGTTATGCGTCTTCGCTAGATTCAATCCCACCCGGCTTGATCCTGTTACTGTCGTCTCTTAGGCAGATTTTCCGTCTTTGCTACATTCATTACTGCGATGACCGTTCTACTGATCCGTTACTGTGTTTGTATTTTCTAGATAACTCGTGTAAGTGCTTAGAGATAGGAAATTTGACAATATAGTGTACTGCGTAGCATTTGGTTGCAATAGCAGACAGACAAAAGAATCTTGGACACATTCTTTTCGAGTTCGAAGGACCCGGTGTTACGGAGCAGTGGGTTTATTACTGTAAACTAGCTGATCTTACTGACCGCAACACAAAGAGCAGATTTTGCTCTCTGCATTTTAGCAGGGACAGTTATGATCGTGAACATTCAAGGCTCGTAGAATTTGATTATGAAAATGTCAAACCGCTGCCGAAAAAAGGAGCAGTGCCCGCTGCACCAATCGTGGTTTCAGGTACTGATTCTGCAGCTGACACCATTTTGTCAGCTCCAGCCCGACGTCAAGGAGCATTTGAAAAAATATGGCGCGCTGAGGTAGGTGTACTTCTTTTCTTTACTACATCGTATGATAAAAGATGACCACTATCGAACCATTTATCTTTGTGTATTTTTGCCTCTGATGCTAAAATCTTTGTTAAATTCTTAATATTACATACACATATTAAATGTGGGTGTTTAGACTCTATGGTCTACAAATGTGTAACAAAAAGAAATTAAAATCAACAAGCAATTTATTTCTAGACAATTAAACCGAAAATTCAAAATACACTTACAATAACGTGAATTAAAGTCCAAATAATCCTAAGTGTCCTACTCACAAATCCAAAAATATATAATGTTTTGAATGAATTCACATAAATTCCCAAAAAGCCTAAAATCTATGAGCACACTTTAATATTTCCAATGAATATTTTTAATAAGTAATTCCTCTCTCTGAATTATATCTGGTTTTCACAACTGTAACATCTGATTATTAAAATAGCGTCTTTACATACTCATTTGTAGACTTGTTTGTTATCACATCCGGATCATGAAAAAGATAATACATGTATATACATGTAGTCGAGTCTTTTATTGCTAGTATTTTATTGTATGGCATCAAATGCTTGTCAATTGTTTAAAAACATATTTTAACTAAACATTTTAACAATTTATTTCAAAAGTGGCTCCTGGAAATTCACATGCTACAAATATAAACATGCTACAAATATAACATGCTACAAATATAAGTTGGTCAGTCATAGATGAAAGGGACAAAGGAATATTTCCACTTAACAGTTTGAATGTTTTTACTCTCTCAATGAATCTTTCAACATGTATGCGTGCTTTGGTAATAAGCATTGTTTTTAACTCCTCTTGAGCACTACATTTTTGTGCGATTCTCCAGGAAAGGAAGGAATATTTAATAAAGCCTTTCCTGTTATTAGCAAGTCTTCAATAGTAAATCCCCTCTCAGCTAAAATAATGTCTCCAGGGTTAATATAATCTAAAAACCCACTTTGTTCAACAATGACCCTAGCACTTACCGATCCCTCAAATAACTCTGAAGCAAACACAATTGCTCCATTGGGAACTGCTCCTATGAGACTTTTGTATGTATGATGGTTCTTGTACGAAGAATACCCTCGGCATCTGAACAAAATTGTAGAACGGATATTTTTAAATGTTCTATAAACACGAGGTAGTTTGCCCTTAAAATGTTGGCGTTCTGGAAACATCATCTGACGAAAGTCATTGAAGTGGCAATACAACAACTGAATCCATGTTGTGAAAATCATACTAACTGTTGAGGCTGCAAGTCAAAAAAATGTGCTGTATCCTCTTTTTATACATACCAATGAAAGAAAAAGTTCCTCTTGAGGTTCAAGTTTCCTTATTCCCTTTTTAGTATTTTCTTTGATATTTTCACCATCCCAATATGTCAGGTTGTATACACCCAGAAATTCAAATAGAGCTAGAAAATGATCATAGTATAATCCTGTACAAAGTTTCATTTTTGAATCATCACTTCTTATACTACTTAAGGATAAAGATGTACTGGCTGCTGTAACATTCCGGCCTTCATTTTGTTCTACTTCTACTTTTAATTTATTTCTCAAAATCATGTTTTATATATATAATAATAATAATAATGATAATAATAATAATAATTTTGATAATTCACTGCCCCATCAATACACATCGATAACATTATATTCAAATCCCACAATTAGCATATGCTTTTCTTCTGCAATCTTTTCTTTTTTATATGCTGTTTGACCTAGAATTAGGAAGGATAATTATGTAAAAACTGATATTGTCTGTGTGAATATACACAAAACACATGAGAACATAAACGGTAAACCAATAAGAAATCTGATACTTCAATATGTTATATATATTGCTAGCAAATACGTTTCAGCATAAAAAATTAAAAGCAAACTTGCTTGCTAAGAGTGAATAACGGATATATTTCATCTCGTGACAGCCCAAGTATCTTCATTCGTGGCTTCGACACTCGTGAAAATATCAGGTTTTTCACCCACTCGATTAAATATATCCGTTATTAACTCTCTCTCTCTCTCTCCGTTCAAACATTTTACTAGTTTTACTCAGCTCTTTAATAGTGTATAAAATTCTACATGTTCAGTAAAGCAATTTAAAGTTTCTAAGGAGTCTAGTTTTGTCTATATTAGCTTTCTGTTTATTCTATATATACAAAAATTGAGTGACCACATAACATAAGCTGAACATAAAACAAAAACAATAAATAATACTCAGGCAAATGTAAGCATTATACTGCAGCATTTATAGAACACGTACCTGTTCTTCTGTGTGTAACAAAGCAGGAATCGGGTCAGGATGCTCTAATGTTGGCCCTTTCTTACCGACAAAATGTTTGCGACAAATGTATGTGCAACGTTTTATTTTCTGCACAGTAAATTTTCATCTGGCCTGCCGCATGCCTTGATCGATTTTTCATATTTCTCCCTCTGTGTTATCGGCTTGGGAAACGGGATAAAAAAAAAAAAAAAAAAAAAAAAAAAAAAAATAAACCCACGTCTTTCATTTCATCTTGGTGTCTGTACCTGGTATCACTATTACAAGTCCCATAACAACAATGTTTAGCTCCTTCTGATTTGTTGTTTTCTTTCGTGGGATCCATTTAAATGCTTTAAAATTGTTTCATGCAACACGCATTATGCTCATAAAAAAAACGGCAGATTATAATATGGCTTGAATGACATCGGGGGATTTAAACAATGATATAATTCTTAAAAAAATAAATTTCCGGTGTATTACTAGCTCGGTCGATCTTTGCTATTCATTTTGTATTTTTGCCGCAGTAATCTATTTTTGTTTTTACCGATGTCAAGTTGTTGACTGCATGCAATTGCGACGCTCCTTTAAAGCAAACATCAAAACCATTCTGAAAACCTGTAAGGATATATTCGTTTGTAGGAGGATCCAATTCTTGTAGCCAATATTGCGAACAGTCAACTTGTACTCGGATGGGTAAATTTTCAGCTCCATTTACTAGCAGGGGTTTTGTTTATTGGCTTTGGGATCTTCGTTGGTCAGGTCTTTGTGAACCAGAAAGCTGGTTACTAGGTCAGAATATTTCTACTTGTGAGCCTCAGAAGAACTACCAGTTCGTCAGATGTATAGTTGATCTCCCATGTCACTTACTGTGTTACCAAACTGAACATCTTGTGAATCCACCTGCGCCTCTTTGTTGGATGGTCCTGGTTGTGTAACGGTGGCCTGGCAATGTTGTTGTTGTCGCCGTTCTAGTAATTGTCATTCTTGCTTCCTTCATCGCCTCTTGTACACCGGGTGCTGCTTTCCTCCCTCCGAATCCCGTTTTGTATCAATGTATGTATACACAATAAAATGTCCCACACTACGCAAATGATGGCAAATTTACAAGCGATATTGTAACAGTGTGACAAATTAAAGAGATAAACATAAAGTGTAAACATTTAGGTTATATTGTCTACATGGATATAAACATACTATAAGTATGACCATATTACAAGTATTATTGTTCTAGAAGGATAGGTAGATGTACCTCTTGGCGTCAAGTCGAGGAATGCCTTAGCTCTCTCCGCCATGCTAAATCGTGGCAGCAAGGTACAAATAACTATCTTTTTGACCTCGAAGTTACGTTGCATCAGAGATACTAATCCTAATACCTTATAAGCGACTTCCTCTGGTGAAGTTGAACCAGCCTAACTGAAATCGAAAGAACATCTATATCAGGTTTCACTTACTCATAACCAAACGAATGTGCTTGATTATTGTAACAGTATTACTCCCAACTCCATTGACAGAGATCATAGAAATGCGCAGAATATTGAAAACAGGGCGCAGCTTAGCATCTTTTTGGGATTCTAAATGCTGGTGTCACCATTTGCAGATGCAATGATTCACTATAAGTGTGGCTTGAGGCTCACAAAAAGAAAGTCAGTATACAAAATGTAACACGTACAATGTGTGTGTGTGTGTGTGTGTGCGTGCGTGCGTGTGCGTGTGTGTGTGTGTGTGTGAATTCAAACATTGTTTTTTTCTGTTTGCGAACAATATGAAAATAATACTTAATTTTCCAAGCAGTCTTTAAAATTCCAAGAAACTACTAAAATCCTTTCAGAGTGAACACAAAACGACTCGTCACTTGAACAAAAAAGTTCAACTGACACTAAAGCTCCGTTTCAGGGGGAATGCCTCTGCGCGCAAAGAAGCTGCGAAAGAACGCCGATTGGCTGGATAGATCACATGACCTGAAACCTTGAAATAAATTGTCCCTTCAAAGTCGGCCACTCACCGTAAGCTGGCCAGGAAAGGGATACTTAAACATGCTTCCTATTAATTTCATTAAATAGTTTTAAGAACTTATTTTGTATTTCCACAATCTTATCCAACTATTGTCTGTATTGTGTGTGTGTGTGTGTGTGTGTGTGAGAGAGAGAGAGAGAGAGAGAGAGAGAGAGAGAGAGAGTCTCTCTTTCTCTCTCTCTCTCACACACACACAAAGACACTTCATGCAAATTCCTTATTCTTGAGAATTCTTTCAAAATTTTCTTTCGTAAATTTCTATCTGTGTCTTGCAATCGAATATCTTTTAACTCCTTTAGCCTCTTCTCCACAGATTGTGTGTATTGTTTCTTAGAAGGGTATATCTCTTCTAAATCTCATAATGGGAAAGAGTTTTTATCTTTTGGGGTTCTATAGGTTGCTATTGTTACAAAGTCTGTATATATTAAGCGTTGTTCGTCAGGATTAACATACTTATAACAGGAATACATTTCGAGCAGAAAATGTTTTCCCAATCTTGCGGAATGCTTACTGTGTTAATTACAATGTATTTCCCTACTCTGTTATCTCTATATAATGTGTTGGCAACGAGTACAAGCAGACAAACAAAATTGAACAATTCTGTCATCTTCGCAATCTTCCGGTAAGTGTATTTCATGTCTGATCTTTTCTTGTTGTTAATAGGCAACCCATGATAGTGCTTTGGATATGTTGCAAACAATAAAGATACGAACTACATGCAAAATGTAGGTACTTCAATGGGTAATCCCATGGCTCCTTCTTATGCATCGCTATTCATTGGAAAATTAGAAAATGACTTCTTAAACCAATGCCTTTTGAAACAAGATGTGTGGATAAGATGTATAAAATTATATGAGTCCGCGGCTGGTGCACAGATCGGTCGGGATGTTTTTCGGTCGATCGGCACTTGTTTTTCTTGTGTGTTCTTTTTCACCCGAGGCGATGATACCGACAGCTACTGGTACCACCAACAGTCAAGAATCAACGGTTTTATGTGACACCGGGTGTATGGGCGTAGTGGTAAAGAGGAGTCTCTTTAGGGATGACCAAATGCTTGGTTGGAAATCCCCTTGTATTTTATTAGATCAGACACTTGATCGCGTTCCCGTCGAGATAATATAAATCGAAACGCCTTTCCTGACCGGGACCGTCGAAGCGCTGTGCATGGACAATCACATATACGACTTGGAATTGGAAATATCGAGGGTTCCATGTCTGATTTTCGTGTTTCCATTGTACATGCGGTCGAAATTAGGTCGCAGGCGAATGGGAAAACAGTCACTGCGCAAATTGAAAGTTCCAAAAGCCGTGTCTTCGCAAAATCCAATCCAACCCGGTTACAATTACTATCTAATGAACAGTTTATACCTAAAATTTATTTTATTTTTTGCACGAAAAATCATCAAAAAGTAATGACGAGTTTTTAATTGCTTGGTAATTATTTAGCAAAGATTTATACAGACAAAACGGGTTAAACACGGTCTTTATTCTATTTATCATTGAACTACAGCTGTTTACTCAAAACAACTTAAGGAGGATACTTTAGGCTACTTCTCTAGGTTTTATTTGTTAAACAAATTTGTTGATTTTAAGACATGGACCACCATACAAACTAAGTTTTCCAAAGATAATTTATCCTCATTGATAATTACGAAGTACAGACAAAGTCTGATTACAAAGTACAGACAAAGTCTGATTACAAAGTACAAAGTATGATTACAAAGTACAGACAAAGTCTGATTACAAAATACAGGCAAATTCTGGTTAAGCTAACTGTGTTAGTAGGTTACAAAATCCAATCACCGTGTGGATTGAAATCTCACTTTTTAAACACACGCTGCTATCGAATTATTTCCATAAAATGTACAAAAATCCATTCCCACGTTGGACTAGAATTGACTTCATCTTACTACTTACATATAATTGCACATTATTGAGCAAGCTATACATAGTTTTTGTTTTTGTGGGTTTAACGCCATTTTTCAGCACATGATAGGCTATTCATGGCGGCCAGTATATTCGGTGGAAAAGACCCAGGGAAGAACCACCGATCTACGGGAAGCTACTGGCAAGCTTTCCCACATAACCAAGTTGGCCGAGCCGAGACTCGAACCCACGCGGACAGAGGTAAGATGTAAGCAATATGTAAAGGCGAGCGCCTGAGACCACTCGGCCACCCTGGGCTCCAGAGTCATAAATATACTATGACTTGTCAAAAATATGCACAAATAAAAGTTCGAGAAAAAAGAAAGAAAGAAAGAAAAATGCACATAGAAAATGCATGTAAAAAGGTCCATTAAAATAAAATAATTGTATTCTGGGTAAATATTGAATTAATTAGGGTCGAGATAATTCAGTGATAGTTTGATTCCTCGGTTGCTTTATCTTTTTGTATTAATGATTAATTTAAAACAAATCCATCACTGAATAAAAGTAAATAATAAGTCTATGCCTTGTACAAGTTATAATGTAGCGCGAAATCGACTGTTCTGATGCATAACAGGTACACTGTTCACAGCTATATACATGTTGACAGACACATACTGAGTCATGTGTGATCTGTATGTATCATTTTCTGACTTGAATTGCTAATTTAATGTGTTATGCAAAGCCCTCAACAAACTTTATCCCGAGTATGATAAACAATTTACCACTTTGTCCCAATTGTCAACCTGGATTGATTAGTATCATTTTTTAAATCTGTTACCAACAGCACACCTCTTAGTATGTTTTTATACGAATGACGTCATCCCCGTTGATCTTTTTTAGTATTAAGATAGGCAATGCTGGTTTCTCAAATCAATTAAGAACTAATATTAAAATAGATAAGCAATCCACATATATGTAAATGAAGTTCAGTTTAACCAGCAAAGTAGTCGTTATATGTTCCTTTTGTATCCAGACCATATACAAATTAGTTTTGGTTTGTTTTTGTGGAGTTTAACGCCATTTTTCAGCACATGATAGGT
Source organism: Margaritifera margaritifera (assembly GCA_029931535.1). Classification (NCBI taxonomy): domain Eukaryota; kingdom Metazoa; phylum Mollusca; class Bivalvia; order Unionida; family Margaritiferidae; genus Margaritifera; species Margaritifera margaritifera. Next base: position 371,256 of record JAQPZY010001489.1, on the reverse strand, counting down.
TATACAATGCGGCCAGTATATTTGGTGGAGAAAGAACCCGAGAAGAGCCTGGAAAGAACCGTCGACTCACTGGAAGCTACTGGCAAGCTTTCTCACACAACCAGGTTGGTTGAGTCGAGACTCAAACCCACGCGGACAAAGGTGAGATGTGTGAGGGATCTGTAAAGGCGAGATCTTTAGACCACTCGGCCACCCGGGGCTATGGGTGTTTTGTGACTTCTTGTGCATCTTACTTAGTTGTGCATGATTATTCATTCCCTTGTTATAACTGAGGACAACTACAACAACATCATCATCATTTAGAGTGCTTGGAAAAAGTGGAGTAGAAGGGGGGGGGGGGGGGCGGGGTTGAGAGTAATAGGCAAAAATTGTTTTAATAATACCGGACACAAGAAGTATTTTACTATTTAAAATTAAGAGTTTAGATTTATAAAAAAAATATACCAAAACAGGCTGAATATAATTCGCAAGCAGATTACTCGAATTATGGCGAATAACATGTACAAGCAGGTCAACATACAAATCAAACTGCAGAAAACGCATGCATTTCACAGATAACATCAAAATGAAATTTACGAATGACTTCATAATACAAGTAAATCGCTCTTCTGTGCAAAAGTGCCTTATTTGATGTTTGTGATTCTTGAATAAAGATAACCCCCGCATTTGTGTAAATATGAGAGATTAAATTTAAATAACAATAACAATTTCCGCTGATTTAAATTACAGTTGCACATGATCATCTTACCTTCGACTTTATCTTTTCCTAAGGCTCTGTGCAAAGAACGCTGAGAAGTAACTATTACGTATATCACGGTGTATCAGCTTACCCAGTGTCAGATTAATTTGGGGAAAATTATGTCTTTAGGGCGCAAAATGTGATTAATATAGCAAGACAAAATCATTTAACTTGATATGTGTTGCTCTCGTATTTAATACTATCAGACAAAGGGTATTCAGTATTCAGTTTCGAAGTTTTACCCGTAGTAAAGATTAAAACCTGTTTGGAACTGGGACAGTAGACCTCCAGCAGTGTTCTCTTTCCCAAGTCATCAAAATGAGAACACCATTTTGCCAGCAATTTTTATGATGTAACTGCTTGCTTATAAATTCGGTACAAGACCTTAAGAATGACGTCGATTATTAACATGGGGACATTTTTGTTTTCTTTTTTTAAAACGATATCAAGACATTGAACTGTGTGTGTCTGTGTCTATTAATGAAAAAAAAATCCTTTTGCATTTGACATATTTATGTTTATATTTACGTTTATACAGCTAAGTTTTTTTTTCCTGCTAAGATAAATTTGTTTTGTCAATAAGTGAGGTCGTGACTCTTATATTTGTTAAGTTAGCCGACAAAATAGCCCCTAGTTAGTTCAATGACCGTCAATGACCCTAGTTAGTTCAATTACCGTCTTTGCAATGTAACAGTACACATAAACAATATAGCTTTCAGAAATTACGGTTATCCGGGGCAGTGGAAACACAGACAAAACTAATGCTAAATGTATTGCTCATAGGTACTCTTGGTGATGATGGTTATTAGTATTATTAGTCGCTGTAGTATCCTACAGCGTGTTTTTTCTCTTTCCTTTTGATGTCAAAATAACAGCAGAAATTGATGACGATTATATGTTTTCCTACCTCTTTAATGAAATTATCCGATATTTCTTGTCTGAATTTACTTATCAGTTTTGAGAGATGTAAACATTTTATGTAATTTAAATCGGCCATTAATAAAATGAAGAAGAAGACGACGTCGACGATGACGACGATATTGATGAAAACGAAGAGGAATGCGATAATGGTTGCAGTGACGATAATGATGATAATAATATACATTATTCAATTTTTTTTCCCCAAATTACCTTAAGCTATCAGAAATGAACGTCTGATTTTTTAAAAATATGTTATGTTATTATTTTTCATAAAATTTAAATGTACATCTTTTCATTTTATGTTTCAGGACGGTAAGAGTAATTTTTTAGAAAGATGATGTGAGAGAATTAGGGACATTTCCCAAGTTTATACATGTTGGCTCAGTGGTTAAGGTGTTGGACCAGAAGTGTGCGGGTTCGATTCCCACTATCGGATTAGACCAGATCGGCTACAGTGGAGAGTCCTTGAGCAAGGCACTTTACGAGCCTCGGCACTATACATAAGCTTCAAGGTGTTGTTGTACCGTCAAACAAAAAAACTTAACCAATCAAAACGATTTGTTCGCATTTTGTGAAGTTACTCATGTAACACGAATCTCATCAATTTCACATTTATATTAGACATATAGTTAAAATAGGGCAACGAAACACATAGCTCTCGTTACAGTAAAGCTCGTACGCTTTTGTATATCCTACTAAGGGGAGATAACCCACTAAGAGGAGTGTAGAAATGCTTTCCTCAACTATACTGACTGATCCCAATATATGTAGGTGTGTTTTGTAGGATTCGTTACAGTACACACAGTCTAGTGCAAGTTATACTTGTCCTTATAATGAATAACGCATTTGTGTATGCTCGGTTCAGCGCGGCTCTGTATAGTTGTCAATTTTGAATGGACGTAAAGCTAACGGGTTAATTGCTATGGTTCATGGCGTCACAATCACGTAGATTGCAGATTTTACTGTTTTTATCGAGACTAATGTCATTGATGATGTGGCGGAGGAGAATGAATCATGTGATCAAAGTCACTTTGTCGTCTGCTTTGTTCACTTCCGGCGATACAGTAAGAAAGCATAGACGGGTGTTTCAAAAAGAAAAGAATTACGGTATGTAAATAAAGAGTAGACTGAGACATTTTTACAAGATAAATCACGCCCTTTCTTTTCTGTTGTTAGGCGTGTTCTATTGTATCGAATCTGAAACTCGTTTATTAATTTATTTTTTAAAATCAAGTTCTTTGTTTACAAGTTGCACTTAATCTGAAATCGGATCAGCCGAACCGTAAATCCGGTACACGGGTAGTAACAAGGACGAACTATGGGAGTACCAATTTTTAGCAAATACAATTGTATTTAGTGCGGGATGCGACAGATCTGTTTAACAGAGAAATGTCCATAGGAAGCTGCATGTTGAGCGGTACTGACGGAAGAATGTTAAAAAGAAGGTGGCATCGGAGGTATATACAAGCCCATTAGTTGCATGGTGGAAAAAAAAATAATTCTAAAGAATGTTGATGAAAATTATCCGGTATACCACCATCAGTGTAATAAAAAAGAACAACAAGTGGACACACTAAACTTTAATTTGCAACTGGTTACAGCCAGAATTTTCCAGTAACAACTACATATACTCTGTCACCGGCTCCATTAATAGGGAAAGATCACGGAAACCAATCCGAAAAAATATTACAAAATGAACAAAATATTGTAAGTGTCTGATTTGGTTTAAGATCAGGAAAAGACTGCTCCCGAAAATAAAGCAAAGAATGTTATACTCTATTAGCGGATTCACATAATCGGAGTAAATTTTACCTCCAGAATATTTAGCATCATTCTTCAACTCAATCCCGCTTTTAAGTAAAACGTCACGGACGTCAAGACGCTTGAGAGAAGTAATAGCAATGACATAAAATGTCACCCTACGAAGTGTTCAGGTAAGAGATTTTGTTCACTATACTTTTAAAGATTATGAATAGAGACGCGAAATGTCAACAAGCAATGGCAAGTATAGCTGGCACAAGTGTGCGTGTCTGATTTTGTATATAACGGAAGCATGTGAACGTTTGAATTTAAAATTTAAAAAATAGGCTACTCTACTGGGCATTTGGGAGGTCTGCCTGACATACATAAAAGGTAGTGTTACCATAAAAGTATGATTAAGTGACTAGATCGATTTTAACTAAAATATTATTAGGTTACCCGTTAAGACCAAAATCCAAGAGTCTTATTGGTGGAATTCAGAAAGTGCCAGATTCTGGAAAAGCGGATTAGATAGCTTTCGATGGAATATGTTTAATGAAGTGGATCTAATGATAAAACTTGATTGGAAAATCATAGTTTAATTGAATTTACTCAGCTACATAAGAAGTACTAAATGAGACAAATTTTGTCAATAATGCGCGTCTACCCTAAGTGTCCTAATTAAAACTAAATCATATTCTTTCCCATGTTTATTTAAAAAAATAGCAATGAAGTTACAATAGATTTCGCTTAGTTATTCAGAACTTGCTTGTGAATATAGGTTAGTTTGGGTCCAAGTTTTGGTCAAAAAACATGCTTAAAGAGACGTGCGCAGTCTACAAACAGTATATGTAATTTTTACTTGTTATCATAACAAATGTCATATTTTACATTGTGATTAATTACACGCTGATGAAATAATTATTAATTATTTTAATAATATGCAATTAAAACTTTAAATTGATAGAAATATGTTTCTTGATCACCTTCATACATACAGCAACCATTTCAATAAACATGATACAGTTTTAATGACTTATTGAATAGAAATAAATAACAAAAAAATATTTCAAAAAGTTTAAGAATTGTGTCATTTGTCATGTTGTGAAGAAACTAGATTGAAATCAAAGTAATTGTGTGAATTAATACGATTGTTTATTTCCCATAATTAGTTGTTGCACATTTTAATTGATAGATGGTACAGTAATCAAACATATGTATGTATGTATGTATGTATGTATGTATGTATGTATGTATGTATGTATGTATGTATGTATGTATGTATGTATGTATGTATGTATGTATGTAGAGAGGTAGGTGGGATGGTAGGTGGGTTGGTGAAATATGTAAGGAAGATCTGTTTAGATGGATGGATGGAGGTAGACTGCTGGTGTAGATTGACAGACGTAGAAGAATGGACAAATATCGTGGAAATGGTTTTTGGGTTTTTAGATGTGAACAAATATCGTGGAAATGGCTTGTGGGCTTTTATATGTGGACAAATATCGTGGAAATGGTTTGTGGGTTTTGATATGTGTTCTTCCTCTTTTCGTTCACCATGGTAACCAAACACATGTAATCGCTAGTTATTTTGTGCACGACACTTTGACCATAGAACACTTTGCTGATAAATATTTGCAGAAACAATGTTCATTTAATTAGCAACTACAATATGCAGCTTCTTATTACTTAGAACGTCATTCTTTTTCCAGCTTCTTGACCGTATAGTATTTCAAACGGAAAACAAAGTGGCTCGTGCACCGTGTATCATGCAGCGAAGTTTTTCATCTATTTTTTGCTATAAAAAGTTTTGTCTTGCCAACAATGGATGTTGCTAGAGGCTAAACATAGCAGTCCGGTTCTTGCATGTTTTTTTTTTTTTTTTTTTTTTGTTGTTGTTGTTGTTGTTTTTTTTTTACAATTTATTAAAAGGGTTCTGTTTCCTTTTAGCATCTGTCAGTAGAACTACAAAGAGACATCAGCAACGTCTTTGAAACTGCAGGCTGAAGGATCAAACGTTAATGTCGCTGATGGCAAACCTTTATTTGTGCAGACAATACCGTGATATTTTTATTTTTATACTTGTGAGTAATGGAAACCATAAAAGAAATTAAAAATTTGATTTGTTATAGAAAACACCATTTTTACGTTTTCTACACTTCATTTAATTCAGAAATACATCCATAAATAATTCTACATATTTGATAAACACATCAAATATTAAATATATTTTCAGTAATTAAATGCAACATATAATTGTATTATTCAGATCAAAATGTATTATTTTGATTAAAAACGAGTAAGAAATAAATGGACACATAAGGTTTACTTTTGATTCTATATTATTTTGAGATTTTAATTTGAAACAGACTTACACAGACTTGGCATGATGTTCCCATTTATTTCTGTGATAGTATCAACAAACTATATTGTTTCATTGAATTTTTTGAAATATGCAAGAGTACAAGGTGATGCACATCATAATATATATATATATATATATATATATATACATATCGACTGCATACACTTAAAAGTTATTTACATGTCCACTATCATATTCTTTCTGCATATAATCAACAATTTTAACAAACAGACTAGAGCCAGTTATTTTTCCAGGTGAATGCACTACAAAATTTTTTAAAATCTGTCTATAAAAATCCGGAGAAAAAAAATATAAACATGCCATTTACAATACACTGTATTGTACAAAACACTGTAAATGGATCATTTACTGAGAACCTAATTCTGCATAACTCGTGGTCCTTAGCAGCTATATCTATTTAAATGTATTTACAGCCAAGTCTAGCCCACAGGCTCATTAAACAACAGAAACTATATTTACAGCTAATTGTAGCCCACAGGCTCGTTAGACAACAGAAACTATATTTACAGCTAAGTCTAGCCCACAGGCTCATTAAACAACAGAAACTATATTTACAGCTAATTGTAGCCCACAGGCTCATTAAACAACAGAAACTATATTTACAGCTAATTGTAGCCCACAGGCTCATTAGACAACAGAAACTATATTTACAGCCAAGTCTAGCCCACAGGCTCATTAAACAACAGAAACTATATTTACAGCTAATTGTAGCCCACAGGCTCATTAAACAACAGAAACTATATTTACAGCTAATTGTAGCCCACAGGCTCGTTAAACAACAGAAACTATATTTACAGCCAAGTCTAGCCCACAGGCTCATTAGACAACAGAAACTATATTTACAGCTAATTGTAGCCCACAGGCTCATTAAACAACAGAAACTATATTTACAGCTAATTGTAGCCCACAGGCTCATTAAACAACAGAAACTATATTTACAGCTAATTGTAGCCCACAGGCTCGTTAAACAACAGAAACTATATTTACAGCTAATTGTAGCCCACAGGCTCATTAAACAACAGAAACTATATTTACAGCTAAGTCTAGCCCACAGGCTCATTAAACAACAGAAACTATATTTACAGCTAATTGTAGCCCACAGGCTCGTTAAACAACAGAAACTATATTTACAGCTAATTGTAGCCCACAGGCTCGTTAAACAACAGAAACTATATTTACAGCTAAGTCTAGCCAACAGGTTCCATTATATAACATAAACTTTCTTCTTGAATCACTAGATACAAGTCATAATTATTATGTGCAAATGACATGATACATCTTTGTTACAAAGAAATGTGGTTAATTGTCCCAGAAAAATATAAAAATGCCAACCTCGCTAAATAGTATTTGAAATGCTAATAATGCAATAGATTATGTTTTCAAATAGAAATCGTATTCTAGAAAGAATTGGTATGAACCCGACAATGCCAATAAAAAGCATCAACTTACAAAAATTAGGAACCGTTACAACTTATCTGTCAAGGAAGAGGTAATGGAACAGACACAACTGTATAGACGTCTTAGAGTTAATAATAACAGACACAACTTTATAGACGTCTTAGAGTTTATAATAACAGCACTAGTAATCAATGCAACAAACACAACAATAGCAACAAGAATAATATAAACAATTTTGTATTGCAGTCACTGAACTTATCTATAAAACAATTCCCTCCCACCACTAAAAATTGTAATTCAATATGGAACTCCCCCCCCCCAAAAAAAAAAAAAAACCAACAAAAAAACAAAACACAAAACAATGGTCTTGCTATTCCAAACAGCATAAAACAGCAAGGCAGTTCAAAGAACTTTAACAAGCAAAATTAAAATTATTGTTTGTATCATGGTTTAAAGTTGCAAATATATCCTGCACAAGTAAATGGCATAACCCAAAAAACAGAGTTGAACATTTTGTTTATTGCATACATTTCATACTTTGGATAATTAGTTAAAAAATTTGGACATTGACTGTATCAGCTAATTTTATTCAACTTATCAGGTCATTCTCCTGTCACAAATTTTAACACCACCCATCACCCTTTTTTCGATTCATTGAATATCTAATTTCAGCATATTTTGCTATTATTATTTTCTTCTTACAAAGAGGACAAGAGTTTTGAGTCACTGGTTTTGTTGATCAGACGACAATTTAGTTTGTGATGTCAAGAAAAGGTCTCTTCATTCTTCATGTTCCTAACACTGTTGCCCTCTCGAAAAGGTGATGCTCCTTTCGGTGAAAACCTTCTTCAGAAGCATGGTTTACAATACCCATTAATGACCTTCATTCCTGGCAAAACTTGAGACGTGGACTTCTAAACTGTCTCCCTTAGATCAACCACCGTGTAAATTCTATATGTAGGTTACGACCTGAAAGAAGCACACATGTACATACGGTGTTAATGTTCACCTACATGTATGTGATGAGGGAATGTGGAAACATGTCTGGTTGTGGTGCCATTGTCATATTTCAAATTTTTTTCTATCTTGGCCACAATGGAACTTAAAATAAGTTTAGTCAGCAGCTTTGTGCTCCAGAAGTTAGCATTCATATCAATTTTGTTGCCAAGATAAAGAAGAAATGTAACTAATAAAAACTTGTTTAATTAGTGTTTATTTTTCCTTAGGTGCTTAGTTTCCCGACATAATTATATATTACTTTGGAGTGACAATATCTACATATGAAAAATGAGAGCAATGTATTAGTACATGTTTTTCTAAGTTTGCTATTTCATTTAATACTTTAAGCAATTGTATGATACATTTGATACATGTCATTGTAAGATACATTTGGTACATGGCATATTATAAGTGCATTTAGATGAAAGCTGATTATGTCATATAAAACTCTGAAGACAAGATAAAAATATATACGTACATTATCAAAATCATTGTTATCTTCGTCTAGTAGGGCCATGGCAAATGCGATGTCCATTGTTGTAAAAATATTGTCACTGTACTTTTCTAGGAACTTTGTTGTGTCAAGAACTGACCACACATCATCTGCGGAATATAAATTAATCATAAATAGTGGAATAAGTCATACTATTTTAGCAGTACCAAATGTGTATTAAATATTTTGTAAGCTTTCTCAAAATTTTAGCAAATTACTGCTTGATAAATTTGAATTTAATTTTGCATACTTTAATTATCTGTAATTCGTTAAACGTTTTTTCTCAATTTTTTTTATATTGAAAAAAATTAATATTAATTCTTATTCTCAGCTTGTTCTTAAAAATGAAAATTTTCAAACTTATAATTGGAGAAAGAATATGCTTCTCACAGTAGGTTACCTTCCCTTGGTAGGATAATACCAATGTCACTATGCTGTAAATTTGTTGGTAAAATGCCGCATGGAGAAAATCGTACTCTTTGGGAAATTTGTGATACCTAATTTAGATTATATTTACACTGTTTCTTACTCTTGTGCATTTTAGGTGCAGAATCTGAAGATTTTCCATAACATATAATTGGTAAAGATTTTTAATAGCATGCTGAAAAAAAACACTAAAATGATTCTCTACTTTCCGAGATGCAGTACAAGGCCACTGATGTTATAAGGTATATACCAATGACGTCACAATGAAAAGCGTCTGAACCGCCACATTTAGTCTGGTTCCTTTACCCTTGTTTTTCATGGATTTCGATACATAAATAGTGAACAATAGTAGGAACCAGCTTTTCTTGTATCAACCCGCAGAGACGATGAAAATAAACTTAGATGACCTAAGGGTCAAAACGTCACTACGGTAGCAATATATTCTGAAAGAGTATGAACTGTGAGGAGCGTTGAAAAAGAATTCTCTATATGAATTATTCAAATACACAATAATTATTCCTTTAATAGATTGATGGTACACAAAATGACCGACAATATGATAAACAAGAAAAGCCTCCCTAAAAGAGGACATTGATTTGGGATTTACTATTTGGCCTTTTTTATTCAGGTTGCTAGAGTAATATGTTCTTTAATACAGCATTAGGACAAAAGTGTGTGGTTTGTAGGGAAAGGCATATTAAATAGGTGTTGGTTTAAACAAATATCACTGAACCATATTATCATTTACTTCAGCACTATAATAACAAACATATAATTGGTAAAGTTCAATGCCCCGGTAAAACTGAGAATGCGCAATATAACTGTGCTCTTCAATTTTCTATAAGGACTTTCCAACAAAATATTATTAATTAAATGGTTAAAACTTCCAATAAACATAAACGATAGGAAATAATAATGGAGACAATAAACATTGATAAAATATTAATAATCAACACCATATTATATTTACCTGCAATACAGGCGAGGAACACCTTGATGTCAATTTTAGAATACTCGTCAAATACCTGCAAAAATAAAGAAGTTTTAATGCGGTAAAAACATAAATAATTTACTCAGTTGCAAGTATTCACACAATGGAACTTACCCAAATATATTTCATACAGATGACATGTGTGTATTTAGGATCTTCTGGTTTCCTGATGCAGAAGTTTTGTTTATGCGCTGGAAATCCCATAGTTTCTTACCGTCGGAACATCCTTAGCCTTTTCCATTGCATGCTAGAACAAGAGTCTCTCGAAGGGACTGACACTCTACTGGCCGAAAAGAATTTCCAGGTATTCAAGATAAAATTATTTCTTCCTTGTAATTGCTGAGTGTTGAAACCATCTCTAATATTTTTGAGGATAAAGATTTTCAAACTTGCCACTGTGGCAGCCATATTGGATGTAAGATCGCCACCATTTTCATTCAGGACCAATTAGATATCATAATTAGTCTTCTGTTGAAAACCCCATGTCGATATGACTTTCTATTTATGAGGAGTATCAATATCAAAATTTTTAAGATGTCTGCCATGGTGGCCATACTAGATGTCAGATCGGCATCATTTTCATTTAGTACACACTATACATAATAATAAGTCTTATGGTGAAAACCCATGTTGATATGACTTTCCATCTGGGAGGAGTCGCGATAACAGTTTTAAGATTGCCGCGGTGGCGGCCTTATTGGATATCAGATTGGCACAAATTTATTTAAGACCGACCAGACACCATAAAAAGTCGTCCGTTGAAACCCTATGCTGATAAGACTTTCCGTTCCAGAGGAGTAGCAATAACAACATTTTGAAGATGGCTGCTGTGGTAGTTATATTTGATGTCAGATCATAAAAGTCTTTTAGTGCAAATCACATGTTGATATGACCACCCATTCAGGATAAGTAGCGATAACAATATTGTCAAAATGGCCGCTGCGGCCGCTATATTGGATGACCGAGCAGAGGTATTTTCATTTAGGACCAACCAGACATTAAAAGAAGTCTTCTGGTGAAAAACCGATGCCGATATGACCTTCCGTTCAGGAGGAGTAGCGAAAAACCATAATTTTTAAGATGGCTTTCGTGCCGGCTATATTGGACTTCAGATTTGTTTCATTTAAAACCACCTAGACATCATAAGAACTCTGCCAGGGGTGCCCCGCTGATCCCATGCCCGGATAAAAGAGGAGGATTGGGCGTGGGGCTAACAACCCCACCACGTAAAAATGTCAACCACTACAGAAACTGAAACGAGAACAGACCAAACAACAAGCAAAGGAAGAGACGTAGGCCAGGAAGCTGGACCAGTGACGGGTAGAGATTAAAGCCAGAAGGAAGTCCTTACCCGACAACCAATGTTCTGAGGCAAGAAAACCATGCCCAGAATTGGATGCTCGAATGTGCGAACCCTACACCAGGCAGGCAAGCTTCCCCAAACCACTATAGGAATGTCTAAGTACAACCTCAGCCTACTAGAAGTTCAAGAAACAAGGTGGACAAAATCAGTAAGACAAAACCTCATTACTGGAGAGACAATAATATGGTATGAAAGACAGGATGACACACATCAAGAGGGTGTTTCTCTTATTATGAAGAATAAAGAGACCCGCAGTCTGATAGAGTGGAGACCGATTAATGAAAGACTCCTCTAAGCAAGATTAAACTCAAGGTTTGTAAAGCTGTCCGTAATTATTTGCTACGCTCCCACAGAGGATGCTGAAGAAGAAAGTAAAGACTACTTCTGCGACAGCGTACAAGCTGTAATTGAGGACATCCCGAAACATGACATGATGCTACTAATGGGAGACTTCAGTGCTAGATTAGGATGAAATAACAGCGTCCGTGAGACTGTTATAGGTAAGCATGAAATAGGGACCATGAATGGAAATGGCTCAAGACTCTATGAGATATGTGAAGCCAACCGACTGATTACTGAAGGAACCATCTTCGCTCACAAAGACATCAACAAACTAACTTGGAGATCACCTGACGGTATGATTCAAATCCAGATTGATCATATCATCATTAATGGAAGGTGGCGTAACTCCGTGCTGGATGTGAGAGCCATGAAACATGCTGATGCTGGAAGTGATCACAACCTACTTGTAATGAAGCCCAAACTAAAGCTAAGGAAGGCCCGACTAGGGAAAATCAGGAAGAAACACTCTGACGGCTCAAAGCTGGACAATCCGACACACAAAAAGAATTAATATTGTCTCTGCGCAATAGGTACAGTCTCCTTGAGGACAACGGAGAAATGGAACTTCTGGATTTTAACACCGTTATGGAAGAGGCAGCAAAAGAAGTACTCAGCTCAGAAAATCTAAAAGAGAAGAGTGGATCAGCCAACCAACTTGGGAAAAGATAGAGCACAGGAAAAAGATCAAGGCACAGCTGTGAATACGAAATCACAGCGATTGAAAGAGAGGCTGAACAAGGAATATCCAGCTAAGGAACTAGAAGTAAAGAAGAGCGCAAGGAAGGACAAGAGAAAATTCTTTGAAACTCTCTCCAGAATGATACGAGGACCCTGTACAAAACAACCAAGAGACTGAGAGGTGACTATGGAACCAACCTAGCAGTACCTATCAAAGGAACAGATGGAAAGACAATCTCATCAGAAAAAGAGAAAATAAAAAGATGGAAAGAACATTTTCAGACCATTCCCAACAGATCAGAGCCCGCTCAGACAGCCAATATACCACCAGCGGTAAAAGATCTGGACATCTGCATGAACCCCATAACCAAGGAGGAAGTAATCAATGCCATAAAGAAACTAAAATGTAGAAAGGCACCTGGTAAAGATGAGATCTGTGCAGAAATGTTGAAAGCAGATGCAAGAGAAACACCAAAACACCTCTGTAATATGGGACACAGAGAAAACACCTGAAGAATTGAAGACTGAATTCATCATCAAGATCCCAAAGAAAGTGGACCAGGACAATTGTAACAACTGGTGGGGAATTCCACTGCTCTCTCTGACTAATTAAATCTTCAACCGGATTATCTTAGATCGCATCGCACCTGTTTTGGAGGGAATCATCAGGAGAGAGCAAGCAGAATTTCGCAAAGGTCGCTTTTTGCACCGATCACATATTTGCCCTTCGACAGATACTGGAGCAAATGACATAATGGAATAGTGATGTTCATCAATTTCAAAACGGCATTTGAAAACGGCATGTGTGAGCAGCACCATTTTCATTTAGATCCAACAAGACCTTGTGATGAATGTGTGTGTGTGTGTGTAATGTTTCGTGGCAATCCTCAAAGTGGTTTAGGAGGATTAGTGATTACAAACTTCTGCTAACGGATGGACCGACGACGGAAAACAGGTCATTCCATAAGATCTCGTGGTCTATGACTAGTAGAGCTAAACATGTTAGTCTCGACTGTATCTGCAGAGAGAATGTATAGTATCATTTTGGGGAAAAAACGGTAAAAACTGCGGCTCCTTGCAGATTATTTACGTCTAGCGTATTCGTTTTAGTCTCATCTCTTGAGTAAGTATTGACATCATCAAGATTACGACGTTATACTGTGCATGACGTTAAAAATGACGCTAGACAAATAAACAACTAAATACTATTACAGAATTCTTCCTGAATTACATAAATTTAGTTTCGTTTACCTTGAAGATATGTATTAACATACATTGTTTTCATTATTAAATTAAACTTTTCCTTGTTAAAGGTCACACTACTGCTCAGTCGAACCTTACCTAAATTGGCAAGACATCATAGTCCGTAACTAATAAAATCTTTGTTTCCAGATTGGTTAGTCAGTGGCGTCATTCCCACAGCAGCTTCTTTGAAAACTCCCCTCCCCCTCCAGCTACAGTGATTGGTTTGAAGCGTAATATTGGTGCGATGCAACTTTGTTCAAAGTTGGCGGTTGATAGTTATCTGCGGTCTCGCGAACACCGGAAGTGTGACGAAGTAGTCAGTGAAATAATTCCATACAGCGCCAAAACTTGAGACGCCTCGTTTTCCATTGCATGACAATAAAATCCAAAGCAGGCTGGGTGACCCAGGCTACTCAGATGTAAATATTGTCCATTTCGAACTGCCTTCATGCCGTGATTGTTATTTCGTCATAATAACTTTACTGACATTAAAACGCTTCGATATCGTGTCATAGCAACGTAAATAATAGTTCGAGTCTATTGCAACTAAATTATTTCTTCAATGGTTTTCATTGAAAAGTTGTATAAAAAACATTGAAAATTAAAAGTGCGGGCATTTCATAGATGGTTAATCAAACTGCTCCCCGTAGTTTGCTTTCGCTTATCTCGAAATGCCACTGCCACAACAAATTAGTTTCAGCCGCTTTCTTGCAGAAACTCATGTTCTTATTTTTACTTAATTTCTCATCGGATTAGCAAAAAGGTAACGGAGAATAAATACATTAGAAGCTTTGAGCTAACAACACTAAAACTACTATTTTTAACGTTTGACCTTTACTCGCCAAAACTTAGCGCATAAACGACTGAAATGACAACACAAAACGAGGCTGACCCCAAGGTCACATCGTCTGTACAGGTAGAGGCGTGTTACCTATGTCACTGGGAATCAGTTTGGGTCGAAATGTCATTGGAATGTTTTTGAAGGACTATCTTTCAGTATCACATAGTTCGTACACTTTGTATATGGTGTGGGTATTTTAATATTTCAAATTTGTTCAAATCACCGCTTCTATACCAGTTGCTTGAATTCTATTGGCTGAATAAGCTCAGCGTTTGATTAGCTGATACAGACCCAACGGTGTAAAATGATTGGAGTGAATCCCCATAATGTGACTGGCTAACTGTAAGGAACAGTTTCAATCCCTTTTTGAGAATAAGATAAAGATGTACTAGATTGAGTTGTGGAACTTGACTTTAAATAATATTTATTTGACCAAAATCGTTACATACTTGTATGATATGCAATGGAAATCAATGTATAGATTATCTCAGCATTTTACTTGTTGGTTAAAACAGGTTGTTCACCTGTTTCCACAAAAAAATCTTCTAATCAGTATCATTATAACGATTTTGACTTAGAATTTATACCAGTTTGAGAACCTTTGCTCCCACAGAATCAATGAATGTAACAGCAGAAAAGTCAATGATGATGTGATGTACTGGACAGATATCAGCTCTGGTGGGCGCTTGTTTTGCGACGCGGCCATTCATGACAGTGTTAACAGGAGCATCTATTGACGGCTCTGTAGTGTTGCCCATTGTATTTTCTTCAGCAGGCAAATTATCCTACAGTATAAATAGATATTAATTTTCATACTATATGACTAGAGTGTTTGAAAATACGTAAACTAGCATATTTATTATAAAATATCAATGTATTTGTTATGTATCTTTTAACATACATTTTACTTTTCATGGTAAGGTCAGTGTTCCTTTTAGCTCATACAGAAGATTAGGTCTCACTAAATTTAAAATCTGAGTCTCTCTTTTAGGAAAAAGATTCTTGATTTATCCAATTTTGTACTGTAATTTTTGCTGATCATAAGTGAACATAATCAGCTAAAATATCAGTACAAATGCAAATATCTATACAAAACGACATGTACACATTTGCAAAGTATATGGAATTATATGTCCACTTAATTGTGTCTAAAATGTCATACTGTTTGTTTCAATGCTTACGATCAGAAAATAATCTTGAATGAATTAATGCTCCGATATAGGTTTTTGTTTGAAAGAAATCTAATAAAATATTTATTTCTGACCTAACAGTATTCCATACAGTTACATAAAAAAATATGCAAAGATATATTTGTTTAATATACATACAATCACTGCATGAATGGAATAATATATGCAAATATGTTGTACTTTTCTTGTTAATATATTCTTCATGGTCATCCTTCTCAGCTGCTTTTTGATTTTCTCTGGTTTTACTCCAGTTATTCTTTGCAGTTTTGTGACAAACAAGTCACCATTGGCATAATAGAGTGGAGAGTTGAAACCAACAATCTTGATGCCTGGTTTCTGTTTTGCCTGATAATAATAATAATAATAATAATAATAATAATAATAATAGTAATGGAATAAGAGAAAAATCATTTACTGCAGGTGGATGTAAGGTGCATTTGGACTGTAATAATAATAATAATAATAATAATAATAAGAAGAAGAAGAAGAAGAAGAAGAATATAATGGGATAAGAGATAGAGTCATTTACTGAAGGTGGATATTAGATGCGGTTGGTCTATAATAATAATAATAATAATAATAATAATAATAATACATTTTTCTATTTAAATGTTTCAATTCAATATCCATTAGATATATATATAATGCAGGTTTAACACCTCTAATCTCATGTTTCAAAATATAATAAATAATATGACAAAGTAATATTAATTGTACAATAAATTGCATATATGTCTAAAAAGATTTGAAATACAGAGATGTGATTTAAAATTGAAATATTGCATACCTTAATATATTTATTACCTTAATATATTTATTTGAGTCTCTGTAGACTTCCGTGTCACTTATCTTACCCATGGGAGAAACAACTGCTCTGTAAATAAAATCAATAAATCAATCAATAAATCCGTAAATAAAAAGATATTTGTTTTATTTTTGTGGATTTTAACGGTAATTTTAACACAACTGAGCTACCATGGCTCCCTGAATAAATAAATAAATAAATGTGAGGGCAACTTATTCAACTCTGTATAATACGTGTTCAACTGCGAACAACGTAGATACATTTAAAGGAACTGGCACGTCTGGGTCCATGCTGTTCACTAGAAATCATAGATAGAACCTAAACGCAGAAGACCTGATCTACCTTCACATCATGCGATCAGAGCATATGCTATTCATAGTGGCATGTGCCTTATACACAAGTAAAATAAGTACAGAATAACACTTGAAAAACTTTTGTCATACAGAGATACAGCTTGAAAAACATGATATGTCCAGACTGGGTTTTATTAACATTCCTTGTGGTTGGTTCCATTATTTCTATTAAGGGTAGAAGGGTATACGAGAAAAACGTGCATCATGCATTTTGAGCTCGTTTTTACGAAGTACAGGAGAGCTATTGTACTACGCCTTGTGTCGGCGTCACGATCAGCAGATATAAAAGCATAAACATACGTACGACCTTACTGCATATCAACCATTCTTTCTTCGTAGGTCCTAGGCAGCAGTTTGGAATGGGCTTCATAGCACTTACCCCCTGGAGAGGGGTGTAAGCGGGCTAACGTTTGTACATATATGTACATTAGTTGTTGTTGTTGTTGTTGTGGGTTTAACGCCATTTTTCAGCACATGATAGGCTATACATGGCGGCCAGTTGTATCTGGTGAAGGAAGAACCCGGGCAAACTCCGGGAAGAACCACCGACCCACTGGAAGCTACTGGCAAGCTTTCTCACATATCCACGCGGACAGAGGTGAGATGGCAGTGATCGGTAAAGGCGAGCGCCTTAGACCACTCGGCCACCCGGGGCCCCTGTACATTAGTTGTTCATTCCTGGTTAAGTGTTTGTGTTTAGCTCAGGTTTTGTGCACACTGTATACATGCTGCTGTACCTGGAATAGTGAAACGTGGTGTGGGGATGCCTCTTGATGAATACTACACCCTTATTATAAAAGTAGGTCAATGTGACCCATATATCATGCTTCATTGGCGTTGGAATCATTTTGTGGTTTAAATTTATTTCTCAATCACTGTTCGTGCTAGAATCATCAAACTCGATGACTTCATGCATCTCTAATAGCACGACGCCATTTCAACAGAATAAAGTCACTATAAGCAACATTTCACACTGTACTGGTTTAGGTTACGTTTTTTTGCGTTTATCTCATGACACAGACTTTTTTACATCCAGTATGCATACTATTATACCTGGAATCATAAAACTTGGCGAGGGGATGGATCTTGATACGTTCTATACCCTCATCACAGAGTATATTACTGTGGTCCATATTTTGATGCTTCACTGAGTTTGGTTAATTTTTGTGTTTTAACTGTTCATGTTAGAATCATTAAACTAGAAGATTGTAGACATCTCAATTAGTACCACAACCATACAAAAAAGAAGGTCACTGTGTCTTACATTTCACATTTTGGCTTAGGTTAAGGTTTTACATTTAGCTCATAACTGTATAGGTTTATTGCATGCTATGCAGATACCATCTTTCCTAGAATCATGAAACTTTCTAAGGGATTCATCTTCATGAGCACTACTCCCTCATTCAGTGGTAGGTTATCATGGCCCATATATTACGCTTTACTGACTTGGGTTAACATTTGTGTTTGGTGCTCATTTCTAAGGCACTGTTCATGCTCAAAGTGTGAAATGATGATGACAAACATTATCTGTTACCACACCCTTGCAACAAAAGAAGCTCATTGAGACCTATATTTCATCTTTTACTGGTGTAGCGTAAGATTTTGCACTTAGCTCATGACCTCATGAGTCATGAGTGTTTGGCATGATATATGCATACTATCCTACCTAGAATCTTGGAACATGGTGAGGGGATACATCTTGATTCTACACTCTTATTTCAAAAAGAGGTCTCTGTGACCTATATTTCATCCTCAGTGACTTTGTTAAATTTTGTGTTATAATTTCATTTATTTGGTGCTGTTTAGAATCATGAAACTTGATAATTGGATGCATCTATGTTAGGTCTACACACTTGCAACCAAAGAAGGTCACTGTGACCTAGATTTTATGCTTTACTGACATAAGTTAAGTATTTGTGTTTCGATCATGATCACGTGTATATTTCCATACTATATACATCCTAACCTACACAGAAGGACCTTTATGACCAATGTAGTCGGAAGTAGGAATAAATATGTTTATTAAATGGTTTACTTTCCATATTAATGACTATACATTGTATATTGTGATAAGTTACCTTCAACAGGTTAACTGTATATTGTACATGGGAATGAGTATATGAATTAGATGAGTGGACTGCATGCATTTCATGTGAGGCCTCAGCTGTAGTGGCTAATCAAGGTAACTATTGATGCATGAAATACGCATCTAATACTGGCTGTCACTCCAAGGTTACGCAAAGTCTGTGACTCTCACCCAGTCAGAAATGGCTTCTAGGGTTGTACAATGATATAAGCTTCTGAAGCAGATTTGAAGTAGAATTTATTTATTTTAAAAATAGGAAAAATAAATTAGTCTCATTATTGTACTTCTATTTTGATATCACAGAAAATAATGGCTTTTTTCTTCTTCTATTGTTTATGTCTTTTATACGCAGTCACAGAGGCTAACATTTCGTTGTCAAGGTCACTTTAGTATAATTCATTTTCTGCATTATAATTAATGTTTGCATACAGTATCGGATTTCACATTAGGCAGACAAGGCAGCTGCATAGGGCGGCAAAATTCAGGGGGCGGCAGATTTTAAAGTATAAAAATCTCGGTTTGTTAAAAACTTTATTTATTTTGTTAAAAAAGTTATTTCTTTTGTTAAAACATATTTTTTAAATTTTGCGATTATTTAAAGGCGTAAAGATCTTTAAAGGCTTTCTTTTGTGCAAGGGGTGGGGGTCGGGCAACTCTGGCAGTGTTTAGGGGCGGCAAAATCATAAATGCGTCACGGTTTACATATGCTGCAGGAGGTTACTGAAAGCTTCGTTGAGGCGGAGCTAAGTAATCGTTGATTACACTGTTTCGTCTCTGTGTGTTGTGCATCCAATAAGCATTTGACCCTAAACATTGAATGAAGACATAATTTAATGAATTATTACTTTAAGAGCGAGAAAGAGAGGTGTTGGGAGAGAGATGGGGGGGGGGGGAGGGAAGATGAGTGCGAACTCACACTTCAAAATTTGTCATTTAAAATGAGACAGGTCCAAAGTTAGCATTCATGAACGTTCACGACATAGGGAGTTTGTCCGACTATAGTTTCTTAACCTAGTGTGACGTCAACGACGCCGACACTGACGAGATGATGTATATATCCTGCTTGTATTCTCAGGTTTGTATGTGCAAAATACAGTATAGACCCAAATCTACCAATGCATTATGCGACAACAGATTAATTCTACGCTTTTCGTACTTAATCGCGGAATGCATAACCAAACACAGCGCATAGTTAAAAGCAATGTAGTTTCCTACATTTTGTGCCATTTTTGTGGATGGGACATTTAGTGTTAACCTTGTCCACCAGTACGTCCGTCCGGTTAATTTTTGCTTTTAAGTGACTGTGGCAATGCATTCTTGTTCCACGAATATATTTCCATATTATAAAACAATAGTTATTAGTTAATCAACCAATCTTTCGTGAAATTTATTTTGCAAAAACCTGTTACTATAAAAAGATTTTGTACCCAGGTTCATGAAAAAAAATCAATAAAAGTAATAGTGTTTCTTCTTCAACGCAAACATTTTAGTTAGCATCCACGTTTCCTGTACCTGGATTAGTATCTGCGTTTCCTGTTCCCTGAATTTAGTATCGGTATTGCCTGTATCCTGCATTAGCTCATCAGTAACGTGCATCAACTGTGTGAAAAGCGAAGATCCGGATTTAAATAAAGAGTATATTTTAAATAGTTTGATGTTGGAAAGCTGAGGGGGAAGGGAGGGAGGGACTTTACCTCTGAGTCCTTATCACGACTGTGAAACAGGAGAAGCCTAAACCAATTATGAGACCATAGTCAACATGGAGTATCACTGTGCAGGCGCATGTCACAACCCAGATAAACTAAAAAGAAATAAAAAAATAAAAAAATAAAAAATAACAAATTGTACCAGAGTGCTGAGGCTGATAATAATGAAAGCAGAAGTAAAAAACCATTTACAAATTCCTCATAGTATGAAATACGTTTTTATCAAATTAACACATATCTAGAAATTGTTGCGATTCTCGTGTCTTGATTCATTGTCTGAACAATTTATTTATAAACAAAATGGATTACGTATTTTGCAATCTTTGTATCTTGATTCATCCCCCAGAATCAAGTAAATTAAACAGCAGTCTTCTTGCTCTTGAGTTGACTTGGACTTGGACCGCATGGACAGGGTCATAACCTATTTGAAACACTGTCATATAATGATAAACAAGTCCTTCATTTTCTACTTCTCAATATACTGGATATGTTAGACGTTACAAAATTATCAAGAAAGCATATGATAATATGATTACCATCTTACCACGTTTTACGTGAAAAACTGGAATTCATACAGCTTTTGAGTGGTAAAATAAATGATATTTTTAGACACCCAGCTTCCTCTAATGCATTAGTTTACATGGGATGGCTTCACCATCTACAATATAAAAGATAAGAGGAAGAAGGGGCAGTGGTGGCGCGAGGGTTTGAGGTGCCCGGGGGCAATGTCCTTTAGTGGCGCCCCCTACTTTGCCACATAGAACAGTTTTTATGTCCGTTGCCAACCGCCAACTCCCAACCCTCATCTAACCGGGTGCTTAAGGGAGAGGCGGCAAAAAATAAAAAGCTCCCTATCTTCTGACGTAGCCCCACCTTCCCTTCGCCCGACGCCCGGGGGAAATTGCCCACCCCCACCCCTCACGCCGCTACTGAGCAGGGGTGAATGGCAATTATCATCTGTCTTTCTACTCCTTTAAATGTTTGCACGGCATGACAATCCTATTGTCCTTTTACAAATGCAGTACCACGAAGATACACAAGGGTTACGAGAGAGAAACGCGGAAGACATTCAAAATCCGATGAAAAGAATGAACAGGGAAGAGAAAAAAAATACTATGCTGAAAAAGTAGGCGAAAGAATTGATGATAAACCAATGCAGACATAGGAGAATAAGTGTGTTATATTTTGTGATTTAGTTGTAGGATGATCCGGAAAATTGTATTACATATGTGTTTATCTAGATACGGTATCGTAGAGCAGAATACGGCTATTTGGCAAAGTATAATAGAGTGACATGTACCAGACTATTAGTAATATACTTCCTATTTCGTTTTCTGCATGAACTGACTGAATTCATAGAATTGGAATTTCGTGTGTGATTTGTTATTATTTTGTTGATGCATGTTTGTTTATATCTTTTTCATTGCTGTTACTAAAGAATGACATTATAGTTGTGTGTCTATCATACAAAGTGAAGAGTAATTACATTTTTAATCAATTATGAAGGATTATAATTATTCTTTGTTTTGAATAATTTTCGAAATATCCGAAATCGGTGATTTATTCAATGCATGAATTTTGTATTCACACATTTCATTATGTTTGAATACGTTACAAACAATCAATAATGAAAGTATGTTTACAAAGTGGTTTATTGTTTTACTAAAATACAAAACTTTAAACAGCATAAACAAATTAAATAATGTATGACTTTATTATATATCGAACATAACATGAAAATGAACTAAAAGCTCAGATCATAAGCTTCAAATCGATAGCTCTTATTGCATTTTAATTTTTTAGGGTTGAATTTCAACTGCTTCGGAGGTGTAATGGTAAGTCGCTTATACTATAGATCCAAACTACTCCAACAGTATAGGTTCGATACCCTTCAGGAACTTTTAAAAATTATTTATTAATTGGGCGGTGTGCTCACTCTCGTCGATTCGTCGTCAGTATGAGTGTATAAGTGGGTTGAGGACTAAGTTGAAAATTGGGAGTATGACATCAAATTGGTGCCAAGGAACTTGAGCAGAGATCAATTCAGATTGCAAGTCATGGGAAACTACCAAAACATCATAATTCATGGAGGGGTAGTTTGCTATGAGTAAAGCTTGAAGTACTTCTAGAGCTCCTGGTTTTTCATTTCGCCTAGGGAAGCTAATGGGGTTAAATTCAATTGTGTAATTAAAATTGTCGAAGCGACATCCCGGCTGATTTAACGTAAGAAGCCAGTCAGCGACAACCCTCTAAATTCTCCGTAATAAAGCAACGAATTCTGTCCACAACTACGATCGTTTGCACCAGATCTCAAGACATTGACAGAGAAGAGAGATTAGGTAGGTTTGGTAGAATTTATAATAAATGTCAAATATCACAAAAGCGGCTGAAATTATAAATGGATGTGCAAAATTAAATTCAATTATACGGAATAAAGATTTTTTATGAATAGTTTCCATTTGATGGATCATCTTGAGATGACAATAGTAGGCCAACAAAAATATCTTCTACAACTAAAACATTTAATAACTTAAAAAGAATTTTTAAAACTTAAGACTAATAACATATTTCATGTTTATAACAAATTTTGCTCTTTCTAAAGTTGAACCAATCAAAACTATCTTTTATGTAGAACTTTTTGAACAGTCTTAAATCTAACCTCACTTTCGGTAAATCCTATTTCTGTTTTGTCGAGTTGTTAAAGAGAGATTTTGCAAAGGTTATAAGGTTTGTAAATTTTGCTATAAATGCAGCATAGAAATATTCAATAAAACTGTTTGTACCAAATGTGAAATTGTCATATATTTCGTACTTTACTTTTTCTAATGTTTAAACTTAGCCACTGACGAAAATAATGGGCTTCAGAGTTCAATGTCAAGATTATTACAAGTCGCACGTAAATTTCTGGGCTTTGTAAAATACGAAAGAATCTAATTTTTATTGCAAAGTATTAGTATTACCTGTGATCTTGTTATTCAAATTTGTAATATATGTGCTAAAATCATTCATTAGCTTTTTCATCTCTTGGTCATTTTGTTGGGTTTTATTAATCAAGTCTTTCTGTAATTCATCCTGTGGGGATTGCAAACTTTCATAATCTTCCAGAGATTTCCATTTTCTCAATGTCTCTCTCCAATGTATTAATCTCTGAGTTTAACCTTTGTTCAATTGCTTGTAAATATTGTTCAATATTTTGATACTGTGTCTGCCCTTTCTCTTACGGTTGCAAGTCTTTTGTATCAATGAACAGGGTGTTTAATCTCTCTTCAAACAAAAAAATGTGCCTCTAAAGTCTTTTCTCTTTCTACTGTCGTCAATCTGTTGTTACAACTCTTGAATATTGTTTGTTATTATACTACTATAAGTCTTTATTTATTGATTGAACTAGTGTTACAGTTTTATGCTCTGTTTCCTGTACGGATTTAAAACTAGGATGACTAGGACCACTAAAAGATATCTCCCCAATTTACTTTACTTGGAAAACATATGTCACAGGCATTCTGTGGAAATCTATTGTTGATATTTAATCTGCTATGGCGCCTCTTTACGATTGCTTGTAATGATTAAGTCACAATACAAATTCTTCCATGTAGAACTTGTAACAAACACGAAAAAATAATAACCATCAAAATAAGTTTTGGTTTTATTGATATGACCACGGAAAATATATAAATTTGTAGGTAATATATCCTTCCATTTCTATAGGAGAAATTTAAACAGCCAATAGTTAAGCGTTCTCTTTAATTCGTATTTTTATTGTAACAATTATAGATTTTCTGTTTGTTGTAGGCTTGTCTAAAATCTCTTTCTCTTTCAGTTTTTTCTTCCTTAGATCTAAAAACGTTTTATCCAGCTCTTCAATATCTTGACTTCCTTTGCCGTCTATTTTGTTCCTTATTGCATTCTCTATTTCCTTCTATCTTTTGTACTCAGCAACTATCAAATTAAATATTTAATTATCAATTATTGCCCTAAACACCATTCCATTGATGCTGTTTAACTAACTGATGGCAGTGGCTAATATCTCATCATGTTCCAAAACCTACCTCTATATAATCTTTTCATTGAAAATGTTTGCAACAAACCCCAATGGAGTTGTAACAAATCCCAATGAATTTGCACCAAACTCACCAAAAGCCAGAGGGATGATACATCTTGTAGATATTCATCCGACTTTTAAACCACCAGCGTCCACACCCATCCCACCTTAAACTAAAGATAACCTCTACCCAGTTTTAAATTGTATATATATATATATATATATATATATATATATATATATATATATATATATATATATATATATATATATAAATAATTTCCGCTAGCAGTTCTGTAATGTTCAATCTCTCGAACCCAAACATTTTAAATTTTGTTCATCTTTTGCAAACTGAAATCAAAACCATTGACTGTCGACAGTGTAGAATACAAAGGTGGTGCAGTTGGCATTTTCATTTTGCTGATATCTTAGACTTAGTATTATCATTTGTATAACTAGGACTTTAAATAGATTTATCAGACCTTTTGGTCGTTCAGTGGTGTTTTTGAATTTAGCATTATTATTTTGTTTGCTTTTCAACGCTAAATTGC
Organism: Margaritifera margaritifera; assembly: GCA_029931535.1. NCBI lineage: Eukaryota > Metazoa > Mollusca > Bivalvia > Unionida > Margaritiferidae > Margaritifera > Margaritifera margaritifera. The sequence continues at coordinate 345,964 of JAQPZY010001489.1, read as the reverse complement.
AGTTATCCTTAAGTCCATTAATGCGCATGCTCGCGCTATTTAATTTCTTAATCATTTTAACTGCTAGAATATTATGTGCTACCGAATAGTCAACAATAAACTGGGTCAATAAAATTAGACTTATCAGCTTTATTATTTCTTCAACATGAATGTTAGTTGATCGACCCTATACTGAACTTCAACATCGTCTTCTAAAACATGATATAACAGACTGTACAGCTTGAGTTTAATGTTGCTTGGTAAACTATGTTAATTTGTTTGTCTCACTTCCCATTTACTACTACAAAATTTTATAACATTTCTGAAATTGGATTTGATATTTCTTTGCTACAGCAGCTACTTTAACTGGCTGTTATTGATGTGTCTTACCAAGCAACTGTGCTCTTAGTATATATCAATAGTAGACCTAAGACAACATTACCACCACCTATCCAGTAATACATTTTGCTTGTATCATCTTATGATGCTATAGTTTTTTATTACTTCTGTTGTAACATCTCTGCTTTGGCTGTTTTAAATTCTTGTAAATGTTTCCCAAGTTGTCTACCAGGTTAAAATCTACATGGCTCTTTCTAATTTTGTGACTTTTTGTTATGCATTTCTTCATTTTTTTTGTCTACTTTCCATTTATTTTACAACGAAATTATACGTAGAAGGAAAATATGAATTTTAAGGTTACTTGCAAATTAATATACACTCTGATGTTTTGTATTGATGACCTTTACGTTGACTTTAAACTCGTCTTACAATTATGTCGACGGTAACCGTTGTAAAATATGGATAGTTTAAAAGTAATTGAAAATGAATTTGTAGAATATAAATGATGGATATTAAAAAATGTTCAAAAGGTGAAGAATAGATAACTGCGTTTTATAAAGGTTATGATTACTGAAAACTCTGCATGAAGGAGTACTACAAACAGTGGAAAGAAGAAAATAATGGCTAGAAGAAAACAGAGAACACTTTAATGATTTCATGAATGAATACATGAATAAATGATACCACAACGATGAAAATTTAAGATTAATTCACTTCACAACAGTTACAATTTTTAAAGCATTGAAACCGAAAATAAAGCCAGGTACAACGTTGAAAATACTTGGTGTTCCATCTATTGACTTCTATAGTAGATGGCTGTATTTTACAAAATCTGAAGGTGTTAGTAATGATGATTGAGATATAGATCATGTCTTCTTTGTGCTTCTTTAGACTTATCTGGCACAGAACAGCAAAGATAATGTCTTCACTGCTTGAACACATGATATATGAAGATTAGTGGGATCAAACGATGCAAAACTAGCATCGAAAAGAGATATACTGGAATATAATAGAAAATGTTTGCTTTTAAAACTGCACATTTTATTATTGAGGCGATTTTGAACAGCATGTTTTTTTTTAGTCTTTTCTGTTTTCAAGAATGAATTAAATATGTAATAGACAGACATCCTACAACAGTAAAAACGACACTTGTTACAATTCCTGTTGAAGGTATGTATGTATGTATGTATGTATGTATGTATGTATGTATGTATGTATGTATGTATGTATGTATATATATATATATATATATATATTAGTTATAGAAAAATGTAGTTATATGAATGACAGTTTGCCTCTACATTATAATTTCACAATATACTAATATATATATATATATATATATATATATATATATATATATATATATATATATATATATATATTATTTCCGCTAGCACTTCTGTAATGTTCAATTTCTTGAAACCAAAACATTTTAATTTTGTTCATCTTTTGCAACCTGAAATCAATACCATTGACTGTCGGCAGTGTAGAATACAAAGGTGGTGCAGTTGGTATTTTATTTCGCATTTAAAAGTAGGATGTTGACGGCTTAGAATTAGCGCTATAATTTGTATAACTAGGATATTAAACAGATGTATCAAGCCTTATTGGTGGTTTAGTGGTGTGTTTCAATTTAACAGTATTCCTTGGTTTGCTTTTGAACACTGAGATACAATTATCCTTGGGTCTACTAGTGCGCATGGTTACGCTATTTAATGTCTTAATTATTTTGACTGCTAGGATACTATGTGTTACCGAGTAGTCACTTATATACTGGGTCAATAAAACTAGACTAATCAGCTTTATGATATCTTAAGCACGAATGTTAGTTGGTCGATCCTATTTTGATCGTCTTCAAAAACATGATATAACAGTCTGTATGGGCTGAGTTTAATGTTGCGTGCTAAACAATGTTAATTTTGTGTGTCTCACATCAGATTTATTACTGCAAAATTGCACAATATTTCTGAAATTGGACTAGATTTTTTTTTGTTACAGCAACTGCTTTAACTGGTTGTTCTTGATATGTCTTACTAGGTATAACAGGTTTGAATCTGTAACCAACTGTGTTTTTTGTATATATCAACAGTAGACTTAATACAACATTACCAGCAAAAATCCAGTAATACATTTTGATTTAGCTACACGACATTGTATCATCTTGTGATGCTACAATATTTGTCTTGCTCCTGCTTTAACATCTCCGCTTTGGCTGTTTTAATTCCTGGGACTGTTTTCCTAATTGTCTACAAGGTAAAACTCTACGTGAATCTTCTTTTTTCTGAAGCTACCTTCTCTAGTGATTTTTTTAATGTCCGCATTTCTTTATTGTTTTTTTCTTCTCTACCTTCCATTTATTTTACAACGAAATGACACGGAGAATGCAAACATGATCTTAACGGTTACTTGCAAATTAATCTACACCCTGATTTTTTTTATAAATAACTTTTAGGTTAATTTTAAACTCGTCTTACGATTATATTGAAGGTAACAGTAGTAAAATATGAATAGTTTAAAATTAGATTGAAAATAAATTAGTAGAATATAAATGTTACATACTAAAACATGTTCCAAATGTGAAGAAGAGAAAAACATAACAGAGTTTTATAATATCATTGGTTGCTGAAAACTCTGCATGAAAGAATACTGCAAACAGTTGAAAGAATAAAATAATGGGTACCAGAAGAAATGGAGAGAAGATAACAGAGAACACCGGAATGATTACATGAATTGATACACGAATCAATGATACCACAATGACGAAAATATCAAATTAATTCACTGTACAACAGTTACAATTTGTAAAGCATTGAAACAGAAAATAAAGGTAGCTACAACGTTGAAAATACTTGGTGTTCCAACTATTGACTTCTATAGTGGATGGCTGTATTTTACAAAACCTAAAGGTGTTATTGATGATGATTGAGATATAGATCATGTCTTCCTTGTGCTTCTTTTGACTATCCGACATAGAACAGCAAAGATAATGTTTTCACTGCTCAAATACATGATATGTGAAGGCTAGTGAAAGATGATCAAACGGTGCAAAACTGTCATCGAAAAGAGAGACACTGGAACATAATAGAAAATGTATTCATTCAAATCTACAAACTTTATTATTGAGACTATTTTGAATAACATATTTTAGTCTTGTTGTTTTCATGAACGACTTAGATACGTAATAGACAGATACCCCATAAATAGATAGACACCCCGCTAATAACGACACATGTTTACAATTGTTGTCCAAGATACAAATGCATCAATTACAAGCATCCAGTCCAGTACACATTTATTTATGATTATTTTCTGTGTTTTTTGTTTCCTCCGTTTGTTTGTTAAATTTATGTTTGAATGTTATCAAGCTACCTCTTAGTACTGATAGAGGTATATTGATGGAGATGTCATATTGCAATGTGCTATGTATCTCTCAACAGAGTCATCACTGCTAAATTCTAAAGTGTAATAACCACAAATATTTAACAGGTTGTATGTAAAGAAGTTGGTTTGAGTTTAATAGACTGTCATCTCTTTAAATATTTGGGCAATGTCTCGGTTAACTCAAGCGTGAAACTGAGTTGTTAAATAACAATAAGGAATACTGCTTGTTAATTTCATAAATCTTAAGTCCATTATTTTAATGTCACCAGTGTTCACGCATCAATTGAATCATAAACTGTAACGCATTTATTCTCCTCTGTCTGCTTTGGTTTATTAGCAATTCTTTCAACGACTTTTTCAACACTGTATTTTTCTCTCTTCCGCACTTTCAATATTGTTGTACAAATTTGAATGTCTTCCGCATCTTCTCTCTTGTAATACTGGTGTATCTTCGTCTTACTTTGTATGCAAAAGGATTTGCATTTGATTGTCATACCGCACAAGCATTTAAAGGAGATGTATGGTAGATGATGATTAGACTCATCTCAGTTTCTTATTAATTGTTATATTTTCAATGGCGACGCCATTCAACATTAGTACATTAGAGAAAGCTGGGGTGTCCTGAAATGTGTCTCTTACTACTCTTTTGGATTCACTGTCAACACAGATAGAAAACAGTGTTAATTGTCAAGAGTTGTTACCCTATACCCTGTTTTCATGACGCAAATAATAATAGAATCATATAAATTACGGATAGCAGCTGTATCGATAATTTTTCTCATACTTACAAAGTCGTATTTTGATGTCCTCCAGATCTGTGGCAGTTCCAAGAATTGTAAAATCAAGTTCTTTAATGCAACCACGATGATAGCTGATAGAACACACTGAAAAGTAAGGTAATTTGCAAAATAATTACATGTGTAGGGTTCTGAAGTCTCTCTCTCTCTCTCTCTCTCTCTCTCTCTCTCTCTCTCTATATATATATATATATATATATATATATATATATATATATATATATATATATATATATATAAAGGTAAAGAAATAGTTTGGAGATTTCACAAGCATGACATTAATAATTCCCGTTTTTGTATAATTAGAATTTTACCAATAGCAATGTTTATTACAGATTTGTTTCATTTAATAGGAATTACATACCTAATTTCGCTTACATGTGAAATACAATTACATGTACTTACATTTGGCAAGCTCTCGAAAAGGTATCCAATCCATAGGATAACTATTAGAACCATGGAGGAAGAAAATAAACTGGCAACCTGAAGAAAAGAGCAGAATAATACATTTTTGGTAGAAAACAAAGAAAAAAGAAAAGACAAAAAATAATGTTTCAATCACTTAAGGTAGTAGAATAGAGATGGATATTTTAGACCGTTAAACTTCTTGAAAAAGTGTTTAGGAATTCACGCTATTGCTCTCTAAAATATAATGAATTTATATATCCATTTTACGTGTGTTGAAAACAGCAAATAAATCGATAAATAAAGCTATCCATTTACCTGTGTTCTACCCCCTGCTGATTCTTGCACAGAGCTTCTAGACACAGAGGCTGCGTACGGATAGCAGCTAAAGAAGGATCCAAAGACATTGCCGGCACCAAAGGCTATCAGTTCCTGGAATCAGTGGAATACGTCAGTGGTAAATATAATAGTTGGAAAATTACCACCTATTTGTTTCTCATATTTTCAGTCAATCCATCTGTAAATGGCTGTCTAATTTATTGAATATTAAAGATCTTCAAATACACCTGTTAATCCAGACTACGTCGTTCAAAAACAGTGGTATGGTCCCATAAAAGGAAAGAAGGAAAGACACAAATAGACAAAGAAGAAAGGAAACGAAGGAATAGTAGGTTAGAAAAGATAAATAGGAAAAGAAAAGAAACAATATGCTGGTACCTGATTAGAATCGAGACTGTAGTTGTGCTTTTTCGCCATCAGAGCAGCCAACGAGACAGATTGGGCAAAGGAAATGATAGCAATGATAAAAATTTCAGTGATATACAGGTCAACTTTTTGGAATGATGGGTAAGATAGTGGTGGCAACCTGAAAATAAAGAGTTATAATATGTATATATTGTCATTTACTATTCGTATCCTACCAATAATTGACCTATAATCCTTACAATCTGTTTTTAAAAGGTATGTGTGGAGATCTGCAGTGACTATACAGATGTTGGGGCCTTTTTGTGCAGCGGTGTCGTTTTGAAACGGAACGGTACCGGTCATTTCGGGATCAGGTGCTGATCTCGAAACGGCGCCACTTACCTGGTCCTGAAACCTCACTGGCCGTTTCTCATTCTCGACCTGGTCCTGAAATAGACCTGGTCCGCTTCGTAACCGTAACCGACTATTGTTCTTAAACGTACACGTAATTTTAACTGTTTGTAAGGTTGCTACCACATCGCAACCAGCGCTATGGTTAAACTATTAATATTTCAGCGATTTATAAGTGTGAAAAATAAAGACACAAGGACAAACAGACAGGCGACGTTGCATAAATACTGGAATATTTACTAAAATCATCATTGTTTAATATATTTAAATGCAAAAATTGTCTTTAATTCAGAAACGAAGAACGTAAGTATTAGGGGTAAGTGGGTGAAGCACGATGGGACCTGCACTATAGTCACTTGTTCCCTGAGTGACTACAATTGCGCACATTAGAATTTATGGGCATCAGGTGCCCTTAATGGTCCAAAAGAGTGCGGAAGAGTGGGGTTGACCGGATGCCCATAATAACCCAAAAATGGAGTGGGAAGAGAAGAAACGGTCGTAGGGAAGAAAGGGATTGTAACTAGTGTTGGGACGCAGGACGTCTTTTTGTTGCGCCGCTAATCGTAGCGCGTCTTCCTCAGACACTAGATGTGTGGGATTGCGTTTCGTGTGACTCAGTCAGTATGTAAAATGCCCTTGTTCGTCCACCCTGATTTATTTGATTTCGCACGGCCCAATTTATTGCCACCGCTCAAATTTCATACGCCACCTGCGGCCCCGTCGTTTGAATACCGTGATTCTAAAAGGAGTCAAGGAGAAGAGTTGAAGAAATTTTTACAAAGACAGAGGGAGGAAGAAGAGAGTTGTGTACAACAACAACAGAAAAAACAGGAAACAAGAAACGGTCAACGGAGTGAAAATTTGTGAAAGATTGGCCTCTCAAACCCTGAGTATTACAACAAATCCTGGCCGAACTTACAGACATGAAAACTTTGCCAAAAAAGAGGAAGCGTGCTTCCCAAAGATCAAAAGCATCGGCATCAACAACAACAACAACGATGGCGGTTGGACTCAGACGAGGGAAAGGAACAAACCAGTTAGGCGTATTGATGAAAAATCCATGCATTTTTATACCTTGTTTTATCATTGTCAAAGGCCCTTTTCAAAGCCATCCATGCATTCCAGAAAGAGATCATACTAGTCATCGATTGCCAAAATGAAACGAAACAAACAAATAATAAGTGTGTTTGTACTAAACAGTTTTGAGAAAGAAATTTCTCCATTATCTAATAGAAATATCCACAAAAATATGATTTAAGAGGGTGGGTAAATAACAAAGAAATCAATACTAAGTTATTTGGTTATATTCCGGTGAATAAGAAGGACAGCAAATTGAAGCACGTCTTTTCACAAGGTCCATTTGATGGTATTTTTTCCTATCTGACGATGCATATTTAGCGTCTTCATTTAATTTTCTTAGAGGGATTGGCTTCTTCTTCCTACATCTCGTCTTTCTCTTCCTCCACTTCTCTGATGCCCAATGTCCTTGCATGTGACACGCACAACACCCATCTTTACTCTTGTCTAGGGACCCAGTTTTGCCGTTCTTTGTATAAGCGGTTACTTTTCTTTTGCATTCTGGATATGAAGCTACGGCGAAGACAACGTTCCGTATCACTTGACACGAGGAGAGCAGTTTTGGCACAGGTGAATGCAGTATACAAAAAATGTGGAACATATTCGCAAGCACGAAGGACTGATCAAATGCAAAGTTCTTCCACCCAAGGATTTGATCCAGCCTATGTTGTCTATCAATGCAACGGAAATCTGATGTTCCCATTGTGTTGCATGTGTGCCGAAACCTGCGATAAGCACGAACCCTACCGTCACGGCGACGACGAATAGTGCGCTTTGACATGAACATGGGTTACGCTGGAATTATTCCACGCTTTCAGTCGTCGATACTGGTTGTTAAATGTAGTTGAAATATGGGACTCCCCCACCACGGAACAATACCAATGTAAAGAATCGAGTCCCGGCATTATTTCGGGATACGTCAACGAATTCTGGAAATTGAAACAAGAGGCCAGCGTGGTATCCTACAGAAGAAAATATATAGGTATTCAAGTGCTGGTACGAACAGTGGAAGAATCAAATTCGAGCACGTCGAACGCAACGTGGGAAAGCTAGTTCATCACCTGATCTTAAGTGTAAGTGTGGCCCAACATCTGGGATCGTCATGGCTAAAGTTGCCTATGACGATGCCATGGGTATTTGCTGCTAAATCTGAAACCGATGCACCCGATTATTTGAAATATCGTACCAACTTGTTTCACGATTGGGCTCACGATGGCGGTTCAGTTATTTACACGTCTTCTTCGTTGATTTCGTCCGTCTAAAAGTATCACAATCTCTCTTACTCACCCTCCCGATCAATCAATATCTCAATCCTCAGTGTTCGCTATAATGGTCTTTCATCATGACATCACTCGCGAAAAAGATGTATATGTGTGTTCCCATTTGTTGGAAGCTAGCATCAAAGAAATGGTGCGCTGGTTTACTTTGACGGCACATCAATTGCTGCAAGGAATCAGTCACATCCGGGAACAATCAATGCTATTTAGAAAAACTCAAGGCGGAATTGACACTACTCGCAGATCCGAGTATAGATACCTAGACCAAGGAACAAATTATCGTGAAACTGGGTGGAAGTGGATTTCTAGGATGAGTCATTATTCGTTCGCTTCTATGATGGAATCCAAAATACGAAGACGAAAGGCAAAGATAAAGACGGAGACAAAGAGATACATTACTATGAGCAAGAAATCTAAAAGAAAAAAAAGAAAAACAAAACAGAGAATACAGAGAAGAAATAGAAGAAGAAATGAACCGCAACAGCTAGAAAGAAAAAGACAATTGTGACGAAAATGACGACCCCTGAAAGAAAGAGAGGCAGTCCAGCCATAACACACACGTACCAAAGGAAACATTCGACCAGAGGCTACTGCAGCTAACGCAGAAGCAGCATCAGCAACATCACAATCAATAGTGTGGAGGTATCATCTACTCCGTTTTTAATGATGCCAGTTAATTCAGATTTAAGTGGTTTCAAATCTGCTGAAGATGCCACCAAAACGGACACCCTGCATTAAAGCCACTTCTCCTCCTTCTTTTGCTTTTATTACTGCCATGAAAAAAGGGTCTCAGTCACAGAACAAAGTCCAAGACAGAACAGGCATGTTGAAAGCCTTAGTCGATCTCTGGGGACAAGAATTAACTCAATTAATTCTACTGAGAACTCCTTTTCCTCGTCCAATGTTTACGTTAAACCTTGTAAAACGTCCATACACCGTATGGACACGAGTACGTGTATAAAATAAGAGGTTTATACATTTTCGCATCAGTGTTATTGACAAGATATCCATCCAAAACGACCACATTGCATTGTCGTCGTAGCATGACTAAAATCGGAGGAATTCAATACCACCTGATTTAGCGATATATGTGCTGTGTGTGTTAACCAAAGCTAAAGCTTCAATGTTAAAACAGATAATTAAAAATGCTCCTAACTTCATGGACACCCTGAATATGTTGAAAGGATCCGTTCCATTGAGTAAGACACAAAGACTGTTATTAAGACAACATCCAATTCAAGAACATGCAGTGGCCCAAATAAAAAAAGGACAGATCAACAAGGAGAGTTTTTTTCCAATGGTGATGCCACCCTTTGCTGGCAAAAATAGCTGCTCCCATGTTAGACAGCCGGTCCTATTTTAGAAGGAGTTATCAACGGTATTTTGAAACAACAAGGAAGGTTCATTCTCGATTGACGACAAAGATACAAAACTCTACCCATGGAAGGATGAAAATAACTTTGGTCCCTTAAAAACAGTGGATGGACATCCACCGCTGGTACGAACAGCTGATACCACATTTGCCCCCGTATTATATTGTGACTGAGACGGCTAACTTGCAACAAGAATTACAGTTTATGATGGATCAATCGCATTTGTAAGAAGCAAAAATATCGCAATGGTACGGACAACTAATGCAATGTTATCAAACGTTTCATCACAAAGCTTTAGACGTCACAGAGAAACAAACTCTGAGTGTCATCAAGAATTTGTCATCAGGGAGAACCGATTTTTGGATCCAATGTGATGAATTTGGTCAACGATGCTCCAAGATACCGTAAACGGTAGAACCATTGTAATGAAAACCAATACCCCTCAAGATGCAGTATGAATTCACAACGTTGGCCTTGGGTTTATAGGAATTGACATGTACAATAGACCCAATGTTGAAAAACAGCGGGGAATATAAAGAGGAGGAGTGAGGTAATATGGGAGATTTCCTAAACATTATCGGCTAAAAAGTCCATGACAAAGACGACGATGAGTCGTGCAGCTACGTTCACATCCACACCGATTCACAACAAATGAAAGAATTGGTCCAAAAAAAATGACGCCATCCCCATCAGTACATAAGAAATAGGAAGCGAATAAGAAAGTGAAGAAAGAACAGAAAACACCCGTTTTGGCATCGTCTTCGACTTACATTGCTCATCGAACACGCAGAGCATCGCAACCACAACAACAAACGATCATCGGAATTTGGTTGACCTAGCCAGGAAGGAAGAATTCGTGGTTAACATTTACTACAACCCAGTACACGCTGCTTGGTACGGAGTAATTGAACAATTGTAACGTGCTGTGAAAGACTCGAAAGCGTGCGTTTCTCCGTGACTTTCGACGATGACTGCAACAATAATCTACGTACACGCCATACAAATCGCTTTAACTCAAATTTCAGTCAGACCGTGGTAGTACTTATTGATCGTCAATGGCAAATAGATAGGTTATTTCTAACTTGAATTTGTACAATCAAGGGTACATGCATTTGTTGTGTGGTCGATGTGTTTTAGAAGCATGCTTGTGTCGCACTTCACACGCACAAAACAGGTATCGAGTTAGTGCGGACTCTGAAAACGTGTTGAAACAAAGCGGTCGACACCCTGTTCGATGGCAAAAGGACAAAAGGAACCGAATTTCTTAATCGTCAGTTTCAAGAGGAATTGAAGAAAATTATGAAACAAAAGGCAGTGTAGTCGAACGTTTTCAAAGAGCATTGAAAGAATGTATGTCGAATTATTTTACACGTTGGTACACACTGAAATACATGGGCGTGAAAACCAACAATTAGTCGTGTCATCACAGTATCGGATTTGCACCAGTCACGACCCAAAACAAAGTCGAAGTGTACCAAATCAGGATATGTTTTCTATCACGTCCGGGCATCAAGCTCATAAAACGGCGATAACACCAATTTTGCCATCGATTGTTAAGAAAACATGGACTTTGGTGAGCAAATCGAAACGGCCTTGAGAAGTCTGGACAGGATAGCTGCCCTCCTCCTTCAGAAGGGGGACTCCCTACAACACAAAAGAGGTAGATCTAGAAAGTACAAGTGCACTTTCGTTTACCACAGGAAATCCTTTCTGAACTAATGGAAGAAGAGAGGCAGAGGGAGAAGAGACAGAGGATAGAAGAAACTGGAACCGCCTGTCAACAATAGTTGTAGCTCCACCAATAATGTACGGAGGAGCAGTAACAAAGGGATAAGGTGAGGAAGAGCAGGTGTAAGAACATCAACAGGAACAGCACAAGGAGGAGAGGACTACAGTCGTCATCATCACCACCATCATCAACCAGGATGTACCAGAAGAGGATTTGGAGGCTGAGGCCAACAAGCCATGCTTTAGGCTCTCGGTCTTGATCAGTACGTGGTTCAGAGACAAGTGCTCCAAGAGCAGCCGATGCTGTGAATCCCGGCCTGGAAACTGCTTCTGTTCTAACCATTAAAGCTACAACGCGTCTCGAGGCCCAACCTAACGACACTTTTCAGAGGCATTCTAGTTCGATCACCTAAAGCACAAACTCATCATGTTTGCCATCTCAACGAGTGTTTATCTGTATATACGGCTGTTAGTTTGTGAGTGTGAGTGTTTGTAAGTAAGAGTGTTTGTCATCATACTATCATATACCCCTCATTTACCCCTCGTCCCCAATACATGTGTTTGAAAGGATGGGTGTTTGTTTTTAAGGACGTGTGTTGGTCGGTAAGGATGTGCGTTTGTCTGTAAGGGTTGGTGTTGACTGGTAAAGACGTGTGTTTAGCTTTAAGGATTTCTGTTGATCTGCAAGTGTGGAAATGTGTGTGCTTCTCCGTCTATTCATGTATTTGTCTGTAATTAGGTGCCCTTTTCCCTATATCCGTGTCTGTCTGTACGTCTTTACGTGTTTCTTTGCTCCACTTTGGACCACTATGGGGTCCCTGACCTTCAAGTTTGGACCACTATGGGGTCCCCCGCCAACTCCAACCTCCACCGCTTTTTGGTAACTGTGGGAACCCAGCCAACCCCATTCTTCGCACACTTCTGAGCCACGGGTACAAAATTGCCCATAGTGCTGGATCCAATGTGTCCTCCTAGACTACAAGCGTATATCTCTCTCTAGAAACCAGATTTTTTATATCGCATACTTATTGTAAGATAATGACAGTAAAAAATTACACCCTGAGTTTTTCTTTCCATCCACGTGTTGAGTAATTATTATTTAAGAAATAAATGAAAATCATTCCTTTTTAACACATTACTTTATAATAACACAGATTGTGCTTTTATAACGGCGAGGGGTTTTAAACAGACAAACAATAAAAAGAGTTCAGATCGCGAAACGGTGATGGGCCGTTTCGTGACCGGAGAACGTGAGAGTAAAAATGCTTAGTTACGAATGACCCCGTGCCGTTTCGGGACAAGCTAAACTGCTTGGTTACGAAATGGCGGAGTAGAGTTTCACAACCAGAACAAAATGGCAAAATGGAATGTGGCCGTTTCAAGGCCAGATATAGATCGTAAAACGGCCGACGTCGTTGTAGGACCAAATAAAGTTGCCGCGACCTCACCTGGTCTTGAAACAGCAGCGGCCCGTTTCAAAATGGCGATTGGTCTTAAAACGGCGTGTAACGCAGACACCGGAGAATGATATATCGACCACGAAAGTATGTCTATACAAACTCTAAAATCAGTGCACTGACTCTAGAATGTATACACAGACACTCACCGGAATATATATATATATATATATATATATATATATATATATATATATATATATATATATATATATATATATATATATAAAACGGTATAATAATTTATAACTTCTGATCAGAAAACAAAATACACAATGCTCAACTTTATACCGAACTAATGAAGAAATTTTTCTTCGCCTGTTATTGAATTTCAGGGTAACCACGTCATGGTCATTGAATATAATAGACTTTTAATTGTAGTTTTAAGAAGCCAGGGGTCAGGTTACATTTATTGTGATTCTAAGTAATAATTTAGTAATTATGGTAGTCTATTGTACTTACCCAGCTGGTATGTTACCGACGATCTGGACATGGAAGCGTTTATTAAAGTTCCAGATATATGATGCCGCAGTACCAAGGACGACCTAAAAAATTAGAAATATAATTTTCAATGCATTTTAGGAGTAAACAGATTTATGACTTACTTTTCTGGTCCATTCTTCATTACATGCTCTCTTCCCAGGATTGGGTTGATTCTTTTATTCAAATGGGTATTTGTTAGTTACAGTGGTATAAGATTTATAAAGAGAATCTTTTTTAGAAGTCTCATCATTTTTGTAAATTTTGTTCGTACGTGCCATTCTGCATAAGTTTTAATATATATATATATATATATATATATATATATATATATATATATATATATATATATATATATATATCGTTTTTCAACCCGTCAATATTCCCATTTTTGAAAATCATCTATTCATCTTATTTAAGTTTTTATTTTTCTCACTCGTTACTTGGTTGACCTAAATCAATGTCAAGCTTTTCATTTTTCTTTCCCTCTTTCTTTTTTTTTCGTTTAACTTACCTTGTAAAATTTGGCATTATCAAAAGTTACTTTTGCATCGGCATCCCTAACAGGATCGAAACGAATGAGCAGTTCCTGATTATGCAATGCGTTACTTTGAGTCTGAAACATTTGGTCCTCATTTAGTTTAGCAATATAAACTTGATGAAATACACGTAGAAAGGTGATTGATCTATAACAAGATACTTGTCTTTAGCATTAACAATTAATAATAACAAAAACTCATGCCCGATTATCACACTAATATACTATATATTGGTGTCATATGTCATTAATTTCAACATTTGAGTTAGTACTTGCATTACTATAGGTCCATATATTCACTTTAATTCACGCCTGGGGGGTGGGGGAGGGGACAGAAAATAGGTGTCCATATATACTATTCAGCTACTAATTTATCAAACCAAATCTGTCAGTTTTATTTCCACATTGACTCGACACCGAAAAATATACATATGATTAAAAAAAAAGATTTATAACTTACTAGTAATTAGTACAAGTGTGTTACCATGAAGAATAAAATAGCCCTTTTTAGAATCGGAACTAGACTCTTCAACTTTTCATTAAACTTTAATTGACTTTTCATTATTGTTATTAATAAGAAAGACTTACCACGCAAAGTTCAATTGGAACCGGGACCTTCAACTTTTTCTTGAATCTTTGGTTGACTTGCTCTTTTACAATATACAAAAGCGCCATACATATAATGGAAATGACGAGGGTTGCTATGTTCGTCTGTACAATACTTTGGAAGATATACTTATATGTCTGAAAAACAAAGTAAAAATTCAATTGATTTCTCGTTCCGACTCACTAACCCCATCGTCGCAAGTCACGGAAGACAATCCGCTACGCTCCTTTATCACCCTTAGCTGCATGTGGGGAGGTTTCTCATGAATATGCATAAACCTGCTTAATCAATCACTGCGGGCGCGAGTAAAATCTTTTCGCCATTGTGACCTATCATGACCTTTCACGTTGTTGGAATGAACCAATCAAAGTTTCTCTTTAAACACGATCGACACAATGGGCACTTTCATGTATGTGTTGGAGATTGTTACATTGTTTTTGGTTGATGACGCATTTTTGTTTATGCGAACTCATGAAAAACTAGCAAATCTCGGCAGCCATGGATGATAAAGGAGCCTAGCGGATTGTCTCCCGTGGCTTGCGACGATGTGTTAACCGCATGCATAACGCAAAGGAAACCATTATAGTAACACACATTTAGATTTACATCAAGCTCTTCATTTTATTTTTCTTCACCTTTACTTATGTATCTTTTTGAGAAAATAAAGTACATAACCGAATAAGGAACAATAATTGTCTGGTCAAAGACACGTGTTTAGTTACCGTTTATACCCGTGTATAACACGCATCCCACTATAAACAAAAGTCGGCACAAATCAACCATTGAATTATTCGCCGGCAGATCAGGATCATCTACGTTTTATCTTGATAGAGTAATTAAAACAAACAGCGTAGATCTTTGACATCATGCGTCAGTAGAATTTCAGGCGCCTGTGTCATAAAACTTTGCTTTAAATTTCGAGTAATAAATATTACTCCAGTCTGGAAAATCTTACTCAAAATGTACATATCCAGCTTTTTAACGGTCAAAATATTTCCGAGTAAGATTTGGAGTCGAGTAACGTTTAATGACGGAGATGCCTGAGCTTGAGATTCTCAAAGAGATTGTGTGACAGCCAGTCAAAAACGAATTTCCTTTTGTAACATTGCTTTTAGTTGGCTCCAAAGGAAAACTCTATTTCAAACTCAAGTTTAGAGTTTCATGATCTCCAGACCTGGAGCTATATTGCTCGCAGTAAGGCGCGCGCTGTTCACGAGCGAATACAGTTTCATCGAAACAGCAATACTATAATATACCCTCCTACTTTCCTAGAGTTTCATTCCGTCCTTTCTACGGTACTTGAACACTAAAAGTGGTGAAGAAAAGGTACCATAAAGAATAAAACATGACTGTATGCTAGGTTCTAAGATACACGTATGACGTATGCGTTTGTAATGGATACGAGTATTCAAACATTAAAGGATATTTCCTCTTGTTGAATGCATGCTTCTTAAAGTTACCTAGGCTTGATATGTCATTGTGTGTGTCTGTATATGCGTGTGTATGTCAGAGAGCGAGAAAGGAGAGGATGCGGAGGAAGAGAGAGAGAGAGAGAGAGAAAGGTATGGTATCGCTAAATATAGTAATACATATTCTGTATTCAACTGATCCCTTACATTGATGATTTGGAATAGCCCATCAGTTCTAGGTATTTTTATTCCCAAAATGTACTTGACTTGGCTGGTACCAACGTGGACTGCCGTGCCCGTTGTAAATCCTCCAACTAAAGCGTCAGAGATGTACGTTGTTACAAACCCAAGGCGCAATAATCCCATTCCAATCTGCAAGAAAAAAAAAGCAAAATTATGTATACTATTAAAATACTTATTCGCTCAATTTCAAATACCGCAGTGGCTCAGTGGTTAGCGTCATGGACTCGCGCCCAGAAGGGTACGGGTTCGAATCTTACCCAGATCAAACCAAATATTCTTGATACTCTTCAGCACGAAATTCAAGATGAAGCTCAAAATCCAAAAACTTTGATAGTCTGTATCTTAAATCATGATAAAATCAGAATTATTTTGGGACGATGAGCTTTGAGCTTTATTTTCTTGTTTCTTGTTGAAAACTTTCGAGAAAAAGGGGCATGAAAATCATACAACTTCTGATATTCAGTTCGAGCTTAAGATTTTGTTTCAGCTAATCAAAAAGAACTTTACATTTAAAACGTCACGTTTCATTGGTTGAAAATGAAACCTCAATTTTAAACTCAGTGGATTTGTATGATCTCCCTTTTTATGATTTTATATTGCCGGGTTGGCCATGTCGGCCGCCTTGGCTTGTCTCTGCAGAATGTGTTGATGTGCAATTAAGCACCGATAAATCAATCAATCCATAAATCAATAAAATGCTAAATCAGCATGCAAAGAGGATTACAAAGAAAGATGGAATTTGATTGTGAGAAAATGAAACGAACTTGATCGCTCGTCTATGGACATCCGGTTCAGGACATTTCCAAAACAGAGATGCATTTTTCAATTTATTGCAGGTGATTTTGAAATTAATATTGGTCAGTCAAAATAGGTGTTTGTCACTTCAAATAGGTTTTGCTTAATCGACACTGGCATTGGTCAGTCAAAATAGGTGTTGGTCAGTCACAATAATTATTTGTCAATTAGAATAGGTGTTGTTCAGTCAAAATAGTTGTTGATCAGTCGGAATAGGTGTTTGTCAGTGAAAATAGGTGTTGGTCAGTCAGAATAGGTGTTGATCAATTAGAATAGGTATTGGTGAGTCAAAATGGGTATTGGTTAGTCACAGTAGGTGTTGCTCAGTCAGGGTGAGTCTTTGTCTGTTAAGAGGTGCGTTCACTCTATTTGTCTCTCTCGGCAACAATAACACAACGAATAATATGAATACAGGGAAATGGGACAGAGTGCATTTTTTGTTTTTGACAAAGCTGATACGTATGTTATAGTTGCCTTCATGGTACAAGGTCAACCTTCCTATTGATCTTAAAAATAAAATCTGATTTTCCACGGTACTTTCCAAGTTCTAAACATCTAGAATCATACCTCGTAATGTTCCACTGGTTTTTTTTTCCAGTTCTAAAAAGTGTGTTTTTCTCTATCATTTGGTGTGTCTTTGTCCGTCTATCCATCCTATTTATCCACCCCTATTCAAATTTCCATAAAGGGCTTTACTAACCTAACGTTTAAGTTCCATAGAAGAGTATACATGACCCCGGTATGTTAAAATAACGTAAGATTTATAATGGCCCAGCATGTTAAATTCCGGTAGAGCGCTATACCCGCACACATTTGCCATAACGTTAAATTTCCGTAGAGGGTTATAGAGACATCCGTGTTAACTTCCCTTAGGGCAACATAGTATATCGACTCTTTTTAACATGGATTACAATGGCCCCTATAACTACTAAAATCCCATTAGACGTGTACGAAATTATATATATATATATACACATACATACATACATACATACATACATACATACATACATACAAGCAGAGAGAGAGAGATGGAGAGAGAAAGAGGTACCTGTGTAAACCCAACAAGAAGGCAAAGAGACATTGCTATTCCAATTTTAATGTCTTCAGGAAGTGCAACAACATCAGGGGTGTTCCCATCTGACCCACCAGTGTTATTGGCGTTTGTGCTGTTGTCAAATAACTTAGCCATGCCTGTGGTACTTTTGTACGCATCAGTAATCTTCGCGATGACGGAGCCAGTCAACAGACTGACCACAGCAACAGTCCCTAGTGGAAAAGACAGACGGACAAACCGTTTGAAATTTATCTCTATTCAGCATATTGTAATGGAAAATTTTTCAAGTCGTTTAACGTTTGTGATATTTACAATATGTACCTAAGTTTTGAGCACTTACATTGCGGAAATGGATTTAGGAAAACAACAGTATAAAGACGAATCTTCGACAATTGGTGGATTCAAAAAGCATTTGTATAAAGTTGAAACAGATAGTAACCGATATTTAATTACCCGATACGATTCAGGTACAATACACAATGCGAATTTGTTACCTTCAAACGTCAAGAAAAACAGTTTTCAGAAAGGTTCAGAAAAATCCAGTTTAAAAACAAACAAATTAAACAATGTTAAGAATATAATTTACTCCTATGGTTCAAAGCTTACCCATTGAGATATGTCTCGATGTTCCAAGTAAAAAGTAAATCAGCACAGGGAAAAAAGACACATACAGACCAACAACCGGAGGTAATTCTGCCAACATTGCATACGCCATGCCTACAAATAATAATAATAATAATAATAATAATAATAAGAAGAAGAAGAAGAAGAAGAAGAAGATGATGATGATGATGATGATGATGATGATGATGATGATTATGATGATAAAATGATAGCAAGCAAATTCCAAGAATGGATGCCCGCCTCTTTTTGCTCAAAATAGGGGAGTGTCGATTCGTAGAAGAAGTAACTATGTGTTGATGGTAATATAGCAAATGAGTTCAGGTATATCTGTAACGGAAGACACTAACTGATGACGTAGAACACCGACAATCAAACCCAGGTGAAGTTTCATCACTTTTAAGCTGCATACGAAAGTTGCTTTGAATTAAAATATTAAGAGAGTTATTGCACTGAAACAAAAGTATGTAGGTTGTATATTCAGCGGCCATAACTCCGCCAAATGACAATGAAGAAAGCTGATAAGCAATTGCTGCTGAGATCATATGCAATATAAAGCTGGATATAATATTTTCTTGAAATCCAATAATAATTAAGGGAGTTATTGTGTGGAAAAGAAAGGTGGTTCCAAAAATCAGAGGCTCTAACTCCGCTAAATAATAATGCACAATGCTGAAGTATTTATTACGCGGAAAGGAAGTTGCCGAATCTGACAATCAGGGGTCATAACTCCGATAAAAGATCGTGTTGCGTCCTGTCAAATCTAACTCAGCAACACTGACAATCAAACTTAGATTAGGTCTCATGAATATCAAATATCAAACTGCCTGCCTTTTTTTCTAAAATAAAAAATCCAATAATAACTAACGGAGTTATTGTGAAGAAACGAAATTGCGCGGATCAAACAAGTATATACTGTAACTCTGCTAAATGATGACGTAGAATGCTGATAATCAAATGCTGTTGAGATTTCGTCCATATCAAGCTCCGCACCAAATCTGCTTGAAATTCAATGATCGTCAACAGTTATTGTGATGAATTAATGTGAATGGGAATGAGGTCAACAACAAGCAAGGGGCAATTACTCCGCTAAATAATAACATAAATGCCAAGAATAGAAATCAGTATCACGCTGTCAATGAAATGAAAGTGCAAGGATGGATCAGAAAATCAGAGGGTATAACTTAGCTAAATGATCACGTAGAACACTAAAATTCAATGTCAGCCGAGGCATCATCAATGTCAAGCTGCCAAAATCATTGAAAACTAAGTAATATTTAAAGAGTTATTGTGCCGAAAAGAAAATGGGTGCGTCTAACAATCACGTGCTGTAACTAAACGAAGACGTAGCACGCTGACAATCGAACTCGATCAACATCTTATTTATAAACAAGCTGCACACCAAAATTGATTGAAATGCAATAATAATTTAGGAAATTATTGTGTGGAAGCTAAAGTTGGGGGTGGGGGAGGTCTGACAATCAGGGACCTTAACTCCTCTAAACGATGACGTAGAACACCGAGGAGAATCGATATCAGCCTATGCCTTAGGAATATCAAACTGCATACCAACTTCGTTGAAGTGCATTAATAACTAAAGGATTTATTGTGCGAAAATGAGAGTTGGACAGACGGAAGGAAGGAAGGACGGATGACGGGATAAACGGAAAGGCTCTATGCTACGAAAAGCAGGGAAACAAAACGAAGAAGAAGATGAAAGATTATCAACGACAATGCCGTGATTAAAAGCTTGGTAACTGGTCAAATGACAAAAGAATATTCATTGGTCTAATTGTGCAGGACGACAAAAATAACAAAAGCAGCAAAAACTACTATTACTACTACTACTGAGAAAAAGGAAAAAGAAATAATTTTTAACTGAAAACAAAATATGTAATTATATATAATTATTATTATCATTATTATTATTATTATTATTATTATTATTACATATTTATATGCATTTTAAAACACAAAATAACTATACATTGATAGTATTACCTTGTGGCAGTTGCATGATACCGACCGTCAACCCACAGATTAGATCATTAGGAAGATCTTCTTTGACCTTGTACTTCCGAAGCACCTTGTAACAGGGCAAAATTGTATCTGTAATTTTATTGCATCTTTCTTTTGAACATGAGCAGCATTTGCTAAACTGGTCACAGAAAACTTCTCTCAATGATGTTTTTTCCTTTGGAAGGCGGAAGTTATTTCTAAATTTTGCCTCGGTTGTTGGCTGCTCCTGATTTGAAGATGTTAGTTTTCCATTGTCGATAAAAGCAGAACTATCAGTCTTCCCGACCTTGATTTCAGTCATGCTTAGAGAAGGAGGGAAAGCTGGATTGTCCACACCAGTTCCTTGTTGGTCGTCATCTGGCACTTTAACCATAACTTCACTGCTGACGATCTCTACTGATGAGCACGGCTAAAAAAAATACATGGGAACTTATAGTAATCCAGCAACCTTACAAAACTGTTTAGGTGAAAACGGTACGGATCTGTAGGGATGACTTTAATAGATAAAATTGCTCTAAAACCATCTTCAGACTCTTTCCACACTTGTCTGAAATGTAATGTTTCTTCGAATGAAAATACGAAAGAACTCTAGTCCATCACATGTCAGTCTTGGGAGCCGTGATGGGTCCGACAATGGTTAGTGTATCGGACTCTCGACCACAAGGGTACGGGTTTGAATCTTGTGATTGGAACACCTTGGCAGGGTTGCTGAGATGTGTCATGTGCGGGCACAACACTCTACTCTATTTGTCTCTGAATGATATAACCATAATGTGTTGATGTGCCGTAACACACACACACACACACATACACACGTAGACACAGACAGATACACAACAAGCCAAACCAACCATACAGGTCAATCCTACGTCCGCGCCCCATGAAAGACGCTGGTAATAGTAGATGGATACAGACAGAGCTGGCGCATTGTGAAATTAAAATAGTACGAATTTTGTTCTCGTGAGTTTCGCCCATGCACAACAAATTAAAAACAATGATCATCCTGAGAATTTCTAATTCCAGCTCTGTCTGTAGCGGTAGCGCAAACAGACTAAGACAGTTAGTGCAGCCGATGAGCTCTGATCGGCGCTCAGATATCATACATTATAACACAATGCTACATTGTGATAAATTCAATAGTTTTCAGACATGTGATATAAATATTTTATGAGCTTAATATGAAAGCAACAATGTCAGTGTCCA
Organism: Margaritifera margaritifera; assembly: GCA_029931535.1. NCBI lineage: Eukaryota > Metazoa > Mollusca > Bivalvia > Unionida > Margaritiferidae > Margaritifera > Margaritifera margaritifera. The sequence continues at coordinate 324,081 of JAQPZY010001489.1, read as the reverse complement.
GAGATAATGTGTATTTGTTTACAAGTTTGCATGGGATAAAAGTGTTGTCAAAGATAGCTGTGTTACAAAATAACATACAAAAGAATAAAAATGTTTGATTTGTTGATTTCAAACATCAAATAAAATATCCCGCATTGTTTCAGAAAAGATGCATATTTACGGATTACATTTAAGGATAATCACAATTACATTGAAATAAGAAGCAAGAGCTTAGGAAGTGAGATAGTTAAAAAAGTACAGAACGAAGAGGGAATAAATTACGTCTTTGATGTTGACAAATAGACAAATTTGTTTACGGCTAAATTTACAAACAACTTTAAGATCTCGTAAACTTTACAAAGTTAATCTAAAATTATTATACAAAAAAGAGATAGAAAATAAAGTTAGATTTAAAACAGCACATGGTGGCTCAGTATATGAAGTAACAGTTTTAGATTAAATCACATGAAATCGCCAAATTTTACAAAAGCTGAAATCAATTAATAAGTTTGAAAAGATGGAAGAAACATTGCAAATTGCTGAAAGTAAAAGCACCCTTTGTAAATATATGTCCTGTTAGCTTGTTGATAATGTATTTATCTGGCATAACGTATTCTCTGAATGTTTTATACCTTTTAAATTGATTAACGACGAAGACCTTGCAGAGCAAGATAACAACAAAACTTAAAAATAAAAACCCCGCAGTCTTTAAGATGTCTTTGCTGCGATCATTAAAGTCTTGTTGCTTACACAAATATCAATGAATTTTGTGGGGACAAATTAACGGAACAAAAGGAAAATAAATACGATGAATTGTAGGAATGGTTCCCTGAACAGTCTATAGGCGCATTACACAAGCAAAACAAAAACAAAAAAAAAAAACGATTTCCCTTCAAATGAGTTTGTCAGTCACGTGGATGCCCAGTGGCAGACAGAAATTGTTGATATGTAAGTATATATAAAAGACAACAATGGAAACAAATACATTTTGACAGTATAGATATTATGAGAAATACTCTGAGGTTGTTAAAGAGAAAACAAAATAGGAGGATGATATGCACAATGGTTTTGAAGAAATTTTCAAAGAGAAAAAGTCTTAAAAAGATATAGTTTGATGAAAGAAAAGAGTTTGACAACATGATTTGCTGGAAGAGAAAAACGCCGAATACTATTCAACTTACGCAGACTAAAATAGTCTGTATTGGAAAGGTGTAACAGAGATCTACAAACTAGAGTGTGGAAGTATTTTACTCAAAATGAAACCGGAAAAAGGGTTAACGTTTTACTAAAGCTAATCAAGGGATACAATAACACTCTTCATAGATCAATGGACATGACACCATTGAAGCAAGCAAAGAAGACAATAAATCAAAAGTATGATCAACCTATTTATTTTACTTGACAATTAATACGTTTGGAACACCCAATTTACAATTGGCTGAAGAGTTAGAATTTCAAAATACATAACCAGCTGTGCACAAGACTACTTTCATAACTTTACTGATTAAATGTATAAAATCAGGAAAGTATTTTTAGGTGATCTGGTAGTTTACAAATTGGACATCCGACAAATAAGACGACAGATACAAATTTAAACAAAAATGAAAGTGAAACGGATCAATGGCAAAATGGAAAGAATATGATGAGTCGTTAAACAGTTGGAAACAAGCTGACAAAATGATGCTATTAAATAAGTGACAACACCATCAAATACGAGCAAAGAAGTGTGGATAAATAGTTGTATTAAAAAGAATGAAATCTTTTGGGCTTAGACAGATAACGGGATCCTACAATATGACAGATTTGGAAGGAAAAAAGCATTAGAAAATGATGGAAATAAACGCGCATAGCATGTGAATTTCTGTTAATTACAAACCCAGAGGGAAAGAGGACGTAAATCCAAAAACATACCAGGTTAACAACAAAATGGCACACATAACTAACATGACAAGGCCACTGCAATGTAGACAGTACTCTAAGATGATAATAAATTACATCGCTGTAGAAATGAAAAGGGATAACATTGAAAAATATGAAGCTGATTCTCATTACCTCTGAACAAAATCTTGAAAACAGATACAACTCTAAAGACTACAAGCTGGCATACGAGATCTTGAATAAGATAAAGAGTAATTAAAAATCACATGGATGTAGACGTAGTCATGGGGACATTTGAACTGCTTCAGATTTCATCCAAAAAAGTATTGCAGAGGAATCAGTGACATTGAAATCTACCTTGAAGAGTTTAGTTTTATCAGTAGTGAGTACGGCAGATACAAGTAGATCCAAAAATGGAATCATGAAAATAAAAAAATAAACAAAACAGAAATCCAATACACGGAGGAATTGAAAAACAATTGGAAGAAGGGAAGGCATTGAAAGAAAGAAATCTCATGCACAAGCCTACAAAAAACATTACAACAAAGGATATCAATTAAAAAGAAAAACTTTAACTCTATGCAGTTGTTTTATGAACATATCAACTATACAATCTTTACTAAATAAAATATATTTCTCATCGCTGAATTATATGATTCTTTACCTCTTCATCTGTATTATTTCTTTAGAAGCCTCTGGATGAATAAACGACCGTCATCATCAGACAAGTTATGTGTGAAGAATGGTATGCATTATTTGTGTGCCGGACCTCTATACTTGGCTGTTAAGTAATCGTGGTGGCGAGCTTTATGACCGCTAGCTTCGTTCTCACGTACCTTTGATGAGTCGCTTCATCGTCAAAAACTTTATCTTGAATTTTTTTTTCTTCTCAAAGTTTTAACATATATTTGTTGAATTAAGATATTTATCATCTTCATAGTTTTTGTATTTGTCAGTCTTAATCATTGCTTTGGATCTCTTGTGGAATGATTATAAGTAAATACAAAACCCTGATGGAAGATGCTCGGCTGTTTTGATTGTACCAGAATCTTTATGTCCGTGTGGTTTGCCAGCCTGTCTCTCTTGTTTGATTAAGAGAGAGACATGCATACAGACAGAAAAAATAAAGCATATCCTTAAAAAGGAAATATGGAAATAATACTCGTTCACCTGTTTTGAAATCAACAAAGTGGCCGCCTGGAGAATTTAATTTTCATTTTTCATTCTTTTTAATTCACTGATGTCATGAGTCTATAGTAGTTCAGAGTGCAAATGTACTGAAAATTATCGCACTTTATTCCAAAGGGAATACAGAAATATTTTCACATCTACTTACGGAATGGACAAATCTGTCAAAGCGCGTCTGTTTTATCAAATACCCATCGAATTCAGCTCTACATGTGCATATTTTCCAGTTCATCCAAGCACGAATTATTCATACTAGATTCATTACAAAAAATCCAAATTTGGTGACCCTAGAGTAGATCTATTTTAGGTACTTGCGTCATTTCCTGATTCGACTGATGGGAAGTATTAACCAGGATAAGCACAAATACTTCTAATGTCAACAAGCTGAGTTAGTACTGCAAAAAGACCTATTGAATGTATCATACAAGACCTATTGACTGTATCATAAAGACCTATTGACCTATTGAATGTATCATAAAGATATATTGAATGTATCATACAAAGACCTATTGAATGTATCATAAAAAGACATATTAACTGTATCATAAAGACCTATTGAATGTATCATAAAGACATATTGAATGTATCACAAAAAGACCTATTGAATGTATCATAAAAAGACCTATTGCATGTATCATAAAAAGATAGAAATATTCTTCCTTGCGGTGTAGTAGCAAAAGTATATCTATTGCAACTTTTGCTTTAATTGCTTTAGGAAAAGTACATGTACATAATTTTTGCATATCTATTCCAACGTTTGCTTTAAGTGCTTTAGGAAAAGTACATGTACATAATTTTTGTATATCTTTTGCAACGTTTGCTTTAATTGCTTTAAAGAAAAGTACATGTACGTAATTTTTGCATATCTTTTGCAACGTTTGTTTTCATTGCTTTAAGAAAAGTACATGTACATAATTTTTCTTAATAGGATTTTTTACTTTAAAAATCAACGAGTTTTTCTGTATCTCATTAGGCTGCTGCATATTCCAGCTAAATTATCGAGTCGAAATTTCGACGCACAACATTACACATAATTTCATATAAGCTCGCGACACTCCCATACTTTACAGAGATTTGTAGAAATTTTACGATTTCATAAATTCCCGCTAAATCGGTATTTGATTTTTATCTTAAATCGCTTTTCTTCACTAAAACATCGAAACGTCTCCGCCACCACCCCCAACAAATATAAACAATTAAATAAATAGTGTCATAGTAATTACTCATTTTCCTCATTAATACATTATATTAAAATTTAGGAAAATAATTAAGTATATTTTATTGGAATATACTTACTTGCTAACGGTAAGATATATTTCTAAACATTGAATAGATATATACTAATACATTTTTGGTTAACCATTTTATCGCAGCCAGCTTTTCGTTGAGGTCTCAGAATACGAAGAGACTATACTTAACTGGAATTTGAAAGTCACAATATCAGAATGAAACAAAGATATTTGAAAGCTGTTTAACTTACTTGCTTTACTTGGTCAGTTAAAAGAAGATGTTTTGCGACCTATTTCAGTTTTCATCATTTATTCATTGCCCTATGCAAAAGGAAAGATGTTGGTATATTTCCCAGTTGTGAATATCTAGCACATCAATGCTTATATATATTTTACTAAAAATCTGCAATTTTGCAACATAGTATGCACTCGTATGACGTCAGAAACAACGGCGTTCATGCTTCGGAAAGCAGCTGATGGATTGTAGGTTTAACACTGTTATTTCTTGTGGAGAATAAAAGAAAACAGAAAGAATTGTTTGATGTAAAACCTACTATTAATGATGAAGTGAATAAACGATGTCTGCCACAGAAGAATGCTAATCACTTAGCGAAAAGCAGTCATTTCAAGTGCACTGGATTCAGTAAGTGATCTCGTATGTTAGGGGTTGTTAACTAGCCGTAGCGCTTTCGATTCTCAAAACAGAGACAAACAAGATAAACAATAAACACAAAAGAAAGCGTTCAAGATACAATTACAAGAAAGTAGGTCTAATGTAAATATTGTTTAAGCACTGTAGATATCGCGCCTTACTGGTCTAATAATAATATCTATTGTAACGACATTTATCTATATATATCCAGGCATATGACAGCTGTTATTACACGTATAATCTAATGACTGGGAAACATGTTGCTTATTTTATAAACCTGCATCAATGTTGTTTCTCTGTGGTAACTATGGCATTCGAAGGGTGTGAATGCGGTCGTACTAACTGTCGCAATACGCACAGAATATTGTTCTAATAGTTGTTACGGTCGAACCAGAATTTAAATAATGTACTGATCAAAACAATAAAAATAAATAAACACACACACAGACACAGACACAGACACACACACACACACACATATATATATATATATATATATATATATATATATATATATATATATATTAACCATTGTGAGCATTGTTTCTATTGTATAAACTAAATATTGCAATAAATTATTTGAATATATATTCATGCGTTTTAAAGTCTTTGCAATAAATAAGAAAATAATTATCACCAGATATTAAATAAGACTAAATCTTGTTATAAGAATTTATACAAATTAAAAGAAGCTGAATATGTTAATCTTGATAATTGGTAATCAGTTCAGGAACCTAAACTTACAACAGGGGAAAATAATTAAATTGAGGGATTGATTATTTATAATGAATTTGTTAAAAACAAAAAATAATTAAAGCCCTGGTTTTGATGGATTTACGGCGGAGTGCTTTCCGGTTTTTGTTTGAAAGATCTCAGTGGCTTTCTTGTTAGATATATTAATTGCAGCATTGGTAAGGGTGAACTAACGACATCTAATGACTAACTCCTTTTGGAAAAATCACAGTTGTAAAAAGTCTTGCGTTATATAAGATTAACCATTTGATTCTATTCTTAGTAAATCCATCTGAAGAAAAAAAATATATATATATTAAATGTATTTGGAATGAATGTAATGACAGAATAAAAAGAACAATATATATTCAAATATGCTTAAAAGGTGGGTTAAAAACAGTTACTGGACTCTACCGCTGGCAGATCATTTATTCCATTACAATTACAAATTAGTATTCTTCGTTAAAAAAAGGCTATCAAAATATTAATATATATTTTGTTTATTTATTGTAATTTTCATTGAAAAGTTCATGATAAATTGACAAATGAAACTGGAAAGAGAGATATTTAACTTTACAAAAACTTAATAATGATACTTATTTTAAATGGTTCCTGTTTTGAATCTTGTATAGAATACGGTCCACGCACAGCTTCTTCAAGAAGATTAAGAGAGGACAAGACTGAACAAGACCGATTATGTTCATTTTGTAACAAAGAGGATGAATCCCTTTGCATTTGTTCCATGAATGTCTGTCTGACTGGTTAAGAGATAATTGTCCCCGCATATATTTGAATTTATAAATATTAAATATTACATTAGGAACAGACAAAAAAGATGAACTTTTAGCCTGCAGTTATTACTTGGAAAGAAATATATATATAAATCACGCATGAAAAATAAAGTACCAGTGTTTTATTTTTATTTTTTAAATAAGAGATATATAGATACAAGATAGAGAAATACATGGCTTATAAAAACTCTCTGAGTTGGAAAAAATTAGTAATGTTTTGTCCACCTTTTATGCACAATAGCGATAAAGCAAGACTATAAATAGATTGATTCCAAATATACCCTTGGGATTGTGCTTTTGACTCTCAGTAGGCAAAGATTTATCATAACAGGTTTGTTTTCTTATGTCCTTTAAGAAAATTAAACTGTTATGTCTTCATAAATACTTGGTATGTTTTTAAGTTAAAATGTTTTATGTCCATGATACGAGAAATAAGTTACCAAAGTTATACAGAGTGTAATAATCGATATACATGTATAAACCGAGCTATCGAAGACCGACGATCCATGCCGACTAAAATCAAACTGAATATCATTACATTCAGAATTTTCAGAAAATTACGTCACGGAATCTGCAGACAAATACTTAAAAAGTGGTATATTTCTAACCTGGAAATTACGTCACGGAATCAGCAGACAAATTCTTAAAAGTGGTATTATTTCTAACCAGGAAATTACGTCACGGAATCTGCAGACATTCTTTACAGTGGTATTATTTCTAAGCAGGAAATTACGTCACGGAATCTGCAGACACATAGTTAAATGTGGTATTATTTCTAACCAAAAAATTGGTTTCGGAATCTGCAGGCAAAATGTTTTTCTTAAAAGTGGTATTATTTCTAAGAAGGAAATTACGTCATGTAATCTGCAGACATTCTTTACAGTGGTATTATTTCTAACAAGGAAATTAAGTCACGGAATCTGCAGACACATACTTAAATGTGGTATTATTTCTAACCAAAAATTTGGTTTCGGAGTCTGCAGGCAAAATGTTTTTCTTAAAAGTGGTATTATTTCTAACCAGGAAATTACATCATGTAATCTGCAGACAAATACTTAAATTTTGTATTATTTCTAACCAGGATAAACGACCGATGTAGGGAAGAAGATTTTTGACAGAACTATTCTACAATATTTTATTTGGTTTCTCTGAGTTGGTGGAACCTAAAACGCTATTGTCTCTTAAACATTGTCACAAAATTTGGTTGAAAACTAAAATCAGGGATTCGTTTTGTTTGATATTTCAAATTATAAAATGACCAATCCTACCTGATAAAGGTGACACAAATCGCAGTAAAATATTGATTTATGGTGCCACTGCTAAGTTAATAGGCAGTCCTTTGCATACAAGTCAACCCAGGTCCTTACTTTTTCGCCAAATTAGAAAATATAGATAAGAAAAGAAACTAACCTCCGTATTAAAAAGAGAAGAGCACATGTATTACACCATTGTAAAAAAATGTCGATATAAAGTCTGAAATGTTTCATCTCAGTCTTTATCTTTACGTTTCATTAGGTAACATATGTCTGAGATGATAGTTTTTACTTCGAATAAGTTGATTCTCGTATTCTTCTCTCTGGAAACTGCTTTGAACCTTGATAAATCATTGCATTGCTCGTAAAAAAAACCATGCACACAACACTGTGGTGTGCATTTTAAATTAGATTTGATAACATTGCAATGTCTAGACAACATGTCACCCCTGGAGGTTCGTCTAAAGTCTTTTTGCCGAAAACTCGTTGTTTATTAGCATGGCTTTCTTTTTTAATCTTAATTCTTATTTTTTATATTTTAAGTTTCGGGGGAAAGTTATTCGTTCCAAATTCGTGAAAAGATATCAAATATTCATACTTAAATAGATAAATGAGAACACGATTGCATTACTCAAATACTCATACTTAAATAGACAAATGAGAACACGATTTAATTACTCAAATACTCATACTTAAATAGACAAATGAGAACACGATTGCATTACTCAAATACTCATACTTAAATAGACAAATGAGAACACGATTTCATTACCCAAATACTCATACTTAAATAGACAAATGAGAACACGATTTCATTACCCAAATACTCATACTTAAATAGACAAATGAGAACACGATTGCATTAGACAAATACTCATACTTAAATCGACAAATGAGAACACGATTGCATTACTCAAATACTCATACTTAAATAGACAAATGAGAACACGATTGCATTACCCAAATACTCATATTTAAATAGACAAAAGAGAACACAACTGCGTTACCTAAACAACGTGAATTCATTTATTTTCGTATGCATACATTTTTGTGGTTTAGCGGGAGAAAAAAGTTTTCTTTGGCGCGTAATTTCGTGGAATAGATAAGAAGCTCCGTTGTTTCCACGGAAGAATCACTGTTCATTAGGTCTTTAAATTTGTAGAAATGTAGCAGACACTAACTACACGACAATTGGTATCCCTTGAAAAATAGCGAATTTCCTGAACTTGAGTACTTTTTATACATATTGTAGTCTCTTTGAGAACATTCCTAATAGTTGCTGATAAATATATACCTTATCAGTTGGATGTATCAGATAACAACGAATATGCTTGTGCTTATGAATGAAATAAGCAGTATAGCTAAACAGAGTGAATAAGATCATGTGACATCTACAGTTTTAATTTTTTTTTATCTGTTTCCTATGGAGAAAACCCACTGGTAATCTATTAAGTAATTTGTATATCACGAGTTTCTGTGCCTATATCCCTGACTTACAGACACGCGGACGGATGGACGGACAAGGGTAAACCTATATGCCTCAACTCAATTCAATGTGGCGGCATAAAATAGGTCTATCAGGATAGGATGTGTCCCATACTGATTAACCGCTGATATGATCTAAAAAGAGTTTATAATTTTTAAAAGAAAATCTCGAATTGTTCAGTATTACTCGTTCGACATCCAAGGCGGGTTTGTTTTGATTCTTTATTTTTGAAGTTAAACCTTCATGTCTTTGAAATTCGAACGTCTTTCTCGAGAGTTCCAAGTTTCACATGGTGTATATGACTGTGGTAATCCTCCAGCAATATAGAACAAAAAATCTTATTATGTCATACAATGTTACTGAAACTGTGATTTTGGATGATATATACCCATCAAGGGAACTATGTGTTTTTATACTTATATCTGAACCGCGGTGTTTTTCTTTCTCAATTGTTTTACAACTAGTTTGAACCGGTTTTAACCATCTGAAAGTCAAGCATCTTCACCATTTTTAAAAAAAAAAATTTACTTTAAGATAGACTAGTGTCTAAGTATCCAATGGAATTTTATCCTCAGAAGCAAGATACAATTTTTAATATTTTTATACTATTCGTATTTTTTTCTTCCAATAGCGCTTAAATTATCATTAATCTACATATATTATCATTTTATACCCCTTATTTACATTCCGCTTGACCTATTTTCCCCTTATTGTGCGTCAAATACTCGGAGAGAGCCACTGTCGATAACCGACAATAAACTTTTGCGCATAACAGCATCCAAACTTATGCAATGTTAAACCATCATGCTGTCTAGATCCGCACATTTGTTTGTCTAACTGATATTTACTTATATACATTTTTGTGAACAAACAACATGTATTTGTCTAGTTTACTTTAGCTTTTTAAGAACCGACATAAGATATTACATACAACGCAGATTTTGGCACAGTGTATTATTAGAAGTACAAGTAATGGGCTTGGATTAAAATAACGATCATCTGTGTTCTTGTTCGTCACGTTAAATAATAATATAAGAAAACATTTTGAACGAACACATAACTGTGTTGATGCTATGAGTGCAAAATTAGGACAATCGACTCTTTGCAATGCATGGTTTACTGCATTAAAATTGGTATTCGCCCTTCTTAAGCAGAAAACGATATGAAAACTTTCAGCCTCCAAAATCGTTTACTTTTGACTCAAGTTTGTACTTATGGCAATCCAACTGCACATTGCAAAATATGCTTCCGTTTCTACTTACGGCAATCCAACTGCACGTGGCAAAATATGCTTCAGTTTCTACTTATGGCAATCCAACTGCACATTGCAAAATATGCTTCCGTTTCTACTTACGGCAATCCAACTGCACATTGCAAAATATGCTTCAGTTTCTACTTACGGCAATCCGACTGCACATTGCAAAATATGCTCAGAGGCAGCTGTATATGCTTATGGAAGATAAATAGGCCTCGTCCAATTCATTTTATGAGTATATTTCCAATTAGTATAAAAACAATCTGAATCAACAGGATGCGCGAGAGACGGACAGTAATTCCGATACCCTGTGCATAAATCATAGAATGCATTGTCAACAAAATTAGTTACGTAGAAACACAGTCAAGTTATTAACACCGTGAATTTGCTGAAATATGGTTTAAGAACGCTTTGGAAATGGGGGAAAAACGCATCTCAGATGTTAGATGGGGGAAACCGAGATGTTATCGAGTAATATCATCGCCTTCGTAATTTTATACAGTATAAACTTTACTCAACCTATCGAAAGAATATTTTTTATTCGTTTTTAAAGGCACTTACAACACAGTACTGGCTACATCATACCGAGGACATGGGAGCTAAGTGCCTTTCACAAAGATACACTGAAGCAGCCGAACCAGGCTGGCCTGGGCGGGTACTGAACCTGCGACCCTTGGATTACGAGTCCAACGCTCTCATAACTGAGCTGCCCTCTCCCCACACCCCACCCTCCGAAAGAAGGATTTAATAGGTTTTACATTAATGAAGCCAGTTCTGTGATGTGGCCGATACCGTATCAAACGATCAAATAACTACTACAATCACGTGTATAAATGTGAACAATACACATGGTGTTTCATGTCCGTGGAGTCAAACAAATTAAGAGTATTTCTTATGTAGACCCGATCTCTTACCCTATCATACAGGTTACTACAATGGATAAGACCTTTGTACCGCGGTGCGTTGAACCGAGAAATTCTTTATGTTCCGATTGCAATTACCGATCTAAGTTTTCCTCAAAATCTGACTGATCTTTAGTCTGATTCATCATTTCTGGACAATATGCGTCATAGTTGATTGTCTTTCACTTAAAGCGTGACGAGTTTTAATTTCGTTCTTAAATAATATGGCAATTCGTCTGAAACGTGTAACAATTTTCAAATCTTTAATACATGAATAAAACTGACTTACATTTACTTTAATTAATCAGTGGTACTTAAAAGCTATTTCCTCTTTACGTGAAGATTAAGGCAGCCGCAGTGGCTCAGTGGACTCATGACCACAATTCCTATCATTGGATCAGCCCGGTTCCCGTGGTGTTTCCTTGGGAATTAACTTCACTCTATTTGCCACGGCACGATAGAACTTTAAAAGAGTTGTTCTTCCGTAAAACACCAAACCAAACCAATTTAATACAGGGACATGTTTATAGCCTCTTTATGGAAACAGCGCGTATATTAGTTTAGTTTTGGTGTCCGTACGTAGGTGTAAACTCAAGAACAGTCGTTACATTCTATGTAAACGTAAAAACGTTACCGTGTATGATACAGGTGTCAAATTTGCCTGGTGAAATTAGGATACAGCTGTCAAACTTTTGCCAATGGTGTAGATTTTCAGTAAGTTTTCCAACTTACTCTTCTATGTTGATTATGCTTTTCATTTTCATTTTGAAACGTTCTTTAATTATTCAAAATATATGACACACATAACGTGTTTTTTACGATCGGCTCGGGAGACTCTGGGGTAGGGGGGTCAAAGGGCTCAAAATACATGACACCACCATAACATGCCATCATGGGTGTTCATATCATCATGGGTGTCAAATTAAATGTCTTTGAGAGTACATTTAGCATAGGATGGATTTATAAAGCTCTCATTGACCCCTGGAGCACCAGGACAGAGTCAAAGAGTAAAAACTAAGATGTCACTATAATCTATGTTGAATTAAACAGTATTTACTTACCAACATCATCAAAGAAAGTACATACAATACCGCGTCAAGATACAGAGGACTGAATAACTAGCTTAAGCTTATTTCCAGTCCTCACTAACAATAATTTTTACTCGATGATCTGGCTGACATGAGTACGGAAAGATTCAGTTCAACTCAACTTTATTTACACTCAGGTCAATTTAATATTGTCATATAAGGCATATACAGAATACAATTATCAATCAAACGCTTGTGGAGAAGGTCAGTGGCGTAACTACAGCCCTCGCAGCTTGGGTGCGGGACCGCGCAAGGAGAGGGCAAAATCCCGCTTTACATTAATTTGATGGGGGACAACTCTAAATGTTTGCGGAGGCGGTCAAAATATTTGCTCGGGGGGGGGGGGGGGAGTACAATTTGAAGTTTCGCAACTGGAGAAGATACATCAAATTGCACTAATTTCCATAATCATGTAACTAAACAGTACGAGAGAAATGATATCCGTATTTTGTTTACTGAGGACTAAAATTTATCAACTATTAGTTTTGTAAATCTGCTAATATTTCTTTAAAGTTTTCAACTTGTACTTTCAAACAGGTCAAGTATCTTCAGAACATTATGGCGTTTGTAATAAAGTTTTGGAATATCTAGTTTTCTATGTGTACTAAAGTAACAACATTCAAATAAATAATGAAATTCATCCCACAAGTTACACAGCCTCTCTTCCAAATCTTAACCACGCCATCATTGCTTTCTAAAGGTAACCTATGATTTGAGGTACTAAATTTACAGAAACACTTTCGTTCTGTACTTGGCAAAATTTGTAAATAATGTTCCAAAATTAAATCTGTTTTCAAAATACGATACATTGTTCCACGTGAAGAAAGGTTAATTTCAGAAAGCCACGTTTCTAGTACTGATTTCCCAATCTACTTCTAATTTCACTGCTAAATTTATCATAATAATCAAAACTTTATTTACTTCACATGTAACTAAAAACTACAATTATTCAAAACATTTTTACTCCAATGAATCCATTTGCTACATGTTGAGAGCTTGGTTTCCTTTCCTTGGATTAATTTTCCCCAGAATCGTATCATTCTGTGATACATAGATATAGATAATGGTGTTCTTCCAAATTATACATACAAATATACATTAAAGAGGATTTTCGAATGTCTAAAACGTATCGTAAAAATTCAGTGTGAACTCTTTCAATAGGTGTAGCATTTTCAAATGTCCACAATTTGTACCCATATATAATGCAGAATTTGAATCAAGCTAATGAAATATTAAAAGAAAATACGATATTGTAATAATATCAGATAGTATGGTAAATGTTATAGCAGAAACAAAGCTGGTGCTGACGAGATGTTGGGATGGCATCGTGAGTGTCTCTTCAACTCAGATGCTATATGTGATGCATCCAAGTATGCACACCAGAATCATATCAAGGAAATAATAAGACAACAAAAAAGACTGGACAAATTTCGTAGTTGCTGTTACAAAATGTGAAAAGACGGCGATGTGGCTAAATTAAATACTTTGTTACAATGCTATATTTAGATGCTTTGAAGAGCTATATTGTTTTAGGTATTTGTTGACCAAATTTTGAATGATAAAAGTGTAACCATGCTATTAAATATACTTGAAGTTGACTATCACAATTAATGGAGGCATCCTTTTTGCAATGCCATGCATACCGTGATGCTGTTCTAGATTGAGGTCTTGGACTTTTTAAAAAGAGTGCGGTTTATATTTTAGTTTCATGTGACCTTTCCCACTGCGTGTTAATATGGTGGGGTGAGAAATTGAGTGCATATCCACACGGGCTTCTGTAATTAAGCAACCTTTGTATAGAACCACACATTCCTGATATCGATAAGTAGAATAGTTATCTTCTTAGACAGAACAATTCGAACATAACTTGTAACTTTTAACAAGTACATATATGAGCCAATTACCCTGTACTGAACCGGTTCTGCTGCGATGCAGCTTTTGTTAGTAGCATGAACGCCAAATCTCGCCGCCTGTTTATTCCAACGCAATAGAATTTCATCGTCGAGGAAATGTAGGCCGCGAGATTTTGGATCATGTGAGCAAGCATGTGATAAATGACCCTGTACGAGGTCCGCTTCCAAATACTGAATTTCTGGTTCTAGCCTCGGCTTATTAAAGAGACGAAATATGTTTTAATTGTTATGTCTGAGAAAATAAATAATTTTCCTACCAGGTACGGCGGTTAGATGCCACCCTATGCCGCTACTGCGCGGTTTCAGCGAATTCCAGGTTACAATAGGAGATATGCTCTGACCTCCCATCCCAACATAACTGTCCAAATATCTTACACGTGGTGGGAAAGGTCAGAAATGATACTTTAAGGAGTTTACTCTTTTTTGCCTTTTTTTTTGTTTTCTATGCCTTTTTTTCTGGATACCTAAACTTACTCGGCAATATATAACCAAGATTGTGCTGATGTGCCGATAAACCACATACATACATACATACATATATAGATACATACATACATACATACATACATACATACATACATACATACATACATACATATCCACCTACCTACCTACATAAGTTAGGCAGAGGAAAGATATGTAATTTCAAGAAGCGAGAAAGACTTGTCCAGTCACGAAATAACCGTGCTATATTTAGAATAAATGTTACAGCATGTAATGGCGTAACGAGAAACACTTCTGATATGACTGGTTCCTAGTGGTTTGATTACTTTAGAAATGTACATGCTGGATATGTTGAATTTACTTCAAGCGATGATGCAGAAAGTGAACTTGAAATCAATCGAATATTTTTTTTAAAAAAATTTTGAATGAACTAATTACTATTGAAGAACCTGTACATGGAAATCTAACGGACCTGACGGTTTGGTATCTGAGATGTTCAGTGAAGCCTGCATGGATCTTGCACCCTTATTACTGATTAAGTTTAATAAAATGTTTGACTCTGGTATACTTCCTGAGGAATGTGGCAAAGGCATAATTTGTCTATTACATAAGAAAGGATCAATTCAGATCCCAACAATTACAGATGTATTTAGTTAATAGACGTATTGTGTAACACTTTTACAAAATTATTGAATACTAGACTAAGTATATGGTCTGATGATACTAGTATTATCCATGAATCACAAGCAGATTTTCGGGGAAAAATATTCCACAGCAGACAATGTATTTATTCTACAATCAAATTGCACAGAAGTATTAGTCAAAGACGAGTGCTATATTTTACTATTTATTTATCTAAACCCTTTGGTACCCTATCTCATACCAAACTTTGGGTCTTATTATCAAGAAAAGGTAGTATTCATGGCAAATGCATGTATATACTGTATGCATTTGAGATCATGTGTCCTCCACCAAATATACTGGCCGCCATGCATAGCCTATCATGTGCTGAAAAATGGCGTTAAAACCACAAACCACCTCACCTCTATAAATAATACGTACGCAGCTGGTGAATGTAGCAGATACCCAATATATGCTACCTATCATACACCATGAATTAAAGTTTGGCTACTTTTAGTTCACATGATTAAAAAAGGTAATATAATTGTTATCAGATATTAAAGTGTCTTCGAGAAAGTAATAGTATTACATGGGCAACACACTTGAAAAATATTACTATATTCATATTGGCTTGTTTTTGTATGGATTAAGAAAAGTGTTGGATATATAAATTTGTTATATATCATATTTCAACAATGAGTTAAAATGTGTACGATGCAAAAAATGTCACAGTGAAGTTATGAGTTCAATGCGACGAGGTTACAGATAGTTTAACTCTTTTCAAAATCCTGAAAAAAATGTTATCAGTAGGACTTCCATTAAAATATAAAAATGTAATTGTTAGATTTCGATAAACAATGGTTTAAGAACTGTTAGAAGATGAACTTATTTTCTTTGGCCTGAAATACTGAATGAATTTGTTGTACTCATACATACATACATAACCATTTTGCTCTTCCAGATGTAATAAGATGGACATAAAGAAGGAAAGAAAAAAGTAGACACATGCAGACAGACGGACGGACATACATGCAAGAAGATGGGATGACAAGGTTTTTGAAGTTGGTATAATACAAAATACAAAATTGTTAAGTACTTACCATGTCCTTTGTCCAGTATACACCGCAACAACACTTTTTGGTAAATCAAATACTTGGGTCTATCCGTCTACCCGTGCTTTTATACGTGTGGTCTATTAAGCAATTCGTGCCGCTACATTAACTGCAAATGTTTACTTCAGGATGCTCGTGATGATGTTTCACAAAAAAGATGTTTGTCACGTGTTTCCCGACTACGTAGGCAATGACCGGAGTGTTCGTGTGTATGCAAAGAGAGGGGTAGATTTTATTTAAATAAAAACAAAGTGCAGCCCATGGCTCCAAAATATTATCCAATCATATACCACAATAAATTTAAATTCACTAATTATTCGTGTACTACTGACCTGAAAACCCATCTGAGACTATTCCCTGTATAACCGTATAGTTATAATAGTTGTGTAAACATACCTATGTCAAAGCATATATGCAAAATCTGTAATTTTACTCCGAGGTTTTAATTGGAGTCTGATGCCCGGTTCGAAGTAATTAACCCGGAATACCTATTTAAGGACCTATTTGTGTACTGAGAATCAGCAGTAAAAACAGTGGCGGCGCGAGGGTTCGAGGCGCCCCAGGTCAATGTTCGTTAGTGGCGCCCTACCGAGGTGCCCAGGGGCAATATTCTTTTATGTCGCCCCTACTTTGCCACAGAGAACAGTTTTTATGTCAGTTGCCAACCTCCCTCCTGATAAATATAAATTTTGTGTAGAATTGCTCCCGTTACACTAAGGTGAGGTGAAATACTATGAACATTTCAGCTGTAAAAGAAAAGCTCCCGACGGTGCACCCCTTCACCTCGCGCCCGGGGGCAATTGCCCCCCCCCCTCCCCGACCCTTTCCCCTCGCGCCGCTACTGGGTAAAGATTCAATTGCGTACCAGGAATTTATTGTAAAAACAACTATTAATGCTCCACGAGGTTCAGAAAGTAGACGCAATCGAGCGGGACGTTCCTAGATACCAGTATAGAGGAAGTAACATCTCCTCCCTTCCTCTACCCCACATATCTCATTCAGGCCCTCCGAGAGGGGGGGGGCGCTTTTGCCCAGGGGCCAAGCTATTGCTAAGGGCCGCTGTCCACTCAGTTATAAAAAATAAATTAATCTTTGCAGTAAATATTAACATTTGTTCCTTGCAAGTGTCTAAGTTATGGTAGAATACTACAAGCTTTATATGCAAAACTGTTCACAGATTTTTATGTACAAAAGATTAAACTAGTTTTGGGGCCCACGACTGCTCTGCCCAGGGGACCGAAATTTCTGTCGACGGGCTTGCTCTCAGTTAACATCTCTCAGTTAATCCGATTTTTTTTTTACCCCAGTCTAGTTCATAAAGACAGTGAGTTAAAAAACAATCATGACGAAGTAATGACACCAATTGCATGGTGCAGACATTTTACTATAGGTTATTGAACGATAAAACAATTTTATTGTTGCCTCCATTACATACATTAGATTGGCTGATTTGTTTAAATCGTGTTTCACGTTTCATGAAAAAAATCGTACAGTTCGTGTAGTACACAATTAGTTGAATTGTTTATTTATTTATTTAAAATTAACCGTGCTTTAAATAAGTGGAAAGGGTATAATATATCCATTATCCGGGCATGTTTTCATTGGTGCGAACGTTCGTGCATCCTCTCACAATATTTTGGATTCTAATTGTGATTAAATTTCATGCTATGTTACTATGTTACCATGTTCTAAACTTTCAGTTAGGATTCAGATGCGTGACTTTTGGTATTTTAGTAAACATATACCCTTCCAAATCAAAATGTCATTTTAAATTATAATGTCAAGATAAAATAATAATTTTAAAAAAAATACATTTTGCTTAATGTGTTTGTGATAATATATGTAAATTTGAAACAATACTTCACCTTTTATGTAAGTGAAAAATGCCGGTGGATTGGACTGGTTAGAGCCAGTTGATACACGTGTATGTTTTCGGTGTCATCTTATTATTGTGCTGTAGTATTCATTAGCACACAATACCATCAACTACATACACAGGCCGCAGAAGAACATTTAAGTTTTGGGTTATGTAAGTTTATGTGAAAAAGTCGAATCGGTCCCATTTTCCTTTTTTAACCTACGAGACAATTGCAATTACGAATATAAAAACGGTTTCTGAAGAAGCAAAGGTTATTGACAATGTGGCTGGGAAAGAAAGAAATGTATTTTTAAGTCCACTCATCATCTTCTAAGACAGGTAATTTTTATGTCCAGCTAGTAATATTCTACGTTCAAAATTTCTAATGAAAACTGAGCCCCGTTTACGCGGTAAAATTCTCATTGTGATCTACGGTGCCTTCTCGCGCACTTTGGTACCGAACAACTTACTGAAGCTGGCATCAAGCAGATCTAACAGGATTCAGATCAGGCATGCAAGCACAGACAAATATGTATGATATAGTTTCATTTTAACACAGAGAGGAAGATCGATTATATGTTTATTGATGTACAGCCCAATGGATAGCCCAGCGTTCATAACACATTTTTGCCAAATTAGACAGATCGGGAACAAATGAAAACTGAGTAGACGGTTTTGCAAATATAGTAAACACAACTTTTTTCAAATAAATTAATAAGATTTATTCAAGTATTCTTCAGAAAAATTACGATGGGCAAGATACTCCAACCATTCAGCTCTGCTTGTACATTTTAGCTTGTATTTACATAAGAGCCGTTGGCGTTTCGAAAAGAAATACATGGCAAATTATCAACGCTTGAAATGTAGTTAAAATATGATTTGAGTAAAAAATGTTATCTCAAAGATTGTTGTTGTCTATTTGTAAGCATGTGTGTTATGATTTGAATTTTCATTAAGAAATGTAACAACGGTGATTTGGTATTTATGCATGCAGTTTAAATGTTTGCATCAATTAAGTTTATTACTACTACTACTACAAATCATCATCATTAGCAGCAGCATCATCACCACCACCATCCTTATCATCATCATTGTTGTAAAGGAGCATAACAATGAATTGTCTACATAGTAATCAAGTAAATAATAATGGTAACGGTTCCTTTCTTCCACTTTACAGGGTTAGAATTAAATCTGACAAGTCTATCTTCAGGTAAATGTGCCCTTCTTGATTATTACACCATGTATTTTGGACATATGACTTCTAAAGAGCACAGCAGAAACTATACATTGTAATTAATTTTAACTGAAAGGAGTACCTAGATTACAGTACTGTAATTAGAAAAAGGTAACAATAATTAATCAACTGCCACTTAAGCAAGCAATTGTTTTTGTTTCTAAAACATCACCAGAAAAACTATTTTGAAACAACCCCTCTAAATGTACATGTGAGCACATACACAGGTGTCTTCACGCCATAGTGTTCATCTATTCAAACCATAAGGGTCACTAATGTTACGGATTATTAACCTCAACTTTATAACTACATGCTTAGGGGTTAATTCAAAGATAAATATGAATCATTTGGACTTCGTCAATATTTGGTAAAGTTTTGAAAACTAAAAAAAAAAATTTTAAATTTTTTTTTATAAATTGCTTGTTATAGTGGCAGTTGATTAACTATTTATACCAGTTTGTAATTACAATACTGTATTCAATGTTTTCCAATCAGTTAGAATTAGTTACAATGTATAGTTTCTGCTGTGCTCATGTAAAGTCATATCGCCAAAATACATGGTGTAATGACCAAGAAGGGCACTTAAACCTTAAGCTAATTGGAAAAAAAACAAAACAGCTTTTTGCAAAAACTTGAACATGGTACCAGTCACGACATAAAAACAGTTTTCATAATTATATTCAGTGCTTCTCAATTTATCTTTAATTGTTGAATATTTCTCTTTCTTCCTTTTTCTTTTCTTTCTTTCTATCTTTCATTATTTCTCACTTTCTTTCTTTATTCTGTTTAGTCGGTACTTTTAATATTCTTAACAATTTATCTAATTTTCTTCTTTCTTTCTTGCTTCCTTTTTCTAGCTTACTTGTTTTTATTCTTTGTAAGAAATCCAGCACAACTTAAATATTTGTTCTTTGAGTTTTTAATCCCTTTGGCTCTATTAGTAATTCATCATACACTCATGATACAGCAAAGCTAATTTTCAAAACACTAAAACAGTCAGTTTTTCATTTCTTTCTTTAAAAAATGTATCTTTTTCATGATAATAGGAGAATTTTTATTTATAGCTTACTCGAAGAAGTCCTTTTTTATCACAAATGCTAAGTCTGGTTGACGTATAAAAGACCAATCGCCTTGATTTATTATGCCGCTATACTAAGGAATGATTGCAAAACTTAAATGGTAATGTACATGAGGTAAAAGAATACGTATATGAACCGCAGTCTAGTAGCAGGAAATGTTCCTTTCAGTAATTTGTTTATATAACGGTGTGGCATAAATGACTGTGCAAATTCAGAGAACAGATTCATAAACCTTTGAAGAGTTGACTAACAAATTAATATATTATTTTTGTTCACCCTTCAAAGTGTCGATATCAATTGTACGTTTGCTTGAAAAGAGACGAGGACACAATCTGTGATATTTCACTTAAGAATATTTACAAGAGATATGAATTCAATGAGCACATTTTCCTCAACGGAAAATAATTAATACTTTATTACGACCTCCAATGAGGCCAGTCTTTATTCAGAAATGTATTTTCCTTTGGGTCTGAAAGCAGATCAAATTGATATCACAGTTCACTAAATAGGATCAATTGCCATATCCGTGCAAATATCCGTACAAAAATCATTGAATTACCTTTCAAGCTATTTTAACAAGGGATCAGTTGCATTGATAATTTGAACAGGTGCTGTGGACTGCAATACTAATAAAAAATAGTTTACTGAACAAATAGAGACTGGGCAAAGCACTATCCATTTAGATTCTTGTCTTTACAATATTTGATTAAAGAAAGTTACGCGGATCTCCCAGGATTCGTTTCATATACTTAAATGACAAATTATGCAAGTTTACGCTTGGATACAAGTGAATTCAATCTTCATTGCTCGAATATTAACATGCCTCTGCTCAGTTGGTAGAGTTTCGGACTCGTAATATAAAATGCACTTAACTCCCATTTCCGCTGCATGATATAGCCAATAAGGTGTTAAAAGTACCGTTAGAGCCAACAAAAACAAAACAAAATATATTTTGAAATATTTTGACATGATTCAGTTTGTAAGAAAGTTTGTTGTTTAATATATCTGACAATTTAGGTAAAACAACTTTAGGATCGTTGTGATATTGGTTCATACTGCTACATATAGGTGCATCATGAATATATTGATAACGCAACCGGGAAAAATGCCTGGACATGCGTATCGGCTAACACCCCATGTACCACATGCATGATCATTTGCACGGTTATTGATTTTGTGAACATTTACAGGCAGCAAACTTAACAGAGCCGTTTCCTTATAAAACACAGATTGTCAATCGGCAAACATAACTGATCATTTCTTATAGTTTTAATGCATATAAAGTTGTGAACTTTCAGAGACAAAAACCATTCTGAAAATTCAATAACTTGTATCTTGGAGAAGGGATATATATTGAGAAAATAAAACAAGCACTTTAACTATTCAGTCTAATTAATCATAATATCAAAATATCAAGAACATATTTGGTGCAAATACACACAGAAGAATGAGTACACAAGTAGCGTTCATGTACTCTGGATTAGGGTTTCTCGCTTTTTGTCCCCCGTTCTCTCTCTCTCTCTCTCTCTCTCTCTCTCTCTCTCTCTCTCTCTCTCTCTCTCTCTCTCTCTCTCTCTCTCTCTCATATATTAAGCAATGACTTCTTACTAATACAGTATCCTTTACACAACCTCAAATCAGTTACACAGTTAAAATACAGAAGCAATAGAGCACTTATGACAGAACCAAACTGAACAGAACTAAACTTTATTGCTAGCTTAGGTCTAACAATAGACATATCAGATTAGGTACAAATACAAATTATTATTGGTGGTGGTATAGCGGATGGAGAAGCTAAAGGTAGAAAGAGATATTTTCATCAATCGATGAAACGGTGATAGACATAACTGTTCTGAGTTTATATCGGAACAAAATTATTTAAATATCAGCTTATAAATGTGCTTTTTCTTATCTGTACGCTAAGATTTTTATTATTTTGCACCAAAAATCACTAAATTTGTATAATCTATTAAAATTTTTGAGATATTTCTTACTTATATATTATTTTCTTTTTTTCAGCAAAATGTTGACATTGAATGATCTTGATGTTCATCACCTATAACTTGTGAGGCACATAATTCACATTTTCTTTCAGATATATCTAAATTTTGCTACCTTCCCGTTTCATTTGGAAACATCTGATTCGTTGTACTAACATTATTCTCTAATTTGTGGCATACATGCTAAAAATGGTTCAAAATTTAAAGATTTTTCAAATATCCGATAAGTTCAACTTTTAGAGATCACTGTTCATTAGGTCTTTAAATTTTTAACTTTGTAGCAGACACTAAATATACGAAAATTGGTACACCTTGAAAAATAGCGAATTTCCTGAACTTGAGTACTTTTTATACATCTTGTAGTCTCTTTGAGCACATTCCTAATAGTTGCTGATACATATATACCTTATCAGTTGTATGTATCATATAATAGCGAATATGCTTATGCTTATGAATGAAATAAGCAGTATCGCTAAAGAGAGTGACATCTACATTTTTATTTTTTTAAAAATCTATTTCCTATTGAGAAAACCCACTGGTACTATATTAAGTAATTTGTATATCACGAATTTCTGTGCCCATATTCATGACTTACAGACACGCGGACAGATGCACGGACAAGGGTAAACCTATATGCTTCAACTCAATTCAATGTTGGGGCATAAAAATAGGTTGTAAGGATAGGATGTGTCCTAAACTGATTAACCGCTGATATGATCTAAAGAGAGTTTATAATTTTTAAAAGAAAATCTCGAATTTTCCAGTATTATTTGTACGACATCCAAGGCGGATTGTTTTGATTCCTTATTTTTGAAGTTAAACCTTCGTGTCTTTGAAATTCGAACGTCTTTCTCGAGAGTTCCAAGTTTCACATGGTTTATATGACTATGGTAATCCTCCAGCAATATAGAACATACTATCTTATTATGTCATACAATGTTATTGAAACAGTGATTTTGGATAAATATATGCCCATCAAGGGAGCTATGTGTTTTTATACTTATATCTGAACCGCAGTGTTTTTCTTTCTCAATTGCTTTACAACTAGTTTGAACCGGTTTTAATCACCCTGAAAGCCGAGCATCTTCACCTTTTTTTTCCTTTTTTTTACTTTAAGATAGACTAGTGTCTAAGTATTCAGTGGAATTTTATCCGCAGAAGCAAGATACTATTTTTTATATTTTTATATTATTCGTATTTTTCTTCTTCCAATAGCGCTTAAATTATCATTAATCTACATATATTATCATTTTATACCTCTTATTAACATTCCGCTTGACCTAATTTCCCCTTATTATGCGTCAAAATCTAGGAGAGAGCCACTGTCGATAAACGACAATTAATTTTTGCGCATAACAGCATCTAAACTCATGCAATGTTAAACCATCATGCTGTCTAGATCCGCACATTTGTTTGTCTAACTGATATTTACTTATATACATTTTTGTGAACAAACAACATGTTTTTGTCCAGTTTACTGTAGCTTTTTATGAACAGACATAAGATATTACAAACAACGCAGATTTTGGCACAGTGTATTATTAGAAGTACAATTAATGGGCTTGCATTACAATAACGATCATCTGTGTTCTTGTTCAGCAGGTTAAATAATAATATGAGAAAAAAATTTGAACCAGCTCATAACTGTGTTGATGCGATGAGTGTAAAATTAAGACAATCGACTCTTTGCAAATGCATCCTTTACTGCATTAAAATTGGTATTCGCCCTTCTTAAGCGGAAAACGATATGAAAAGTTTCACCCTCCAAAATCGTTTACTTTTGACTCAAGTTTCTACTTATGGCAATTCAACTGCACACTGCAAAATATGATTCAGTTTCTACTAACGGCAATCCAACTGCACATTGCAAAATATGCTCAGAGGCAGCTGTATATGCTTATGGAAGATAAACAAGCCTCCTACAATTCATTTTATGAGTAGTTTTCCCATTAGTATAAAAACAATCTGAATCAACAGGATGCGCGAGTGACAGACAGTAATTCCGATACCCTGTGCATAAATCACAGAATGCATTGTCAACAAAATTATTTACTTAGAAACGCAGTAAAGTTTTTAATACCGTGAATTTGCTTAAATATGGTTTAAGAGCGCTTTGGAAATGGGGTAAAAACGCATCTCAGATGTTAGATGGGGGAAACCGAGATGTTATCGAGTAATATCATCGCCTTCGTAATTTATACAGTATAAGCTCTAGGGTCCATACAGCTGTTAATAAAACAAATTTCACACCTTTTCCAGACTGGTTTGCAATTTTATCCAGACCCCTATGGCACATATATTCAAAGTCTGTGTCACTATAAATGAGCATGTGGTATCCGCATAATATAAAATAGTACCCACCAATCACAAGTGGGTGATAGGTCACGCATCTCTAGCAGGGTTGTCCCTTGAACCAAATGACGCCCCAGACGATGAGGGTCTTCAGCAAAATGAAATACAGCAACCGAAAATTCCATACTATTTCCAGACCTTTAGGGCAAAATCTTTGTTTACCATACTATTTCCAGGTATGGAAAAAGCACTCTTTTTTCCCATACTTTTTCCAGACTTATCAGACTTTGTATGAAACCTGAAACTCAACCTATTGAAAAGAATATTTTTTTATTGGTTTTTAACGGCACTTTCAACACAGTACTGGCTATATCATGCCGAGGAAATGGGAGCTAAATGCCTTTCCCAAGGATACATCGTAGCAGCCGAACCAGGCTGGCTTAAGCCGGTACTGAACCTGAGACCCTTGGATTACGAGTCCCACGCTCTCATAACTATGATGCCCTCTCCCCCCCCCTCCAAAAGAAGGATGGAATTGATTTTACATTAATGAAGCCAATTCTGTGATGTGGCGGATGCCGTATCAAACGATCAAATAATTACTACAATCACGTATCTACGTATCTAAATGTGAACAATGCACGTGGTGTTTCATATCCGTGAAGTCGAACAAATTTAAAGTATTTCTTATGTCGACCCGATCTCTTACCCTATCATACAGGTTACTACAATGAATAAGACCTTTGTACCGCAGTGCGATGAACCGAGAAATTCTTAAAACAAAACCAAAAACAAAACAAAGCCTTTTTTTAACCCAACCGATGGTTATAGAATAACCCAGTTTCCAAAGTGGAGCAACTTCACCATTCTTTTTTTTTTTTTTTACTTCAAGATAAACTAATCTCTAAGTATCCAATGGAATGTTATCAGCACATGCAAAATACTATTGTTTTCATATTTTCATATTATTCGTATCTATTTTCACATAACGCGTAAATTATCATTAATCTGCTTATATTGTCCTTTCGTACCCCTTATTTACATTGCGCTTGACCTATTTTCCACTCATTGTGCGTCAAATACTTGGAGAGAGTCATTGTCGACAACCGACGATGAATTTTTGCGCGTAACAGCATCTAAACTTATGCAATGTTAAACTATCATGCTATCTAGATCCGAACATTTGTTTGTCTAACAGATATTTACTTATATACATTTGTGTAAACAAACAACATGTTTTTGTCCAGTTTACTGTAGCTTTTTAAGAACAGACATAAGATATTACAAACAACGCAGATTTTGGAGCAGTGTAGTATTAGAAGTACAAGTAATGGGCTTGCATTAAAATAACAATCATCTGTGTTCTTTGTTCGACTGGTTTAATAATAATATGAGTGTACAATTAGGACAATTGACTCTTTGC
Source organism: Margaritifera margaritifera (assembly GCA_029931535.1). NCBI lineage: Eukaryota > Metazoa > Mollusca > Bivalvia > Unionida > Margaritiferidae > Margaritifera > Margaritifera margaritifera. The sequence goes on along the minus strand of JAQPZY010001489.1, from coordinate 297,672 downwards.
AAATGGATGGTGTGTTGCAATAAAATTGGTATTCGCCCTTCTTAAGCAGAAAACGATATGAAAAGTTTCAGCCTCCAAAATCGTTTACTTTCGGCTTCAGTTTCTACTTACGGCAATCCAACTGCATATTGCAAAATATGCTCAATGACAGCTGTATATGCTTATGGATACAGTTTAATTCTTTCTGTTGTTTTTTTTCCGTTCCCCACACCTATCTCCACCTTCCCCATTCTTATAACCCCTTCTCTTCCCTGCGGGTTGATCATAAAAAAATGTCCATGGGCGGAAATCAGTGCGCATGCATACACAGATATAGAAAAATGCATTTACGCAAACAGATACACGTCGTCCGCACTTATACATGAACAAAAAAATGGTTCCTATTAATCTAACATGTGGAGTCATTTAAATGTGTTACAGCTGGTCAGAGATTTATCTGAAGCATCTACTCATTTCTTACTCAGAAACTATGCACGGATCACCAGAAGAGCGTTTTGCTTTGACGGAAAATATGTGATCCTATTACACATCGTCGACCAAATAAAAAACAACAGCAGAAAAGATGTTCTCGTTTTGCTATTTGGCAACACCTTTCATTAATCACTTACTAAAGTGTGTGTGACAAACAGATTTCGACCATGGAACATGTTGAGCACTGAAAACACAGCTATTAACTTGCTTTTACATTGACAGATAAAACAATCAAAGATTAATTTACAACTTCAAACAAAACTTTGTTTTTCCGATTTTATGTTCCATGTGAACGAAAGTAGTTTAGAATATAGTTCTCAATGGCAACGAATTACATCCGAGGTTTCTTTTTGGACTTCACGGAAAACGCCGATAATGTTCCGATTGCAATTACCGATCTACGTTTTCCTCAAAATCTGACTGATCTTTAGTCTGATTCAACATTTCTGAACAATATGCGTGATAGTTGATTGTCTTTCATTTAAAGCATGACGAGTTTTAATTTAGTTCTTAAATACTATGGCATTTCGTCGTTTTGTAACAAGTTTCAAATCTGTAAAACTGACTTACACTTAATTAATTAATTACTGGTACTTAAAAACTATTTCATCTTTACATGAAGATTAAGGCAGCCGCAGTGGCTCAGTGGACTCATGACCACAATTCCTACCATTGGATCAGCCCGGCTCCCGTGGTGTGTTGGGGAATTCATTTCACTCTATTTGCCTCGGCACGATATAACTTTCAAAGTGTTGTTCTGCCGTAGAACACCAAACCAAACTAATCCAATACAGGAACATGTTTATAGCCTCTTTATGGAAACAACCCGTATATTAATTTAGTCTCGGTGTCCGTACGTAGGTGTAAACTCAAAAACATTCGTTACGTTACATGTAAACGTAACAACGTTACCGTTTATGATACAGGTGTCTAATTTGCTAGGTGAAATTAGGATAGTGCAGTGAAACTTTGCCAAGAGTGTAGATTTTCAATAAGTTTTGCAACCTACACTTCTCTGTTGATTATGCTTTTCATTTTCATGTTGATACATTTTTTAATTATTCAAAATATATGATACACGTAACGTGTTTTTTTACAATCGGCCCCAGAGACTCTGGGGTAGGGGGTTAAAGGGTTCAATGGCTCAAAATACACGACATCACCATGACATGCCATCATGGGTGTTCATGCCATCATGGGTGTTCATGCCATCATGGTTGTTGATGTCATCATGGGTGTTCATGCCATCATTGGTGTCAAATTAAATTCTTAATCCTCTCATTGACCCCTGGACCCACAGGACAGAGTCAAAGAGTAAAAACTTAGATGTCACTAAAAACTATGTTGATTTAAACAGTATTTACTTGCCAACATCATCAAAGAAAGTACATAAAATACCGTATCAAGATACAGAGGACTCAATAACTAGCTTAAATTTATTTCCAGTCCTCACTAACAATAATTTTTACTTCCATAATCTGGCCTACCTGAGTACTGAAAGACTCAGTTCAACTCAACTTTATTTACACTCAGGTCAATTTAATATTGTCATATACAGAGAATACAATTATCAATCAAATGCGTGTGGAAAAGGTCAGTGGCGTAACTACCGTTGCGCTTGGAGAGGGCAAAATCCCGCTTTACATTAATTTGGGGGACCACTCTAACTGTTTGCGGGGGGGGGGGAGGGGGAGGGGCACACTTTGAAGTTTCGCCACTGGAGAAGGTACATCAAATTGCACAAATTTACATAATCATGTGAGTAAATAGTACGAGAGAAATGATATCCGTCTTCTGTTTACTGAGGGCTAAAATTTATCAACTATTATTTTTCTAAATCTGCTAATATTTCTTTAAAGTTTTCAACTTGTACTTTTAAATAGGTCAAGTATTTTCAGAACATTATGGCGTTTGTAATACAGTTTTGATATATCTAGTTTTGTATGTGTACTAAAAAAACGACATTCAAATAAATAATGAAATTCATTGCACAAGTTACACAACCTCTCTTCCAAATCGTAACTACGCCATCATTGCTTTCTAAAGGCAACCTATGACTTGAGGTCATAAATTTACAGAAAAACTTTGGTTCTTTACTTGTCAAATTTTTAAAATAATTTTCAAAAATGAAATCTGTTTTCAAAATATTATACATTGTTCCACGTGAAGAAAGGTTCATTTCAGAAAGCCACGTTTCCAGTACTAATTTGCTAATCTAGTTCTAACTTCACTGCTAAATTTATCATAATAATCAAAACTTTATTTACTTCATATGTAACTAAAAACTACAATTATTCAAAACATTTTTACTCCACGGTATTCATTTGCTACATGTTGATAGCTTTGTTTCCTTTCCTTGGATTAATTTTCCCCAGAATCTTATCATTCTGTGATACATAGATATAGACAATGGTATTCTTCCAAATTCTACATACACAAATACATTAAAGTGGATTTTCTAACGTCTTAAATGTATCGTAAAAATTCAGTGTGAACTCTTTCAATAGGTGTAGCATTTTCAAATGTCCACAATTTGTACCCCTATATAAATGCAGAATTTGATACAAGCTAGTGAAATATTAAAAGAAAATTGTACGTAAGATATTGTAATAATATCAGATCGTAAGGTAAATGTTATAGCAGAAACAAAGCTGGTGCTGAGGAGATGTTGGGATGACAGGGTGAGAGGCTTTTTAAATCAGATGCTATATGTAATGCATATAAGTATGCACACCAGAATCATATCAAGGAAGTAATAAGACAACAAAAAAGACAGGACAAATTTCTTAGTTGCTGTTACGAATTTTTGAACCGCACTGAATATCTCCTATTTTGTCTCAAGCAAATGCAAGGGGTTTCGCATTAGTAACGAAGATATGTGATTTTTTGGGGACAATGTACCTTTTGTACGGTTCCTAATAAGAATATATTTTGTACAATCTAAAAGAAAACGTTTTGCGGTTTTCGGTTTACCTACAATCTAAAAGAATATGTTTTGCGGTTTCCGGTTTATCTACATTCTAAAAGAATATGTTTTCCGCTTTCCGGTTTAAGAATATGTTTTCGGTTTACCGCATGAACAATGTTACTTACTAAAAGAGGATTTCTTAATATATTATCAATATATTATCATTTAATGAGTAAAAACCCAGTCGAATATTTTAATCTAAAATTTTGTTCTAATCTATCACCTTGATATTAATACGCTGGGACAAAACTAATTTACCATGATGTATTTGATATTAAATTGAAGGCTTGTTTAAGGTTCTTGGTAACACTTATTTTACTGTTCATGCTACAGATTTCAAACTTAATAAGTGACTTCCCAGTGTGATGTATGTTGACAGTAAGATTTCTAAATTTCATTTCAAACCCAGCCTGGCTTGCTCCACAGGCCGAGCTCATTTAATTTTTTCTCTCTTTATTAAGCTTTTCATGTTATATTTGTTACAATTCTTAAAGACAGAGTTCTGAAACTGAGTGGGTAGTCATGTACACGTATTATGCTTGGTCTGGCTATCAACACAATCAGGACTATTCAGAGATCTGTTGACTGCCATAGCCAGAGAGAAAATGACACGCCTGAGTTAATCTTTCTTTTATATTCGAGTCCATCCCTTTAAATAACTCGACATATCATGTATGTAACTAACGAATTTGTCTTGCCTCAGGGACTATATAATAAGGTGTCAACGATGTCCCAAAATAGGACATCACCAACATGTAATCATGCGGTTGAAATACATAAAAAAAATTTCAAGGAATGATTTTAATTTTTTAAATTTTACAAAATGTGAAAGACGGCGATGTGGCAAAATTAAATGCTTTGTTACAATACTATATTTAGATGATTTGAAGAGCTACGTTGTTTTAGGTATTTGTTGACCACATTGTGAACGAAAAAAGTGTAACCATGCTAATAAATATACCGGAAGTTGATTATCACAATTAATGGAGGCAAACTTTCTGCCATAGCATGCCCCCCGTGATGCTGTTCCAGCTCAGATCTTGGACTTTTTAAAAAGAGTGCGGTTTGTATTTTACAAAATAGTCCGAGTTTCATGTGACATTTCCCATCGCCTGTTAATATGGTGGGGTGAGAAATTGAGTGCATATCCACACGGGCTTCCATAATTAAGCAACCTTTGTATAGAACCATACCTGCCTGATATTGATAAGTAGAATATTTATCTTCTTAGACAGAACAATTCGAACATAATTTGTAACTTTAACAAGCACATATATGAGCCAATTACCCTGTACTGAACCGGCTCTACCGCGATGCAGCATTTGTTAGTAGCATGAACACCAAATCCCGCCGCCTGTTTATTCCAACGCAATAGAATTATCATCGTCGAGGAAATGTAGGCCGCGAGATTTTGGATAATGTGAGCGAGCATGTGAGAAATGACCCTGTACGAGGTCCACTTCCAAATACTGAATTTCTGGTTCTAGCCTCGGCTTATTAAAGAGACGAAATATGTTTTAATTGTTATGACTGAGAAAATAAATAATTTTCCTACCAGGTACGGCGGTTAGATGCTACCCTCTGCCGCTACTGCGCGGTTTAGGCGAATTCCAGGTTTCAATAGGAGATATGCTCTGACCTCCCACCCCAACATAACTGTCCAAATATTTTACACGTGGTGGGAAAGGTCAGAGAAAACTCGAACATATCAAAAATGTTACTTTAAGGAGTTTACTCTTTTTGCCTTTATCTTAGTTTTCTATGCCTTTTTTTTAAAGGATTGACGGATTTTCTTCTTTCCTGTCGAGTAGGTATGAGACATGGTTGTGTATTAAGTCCCATTTTATTCTTCTTATTCAACAATGATCATATTGAAGAGATGCGTGTAAAAATGTCCTCATGGTATCAAAACAAAGAGTGGATATTTGCTATTGTATATGCCGCTGATGTTTTGACTTGCGTTGAAACAGTGATTTTATTGGAGAAAGAAATATATATTTCAGATTAATTGTGTAAAAATTCTGGTATGAAAATCAATCCAAATTAAACCAAAATAATTGTTTTCAGGAATGGTGGAATGTTGAGAGAAAGAAGGAAAACTGGTATTTCAGAGGTCAGTTGATTGAATGTTTATGTCTCCTTGTTTAAATATATGGGTTTAGTTTTTCCTCCAAACTAGATATGGGGGTCAGCCAAGCACACATTGACTGTTCAAGCTCAGAAATCTGTTGAATGTATTTTTTTAGATATCAGGGTAAGTTTGACTGCTTCAGTAGTTTGTATATTTTAAAACATTTTGATAACACGGCTAAACCAATTTTGTGCCATGTTTCAGAAGTCTGTGTCTACGAATATTCAAAAGTAATAGAAAAAGTACAAAAGCAACACAAATTTTGTAAACAGTACCTTAATCTCTCAAACTCTATAGCCAACGTGGGTATGTGAGAAAGCTTGCCGGTAGCTTCCCGTGGGTCGATGGTTCTTCTGCGGTTTTCCCGGGTTCTTCCACCACCAAATATACTGGCCGCCATGCATAGCCTATTATGTGCTGAAAAATGGCGTTAAAACCACAAACCACCTCACCCTCTATAAATAATACGTACACAGCTGGTTAATGTAGCAGATATCCAATATATGTTTCCTATCATACACCATGAATTAAAGTTTGGCTACTTTTAGTTCACAAGGATAAAAAAGATAATATCATTGTTATCCGATATTAAAGTGTCTTCGAGAAAGTAACAGTATTACATGGACAACACGTGAAAAAGTTACTATACTCATATTGGCTTGTTTTTATATGGATTAAGTAAAGTGTTGAAGATAAAAATTTGTTATAAGTTAAAATGTATACGATGCAAAAAATGTCATAGTGAAGAAGTTACATATAGTTTAACTCTTTTTAAAATCCGAATGGTTTTTATCAGTATGACTTCCATTAAAATATAGAAATATAATTCTTATAATATAGAAATATAATTCTTATAATGTAGAAATATAATTCTTATAATATAGAAATATAATTCGATAAAGAATGGTTTAAGAACTGTACAAGATGAACATATTTCTTTGGCCTGAATTACTGAATGAATTTGTTGTACTCATACATACATACATACATACATACATACATACATACATACATACATACATACATACATACATACATACATACATACATACACGTATAATGATTTTTGCTCTTCCTTCTGTAATAAGATGGAAATAAAGAAGGAAAGAAGAAAGTATACACATGTAGACGGACGGACGGACATACATGCAAGAAGATGGGATGACAAGGTTGTCGAAGTTGACACAATACAAAATTGTTAAGTACTTACCATGTCCTTTGTCCAGTATACACCGCAACAAGACTTTTTGGTAAATCAAATACTTGGGTCTATCCGTCTACCCGTGCTTTTATACGTGCGGTCTATTAAGCAATTCGTTCCGCTACATTAACTGCAAGTGTTTACTTCAGGATGCTCGTGATGATGTTTCACAAAAAAGATGTTTGTCACGTGTTTCCCGACTACGTAGGTACTTTTTTAAAAAAAAACTTAAATATAAAGTGCAGCCAAAGGCCACAAAACCAATCATGTATCACAATATATTTAAATTCACAACTTATTCAACCCGTTTGAGACTATTCCCTGTATAACCGAAAAGAGATAATAGTTGTATAAACATACCTATGTCAAAGCCGATATGCAAAATCTGTAATCTTTAAGGACCTATTTGTGTACTGAAAATCAGCGGTAAAGACAGTGGCGGCACGAGGGTTCGAGGCGACCGGGGGCCATGTTCGTTAGTGGCGCCTACCGAGGTGCCCGGGACAATGTTCTTAGTGTCGCCCCTACTTTGCCACAGAGAACAGTTTTTATGTGAGTTGCCTAACCTCCCCCCTCCTCCTAAATATAAGTTTTGTAAAGAATTGCCCTCGTTACACTAAGGTGAGTTTAAATATTATGAACATGTCAGGTGCAAAAAAAAGCTCCCGACGCGCCTCCTTTTCATGGCACCTGGGGGCAATTGCCCCTACCCCCAGACACCCCTAGCGCCGCCACTGGGTAAAGATTCAATCGCGTACCAGGAATTTATTTTTAAAAAAACAACTATTGATCCCCCCACCGGCTGAGAAAGTAGACCCGATCGGGCGGGACGTTCCTAGATACCAGTATTGAGGAAGTAACATATTCTCCCTACCTCCTTGCCCCCCGCACCCCACCATCTCTCAGTCAGGTCGCCAAGAGGGCGGTGGGTTCAATTGCACAGGGGCCCAGCGACTTATAGGGGCCCTCCTTCAACTCAGTTATAAACAATAAATGAATCTTTGCAGTAAATATTAAAATTTGTTCGTTGCAAGAGTCTAGGTTATTGTAGATTACTACAAGTTTTATATGCAAAACTGTGCACAGGTTTTTATTTTTAAAAAATTAAACTAGTTTGGGGGCCCATGACTGCTCTGTCTTGGGGCCCGGAATTTCTGTCGGCAGGCTTGCTCTCAGTTAATACCTCTCAGTTAATCCTCCTTTTCTCCCCCAGTCTAGTTCATAAAGACACTGAGTTACAAAACAACCATGACGAAGTAATGACACAAATAAATCGACAATCATAGAGCAGAAATTTTACTACAGGTTATTGAACGATAAAACAATTTTATCGTTGCCTTCATTACAGACATTAGATGTGCTGATTCTTCTAAGTCGTGTTTCACGTTCTATGAACAAAATCGTACAGTTCGGGTAATACACAATTAATTGAATTGTTTATTTATTTATTTAAAATTAATCGTGCTTTAAATAAATGGAAAGGGTATAATATAACCATTATCAGTGCATGTTTTCATCGGTGCGAACGTTCGTGCGTCATCTCACAATATTTTGATTTTTAAATGCGATTGAATTTAATACTATGTTACCTATGTTACTATGTGTTCTAAACTTTCTGTCAGGATTCAGACGCGTAATGTTTGGTACTAGTAAACATATACCCCTAGTACTAGTAATACTTGGAAATACTTTGGTACCAGTAAACATATACCCTTCCAGATCAAAATGTATTTCTAAATTATAATGTCAAGATAAAATCTGAATATAAACTACATTTTGCTTAATGTGTTTGTGATAATATATGTAAATTTGAAACAATACTTCACCTTTTATGTAAAGAAAAATGCGGGTGGATTGGACTGGTTAGAGCCAGTGGATACTCGTGAGATGTTTTCGGTGCCATCTTATTATCGGGCAGTAGTATTCATTAGCACACAATACCATCAACTACATACACAGGTGTGCCTCTATCGTTAATAACATTGTTGGATTGAATTTTTGTTTTTCTTATATTGCATAAGAACATATAAGTTTTGGGGTTATGTACGTTTATGTGAAACAGTCGAATCGAATATAAAAACGGTTTCTGAAGAAACAAAAGTTATTGACACTGTGGATGGGGGAAAAAAAAGAAATATATTTTTAAGTCCACTCACCTTCTTCTAAGATTTTCATGTCCCACGAGTAATATGCTAGGTTCAAAATTTCCAAAGAAATTACTTAGGTCAGATACTAATTGGAAGGCATCAAATTATTGAAATTCCAGTCGTTCGAAACTTTACACTAAACAACGAATGTTATGGCTCTTTAATAATAAAAAATATTGTTATTATTATTGGGAGCCCTGGTGACTCAGTTGTTAATGCGTTTGACTTTTGGGGGCAGAAGGGTACACGTTCGATCTCCACCATAACATTAGCCCAGATCGGCTACCGTGGTGTGTCCCTGAGCATGACAGTTTACTCTCTAATGGCACGTGAATCACATAAAGTCTCCCTTTTTTCTTCGATTCGGATGTACTTTGTAGTGAACTGTTTTTTTTAAAATAAATCTTTCTCATGAGAGAAATAAAATCATGTGATGCCATTATCTCAAATTACCGTTATTTGCGAGGAAATGTAGCTTAAAATGAAAGTTTACTTTTGCAAGGTTATATTCATTCGCCAAATATAACTGTATACGCCGGAAGTACACAACTCGGGAAATCTCTTAGAAGGATAACAGTTCATATTATCTCTCGCAAAGGACAAATGTGTGTGTGTGTGTTGGTGTGTGTGCGTGTGCGTGCGTGCGTTTGTAAAAGGTGTAAAACGGGGACATCGGTGAGAATATACACCAACATACGGGGAAACACCTTGAAACGGGGACGTCCCCGTTTTGTAATAGCGGCAAAAATCCATTGCCGCGACTTTATTTAGTTATAACAACTTTGAACAAAGCCTAGCTCATCATGTCCCCGTTTGGTCGGTATTTTTTCCACATCATACCATACACAAAAATGCACACGTCCCACCAGACTTAAAATTTCGTGTGTATCAGTCGCAAAACTGAGTCCCCGTTTGCGCTGTAAAATTCTCATTGTCATCTACGCTGCCTTCTCGAGCATTTGGTACCGAACTACTTACTGCAGCTGGCATCAAAAAGATCTAACAGGATTCAGATCAGGCATGCAAGCACAGACAAATATGTATTATGTATTTTCATCTTAACACAGAGAAGAACATCAATTATATGTTTATTAATGCATAGCCCAATGGATAGCCCACCGTTCATAACACATTTTTGCTAAATTAGAAAGATCGGGAACAAATGAAAACTGAATAGACGTTTTTGCAATTGTAGTACACACCACTTTTTCAGATAAATTGATAAGATTTATTCAGGTATTCTTCAGAAAAATTACGATGGGCAAGAGACTCTAACCATTCAGCTCTGCTTGTACAGTTTATCTTGTATTTACATGAGAGACGTTTGCGTTTCGAAAAGAAATCCATCGCAAAATATGAACGCTTGAAATGCAGTTAAAATATGATTGGAGTAAACAAAATTATATCAAAGATTGTTGTTGTCTATTTGTAAGCACATGTGTTATGATTTGAATTTTCGTTAAGAAATGTAACAACAGTGATTTTGTATTTTTGTATGCAGTTTAAATATTTGCATCAAGTAAGTTTATTACTACTACTACTAAAAATCATCATCATGAGCGGCAGCATCACCACCACCACCACCATCATCATCATCATCATTGTTGTAAAGGAGCATAACAATGAATTATCAACATAGTAATCAAGTAAATAATAATAGTAACCGTTCCTTTCTTCCACTTTACAGGATTAGAGTTAAATCTGACAAGTCGATCTTCGGGTTTATGTGCCCTTCTTGATTATTACATCATGCAGTTTGGCCATATGACTTCCAATGAGCACAACAGAAATTATACATTGTAATTAATTTTCACTGAAAGGAGTACCTATATTACAGTACTGTAATTATAAACAGGTAAAAATAATAAATCAACTGCCACTGAAGCAAGCAATTGTTTTCGTTTCTAAAACTTCACCAGAAAATGACAAAGTTGAAAACATTTTAAAACTGTTTTGAAACAACCCCTCTAAATGTACATCTGAGCACATGCACATGTGTCTTCACACCATAGAGTTCATCTATTCAAATCATAAGGGTCACTGATGTTACAGATTATTAACCTCAACTTTACAACTACATGTTTAGGGGTTAATTCAAAGATAAATGTAAATCATTTGGACTTCGTCAATTTTTTGTAAAGTTTTGAAAACTAAATTTTTTTTTATAAATTGCTTGTTATATTGGCAGTTGATTAACTATGTATACCTATTTGTAATTACAATACTGTAATCTAGGCACTCCAATCAGTTAGAATTAGTTTCAATGTATAGTTTCTGCTGTGCTCACGTGAAGTCGTATGGTAAAAATACATGGCGTAATGACCAAGAAGGGCACTTAAACCTTAAGCTAATTGGAAAAAAAACCATAGCTTTTTGCAAAAACTTGAACATAGTACCAGTCACGACATAAAAACAGTTTTCATAATTATATTCAGTGTGTTTTAATATATCTTTAATGGTCAAGCATGCGTCAGTATAAATAATGTAAAGCACAATATTTATATGATTCTAGCTGACTCAAAGCTAAATTGTCAAATATTTCTCTTTCTTTCCTTTTTATTTTCTTTCTTTCTATCTTTCTTTTATTTCTCTCTTTCTTTCTTTATTCTGTTTAGTCGGTACTTTTAATATTCTTTACATTTTACCTAATTTTCTTCTTTCTTTCTTTCTTGCTTTCTTTTTCTAGCTTACTTGCTTTTATTCTTTGTAAGAAATCCAGAAACTTTTGAAAGATTTGAGCACAATATAAATATTTGTTCTCTGAGTTTTTAATCACAATGGCTCTATTAGTAATTCATCATACACTCATGATATATAAAAGTTAATTTTCAAAACACTAAAACAGTCAGTGTTCCTTTTTTTTAAATGTATCTTTTCCATGATAATAGGAGAATTTTTATTTATAGCTTAATCGAAGAAGTCCTTTTTTCTTATCACAAATGCTAAGTCTGGTTGACGTATAAAAGACCAATCGCCTTTATTTATTATGCCGCTATACTGAGGAATGATTGCAAAACTTAAATGGTAATGTACATGAGGTAAAAGAATACGTATATGAACCGCAGTCTAGTAGCAGGAAATGTTTCTTTCAGTAATTTGTTTATATAACGGTGTGGCATAAATGACTGTGCAAATTCAGAGAACAGATTCATAAACCTTTGAAGGGTTGACTTACAAATTAATATATTATTTTCTTCACCCTTCAAAGTGTCGATATCGATTGTACATTTGCTTGAAAAGAGACGAGGACACAATCTGTGATATTTGACTTAAAAATATTTACAAGAGATATAAATTCAATGAGCACATTTTCCTCCACGGATAATAATTAATACTTTATTCCGACCTCCAAGGAAGCCATTCTTTATTCAGAAATGTATTTGCCTTTGGGTCTGAAAGCAGATCAACTTGATGCCACAGTTCACAAATAGGATCAATTGCCATATCCGTGCAAATATCCTTACTAAAATCATTGAATTACCTTTCAAGCTATTTTAACAAGGGAACAGTTAAGTTGCATTGATAATTTGAACACGTGCTGTGGACTGCAATACTAATAAGAATAGTTTACTGAACAAATAGAGACTGGGCAAAGCACTATTCATTTAGTTTCTCGTCTTTACAATATTTGATTAAAGAAAATTACGCGGATCTCCCAGGATTCGTTTAATATACTTAATTGACAAATTATACAGGTTTACGGCCTGGATACAAGTCAATTCAATCTTCATTGCTCGAATATTAGCACATCTCGATTCAGTTGGTAAAGTTTCGAACTTGTAATATAAAATGCACTTAACTCCCATTTCCGCTGCATGTTATGGCCAATAAGGTGTTAAAAGTAGCGTTAAAGCCAACAAAAACAAAATATATTTTTAAATATTATGACATGATTCAGTTTGTAAGAAATTTCGTTGTTGAACATATATAACAATTTAGGTAAAACAACTTTAGTATCGTTGTGATATTGCTTCATATAGGTGCGTCATGGATATATTGATAATGCGACCGAAAAAAAACTGCCTGGACATGTGCATCGGCTAACACCCTATGTACCACATGCATGATCATTTGCACGGTTATTGATTTTGTACACATTTATTGGCAGTAAACTTAACAGAGCCGTTTACACATGTAAACGTTTCGGCCTTACAAAATACAGATGTTCAATCGGCAAACTTAACTGATCATTTTTTAAAAATAGTTTTAATGCATATAAAGTTGTGAACTTTCAGAGACAAAAACCATTCTGAAAATTCAGTAACTTGTATCTTGGAGAAGGGATATATACAATGAGAGAAAAAGAAGCACTTTAACTATTCAGTCTAATTAATCATAATATCAAAATATCCAAAATATATTTGGTGCAAATACACACAGAAGAATGAGTACACAAGTAACGTTCATGTACTCTGGATTAGGGTTTCTCGCTTTTTGTCCCCCGTTCTCACTCTCTCTCATATAGTAAGCAATGACTTCTTACTAATACAGTATCCTTTACAAAACCCAAATCAGTTAAACAGTTAAAATACAGAAGCAATAGAGCACTTATGACAGAGCCAAACAGAACAGAACTAAACGTTATTGCTTGCTTAGGTCTAACAATAGACATATCAGATTAGGTACAAATACAAATTATTAATGGTGGTGGTATAGCGGATGGAGAAGCTAAAGGTAGAAAGAGATATTTTCATCAATATTTTGGACATACATGACTTATTGCGATGAAACGGTGAGAGACATAACTGTTCTGAGTTTATATCGGAACAAAATGATTTAAATATCAGCTTTATAAATTTGCTTCTTCTTATATGTACGCTAAGCTTTTTATTATTTTGCAAATCACTTAATTTGTATGTATTAACATTTTTTTTTAGATATTTCTTAGTTATATATTATTTTCTTTTTTCAGCAAAATGTTGACATTGAATGATTATGATATTCATCACCTATAACTTGTGAGGCACATATTTCACATTTTCTTTCAGATATATCTTAAATTTTGCTACCTTCCAGTTTCATTTGGAAACATCTGATTCGTTGTACTAACATTATTCTCTAATTTGTGGCATACATTCTAAAAATGGTTCGAAGTTTAAAGATTTTTCAAATATCCGATAAGTTCAACTTTTAGAGAAATCAAAAACAATAAAATGCCAAGTTTGTATATATTTATCTTTCAGAGGGAAATGACTGAGATAACCATCAACTATTCAGTCCTAAATCACGCAAAATGTGTTTTATAAAGGAAAGTCATTTAAAATCGCATAACCTGCAGCAACATAGTGTAACATAATGTCATATAATATTTGTGAAATGTTATTCTTTTTCTAATAACATATCGAGCCCAAAATATATCAGCTCTAATTTTGATAAAAATGTTTGTAGGAAACCTACTGCTCTATCCACACAACATACATAGCTGGATATTTTGTCTCCGAAACAAAAAGTTTCTTAAGAAATCAGTGTGTACATATTCCATAACATAATTTTCACTAAAACTCCTGATCTCACATCAATGTAACAATAACGGCAAAGCAATATTCAGGATATAGTATTACCTTACAGTGCCATCAACCACCATCAATCAGATCTATTTTCATTTTTTCTAGAAGAATCTGAAATTCTGTAATATTCGCGTGTTTGCTTGTATACTATATTTTCCATAGTTTTCTCGTTGTATTTATCATGAAGATACATTATGACTCTGTCGGGTACAAGCGGAAAGAAAATAACCATGTTACAATCAAGTACAGTTTTGAGTCGATCGAATGACCATTTATTTCATTTTTGAATGATAACACTAGACGATGACACCTGCTTTACCATATTAATTTAGTGACTAGTAGACAGTGTATTATTTTGGCTCAATATTATAAAGTAATGTTTTTATTTTCATTATTAAACTTTGATTTTTACAAATAAGGCGTGATGATAAAAAGTTGATTTACATATTTTTGACATAAAAATGATTAGTACTTATTTTGAAATGACAGGTGCAAAGAGGATGTTGGGACAAACAGGAGAAAACACAGGAAAGAGAATGAAGGTCAATAACCCACCCCCAAAAGGATATAAAATGACCTTGGAGGGAGAAAGAACAAAGTGCTGTACTAAACCATCGCAACAAATTCATTCTAATTAAGACAGATCCTGGAAAAGGGGACATTGAGATCTATATTGCAAAAGAACCAGGATTGAGTGGCAGCGGTTGAAAAAATAGCAAAGCACTTGTGCAGAAATAAAATAATTGCTTCTCGTGATGAAAAATACAAAGAAGTTATCAAATTACTTCTTGAATCAGAAGATTTAAGATAAAATCGAGTTTTAAAACATCTTTTGCCCTTGAGTACAATTTTTATACTTTCATGACTATACAACAATGTTGGAGCTGCATTACCTGCAAAATTTAATTGTCAACAAATGATATTATACGTTGCCAGGTGGATGGTATGTGTGTTGATTTTATATAGCTTGACCAATTAGAACAGTATTCGTGATGGATACCATTTAAGCGACATAAAGAATGAAGTTTGTTAATAAGTCACAATATGATTTATTGTTGAATCTGGGTGGAATGACACGATCCAATCAGTGTAAGATTCAACAAAAGATGACGTGTTCCGTTGTTAAATCAGGAGAGCCCCGCAATAAGTAAACAGCGACCATGCAAAAAATATTCTATACATACGTGTTCATTGCATGACCTGATTTTATGATCAAACACAATATTAAGTATTATTATTAGTTCCTTAAATCTTTCCAATAGGAAACGTTTTGTTTCAACTTTTACACAATATTGAATCAAACCTACTTCCATTATTGTTTCATGCGGAAACTTGCATTTTGTGCCATGGATGTGAAACAAAGAGATTGTAAACTTATATGTCATACAAGTCATTCTTTATTACAAGAGAATTTGGAAAGGTAAATTTATATTTTTCCCCAGGAAGATAAATGTTATTATCTAAGGTTTTCGTTTTCTTTAGTCTTTCATATCTAATATAAAGTTATTGACTGCTTAATTGATTTTATGACTTTATTTATCTGTAGATAACATTGAATATGTCGATCAGGTGCTTTGTGCCATAGAAAAAATCATATTTAAACAACCCTTATATTTTAATGGAGGGTGAACCAACGATGGCTGGAGCCCACAGTATCAATTAGTAACTAGCGCCAGATGCTATAACCTTTGTCGTAAGATATACCCTTCGTCGTTGGTTTACCCTCCGTCAATGGCATTTTAAGTGATTTGGTATGCAGGGTGTGTCTCATAGAAATTGTTAATGGAAAACATCTTAAACTTTTTTTATATAAAAATATTCAGCACTTAATACGAATTACAAGCTAAAAGTCCTTAATATTTCTCTATATGATTTTCTACAAGTTAAATGAAAGCATTTTTGCCATATGTCTTTCTTGCTGTATCACATTTTTGTGTAAATAACATTATCTATAACCTTTAATTAATTTGACTTTCAATTATTAGCTAATTTTTTGGTTTCAGTTCATTCATACCAATACCTTTATAATGTATTGATACGACTAATTGAAGCACCTTTCAGTTTATGTAAACTTCATGTAGATCTAGGTAAAAAGAAGGCCTTGGGATGGAAAATGGTTACTGTGATTGCTTAATATCATGGTTACTGTGATTGCTTAATATCATGGATTGGCATGTACTTTTTATGTTCTTTTTTTGTTCGGGTGTAGTACACTTGATGTGAGAGCATTCGATGAGAATAGACAAGACAAAAACATCACAATATTCTCTATTTATAAATTTATACTTCCCTTACCTGTGTTCATAGACTGTCTTCAACGTAAGACATTTTTATTAATGCAAAATTGGAAAAAGGAAGAAAGTATTATGTTGTGAATGGATTGTGAGTTTTGTTTTAATACCATTGAACAAATTAGAGAAGATAAAACTTAACACTGAAACATCTGTATCAGTAAGAAAGTACTTTCCGTGAAAAACATAATATTGAAAACTTCCATTGACAACGTTGTATCACAAATATACAATAAAACAATATTTAATCATTTCGTCATAGTGTATTAACGTTTTCTGTAGTGAAATATTTAGCGTATGGAAATATATAACGAACAGTGACTATAAAATGGGCAATGAATAGCATGTTGCCAGATTAAGAAGGATAAAGAAACTATCTGTTTATGTTCTCCCTATGAATTATGTATTCGTTTTATAATCTAAAAAATATTATTGAAGTACTTCGAATTCACCAAAATATTTGCACACATGTATTGTGCCTTTATCAGACTCAGCTGGAGTCTTTTCTAACATGACTTTGGTGTGGCTTTTAATACTGAATACATATGTTCTGGATCCATTTATTCAGAGAGCGGACATTTTTGTACAAAATGGTTCATATCAAAATGTAGGGTAGGGTGGGAATTTAGTGTATTTCATACACACAACCTTCAACGGGTCATACTAAATGGGAACATTTTAATGCCCAAGTACTTTGTTGTTTTGTCCCATACTGAACAGGTACATCAACTTACACACAAGTTCTGTATTTATTACAAAACGGAGAATTTTCTCTCTACAAAGTTTTGATTTGTTTTATATTTTGTGACAACATTTGATACACAAAAGCAATATATTCTTTTAGACCATTCTTATCTATGCATCCTATGGGTTTTGGATACAAAACGTGTCTTTTTCATACAAATAGCGTTGACATGATGCATACATAGAGGGATAATTTTATACATAAAAGGTGATATATACATGTACACATTGGGAACATTTCCATGCACACAACCTTAGCGTGGTACATGCAAAACTAAGAGACATTTTGATACACATCAGCTCGAGGTGATACATACAAGACATGCTCATTTTTATGCACACAACCGTTACCTTTTAATACCCAATCGGGGGGCTTTTATACACAACATTTACATTTTCTCATACCAAACGGGATCATTTTCATTAGCACAGTCTTGACGTGATAAATACAACACGTGGGCATTTTCCTACGAACAGCGTGTTATATTCTCAATGATAATATTTTTATACATACACCCTTAACGCGGTACATACGAAACGGGGGCATTTACATAAACCCAGCCTTGCCGTGGAACATACAAAACTTGGACATTTGCATAGATACAACTATGACATGTACTTACAAAACGTGGACATTTTCATACACACAACCATGACTTAGTACAGACAAAACAAGGACAATTTCATATATACAATATTGGCAAAGTATGTATATACGAAACGGGGACATTTTCATACAAACAACCATGACATGGTACTTGAAAAACATGGCCAAATTTATACTCAAATATGACATAGTGCCTACAAAACAAGGACATTTTCATGTATACGATCTTGGCAAAGTATATTTCTAAACGGGGACATTTTCATACAAACAACCATGACATGGTACTTGAAAAACATGGCCAAATTCATACTCAACCATAACATGGTGCATACAAAACAAAGACATTTTCATACACACTGTAGCAAACCTAGTGTATATGCTATTTGTATTTACATCTCCGTTTATAGCTTTGTTAGATTTTAGTGATTATTTGTTGATTATGGGGAGCCGGTGTTGGGAAGATATTTCTCAAACCGAGTAATTAGCCAATTTCTAGGAGTAGAAATCATAATGTACAGTATTCACGACACTTTATGGTAACATGGATTAGTTTCCTAAAATGGACCCTCCCTAAGTAATTTTCAGGGATATTCTAATGTATAAGTGTTTAGCAACTTGAGATAGGAACAGTTCTTTGTATTAGGTGTTTGGGTCGTGTTTTGTGGTGCATGGCGTAAAGTACCAATCTTGGGCTTGGAAAGGCTTACTGATGGGTGATACAAATGTGAAGCAAGAAAACCCATGTAAGTGTGAAATTCTAGTTTCGTTCGGTGTGGTCATTAGGTGATTAGAGGAAATATTTTTTCAATTTGTGCCTTCAAGAACCCTTCAGTTGACAACGACTGTTGTCTTGGGGTCATGAGAAATAGGGGAAACATTAACCTGAAGTCTGGCTCACGCAGAAGTTGTTTGATACCCTCGGTAGTGAGCCTCCTTGTGTGTTATAACACAATCTTAACACGGCGAATATGAAACGGGGACATTTTCATACACACAACCATTACATGGTACTTACAAAACGTTGGCATTTTCATACACACAACTATGACATAGCATTAACAAAACTGAATCATTTTCAAACACGTACAGTACTTACAAAATGGGAATGTTTTCATACACACTACTATGACAAGGTACTTACAAAACGGGGACATTTTCATATGAATATACAAAAAAATAAAAAAAAATAAATAAATAAAAACGGTTTCATCCTGAAATGAGACATTTTATCAACATATTCCTGGTGTGTTCCATTGGTTTATTAACGAAGTGGATTCGATTTAAACGGCAAATTTGAACACACAAATCTTCATATTTTTTGTTATTTTGTTGACATTATAAGTTACAAAATGCATACGTGTCAGTAAAATTATTTTAACTGAACATCCGGCATGCAGATCTTTGATTATTTTCTACAAACAGAAACATGTTTTCTGTATTTTCGCACACTTCTGACTAATAGGTTTCTTCAAAAGCAGGTACATACAATTTTATCTATGTATAAAATTAAACGTAATACAGACATTAAACATAAATTTCAAGTTAGTTTTTGTTGATATGGAAGGCAACTATTGAAATGAGTTGAGATTACTGCAATATTTGGATCACTTTCCTAGTTAGTTAGAATCATAATACATAGTTATGGAATGTCCTCGATTTGATTGTATAATTCTCAATATTTTGTGTATATATTTGTACATGTGTCCCCATTCTGATGGCAAAAATTTAAATACAATAAAATTTGGAAATCGACTACAAATCGATTGCAAAAGACACACGCACACACAGACAAACAGACAGACACACACACACACACACATATATATATATATATATATATATATATATATATATATATATATATATATATATAGAGAGAGAGAGAGAGAGAGAGAGAGAGAGAGAGAGAGAGAGAGAGAGAAAGAAAAAAAAAAGTACAAATACACAGCGGAAAGTGCTATCCCTGGATCCTTCAGGAGAATGCTTGATAACATTTTTAAATACGAATAAATAATATTATCATACAGGTTAGAGACTACCCCACTATCAACATGAAAACTCCAAATGAACTTACTCTAGTGCAGCCTTACTATCGAACAATTTGAGACCGTACTTCTACAATAGGTGGATATTACAAATTGCTAAAACTGCAGTACTGAAAAATTAGCAGATGAAATGGAACAAAGGGACACCAGATACCAGGTAGTAAATATTGCACGTTTAGAAAGCAGCTTGATTGAGGGAGGATTAAATGCGTATTCTAAGTGTTAGAAGAATTTGACGATAACATATTGAAGTGTTTATGCGGTAGAACTTAAATAACTTAGGAAAGCTGTCTCAAAAAACCGACGGAAACGCTATAATAACCATGAAAATTTTTGTTTTCTTTCGCGTTATTACGCCATAAATTGCCTAGAAACAAAGCGGTCGTTGTCACGGAATTGTGTGCACGAAATACGTTTGTATTATACATGAACATAAATGCAGATGGGTTTCGTTGCTGCGTACAGTACCGAAGGTGTAGGTTTTAGTCTTGATGATTTCGATATACTACTTTCAGTTCGCTCACTGCAGCATGCACAAAGCGCCGGCATTGTGTGTGTGTGTGTTGGGGAAGGACGTGGGATACTGAAGTCAGTGGTGCCGTTGGTTCGAGGGACGATACTTGTTAACTCGGTGTGAGGGGCCAAAGGTTCTTGACCAACGGGTCTACTAGGTATAGGTAGAGAAGTTCCAGAGTGATCCTTGAGCAAGCCGGCAGGAGCGGTCTCATTCATCAACCGTTCGTCGGGAACGGTGGATCAGGAGCATTATGTTCATCGTCGGGATGCCATGAGATAACAGCATCATATATGTTTATTTATTTATATATATATATATATATATATATATATATATATATATATATATATATATATATGTGTGTGTGTGTGTGTGTGTGTGTGTGTGTTCTAAAATTCAATGTCATTATATGTGTGGGAATTTAATGCACCATCATACTAGATGTTGAGAAATACGTGGTTCATTATTCTGTTGATAACTCGATACATTGATCATATTTGTTGATAAATCCATACATTGATCATGCAAGTTGATACATCCGTACATTGATCATATATGTTGATAAATCCATATATTAGTCATGTATGTTGATAAAACCCACGCATTAATCATATGTGTTGACAAACGATACCATTTGTGATTATTTGTTGATGAACTATGCTTTGATCGTGTCCGTTGTGGAACGATACCATTCTGTTATATCCGTTGCTGAACTTTGTGTGCATGTGCAAGATAGCTTCAGTTTAGTTTATGAGAGATTTATTTCAGACTGTGACCTCCTAACAAGGATAATACGAGTGGGGTGAGTGAATATTTGTTGGTATCTGATAGAATTTGTGATGATGCCACGATAGCGTGCTTAACGCTGCAAAAGTTACGCATGGGCTAAGATCCTACAGGAACTTTTTTGTGTTGCTTTTCCCTCGCTTAAACTTTGTCTTTGTCTTTTCGTTTGTCACATATACATATTTATCATTTTTATTTTCTTGCCCTCTGAGAAGGAAGATACGGTTGTTTTGAGCGTTGTTCCCATTATTGTATGTTTCACATGGCAGTGCACTAGGGATTGGTGATCTTATCAGCAATATTAATCATGTCGTTTTTTCTCTGAGGCGATGGTATCGACAGCTGGTGGTAACACCAAAATGTAACGGTCTTACGCGACACCGGGTGTACGGGCGTCGTGGTAAAGAAGAGTCTCTTTAGGGATGACCAAATGCTTGGTTGGAAATCCCCTTGTTTGTTATTAGATCAGACAATTGATCGCGTTCCCGTCGCGATAATATAAATCGAGACGCCTTTCCTGACCCGGAACCGTCGAAGCGAGATGTATCGACAATCCAATATATGACTTAATTGGAAATATAGAGGGCTCCATACTCCCCACTATATCAGATTTTCGTTTTCCCATTATACAAGCAGTCGAAACTAGGTCGCAGGCGCGAAGAGGGAAACAGCCACTCCGCAAATTGAAAGTAAGCTCAACCGCGGAGAATATTGTGTACGGAGAAAGTTCAACATTATTACGTAGAAAAGGATTAATGTATAGGGAATTTACCATATCAGATGGTAAAAAATTCTTCCATTTGGTTGTCCCCCAGAAATACAGGTGCCGTGTACTCAAAGTGGCGCATGAGTCCAGTATAGCAACTCCCTTGAGGATGGTATATATATATATATATATATATATATATATATATATATATATATATATATATATATATATATATATATATATATATATATATATAAACTGACAGAGTGTTGGCTGAATTTTATTGGATTGGCGTGAATAGCGACGTAGCACGATTCTATCGATCGTGCGACGTTTGTCAGAAAACTGTGTTGAAGGGAAGAATAGCCAGAGTACCGTTAGGCCAAATGCCTTTAATTTATATACCCCATTTAAAAGGGTGGCCGTCGATATCGTGGGACCCATATTTCCTGTTACAGACCGGAACAACCGGTATATCCTCACCCTTGTTGATTACGCAACTAGATACCCAGAAGCCATAGCATTACCAACTATTGAAACCAAACATGTTCAGCAGGGTAGAGGTGCCTAAGGAGGTCCTCGCGGATTGTGAGGTTTAATTTACTTCGAAACTTATGGCGGAAATTAGTAGGATGCTATCAATTAAACAGTTAAGCACAATACCATATCACCCCATGCGTATTAGCTTGGTCAATAAATTTAAAAGGACGTTAAAAGAAATGCTACAGAAATGCACAGTGAGACCGCGGGATTGGGACCCATATTTAAACGCGATTTTGTTCGAGTATCGCGAGGTACCGCACCAAAGCTTGGGATTTTCGCCGTTTGAGTTGTTATACGGTAGGACAATTAGTGGTCCTATGCGGATTCTGCACGAACAATGGTCGGATGATGTCGCGGAGGAGGAAGTAACAACGACCATCGAATACATTCTCGACATGCATGAAAGATTGGAGAACACGTTTCGGATGGCACACGACGAGCTCGCGAAGTCGAGTCGTAAGTATGCAAAATATTACAATCGGGGAACGCGAAATAGGAAATCTGAAGTCAGTGATCGAGCGTTGGTGCTTCTCCATACTAGTAGGAACAAGCTAGCTATTGGTCCAGTGGAAAGGGCCCTATGAAATCAAGCAGGTCAAGGACGAAATAGACTACAGAATAGACATGGGAGGTAGGTGGAAAATATTTCACGCCAGCATGTTAAAATGATATGTGGAGATTTCGGAGGGAACGGTAGAAAAAAGGGGGTATTGAACGTAGTTAGTACTGCGATCATCGAAGACGAACCGGGTTGTGAACTAAAAGAAGACCTCAGTACAGAAATTCCCCTAAAGTGACCCATGGGGTTTGGAAAAGAAGGAGTAGCTAAGGTCATTGTGTGACCAGAGTTACCTATAGGGGTCAGGGTCGACAAATCGCAAAGATTTAGCATAAATACCAAGACGTATTAACAAATAGATTAGGTCATATTGGGTTAATACAGCATGAGATCAATTTAAGTACAGCAGAACCAATCAAAATTAAAGGTCATCTAATACCCTTTAATGCACGGAAGTCAATTGACGAGGAGGTAAGTAAAATGTTGGACCTAGGAGTGATCGCACCATCACACTATTCATATTCGTCTCCCGTAGTGATGGCCAATAAGAAATATGGAACAAACTGTTTTTGCATATACTTTCGTCAATTTAATAATATTACCATTTTTGATGCGCAACCGATGCCACATCTCGAGGGTTTAACAGAGACGCAAAATGTCAACGAGCAACAACAAGTATAACTTGCACAAGTGTGCATGTCTGACATTGTGTATTTAGCGGAAGCATGTGAACGTTTGAATTTATTTTTTTTTAAATAGGTTACTCTATTAGGTATTTGGGAGGTCTGCCTGACATACATAAAAGGTAGTGTTACCATAAAAGTATAATTAAGTGACTAGATCGAATTTAACTAAAATATTTTTAGGTTACCCTTAATGACCAAAATCCAAGAGTCTTATTGGTGGAATTCTTAAAGTGCTAGATTCTGGAAAAGAGGCTTAGGATATCTTTCAATGGTATATGTTTAATGAAGTAGATATATGGATAAAGCTTGATTGGGCGATCATAGTTTAATTGAATTTACTCAGCTGCACAAGAAGTACTAAATGATACCAATTTTGTCAATTCGTGTCTACCGTAAGTGTCCTAGTTAAAACTAAATCATGTTCGTTCCCATGTATATTTAAAAAAATAGTAATGAAGTTTTCAATGGATTTCACTTAGTTATTCAGAACTTGCTTGTGAATATCGATTAGCTGTGTCTTATTTTTATTCAAAAAACATACTTAAAGAGACATGCGCAGTCTACAAACAGTATATGTAATTTTTACTTTCTATCATATCTAAATATCATATTTTACATTGCTATAAGTCACTGTGATTAATTACACGCTGATGAAATAATTATTAATTACTATAATAATACTAAATTGATAGAAATATATTTCTATTTACATAGAGTATTCGTTTTAAATAAACATGCTATATTTTTAATGACTTATTAAATATAAATAAATAACAACAAAAAATACTTCAAAAAGTTTAAGAATTGTGTCATTTGTCATGTTATGAAGAAACTAAATTGAAATCTACGTAATTGTGTGAATTAAGACAATTGTTTATTTCCCAGAATTAGTTGGTGCACATTGAAATTGATAGATGGTACATTAATCATACCTATGTATGTATGTATGTATTTATGTATGTATGAATGATTGTAGGTAGGTAGGTGGAATGGTAGGTGGGTTGGTGAGATACGTAAGGAAGATCTGGTTAGATGGATGGATGTAGGTAGACTGCTGATGTAGATTGACAGACGTAGAAAAATGGACAAATATCGTGGAAATGGTTTGTGGGTTTTTATATGTAGACAAATATCGCGGAAATGGTTTGTGGGTTTTTCTATGTGTTCTTCCTCTTTTCGTTCACCATGGTCACCAAACAAATGCAATTGCAAGCTTTTGTGCACTTTGACAATATAACAATAACAATTTGCTGAAACAATGTGCATTTAATTAGCAAATGCAGTATGGAGCTTCTTGTTACTTAAAAGGTCATTCTCTTTCCAGCTTCTTGACCGTGTAGTATTTCAAACGGAAAACAAAGTGGCTCGTACACAGTGTATCATGCAGCGAAATTTTTAATCTATTTTTTTTTAATTAAAAAGTTTTGTCGTGCCTGTAATGAATATTGCTGGAGACTAAACATAGCGGTCAGGTTCTTGCGTGTTTTTATTTTATTTTTTCCAATTCATTAAAAGGGTTCTGTATGCTTTTTGCATCTGTCAGTAGAATTACAAAGGGGCATCAGCAACGTCTTTGGAACTGCAAGGCCGAAGGATCAAAGGTTAATCTCGCTGAAGGCAAACCTTTATTTATGCAGACGATACCGTGATATTTTTATTTTTCTACTTGTGAGTAATGGAAACCATAAAAGAAATTCAAAATTTGATTTGCTATGGAAAACACCATTTTTATGTTTTCTGCACTTCATTTTATTCAGAAATACATCCATAAATAATTCTAAATATTTGATAAACACATTCAAATATTAAATATATTTTTAGTAATGGAATACAACATCTAATTGGATCATTCAGATCAAAATGTATTATTTTGATTAAAAATGAATAACAAATAAATGGACACATAAGGTCTACTTTTGATTCTATATTATTTTGAGATTTTAATTTGAAACGGACTTACTCAGACTTGGCATTATGTCCCCATTTATTTCTGTGACAGTATCTACAGACTATATTGTTTCATGATTGTTTCATTGAAGTTTTAGAAATATGCAAGAGTACAAGGTGATGCACCGCATAATATATATATATATATATATATATATATATATATATATATATATATATATATATATATATATATATATTGACTGCATACACATAAAAGTTATTACATATATGTATATATATATATTGACTGCATACACTTAAAAGTTACTTACATGTCCACTATTATATTCTTTCTGCTTATAATCAACAATTTTAAGATACAAATTAGAGCCAGTTTTTTGGGCAGGTGAAAGCACTACAAGGTTTACTGGAGCCTTAAAGTTCGTCCAGACATACAATTCTTGAAGGTTTTAATCACAGAATTTTCAAAACATGTCTATAGAAATCCAGAGAAAAAAATGTAAACATGCCATTTACGATACACTGTATTGTACAAAACACTGTAAATGGATCTTTTATTGAGAACCTAATTCTGCATAACTCGTTGTCCTTAGCAGCTATATCTATTTAAATGTATTTACAGCTAAGTCTAGCCAACAGGCTCGTTAAACAACAGAAACTATATTTACAGCTAAGTCGAGCAAACAGGCTCCGTTAAATAACAGAAACTTTCTTCTTGAATCACTAGATACAAGTCATAATTATTATGTGCAAATGACATAATACATCTTTGTTACAAAGAAATGTGGTAAATTGTCCCAGACAAATATAAAAATACCAGTCTTGCTAAATAGTATTTGAAATGCTAATAATGAAATAGATTATGTCCTCAAATAGAAATCGTATTCTAGAAAGAATTGGTATGAACCCGACAATGCCAATAAAAAGCACCAACTTACAAAAATTAGGAACCGTAACAACTTATTTGTCAAGGAAGAGGTAATGGAACAGACACAACTTTATAGATGTATTAAAGTTAATAATAACAGCACTAGTAATCAATGCAACAAACACAACAATAGCAACAAGAATATTAGAAACAATTTGTATTGCAGTCACTGAGCTTATCTATAAAACAATTCCCTTCCACCACTAAAAATTGTAATTCAATATGGAACTCTCCCCAGTCTCCTCCCACAAAAAAAAAACAAAAAAACAAAACAAACAATGGTCTTGCTATTCCAAACAGCTTAAAACACATAAAACAGCAAGCCAGCTCAAAGAACTTTAACAAGCAACAGTAAAATTGCTGTTTGTTTCATGGTATAAAGTTGCAAATATACCTTGCACAAGTAAATGGCATAAGCCAAAAATCAGAGTTGACCATTTTGTTCATTGCATACATTTTCATACTTTAGATAATAAGTCATAACATTTGGACAGTGACTGTATCAGCTAATTTTATTCAACTTATCAGGTCATTCTCCTGTCACAAATTTTAAAACCACCCATCACCCTTTTTTCGATTCCGTGAATATCTATTTTCAGCATATTTTGCTATTATTTTTTTTCTTACAAAGAGGACAAGAGTTTTGAGTTACTGGTTTTGTTGATCAGACGACAATTTAGTTTGTGATGTCAAGAAAAGGACTCTGCATTCTTCATGTTCCTAACACTGTTGTCCTCTCGAAAAGGTGATGCTCCTTTCGGTGAAAAGACTTCTTCAGAAGCATGGTTTACCATGCCCATTAATGACCTCCATTCCTGGCAAAACTTGAGATATGGGCTTTTAAACTGTCTCCCTTAGATCGACCATCGTGTAAATTCTATATGTAGGTTACGACCTGAAAGAAGTAAGTACACATGAGCATACGGTATTAATATTCACCTACATGTATGTGATGAGGGAATGTGGAAACATGTCTGGTTGTGGTGCGATTGTCATATTTCTACTTTTTTTTTTCTTTTTAAATTTTCTATCTTGGCCATAATGGAACTTAAAATAAGTTTAGTAAGCAGATTTGTGTCTCCAGAAGTTAACATTGATATCAATTTTGTTGACAAGATAAAGAAGAAATGTAACTAATAAAAACTTGTTTAATTAGTGTTTATTTTTCCTTAGGAGCTTAGTTTCCTGATATAATTATATATTACTTTGGACTGACAATACCTACACATGAAAAATGAGAGTAATGTATTAGAATATGTTTTTCTAAGTTTGCTATTTCATTTAATACTTTAAGCAATTGTATGATATATTTGATACATGTCATTGTAAGATACATTTGGTACATGGCATATTATAAGTGCATTTAGATGAAAGCTGGTTATATCATATAAAACTCTGAAGTCAAAATAAAAATATATACGTACATTATCAAAATCATTGTTATCTTCGTCTAGTAGGGCCATGGCAAATGCGATGTCCATTGTTGTAAAAATATTGTCACTGTACTTTTCTAGGAACTTTGTTGTGTCAAGAACTGACCACACATCATCTGCGGAATATAAATTAATCATAAATAGTGCAATAAGTCATACTATTTTAGCAGTACCAAATGTGTATTAAATATTTTGTAAGCTTTCTCAAAATTATAGCAAATTACTGCTTGATAAATTTGAATTTAATTTTGCATACTTTAATTATCTGTAATTCTTCATACGTTTTTTCTTAATTTGTTTATATTGAAAAAAATGATATTAATCCTTATTTTCAATTTGTTCTTAAAAATGAAAATTTTCAAACTTATAATAAGAGAAAGAATATGCTCCTCACAGTGGGTTACCTTCCCTTTGTAGGGTAATATCAATGTCACTATGCTGTAAATTTGGTGGTAGAATTCTACATGGAGAAAACCGTACTCTTTGGGAAATTTGTGAAGCCTAATTTAGATTATATTTACAGTGTTTCTTACTCTTATGCATCTTAGGTGCAGAATCTGAAGATTTTCCATAACATATAATTGGTAAAGTTCAATGCAGAAACTGAAGATTTTCCATAACATATAATTGGTAAAGTTCAATGCCCTGGCAAAGCTGAGAATGCGCAATATAACTGTGCTCTTCAATTTTCTATAAGGACTTTCAAATAAAATATTATTGATTAAATGGTTAAAACTTCCAATAAACATAAACGATAGGAAATAATAAAGGAGACAATAAACATTGATAAAATAGTATTAATCAACATCTTATTATATTTACCTGCAATACAGGCGAGGAACACCTTGATGTCAATTTTAGAATACTCGTCAAATACCTGGAAAAAAATAAAGAAGATTTAATGCAGTAAAAAAAAATAATTAACTCAGTTGCAAGTATTCACACAATGGAATATACCCAAATATGTTTCATACAGATGACATGTGTGTATTTAGGATCTTCTGGTTTCCTGATGCAGAAGTTTTGTTTATGAGCTGGAAATCCTTAGCCTTTTCTATTGCATGCTAGAAAAAGAATCTCTCGAAGGGACTGACGCTCTACTGGCCGAAAAGAATTTCCAGGAATTCAAGATAAAATGATTTCTTCTTTTTACTTGCTGAGTGTTGAAACTATATCTAATATTTCTGAGGATCAGGATTTACAAACTAGCCACTGTGGCAGCTGTTCGAAGCCTTTTGGTATGACCATCCATTCAAGAGAATTAGTGACATGATTTTCAATATCTTATTGTGGCAGCAATATTTAAGGTCAGATCGCTCACAAAGACATCCGCAAACTAACTTGGATATCCCTTGATGGGAGGACTCAAACCCAGATTGATCATATCATCATTAATGTCACTCCATGCTGAATGTGAGAGCCATGAGACATGCTGATGCTGGAAGTGATCACAACCTACATGTAACCAAGCTCAAACTCAAGTTGAGGAAGGACCGACTAGGTAACATTAGGAAGAAACACTTTGAAGCCTCAAAAAGAATTAATATTGTCTCTGCGCAATAGGTACAGTCTCCTTGAGGACAACGGAGAAATGGAACTTCTGGATTTTAACACCGTTATAGAAGAGGCAGCAAAAGAAGTTCCCAGCTACAGAAAATCCAAAAGAGAAGAGTGGATCAGCCAACCAACTTGGGAAAAGATAGAGCACAGGAAAAAGATCAAGGCACAGCTGTTGAATACAAAATCACAGTGATTGAAAGAGAGGCTGAACAAAGAATATACAGCTAAGGACAAAGTAGTAAAGAAGAGCGCAAGGAAGGACAAGAGAAAACTTCGAAAATCTCGCCACCGAGGCAGAATGATATGAGTACCCTGTAGAAAACAACCAAGAGACTGAGAGGTGACTATGGAACCAACAGAGCTGTACCTATCAAAGGAACAGATGGAAAGACAATCTCATCAGAAAAATAGAAAATAAAAAGATGGAAAGAACATTTTCAGACCATCCTCAACAGGCCATAGCCCGTTCAGACAGCCAATATACCACCAGCAGGAAAAGAGGTAAAAGATCTGGACATCTGCATGGACCCCATAACCAAGGAGGAAGTCAATGCCATAAAGAAACTAAAAAGTAGAAAGGCACAACTATTATGCAGGCCCTAGTTTCACTAAAATTCTCAAAATGTCTTTTGAAATTGAGATTTTACATTATCTTGCTTATGATTACTTCAAACAATATCAACATTTTTGTTTGAAGAAAAGATAGTGGAAAGGAGTCAAAACCACTTTTTATTTTCAAAATTAAACAATTTTAAACTTTTTTAATTCTTGATAAAAAAAATTAGAAAATCTTTAAATTTTTCAAGAAATAAGGCAAAACTTGTTTAAGACCAATTCAAGATCTTATGAATGTATTTGTAAACCTAGTGCATGATAAAAATTATGCGAAACTGTCATTGTTACCAATCAAGCAATAAGAAAGATATTTTTAAAATCTCTATTTGAGAAAGAAATGTTGAGATGTTTAGTGAAACCCGTACCTGGTTGATTAATAGTGTATGTACAGTAAAACCTGTTTTGAGAGATCATCCCTTCTGCTAACATAAAATTGTCTTCGAGATAGGTTGTCTCTTAACAGAAGTCTTCTCATTATGGGGCTATTTACAATCTGGTTATAAATGAAAAATAGTCTTCCAAACAGTGGTTTTAATGTGACGTTTTAGCATTTGTATTCAGTTTTGACCGAGATATTTTTTACATTTAAACCATACAGAGTCTGAGAGTGAAGGTTATTGTGGCATATATAGATTACAATGACCTACTTTCAGTCCAAGCTTGTCTGAATAGCGTACACGTGCAAATAGGAAAGATCAATATGCATCTGACGCGTCATCGTGGTACGACTACTTGTCTTCACGTCGTACCCGGTTTCTCCATATACTCACAATAAATATTTACAGCATGTTGTAAGCTGTCCTACCTGCAGCATCAGAGGAATATATATATATATATATATATATATATATATATATATATATATATATATATATATATGCATATATATATATATATATATATATATATATATATATATATATATATATATATATATATATATATATAATCTGGTAGCTCTTCAATTCTGAGCAAGAAAACAATCAACAATATTTAATGTAACGTTCAAAGGTGTCAAACTTGCTTACTTACTTAGTTTAAATTTAATTCGTGTGAGGCCATTATGCCATTTACGAATTGTTAGTGGGTGCACCGCGCTCATATTAATTCTGACTGTGTCAAACGTTCAAATCACCGCTTATATACCCAGTTGCTTGAATTCTATTGGCTGAATAAGCTCAGCTTTTGATTGGCTGATACAGACCCAACAGTGTAAAATGCTTGGAGTGAATCCCCATAATCTGATTGGTTAACTGTATCGAACAGTTTCAATCCCTATTTGAGAATAAGATAAAGATGTAGATTGAGTTGTGAAACTTAACTTTAAATAATATTTATTTGACTAAAATCGTTATATACCTGTATGATATGCAATCGAAATCAATGTTCAGATTATGTCAGCATTTTATTTTACCCTTATCACGATTGTTGTATGCAAAGAAATATTTAAGCAAACTGGTTGGTTGAAACATTCAACTGTTTCCACACAAAAATCTTCTAATTAGTATCATTGCAACGATTTTGCCTAAGACTTTATACCTGTTTGAGAACCTTTGCTCCAACAGAGTCAATGAATGTAACAGCAGAAAAGTCAATGATTATGTGATGTACTGGACAGATATCATCTCTGGTGGGCTCATGTTTTGTGACGTGGCCATTCATGACAGTGTTAACGGGAGCATCTATTGTCGGCTCTGTAGTGCTGCCCACCGTCTTTTCTTCAGCAGGCAAATTATCCTACAGTATAAATACATATTAATAATCATATTATATGACTGGAGTGTTTGAAAATACGTAAACTAGTATATTTATTATAAAATATCAATGTATTTTTTTATGTATCTTTTAACATACATTTCACTTTTCATGGTAAGGTCAGTGTTCCTTTTAAATCATACAGGAGCTCAGTTCTCACTAAATTGAAAATCTGAGCCTCTCTTTTAGGCAAAAGATTCTTGATTTATCCAATTTTGTACTGCAATTTTTGCAGATCATTAGAGTTTATTGTTATTGTCAATCGATGACAAAAATTTCAACTTGGCAAATTTTAAGTTAACATAATCAGCTAATATATCAGTACAAATGCAAATATCTATACAAAACGACATGTTTGGACACATTTGCAAAGTATATGGAATTATATGTCCACTTAATTGTGTCTAAATGCCATACTGTTTGTTTCAATGCTTACGAACAGACAAAAATCGTGAATGAATTAATGCTCCAATATAGGTTTAAGTTTTAAAGAAATCTAATAAAAATTGTATTTCTGACCTAACAGTATTCAATAC
This sequence comes from Margaritifera margaritifera, assembly GCA_029931535.1. NCBI lineage: Eukaryota > Metazoa > Mollusca > Bivalvia > Unionida > Margaritiferidae > Margaritifera > Margaritifera margaritifera. The sequence continues at coordinate 265,022 of JAQPZY010001489.1, read as the reverse complement.
AGTTACATAAAAAAATATGCAAATATATATTTGTTTAATGTACACACAATCACTGCATGAATGGAATAATATATGCAAATATTTTGTACCTTTCTTGTTAATAGATTTTTCATGGCCATCCTTCTCAGCTGCTTTTGGATTTTCTCTGGTTTTACTCCAGTTATTATTTGCAGTTTTGTGACAAACAAGTCACCATTGGCATAATAGAGTGGAGAGTTGAAACCAACAATCTTGATGCCTGGTTTCTGTTTTGCCTGATAATAATAATAATAATAAGAAGAAGAAGAAGAAGAAGAAGAAGAAGAATATTATGGGATAAGAGATATAGGCGTTTACTGAAGGTGAACATAGATGCGGTTGGACTATAATAATAATAATATTAATAATACTACATTTTTCTATTTATACGTTTTGAATTCAATGTCCATTTTATATGTATATAATGCAGGTGTAACACCTCTAATCTCATGTTTCAAAATAGAAGAAATAATATGACAAAGAAATATTAATTGTATAATAAATTGCTTATATGTCTAATAAGATTTGAAATACCAAGATGTGATTTAAAATTGAAATATTGCATACCTTAATATATTTATTTGAGTCTCTGTACACTTCCGTGTCACTTATCTTACCCAAGGGAGAAACAACTGCCCTGTAAATAAAATCGATAAATCAATTAATAAATCAGTAAATAAAAAGATATTTGTTTTGTTTTGTGGATTTTAACGACAATTTTAATACAAACGAGTTACAATGGCTCCCTGAATAAATAAATAAATGTGAGGGCAACTTATTCAACTCTATATAATACGTGTTCAACTGCGAACAACGTCGATACATTTAAAGGAACTGGCACATCTGGGTCCATGCTGTTCACTAGAAATCATACATAGAATCTAAAACACATTAAACCTGATCTACCTTCACGTCATGCGATTAGAGCATATGCTATTCACAGTGGCATGTGCGTTATACACAAGTAAAATAAGTCCAGAATAACACTTGAAAAGCTTTGTCATACAGAGATACAGCTTGAACAAAATGATATGTCGTGAGTGGGTTTTATTAACATTCCTTGTGGTTGGTTCCATTATTTCTTTTAAGGGTAGAAGGGTATACTAGAAAAACGTGGATCATGCATTTTGAGCTCGTTTTTACAAAGTACAGGAGAGCTAATGTACTAAGCCTTGTGTCGGCGTCACGGTCTGCACATATGAAAGCATAAACAAACGTACGGCCTTACTGCATATCAACCATTCTTTCTTCGTAGGTCCTAAGCAGCAGTTTGGAATGGGCTTCATAGCACTTACCCCCTCTCCAGTGGGTAAGCGGGCTAACTTTTGTACATACATGTACAGTAGTTGTACATTCCTGGTAAAGTGTTTGTGTTTAGCTCAGGTTTTGTGCACACACTATACATGCTGCTGTACCTGGAATGGTGAAACGTGGTGAGGGGATGCATCTCGATGAGTACTACACCCTTATTATAAAAGTAGGTCAATGTGACCCATATATCATGCTTCATTGGCGTTGGCTAAATTTTGTGTTTTAAATTTATTTCTTAATCACTGCTCCTGCTAGAATCATCAAACCCGATGACTTCATGCATCTCTGATAGTACCACACCCTTTCAACAGAATAAAGTCACTATAAACAACATTTCACACTGTACTGGTTTAGGTTAATTGTTTTTGCGTTTATCTCATGACACAGACTTTTTTACATCCAGTATGCATACTATTATACCTGGAATCATGAAACTTGGTGAGGGGATGGATCTTGATAAGTTCTATACCCTCATCACAGAGTATATTACTGTGGTCCATATTTCATGCTTCACTGAGTTGGGTTAAATTTTGTGTTTTAACTGTTCATGCTAGAATCATTAAACTGGATGATTGTAGACATCTCAATTAGTACCGCAACCATACAAAAAAGAAGGTCACTGTGTCTTACATTTCACATTTTACTGGCTTAGGTTAATGTTTTACATTTAGCTCATAACTGCATAGGTTTTTGCATGCTATGCAGATACTATCTTTCCTAGAATCATGAAACTTTCTAAGGGATTCATCTTCATGAGCACTACCCCCTCATTCAGTAGTAGGTTATCATGGCCCATATTTTACGCTTTACTGACTTGGGTTAATATTTATGTTTGGTGCTCATTTTTAAGGCAATGTTCATGCTCAGAGCGTGAAATGATGATGACAAACATTATCTGTTACCACACCCTTGCAACAAAAGAAGCTCACTGTGACCTATATTTCATCTTTTACTGGCGTTGGTTAAGATTTTGCACTTAACTCATGACCCCATGAGTCATGAGTGTTTGGCATGATATATGTATACTATCCTACATAGAATCTTGAAACATGGTGAGGGGATACATCTTGATACTACACACTCTTATTTCAAAAAGAGGTCTCTGTGACCTATATTTCATTATCAGTGACTTTGTTAAAAGTTTGTGTTATAATTTCATTTATTTGGTGCTGTTTAGAATCATGAAACTTGATAATTGGATGCATCTATGTTAGTTCTACACCCTTACAACCAAAGAAGGTCACTGTGACCTGGATTGTATCCTTTACTAACATAAGTTAAGTATTTGTGTTTCGATCATGATCACGTGTATATTTCCATACTATATACATCCTAACCTACACAGAAGGACCTTTAGGACCAATGTAGTCGGAAGTAGGAATAAATATGTTTATTAAATGGTTTACTTTCCATATTAATGACTATACGTTGTATATTGTGATAAGTTACCTTCAACAGGTTAAATGTGTATTGTACATGGGAATGAGTATATGAATTAGATGAGTGGACTGCATGCATTTCATGTGAGGCCTCAGCTGTAGTGGCTAATCAAGGTAACTATTTATGCATGAAATACGCTTCAAATACTGGCTGTCACTCCAAGGTTACGCAAAGTCTATGACTCTCACCCAGTCAAAAATGGCTTTTAGGTTGTACAATGATATAAGCTTCTGACGCAGATTTGAAGTAGAATTTATTTATTTTAAAAATAGGAAAACAAAATTAATCTAATTATTGTACCTCTAATTTGATATCACAGAAAATAATGGGGTTTTGTTTCTTCTATTGTTTATGTCTTTTACACCGAGTCACAGAGGCTAACATTTCGTTGTCAAGGATACTTTAGTATAAATTTATTTTCTACATTATAATCAATGTTGGCAAACAGTGTCAGATTTCCCATTTGGCAGACAAGGCAGCTGCATAGGGCGGCAAAATTCAGGGAGCGGCATATTTTAGATAATAAAAATCTGGGTTTGTTAAAAACTTTATTTTTTTTGTTAAAAAATTGATTTCTTTTGTTACAAAAATTATTTAAAGACGTAAAGGTCTTTAAAGGCTTTGGCTTTAAGGCTTTCTTTTGGGTAGGTGTTAGGGGTGGGGCAACTCTGACAGTGTTTAGTGGCGGCGAAATCATAAATCCGTCACTGTTTAAATATGCTACAGGAGGTTAATGAAAGCTTCGTTGAGGTGGAGCTATGTAATCGTTGATTACACTGTTTCTTCTCTGTGTGTTATGCATCCAATACGCATTTGACCCTAAACATTACATGAAGACATAATTTAATGAATTATAACTTTAAGAGAGAGAATTAGAGGTTTTGGGAGAGAGAGAGAGAGAGAGAGAGAGAGAGAGAGAGAGAGAGAGAGAGAGAGAGAGAGAGAGAGAGAGAGAGATGGGGGGGGGGGAAAGAAGAGGATGCGAACTCACACTTCAAAATTTGTCATTTAAAATGAGACAGGTCCAAAGTTAGCATTCATGAACGTTCACGACATAGGGAGTTTGTCCGACTATAGTTTCTTAACCTAGTGTGACGCCAACGACGCCACACTGACGAGATGATGTATATATCTTGCTTGTATTCTCAGGCTTGGATGTGCAAAATACAGTATAGACCCAGATCTACCAATGCATTATGCGACAACAGATTGATTCTACGCTTTTCGTATTTGAGTTCGGAATGCATAACCAAACACAGCACATAGTTAAAAGCAACGTAGTTTCCTACCTTTTGTGTAATTTGTGTGCCCCGTCATGAATTTGGATGGGACATTTAGTGTTAACCTTGTCCACCAGTACGTCCGTCCGGTTAATTTTTGCGTTTAAGTGACTGTGGCAGGGAATTCTTGATCCATGAATATATTTCTATATATTATAAAATAGTAGTTATTATGTAATCAAACAATCTTTCGTGAAATTTATTTAGCAAAAACCTGTTACAGTAAAAAAAGATTTTGTACCGAGGTTCATGAACAAAATCAATTAAAGTAACAATTTTTCTTCTTCAACGAAAACATTTTAGTTAGCATCCACGTTTCCTGTACCCTGGATTAGTATCTGTGTTTCCTGTACCCTGAATTTAGTATCTGTGTTTTCTGAACCCTGGATTAGTTTCTGTGTTGCCTGTACCCTGCATTAGCTTATGTGTAACGTGCCGCAACTGTGTGAAAAGCGAAGATCAAGATTTAAAAGGAGGGAGTAAAATTTAAAATGTTGGATGTTCGAAAACTGAGGGGGAGGGAGGGAGGGACTTTACCTCTGAGTCCTTATCACGACTGTGAAAAAGGAGAAGCCTAAACCAATAAAGAGACCATAGTCAACATGGAGTATCACTGTGCAGCCGCATGTCACAACCCAGATGAACTAAAAAAAACAAACAAAACAAATTGAACCAGATTGTTGAGACTGATAATAATGAAAGCAGAAGTAGAAAACCATTTACAAATTCCTCATAGTATTTAAATACGTTTTCATCAAATTAACACATATCTAGAAATTGTTACGATTCTCGTGTCTTGATTCATTGTCAGAACTATTTAAAAATAAACAAATTGGATTATGTATTTTAAAATCTTTGTATCTTGATTTATCACCAGAATTAAGAAAATTAAACTGCAGTCTTCTTGCTCTTGCCTTGAACGTTAACTTGGACTGCATGGACAGGATCATAACCTATTTGAAACACTGTCATATAATGATAAACAAGTCCTTCATATTCTACCTCTCAATATACTGGATATGTTAGACGTTAGAAAATTATCAAGAAAGCATATGATAATATGATTACCATCTTACCACGTTTTACGTGAAAAGACTGGAATTCATACAGCTTTTGAGTGGTAACATAAATGATGTTTCTAGAGACCCAGCTTCCTCTAATGTATTAGTTTATATGGGATGGCTTCACCATCTACAACATAAAAGGTAAGAGGAAGCAGGGGCAGTGGTGGCGCGAGGGTTTTAGGTGCCCGGGGGCAATGTTCTTTAATGGCGCCCCCTCCCCCTTACCGAGGCGCCCTGGGACAATGTTCTTTAGTGGCGCCCCCTAATTTGCCACAGAGAACAGTTTTTATGTCCGTTGCCAACCACTAACCCCCAACCTTCATCTAACCGGGGGCTTAATGGGGAGGCGGAGGGGGTGGCAACAAAATAAAAAGCTCCCGACCTTCTGACGACGCCCCCCCCCCCTCCATTCGCCTGACGCCCGGGGGCAATTGCCCACCCCCACCCCTCACGCCGCCACTGAGCAAGGGTGAATGGCAATTATCATCTGTTTTTCTACTCCTTTAAATGTTTGCATGGCATGACAATCATATTGTCCTTTTACAAATGCAGTACTACAAAGATACACAAGGGTTACGAGAGAGAAATGCGAAAGACATTCAAAATCTGATGAAAAGAATGAACAGGGAGAGAAAAAAAATACTGTGCTGAAAAAGTAGGCGAAAGAATTGATGATAAACCAATGCAGACAGAGGAGAATAAGTGTGTTATATTTTGTGATTTAGTTGTAGTATGATCCGGAAAATTGTATTACATACGTGTTTATCTAGGTACCGTATAGTAGAGCAGAATACAGCTATTTGGCAAAGTATAATAGGGAGACATGCACCAGACTATTGGTAGTTTACTTCCTCTTTCGTTTTCTGCATGAACAGACTGAATTCATAGAATTGGAACTTCGTGATTGATTTGTTATTATTTTGTTGATGCATGTTTGTTTGTATCTTTTTCATTGCTGCTACTAAAGAATGACATTATAGTTGTGTGTCTATCATACAAAGTGAAGAGTACTTACATTTTTAATCAATTATGAAGGATTATAATTATTCCTTGTTTTGAATAGTTTTCGAAATATCCGAAATCGGTGATTTATTCAATGCATGAATTTTGTATTCACACATTTCATTATGTTTGAATACGTTACAAACAATCAATAATGAAAGTATGTTTACAAAGTGGTTTATTGTTTTACTGAAATACAAAACTTTAAACAGAATAAACAAATTAAATAATGTATGAATTTATTATATATCCAACATAACATGAAAATGAACTTAAAGCTCAGATCATAAACTTCAAATCGATAGCTCTTATTGCATTTTTTAGGGTTAAATTTCAACTGCTTCAGAGGTGTAATGGTAAATCGCTTATACTATAGATCCAAACTACTCCAACAGTATAGGTTCGATTCCCTTCAGGAGCTTTTAAAAAATTTGTTTTTAATTGAGCACACCTGCTCGCTCTCGTCGATTCTTCGTTGGTATGAGTGTATAAGTGGGTTGAGGACTAAGTTGAAAATTGGGAGTATGACATCAAATTGGTGCCAAAGAACTTGAGCAGAGATCGATCCAGATTGCAAGTCATGGGAAACTACCAAAACACCATAATTTATAGAGGGGTGGTTCGCTATGAGTAAAGCTTGAAGTACTTCCGAAGCTCCTGGTTTTTCATTTCGCCTAGGGAAGCTAATGGGGTTAAATTCAATTGTGTAATTTAAATTATCGGAGCAACATCCTGGATGATTTAACGTAAGAAGCCAATCAGCGACATCCCTCTAAATTCTCCCTAACAAAGCAACTAATTATGTCCCCCTGGACGATTATTTGCACCAGATCTCAAGAAAATGACAGAGAAGAGAGATTAGGTAGGTTTGGAATAATTTGGAATAAATGTCAAAGATCATAAAAACGGCGAAAATTATAAAGGGATGTGCAAAATTCAATTCAATTATACGGAATAAAGTTTTAAATGAATAGTTTACATTTGACAGATCATCTTGAGATGACAATAATAGGCCAACAAAGATATCTTCTACAACTAAAACATTTAATAACTTAAAAAGATTTTTTAAAACTTACGACTAATAACATAATACGTTTTCTAATGGTTAAACTTAGCCACTGACGAAAATAACGGGCTTCAGAGTTCAATGTCAAGATTATCGCAAGTCGCACGTAAATTTCTGGTATTTTTAAAATAATTAAGAATATAATTTTTATTACAAAGTATTAGTGTTACCTGTGATATTCAAGTTTGTTGTTTTTGTTGTTGTTGTTGTTGTAGTTTGTTTAACGCCATTTTTCAGCACATGATAGGCTATACATGGCGGCCAGTTTTTATCTGGTGGAGTAAGAACCCGGGAAAACACCGGGAAGAACCACCGGCCCACGGGAAGCTACTGGCAAGCTTTCTAACATATCCACATTGGCCGAGCCCGAGACTCGAACCCACGCAGACAGAGGTGAGATGGCAGTGATCGATAAAGGCGAGCGCCTTAGACCACTCGGCCACCCAGGGCACCATTCAAGTGTGTAATATATGTGCTAAAATCATTCATTAGCTTTGTCATCTCTTGGTCATTTTGTTGGGTTTTATTAATCAAGTCTTTCTGTAATTCATCCTGTTGGGATTGCAAACTTTCATAATCTTCCAGAGATTTCCATTTTCACAATGTCTCTCTCCAATGTATCCATCTCTGAGTTTAACCTTTGTTCAATTGCTTGTAAATATTGTTCAATATTTTGGTATTTCGTCTGCCCTTTCTCTTATGGTTGCAAGTCTTTTGTATCAATAAACAGGGTGTATAATCTCTCTTTAAACAAGTAATGTGCCTCTAAAATCTACTGTCGTCAATCTGTTGTTACAACTCTTGAATATTGTTTGTTATTATACTACTATAAGTCTTTATTTATTGATTGAACTAGTGTTACAGCTTTATGCTCTGTTTCCTGTACGGATTTAAAACTAGGATGACTAGGACCACTAAAGATATCTCCCCAATTTACTTTACTTGGAAAACATATGTCACAGGCATTCTGTGGAAATCTATTGTTGATATTTAATCTGCTATGGCGCCTCTTTACGATTGCTTGTAATGATTAAGTCACAATAAAAATTCTTCCATGTCGAACTTCTAACAAACACGAATAATAACCATCATAATAAGTTTTGGTTTTATTGATATGACCACTGAAAATATATAAATTTGTAGGTAATATATCCTTCCATTTCTATAGGAGAAGTTTAAACAGCCAATAGTTAAGCTTTCTCTTTAATTCGTATTTTTTATTGTAACAATTATAGATTTTCTGTTTGTTGTAAGCTTTTCTAAAATCTCTTTCTCTTTCAGTTTTTTCTTCCTTAGATCAAAAACGTTTTATTCAGCTCTTCAATAGCTTGACTTCCTTTGCCGTCTATTTTGTTCCTTGTTGCATTCTCCCTTTCCTTGTATCTTTTGTACTCAGCAACTATCAAATTAAATATTTAATTATCAATTATTGCCCTAAACACCATTCCATCGATGCTGTTTAACTAACTGATGGCAGTGGTTAATATCTCATATTGATCCAAAACCTTCCTCTATATAATCTTTTCATTGAAAACGTTTGCAACAAACCCCAATGAAGTTTCACCAAACCCCAATAAAGTTGTAACAACCCCAATGAATTTGCACCAAACTCACCACAAGCCAGAGGGATGATACATCTTGTAGATATTCATCCGATTTTTAAACCACCAGCGTCCACACCCATCCCACCTTAAACTAAAGATAACCTCTACCCAGTTTTAAATTGTATATATATATATATATATATATTTATATATATTTATATATCTATATATATATATATATATATATATATAAAATTTCCGCTAGCAGTTCTGTAATGTTCAATCTCTCGAACCCAAACATTTTAAATTTTGTTCATCTTTTGCAAACTGAAATCAAAACCATTGACTGTCGGCAGTGTAGAATACAAAGGTGGTGCAGTTGGCATATTCTTTCGCATTTAAATGTAGGATGCTGACATCTTAGACTTAGCACTATCATTTGTATAACTAGGACTTTAAATGGATTTATCAGACCTTTTTGTGGTTCAGTGGTGTGTTTCAATTTAGTATTATTATTTTGTTTGCTTTTCAACGCTAAATTGCAGTTATCCTTAAGTCCATTAATGCGCATGCTCGCGCTATTTAATTTCTTAATCATTTTAACTGCTAGAATATTATGTGCTACCGAATAGTCAACAATAAACTGAGTCAATAAAATTAGACTTATCAGCTTTATTATTTCTTCAACATGAATGTTAGTTGATCGACCCTATATTGAACTGCAGCATCGTCTTCTAAAACATGATATAACAGACTGTACGGCTATAGTTTAATGTTGCTTGGTAAACTATGTTAATTTCTTTGTCTCACTCACCATTTACTACTGCAAAATTTTATAACATTTCTGAAATTGGATTTAATATTTCTTTGCTACAGCAGCTACTTTAACTGGCTGTTATTGATGTGTCTTACCAAGCAACTGTGCTCTTAGTATATATCAATAGTAGACCTAAGACAACATTACCACCACCTATCCAGTAATACATTTTGCTTGTATCATCTTATGATGCTATAGTTTTTTATTACTTCTGTTGTAACATCTCTGCTTTGGCTGTTTTAAATTCTTGTAAATGTTTCCCAAGCTGTCTACCAGGTTAAAATCTACATGGCTCTTTCTAATTTTGTGACTTTTTGTTATGCATTTCTTCATTATTTTTTTTTTGTCTACTTTCCATTTATTTTACAACGAAATTATACATAGAAGGAAAATATGAATTTTAAGGTTACTTGCAAATTAATATACACTCTGATGTTTTGTATTGATGACCTTTACGTTGACTTTAAACTCGTCTTACAATTATGTCGACGGTAACCGTTGTAAAATATGGATAGTTTAAAAGTAATTAAAAATGAATCTATAGAATATAAATGATGGATATTAAAAAAATGTTCAAAAGGTGAAGAATAGATAACTGCGTTTTATAAAGGTTATGATTACTGAAAACTCTGCATGAAGGAGTACTACAAACAGTGGAAAGAAGAAAATAATGGCCAGAAGAAAACAGAAAACACTTTAATGATTTCATGAATGAATACATGAATAAATGATACCACAACGATGAAAATTTAAGATTAATTCACTTCACAACAGTTACAATTTTTAAAGCATTGAAACCGAAAATAAAGCCAGGTACAACGTTGAAAATACTTGGTGTTCCATCTATTGACTTCTATAGTAGATGGCTGTATTTTACAAAATCTGAAGGTGTTAGTAATGATGATTGAGATATAGATCATGTCTTCTTTGTGCTTCTTTAGACTTATCTGGCACAGAACAGCAAAGATAATGTCTTCACTGCTTGAACACATGATATATGAAGATTAGTGGGATCAAACGATGCAAAACTAGCATCGAAAAGAGATATACTGGAATATAATAGAAAATGTATGCTTTTAAAACTGCACATTTTATTATTGAGGCGATTTTGAACAGCATGTTTTAGTCTTTTCTGTTTTCAAGAATGAATTAAATATGTAATAGACAGACATCCTACCCCAGTAAAAACGACACTTGTTACAATTCCTGTTGAAGGTACAAACGCATCGATTACAAGCATCCAATACACACTTATTTAAGGTCTGACCGTTTATTTTTTTTACGTCCATTGAAGTATCAACTGTATGATCCGAGAAGAGCTGTTGCGTACGTGGTTTCAAAAAACAAAATCAAGCACGAGTCTCCTCGAAAAATGCCAAATAATGTTGCCGCATACAATTTAGACCTATGTATTTTTGATCGACTGCATCTATGGAAATGTGCGTTTGAGTGTATGTAACCTCATGTGTGTGTGTGTGTGTGTGTGTGTGTGTGTGTGTGTGTGTGTGTGTGTGTGTGTTTGAGAGAGAGAGGGGGAGAGAGATAAAGATTGCAAGGTTTCACATTCGAAAACAGCATGACTTGACTCACTTTTTGAAACATATGGTCTAGAACTAGAACTCATCAGTTCGATTAACCCAGTTTATGTTTTCTTCTCTGCTGTATCAGGGTCTATCCATGTTAAATTCCTTCGAAAAACACGCTTACCATCTCTATAAATCCCGACGCTAGCTTTACTTTCATCTGATTTTTTCTCCCTAACTTTTTGACGACAGTCAAGGACAGCTTCTACTATTTTAATGGATGAGTATGCTAAAGTCCTAACTATCAAAATCTACAACAAGTTTTTTTATTTAAATTTGGGATTACAACTGAGGAGAATGGTAACTTCTTTAAGTTTTTCGTTTAGGCTCCAATTTCGTTCAAGACATGGAAATACAACTTTAGGCCTAGCTCCAAAAGTTGTCTAATCACAAAGCGAAATGAACTATTCAGTCCCTCCACTCATCTTGGCCTAACTAACAATGTTAAGATGTCGGAATGTAAGTTGGAAGAACATTTTGAGTGTCCGGACCCTCTCTCCTCTCTCTCGCTCTCTCTCTCTCTCTCTCTCTCTCTCTCTCTCTCTCTCTCTCTCTCTCTCTCTCTCTCTCTCTCTCTCAATGTGGATTATCTACATTTTTATAGATCCAACGTTCAGCGTTATATTTTCAGAGTTTTGGTAAGTTGAATTTAGAAGAAAAAAATTTTTTTTCGTTCACAGCATTATTTATTATACACCGTAAACACGATATGATCAAATTGCCCTCGTTGTTGATACACACCAAGATTATGTCAATGTAGCTTGCAAATATTTTACACATAATTCTATGCGAATGTCGGAAAAAGTAATGCCAGTGGGTGGGGCTAAATTATTATATATTTTATTTTCGGTTCATTAAAAGGTATAAACAAAAGAACTTCAAAAGGTTCTGGCCGCTGGAAATCGTAATGAAGAAAGAACAATTGAATTATTTGGTATTATTTTCTGTGTTTTATTTGTTCTCAGTTTATTTGTTAAATTTATGTTCGAATGTTATCAAATTAGCTCTTAGTACTGATAGAGGTATATTGATGGAGATGTCATATTACAATGTGCTATGTATCTCTCAACAGAGTCATCACTGCTAAATTATAAAGTGTAATCACCACAACTATTTAACAGTTTGTATGTAAAGAAGTTGGTTTGAGTTTAATAGACTGTCTGTGTTTAAATATTTGTGCAATGTCTCGGTTAACTCAAGCGTTAAACTGAGTTGCTGAATAACAATAAGGAGTACTGCTAGTTAATTTAATAAATCTAAAGTCCACTATTTAATTGTCACCAGTGTTCACACATCAATTGAATCATAAACTGTAACGCATTTGCTCTCCACTGTCTGCTTTGGGTTATCAGCAATTTTTTCAACGACTTTTTCAACACTGTATTTTTCACTCTTCTCCACTTTCAATATTTTCGTACAAATTTGAATGTCTTCCGCATTTTCTTTCTCGTCATCCTGGTGTATCTTGGTCTTACTTTGTTTGCAAAAGGATATGCATTTGATTGTCATGCCGAACAAGCATTTAAAGGAGTAGTAACCTAGGTGCTGTTTAGACTCACCTCAGCTTCTTATTAAGTGTTGTATTTTCAATGGCGACGCCATTCAACGTAAATTAGTACATTAGAGATAGCTGGGGTGTCTGGAAATATCTATCTTATATTCTTTTTGACTCAATGCCAACAGAGATAGAAAACAGTGTTAATTGTCAAGAGTTTGTACCCTATATCCTATTTTCATCACGCAAATAATCGTAGAATCACACATATTGCTAAATATGTATCGATGATCGTTTTCATACTTACAAAGTCGTATTTTGATGTCCTCCAGATCTGTGGCAGTTCCAAGAATTGTGAAATCATGGTCTTTAATGCAACCACGATGATAGCTGATAGAATACACTGAAAAGTAAGGTAATTTGCAAACTAATTAAATGTGTAGAGTTCTGAAATCGCTCTCTCTCTCTCTCTCTCTCTCTCTCTCTCTCTCTCTCTCTCTATATATATATATATATATATATATATATATATATATATATATATATATATATATATATATATATATATATATATATATAGGTAAAGAAATAGTTTGGAAATTTCACAAGCATGACATTAATAATTCCCTTTTTTATATAATCAAAATTTCACCAATAACAATGTCTATTACAGATTTGTTTCATTTAATAGGAATTACATACCTAATTTCGCTTACATGTGAAATACAATTACATGTACTTACATTTGGCAAGCTCTCGAAAAGGTATCCAATCCATAGGATAACTATTAGGACCATGGAGGCAGAAAATAAACTGGCAATCTGAAGAAAAGAGCAGAATAATACATTTTTGTCTGAAAACAAAGAAAAAAAGAAAAGGCAAAAAATAATGTTTCAAGCACTTTAGGTATTAGAATAGAGATGGATATTTTGTACCGTTACAAATCTTACAAATGTGTTTAGGAATTCACGCTATTGCTCCCTAAAACATACTGAATTTATATATCCATTTTATGTGTGTCGAAAATAGCAAATACATTAATCAATAAAGCTATCATTTTACCTGTGTTCTACCGCCTGCTGATTCTTGCACGGAGCTTCTAGACACAGAGCCTGCGTACGGAAAGCAGCTGAAGAAGGATCCAAAGATATTGCCGGCACCATAGGCTATCAGTTCCTGGAATCAGTGGAATACGTCATTAGTAAGTATAATAATAGGAAACTTACCACCTATTTGTTTCTCATATTCTTAGTCAATCCATCTGTCAATGTCTCTCTCATTTATTGAATATTAAAGATCTTTATGTACGCCTGTTTATCCAGACTACCTCGTTCAGAAACGGTGCATGGTCCCAAAAAGGAAAGAAAAAGAGAAAGAAATAAAGGAAGAAGAAAGGAAACGAAGGAATAGTAGGTTAGTAAAGATAAATATGAAAAGAAAAGAAACACAATGCTGGTACCTGATTAGAATCGAGACTGTAGTTGTGCTTTTTCGCCATCAGAGCAGCAACTGAGACAGATTGTGCAAAGGAAATGATGGCAATGATACAAACGTCAGTGATATACACGTCAACGTTGTGGAATGATGGATAAGAGGGTGCTGGCAACCTGGAAATAAAGAGTTGTGATATGTATCTATTGTCATTTACTATTAGTATCCTACCAATAATTGACCTATAATCCTTACAATCTGTTTTCAAAAGTTACTTGTGGAGATCTGAAATGACCGTACAGATGTTGTGGCCTTTTTATGACCAGTGTCGTTTTGAAACGGAACGGTACTGTGTCATTTCGAGATCAGGTGATGATCGCGAAACGGCGCCACTTATCTGGTCCTGAAACCTCACCGCGCCGTTTCTCAATCTCGACCTGGTCCTGAAATAGACATGGTCCGCAGCGTAACCGTAACCGACTATTGTTCTGAAACGTCACCGGGCCGTTTCGTAAACGATCATTATACACGTACTTTTACTGTTTGTAAGGTTGCGACCACATCGCAACCAGCGCTATTTTTAAAATATTAATATTTCGGCGATTTAGAAGTGTGAAAAATAAAGACACAACCACAAACAGACCGACATATATATTCTATTTCGAGAATTTGCCGAGCTTATATTATAATTGTGGTAGAGTGTCACACACGTCTGCGGGAAATTATAGTTACAAAGCGGTGCCAAATGACGTTTCATAAAGACTGGAATATTTACTAAAATCATTCACTGTTTAATAAATGTAAATGCTAAAATTGTCTATAGTTCAGAAGCGAAGAACGTCAGTATTAGGGTAAGTGGCTGAAACACGATGGGACCTGCACTATAGCCTCTTGTTCCCTGAGTGGCCAAAATTGTACAAAAAATATTGGGATTTATGGGCATCAGGTGCCCTTAATGGTTAAAAATAATGGAGTGCGAAAGAGAGTTTTTCCCTTGAGATCCAAAGCGTCCAAAGAGTGGGGTTGGCCGGATGCCCATATGGGCCCAAAAATGGAGTGGGAAGAGAAGAAACGGTCGTATATAGAGAGGAAAGGGATTGTAACTAGTGTTGGGTCGCAGCCAATCGAAGCACGTCTTTTTGTTGTGCAGCCTATCGTAGCGCGTCTTGCTCAGCCACTCGGTGTGCGGGATTGTGTTTGGTGTGACTCAGTCATTATGTAAAATGCCATCGTCAGTCTACCCTGATTTATTTGATTTCTCACGGCCCGATTTATTGTCACCGCACAAATTTCACACGCCACCTGCGGCACCGTCGTCTGAATACCATGATTCTAAAAGTAGTCA
Organism: Margaritifera margaritifera; assembly: GCA_029931535.1. Classification (NCBI taxonomy): domain Eukaryota; kingdom Metazoa; phylum Mollusca; class Bivalvia; order Unionida; family Margaritiferidae; genus Margaritifera; species Margaritifera margaritifera. The sequence continues at coordinate 249,626 of JAQPZY010001489.1, read as the reverse complement.
AGGAGAAGAGTTGCAGAGAATTTTGCAAAGACAGAGGGAGGAAGAAGAGATCGGTGTACAACAACAACAACAACAACAACAACAGAAAAAGAACAGAAAACAAGAAATGAAAACTGTCATTTTCATTGGTCAACGGAGTGATAAAATGTGAAAGATTGGCCACTCAAACACTGAGTGTATTACAACAAATTCTGGCCGAACTTACAGACATGAGAACTTTGCCAAAGAAGAGGAAGCGTGCTTCCCAAAGATCCAAAACATCGGCAACAACAGCAACAATGACGGCGGTTGGACTCGAACGAGGGCAAGGAACAAACCAGTTAGGCTTATTGATGAAAAATCCATGCATTTTTATACCTTGTTTTATCATTATCAAAGGCCCTTTTCAAAGCCATCCATGCATTTTTATACCTTGTTTTATCATTATCAAAGGTCTTTTCAAAGCCATCCATGCATTCCAAAAAAAGATCATACTAGTCATCGATTGCCAAAACGAAACAAAACAAACAAATAGTAAGTGTGTTTGTACTAAACAGTTTTGTGTAAGAAAATTTTCCATTATCTAATGGAAATATCCACATAAATATGATTTAAGAGGGTGGGGAAATAACAAAGAAATCAATACTATTTGGGTATAACTTATTTTGGTAATATTTCGGTGAATAGGAAGGACAGCAAATTGAAGCACGTCTTTTCATAAGGTCCATTTGATTTTGTTTTCTCGCATCTGACGATGTATATTTAGCGTCTTTGTTTGAATTTCTTAGAGGGATTGGCTTCTTCTTCTTCCTACATCTCCTCTTTCTCCTTGTCCTCCTTCTCCACTTCTCTGTTGCTCAATGTCCATGCATGTGACATGCACAACACACGTCTTTACTCTTGTCTCGGGACAAAGTGTCGCCGTTCTTTGTATAAGCGATTACTTTTTCTTTTGCATTCTGGATGTGAAGCGACGGCAAGGACAACGTTCAGTGTCGCCCTACTCGAGAAGAGCAGTTCTGGCACAGGTAAACCCAAGCGATTTCAATGATGAGATGATCGATCCTGATTCGTCATCAGCAAAATAGTCAAGATCGATAAAAAGCGAAACTCGCACATTAGGACCCGAGGATTACTTCCATATCAAACCTCTGAGCAAGTCGGCCTCGAGCAAATTTAGAACCAAAGCGTACAGATACACCGTAAGAATTTAACTCAGATCCTCAGAGAAATAGGCTATATTCTATGTTGGAAGAATTGAAACTACAATGTCAGGCCGATGATACATATCCCTTGCGACCTTCCATCACACACGACCTGCTGAATTAACGATTTTCAAGATAATCTATAAGACTTAGAACGTGAAACCATCCAACGACGACAAGTTCGACATCATGGATAGTACGCAGCCTCGATATGTGACTAAAGTTTCGCCTTCTTCGGGCAAGAAACGTTGCAAAATGTTATCAGTCGACCAAATGAGTACCATCAAGAAAAGTATAGTCAAGATTGACAAAGACAATATGTGGTGTATAGTTCGCACTATCGCAGTAGATAGAACTAAAACTTAAATATGATACACCCGAATGGAGAAGATTGTGTGCGAACATTAGACAGTCGTACAACTAAAAACAACAGAGAGAAGCAGAGACACTTTTGGAACAAGCAGGGATTTCTAAGTAGAGTGAATTCAAGAGTGTTAATACTCGCTATACCTTGAAGGTTCCCCCAAAAGACATACGTGGAGGTTTCCTATTTCGAGGAACCGACTTTCCAGACGGAAAGTGCATACACCTGTATACCCAAAATCATTTTGACGCTATTGCAAATATCATAGAATTTATCGGATTCAGTTACTATTGAGACAAATGTGACAAAGGATTTCACAGACGGGATCAACATTTACACTGTGGAGAGAAATGTAGTCACCACTTGGCGCTGAGTACCTGTGTTCCCGAAGGAAAGGAATGATTCATTGCCCCTTATTCGGGCACAAGTTTGTGAATCAAGCTTGCTACGACCGACATAGAGAAAAGGACTTGGGACAAAAGAAAAGAGCTTGTGAATCACTGGAAGTATACAAAAAATGTGGAACATATTCGCAAGTACGAAGGACTGATCAAATGCAAAGTTCTTTCACCCAAGGACTTGCACCAGCCCATGTTGTCTATCATTGCAACGGAAATATGATGTTCTCATTGTGTTGCATGTGTGCCGAAACCTGCTATTAACACGAACCCTACCGTCACGACGACAACGAAGAGCGCGCTTTGACATGAACATGGGTGACTCTGGAGTTATTCCACGCTCTCAATCGTTGATACCGGCTGTTAAATGTGGTTGAAATATGGGACTCCCCCACCACGGAACAATACCAATGTGACGGATCGAGTCCAGGCATTACTTCTGGATGCGTCAACGAATTCTGGAAATTGAAACAAAAGGCCAGCGGCTATCCGGCGTGGTATCACACAAAATAAGAGAAATAGATATTCAAGTGCTGGTTCCGATCAGTGGAGGGAATCGAATTCAAGCACGTCGAACTCAGCGTGGGGAAGCGGGCATTTGCTAAAGTTATGTTAAACTGTTTGTGGGGAAAACTAGTTCATCACCTGATCTCAAGTGTAAGTGTGACCCAACAACTGGGATCGTCATGGCTAAAGTTTGCCTATGACGATGCCATGGGTATTTGCTGCTCAATATGAAACCCATACACCCGATTATTTGAGATTTCGTACCAACTTGTTTCACGATTGGGCTCACGATGGCGGTCCAGTTATTTGCACGTCCCCATCGTTGATTTCGTCTGTCTAAAAGTGTCAAAAACTCTCTTACTTACCCTCCCGATCAATCAATATCTCAATCCCTAGTGTTCGCTATAATGGTCGTTCATCATGACATTACTCGCGAAAAAGATCCATATGTGTGTTCCCGTTTGTTGGAAGTTTGCATTAAACAAATGTTGGGCTGGTTTACTTTGAGGGGACATCAATTGCTGCAAGGAATCATTCACACATCTGAACAAGCTATACTATTTAGAAAAGCTCAAGGTGGAATTGACACAACTCGTAGATCCGAGTATAGATACCTGGACCAAGGAAAAAATTTACGTGAAACCGGGTGGAAGTGGATTTCTAGGATGAGTCATTATTCGTTCGCTTCTATGATGGAATTCAAAATACGAAGACGAAAGCAAAGACAGTGACGAAGACAAAGAGATAGACAACTACGAGCAAGAACTTTCAAAAGAAAATAAAAAAAAGTCAAACAAAACAGAGAATACAGAGAAGACCACGAAGAAGAATGGAACCTAAAACAGCTGGAGAGAAAAAGTAAACGGTGACGAAAATGACGACCATTGAAAGAGAGGCAGTCCAGCCATAACACGCAGGTACCAAAGGAAACACTCGACCAGCAACTTCAGCAGCTAATGCAGAAGCAGGATCAGCAACAGCACAATCACTAGTGTGTCAGTATCATCTACTCCGTTTTTGATGATGCCAGTTAATTCAGATTTAAGTGGTTTCAAATCTGCTGAAGATACCGCCAAGACGGACACTCGGCATTAAAGCCACTTCTCCGCCTCCTTCTTCTGCTTCTATTGCTGCCATGAAAGAAAGGGGCTCGGTCAAAGAACAAAGTCCAAGACAGAATAGGCATGTTGAAAGGCTTAGCCGATCTCTGGGAACAAGAATTAACTCAATTTATTCTGCTGAAAACTCCTTTATCTCGTCCAGTGTTTAAGTTAAATCTTGTACAACGTCCATAAACCGTGTGGACACGAGTATATGTATAAAATAAGAGGTTTATACATTTTCACATCGGTATCATTGACAGGATGTCCATCCAAAAAGACCACATTGCATTGTCGTCGTAGCATGACTAAAATCGGCAGGAATTCAATACCGCCTCGTTTAGCCAAATATGTGCTGTGTGTGTTAACCAAAGCTAAAGTACCCATGTGAAAGCAGATAATCAAAATGATCCCAACAGCATAGACACCCCATCCGAATGTTTTTTGAACGTGTTGAAATGATCCGTTCCATTGAGAAAGACACAAAAACGGCTATTAGGACTACATCCATTCCAAGAACATTCAGTGACCCAAATCAAAAAGTACAGTCCAACAAGGAGAGTTTTTCCAATGATGATGGCACCTTTATTGGCAAAACTAGCGGCTCCCATGTTAGACAGCCGGTCCAATTTTAGAAGGAGTTATCAGCGCCGTTTTGAAATAACAAGGAAGGTTCATTCTTGAATAACGACAAAGATACAAAACGCTACCCATGGAAGGACGAAAATAACTTTGGTCCCTTACAAACGGTGGATGGACACACACCTCCGTAACGAGCAGCTGATACCACATTTGCCCCCGAATCATACTGTGACTGAGACGGCTAACTTGCAACAAGAGTTACAATCTATCATGGATCGATCGGATTTGTAAGAAGCAATAATATTGCAATGCTACGGACAACTAATGTAACTTATCAAACGTTTCATCACAAAGCTTTAGACGATACAGAAAAACAAACTCCGAGTGTATTCAAGAATGTGTCATCAGGGAGAACCGATTCTTGGATCCAATGTGGTGGATTTGATCAACGGTGCTCTGAGATACCGTAAGCGGTAGAACTATTGTGATGACAACCAGTGTTCCTCAAGATACAGTATGAAATTCATAACGTTGGCCTTGGATTTAAAGGAATTGACATGTGTAATAGATACCAATGTTGAAAAACAGCGGGGAATATAAAGAGCAGGAGGGAGGAAATATGGGAGATTTCCTAAACACCGTCGGCTAAAAAGTCCATGACAAATACGACGATGAATCGTGCAGCTACGTTCACACCCACAACGATTCACAAGAAATGAAAGCGTGGGTCAAAAAGATGACGCCATCCCCATCAGTACATGAGAAAACGGAAGTGAATAAGGAAGTGAGAAAAAAAACAGAAAAAATCCGTTTGGGCATCATCTTCGACTCCCATTGCTCACCGTACACGCACAGCATCGCAACCACAACAACAAAAGATCATCGGAATCTGGTTGACCTGGCTAGGAAGAACGAACTTGTGGCTGACATTTACTACGGCCCAGTTCACGCTGCTTGGTACGGAGGAATTTAACAATTGTAACGTGCTGTGAAAGACTCGAAAGCGTGCGTCTCCGTGACGTACGACGATGGCTGCAAGAATAATCTACGCACACGCTACACAAACCACTTTAAACGTGGTAGCAGGTAATGATTGTCAATGGCAAACAGGTTTGTTGTTTCTAACTTGAATTCGTATCATTAAGGGTACATGCATTTGTTGTGTGGTCGATGTGTTTCCTAAGCATGCTTGGGTTGTACCTCTGACGCACAAAACAGGTCCCGAGTTAGTGCGGACTTTGAAAACGTGTTGAAACAAAGCGGTCGATGCCCTGGTCGATGGCAAAAGGACAAAAGGAACCGAATTTCTCAATTGTCAGTTTCAAAAGGAAATGAAGAAATCCTGAAACAAAAATCAGTGCAGTCGAACGTTTTCAAAGAGCGTTTAAAAAATGTATGTCGAATTATTTTACACGTTGATACACGCTGAAATAGATGAAAAGACCACAATCAGTCGCGTCATCACAGTATCGGATTTGCACCAGTAACGGCCCTAAACAAAGTCGAAGTGTACCAAATCAGGGTATGTTTTCTATCACGTCCGGGCATCAAGCTCATAAGACGGCTATATTGCCGATTGTGGAATCCATTATCAACAAAACATTAACATTGATGTTGGAATCGACAGGGTCTTGAGAGATTTGGACAGGGTAGCTGCCCTCCACCTTCAGGTGGGGGACTCCCTACCACACAAGAAGAGGTAGATCCAGAAAGGACAAGTCCGCTTCCGTTTAGCGCAGGAAATTATTTCTGGACTACTGGAAGAAGAGATGATGAGGAAGGAGGGACAGAGAATAGAAGAAACTATAACTGCCAGCCAACAATAGTTGGAGCTCCACCGATAACGGAAGGAGGAGCAGGAACAAAGGGATAGAGAGAGGAAGAGCAGGAGGTAGAACATCAACAGGAACAGCACAATGAGACGGAGGACTACCGTCGTCATCATCATCACCATCACCAACCAGGAGGTACCAGAAGAGGATTGGGAGGCCGGGACCAACGAGCCCATCTTTAGGCTCTCAGTCTTGATCAGTACGTGGTCCAGAGACAAGTGCTTGAAAAGCAGCCGATGATGCGGATCCCGGCCTGGGAGGTGTGTCTGTTCTGACCATTAAAGCTACGGCGCGTGTCGAGGCCCAAGCTAACGGCACTTTTCAGGACCATTCCAGTTCGATCGCTCATCTTGTTAGTTTGTAAGTGTGAGTGTTTGTAAGTAAGAGTGAATGTTTGTAAGTAAGAGTGTTGGTCATCATACCATCATATACCCCTCGTCCCCTATACATTTGTTTGAAAGGATGGGTGTTTGTTTTTAAGGACATGTGTTGGTCGGTAAGGATGTGCGTTTGTCTGTAAGGGTTGGTGTTGGTTGGTAAAAGCGTGTGTTTAGCTTCAAGGATTTCTGTTGATCTGTAAGTGTGGGTGGTCTTTAATAGTGTGTTTTTGTCCGTCTATGCATGTATTTGTCTGCAATTAGGTGTCCTTTTCCCTATATCCGTGTGTGTCTGTACGTCTGTACGTGTTTCTTCGCTCCACTTTGGACCATAATGGGGTCCCTGACCCTCAATTTTGCGCCACTATGGGGTCCCCCGCCAACTCCAACCTCTACCACTTTTTGGTCACTATGGGATCCTCGGTCAATCCCATCCTTCGCACACTTTGGGCCACAAAAGGGCATATAAATTCAAAGCTGCAAAATCTGGGCCACGGATACAAAATTGCCCTTAGTGTCAGATCCAATATGTCCTCCTATACTACAAGCGTATATATCTATCTATCTAGAAACCAGATTTTGTATTTCGTATACTTATCGAAAGATAATGACAGTAAAAAATGACACGCCTAGTTTTTCTTTCCATCCATTATTTAATAAATAATTGAAAATCATTCCTTTCTAACACATTACATTATAATAAAACAGATTGTGCTTTTATAACGGCGACGGATTTTAAACAGACAAACAACAATAAAAAGAGTTCAGATTGCGAAACGGTGATGGGCCATTTCGGGACCCAAGAACGTAAGAGTAAAAAGGCTTAGTTACGAATGACCCGGTGCTGTTTCAGGACAAGCTAAACTGCTTGGTTACGAAATGGCTCAGTATCGTTTCACATTCGGAACAAAATGGCGAAATGGCCTATGGCGGTTTCAAGGCCAGCTAAAGGTCATAAAACGGCCGGGCGTAAATGTAGGACCAGATACAGTTGTCGCGACCTCATCTGGTCCTGAAACAGCACAGCACCGGCCCGTTTCAAAACGGCGATTGGTCGCAGAACGGCGTTTAACACAGACACCGGAGAAATGATATATAAACAACTAAAGTATGTCTATACAAACTCTAAAATGAAGTGCACTGACTCTAGAATGTAGGCACAGACACTCACCGCAGTGCGTGTAATACGTATATTAAACGGTCATAATAATTGATAACTTCCGATCAGGAAACAAAATACAAAATGCTCAACTTTATACCGAACTAATGAAGAAACTTTTCTTCGTCTGTTATTGAATTTCAGGGTAACCACGTCATGGCCATTGAATATAATGGACTAGAAATTTTAGTTTTAAGAAGCCAGGGGTCAGGTTACATTTATTGTGATTCTAAGTAATTTAGTAATTACGATAGTCTATTGTACTTACCCAGTTGGTATGTCACCGACGATCTGGACACGGAAACGTTTATTAAAGTTCCAGATATATGATGCCGCAGTACCAAGGACGACCTAAAAATCAGAAATACAATTTTCAATGCAATTTAGGAGTAAACAGATTTTTGACTTACTTTTTTGGTACGTTCTTCATCACATGCACTCTTCCCAGGACTGGGTTGATTCTTTTATTCAAATGGGTATGTGTAAGTTACAGTGGTACAAGATTTATAAAGAGAATCTTGTGTAAAAGTCTCATTATTTTTGTTGTTCTTTTTCCTACGTGCCATTCTGCATAAGTTTTAATAGCATTTAATTGCCATTTTGTAAAAGGTATATATCATAAACAGCATATATTCATCTTATTTAAGTTTGTATTTTTCTCACTCGTTGCTTGGTTGACCTAAATCAATGTCAAGCTTTTCATTTTTCTTTCCCTCTTTCTATTTCGTTTAACATACTTTGTAAAATTTGGCATAATCAAAAGTTACTTTTGCATCGGCATCCCTAACAGGATCGAAAGGAATGAGCAGTTCCTGATTATGCAATGCGTTACTTTGAGTCTGAAACATTTGGTCCTCATTTAGTTTAGCAAGATAAACTTGATGAAATACACGTAGAAAGGTGATTGATCTATAACAAGATATTTGTCTTTAGCATTAACAATTAATAATAGCAAATATTCATGCCCGATTATCACACTAATATAGTATATATTGGTGGCATTCATTAATTTCAACATCTGAGTTAGTACTTGCATTACTATAGGTCCATGCGAACCTTAATTCACACCTTTGGGGGTAGGGGGCCGAAAATAGGTGTCCATATATAGTATTCAGCTACTAATTATCAAACCAAATCTGTCAATTTGATTTCCAAATCGACTCGAAACCAAAAAATAGACATATAATTTAAAAAAGAGTTATAACTTACTAGCAATTAGTACAAATGTGTTACCATAAAGAATACAATAGCTCTTTTGACAATCGGAACTAGTCTCTTCAACTTTTCATTAAACTTTAATTGGCTTTTCATTATTGTTATTAATAATAAAGACTTACCACGCAAAGTTCAATTGGAACCGGGACCTTCAACTTTGCCTTGAATCTTTGGTTGACTTGCTCTTTTACGATATACAAAAGCGCCATACATATAATGGAAATGACGAGGGTTGCTATGTTCGTCTTTACAATACTTTGGAAGATATACTTATATGTCTGAAAAACAAAGTAACACCCATTTAAATTTATATCCAGCTCTTCATTTTATTTTTCTTCATCTTTAGTTATGTATCTTTTCTGAGAAAATAAAGTACATAACCGAATAAGGAACAATAATTGTCTGGTCAAAGACACGTGTTCGGTTACCGTGTATACCCGTGTATAACACGCACCCTACTCTAAACAAAGTCGACACAGACCAGCCATTGAATTATTCGCCGGCAGATCAGGATCATCTACGTTTTATCTAGATTCATTTGACATCATGCGTCAGTAGAACTTCAGGCGCCTAATACATAAAATCTTGCTTTAAATTTCGAGTAATAAATATTACTCCAGTCTGGAAAATCTTACTCGAAAGGTACATATGCAGCTTTTTAACTGGTCAGAATATCTCTGAGTAATATTTGGAGTCGAGTAAAGTTTGATGACGGAGATGCCTGAGCTTGAGATTGCGTGTCAGCCAATCACCAATTAATTTACTTTTGTAACGTTTTTTTTAAATTGGCTCCGAATGAAAACTCTATTTTAAACTCAAGTTTAGAGTTTCATGCTCTCCAGGTCTGGAGCTATGTTGCTTGCAATAGGGCGCACGATGTTCATGGAAACAGCAATACTATAATATCCCTCCCACTTTCCTAGAGTTTGATTCCGCCCATATTACGGTACTTGAACACTAAAACTGGTGAAGAAAAGGTACCATAAAGAATAAAATATGACTGTATGCTAGGTTCTAAGATACACGTATGACGTATGTTTTTTTAATGAATAAGAGTATGCAAACAGTAAAGGATATTTCCTCTTGTTGAATGCATGCTTCTTAAAGTCACCTAGGCTGTAGCGTACCAACGGGGGGGGGGGCGGAGGGACGGACGGGGCGGTTGCCCCGAACGCCAGAGGTTTTGGGGCGCCAAAACAGCTGATACAAATTCGGGCCTCATGTTCTGGCCCTTTGGGTCATCATCGTCGCCCCTGGCGCCATTTACCCTTAGTACGCCACTGCACCTAGACTTGATATGTCACTGTGTGTGTCTGTGTATGCGTGCATATGTCAGAGAGTGAGAGAGGAGAGGAGGTGGAGGAAGAGAGAGAGAGAGAGAGAGAGAGAGAAGGTATGGTATCGCTAATTATAGTAATACATATTCTGTATTCAATTGCTATCTTACATTGATGACTTGAAATAGCCCATCAGTTCTAGGTATTTTTATTCCCAAAAGGTACTTGACTTGGCTGGTAGCAACGTGAACAGCCGAGCCCGTTGTAAATCCTCCAACTAAAGCGTCAGAAATGTACGTTGTTATAAACCCAAGGCGCAATAGTCCCATTCCAAGCTGCAAGAAAAAAAGAAAAATTATGTCTACTATTAAAACACTTATTCGCTCAATTTCAAATACCGCAGTGGCTCAGTGGTTAGCGTGCCGGACTCGCGACCAGACCAGACCTGATATTCTCAATACTTTTCAACACGAAAATCCCAAAACTTTGACAGTCTGTATCTTGAATCATAATAAAATTAGAATTACATATCTTTCAAGATTTTTTTTCACCTGAGTTCAATCTCTGTAAATGCAAAATTGGGTGTAACTAGATGTATTTCAAACATTATATCTGATTTTGGAGTTTTGAGCTTGTGCCTGAAATTCAAACTCAAGCTCAATTGCAACGCCTGAAACTTCTGACGTTGTGAAACTTTGACTTTGAAGATAGATTCATAAAACTTTCATGATCTTTTCAATTTTGTTTCTTCCATAAGCGTGCCAAATTTCATTTATGTAACTATACTCCAAGTATTGTATCTTATTTTGGGACTGTGAGCTTTGAGTTTTATTTTCTTGTTTCTTGCTGAAAACTTTCGAGAATAAGGAGCCTGGAAATCATACAACTCCTGATATTCAGTTTGAGCTTGAGATTTTGTTTCATCCAATCAAAAATAAATTTACATTTAAAACGTCACGTTTCATTGATTGAAAACGGAAACTCAATTTTACACCCAATAGATTTGTATGATCTCCTTTTTATGATTTGTATTGCTGGATTGGCCAGGTCGGCCGCCCTGGCGTGTCTCTGCACAATATAAAGTCTCATGTGTTGATGTGCAGTTAAGCACCAATAAATCAATCAATCCATAAATCAATCAAACGCTAAATCAGCATACAAAGAGGATTACAAGAAAGATGGATTTCGATTGTGAGAAAATGAAACGAACTTGATCGCTCGTCTATGGACATAAAGTTCTGGACATTTCAAAAACAGAGATGCATTTTTCAATTTATTGCGGGTGATTTTAAAATTGAAAGTGGTCAGTCAAAATAGGTGTTTGTAACTCAAAATAGGTTTTGGTTAGTCAACACTGGCATTGGTCAGTCAAAAAAGGTGTTGGTCAGTCTCCATAGGTATTGGTCAATTAGATGTTGGTCAGTCAAAATAGTTGTTGATCAGTCGAAATAGGTTTCTGTCAGTGATAATAGGTGTTAGTCAATCAGAATAGGTATTGGTGAGTCCAAATGGGTATAGGTTAGTCACAGTAGGTATTGCTCAGTCAGGGTGAGTCTTTTCTGTTATGAGGTGCGTTCACTCTATTTGTCTCTCTCGGCAACAATAACAACGAATAATATGAATATAAGGAAATGGGACAGAGTGCATTCTTTGTTTTTGACAAAGTTTATACAAATGTTGTAGTTGCCTTCATGGTATAAGGTCAACCTTCCTATCGATCTTAAAAACAGAATTGGATTTTCCATGGTACTTTCCAAGTTCTAGCATCTAGAATCATGCCTCGTAATTTCCCGCTGGGTTTTTTTCCCAGTTCTAGCAAGTGTGTTTTTGTCTATCATTTGGTGTCTTTGTCCGTCTATCCATCCTATTTGTCCACCCCTGTTCAAATTTCCATCAAGGGCTTTACTAACCTAACGTTTAAGTTCCATATAAGGATATACATGACCCCGGTATGCTAAAATAACGTAAAGGGTTATAACGGCCCAGCATGTTTAATTCCGGTATACTCGTCTAAATTTGCCATAACGTTAAATTCCCGTGGAGGGTTATAGTGACATCCGTGTCAACTTCCCGTAGGGCCCCATAGTACATCGACTCTATTTAACATGGATTACATGGCCCGGCTAACTACTAACATCCCATTAAACGTGGGCGAATATATATATATATATATATATATATATATATATATATATATATATATATATATATATATATATATATATAGACAGGAGAGAGAGAGAGAGAGAGAGAGAGAGAGGTACCTGTGTAAACCCAACAAGAATGGAAAGAGTCATTGCTATTCCAATTTTAATGTCGTCAGGAAGTGCAAAAGCATCAGGTGTGTTCCCTGCTGACCCAACGGTCTTACTGGCGTTTGTGCTGTTGCTAGATAACTTAGCCATGACTGTGTCACTTTTGTACACATCCGTAATCTTCGCGATGACGGAGCCAGTCAACAGACTGACCACAGCAGCAGTCCCTGGTTGAAAAGAGAGACGGACAAACCGTTTAACATTGGTCTCTATTCAGCATATTGTAATGGACAATTTTTCACAGTCATTTGTCATATTAGCAATATGTACCTACGTTCTAAGTACTTACATTGCGGAAGTGGAGTTCAGAAAACAACAGTAAAAAGACCAATCTTCGCCAATTGGTAAATTCAAAAAACATTTATATAAAGTTGGATAAAAACAGTAGCTGATATTTAATGACCTAATTAGAGTTAAGTACAATACACAAAGCGAATTTATCAACTTCAAACGTCAAGAAAAACAGTTTTCAGAAAGGCTCAGATAAAACCCGTTTAAAAACAAACAAATAAAAAATAGTAAGAATATCATTGACTCATATTGTCCAATGCTTACCCACTGAGACATGTCTCGATGTTCCAAGTAAGAAGTATATCAGCACGGGGAAAAAAGACACATACAGACCAACAACCGGAGGCATTTCTGCCAACATAGCATACGCCATGCCTACAAATAATAATAATAATAATAAGAACAAGAAGAAGAAGAAGAAGAAGAAGAGGAGGAGGAGGAGGAGGATAATGATGATGATGACGATGATGTTGATAAAATGATAGCAAGCGAATTCTAGGAATGGATGCCCCACTCTTTCGTTCGAAATAGGGAGTGTCGATTCGTAGAAGAACTGGCGATGTGTTGATGGTGATATAGCAAATGAGTTCAGGTATACCAGTAAAGGAAGACACTAACTGATGACGTAGAACACCGACAATCAAACCCAGGTGAAGTTTCATCACTATTAAGCTGCATAAGAAAGTTATTGCACTGAAACAAAAAACTAAACGAACACGCAGAATGCTGACATTCGAACTCGGCCAACGTCTAATTTACAACAAACTGCATACAAAAATGTATTGAAATGCAATAATAATTTAGGAAATTATTGTGTGCAAGCTAAAGTTGGGGGGGGGGGTCTGACAATCAGGGGCCTTGGCTCCTCTAAACGATGACGTAGAACACCGAGGAGAATTGATATCAGCCTATGCCTTAGGAATATCAAACTGCATACCAATTTCGTTGCAGCGTATTGATAACTAAAGGAGTTGTTGTGCGAAAATGAGAGTCGGACAGACGGAAGGAAGGAAGGACGGATGAAGGGACAATCGGAAAGGCCCAATTATATACCTTCGTTTTCTTCGAAAAGCAGGGAAACAAAACGAAGAAGAAGATGAAAGATTATCAACGACAATACCGTGATTAAAAGTGTGGTAATTGGTCAAATGACAAAAGTATAAGCATTGGTCTAATTTTGCAGGACAAAAAAAAATAACAAAAGCAGCAAAAACAACTATTACTACTTCTATTGAGAAAAAGAAAAAAGAAATTTTAAAATGAAAACAGATATGTAATTGTATTATTATTATTATTATTATTATTATTATTATTATTATTATTATTATTACATATCTTGAATTTTTTAAAAACACAAAATCCATAGATTGATAGTATTACCTTGTGGCAGTTGCATGATACCGACCGTCAACCCACAGATTAAATCACTAGGAAGATCTTCTTTGACCTTGTACTTCCGAAGCACCTTGTAGCAAGGCAAAATTTTATCTGTGATTTTATTGCATCTTTCTTTTGAACATGAGCAGAATTTGCTAAACTGGTCATATAAAACTTCTCGCAATGATGTATTTTCCTTTGGAAGGAGGAAGTCATTTCTAAATTGTGCCTCGGTTGTTGGCTGCTCCAGATTTGAAGAAGTTACTTTTCCATTGTCAATAAAAGCAGAACTATTGATTTCGGTCATGCTTAGAGAACGTGGGAAAGCTGGATTGTCCACACCTGTTCCTTGTTGGTCGTCATCTGGCACTGTGATCATGTCTTCACTGGTGATGATCTCTATTGATGAGCACGGCTTTAAAAAAAAAAAAACATGGGAACTTATAGTAATCCAGCAACCTCACAAAGCTGTTTAGGTGAAAATGGTAAAGATCTGTATTACGCGGAGGGATGACTTTAATAGATAAATTTGCTCTAAAGCCTTCTTCAGACTCTTTATACACTTGTCTAAAATGTAATGTTTCTTCGAATGAAAATACGAAAGAACTCTAGTCCATCACATGTCAATCCTGGGAGCCGTGATGGGTTAGACAGTGGTTAGCGTATCGGACTCTCGACCACAAGGGTACGGGTTTGAATCTTGTGATTGGAACACCTTGGCAGGGTTGCTGAGAGGTGTCATGTGCGAGCAAAACACTTTAGTCTATTTGTCTCTGAATGATATAACCATAATGTGTTGATGTGCCTTAACACACGCACACACATACACAGGTAGACACAGACAGATACACAACAAACCAAACAAATCCTACGCACGCCCCGCGCCCCATGAAAGATGCTGGTAATAGTAGATGGGTAAAGACAGAGCTAGCACATTGTGAAATTTAAATAGTACGATTTTTTTTCTCCTGAGTTTCGGCCATGCACAACAAATGAAAAACAATAATTATCCTGAGAAATTCTAAATCCAGCTCTGTCTGTAGAGGTAGCGCAAACAGACTAAGACAGTTAGTGCAGCCGATAAACTATGAGCGGCGCTCAAAGATCATACATTATAACACAATGCTACATTGTGATAAATTCGGTAGTTTTCAGACATGTGATATAAATATTTCATGAGCTTAATTTGAAAGCAACAATAATGTTTATTTGCTTACAAGTTTGCATGGGATAAAAGTGTTGTCAAAGATAGCTGTGTTACACAATAACATACAAGAGAATAAAATTGTTTGATTTGTTGATTTCAAACATCAAATAAAATATCCCGCATTGTTTCAGAAAAGATGCATATTTATGGATTACATTTAATGATAATCACAATTACATTGAAATAAGAAGCAAAAGCTTTGGAAGTCAGATGCTTAAAATAGTACAGAACGAAGAAGGAATAAATTACGTATTTGATGTTGACAAATACACAAATTTGTTTACGGCTAAATTTACAAACAACTTTAAGATCTCGTAAACTTTACAAAGTTAATATAAAATTATTATACAAAAATAGAGATAGAAAACAAAGTTAGATTTAAAACAGCATATGGTGGCTCAGTATATGAAGTAAAAGTTTTAGATTCAATCACAGAAATCGCCAAATTTTACATAAAGCTGAAATTATTTATACGTTTGAAAGAATCGAAGAAATGTTACAAATTGCTGAAAGTAAAAGCACCCTTTGTAAACATATGTCCTGTTAGCTTGTTGATAATGTATCTATCTGGCATAACGTATTCACCAATGTTTTATACCGTTTAAAATGACTGACGACAAAGATTTTGAAGAGCAAGATAACAACAAAAATATAATAAAACCCCTGCAGTTTTTACGATGTCCTTACTACGATCATTAAAGTCTGGTTACTTACACAAATAGCAATTTATCTGGGAGCAAAATAACGGAAGAAAAGGAAAATAAAATACGATGAATTGTAGGAATGGTTCCCTGAACAGTCTAAAGACGCATTACACAAGCAAAGGAGAAAACGATTTCCCATCAAAAGAGTTTGTCAGTCTCCTGGATGCCTAGTGGTAGGCAGACATTGTTGAACTGCAAGTATATATAAAAGACAACAATGGAAACAAATACATTTTGACAGTATATATATTATGGGAAATACTCTGAAGCTATGAAAGAGAAAACAAAATAGGAGGATGATATTCACAATAGTTTTGAAGAAGTCTTCAAAGAGAGAAAATCTTACAAAGATACAGTTTGATGAAAGAAAAGAGTTTGACAACATGATTTCCTGGAAGAGAAAAACGCTGAATACTTACTCAGACAAAAATCGTCTGTATTGGAAAGGTATAACAGACATCTACAAATTAGAGTGTGGAAGTATTTCACTAAAAATGACACCAGAAAATGGGTTGACGTTTTACTAAAGCTAATTAAGGGATACAATAACACTCATCAGAGATCAATGGATATGACACTAGTTGAAGTAAGCAAGTAGAAAAATAAATCAAAAGTATGATCAACCTATTTATTTACTTGACAACTGATACGTTTGGAACACCCAATTTAAAATTGGCTGAAGAGATAGAATTTCGTAATTCATAACAAACTGTGCACAAGGTAAAATTCATAACTTTACTGATTAAATATATAAAATCAGGAAAGCATTTTTAGGTGATCTTGTAATTTACAAATTGGACATCCCACAAACAAGACGACAGATGCAAAAAAAAATTAAAAAGTGAAACGGATCAATGGCAAAATGGAAAGAATATGATGAGTCGTTTAATAGTTGGGAACAAGCTGACAACATTATGCCAGTAATAAAAATGACACCACCATCAGATACAAGCGAAGAAGTGTACATAAATAGATGTAATGAAGAGAATGAGTTCTTTTGGCTTCGATAGATAACGAGATCCTAGAATATGACAGATTTTGAAGTAAAAAAGCATTAGAAAATGATGGAATAAAACGTGCATAGCATGTGAATTGCTGTTAATTAAAACCCAGAGACACACATAACTTACATGACAATGAGACTGCAATGTAGACAGTACTCTAAAATGATAATAAATGACATCGCTGTAAAAATGAAAAGGGGTAACATTTACACAAAAAAGTTGATTCTCATTACGTCTGAACAAATCTTAAAAACAAATACAACGCAAAAGACTACAAGCTGGCATACGAGATCTTGAACAAGATAAAGAGTAATTAAAAATCAGATGGATGTAGACGTAGTCATGGGGACATTTGAACTGCTTTCAGATTTCATACCAAGAAAATATAGCAGAGCGATCAGTAACATTGAAATCTACCTTGAAGAGTTTAGTTTTATCAGCAATGAGTACGGCAGATACAAATAGATACAAGAATGAAAATAACAAAATAAAATTGGAAAACCATTGGAACAAGGGAAGGCATTGAAAGAGAGAGATCTCATGCACAAGCCTACAAGGAGCATTACAAGAAAGGATATAAATTAAAAAGAAAAACGTTAACTCTTAGCAGTTGTTGTATGAACATATCAACTATACAATCTTTACTGAATAAAATATATTTCTCATTGCTGATTGGTATGATTTTTTACCTCTTCATCTGTATCATTTCTTTACAAGCATCTGGATTAATAGGTGACCGTCATCATCAGACAAGTTATGTGTGAAGAATGGTATGCATTCATTATGTGCTGGACCTCTATACCTGCCTGTTAAGTAATCGTGGTGGCGAACTTTATGACCGCTAGCTTCGTTGTCACACACCTTTTGTGAGTACGCTTCGCTGTCAAGAATTTTATCTTTAATTGTTGTTTTTTTCTCAAAGTTGCAATATATATTTGTTGAATTAAAATCTTTATCATCTTCATCTGCATACGCCATAGCTTTTGTATTTGTCAGTCTTAATCGTTGCTTTGGATCTCTTATGGAATGATTAGAAGGAATTGCAAAACCCTGATGGAAGATGCTTGGCTATTTTAATTGTACCAGAATCTTTATGTCCGTATGCCAAAGGCACACCTCTAATACACATTGCAGGTGGCATGATTGTCCAGGATGTGTTAGATTGTTGCATAGCATTATTATAAGTTTGTGCTGGACACTGTCCCCGTGCTTCGCATCTGTGGTACTATGATACTTTCGAAATCACAACAAATAACATACGGTACTTTAGTTGATGCTGAAAGTTTTTGAATTTTACAACAGATCCTTCTTCAGACAGTATATCAATCGAGTTATCTATATTAAAACATAGTATTTTGTGCTATGATAAACTTTCTGTCCTATAGAACAAAAGAAAGCAGTTTTTACAGATATATTTCTGTCCGTCGTGTCTGTTTATCTGTGGTAATACTAACCTTAGAAAAAGATTATTCCAATATAGTTATATATTCTATGTTTGTGGTAATTAGGGTCACCATATTGAAATATGACTAACATGTCAACGTGTCTTTCTCTTTTTTAATTACTCTAATATTATTTATGTAGTTTCTCTCCATGCCACTGTGTACCCTCCCAGTATCTCATACACATTTATACACATATATCAAATTCATTTTAAAAGTTTTCCCAATATCCACTATTTTCACTGGACATCGTTTAAACCGAATTCTGTATCTATCGGATCTTTTCTAGTTAAAATATGTATTAAAGGGGTTGCAATAATTTCTCACTTGTTTTGGCGCAGGTGTATCCAGTCTTCATTTTGATTTATTTAAATATAAAATAGTTTCATATATTTAACTGCAATCCGACACGTGGTCAAACCAACAGCTTGCTAGGCAGTCTCACATGCAGAGTACAATCATTGGCGTAAATCAATCATATAGTAGAATATGAAACATTTGCTTGTGCTCTATTTTTGTGTTGGTTGGTTAGCGCTGGCATGTTATTTCTCTCTATTTCTGCTATCATTTGTTTTATCCTATTTTGTATGCATTTTGTATTTTGCCGTTCGTAGTGTGAGTGTAGTTTGTTTTAACATGTTCGTAAAAATACATATATTTACTTTTTGTATCACATGAACATTTAATTTCTAATCATCCAATTCTTCTAATATGTACTAAGCGAAAAAAAAAAAAAAAAAAGACCAATCGTTATAATATTTACTGTGGTCCAGCACTGTCTATTTAAATAACATAACTGTAAATTACTAGTGTCTCACGTGACTAAGCACACAGCAATAGCGTGTTTTAGTGGTGTGCCATTTATCAATTTCTATTGTTGGACTAGCATATAGTTTAGTCTGTTTGTGATATATATATATATATATATATATATATATATATATATATATATATATATATATATATATATATATATATATACACACACACATGAGCACAGATGGAATTAGAATTTCTCGATATGATCTTTTTTTAAATCTTTTTCTCCATTTATTGAGATCGAACTATTTTAAAGTTTATATCGTCAGCTCTGTCTATAGCTATCTACTGATAAAAATAATATACGGCAGTGTCGACTTAAAATATCGATCGACCCTGAGTACCTTGCTAAAAAGACATAAAAGAACCCTGCTTCGAAAGGACAATATTTATAAACCCCTTTTCTTAAGTGCACATAAACCTTTTTATCTGTATATAAAGGACACCTGTCTATAAAAAACAGCATTGTGTAATCTCTTGATTATCCATTATAAAGATGTTACACTGAAATGTAAGTCATACTATGAGAGCTACAGTGTACAAGTTGATTTACGTAGAAGTCATACTTTGCTGGTTTGCAAGCCTGTCTCTCTTGTTTGACTGGGAAAGAGATATACATACAGACAAAAAAGGCAGCATATGCTTAAAAAAGGAAATTTTGAATATTTTAATGAAAAAAGGATACTAGTTCACCTGTTTTGAAATCAACAAAGTGGCCGCCTGGAGAATTTAATTTTCATTTTTCATTCTTTTTAATTCACTGATGTCATGAGTCTATTGTAGTTCAGAGTGCAAATGTACTCAAAATTATCGCACTTTATTCCAAAGGGAATACAGAAATATTTTTACATCTACTTACGGAATGGACAAATCTGTCAAAGCGCGTCTGTTTTATCAAATACCCATCGAATTCAGCTCTACATGTGCATATTTTCCAGTTCATCCAAGCACGAATTATTCATACTAGATTCATTACAAAAAATCCAAATTTGGTGACCCTAGAATAGAACTAATTTAGGTACTTTCGTCATTTCCTGATTGAACTGATTGGACTGATGGGAAGTATTAACCAGGATAAACACAAATACTTCTAATGTCAACAAGCTGAGTTAGTACTGCAAAAAGACCTATTGAATGTATCATAAAAAGACCTATTGAAAGTATCATAAAAAAGACCTATTGAATGTATCGTAAAAAGACATAATGAATATATCATAAGACCTATTGAATGTATCGTAAAAAGACCTATTGAATGTATCGTAGAAAGACCTATTGAATGTATCGTAAAAAGACATTGAATATATCATAAAAGACCTATTGAATCTATCATAAAAAGACCTACTGAATCTATCGTAAAAAGACCTATTGAATGTATCATAAAAAGACCTATTGAATGTATCGCAAAAAGACCTATTGAATGTATCGTAAAAAGACCTATTCAATGTATCATAAAAAGTCCTATTGAATATATCATAAAAGACCTATTGAATCTATCATAAAAAGACCTACTGAATCTATCGTAAAAAGACCTATTGAATGTATCATAAAAAGACCTATTGAATGTATCATAAAAAGACCTATTGAATGTATCATAAAAAGACCTATTGAATGTATCATAAAAAGACCTACTGAATCTATCATAAAAAGACCTATTGAATGTATCATAAAAAGACCTATTGAATGCATCATAAAAGACCTATTGAATCTATCATAAAAAGACTTAATGAATCTATCATAAAAAGACATATTGAATGTATTATAAAAAGACCTATTGAATGTATCCTAAAAAAAGACCTATTGAATGTATCGTAAAAGGTCCTATTGAATATATCATAAAGACCTATTGAACCGATCATAAAAAGACCTATTGAATCTATCATAAAAAAGACCTATTGATTCGATCATAAAAAGACATATAGAATGTATCCTAAAAGACCTATTGAATGTATCCTAAAAGACCTATTGAATGTATCGTAAAAGACCTATTGAATCTATGAAAAAAGACCTATTGAATGTATCATAAAAGACCTATTGAATGTATCATAAAAAAACCTATTGAATATATCATAAAAGATCTATTGAATCTATGAAAAAAGACCTATTGAATGTATCATGAAAGACCTATTGAATGTATCATAAAAAGACCTATTGAATGTATCATACAAAGACCTATTGAATGTATTGTAAAAAGACCTATTGGATATATCATAAAAGACCTATTGAATCTATCATAAAAAGACCTATTGAATGTATCATAAAAGACCTATTGAATGTATCATAAAAAGGTAGATTCTTTTTTCCTTGCGGTGTAGTAGCAGAAGTATATCTTTTGCAACGTTTGCTTTAATTGCTTTAAGAAAAGTACATGTACCTAATTTCTCTTCATAGTATTTTTTTACTTTAAACATCAACGAGTTTTTCTGTATCTAATTAGGCTGCTGCATATCCCAACTAAATTATCGAGTCGAAATTTCGACGCACAACATTACACATAATTTCGTATAAACTCGTGACACTCCCATACTTTACAGAGATTTGCAGAAATTTTACGATTGCATAAATTCCCGCTAAATCGATATTTTATTTTTTATCTTGAATCGCTTTTCTTCACTAAAACATCGAAATGTCTCCTCTCCCACCCCACCCAAAACAAATATAAACAATTAAATAAATAATGTCATAGTAATTATTCATTTTCCTTTATTAATACATTATAATAACGTATAGGAAAATAATTAAGTATATTTTATTGGAATATACTTACTCGCTAACGGTAAGATATATTTCTAAACATTGAATAGATATATTCTACTCCTTTTTTGGTTAGCCATTTTATCGCAGCCAGCTTTTCGTTGATGTCTCAGAATACGAAAAGACTATACTTAACTGGAAATTGAAAGCCACAATATTAGAATGAAACAAAGATATTTGAAAGCTGTTTAACTTACTTGCTTTACTTGGTCAGTTAAATGAAGATGTTTTGCGACCTATTTCAGTTTTCATCATTTATTCATTGCCCTATCCAAAAGGAAAGATGTTGGTATATTTCCCAGTTGTGAATATCTAGCACATCAATGCTTATATATTTTTTACTAAAAATCTGCAATTTTGCAACACAGTATGCACTGGTATGACGTCAGAAACAACGGCGTTCATGCTTCAGAATGCAGCTGATGGATTGTAGCTTTAACACTGTTATTTCTTGTGGAGAACATAAGAAAACAGAAAGAATTATTTGATGTAAAACCTACTATTAATAATGAAGTGTATTCGCTGGTCAAGAAAAAAACGATGTCGGCCACGGAAAATGCTAATCATGTGTCGAAAAATAGTCATTTCAGGTGCACTGGATCCAGCAAGTGATCTCGTGTGATCTCGTGTGTTAGGTGTTGATTAAAACAAATATAAAAACTGAGAACAAACAGTTCAAAACTAATTGTTATCTAGCCTTAGCGCTTTCGATTCTCGTGGACTCTTTGTCGAAGGCAGTTACATAACAGAGAAAAACAAGATAAACAATAAACACAAAAGAAAGCGTTCAAGATACAATTACACGATAGTAGGTCTAATGTAAATATTGTTTGAGCACCGTAGATATCGCGCCTTATAGGTCTGATAATAATATCTATTGCAACGACATCTATCTATATATGTCCAGCTGTTATTACAGGTAAAATCTAATTACTGGGAAACCTGTTGCTTATTTTATAAACCTGCATCAATGTTGTTTCTCTGTGGTAACTATGGCACTCGAAGGGTGTGAATGCGGTCCAACTTGCTGTCGCAATACGCAGAATATTGTCTTAATAGTTGTTACGGTACAACCAGAATTTAAAGTAATGTGCGGATCCAAACAATAATATATATATATATATGAAAATTTCTTTTGTAACAATTGGATCATTATTTCTATTGTATAGACTAAATATTGCAATAAATTATTTGAATATATATATATATATATATATATATATATATATATATATATATATATATATATATATATACTTATTCCGACGGCGTGGTCATCGTTATAAAGACAAATCATTCTTGGGGTCAAAGTGACATGTTTAACAGCAATACTTAAATTATGGGCTCGGTAGACAGGCCCTTGCTTTCTTATTTATTTCAATAAGAAATGTCTTTTTACCACGATAAGTAACGTTACTTTCTGTTACTTTTATGCAATTAATAATAAGTAATGGTGTTAATCTTATGTTGCTTTAATATATTCTTTTACTACACTGTAACCTTAAAAATAGAAACGTTGAATCCAAACTGATGACACAGTTGTCAAAATGTGATTGTACTTTGTCAAAAGATTATCACCAGATATTGAATGAGACTAAATCTTATTATGAGAATTTATACAAATTAAAAGAAGCTGAATATGTTAATCTTGATAATTGTTAATCAGTTCAGGAACCTAAACTAACAACAGAGGAAAATAATTAAATTGATGGATTAATTATTTATAATGAATTTGTTAAAAACAAAAAGTAATAAGAGCCCTGGTTTTGATGAATTTACGGCAGAGTTCTTTCCTTTTTTTTTAAAGATCTCAGTGACTTTCTTGTTAGATATATTAATTGCAGATTTGGTAAGGGTGAACTAACGACATCTAATGACTTACTCCTTTTGGAAAAATCACAGTTGTAAAAAGTCTTGCGTTATACAAGATTAACCATTTGATTCTATTCTTATCAAATCTATCTGAAGAATATATATATATATATATATATATATATATATATATATATATATATTTGAAATTTATTTGGAATGAATGTAATGACAGAATAAAAATAACTATATATATATATATATATATATATATATATATATATATATATATATATATATATATATATATATATATATATATTCAAATATGCTTAAAAGGTGGGTTAAAAATGCTTGATGTTAAACATTTATTTGGACCTTAAAAGCAACCAAGATACGTAGACTTATTGTTAATACTACCAAATGGAAAACATAACTATTCTTTAAAATATTTGCTTTTAAACTTTGAGATTGACTTTGCACCCCACCCCCCACAAAACTTATTAGACACGTTAAAAATATATTTCTGGAACGATAGTAATAAATCTTGGTGTATCGTGTCTGCAAAAGTAAATCAAATCATTGCAGACATTTTTAACTGAGCCAGTTTGGTTCAATTTTAACATAAAATATCAGAGGCAACAGCATGTTTTATAAGCAGTTGTATTATATCGGAATTAGTGTTGTTTGGGGGACTTTATAGATAATAATCTGTTTGTCTGTTTTGATGAATTTATAGGAATCCATTCATGGGACTTAATTTTAAACATTATCATGATATCATTCGCGCGCTTACAGTTACTGGACTCTACTGATGGAAGATTCCATTACCATTACAAATTAGTATTCTTCGTTTAAAAATAAGCTTTCTAAATATTAATATATATTGTTTTATTTATTGAAATGTTCATCGAAAAGTTCATGATAAATTGACAAATGAAACTGGAAAAAGAGATATTTAACTTTAAAAAACTTAATAATGATACTTATTTTAAATGGTTCCTGTTTTGAATCTTGTATAGAATAACGTCCACGCACAGCTTCTTCAAGAGGACTAAGAGAGGACAAGACTGATTATGTTCATTTTGTAACGAAGAGGATGAATCCACGTGCATTTGTTCCATGAATGCATTAAAGTTAGATTTTGTTGGACACGGTTGTCTGTGTGACTGGTCAAGAGATAATTGTCCACGGATAGATCTGAATTTATAAATATTAAATATTACATTAGGAACAGAAAAATGATGAACTTTTAGCCTGCAGTTATTTTTTGGAAAGAAATACATATATAAATCACGCATGAAAAATAAAGTACCAGTGTTTATTTTTTATTTTTTAAATAAGAGATATATAGATACAAGATAGAGAAATAAATGGCTTATAAAAACTCTGAGTTGGAAAAAATTAGTAACAGATCGGATGCATATAAGAATATAACTTATTTTTGTCCACTTTTATATGCAAGATAGCGATAAAACAAGACTATAAATAGATTGATTTCAAATATACCCTTGGGATTGTGTTTTTGACTCTCAGTAGGCAAAGATTTATCAAAACAGGTTTGTTTTCTTATGTACTTTAAGTAAATTAAACTTGTATGTCTTCATATATATTTAGTATGTTTTTAAGTAAAAATGTTTTATGTCCATGATGCGAGAAATAAGTTACCAAAGTTATACAGAGTGTGCTATTCGATATACATGTATAAACCGAACTATCGAAGACCGATGATCCATACCGACTAAGATCAAACTGTATATCATTGCAGTCAGAATTTTCAGAAAATTACGTCACGGAATCTGCAGACAAATACTTAAAAAGTGGTATTATTTCTAACCTGGAAATTTCGTCACGGAACCTGCAGACACATACTTAAATGTGGTATTATTTCTAACCAGGAAATTACGTCACGGAATCTGCAGACACATACTTAAATGTGGTATTATTTCTAACCAGGAAATTACGTCACGGAGTCTGCAGACAAATACCTAAAAAGTGGTATTATTTCTAACCTGGAACTTACGTCACGGAACCTGCAGACAAATTCTTAAAAGTGCTATTATTTCTAACCAGAAAATTACGTCACGGAATCTGCAGACACATACTTAAATGTGGTATTATTTCGTATCAGAAATTTGGTTTCGGAATCTGCAGGCAAAATGTTTTTCTTAAAAGTGGTATTATTTCTAACCAGGAAATTACGTCATGTAATCTGCAGACAAATAAAACTGGTATTAGTTTCTAACCAGGATAAACGACCGATGTAGGCGAGGAAGGTATTTGACAGAACTATTCTACAATATTTTATATTTTTTCTCTGAGTTGGTGGAAACTAAAACGCTATATTCTCTTAAACATTGTCACAAAATTTGGTTGGAAACAAAAATCAGGTATTCGTTTTGTTTGATATTTCAAATGATAAAATGACCAATCCTACCTGATAAAGGTGACAAAAATAGGCAGTAAAATATTGATTTATGGTGCCACTGCTATGTTAATAGGTAGTCCTTTGCATACAAGTCAACCCAGGTCCTTGCTTTTCGACAATTTGGAAAATATCGATAGAAAAAGAAACTTACATCCGTCTGATAAAGAGAATAGCACGTGTTTTCCACCATTCCAAATGTCGATATAAAGTTTGAAATATTTCATCTCAGTCTTTATTTTTACGCTTCATTAGATAACAGATGTCAGAGATGATAGTTTTTACTTCGAATAAGTTGATTCTCGTATTCTTCTCTCGGGAAAATGCCTCAAACCTTGATTAATCATTGCAGTGTTCGTACATAACATGCACACAACACTGTGGTGTGCATTTGAAATTAGATGTGATAACATTGCAAAGTCTAGACAACATGTCACCCCTGCAGGTTCGTCTAAAATCCTTTATTGTGCCGAAAACTAATTTTCTATTAGTATGGCTTCCTTTTTTAATTTTAATTCTTATTTTTTCATATTTTAAGTCTTGGGGGAAAGATATTTGTTTCTAATTCGTGAAAAGGTATCAAATACTCATACTTAAATAGACAAATGAGAACACGATTGCATTACCCAAATACTCATACTTAAGTAGACAAATGAGAACACAACAACACTACCTAAGCACCGTGAATTCATTTTTTTTTTTCTTTTCGTATGCATACATTTATACTTATATCTGAACCGCGGTGCTTTTCTTTGTCAACTGCTTTAAAAACTAGTATGAACCGGTTTTAAGCACCCTGAAAGTCGAGCATCTTCACCATTTTCTTTTTTTAACTTTAAGATATATTAGTGTCTAAGTATCAAATGGAATTTTATCCGCAGAAGCAAGATACTATTTTTTTTAAATTTTTATATTACTCGTATTTTATTCTTCAAATAACGCTTAAATTATCATTAATCTACATATATTATCCTTTTATACCCCTTATTTACATTCCGCTTGACCTATTTTCCCCTTATTGTGCGTCAAATACTCGGAGAGAGCCACTGTCGTTAACCGACGGTGAATTTTTGCGCGTAACAGCATCCAAACTTATGCAATGTTAAACCATATTGCTGTCTAGATCCGCACATTTGTTTGTAATAACTGATCTTTACTTATATATAATTTTTAGAACAAACAACATGTTTTTTGTCCAGTTTACTTTAGCTGCTTAAGAACCGACATAAGATATTACAAACAACGCAGATTTTGGCACAGTGTAGTATTAGAAGTACAAGTAATGGGCTTGGATTAAAATAACGATCATCTGTGTTCTTGTTCGTCAGGTTAAATAATAATATGAGAAAACATTTTGAACCAACACATCACTGTGTTGATACTATGAGTTTAAAATCAGAACAATCGATTCATTGCAAATGGATGGTGCATTGCAATAAAATTGGTATTCGTCCTTCTTAAGCGGAAAACGATATGAAAAGTTTCAGCCTCCAAAATCGTTTACTTCTTACTCAAGTTTCTACTTATGGTAATCCAACTGCACACTGCAAAATATGCTTCGGTTTCTACTTATGGCAATCCGACTGCACATTGCAAAATATGCTTCAGTTTCTACTTACGGCAATCCAACTGCACATTGCAAAATATGCTTCAGTTTCTACTTACGGCAATCCAACTGCACATTGCAAAATATGCTTCAGTTTCTACTTACGGCAATCAAACTGCACACTGCAAATTATGCTCAGTTTCTACTTACGGCAATCCGACTGCACACTGCAAAATATGCTTCAGTTTCTACTTACGGCAATCCAACTGCACATTGCAAATTATGCTCAGTTTCTACTTATGGCAATCCGACTGCGCATTCCAAAATATGCTTCAGTTTCTACTTACGGCAATCCAACTGCACATTGCAAATTATACTCAGTTTCTACTTATGGCAATCTGACTGCACATTGCTAAATATGTTTCAGTTTCTACTTAC
Organism: Margaritifera margaritifera; assembly: GCA_029931535.1. Taxonomy (NCBI): domain Eukaryota; kingdom Metazoa; phylum Mollusca; class Bivalvia; order Unionida; family Margaritiferidae; genus Margaritifera; species Margaritifera margaritifera. Next base: position 221,500 of record JAQPZY010001489.1, on the reverse strand, counting down.
GGCAATCCAACTGCACACTGCAAAATATGATTCAGTTTCTACTAACGGCAATCCAACTGCACACTGCAAAATATGCTTCAGTTTCTACTTACGGCAATCCAACTGCACATTGCAAAATATGCTTAAGTTTCTACTTACGGCAATCCAACTGCACACTGCAGAATATGCTCATTTTCTACTTATGGCAATCCGATTGCACATTGCAAATATGATTCAGTTTCTACTTATGGCAATCAAACTGCACACTGCAAAATATGCTTCAGTTTCTACTTACGGCAATCCAAATGCACATTGCTAAGTATGCTTCAGTTTCAACTTACGGCAATCCAACTGCACACTGCAAAACATGCTTCAGTTTCTACTTACGGCAATCCGACTGCACATTGCAAAATATGCTCATTTGCTACTTATGGCAATCCGACTGCACATTGCAAAATATCCTTCAGTTTCTACTTACGGCAATCCAACTGCACATTGCAAAACATGCTTAAGTTTCTACTTACTGCAATCCGACTGCACATTGCAAAATATGCTTCAGTTTCTACTTACGGCAATCCAACTGCACATTGCAAAATATGCTTCAGTTTCTACTTACGGAAGTCCAACTGCACATTGCTAAATATGCTCAGTGGCAGTGTGTATGCTTAGGGAAGATTAACAGGCTTCGTCGAATTCATTTTATGAGTAGTTTTCCAATTAGTATACAAACAATCTGAATCAACAGGATGCGCGAGAGACAGACAGTAATTCCGGTAACATGTGCATAAATCATAGAATGCATTGTCTACAAAATTAGTTACGTGGAACCACAGTCAAGTTATTTATACCACGATTGTGCTCAAATATGGTTTACAAGCGCTTTGGAAATGGGGTAAAAACGCATCTCAGATGTTAGATGGGGGAAACCGAGATGTTATTGAGTGATACCATCGCCTTCATAATTGTATACAGTATAAACACAACCTATCGGAAAGAATATTTTGTATTGGTTTTTAACGGCACTTTCAACACAGTACTGGCTATATTATGCCGAAGAAATGCGAGCTAAGTGCCTTTCCTAAGGATACACAGAAGCAGCCGACCCGGGCTGGCCTTTGCGGGTACTAAACCTGCGACCCTTGGATTACGAGTCCAACGCTCTCATAACTTAGCTGCCCCTCCCCCCCCCCCCTCCGAAAGAAGGATGGAATAGGTTTTACATTAATGAAGCCAATTCTGTGATGTGGCCGATACCGTATCAAACGATCAAATAACTAACTACAATCACGTGTCTAAATGTGAACACTACACATAGTGTTTCATGCCCGTGAAGGCGAACAAATTAAAAGTATTTTTTATGTAGACCCGATCTCTTACCCTATCATACAGGTTACTACAATGGATAAGACCTTTGTTCCGCAGTGCGTTGAACCGACAAATTCTTTTAAAAAAACAAACAAAACAAAGTCTTGTCTACACCCAACCGATGGTGATAAAATAACCCGGTAAATGGAGAAGTATTCTTGAACCTTTAGGTTTCCAAAGTCGAGCATCTTCACCATTTTTTTTTTTTTTTTTTTACTTTAAGATATACTAATCTCTAAGTCTCCACTGAAATTTTATCTGCAGAAGCAAAACACTATTGTTGTCATATTTTCATATAACGCGTAAATGAATAATCTACATATATTATCCTTTTATACCCCTTATTTACGTTCCGCTTGACCTATTTTCCCCTCATTGTGCCTCAAATACTCGGAGAGAGCCACTGTCGACAACCGACGGTGAAATTTTGCGCATAATAGCATCCAAACTTATGCAATGTTAAACCATATTGCTGTCTAGATCCGCACGTTTGTTTGTCTAATTGATATTTACTTATATACATTTGTGTGAACAAGCAACATGTTTTTGTCCAGTTTACTGTAGCTTCTTAAGAACCGACATAAGATATTACAAACAACGCAGATTTTGGCACAGTGTAGTATTAGAAGTACAAGTAATGGGCTTGGATTAAAATAACGATCATCTGTGTTCTTGTTCGTCAGGTTAAATAATAATATGAGAAAACATTTTGAACCAACACATCACTGTGTTGATACTATGAGTTTAAAATCAGAACAATCGATTCATTGCAAATGGATGGTGCATTGCAATAAAATTGGTATTCGTCCTTCTTAAGCGGAAAACGATATGAAAAGTTTCAGCCTCCAAAATCGTTTACTTCTTACTCAAGTTTCTACTTATGGTAATCCAACTGCACACTGCAAAATATGCTTCGGTTTCTACTTATGGCAATCCGACTGCACATTGCAAAATATGCTTCAGTTTCTACTTACGGCAATCCAACTGCACATTGCAAAATATGCTTCAGTTTCTACTTACGGCAATCCAACTGCACATTGCAAAATATGCTTCAGTTTCTACTTACGGCAATCAAACTGCACACTGCAAATTATGCTCAGTTTCTACTTACGGCAATCCGACTGCACACTGCAAAATATGCTTCAGTTTCTACTTACGGCAATCCAACTGCACATTGCAAATTATGCTCAGTTTCTACTTATGGCAATCCGACTGCGCATTCCAAAATATGCTTCAGTTTCTACTTACGGCAATCCAACTGCACATTGCAAATTATACTCAGTTTCTACTTATGGCAATCTGACTGCACATTGCTAAATATGTTTCAGTTTCTACTTACGGCAATCCAACTGCACACTGCAAAATATGATTCAGTTTCTACTAACGGCAATCCAACTGCACACTGCAAAATATGCTTCAGTTTCTACTTACGGCAATCCAACTGCACATTGCAAAATATGCTTAAGTTTCTACTTACGGCAATCCAACTGCACACTGCAGAATATGCTCATTTTCTACTTATGGCAATCCGATTGCACATTGCAAAATATGCTTCAGTTTCTACTTATGGCAATCAAACTGCACACTGCAAAATATGCTTCAGTTTCTACTTACGGCAATCCAAATGCACATTGCTAAGTATGCTTCAGTTTCAACTTACGGCAATCCAACTGCACACTGCAAAACATGCTTCAGTTTCTACTTACGGCAATCCGACTGCACATTGCAAAATATGCTCATTTGCTACTTATGGCAATCCGACTGCACATTGCAAAATATCCTTCAGTTTCTACTTACGGCAATCCAACTGCACATTGCAAAACATGCTTAAGTTTCTACTTACTGCAATCCGACTGCACATTGCAAAATATGCTTCAGTTTCTACTTACGGCAATCCAACTGCACATTGCAAAATATGCTTCAGTTTCTACTTACGGAAGTCCAACTGCACATTGCTAAATATGCTCAGTGGCAGTGTGTATGCTTAGGGAAGATTAACAGGCTTCGTCGAATTCATTTTATGAGTAGTTTTCCAATTAGTATACAAACAATCTGAATCAACAGGATGCGCGAGAGACAGACAGTAATTCCGGTAACATGTGCATAAATCATAGAATGCATTGTCTACAAAATTAGTTACGTGGAACCACAGTCAAGTTATTTATACCACGATTGTGCTCAAATATGGTTTACAAGCGCTTTGGAAATGGGGTAAAAACGCATCTCAGATGTTAGATGGGGGAAACCGAGATGTTATTGAGTGATACCATCGCCTTCATAATTGTATACAGTATAAACACAACCTATCGGAAAGAATATTTTGTATTGGTTTTTAACGGCACTTTCAACACAGTACTGGCTATATCATGCCGAAGAAATGCGAGCTAAGTGCCTTTCCTAAGGATAACACAGAAGCAGCCGACCCGGGCTGGCCTTTGCGGGTACTAAACCTGCGACCCTTGGATTACGAGTCCAACGCTCTCATAACTTAGCTGCCCCTCCCCCCCCCCCTCCGAAAGAAGGATGGAATAGGTTTTACATTAATGAAGCCAATTCTGTGATGTGGCCGATACCGTATCAAACGATCAAATAACTAACTACAATCACGTGTCTAAATGTGAACACTACACATAGTGTTTCATGCCCGTGAAGGCGAACAAATTAAAAGTATTTTTTATGTAGACCCGATCTCTTACCCTATCATACAGGTTACTACAATGGATAAGACCTTTGTTCCGCAGTGCGTTGAACCGACAAATTCTTTTAAAAAAACAAACAAAACAAAGTCTTGTCTACACCCAACCGATGGTGATAAAATAACCCGGTAAATGGAGAAGTATTCTTGAACCTTTAGGTTTCCAAAGTCGAGCATCTTCACCATTTTTTTTTTTTTTTTTTTACTTTAAGATATACTAATCTCTAAGTCTCCACTGAAATTTTATCTGCAGAAGCAAAACACTATTGTTGTCATATTTTCATATAACGCGTAAATGAATAATCTACATATATTATCCTTTTATACCCCTTATTTACGTTCCGCTTGACCTATTTTCCCCTCATTGTGCCTCAAATACTCGGAGAGAGCCACTGTCGACAACCGACGGTGAAATTTTGCGCATAATAGCATCCAAACTTATGCAATGTTAAACCATATTGCTGTCTAGATCCGCACGTTTGTTTGTCTAATTGATATTTACTTATATACATTTGTGTGAACAAGCAACATGTTTTTGTCCAGTTTACTGTAGCTTCTTAAGAACCGACATAAGATATTACAAACAACGCAGATTTTGGCACAGTGTAGTATTAGAAGTACAAGTAATGGGCTTGGATTAAAATAACGATCATCTGTGTTCTTGTTCGTCAGGTTAAATAATAATATGAGAAAACATTTTGAACCAACACATCACTGTGTTGATACTATGAGTTTAAAATCAGAACAATCGATTCATTGCAAATGGATGGTGCATTGCAATAAAATTGGTATTCGTCCTTCTTAAGCGGAAAACGATATGAAAAGTTTCAGCCTCCAAAATCGTTTACTTCTTACTCAAGTTTCTACTTATGGTAATCCAACTGCACACTGCAAAATATGCTTCGGTTTCTACTTATGGCAATCCGACTGCACATTGCAAAATATGCTTCAGTTTCTACTTACGGCAATCCAACTGCACATTGCAAAATATGCTTCAGTTTCTACTTACGGCAATCCAACTGCACATTGCAAAATATGCTTCAGTTTCTACTTACGGCAATCAAACTGCACACTGCAAATTATGCTCAGTTTCTACTTACGGCAATCCGACTGCACACTGCAAAATATGCTTCAGTTTCTACTTACGGCAATCCAACTGCACATTGCAAATTATGCTCAGTTTCTACTTATGGCAATCCGACTGCGCATTCCAAAATATGCTTCAGTTTCTACTTACGGCAATCCAACTGCACATTGCAAATTATACTCAGTTTCTACTTATGGCAATCTGACTGCACATTGCTAAATATGTTTCAGTTTCTACTTACGGCAATCCAACTGCACACTGCAAAATATGATTCAGTTTCTACTAACGGCAATCCAACTGCACACTGCAAAATATGCTTCAGTTTCTACTTACGGCAATCCAACTGCACATTGCAAAATATGCTTAAGTTTCTACTTACGGCAATCCAACTGCACACTGCAGAATATGCTCATTTTCTACTTATGGCAATCCGATTGCACATTGCAAAATATGCTTCAGTTTCTACTTATGGCAATCAAACTGCACACTGCAAAATATGCTTCAGTTTCTACTTACGGCAATCCAAATGCACATTGCTAAGTATGCTTCAGTTTCAACTTACGGCAATCCAACTGCACACTGCAAAACATGCTTCAGTTTCTACTTACGGCAATCCGACTGCACATTGCAAAATATGCTCATTTGCTACTTATGGCAATCCGACTGCACATTGCAAAATATCCTTCAGTTTCTACTTACGGCAATCCAACTGCACATTGCAAAACATGCTTAAGTTTCTACTTACTGCAATCCGACTGCACATTGCAAAATATGCTTCAGTTTCTACTTACGGCAATCCAACTGCACATTGCAAAATATACTTCAGTTTCTACTTACGGAAGTCCAACTGCACATTGCTAAATATGCTCAGTGGCAGTGTGTATGCTTAGGGAAGATTAACAGGCTTCGTCGAATTCATTTTATGAGTAGTTTTCCAATTAGTATACAAACAATCTGAATCAACAGGATGCGCGAGAGACAGACAGTAATTCCGGTAACATGTGCATAAATCATAGAATGCATTGTCTACAAAATTAGTTACGTGGAACCACAGTCAAGTTATTTATACCACGATTGTGCTCAAATATGGTTTACAAGCGCTTTGGAAATGGGGTAAAAACGCATCTCAGATGTTAGATGGGGGAAACCGAGATGTTATTGAGTGATACCATCGCCTTCATAATTGTATACAGTATAAACACAACCTATCGGAAAGAATATTTTGTATTGGTTTTTAACGGCACTTTCAACACAGTACTGGCTATATCATGCCGAAGAAATGCGAGCTAAGTGCCTTTCCTAAGGATACACAGAAGCAGCCGACCCGGGCTGGCCTTTGCGGGTACTAAACCTGCGACCCTTGGATTACGAGTCCAACGCTCTCATAACTTAGCTGCCCCCACCCCACCTCCGAAAGAAGGATGGAATAGGTTTTACATTAATGAAGCCAATTCTGTGATGTGGCCGATACCGTATCAAACGATCAAATAACTAACTACAATCACGTGTCTAAATGTGAACACTACACATAGTGTTTCATGCCCGTGAAGGCGAACAAATTAAAAGTATTTTTTATGTAGACCTGATCTCTTACCCTATCATACAGGTTACTACAATGGATAAGACCTTTGTTCCGCAGTGCGTTGAACCGACAAATTCTTTTAAAAAAACAAACAAAACAAAGTCTTGTCTACACCCAACCGATGGTGATAAAATAACCCGGTAAATGGAGAAGTATTCTTGAACCTTTAGGTTTCCAAAGTCGAGCATCTTCACCATTTTTTTTTTTTTTTTACTTTAAGATATACTAATCTCTAAGTCTCCACTGAAATTTTATCTGCAGAAGCAAAACACTATTGTTGTCATATTTTCATATAACGCGTAAATGAATAATCTACATATATTATCCTTTTATACCCCTTATTTACGTTCCGCTTGACCTATTTTCCCCTCATTGTGCCTCAAATACTCGGAGAGAGCCACTGTCGACAACCGACGGTGAAATTTTGCGCATAATAGCATCCAAACTTATGCAATGTTAAACCATATTGCTGTCTAGATCCGCACGTTTGTTTGTCTAATTGATATTTACTTATATACATTTGTGTGAACAAGCAACATGTTTTTGTCCAGTTTACTGTAGCTTCTTAAGAACCGACATAAGATATTACAAACAACGCAGATTTTGGCACAGTGTAGTATTAGAAGTACAAGTAATGGGCTTGGATTAAAATAACGATCATCTGTGTTCTTGTTCAGCAGGTTAAATAATAATATGAGAAAACATTTTGAACCAACACATAACTGTGTTGATGCTATGAGTGCAAAATTAGGACAATCGACCCTTTGCAAATGGATGGTGTATTGCAATAAAATTGGTATTCGCACTTCTTCAGCGGAAAATGATAAGAAAAGTTTCAGCCTCCAAAATCGTTTACTTTTGACTCAAGTTTCTACTTATGGCAATCCAACTGCACATTGCAAAATATGCTTCAGTTTCTACTTACGGCAATCCAACTGCACATTGCAAAATATGCTCAGTTTCTACTTACGGCAATCCAACTGCACATTGCAAAATATGCTTCAGTTTCTACTTACGGCAATCCAACTGCACATTGCAAAATATGCTTCAGTTTCTACTTACGGCAATCCAACTGCACATTGCAAAATATGCTTTAGTTTCTACTTACGGCAATCCAGCTGCACACTGCAAAATATGCTCTGAGGCAGCTGTACATGCTTATGGATACAACTGAATTCTTTATGTTTTTTTGTTTTGTTTTTTTTAGCACCATACCACTAATTCCACCCTGACCATTCTTATAACCCCTTCTCTTCCCTGTTGATTGACCCTAAAAAAAATGTCCATGGGCGGAAATCAGCACGCATGCATACACAGACATAGACAAATACATTTACACAAACAGATACCCGTCGTCCGCACTTATGCATGAACGAAACATATTTCTCATTAGTCTAACATGAGGAGTCAGTTAAATGTGTTACAGCTGGTCAGAGATTTATCTGAAGCATCTACTCCTGTTTTACTTAGAAACAATGCACGGATCACCAGAAGAGGGGTTTGCTTTGACGGAGAACATGTGTTCCTATTACACATCGTCGACCAAATAAAAATCAACAACAGAAAAGATGTTCACGTTTTGCTATTTCGCAACACCTTTCATTAATCACTGACTAAATTGTGTGTGACAAACAGATTTCGAACCTTGTACATGTTTAGCACTGAAAACACAGCTATTAACTTGCTTCTGCATTGACAGTTGAAACAATCAAAGATTAACTTACAATTTCAAAGAAAACATTTGTTATTCTGATTTTTTGTTTCAAATTTCTTTTTATTCCATTTCCGATTTGAGAAGTTCCTAAAATCTCCTAATGTTTTCAGTAACAAAAGGGGGTTTAGTTTACTAAAACAACTTGTTCGTGTGACTCTCTTTTACGTGTTCGATGTTGTTGATTTGGATAAGCATAGCCTTTACTACATACATGTACAAACATTTCCCTTAGTAATGGTAATAACACACATTTTTAAATGCCATTACATTTCTTATGACAAGGAAAATTAGCTGAAATTAGCCATATTTGCATCCAACAACAGACATAATATAAAGAGCGGAGGCAAGGTATATTTGCACAAGAGTGTTTCAATACAAGCGAGTTTCCTGAGGCCCGAACACGCCATCGACGAGTCGGTCGGACTACCGACTGCTCTATCCTATATCCTCTCTGTGTTTTGTCATAGAGCCTGCATCAACTACAGCGATCGGAGCATCGCTCGGCCATTTCCGTCAGGTCGCAAAATAACCTCGGAAGTAGTTGTAGGAATACACATCAACACATCAATTTTATGTGTTTGGTGATTCGCCTCTGGTGGAATGAATCACATATATTACCACAGCAAAGGCCGAGATTGTTCCGATTGTGATTTTGTCTCCTTCCGCAGCTATATTGTTCCATGTGAACGTAAGTAGTTCAGAATATAGTTCTCGATGTCAACGAATTACATCTGAGGTTTCTTTCTTGTTCCGATTGCAATTACCGATCTAAGTTTTCCTCAAAATTTGACTGATTTATAGCCTAATTCAACATTTCTGGACAATATGTAGTTGATTGTTTTTCACTTAAAGATTGACGAGTTTTAATTTCATTCTTAACTACTATGGCATTTCGTCGGTAATAGATGAATAAAACTGACTTACACTTAATTAAATAATTACTGGTACTTAAAAACTATTTCCTCTTTACATGAAGATTAAGGCAGCCGCAGTGGCTCAGTGGACTCATGACCACAATTCCTGCCATTGGATCAGCCCGGCTCCCGTGGTGTGTCCTCGGGGAATTAACTTCACTCTATTTGACTCTGCACGAAATAACTTTCAAAGTGTTGTTCCGCCGTAAAACACCAAACCAAACCAATCCAATACAGGAACATGTTTATAGCCTCTTGTTGGAAACAACGCGTATATTAATTTAGTCTCGGTGTCCGCACGTAGGTGTAAACTCAAAAACATTCGTTACATTCTATGTAAACGTAAAAACGTTACCGTGTATGATACAGGTGTCAAATTTGCCAGGTAAAATTAGGATACAGCTGTCAAAATTTTGCCATGGGTGTTGATTTTCAGTAAGTTTTCCAACTTACTCTTCTTTGTTTATTATGCTTTTCATTTTCATTTTGATACATTTTTTAATTCTTCAAAATATATGATACACGTAAAGTTTTTTTTATGATCAGCCCCAGAGACTCTGGGGTAGGGGGTAAGGGGTCAAAGGTCTCAAAGGGCTCAAAATACACGACATCACCATGACATGCCATCATGGGTGTTCATGTCATCATGGGTGTCAAATTAAATGTCTTTGAGAGTACATTTAGCATAAGATGGATTTATAATGCTCTCATTGACCCCTGGAGCCCCAGAACAGAGTCAAAGAGTCAAAGAGTAAAAAACTAAGATGTTACTAAAAACTATGCTGAATTAAACAGTATTTACTTTCCATCATCAAAGAAAGTACATAAAATACCGCATCAAGATACAGAGGACTGAATAACTAGATTAAGCTTTGTAAAATTTGCAAATAATTTGCCAAAATTAAATCTGTTTTCAAAATACGATACATTGTTCCACGTGAAGAAGGATTAATTTCAGAAAGTCACGTTTCTATTACTGATTTCCCAATCTAGTTCTAATTTCACTGCTAAATGTATCATAATAATCAAAACTGTATTAACTTCATATGTAACTAAACACTACAATTATTCAAAACATGTTAACTCTACGGTATCCATTTGCTACATGTTGATAGCTTGATTTCCTTTCCTTGGATTAATTTTTCCCAGAATCTTATCATTCTGTGATACATAGATATAGACAATGGTATTCTTCCAAATTATACACACACAAATACATTGAAGTAGATTTTCTAATGTCTAAAACGTATCGTAAAAATTCAGTGTGAACTCTTTCAATAGGTGTAGCATTTTCAAATGTCTACAATTTGTACCCATATATAAATGCAGAATTTGATACAAGCTAGTGAAATATTAAAAGAAAATTGTAATAATATCAAATAGTAAGGTAAATGTTATAGCAGAATCAAAGCTGGTGCTGACGAGATGTTGGGATGGCAGGGTGAGTGACTCTTCAACTCAGATGCTATATGTGATGCATATAAGTATGCACACCAGAATCATATCAAGGAAATACATGTTTACAACAAAAAAGACAGGAAAAATTTCTTAGTTGCTGTTACGAATTTTTGGACTGCACTTAATATCTCCTCGTTCGTATCAAGCGAATGCAAGGGGTTGCGCATTAGTAACGAAGATATGTGATTTTTTGGGGACAATATACTTTTTGAAAGGTTCCTGATAAGAATCTAAAAGAAAATGTATTGCCTTTTCCGGTTTACCTACAATCTAAAAGAATATGTTTTACGGTTTCCGGTTTACCGCATGAACAATGCTGTTTAATAAAAGATGATTTCGTAATATAGTATCAATATATTATCATTTAATGAGTTAAAACCTAGTCGAAGACTTTAATCTAAAATTTTGTGCTAATCTCTCACCTTGATATTACTGTTTTACTGTTCTTGCTGCAGATTTCAAACTACATAGGTGACTTCCCAGTGTGATGTATGTTGAGAGTAAGATTTCTAAATTTCATTTCAAGCCCAGCCTGACTTGCTCCACAGTCCGAGCTCATGTTCTTTTTTCTCTCTTTATTAAGCTTTTTATGTTATATTTTTTACAATTCTTAAAGACAAAATTCTGAACCTGAGTAGCTAGTCATGTACACGTGTTATGCTTGGCCTAGCTATCAACACAATCAGGACTATTCAGAGATCTGTTGACTGCCATAGCCAGAGAGAAAATGACACGCCTGAGTTAATCTTTCTTTTATATTCGAGTCCATGCCTTTAAATAATTCGGCATATGATGTATGTAACTATCTAACGAATTTTTCTTGCCGCAGGGACAATATAATAAGGTGTCAACGACGTCCCAAAAAAGGACATCACCAACATGTAATCATGCGGTTGAAATATAAAAAAAATTAAAAGGAATGACTACAATTATACAAAATGTGACCTTTCCCACCGCGTGTTAATATGGTGGGGTGAGAAATTTAGTGCATATCCAAACGGGCTTCAATAATTAAGCAACCTTTGTATAGAACCATACCTGCCTGATGTTGATAAGTAGAATATTTATCTTCTTAGACAGAACAATTCGAACATAATTTGTAACTTTAACAAGCACATATATGAGCCGATTACCCTGTACTGAACCTGTTCTACTGCGATGTAGGCCGCGAGATTTTTGATCATGTGAGCAAGCATGTGAGAAATGACCCTGTACGAGGTCCACTTTCAAATACTGAATTTCTGGCTCTAACCTCGGCTTATTAAAGAGACGAAATATGTTTTAATTGTTAGGTCTGAGAAAATAAATAATTTTCCTACCAGGTACGGCGGTTACATGTCACCCTATGCCGCTACTGGTGGTTTCAGCAAATTCCAGGTTTCAATAGGATATGTGCTCTGACCTCCCACCCAACATAACTGTCCAAATATCTTACACGTGGTGGGAAAGGTCAGATGAAACTCGAACTTATCAAAAATGTTACTTAAAGGAGTTTACTCTTTTTTGCCTTTATCTTTGTTTTCGTTGCCTTTTTTTTTCTGGATACCTAAACTTACTCGGCACTATATAACCAAGATTGTGCTGATGTGCCGATAAACCACATACATACATACATACATACATACATACATACATACATACATACATACATACATACATATCCACCTACCTACCTACATAAGTTAGAAGAAAGATATGTATTTTCAAGCAGCTAGAAAGAGTTGTCCAGTCACGAAATAACCGTGCTATAGTTAGAATAAATGTTAAAGCATGTAATGGCGTAACAAGAAACACTTCTGATATTACTGGTTCCTAGTGATTTGATTACTTTAGAAATTTACTTGCTGGATATGTTAAAGTTACTTCAAGCGATGACACAGAAAGTGAACTTGAAATCTTTTTAAAATTTTGAATGAACTAATTAATGTTGAAGAAACTGTACATGGTATCAAAATTATTGCTTCAAGGAAATCTAACGGACCTGACGGCTTGGTAACTGAGATGTTCAGTGAAGCCTGCATGGATCTTACACCCTTATTACTGATTCCGTTTAATAAAATGCTTGACTCCGGTAAAAGTATTATCCATGAGTCACAAGCAGTTTTCGGGGGAAACAAATATTCCATTGCAGACAATGTATTTATTATACAATCAAATTGCACAGAAGTATTAGCCAAAGAAGAGAGTTATATTTTACTATTCATTTTTCTAAACCCTTTGGTACCCTATCTCATACCAAACTTTGGGTCTTATTATCACGAAAAGGTAGTATTCATTGCAAATGCATGTATATACTGTATATATTTGAGAGCATGTGTTAAAACTCCTAAAGGTTTGACGGATTTTCTTCTTTTCATTCAAGTAGGTATGAGACATGGTTGTGTATTAAATCCCATTTTATTCTCCTTATTCAATAATGATCTTATTGAAGAAATGCGTGTAAAACTGTCCTCATGGCATCTTTGTAAATTAAAACAAAGAGGAGATATTTGCTATTTTGGATGCCGATGATGTTCTGAATTGCGTTGAAATAGTGATTTTATTGGAGAAAGAAATATATATTTTAGATTAATTGTGTCATAATTCTGGTATGAAAATCAATATAAATCAAATAAAAATAATTGTTTTCAGGAATGGTGGAATGTTGAGAGAAAGAGAGAAAACTGGTATTACAGAGGTCAGTTGATTGAATGTTTCTGTCTCCTTGTTTAAATATATGGGTTTAGTTTTTTCTCCAAATTAGATATGGGGGTCAGCCAAGCATACATTGACTGTTCAAGCTCAGAAATCTATTGAATCTATTTTTTAGATATCAGCGTAAGTTTGGTTGCTTCAGTAGTTTTTATATTTTAAAACTTTTTGAAAGCACGTCTAAACAAATTTTGTGCCGTCGTTCAGAAGCCTGGGTCTAAGAATATTCAGAAGTAATAGAAAAAGTATAAAAGCAACACAAATGTTGTAAACAGTACCTTAATCTCTTGGTTATGTGAGAAAGCTTGCCAGTTGCTTCCCGTGGATCGGTGGTTCTTCCCGGGGTTTTCCCGGGTTCTTCCTCCACCAAATATACCATGTATAGCCAGCCTTTCATGTGCTAAAAAATGGCGTTAAATCCACAAACCACATCACCTCTATAAATAACATGCACGCAGCTGGCGAATGTAGCAGATACCTAATATATGTTACCTATCATACACCATGAATTAAATTTTGGCTACTTTTAGTTCACATTAAAAAAGGTAAAATAATTGTTATCCGATATTATAGTGTCTTCCAGAAAGTAATAGTATTACATGGGCAACACACGTGAAAAATTACTATATTCATATTGGCTTGTTTTTGTATGGATATTCTAAAGTGTTGGAGATATAAATTTGTTATTTAATGTCACAGTGAAGTTATGAGTTCAATGCGAGGAAGTTACAGATAGTTTGACTCTTTTCAAACTCCTTAAAAGTTTTCATCAGTAGGACTTCCATTAAAATATAGAAATGTAATTGTTAGATTTCGAAGAAGAATGGTTTAAGAACTGTAGAATATGAATTCTTTTTGGGGGGCCTGTAATACTGAATGAATTTGTTGTACTCATAGATACATACATACATAACGATTTTGCTCTTCCTCCTGTAATAAAATGGAAATAAAGAAGGAAAGAAGAAAGTGGACACGTGCAGACGGACGGACGGACATACATGCAAGAAGATGGGATGACAAGATTGTCGAAGTTGACACAATACAAAATTGTTAAGTACTTACCATGTCCTTTGTCCAGTATACACCGCAACAAGACTTTTTGGCAAATCAAATACTTGGGTCTATCCGTCTACCCGTGCTTTTATACGTGTGGTCTATTAAGGAATTCGTTCCGCTACATTAACTGCAGATGTTTGCTGCAGGATACTCGGGATGATGTTTCACAAAAAAGATGTTTGTCACGTGTTTCCCGACTACGTAGGGAATGACTGGTGTGTTCGTGTGTATGTAAAGAGGGGAATAGGATGGGGTTTTTAAAAAATAAAAACAAACTGCAGCCCAAGGCCTAAAATTCGTATCCAATCATGTACCACAATAAATTTAAATTCACTACTTATTCATGTACTACTGGCCTGAAAACCCGTCTGAGACTATTCCCTATATAACCGTATAGTGATAATAGTTGTGTAAACATTCCTGTGTGAACGCAGATTAGCAATATCTGTAATCTTACCCCCGGATTTAATTAGACTCAGATGCCCGCTTCGAAATAATTTACTCGGAATACCTATTTAAGGACCTATTTGTGTACTGAGAATCAGCGGTAAAGACAGTGGCGGCGCGAGAGTTCAAGGCGCCTGAGGTCAATGTTCGTTACTGGCGCCCTATCGAGGTGCCTGGGGGCAATGTATTTTAGTGTCACCCCTACTTTGTCTCAGAGAACAGTTTTCATGTCAGTTGCCAACCTCTCTCCTTCTAAATATAAGTTTTGTGAAGAATTGCCCACGTTACATTAAGGTGAGGTGAAATACTATGAACATTTCAGCTGTAAAAAAAAGCTCCCTACGGCGCCCGATTTGCCTGGCGCCCGGGGGCAATTACCCCCCCCCCCCCCGCCTGCCCCTCCCCCTCGCGCCGCTACTGGGTAAAGATTCAATCGCGTACCAGGAATTTATTGAAAAAAAACAACTATTGATGCTCCACGAGGCTGAGAAAGTGGACACGATCGGGCGGGACGTTCCTAGATACCAGTATAGAGGAAGTAACATCTCCTCCCTTTCTCCCCTCCCCCCATCTCTCAGTCAGGCCCGCCGAGAGGGGGGGGGGCTTTTGCCCAGGGGCCCATCGATTGTTAGGGGTCCGCCATCAACTCAGTTATAAAAAAATAATTATTCTTTGCAGTAAATATTAAAATTTGTTCCTTGCAAGAGTCTAAGTTATGGTAGAATACTACAAGCTTTACATGCAAAACCATACATGGGTTTTTATATACAAAAAATTAAACTAATTTTGGGGCCCACGATTTCTCTGCCCAGGGGCCCGGAGTTTCTGTCGGCGGGCTTGCTCTCAGTTAACACATTTCAGTTAATCCGCCTTTTTTACCCCAGTCTAGTTCATTAAGACAGCGAGTTGCAAAACAACCATGACGAAGTAATGACACCAATTGACAACCATAGTGCAGAAATTGTACTATAGGTTATTGAACGATAAAACAATTGTATCGTTGCCTTCATTACATACATTAGATTGGCTGATTCGTTTAAATCGTGTTTCAAGTTCTATGAAAAAAATCGTACAGTTCGTTTAGTACACAATTAGTTGAATTGTTTATTTATTTATTTAAAATTAATCGTGCTTTAAATAAGTGGATAGGGTATAATATATCCATTATCCGTGCATGTTTTCATGGGTGCGAACTTTCGTGCGTCATCTCACAATAGTTTGATTTCTAAATGCGATTGAATTTCATACCTTGGTACGTATGTTCTAAACTTTCTATCAGGATTCAGATGCGTGACTTTTGGTACTGGTAAACATATACCCTTCCAAATCAAAATGCCATTCTAAATTATAATGTCAAGATAAAATCTGAATAAAAAATACATTGCTTAATGTGTTTGTGATAATATATGTAACTTTGAAACAACACTTCACCTTTTATGTAAGGGAAAAATGCGGGTGGATTGGACTGGTTAGAGCCAGTGAATACTCGTGTGATGTTTTCGGTGTCATCTTATTATTGTGCTGTAGTATTCATTTAGCACACAATACCATCAACTACATACACAGGTCGTGCCTCTACCGTTAATAACATTGTTGTCTTGAATTTTTGTTTTTATTGTGTTGCATAAGAATATATAAGTTTTGGGGTTATGTACGTTTATGTCAAAAAGTCGAATCGGTCCCATTTTCCTTTTTTAACATACGAGCCAATTGCAATTACGAATATAAAAACGGTTTATTAAGAAACAAAAGTTATTGACACTGTGGATGTGAAAAAAAAAGAAATGTATTTTTAAGTCCACTCATCTTTTTCTAAGACAGGTAATTTTCATGTCCCACAAGTAATATTCTAGGTTCAAAATTTCCAAAGAAATTACGTAGGTCTGATTACTAATTGCAAGGCATCAAATTGTTGTGTGTGCGTGTGTGCATGCGTTTGTAAAAGGTGAAAAACGGGGACATCTGTGAGAATATACACCAACATACTGGGAAAGACCTTGAAACGGGGACGTCCCCGTTTGTCATAGTGGCAAAAATCCATTGCCACGACCTTACTTAGTTAAAAAAAAATTTGAACAAGCGTAGCTGAGTATCTCCCTGTTTGGTCGATATTTTTTCCACATCATACCATACACAAAAATACACACGTTCCAGCAGACTTAAAACTTCGTGTGTATCAGCCGGAAAACTGGATCCCCGTTACCCGGTAAAATTATCATTGTCATCTACGCTGCATTCTCGCGCACTTTGGTACCGAACTATTTACTGAAGCTGGCATCAAGACGATCTAACAGGATTCAGATCAGGCATGCAAGCTGGGCCGGATTAAGATCTTTAGAGGCCCTAAGCACTGAAAAGATTATGGTACCCCCTCCTCCATGTGTAATTTAAAAAAATCCGTAATTTGTCCTTTTTTTTGGGGGGGGGGGGGGTCCCCTGCTTTGCTGATGCCCTAAGCACGTGCTTAGTCTGCCTACTGGATAATCCAGCACTGCATGCAAGCACAGACAAATATGTATTATATATTTTCATTTTAACACAGAGCGGAACATCGATTATATGTTTATTAATGGATAGCCCACCGTTCATAGCACATTTTCGCCAAATTAGAAAGATCGGGAACAAATGAAAACTGAATAGACGGTTTTGAAAATGTAGTACACACCACTTTTTTCAGATAAATTGATAAGATTTGTGCAGGTATTCTTCAGAAAAATTACGATGGGCAAGATACTCTGGCCATTCAGTTCTGCTTGTACATTTTATCTTGTATTTACAAGAGAGCCGTTTGCGTTTCGAAAAGAAATACATCGCAAAATATGAACGCTTGAAATGTTGTTAAAACATGATTGGAGTAAAACAATTTATATCAAAGATTGTTGTTGTCTATTTGTAAGCATGTGTGTTATGATTTGAATTTTCATTAACAAATGTAACAACGGTGATTTCGTATTTTTGCATGCAGTTTAAATATTTGCATCAATTAAGTTATTACTACTACTGCTACAAATCATCATCATTAGCATCAGCATCACCACCACCACCACCATCCTTATCATCATCATTGTTGTAAAAGACCATAATAATGCATTGTCTACATAGTAATCAAGCAAATAATAATGGTAACCGTTCCTTTCTTTCACTTTACAGGGTTAGAGTTAAATCTGACAAGTCGATTTTCAGATTTATGTGCCCTTCTTGATTATTACACCATGCAGTTTGACCATACGACTTCCAATGAGCACAGCAGAAACTATACGTTGTAATTACTTTTAACTGAAAGGAGTATTTATATTACAGTACTGTAATTAGAAATAGCAAAAGATAATTAATCAACTGCCACTTAAACATTTTTTTGTATTTTTTAATTTTTTTTGTTTTTTGTTTTTTGTTTCTAAAACGTCACCAGAAAATGACAGTCCTAAACATTTTAAAACTGTTTTGAAACAACCCCTATAAATGTACATGTGAGCACATGCACAGGTGTCTTCACGCCATAGTGTTCATCTATTCAAACCATTAAGGGTCACTGATATTACGGGTTATTAACCTCAACTTTGCAACTACATGTTTAGGGGTTAATTCAAACCTATATGTGAATCATTTGGAGTTGTCAATTTGTTGTAGTGGCAGTTGATTAACTATTTATACCTATTTGTAATTACAATACTGTAATCTAGGTACTCCAGTCAGTTAGAATTAGTTACAATGTATAGTTTCTGCTGTGCTCATGTGAAGTCATATGGTCAAAATACATGGTGTAATGACCAAGAAGGGCACTTAAACCGTAAGCTAACTGGAAAGAAACAAAACAGCTTTTTGCAAAAACTTGAACATGGTACCAGTCACGACATAAAAACAGGTTTCATAATTATATTCAGTGTTTCTCAATGTGTCTTAAATGGTCAAGCATGCGTCAGTACAAATAATGTAAAGCAAAATATGTATATGATTCTTGCTGAATCAAAGCTAAACTGTCGAATATTTCTCTTTCTTTTCTTTCTTTCTATCTTTCTTTTATTTCTCTCTTTTTTTTCTTCTTTATTCTGTTTAGTCGATACTTTTAATATTCTTTACATTCGATCTAATCTTCTTCTTTCTTTATTTTTCTAGCTTACATGTTTTTATCCTTTGTAAGAAATCCAGAAACTTTTGAATGATTTGAGCAGAACTTAAATATTTGTTCTTTGACTTTTTAATCACTATGGCTCTATTGGTAATTCATCATACACTCATGATTCATCAAAGTTAATTTTCAAAACACTAAAACAGTCAGCTTTTCCATGATAATATGAGAAAATTTATTTATAGCTTAATCGAAGAAGTCCTTTTTTCTTATCACAAATGCTAAGTCTGGTTGACGTATATAAGACCAATCACCTCGATCGATTATATCGCTATAGTGAGATGCGATTGCAAAACTTAAATGGTAATGTACATGAGGGAAAATAACACATATGTGAACCGCAGTCTAGTAGCAGGAAATGCTCATTTCAGTAATTTGTTTATATAACGGTGTGGCATAAATGACTATGCAAACTCAGAGAACAGATTCATAAACCTTTGAAGGGTTGACTTACAAATTAATACATTATTTTCTTCATCCTTTAAAGTGTCGATATCGATCGTAAGTTTCGTAATCGCGGGTTTGATACCCTTTGATGCATAAATCTTTGAAGGGTTGACTAACAAATTAATATATTATTGTTTTCACCCTTCAAAGTGTCAATATCGATTGTAAGTTTGCTTCAAAAGAGACGAGGACACAGTCTGCGATATTTCACTTAAAAATATTTACAAGAGATATGAATTCAATGAGCACATTTCCTCCACGGATAATAATTAATACTTTATTCCGACCTCCAAGGAGGCCATTCTTTATTCAGAAATGTATTTGCCTTTGGGTCTGAAAGCAGATCAAACTGATGCCAAAGTTCACTAAAAAGGATCAATTGCCATATCCGTGCAAATATCCTTACAAAAATCATTGAATTACCTTTCAAGTTATTTTAACAAGGGAACAGTTAAGTTGCATCGATAATTTGAACATGTGCTGTGACTTGCAATACTAATAAGAAATAGTTTACTGTACAAATAGAGACTGGGCAAAGTACTATCCATTTAGATTCTCGTCTTTACAATATTTGATAAAGAAAGTTACGCGGATCTCCCAGGATTCGTTTAATATACTTAATTGACAAATTATACAGGTTTACGACCTGGATACAAGTCAATTCAATCTTCATTGCTCGAATATTAACACGCATCGGCTCAGTTGGTAGAGTTTCGGACTTGTAATATAAAACGCACTTAACTCCCATTTACGCTGCATGATATAGCCAATAAGGTGTTAAAAGTAGCATTGAAGCCAACAAAAACGAAACAAAACAAAATATATTTTTAAATATTATGACATGACTCAGTTTGTAAGAAATTTCGTTGTTGAATATATCTAACAATTTAGGTAAAACAACTTTAGGATCGTTGTGATATTGCTTCATACTGCTACATATAGGTGCATCATGAATATATCGGTTGTTTTCACAGACGTCACGATTGTGGACACAAATATCCACAATGCAACGCGCGCGCACCTCAGATTTAACCGTCGATAAGGATATTTACTTCATCGACATAATACATAGATTATACTTGAAACTAAGTGCCCCTACAGCATGATAGATAAAATAAAGCTGGTAGTTCCCTGGTTTATGTCGGAAGACGGAATAATGAAGTTGAACCGCAATCATGCATATTTCTATCAATTGAACCGCAATCATGCATATTTTTTATCAAATACTAATGCAGTTATTTATAACAAACAGACAATATTGTTTTTTTTTTTTAGTATGGTATCTTCAAGACTGCCATCTTGAAAGAGTATTTCTGAACAATGAGCTTCGGGATGCAATGCCAATTAAGGTATAAAAATTTCATAGCACGTGTATTATGCCAGAACTTTTATGTAAATACTTGTTGCGAAAGCAAGTGTCTGTACCAGAGACAGCTGACAAACCAATTTAAATTAGCACGGTTAAATATTGTATTTGTGGTGGAGATGATGATGGACGAATGATGATATTTAACGATAATACTAGACGATGACACCTGCTTTACGATATTAATTTAGTGACTAGTAGACAGTGCATTTTAATTTGACTCAATATTATAAAGTAATTATTTTATTTACATTATTATACTTTGATGTTTGCAATTAAGGCGTGATGATAAAAGGCTGATTTGCATATTTTGTCCATAAGTATGATTCGTACTTATTTTGAAATGACAGGTACAAAGAGAATGTTGGAAAGAGCGGGAGAAAACACAAGAGGATGAAGGTCAATAACCACCCCCAAAAGGATATAAAATGACCTTGGATGGAGGAAGAATAAAGTACTGTACTAAACCATCACAACAAATTCATTCTAATTAAGACATTTCCTAGAAAAGGGGACATTGAGATCTATATTGCAAAACAACCTGGAGTGAGTGGCAGCTGTTTGAAAAATATAAAGCATTTGTGCAAAAATAAAATAATTGCTTCTCACCACAAGTAAAAATACAAAGAAGTGATCAAATTACTTCTTGAATCAGAAGATTTAAGATAAAATCAAGTTTTAAAACATCTTTTGCCCTTTAGTACAATTTATATACTTTCATGACTATACAACAATGTTGGAGCTGCATTACATCCAAAATTTAATTTTCAACAAATGATATCATACGTTGCCAGGTGGATGGTATGTGTGTTGATTTTATATCGCTTGACCAATTAGAACAGTATTCGTGATGGATACCTTTTAAGCGACATAAAGAATGAAGTTTGTTAATAAGTCACAATATTATTTTTTTTGTTGTTGTTGAATCTGGGTGGAATGACACATTCCAATCGGTGTAAGATTCAACAAAGCATGACGTCTTCCGTTGTTAAATCAGGATAGCCCTGCAATAAGTAAACAGTGACCATGCAAAAAATATTTTTTACATACGCGTTCATTGCATGACTTCATTTTGTGATGAAACACAAGTTTAAGCCTTATTATTGGTTCCTAAACTCTTTCCAATAGGAAACTTTTTGTTTCAACTTTTACACAATATTGAATCAAACATACTTCCATTATTTTTTCATGCGGAAACTTGCATTTTGTGTCATGGGTATGAAACAATGAGATTGTAAACTTACATGTCATACAAGTCCTTCTCTTTTAAAAGAGAATTTGGAAAGGTAAATTGATGTTCACAAGATCTATTTTTTCCCAGGAAGATACATGTTATTATCTAAGGTTTTCGTTTTCTTTAGTCTTTCATGTTATTATCTAAGGTTTTCGTTTTCTTTAGTCTTTTATATCTAATATAAAGTTGTTGATTGTTTAATTGATTTTATGACTTCAGTTATCTGTAGAGAACATTGAATATGTCGATCAGGTGCTTCGTGCCATAGAAAATCCTATTTAAACAACCCTTCTATTTTAATAGAGGGTGAACCAACGATGGCTGGAGCCCGCAGTATCAATTAGTAACTAGCGCCCGATGCTATAACCTTTGTCTTAAGATGTACCCTTCGTGGTTGGTTTACCCTCCGTCATTGGCATTGTAAGTGACTTGGTATGCAGGATGTGTTTCATAGAAATTGTTAATGGAAAACATCTTAAACTGTTTTGATATAAACATATTCAGCACTTAATACGAATTACAAGCTAAAAGTCCATAATCTTTCTCTATATGATTTTCTACAAGTTAAATGAAAGCATTTTTGTCATATGTCTTTCTTGCTTTATTACATGTTTGTGTAAATAACATTATCTATAACCTTTAATTAATTTGACTTTCAATTATTAGCTAATTTTGGTTTCAGTTCATTCATACCAATACTTTTATAATGTATTGATACGACTAATTCAAACGCCTTTCAGTTTATGTAAACTTCATGTAGATCTAGGTAAAAAAAGACGGCCTTGTGATGGAACATGGTTACTGTGATTGCTTAATATCATGGTTACTGTGATTGCTTAATATCATGGTTACTATGATTGCTTAATATCATGGTTACTGTGATTGCTTAATATCATGGTTACTGTGATTGCTTAATATCATGGATTGGCATGTGCTTACTATGTTATTTGTTGTTGTTTTTTTTTTTTGTTTTTTTTTTTTTCGTTCGGGTGTACTACACTTGTTGTGAGAGCATTCGAGGAGAATAGACAAGACAAAAACATCACAATATTCTCTATTTCTAATTTTTTACTTCCCTTACCTGTGTTCATAGACTGTCTTCAACGTAAGACATTTTTATTAATGCAAAATTGGAAGAAGGAAGAAAGTATTATGTTGTGAATGGATTGTGAGTTTTGTTTTAATACCGTTGAAAAAATAGAGAAGATAAAACTTAACACTGAAACATTTGTATCAGTAAGAAACTACTTTCCGTGAAAAACATAATAGTGAAAACTTCCATGTACAAGGTTGTATCGCAAATATACAATAAAACAATATTTAATCATTTCGTCATTGATAAATAGTGTATCAATGTTTTTCTGTAATGAAATATTTATCGTATGGAAATATATAACGAACAGTGACTATAAAATGGGCAATGATTGTAAAATGGGCAATGACTGTAAAATGGGCAATAACTGTTAAAAGGGCAATGACTATAAAATGGGCAATGACTGTAAAATGGGCAATGACTATAAAATGGACAATGACTAAAATGGGCAATGACTATAAAATGGGCAATGATTCGAATGTTGCCAGATTAAGAAGGTTAAAAAAACTATATGTTAATGTTCTCCCTATGAATTATGGATCCGCTGTATAATCTAAAAAAATATTATTTAAATACTTCAAACTCACCAAAATATTTGCAAACATATATTGTGCCTTTATCAAACTCAGTTGGAGTCTTTTCTAACGTGACTTTGGTGTGGCTTTTAATACTGAATACATATATTCTGGAACAATTTATTTAGAGAGCGGACATTTTTGAACAAAATGGTTCACACTAAAGTGTAGGCTAGGGTGGGGGTTTGATGTATTTCATACATACAACCTTCAACGGGTCATACTAAATGGGAACATTTAATGCCCAAGTACTTTTGTTTCCCCATACTGAACAGATACATCAACTTACACACAAGTTCTGTCTTTATTACAAAACGGAGAAAGTTGTCTATACAAAGTTTTGATTTGTTTAAGATTTTTTGACAACATTTCATACAGAAAAGCAATATATTTGTTAGACCATTCTTATCTATGCATCCTATGGGTTTTGGATACAAAACGTGTCTTTTTCATACAAATAGCGTTGGCGTGATGCATACAAAGAGGGATAATTTTATACATAAAAGGTGATATATACATGTACACATTGGGAATATTTCCATACAAACAACCTTAGCGTGGTACATGCAAAACTATGAGACATTTTGATACAGATCAGCTCGAGGTGATACATACAAGACATGGTCATTTTTATGCACACAACCATTACCTTTTAATAACCAATCGGGGGCTTTTCATACACAACATTTAAAGTACCTCATACCAAACGGGATCATTTTCATTAGCACAGTCTTGGCGTGATACATACAACACGTGGGCATTTTCATACGAACAGCGTGTTATATTCTCAATGATAATATCGTTATACACACACCCTTAACGCGGTACATACGAAACGGGGGCATTTACATAAACCCAGTCTTGCCGTGGAACATACAAAACTTGGACATTTGCATAGATACAACTTTGACATGGTGCTTACAAAACGTGGACATTTTCATACACACAACCATGACTTAGTACATACAAAACAAGGACAGTTTCATATATACAATATTGGCAAAGTATGTATATACGAAACGGGGACATTTTCATACAAACAACCATGACATGGTACTTAAAAAACGTGGCTAAATTTATTCACAACCATGACATAGTGCATACAAAACAAGGACAATTTCATACATACTGTAGTAAACCTAGGGTGTGTGATATTTGTATTTACATTTCCTTTTATAGCTTTGTTAGATTATAGTGATTATCTGTTGATTATGGGGAGTCGGTGTTAGGAAGATATTTCTCAAACTGAATAATTAGCCAATTTCTAGGAGTAGACGTCATAATGTTCAGTATTCACGACACTTTATGGTAACATGGATTAGTTTCGTAAAATGGACCCTCCCTAAGTAATTTTCAGGGATATTCTAATGTAAAAGTGTTTAGCAACTTGAGATAGAAATAATTCTTTGTATTAGGTGTTTGGGTCATGTTTCGTGGTGCATGGCGTAAAGTACCAATCTTAGGCTTGCAAGGGCTTACCGATGGATCATACAAATGCGAAGCAAGTGTGAAATTATAGTTTCGTGAGTTGTGGTCATTAGGTGATTAGAGGAAATATCTTTGGAATTTGCGCGTTCAAGAACCCTTCAGTTGACAACGACCGTTGTCTTGAGGTCCTTGGAAATAGGGGAAACATCGACCTGAAGCCAGGTTAACGCAGAGGTTGTTTGATTTGCTCAGTAGTGAGCCCCCTTGCGTGTTACAATACAATCTTAGCATGGTACTTACAAAACGTGGGCATTTTCATTCACACAACTATGACATCGCATTTACAAAACTGGAACATTTTCAAACACATAACCATGATACAGTACTTACAAAATGGGAATATTTTCATACACACTACAAAGGTACTTACAAAACGGGAACATTTTCATATGAATATACAACAAAAAAAAACAAAAAATGAGACATTTTATCAACATATTCTTGGTGTGTTCCATTGGTTTATTAATAAAGTTGATTCCATTTAAAAGGCAAATTTAAACTCACAAATCTTCACATTTTTTATATTTTGTTGACATTATAAAGTTAAAAAATGTATACGTGTCAGTAAAATTATTTTAACTGAGCATCCGGCATGCAGATCTTTAATTATTTTCTTTTAACAGAAATATGTTTTCTGTATTTTCGCACACTTCTGACGAATAGGTTTCTTCAAAAGCAGGTACATACAATTTTGACTATGTAGAAAATTAAACGCAATACAAACATTAAACATAAATTTCAATTTTGTTTGTTGATATGGAAGGCAACTATTGACATGAGTTGAAAGTACTGCAATATTTGAATCAATTTTCTAGTTATTTAGAATCATGATACATAGTTATGGAATGTCCTCGATTTGATTGTATAATTCCCAACATTTTTTGTATATATTTGTGTATGTGTCCCCATTCTAATTGTAAAAATTCAAATACATTTATATTTGGAAATCGACGACAAATCGATTGCAAAAGACACACACACACACATATAAATATATATATATATATATATATATATATATATAGAGAGAGAGAGAGAGAGAGAGAGAGAGAGAGAGAGAGAGAGAGAGAGAATTACAAATACACACCGGAAAGTGCTATCCCTGGATCCTACAGGAAGATGCTTGATAACATTAACATAATATTTTAATACGAATAAATAATATTATCGTACAGGTTAGAGACTACCCCACTCTGAACATGAAAACTCCAAATGAACTTACTCTAGTTCAGTCTAACTATGACGCTATGTGAGACCTTACTTCAACAATAGGTGGATACTACAAATTGCTACAACTGCGGTACTGAAAAATCAGCAGATGAAATGGAACAAAGGGACACCAGATAACAGGTAGTAAATATTGCAAGTTTAGAAAGCAGCTTGATTAGGTGAAGATTAATGCGTATTTCTACGTCTTAGAAGAATTCGATGATTACATATTGAAGTGTTTATGCTGTTGTACACTTAAATAACTTAGGAAAGGTGTCTCAAAATACCGACGGCAATACTATAATAATCGTGAAAATTGGAGTTTTCTTTCGCGTTATTAAGCCGTAAATTGCCTGGAAACAAGGCGATCGTTGTCTCTGAATTGTGTGCACGAAAATACCATTGTATAATATATGAACATAAAGGCAGATGTGTTTCGTTGCCCCGTACGGTGTAGGGTTTTAGCCTTGACGATTTCGATATACCGGTAGTACTTTTTGTTCACTCACTGAAGCATGCTGCAGCATGCGCAAAGCGCCGGCATTGTGTGTGTGTGCGTGTGTGTGTGTGTTTGGGAGGGGAGGACGTGGGATACTGGGGTCAGTGGTGACGTTGGTTCGAGGGGAGATACTGGTTAACTCTGTGTGAGGGGCCAAAGGTTCTTGACCAACAGTAGAGAGGTTCTCAAGTGTTCCAAAAGCAAGCCGGCAGGAGTGGTCTCATTCATCAACCATTCATCGGGAAAGGTGCATTATACTCATCGTCAGCATGCCATGAGATAACAGCAACATGAGATAACAGCAACGTATATATATAGATGTGTGTGTGTGTGTGTGTGTGTGTGTGTGTGTGTGTGTGTGTGTGTGTGGTTATGTATGTGTATGAGTGTGTTTTCCATCTAAAATTCAATGTCATTATATGTGTGGCAATCTAATGCACCATCATACTTATTGTTGAGAAATATATGGTTCATTTTCTGTTGATAACTCCATACATCGATCATATTTGTTGATAAATCCATATATTGATCATGCGAGTTGATAAATCCGTACATTGATCATATATGTTGATAAATCCATATATCAGTCATGTATGTTGATAAAACCCATGCATTAATCATATCCGTTGACAAACGATACCATTTGTGATTATTTGTTGATGAAATATGTTTTGATCGTGTCCGTTATGGAACGACACCATTCTATTATATCCGTTGCTGAACTTTGTGTGCATGTGCAAGGTAGTTTCAGGTTAGTTTATGAGAGATCTGTTTCAGACTGTGACTTTCCTAACAAGGATAATGCGAGTGGGGTGAGTGAATATTTGTTGGTCTCTGATAGGATTTGTTATGATGCCACGGTAGCGTGCTTAACGCTGCAAAAGTTAAACACTGGGCTGAGATCCTACAGGCACTTTGTTTGTTTTGTTTTTTTTGTTGTTTTTTGTTGTTTTTTTTTTTTTTTTTTTGTTGCTTTTCCCTCGTCTAAATTTTGTCTTTGTCCCTTCGTTTGTCATATATACATATTTATCATTTTTATTTTGTTGCCCTCTGAGAAGGAAGATAGGTTGCATTGCGTGTTGTTCCAATAATTGTATGTTTCACATGGTAGTGCACTTTGATTGGTGATCTTATCAGCAGTATTAATCATGTCGTCTTTTCCCCTGAGGCGATGGTATCGACAGCTAGTTGTACCGCCAAAACGTAACGGTCTTACGCAACACCGGGTGCACGGGCGTAGTGGTAAAGAGGAGTCTCTTTAGGGATGACCAAAAGCTTGGTTGGAAATCCCCTTGTATATTATTAGATCAGACAATTGATCGCGTTCCCGTCGCGATAATAGAAATCGAGACGCCTTTCCTGACCCGGAACTGTCGAAGCGAGATGTATCAACAATCCAGTATATGACTTAATTGGAAATATCGAGGGCTAAATACTCCCAACTATGTCAGATTTTCGTTTTCCCATTAGACAAGCGGTCGAAAGTAAGTCGCAGGCGCGAACAGGGAAACAGCCACTACGCAAATTGAAAGTTAACGCAACTGCGGAGAGAAATTGTGTCCGGAGGAAGTTCAACATTTTTACGTAGGTAAGGATTAATGTACAGGGAATTTACCATATCAGATGGTAACAAATTCTTCCATCTGGTTGTCCCCCAGAAATACAGGTCCCGTATACTCAAAGTGGCGCATAAAGTCCATTATAGCAACTACCTTGGGGATGAAAAATATATTTTTTTAAAAACTGACAGAGTGTTGGCTCAATTTTATTGGATTGGCGTGAATAGCGACGTAGCACGATTCTGTCGATCGTGCGACGTTTGTCAGAAGACCGTGTTGAAGGGAAGAATAACCAGAGTACCGTTAGGCCAAATGCCTTTAATTTATATACCCCATTTAAAAGGGTGGCCGTCGATATTGTGGGACCCATATTTCCTGTTACAGACCAGAACAACTGGTATATTCTCACCCTTGTGGATTACGCAAATAGATACCCAGAAGCCATAGCATTACCAAATATTGAAACCAGCAGGGTGAAGGTGCCTAAAGGGGTCCTCACGGATTGTGGGGTTTAATTTACTTTGAAACTTATGGCGGAAATTAGTAGGCTGCTTTCAATCAAACAGTTGAGCTCAATACCGTATCTCCCCATGCGTATTAGCTTGGTCAAAACATGTAACGGGACGTTAAAAGAAATGCGACAGAAGTTCATAGAGAGAATGCGGATTCGGGACCGATATTTAAACACGATTTTGTTCGCGTATCGCGAGGTACCGCACGAAAGCTTGGGATTTTCGCCGTTTGAGTTCTTATACGGTAGGACAATTAGTGGTTCTATGCGGATTCTGCACGAACTATGGTCGGATGATGTCGCGGAGGAGGAAGTAACAACGACCATGGAATACATTCTCGACATGCGTGAAAGATTGGAGAACACGTTTCGGAGAGCACATGACGAGCTCGCGAAGTTGGGTCGTAGGGATGCAAAATATTACAACCAGGAAACGCAAAATAGGAAATCTGAAGTAGGTGATCGATCGTTAGTGCTTCTCCATACTAGTAGGAACAAGCTAGCTATTGGTCCAGTGGAAAGGGCCATATGAAATAAAGGAGGTCAAGGACGAAATGGACTACAGAATATATATGGGAGGTAGGTAGAGAATATCTCACGTCGGCATCGAAAAACGATATGTAAAGGTTTCCGAGGGTACGGTAGAAAAAAGGGTTATTGAACGTAGTTAGTACTGCGATCATCGAAGACGAACCGGGCTGTGAACTAAAAAAAGACCTCAGTACAGAAATTCCCCTAGAGTGCCCCATGGGGTGAGAAAAGAAGGAGTAGTTAAGGTCATTGTGTGACCAGAGTTACCTCAAGCTCAGGGTCGACAAATCGCGGAGATTTTGCATAAATACCCATACGTATTTACAAACAGATCAGGTCATACTGGGTTAATACAGCATAAGATAAATTTAAGTACAGCAGAACCAATCAAAATTATAGGTCATCCAATACCCTTTAATGCACGGAAGTCAATTGACGAAGAGGTAAGTAAAATGTTGGACCTAGGGATGATCGAACCCTCAAACTCCCCATATTCGTCCCCCGTGGTGCTGGTCAGAAAAAAAGATGTAACAAACTGTTTTTGCATATACTTTCGTCAATTTAATTAAATAACCATTTTTGATGCGCAACCGATGCCTTATATCGAGGGTTTATTGTCGAAACTGGCAGGGCATCAGTATATTCTCACCAAAGGATATTGACAGGTGGCCATCGCTGATGATGCCCACGCGTTAACGGCATTCGCGACCTTTCAAGGTCTATATAAATTTAAAGTCATGCCTTTCGTGTGGTCAACGCGGGCGCGACGTGCGTTCGTCTCATGCGCAAATTGTTGATAGGCACGGAAAATGTAGATAGTTTCGTTGACAATATTCCTGTGTTTACGCACACCTGGGAAGAGCATATTACAGCATTAATCAACTTGTCCGCAAGGCCAATCTCAACGCGACACCCACTAAGTGTAGTATCGCATATTCTAACTTGGAATGCTTGTACCATCTAGTGAGCGGGTCAGGACACTTGGAACCCTACCGTGACAAAATTGAAGCAGAGACGCTTCTAGACCAGACACCAAGAGATAGGTTCGATCGTTTCTCTACTAGTAGGATTTTATAGGAAATTCATTCAGAATGTCGCCGCTATAGCTAGTCCGTTGACGGACTTGACAAGAAAAGGGTAACCCAATAAAATGTCTTTGGGTTCATGCCAGGAAAGGGCTTTTAAGGCCTTTAAAGGAAAGTTTATCAGTGCACCAATGATAAAGTTACCAGAGTTGAATAAATAATTCGTGTTGAGGACTAACGCCCCAGGCATGGGATTAGGATCAGTTTTGCTGCAGGAGCAATAGCGGGTAAAGTTACCCGTCGCTTATGCAAGCAGAAATTTGTTGCCCCGAGAGCAAAACTCCGTTATCGAAAAGAGTGTTTCGCAGTGGTGTGGGGAATAGGAAAATTTCACACATACCTTTTCGGAAGCGAATTTGTCCTTGAAACGGACCACCAGGTCCTCACGTATTTATGCAAACATTGTCTGAGCAAGTGCATTGTGACACTAAAACGTGTCGTCGGCACTATGGCCTTTTTCAACACTTTGGAGGCATAAAAATGTCGACTGACACTATCTGAGTCAGGCACCGGTACATGGACGGGCCTTTTACATCGAAACAAATTGCGTATAAAACTCTTTTGACAGATCGATTACGTCGAGCGATTTGTGGTCTCTGTTCGTTTTCTTCGATCCAATCTTTAATTATTTTCACTAGAGTAGGGTTCAGATACGTAAATCCATGTCTCATCACCTGTGACAATCTCATTCAAACATCTCTGGTCACTCTTGTTATATTTGGTGAGTAGCTGTTTGGCGATTTCAACCCGAGTCTGCTTTTGATCAGCCGTTAACAAATGCGAGACACGAACTGAACAAACCTTTTGAACTTTAAATGAGTCTTCGATGTATTAAAAACATCTGACGAATAAGTCTGTGATAATAGAAATATCTTCCACTGTGTATATATCATCTGCATCAATTATCCCCTTCACAGCAGCCACTTCCTGGTCACCAATCGCAGACAACATTCTTCCAGAACGTGGGTCATCTTCTATGGATTCGCGACATCTTTAAAACTATGAAACCACCTCCAAATTGCTGGATATGACAGAGAATTGCATGCACAAATTTTATTCAAGTAGGCCTTGACATCAGTGGGAGAGTGCTCTAAGAGAGCCCGGATTTTAAGTATGCTCTTTGCTCAGTAGCAGAAGTGTTCTCCTTCTCTGACATTTGCTGTAGGTGCAGCTGCAGATTATTTTATAGAACGTTTTTTTTTGTTTATCCATCGGGATTACATTTATTGACAGTTTCAAAGAAACAAGAAGTTATAAAAAATATTTTCAATAACCCTCCTGTGTGTGTGTGTATATATATATATATATATATATATATATATATATATATATATATATATATATATATATGTGTGTGTGTGTGTGTGTGTGTGTGTGTGTGTGTGTGTGTGTGTGTGTGTGTGTGTGTGTGTGTGTAAAAGCAGGAGGCTGTGTTATACAAAATGTAGTTTACTGAATGAAGGAGCTAGTAATTAAAAACTACAGACACATACGTGTTATGTCTATTCTCTTATGCATAAATATTCTCTTCGTCCTGTTTTATTTCTTCTCATTTTGTGTTCATTTTCTCTACTCGATACTCGCTTTTGTAACTCGATATTCGCGATACCCGCTTTTTGTAACTCGATACTCGCTTTTATTGACCAATTCTCCCCTTTTTTCAACTCGATACTCGCTTTTCTTGACCAATTCTCGCCTTTTTTCAACTCTATACTCGCTTCTAAATGTAATTAAACCTCGCAAAGCACCTGAGTGTCCTACTTGATATTCCACGATACACTGATATTTCATATAAGGTAAGTGACTTGTACCTTGGGATTCTTGTGCAATATAAAACAAATATGCATATATAAATATTGAAAAAGTAAGAAATATCTTTAATATTATTGAAATTCATTCAATCTGAGGGTCATAATATGCTCCTACTACTTAAACCCTTTGTATCCTACATGTTTGACCTTGAACAAGAAGTTATATAGACTAATAATAAAAAAGTAGGTACGCGCTTTGGCCTGCTTTGATGATTAGAACGCTTAGGCCTTTTGATTAAAAAGTTGTACGTTTGCAACATTACCGGCGAGAAAGTAAGGACAAATTTACACAAAAAATGAACTTAAGAAAATCGATGTATTGTAGATGCCAAATTTTGCATGAGCGCAAACAACCCTTCTAAAAACTCGTCAAAGAAAGATTTCTGTTTTAATTTTGTAAGTTTCAAATGTTGTAAACATAAAAACTGACAAATATTGTAACAAAAAATCTTACGAATAATTCTTTTCATGCGACTAGATTCACTCAGCATTTTTTAACGTAAAGTAAATACCCGGAAAATTATATATTTAAATATTATTATTATTATAAATTATTTGTAAGCGTCGTTGCAAATTAATTATCTGTTGAGGATCTTTTTAGTAGTGTATTTGCTACTTAAATATTTTGTCGATAGAACAGGTAAGAAACTTGCCTATCGCTGTGGTCTGACACTGTCGATTTAACTTGAATAAACATAGACACAAATAAGTCAATGGTAAACGCGGCAAATTTCTCTGCGGGAACTACAGACTTAAAATCCCGTAATCTGACAGTATACGTTAGTGTATACTGTCGTTCGAACTTTTCTCGAAGAAAGTTTGCTCGCAGGTTAACTACGAAAATAATGCTAGAGTGCGACTTTCACTAATGGCTTATCTTGAATCTTTCTACCGTGGAGATGGTGTCGGTAATGCATAGATTTTTTTAAAAATATATATTTTTATTATACTCTCTTTGAGGATAACTTCGTAGTGGTACATTCCATCTCTCTCTCTCTCTCTCTCTCTCTCTCTCTCTCTCTCTCTCTCTCTCTCTCTCTCTCTCTCTCTCTCTCTCTCTCTCTCCTTTGCTTAGTTTTAGAACACAATCATTTATATTTTTGTTCACTAATTCATTCAATCGTTCTTAAATTCCTTACATTTACTCATATATAAAACAGCTATTGTGTCTGCAATATTAACCTTCCGCTCTTTTTTTTATCAGCTTAGGATAAAATTATTCTTTTCTTAACAAGGACAGACACTCAATGTACGATGTACAAGAACAATGAAATTTGTCTTTGCTTCATCAAAATACAAACAGAAAAACTAGCTCGTTGAAATAAAAGTACACGAAGTCTTACACCAAACTTAGAAACTAATCATCTTTTATTGATAAAGTTTGACAATCTTCTTGTCGCATTCTCCTAAACCCGTGAAAAGCATAAAAGCATAAGAGATTCGGATAAAAATATGACACTTTATCTGACATTAAATTTACAGTGGTATCTTTTTCTTTTTTCGAAATCAAGAAGTTATTGCCACAATTGCAGAATCCAAATATTAAAATGAGCAGTTTATATATGCCACTTTCACTAACTTGTACGTTTAATGAAATTCCTACTCAGTAGACAGTCGGTTTTTCTCTATCCATCCATATTTCTGTCTATCCAGTGTATAATTATATGGCAGGTTCTAACAGTGTACTGTAAACAAGTTCAGTATTCATGCACACAAGAAGTTCTTTTATTATAAGCTTACAAGCGAGCAAATCAATAAATAACTTTTAATATTTTTGAAAAAAGGTCTTGTGAAAATTCTGCCTTTCAAAACTTTTCTCGAGGACTGTTATTCGTTTTTCCATGCTATTGTTTTGTTCCATTTTTGTTTCTTCTTCAAAACTTATTAATGTCTATTAATTTTTCCATTTGTTCATTGTACATGTAGTATCTAACTATCTATCACTCCTACTTTCCTAAATCATGACAATATATGAATATCTATTTTTGTGTTCTTTCTTTCAAAAAAAAAACAAAAAAAAACACACACACACACATGCAATTTATTCTTGTTTTTTTTTTTTGTTTTTTTTTAATATATTTGGCAATGAACGATTCTTTCACTTTTGGAGGATCTTGACTCTCTCTGTCCTGGTAGTGATGCATACGGATCTATCTTCCTGGGTCTTCTGTGTTCTTCCTCCACCAAATATACTGGCCGCCCTGAATAGCCTATTATGTGCTGAGAAATGGCGTTAAACCCCACAAAACCAAACAAACCACTCTCTCTCTCTCTCTCTCTCTCTCTCTCTCTCTCTCTCTCTCTCTCTCTCTCTCTCTCTCTCTCTCTCTCTCTCTCTCTCAACGTGAGACGGTAATATCATTAAGTGCAACTTAGACTTTCAACGCATCAAAATGGAGGAGCAGCAAAGATCAAACTTTAGGTGAGAGATTTAATGAAAGTGATCGAAATTACATGCAAACTATCAAGAGGGAGACTAAACACTACTCCCGAGACAAGTGAAGATACCTGTAGTGTCTGTCACAAGAAAGAACATTGGGCCCCCAGAGTGACTACAACGCCAAAGAAAAGGAACGGAGAAACCAGGTCTCGAGACAATAGTAAAGTTGAATGAATTTGTGTCACGAGAAAGAACGTTGGTTCTAAGAGTGTCCAAAACGTCAAAAAGGAAAGTGAAGGATGAGACAAAAGAGGAAAAAGAAGAGATTTCAGAAGAAGAAGAAGCAGAACCAATTCCCTATACAAGCAAGACAAAGCAAGACACTTAGAAGAAAAAAATGGACTTTTGTGAAATGATTAAAATTCATTGTCATTGTCATTCACGAGAATATACCAAACGTTAGTCAAGATAAAAAAGTCTTGACTTGTTAATCATTATTATTATCATTATTATTATTATTATTATACAACACACACACACACTCTCTCTCTCTCTCTCACACACAAACACACACACACACAAAGGAGTGCGCGGTAGCTCAGTTGAAAGAGAGTTGGACACGTAATCCAAAGGCCGCAGGTTTGACATCCACGCAGGACAGTGCGGGTCGGCTGCCTCATTGTGTCCTTGGAAAAGGGACTTAGCTCCCATTTCTTCGGCATGATATAGCAATAATGTTAAGAAAGTGCCTTTAGAAAAGCCCCAACACATACATACACACACACTCACTTACTCACCTATATACAATGAAACATAGCATTACACAGATCCATAGAGGGTGAGGGAGGTTTTTCAGATTTTGTTTCTAATTTTTTTTAAATTTTTTATTTTTTTATTTTAAATATTTTCTTCTCAAATTTTGTTTTTATTTTTAAATGTTGCTTTTGATTACACTTTAAATTGTTGGAAATTTGTGTTTCACTCTTGTTTTAAGACTTTTGCCTTGAAATTTTGTAAAAATTTTAATTTGTGATTTTTTAGTTTGTTCAATTGTTCTTTTTATAATTGTGAATTTTTTTTATCTTTTGCACACTGTTTAATGGAATTTTAGCTTTTAATTTTATAATTTGTAAAATGTTTAAAATAATGTTTGTTTTTGCAATTTTTAATTTTTGCACATTTTTAATCTTTGAATATTGCTAGAATTTTTAACTTTTGTATTTTTTACAAGTTTTTAATGTTGATTTGTATAATTATTTCATTTGTAATTCTTTTTACATTTTTTACTTTTTATTTTCTGTTGCATATGTAAAAAAAAAGTTGAAATTTCTGTATGTTTAAAATTCTTTTTACATTTTTGGAATTTTTAACTTGTACAATTTTTTTTTTAAATTCCAGACTTTTTTTTGTGCGATTTTTAGTCTATGCAATATAAATATAATGTTCCGGATTTTGTTTGGTCTCGCCTAGTTTCGTGTCAGTTTCAGAACTGTAGCATTACTTTTACTCTCCGTCATTTTAATAAAATATTTTGGGTTTTTATAATTTCTGCTAAATTCAGTTTCAGTCTCGAATTTTAGTATCCCTTTTAGTCACGGTCTAATGGCCGCCATTTTGGATTTTTAAAGGGCCAGTCGGACTGTGTGTTGGTCAGTATGTATAGATATTGATAAGTAGGTGTGGGTGTTGTGGTCGGTATATGTTGGTCCTGGTTAGCAAGACTGTGTTAGTGACCCTCAGCTACCCCCCTGTTTTTTCAGTGTGTTTGTGTGTGTGTGTGTGTGTGTGTGTGTGTGTGTGTGTGAGAGAGAGAGAGAGAGAGAGAGAGAGAGAGAGAGAGAGGGCGAGAGAGAGAGAGGTCTGGTCAGTAAGACTGTGTTGGTCGGTATGTGTGGATGTTGGTCAGTATGTGTGGGTGATGGTCAGTAAAACTCTGTGTTGGATTGTCATTAAGTATGTTAGTGATCATTACCTTTCACCCCATGGTTCATTTCCATACATACCCATTGAGTCATCCTCCATGTTGCAATTTCAATAGATACCCATAGAGTCGTCCTCCTCTTTTGTCTATAGTGGCGCCCAATGTTAACATTCCCCTTGTCGTCTTCTGTCCACCAGGGTTACTCATATTCATGTTTTTATGATTAAATTCCCCTTGTGCCCATACCTTCCCAAACCAAAAATGGCGGTGTAATGTTAATATCCCTTGTGCTCATAACGTTCCCCAATGTTAATCAAATGAATGTTTTAATATTAAATTTCCCTTGTGCCCATTGGGTTATATGTTTCAAAACGACGGCTTAATGTTGAATTCCCCTTGTGCCCATAGGGTCATTTTTGTGTCTTTACTGTCCCCCACAACTACTTTTGTCTCCAACTCTTTCTGGTAGCAATGGTCTTTTAGTAGCCTCATTTAGCAAAATCCCTCTCGGCAGTAATGGCACAGGAAAACCACGCGTTGATATCGTTAGCTATTAGTAAACATATTGCTGTATTCCTTGGGAGTAACATGATATTAATTATGAAACACAGATATGACTATTTTTACAATGTAAATTAATTATTTTGATGATCCGCTGTATTAGATCTTTTTATTTTTGGTACATTGAGATGAAGGGTTCATATCACATGGTGCTGAAGGGATTGGGAACAAAGAGTCAGGGACCTAGTAATTCACACACATGTTCAGGTGAATAAGTTCATGTCCGAGAAACATGAAAACAAGAACCACTTCATTGATGTTTGGCATATTACTAAAGCTACTCACAACAATGGCTGATGACATACTTTTAAAAAAATCGATATTTTTCCAGAAAAAAATTCGTTTATTCTACCAGCATAGCTACTCTGATCAGAAAAATAACCACACACCGAAATAACAATTTATATTGTAGGTATTATTATTAATAGTTTATCCGGTTCTTTTTTTTTTTTTGTCTCATTCAAAACAAACTTGTAACCGCCCTTTCATATTTTTATTCCATTGACTTGTTTTTCAAATTGGTCATGCTCATGCATAAGTGATAAATTGGGTCAGATGAAAAACACCATTGGTGTGCCAAAGTTTATCACGTTTAGATTCAAATTTTAATTTTTATTTCATGTGTCTCTAAGATTAGAGTTAACAGCAAAGAAGGAGTGTGAAGTTATCAGGCCATGGGTCAAGTCTATGGGGAAATATTTGTATTGGACTGCGGTATCTAGTTGAACTGATGGTGAGCTGAAGAGAGCACAATGGATGTCTTTCATAACGCACGTCAGCAACATCCATCAGGGTCACAGTGAAAAATTCTCCAAGTGTGAACATGAGCCTATTCAGTATACAGGAACATAGAAAATGGATCAAGCAATGTTGGATAATGATTTAATGACTACACACGAGAAAGAACGTCATATTAGGTCTTTACAGCATTCACAAAACATCTGAAAATCGATCACAGTTATCTTATTCTAGCGAAAAATATATATGGAAGAGATTTTTTTAAACAATACATTCATCTATAGTGTATCATGTAATATGTTTTAATGTCTATTTTTCTTTGTACCTTACTATGATCCAGGGCATACAAGGCCTTCCGAGCAGTTGTGAAAATATAAACAGAGAGTTGAAATCCTGAAATGTGTAAGGTTACTAATAGCAGTGATAGCATAGCAGTCTTGTATTAGAGGACGTTAATTGCGGTTTTACTGTAGCATATTAAGTTTTAATGGCGACGAATCAGCAGAACTTGCAAAATGGATATTTGTAACAGTAAAATACCATTAGTCTCCCCATATCCCCCAGTTAAAGACTGTTGTCGCCATTCGACCAATCAGAAAGCGCGATATATTTGCAAAAGTTAGAATACGTTTTTTAGATATCGAAACCACTTTAAAATTAAAATAAAGTCTTTTTGTCATGGGGAAACTTATGGCCGTTCTTAGCGGAAACCATAGTGTATTTCATTATATATATATATATATATATATATATATATATATATATATATATATATATATATATATATATATATATTAGCAATAATAATAATAATATTAATAATAATAATAAGAACAATATTTTCTCGAGCCCGCCTTTTATTTAGATATTAAGCAAAAAAAACTTTAATATTAAGCTTAATTTTTGAAAATAACATTACATTGACCTAATCTAGGGTTTGGATGGATGTACGGATGGATTTACATACAGACATGCACACATGCGCCAAAGTGATTGCTACGTCGAGCTCCCGCAAAGGTGAACTCTACAAAAATGGCGTTTAAATGTCATTAATTACATGGTGCAGATCTATAACATTGAATAGGTCACATCTGCTTGTCACTTTCAATATGGTATCTATTTTTTAAGGTGCGGTACTATTTACAGATCAAATTAGTGAAAGTGCTAAATTTGATTAAATAGTGCATTGTGCAGACACTAAACTTTAAGGACTATTCATTTTGTCCAAATATATATTTGAATGCATTTATTTTTGTAAATAATTACACAAGTTTAAAGTGTTTTAGAGTTAATTTCTCAATTTGGTCCCTTTTCTATGTAGAACCTTGACAAAGGCATGCAAGTGTGGCTTAAGATGTATATTTTTGTAATCTTCAAGTTCTGTTTTAGTCACATGTAGTTAGGACTGCTCAGGAAACTTTTATGAATCATACTGTAGCACAGACATTACCGTTTTAATTTTTTCAAAGTGTGATTTTGAGAAAGTTGATTTGCATGTTAAACATTCGTAGATGATATATCTATAAGTTGCATGCATTACAAAATAACTCAAAGGGTTCCCAATCAAATTGCTTTCAATATTCCCTAATTACATTAACTGTTACTTTTAATGGTATGACTAAATGAGACACTAACAAATCAGCGGGTCTAGATGGAATTCACCCCAAAATTCTTAAAAGTCCGACTATGACAATCTCCGTTTCAATGAAAGATGTAATAAACGGTTGTGTCACTTCTGGAAAATTTCCCGAGTCATTGAAGTTAGCCAAGATATTCGCAATTCATAAAGACAATAAGAAGAACGACTCATCTAACTATCGACCCATATATTCTGTTCTACCTGTACTTTCAAAAAATAGCATTGACAAACATGTGTTAACAAGTATCAACTCTTCTATGAATCAGGTTTCCGACAAAAACATTTATATCAACTGTCTTGACGACATTTATAGACCAGTGGCTTTTAGCGCTTTAAAACGGCGAACTTACTAGCTCAATCTTCCTTGATTAAAAACAAACAAACAACTAAAACATTCGATTTGGTCACCATTCGTTGCTCATTAAAAAAATCATTAGCCTACAAGTTTTCTTCAAACTCAGTTTCTTGGTTCAATTCATATCTCACTAACAGATTACAGGTTGTTTGTACGGGTAAAAAATACTTCTGATTCCGGTGATATCCCAAGGCTGTATATTATGGCCTCTTCTTTTACTGTTCATCAATGACTTAGCTTTGCATCCAGTGCACTTTAACATTGTTCTCTTCGCTTGCGATTCTACACTACACACATCTGGTAAATCTCTCAACTCCTTTGAGCAAAAACTTCAAATTGACCTCAACAATTTATTTGGTTTGCATAAAATAGAATGTATATCAATGCATCTAAAACGAAATGCATGACAATCGGAACAAAGCAGCGCCAATCCACTGACGCGGACTTACTTCTCACTCAAATTGACTCAGACTTGTCTGGCCTCAAAAATAAATTTGAAGATCTTCGTGGTATCAGCATTGATCAACACCTTGGCATATTGATCGCCTATGTACAATGGTCATCAAAAGAATTACTCTCCTAAACTTACTGTCGAAATTTCTACATCCCCCATTGCTTGAACTAACTTCTCTGGATATATATAACACGACTGATAGACTACGGCTGTACT
Organism: Margaritifera margaritifera; assembly: GCA_029931535.1. Classification (NCBI taxonomy): domain Eukaryota; kingdom Metazoa; phylum Mollusca; class Bivalvia; order Unionida; family Margaritiferidae; genus Margaritifera; species Margaritifera margaritifera. The sequence continues at coordinate 180,714 of JAQPZY010001489.1, read as the reverse complement.
ATATGGTAAAACACGTCACATTATAATATATCCAGAATTTATCAACAAAAGCCGCGCGAATAATTCTGAAACTTCCTATTTTGACTCCTTCTGATGTTTGCTGTCACATCTATGATGGCAACGAATACAAAAACGTATTCTTGATTTTAAATAAATCAGAACATATAAGTCTCTAAACAACCTTTCTACAGATTATATCTCTGACCTAGCAGAACTAAGATCATCAAATACTGAGCGTAATCTCAGATATACTACTAATAATGAACTCCAGATTCCGAGGACAAGAACCAACCATATCAAAAACTCTTAAAGTATCAGTACCCACCTTATAGTATTCCCCCACCCCTGTCGATATGTCATTCAAATTCCCTTGCTTCATTTAAATCTTCATCAAGGAAATTCTTGACAAGCTGAGATGATATATTAAATATTATCAGCCCAGAATTGTATCATTGTGTCCTGCATGTTCTAAAAAACTCAGCGACAGATCGTTCAATGACATCTCTGTTTAAACAGTTGGCAATGAATCCAACACCCCTCTTTTTCCTTCCACAGCTTGCAATTCATGGTAACACACACATGCTTACATACTTTCTTCACTGGTAGCAGTCACAACTGATAACATATTGCAATCGATGAAAAACAATTTGGTCGGTATGTATTGGTTCATTTACATCATGTTTATTCATTGTACACGTATATATGCTTTTTTACAGTGTCAATAAACTTTAATGAAAAAAATAGCCTTTATCTTTTTAATTCTTGCACATACGCTTATTTCAACTTGTGTGCTGTCTCATATGTTAATTTGTTTGATGAACATTATTTTTTTTTAAATTTACAAACTTATCACAACAATGCAGAGCGCCACTGGCGTACCGAATAGGGGGCAGTGGGAGCGAATCGCCCCGGGCGGCACTTCTGTAGGGGCGGCAAAAAGGGAAAAAAGAATAAAGGAAAGAGAAAAAAATAAAGGAAAGGAAAAGGATAAAGAAAGAGAGAGAGAAAGAGAGAGGGAGGGGTAAAGGAGGATAATATTTTGAAAATTTGGTGATGCCGCCCTTGATGATGCCGCCGCCCTGTGGCGGTACCGGTGCGGCCCTCGACGGCTTGACTTCTGTGAGCTGTGTTTACAGAGATCAAGTCACTGATATGCTTGGGTGGCTTTAGTGCAAAAGCCAAATTCGACAGTCATAGGTACTTTAGTGCTAAAGGCAAATTCGACCGTCAAGTGTACTTTAGTGCCAAAGGCAAATTCGACAGTCATGTGTACTTTAGCCAAATACAATAGTTGATACGGACTAATGACAATTATGGCTTAATAGAGACCTGGGTAATGTCGGGTGCAGTGATTATTAACATTAAAAATATTGTAACTGTATTAGTTATTTACGAAAATAATTTAATTAATCGGATTATTCCTATACTAACTTTTCAATCTGCGACATTAACCGTGTTACAACAGTCTCATCATGAGCAAGCGGCAGAAATTAAGTGGGGCAGAATATAGAAAGCGCAGAGGCAGGGGGATCTGCAGCTATTTTGTTCCGACTACACCTGCAACTGAAGCTGCTGACATTCAGCCTGACAGTGCTGAGCTGCATAACTTCAATGAGGATCCTGTTCTGGCTGTTCAGGTTCAAGCAACAACATCAGCAACGCCGGACCCGGAGTATTTAGTTGACAACAATGATGACATTATGTGATAGCAATATTATCAATGCCAATGAAGCTGAAGGTGAACGAAGTCGGAATGAAACAATACCAAATGATGGCTCAGCTGACGGCGCCACAGCCATGTCAATGACGTCAACAGCAAACTTTTCTGCACTGCAATATCAGCAAGTTACATAGCAACATTTAAATGAAGATCCCATCACCCTGCCGATGCTCTGTATATGATATGTTGTAAAAAAAATCAAATTGTTATTTGGTGTTTGCTCCGCCTCATTCACTGTTTAGCTATGCAGCGCTCGTGATCATTCGCTTAAATGAATCAGATTGCTCACTCTGATACGTTTGCTTTCTGTGTTGTGTTGGTTGGTTAATATTGGAATTGTTTGGTTTGGTTGGTTAACGTTGGCAATGGTTGGTTAACATTGGATATTGTTGGTTAACATTGGCATAGGTTGTTTAACATTAGTATTGGTTGGTTAACATTGGCAAAGTCTTTCTCTCTACTCTCTGAAATCATCCTGTTTTTCTGATGTATTCGGAAGTGTACAGTTCATATTTTGTGTATAGTTTATTTTTAAAGTGTTAGTAGGAAATGTCCGTATTTAAGTGTTCAACCGCATATAAACTTAAATGTGTAATCGTCAAATTCATCTAACACGAAGAAATACGCTTTCTATTTTCCCTTAATAAAGCTCATTTCTAAACACGCAGATATGTATATGGTGTTCCTTTGTTCCACTTTGTTTGCTGATTTTTCGGTACCGCAATTGTAGCGTTTTGCAATCTTCGTTTATTTTAGAAATAAGATTTCAAATAAGATTTTTGATGGGGTTTTGTAGCGAGTCATGAAATGAACATTTATTGAAGACAAAATGGGGCTAAGTCCCTAGTATGGTTGTAATTCAATAATTTACTAATGCGCTCGAATGCTCTAAAGTTATGGAATGCTGTGACGTCATACAGAACTCTTTATTGTCTCTATACGTAAGAGCGCAACATTCGAGGCTTGGAAGAACTGTCTTTTCCGTACTGCGTGGATTAATCTTCAGAGAAAGAAATCAGTTATTTTGCTCCAGTAACTTGTACAAGAAACAATACAAATTTGAAGGGAGCCCGTCAAGGAAATATTTGTATCTCAGTATATGGGATGGCCTGTATTCCGGGTTAGGTCTTCAATTAAGGGAAAGCAGACAGAACTTTCAACTCAGTCGAAATAGAATCACCTTAAACTATCTGGATGTAATACCTAGCTTATTGAAATGGTAAGCTGTTCATGGCCTAGGCTCTAACCGATCGATATTCTTCACAACCAGAGGCAAAATCGTGTGTGAAGCAAATCGTGATCGTCTATCACGCAGTAACTGCTGTTTCTTAAAAAATTGTTTACCCCTTTTTCTTCCTTTTTTTCTTTTTTTCTAATTCAGTTAAGACTTTTTCAGACGGACATAAAGTCAATGACCTACTTCTATGCTCTACACTCATGGTTTTGTATTGCCATTCTTCACCACTGATCTACTTTTTCTGAATTATTTTATGTAGTATGATGTACACGGTACATTTTTGATTATTGCTCCGTCACGATTACGATTAGTAACGGGCACCTTGTGTATGCCGCATCTGAACAGAAATGAAGTTGGGTGGCTTGTTTATGTTTTATTTTTGTTATTTGCAAAATCTCCTACGGTTTACTCACGGTGACAATATAATTATCAAGGTTCCCACTTCTTTTGCACAGTACATATGTTATTGGCAAGGCTTCCACGTTATTTTTTTTCCCCACGGTAACCATGTAACTGACAAGGATATCATGTTTTGTTTGCGTGGTAAAAATGTGATTGATAAGGTTTCCGAGTTTTATCTATCTTTCAGATAGATAGATAGATAGATACATAGATAGATAGATAGACGCCGTCTGAATGACTGAATGATTAAACAAATCATGGTATACTACGTATATATTTCCAGTCTTACTAACGAAGGTATTTGGTAACAGAACTGTGTAATCTATCTGACAAGGTGATGATAACAAAACGGATTTGACTGTAGAACTAGCCTGCTCAGTTTGAGTCGAATGAACTGCCGTTATCATAGGACTGATTGGATTATTGATTGATAAACTGATTGATTGACCGAATAATCTATCGAGTGATTACTTGAGTGACTAAAATTCCAATTGACATACACTGCATAGTACGAACTCATAAAACTTTGTAAGGAAATGCACCTCTATCGCTGTCACAGCCTCAACTTTTAAGAATGGTTGCTGCAACTTGAATTCGACGCTTCTTTAGTTTCCCTCACACTTATGACTGAGCCAATTTCTTCAACACTGAAAGGGGAGGGGGAGAGGGGGTCATTAAAAACGAGCACCACACCACAACATCGCTTCGATGCAAAGAATTTAAATAGAGTGAGATTTCCCCTAACTTTCTTTCAGTTTCCTTTCTTTATTTCTTTTTTGTACGGCAGGGTCTCTTGTATCCGAAAGAGGCCCTTTCAAGAGATCTTTTTTCTTATACAATGCCAGTGGCTGAGGAATAGTAACTTGTTTCGATTGCATCGATGCTGTCGTTTGAAACAAGAAAGAAAGAAAGAATAGGAAAGGAAAATTCCATCATATTTTCAATATTGATATGCGTATACTTTTCGTCAAACCGGTCATTGTTAGCTCGGGATTGTAACGATATTAAAAATGCATTTTCGTGAAACTCAATTTCCCCTCTTTATCACAGTTGATATGCTCACGGCCTTTCATGTGAAAGGGTTCTTATAAGGGTCTCATTTTACAGTTCTGGGGACCAGGATTATTTCTTCTTAGTCTTCCATTAACCTTTTTTAATAGGTCACCACTTAAAAAAAATTCTATTCAAATGTATTTCATTGAGAATGCAATATGCTGTATGAGGAGAGCAAAGACAGATACTTTGCGTGAGATAGAGGACCTAATATACCAGTGTACACAATAGCAAGCGTGACATAGAGGAACTAATCAGTGTACATAATAGCAATCGTGAGATAGAGGAACTAATATATCAGTGTACATAATAGCAATCGTGAGATAGAGGACCTAATATACCAGAGTGCACAATAGCAATCGTGAGATAGAGGACCTAATATACCAGTGTACACAATAGCAATCATGAGATAGAGGAACTAATATACCAGTGTACACAATAGCAATCGTGAGATAGAGGAACTAATATACCAGTGTACACAATAGCAATCGTGAGATAGAGGAACTAATATATCAGTGTACACAATAGCAATCGTGAGATAGAGGAACTAATATATCAGTGTACACAATAGCAATCGTGAGATAGAGGAACTAATATATCAGTGTACACAATAGCAAGCGTGAGATAGAGGAACTAATATATCAGTGTACACAATAGCAATCGTGAGATAGAGGAACTAATATACCAGTGTACACAATAGCAATCGTGAGATAGAGGAACTAATATATCAGTGTACACAATAGCAAGCGTGAGATAGAGGAACTAATATACCAGTGTACACAATAGCAATCGTGAGATAGAGGACCTAATATACCAGTGTACACAATAGCAATCGTGAGATAGAGGACCTAATATACCAGTGTACACAATAGCAATCGTGAGATAGAGGAACTAATATATCAGTGTACACAATAGCAATCGTGAGATAGAGGAACTAATATACCAGTGTACACAATAGCAATCGTGAGATAGAGGAACTAATATATCAGTGTACACAATAGCAATCGTGAGATAGAGGAACTAATATATCAGTGTACACAATAGCAATCGTGAGATAGAGGACCTAATATACCAGTGTACACAATAGCAATCGTGAGATAGAGGAACTAATATATCAGTGTACACAATAGCAATCGTGAGATAGAGGAACTAATATACCAGTGTACACAATAGCAATCGTGAGATAGAGGAACTAATATATCAGTGTACACAATAGCAATCGTGAGATAGAGGACCTAATATACCAGTGTACACAATAGCAAGCGTGAGATAGAGGAACTAATATACCAGTGTACACAATAGCAATCGTGAGATAGAGGAACTAATATACCAGTGTACACAATAGCAATCGTGAGATAGAGGACCTAATATACCAGTGTACACAATAGCAATCGTGAGATAGAGGAACTAATATATCAGTGTACACAATAGCAATCGTGAGATAGAGGAACTAATATACCAGTGTACACAATAGCAATCGTGAGATAGAGGAACTAATATATCAGTGTACACAATAGCAAGCGTGAGATAGAGAAACTAATATACCAGTGTACAATAGCAAGCGTGACATAGAGGAAATAATCAGAGTACACAATAGCAAGCGTGAGATAGAAGAACTAATACACCAGTGTACACAACAGCGAGCGTAGGAGACGGGACCTAATATACCAGTATACACAGTAGCAAGCGTAAGATAGAGGACCTAATATATTACTGTACAGATTAGAAAGGTCTAAAGTATATATCTGAAATTTCATTCACAAATATAGAAATTCATTAAACTATATAATTTCAGAATAATTACTATGTTCATAACAGCAAAAAGCCGTTTAACTTTAATGAACTAAGTCCTCTGTTGTAATGTGGTTTGATTTGTGCTCATCCTAAAACTTGCCGCACACAACATTATTATGAAATATATCCCCAACGAGATCATCGATAATCTTTCATTCACTTCTTCAACTTTTCATGCACATATTTCAAATGACGATTTGCAATGCGAAAATATACATTTTGTCAAGATGCATTTATCTTTAAAATGGAGATGTGAGCTGTAATGGTGAGGTAATAGACATTTATGTGCCGTTGAGTTCTTTCGAGTTGTCTTTATTTTCTGTACAAACAAAAATTAAAAAAATAAAAAATAAAAAGAATTAAGATTCCTACAAGAATCAAATAAAGTTTACATTAAGTTGAGAATCACATCGAGTTTTCATTAAGTTGATTCTGGTACTAAAAGAATGCAAATAAATAAATCCAATCAGCTGCAATCACTGATGCACAGATGCATTTTATTGGTCTAGAATTTCATATTAATAAAATAAGAAAACACATTCATTGACGTTTGCCATTATATCCGTTCAAACAAATGTTATGGGGGGGGGGGGAATGTGTTCTCTGTAATTTCGCTTTGCTTTTCACTATTTTTATTAAATCTCAAGAAAAGCAAATAAAGAAATGAATTAATTAGTTCAAAATAATTCCACCGAGCTATTTTACAGATAAGGTGACTTCGTAGCATTAAATATGTCTTTATATAACTGTTCCATACGTCTGATGTAATATTTGTTCTCGTTCTCGACCTTGCAAATTGTATCTTGTATTTTATGGGCATACAGAGTTGTATTATCCTTAAAATCCTGAGGCAAATATGAACAAATGATTGATCTATAGATGACGTCATCAAGATTCGAATAATATAATACACGTCGCAGCGTTTGGCACATACAAAAATATGCAACTTTGATATAAAAACTAGAGTTTAATGCTTTTTAAATTTGTTGCGTTATTCGATCCATAGGGCTGTACTTAGTAAAACCACTTACCCGGTATGGGATGGCCATATCGCCTTTCTCCTTACGAAGGGAGACATATGCTTTCGCCAAATGGCCGTAACCATTCCTCATCGGGAAACGCTGGAACGGTACAGGCCAGTAGGATCATACCAATCAAATATAAAAAAAATTTGTGTTCTCGTTTATATTTATATGTGTTGGTGATTTGTATACGTCATTTTAACATCATGTCCTCGTCATACTCATATCTGTTACTTTTTTTATCTATGTTATTATTAATCTCCTAAAGGAGGAAACAAAGTAGTTTCAATCCTATTTGACATCTTGATAATTGATATGTGATGTTTTGCTCACTTTTTGTGCTTATCAGCTTAATTCGTTACCACGCTTCACAGCTTCCATTCAATGTCCCCCACCCCACCCACCCCCTTTGCGGTAATGTTGACGTCATCCCTGTCACTGATGCAAGTCTATACTAGAAGCATGCATGCAGCGTGATTTGTCAAAAATTGAAACATGATGACTTTTTAACAAGTAATATTGTACTTTTAACACCTACTAAAAATCCAAATCACTCTGCTGTATTTGTTTCATCTTTACTGCCTGACGAACTGGATCGTTTCATATGTGTACATGTCAATATATGCACGAGAGGCAGGGCCTGATTAAGACCTTTAGAGGTCCTAAGCACTGAAAAGATTATGGTGCCTCCCATATGTAATTTTAAAAAAAACGTAATTTCTCTCTTTCATTTTTTTATTTTTATTTTTATTTATTTTTTTTTTTTGGGGGGGGGGGGTGCTCCTGCTTTGCTGGTGCCCTAAGCACGTGCTTAGTCTGCCTATTGGGTAATCCGGCACTGACGAGGGGTGTTTAAAAAGTTCTCAATGGTAGTGTGCTGTGCAACAAAGTCCCTTATTAGTGAACAGTTCGTCAGTGCATCCCCTCAAAGTCCATTCTACACACTTTCTCAGTCTGATTATCTAATTATTAAATGAAATTTTGTATTCACTACTGGGTATGTTATTCATACACTGGAAAACTGCACTTCCATCCGCATGGCGGTTTTCAAATCGTCTGCCCCTCAGCGAATCTTTGATAACGGGATTCAACCACAAATCACTTGGAGCTAACTCAACGTTCTGTGGAGGATGTGGCAAAGTTTGGATGCCATGCTCCTTCAGGAAGTCTGTCACGACGGCGGATTTTTGTGCCGGTGCGTTGTCGTGGAGTAGATGGATACCTCAGGTACCGGTGCGCGGACAGGTCGTTTGGCAGTGTTCCACAACTTTTGGCAACACTTTGGAGTCATACAAATATCCAGTAACACTAGCAAAGTCAGGTACATGTACTTGGATGACCGGGTCTTTTGCATCGAAAAGTAATGCGTAGAAAACTCGCTTGACAGTCCGACCACGTCGAGCGGATTGTGCTCTCTATTCGTTTTCACCGATTCAAACTTCAATTATTTTCTCTTGAGTTGGGTTCAAGAAAGTAAATCCAGATTTCATCACCTGTGTGACAATCTCATTCAAACATCTCTGGTCACTCTTTTTATATTTGGTGAGTAGCTGTTTGGCGATTTCAACCCGAGTATGTTTATGATCAGCCGTCAACAAATGCTGACCCCTTTTGTACCAACCTATCTGCGCTTCAAATTATTCTTCAATATATTTCAAACGGCTGACGAATTACTGCCCGTGATAATAGAAATATCTTCCACTGTGTATTGAGGATCTTCACCAATTGTACTTCCCGCTCACCAATCGCAGAAAACTGTCTCCCAGAACGTGTGTCATCTTCTATGGATTCGCGACCATTTTAAAAACGATTAAACAACCTCAAAATGGTAGGATATGACAGAGAATAACATCCGTAAACTTTATACAAGTCGGCCTTGATATAAATGGGAGAGTACTCTAACAGCGCCTGGATTTTACAGTATGTTCTTTGCTCTGTAGAATTGTTCTCCTTCTCCCACATTTTACGTCACTGTCATTTACCATGTTACGTCACGCTTTTATATCTGCAGGTGTCCGGCGTGCTGCACTTACAGCTGCAGCTCATTTTAAAGAATGTTATTTTGTCTATCGATTGATGTTAATTTTATATACAGGTTCAAAGAAACAAGAAAGTTATAACAAAATATTCAGAACTTTTCAAATACCCCTAGCATGTATGTATGTATGTATGTATGTATGTATGTATGTATGTATGTATGTATGTATGTATGTATGTATGTATGTATGTATGTATGTATGTATGTATGTATGTATGTATGTATGTATGTATGTATGTATGTATGTATGTATGTATGTATGTATGTATGTATGTATGTATGTATGTATGTATGTATGTATGTATGTATGTATGTATGTATGTATGTATGTATGTATGTATGTATGTATGTATGTATGTATGTATGTATGTATGTAAAAGCTTGTGTATACTGCGTGTGTATGAGTGCGCGCGCTCTCTCATAGGAAATCCTGCCTCCAATTAGCTGCCTGCACTAATGTCTAGTCGTGCTAACGGTGAGAATGGTATATTTTATATAGGGTCACATAAAAAAGATTAAAAAAGTAAAAACTAAAATTAGAGTTAATAGCTAATCTTTAACTATATTTCTGATAGCCCCCAAATGTTCATTTTAAACTAATTGCCTGACAGCTTCCAAGTGTTAATTTTAAACTATTTGCCCGATACCCCAAATGTTCATTTTAAACTATTTGCCTGATAGCCCCCACATGCTCATTTTAAACTATTTGCCTGACAGCTTCCAAGTGTTAATTTTAAACTATTTGCCCGATACCCCCAAATGTTCATTTTAAACTATTTGCCTGATAACCACCAAATGTTCATTTTAAACTATTTGCCTGATAGCCCCCAAAATGTTCATTTTTTTAACTTTATTTTTATAATTGTTTGTAAAAATAATTTAAGGAAAATATCTGTTTGTTCTTTCTAGTTGACTATTCAAATATATTATGTACATTGTTGTGTCTAAAAAAGAGTTACAAAATTATTAACTCTCCTTAAGCAAACAAATTAATAACTCCCCTTAAGCAAACCTTTTTTTATTATATCATATTTTTGTCAAAAGGATTGAGCAACATGCATGGCCTATAAGTACACTCTACGTGCACATGAATAATATATTACCGAATATATTCGCGTATAATCCCATACCAACTGCAAACTGCATAGACCCAGATCTGCCGTCGCATAATGCGCAGGTAGATCTGGGTCTATGCAGTTTGTACGGACTGATCAGTAGAACAAACAACATAGACCCTGATCTGCCGGCGCATTATGCGACGGCAGATCAGGGTCTATGTTGTTTGCATTTTGAGCCGAATTATACGCGAGTATAGACGGTATACATTAACAGTTCAAATACAATGTGCAATTTTATGTAGATCAAATAACTTGTTGTATACATTTATGTACCTAAAAATTATACATTTCCAAATTTAACTTTGTGACTCAGCAGTGTCCCAAATACAAGTGAGCAATAAAATTATCCCAAACTATAGTTGAAACTTGGCATTTGCTAAGTTAATTTTAGAGAGTGGAAACAAAAACAAGAGAAACAAAGAAAAGATAAAAAAAAAAGCATATCGTTAGAATGTAAGCACACCTTTCATGGACTTCCTAGTATTTGCCTGATAAAATCGTTTTTACCTATATAAGTTTTAAAAGTATGACCTCATATAATTTGCTTCCAAATTCTTTTAAAAATAAGATATAATGTAGATGTGCTGGGCTTCCATCTTACGTCGTCACTAGGTGATTTGGGAGAAATCAACAGACCAAATATATGACTTCGTTTGTTGACTGAAAACACGGCGTCCAGGACGCTGATGGTAGGGTAATGAAAATCGGACTATTTCAGGTTTTAGAATTAGTTTTCAATGCGATGCCGATGTTGGCCAATATAAAAACCGCTTTTACAATCTCTTTCACTTCAATTGATGACGCAGAGTGTACAGAATAACAAAAGTTCTCCTTTTATTATTATTGTTATTATTATTATTATTATTATTATTATTATTATTATTAAGTAATTTACTCGTATTCAGCACTGCATGTACAACTAGCTGAATGAACGTTGCCAGTTTCTTTGGATAAACAAATCCAAACATCATAGTCAGGTTTCTTGTTTTCTGTCAAAGTTGGCAGGGAAGGAATAACTTTACACTCAACACATCTATGGGATGGAATTAAATACTATACACATGGCGGTCGTCATAAAAGGATCGAGACTTCGACTGTTATTTGGTCTTCGTACTTTCTTTAGTCTATGTATGTCTCCTGTTGAGTACCAGATAATTATATAAGTCATTTTCAACAACGTGTAGTATATTTTCAACATTACATGTCCAATTATACCAAAGAGTAATTTCTCTCCAAAAGGTGTCTTCAATTTTTAAATGGTTCAAACCAACTCATTTTCACTTTCTTGTAACTGTATTTCTTTCAATGTCTTTATACCTAAATCTGATACGCCTTTCAATGTCCTTATACCTAAATCTGATACGCCTTTCAATGTCCTGTTACCTAAATCTGATACGCTTTTCGCCCTTTTCAATATCTTAGTTTAAGTCCCTGTTAAGTGGGTACCTATATTCCTTAAATATGTATTGGGGCACTTTACACTTAGATTTTCTAAGTCACATACTTCATTTTCCCCTTTATTTGACGCCATTAAATTTGCTCACCGGAAAAGACCTTGCATCATGGGTAAATCAGGGGAATTAATAAGTCAAGGGAAGCAACAACTGTTATCGAACAAACCCTATTTTGTGTGACCTGTGCGGATAGTAGACAGAAAAGTGTTTAATAACCGAGTGACCGTCCAAATGTCAATGTCGCTGACAAGAAAATGAAATCGCAAAAATCGGTAGAGCTGCCGCTTGAAAGGACAGAATCTAATTTAGTACAATTTAGAGTTGATTTTGCACCAAAACCATCAGATCTCCTACTTGAAAGAAAAAGAATACGTTCAAATAACAGTAACGGAACCAGACTAAATATAGCGGCTTCGATGTGTTGCATTGTAACGTCATTTGTATATTAAAACGTCTGTTAATGTGTTACATTTTAAAGTCATCGGCATTGTGTTCCATCACTTGAAGTAAAGAGTCCAGTAAGTTTTGTCTTAGGTATGTTATACGAAATCTTCAGATGCAGGACTAAAGACAAAGATCAGAGTAAATAAAATCTAAGCGAACAGAGTAAATAAAATCAAAGTGACATCAAAGGGTATGGTTTTCTCCAGGTGACATTTTACAACCAAATTTACAGCATTGTCGCACATTCGGAACATCCTCGTCTCCTTCCGGTGCTAGTCGAATAACTTTTGTTCTAGCATGCGATGGAAAAGGCAGAGGATGTTCCGACTGTTTGTCGCAGTGTAGTTATTATGTCAAGAGGATGTAATTCTTCGTGAGGAGAGTGACTCGTCGGCCACTGCCAAAACAAGTAGTCCACACTATTATTTTTCAATACAAGTTCAATAACATATACACATCAAGACATATATAGGATTGAACACCAAGCATAAGCTTTTTTCAAGCTCTCGTCCCATTAACAATACTTTGTACTTAGATAATCTGACTGACGTAAATAACGAAAGAAAATACACAGATCATTGCAATGTTTGATACAAGCTAATGAAATCTTTAAAAATATTTTAATATACAATATGGTAATAGTATCGATAGTAATTAAGAAGAGTTCATAGCCCAAATCATGTTGGTACATACTAACAGACACGATATGAAAATGTTTGATACTGACTGGACTGGGGTAGCGGAATACTTTCCTAGCTTATAAATTGGACTTGTTGGCAATGGATATGCGTCTTCCTCTTGACAAATTGAAAAAGTGTCTGGATCTTATAAAACAATGGCTCGAAAAACCTAAACTTAGACTCCATCCACTTAAGCCAATTACAGGGACGCTAAATGTTGTATTACAAAGGAGGTTAAAGAAGATCGTGTCACTTTGAGTACCTTCCTTGATAAGATTAATGGTTCCTCTTATATCTTACACGAAAGATTTATTCTTTCTGACAGCATCAGTTTATACACAAATGCAGTCCAAAGCCTTCACTATGGTGCAGTTTTGGGTTAAAGTGCTCTTTGGGGTGTGGGATACAGATTGGAAAGAATACAGCAGTGGTCCCCAACGCGGTTTTTTGTGTGCCCGCGGAAAAGGTTATAATGAATAATAAAAAATATTTTAAAAAATGGTTCAAGTTAATTGGTTGGTGCCCGCCACTCTCTCGTAAACTCATAAATGTGCCTGTAGGCACAAAAAGGTTGGGGACCCCTGGAATACAGCATATCAATGCTGGAATACTATAGCCTTAGCCATACAACTTTGGGGCTTAGGAAACAAATGCATAATATTCCACACTGACAATCAAAATTAAGTCGAGATGATAAACAAACAAACCTCAAAGGATCAATGTATGCATTTGGTTAGGCCTCTTGTTCTGTTTTGACTGCAAAATAATATTTTGTTCAAAGCTTGTCACATTCCAGGCACCAGTAATGTACTAGCAGGCGCCCTTTCTAGTCTGCCGGTTCAACGCTTCATATCTCGAGCCATCTATGTCAGTCCAGCAACAGAGCCAGTCCCATCTCTTCTCAGATGACCCACCTTGGGCAAGTGATCAGTTCATTACTTCAGAATGCATTAACACCATATTCATCAAGTACTTACAGGAGTTACTAGACTCATTGTGCAACTTGTGCTGCAGAAATGAACATAGACATTAAACGTCCTATAAATCACCACACATTTAGCAATGTTTGTAGCATATCTTTATTATAAAATATGCACCCTTTGCAACGATAAAAAAATATGCACCATCTTCAATTTCCTCAATGGTAAATGGATTTTCTGATCCCATTTTATCTTTTTTGGTTCAAAAATCTTCTCTAATCAATTGATACAAGCTACCCCAGAGCAGATATCAGGTTACCTATCGATAAAAGCCTCTTGACCAAATTAGTACAGGCGCGTTGCCTAACACCCTAGGTAACTCCTTTCAGGCCAGTCTCTTTAAGGCCATGCTTTTGTCTTGCATTCTGAGCATTTTTAGGTAAAATAACGGTTCGAAATGCGACCACTTCCAATCCTCTACTACAACACTTATCTCAGATTCACTTGACCGGTACATCCTTAGCTATGATATTCCATGCACACAAACATTCTCAGAGACAGACTTTCAAGCTGACGCTGCTCAAGCAGTCATCCACCGAAATTTTGCCCCATTCAGACTTTACAAAGCTTTCAAAAAATAAGAGGATCTAATCCAGGCCCTGTACTGGTTATCGTATCTTAGCACCAATTACAAGGTTTGAATGCTCAACAATGCACTGGTATTTTCTTTTTATTTGGGGTTGGTTGGAGGTCTTTCCTCCAAAATTGAAAAGTTACAGTTTTCAAATCGGAGCAGCCACTGAAGCAGCCAGTCAAGGTCTTTTTTACCGTTAAATTCAACAGCTTGGCCGATAGAAATAAGATGCTCTTAAGCAATATATTAGGTTAATGCAGCAAGTTTCTTATCTATAACAATACCAGATTGCATGCTAGTTTGAATTAATCTATTGCCAAATTGTTTCGCTTCATTTTTTCTAACATTGCTAAGTCTCATGGGTCCACAGACCACAACGAAATAAAAAAACAATGTTATTTCCTTGCAGGATAGTTGGTTGTATGGATAAAATGCAGCTGGAGCACGGCGGTCTCTATGTTTATGCGATGTGGACTTGGATTTTGTCATTCCATGTTATGGTACTTTAAAGGATAATATCGAACTATGTACAATAGTAGTATAATTGTGTTCTGCAATATGCGTACTATATTTGGGGATTTCACTGAACACAATAGTTGCTCATGTTGCAATTTGCATGTATTACTGAATATTGATTTAATTAGTATACAGAAGACAAAACACGTTAATTCGTACATGGAAGATAAACGTGATTTCAACCATGCTCAGATTTATTGAGATGACCTATTCTGACTTATCGCTTTATTTTACTTCCAGAACATATTGATCTAGAGTCGTTGTCAATGATCGGGTAACATATTCGGGTTTTATATGCATGCTAGAGTCACCAGGACAGTCAAACAATCAACCAAAATTGTATTATGTGTAACCGTGTAAATAAGATGTATACAATTGTCTGGCAGGTTATTGTTTTTGTACTTTCCATCTCGTTTATACAAAGTGTTTAGAATTTCAATCAAGATATCTTCTACATGAACTGTTTTCTTTCTCCTTAATATAACGGTACAATATAAATTTCAAAACTGCACACTAACGTTTACATTTGCTTCTGATTTAATGTTGCTGGAAGGAGGTTAAAGTCGATGCAGGTTTGCAAGTTTTATTTAATCTCTTTTGGGGCTGTTCTGAAGGCTGGATTTGACCCTGCTTTGCTGTGTTGTGGTGGTTCAGCCCCAAAAAATCGCAATGCACGTCATTCATATTTTGATCAATTTTGATAGTCAATATCAAGTTTTTCAGCACATGATATATAGTTTTTCTATGTTTTCTTTTAATGAAAGACATTTAGTGCGTTGCATAATTTCTAGACAATATAATAGTCGTCACGTTATAATTACTTACGAGACATGATGTTAATATTAATAAATGTCACATTCTGTAGCCTGCATCGACAAATCTAGTTATGTATTTTAATTTGACATACACTTATATCCACGTCTTTCTCCAAACTTGTCCTCTAGTTTTTGTTGAGTAAATGTTTTATGTGTGAATAATAAGCCAAGACAGTTTTCTATTCCGTTTACTGTCTATACATTTGATAAAGCTGTCACTCCGTCCCCTTGGCAATACACCAAACCATAAAAATACGTACGCAAGACGTAGGGATATTTATGGAGTGGTGTGAAGAAGTCGTTGTCTCTCAAAAGCAAGCTGTTACTAAAATTAACACCGATTCCTATAAGATCAACCAGTGTATCTAGGACACGTGACTGTGAGGGACCAATGCTTTATGTTAGCCTAGCGCAAGAAGAAAGGAAATTGTTTAATTAACGTGACTTGCTGTCCATTTCTTAAAAGGAACAGTAGCAATTCTCAGTTTTGGCAAATACTGCTCAGTTTTAGTTCCCACTTCCTCCCCCACTCGCTTTCATACTCTATCACATTTGCTTACACAGGAATGCTGCTTTTCTTTTGTTTTGTCATTTAGATTGCATCATAATCTTTGTTTCTTTTCACACTTTACGTTTTAACGAAGTGCTATTTCTCGATCTAACCTGGGCTGTCTATTAGTATTCACAAAAAAATACCTTTGATACAAGTATAACACTTGTGGTTCGTCTTGATATGCCATAGCTCAGGGATCGCGCTGGGCATCGCCAATGTCGCAAATTGCGATTTTTTTTCCTGATTGGCGACAAAATATATACATCTGGAGATTTTTTGGCGACAATGTTTTGGGCTGTTAAAACTTGTATATACAATCTTGGGTTTGGAGTGCAGGAATTCAAAGGCACCATGAAAGGAAGCCGCAAACTTGGGTATACAATGCACTGGAATCTATCTATTGTTACATCAACAAATCCTTTGTTCATACTGTATGCGATGATACACTCCAATAGTCATGCTACCGGACTCGCTACAATCAACCAAACGACCGCTAATCCCTTTTTTTTTTAAATGGAAAAATGTACCAGAAAAAAAAAGTTTTGCTGAAACTTCAAAGAAAACTGATTACCTTTGAAGCAACAATCGTTCTGTATAAATACGAAGTAAATGAAAAATAAAATTCAGTCTCAGTCAGAACTATATACTGTAATGGGTAAGCGTAAGTTAGACTTTTCGTGTTCATCATCTCATCCTAAGATTAAGTTAACAAAATTAACAGCATTTGGATTTAGATGCAAGTGCATCAGACAACCCAGTAACTGAAACAGATGTTATACCTGACAGTCCAACATCATCTACTTGTAGTGCAGCTGGTAGTAATGCTTTAAGTACAACATCACATCATCATGAACGGACACTGAAATCCCGAAAATTTCTTGACAGTTGGAAATTTGGACGTCCGTGGCTGAGATATGATAGAAAATTAATTAGATAATTGCAAAACGGGGGCTGGATTTTGTGTGTGAGGGGGGGGGGTGCGTTTCATACTTTTCGGACAATCTTCAAGAATTTTACATTCAAACGATTAGGTCCATCCCAATTGATTATTTCCAAGGTTACCGTTTATTCTCATACATAAATTGATTTTACGCAAATGTATTCATGTATAAGGCTTTCTTGCCCTATAAGAGGCAAACTATTTTCAATAAATCGTATACACATCAGAGCATACTCTCGATTTTCCGTGTCAGTGCGGGCAACAAAAAAAAAGAAGAAAATATTATAAAGAAAACTAGTCTTGAACGGTAGTCTTTAGAAACTTTAGAAAACTATATTGAAATATGTACATAATAAGGCTTTGAGGCACACGACAGGATGTATCAATCACACCCCTTTGACCCTATGACACTGAAATATACACGGTTCTCGTTTAGCTAAGACAGGCAGCTTAAGATTCGACTGTTCAGCCGACACAAGAAATTTACAAATACTGAGTCAGTAATAAAATGGATACAGTGTATCATTTAATATGATAAAAAGTCGGTCAGTTTATACAACTGTTTAAAGACAATTTAAAGGTAATGCGGTCAGAGATAAACAGACACCTTTCAGAGATTTATGCAATTGGCTCACAATAGCTAGGGTTATGTGTCATGTCAAATCCTTTGAGCACTGCTGACGGAGAGCCCATTAGGCTAATTTGCACCTTTCAGACAACTTTTTTAAAGCCAGCACCATCGCTATTAGCTGTATAATATTTCCATATGCCACTATTTTATATGCCAATTTATATGCTTAGCTACTGGTGACATTTTTATTTTTGCAGTGCTGGGCGGTTCAGGCCCACAAATGCGCAGTGCACGTCATGCATACTTTGGTCTTTGTTCATAGGCTATGACATTTCGTCTCAATATCAAGTTATTCAACAAATGATATAGTTTTAATGAAAGAAGTTTTGTGCTTTGCATAATTTCGAGACAATAATAGTCACCATGTTATAATTACTTAAGAGGCGTGATTGTACTATTAAAAAAATGTCGCATCTGTGGCCTACATCGACAAATCAAGTTGTGTATTTTAATTTGACAGACACCCATATCCATGACTTTCTCCAAACCTTTCTTCTGGTCTTTGTTGCGTGAGAGTTTTTATGTGTGAATGATAAGACAAACCAGTTTCGTATTACCTTTACTGTCTATATTAGTAATCTAGAGTTTTCAGTTCATGATGTCACTCCCTCCCTTCCGCATTCACCGAACCATAAAAGGCAGCTGAATACAATAATTTCATTCCTGAAAGTGAAATCGAACTATGTTTGATAAGTACCATATGCTTATTTTAGTTTTTTAAAAAAAAATAAAAACGCTACCTGATATTTATCCCTGTTAACATGCTGTAATTCCACATCGAAGAAATTACTTTTTTAAATTTTAAGTAAAACGTAGAAAAATATATGAATAAATAATATTGTGTGTTTTGTAACATATTTATCGCGATAGCGGAGGCGGGGTTTTGTAATTCCACCTCTGTGTGTGTGTGTGTGTGTGTGTGTGTGTGTGAGAGAGAGAGAGAGAGAGAGAGAGAGAGAGAGAGAGAGAGAGAGAGCAGAATCATTTTGAGAACCGTTTAACGGAATTCAATGAAATATGGTGAGAGTATTGACGGAGATATCAGGAAGAAATGTTTACATCTGGCGCTAGTTCATCTATAACTGCTAAAGTAATATCATACTCTCAGAAGGTGTACTAACGATCAAATGTTTGACAAGGTAGTGCTCGGAAAATCGTAAGTAAGCGTGATAATTTTTTCTTTCTGATATTAAGTATGGATCATTCGGATATAGAGACAAATAGATATAATCAAATTTAATCATGAGAGAATTCTCTACACATTCAAGCTGAATATTTAATCATCGAAGTGCACCGTAGAAGAAAAATTACAAAACATTTACGATAGTCATGTAATTTTTGCTATAAATTGTACTTTATTACATTATTAGTTAGACTATTGTCTGAGATAAGTCCAAATGCAATTAAAACTGACTGCAGAATATTTTCCATAGATTGGCTTAATTTTGAAAGTTAATTGACATACATTCTCGCATCTTTTCGCCTTTCTTCTTTCATCACCATTTGTATCTCTCTGCATCAGTAATATGCTATTAAATTCATCATGAAGGTAAGTTGGTAAAGGTAAAGAGCTTTGCACTGCCAATAAGAGCTAAAGTATCACAAGGGCCACTGCGTTGATTGAAGCACAATTCACGCACTAAAACGTACGTAAATATATTATACTCATGTGAACAATGTCTTTTCAAAGTCTATTTTAAATAATAGTAATAGAAATCGTGTTAATTACAGAATTACCGTTCAACGACCTTCGCGGACGTAAAAGTGATTTTACCCAAAACGAGTGGTTTTAAATTTTGGCGATTTATTTTTTAGCGATTGCAGATACAGGGATATTTTTTATTTTAGCGAGGTCAACCTGCAGTATTTTATCACCCTTACAATAAATGTCTTTGTAACGTACGCCGGATTATTCTCGACTACACGGCACTCTATTGAGGACAGGTCAACAAGGGAAATATAAACAGGAACATGTAATCGGATTATGTCATTTAATTGACACGTCAGTCTTTTCCATTTGAAAAAAAATAATTAATCAAAATTGTTGACTGTGATTAAAAAAAATAAGAAAATCTTTTATATTGTGAGCTTGTTTAGCTATTTGCCATATCAGGAAATAATTCATATTTATCAAACAGAGTTAGGCCCTTTTAAAAAGCTTTCAGGCGTGGGTGCGCGAGATCGGGATACGTTTTTATCACCCATGTACGATGAAATTGCATTCACAACTTCTCGGTCAATCCTGTAGAAACACGTGTATCAATGTCTTACATCAACAATATAATCGTTGGGTAATATGACGTACACATATTGGGTACAATTACAAACACAATCAGGGGCTTCACCCGTACGGCTCTTAAAAATGCAAACAAGTATATAATTACTATTCGGATTGCAACTCTCAATCTGCACAACAGCATAGAATTACAGAGCATATCAAATATGCTAACATAATTCAAATATTCACGCGAAGAACAATTGAGCAATATATAGAAAAAATCAAGAAAACTAAAACTCTCCAAATGGAAAATGTTTGCTTTTAGTTTTACTCACAGGACGTCATCACATTCTGCATGACACAGTTCTAAACCTTTCACAAGAAGCCGCGGTGGCTCAGTTGGCACAGCGTTGGACTAGTAATCCAATGGTTGTGGGTTTGATACCCACCAAGGCCAGCCTGGGTCGGCTACCTCGGTGTTCCTTAAAGGCACCAAGATCCCATTTCCTCGGCATGATATAGCCAATAATCTGTTAAAACTACCGTTAAAACCAAGGAAGTAAATCTAAACCTTTCGCAATACTAGATCATTAGTACATAACAAGCACATCAAAATTCCGTTTTGGTATCTGGATTTCTCTCTGTCTGGTGGAAAAAGAATGTTCCAAATTATCTACTTTCTAATTGGATAGTAAAGATGTCCACGATTCACAAAATAGACTAAAATCATAGCTTGAAAAAAACGATTGAATGTCAGGCAGTTCAAGTTTATTATTACGTTTGGTTGATAAACCCTGCCCATTGAGCACCAAACATGTCATGTGCACTTCTCCTTAGACCACTATTCATGGTCTGGTGGCTGGACAGTATCCTGACTTGGCATCAGTTGGCCCCGAAGCCGAAGCGTTGACCATAGGAAAAGCAGGTTGTGTTATTTCATTATTGGAGACAATTGCATGACCGATGTCTTCCTTGATTGCCAGTACTGAGAACCAATTCAAATCTATGTAATGTTGTCCAACATGTACATATTATTGTAAGCGGTTCCCGTCAAATGACTGATATTACCAAAGCTATACTTGGGGTCACTTTGGAAGGAAACACTCTTAGTCTTCACCACTTTCTGCATATACCGCCTCTTTATAAAGTGCTTCCGATTAGAAAGAGCATGCTAAACAAACGTGCCACTGACGGCAATTTTGGCAAGCTACTTCATTTTAACACGTTTCTCCGCATACATCTGAGCTCTTTGTACTTGGGACAGAACAATTGTTGAGCCTCATTAATGTGAATGAGATAATCTCGGATTACCCCATTCCAGAATTTTTTAGCTCATGAGTCTTGCTAATATTATCTTCCACATCCTTACAATCGGTAAAGCATGCTTTGCTAGAGCTTGTTTTAATTGGAGCTTTTCAAACAGAATGGCGTGCTCTTTTGATAATGAAGGTCTTGCCTTCAGCAAACTACATATCTATATACAGACACGATAACCACGTTGCTCAACACGAGACGCAAACTCCTTGAGAAGTAGTAAAAGGCTAGTATGAGACCACCATACATGACATTATGCTAAGTCACGGAGCAGCAACGTTGTTATTGGACTCCGTTAGCCTTTGCGGGGTGGGTGGATGTGGGAGGAGGGTGGGTATAGGCAGGCCTTTGGCGGCCATGGTAGGATAGTATCAGGTGGGCAACACACCAATTAGAGACCCCAGGCGTCTATGGGATACTGCCATGACATCGAGAAGCGAGTATAGATGGAAGGTTAATCAAGTGCTGATTGAAGTTGGATGCCCAGTATGTGTAGTTGCTGCTGCATACGAGCTACCCCCAGATGGGGTACTTTACGCATAGAACAAATATCACTACCCACCGAACCAGGGGATTCATGGCGAGCGAGAGCTCAAAATCCACAACACGATGGAAGACTTTATATCGGCTTCAATGAGAAGCTTCGTTGGAAAAACGTTCCCCGAAGACGCAATAGCCGCAAAGGAGGAGGCTAAGAAACACAGAACTTAGCCACATAACAAGCAGCCCTAGGGCGGGCAACGAATGGCCACCAACAATACAACCCAATTAGAGATGCAGGTTCCTATGATATACCATCATAAACCATGGTCCGACGAGGAATCAAGTCATGCACCTGGATGCTCTCGGGTCTAACAATCCCCTGTGCAAAGAAATGCTTTGGCACTTACTGCACCGTTCATTCTCAGAGATACGGAGATGGGATCCGACTTTTAACTTGTTGGAATTGCGGAGCAGGCACTATAGCCGTCCATCGCATATGTAACAAATGTGGCGGTGGCCACCAGGCCGACAAGCTGCGACGCATAGAATGAAAGTCCCGTCGACAGTATAGAATGTTCTTAGTGAGCTCATGGCCAAGGTCCATCCTACGCGCAAGGCAACCCACAGTCATAATAGAGACGCTCTGGAGCAAGAACATGTCTCAGCCTGACCTCGCAGGTCGACATTTCAGAGAGGTATTATAACATACATAGTCACACACCTACACCTGCCTTCAATGGCACCCGGCACCCCCACCAGCAGCGATTTGGCAATTAGAGATTGGTAGGGTATCAATAGCCATGCCTATAGTAGAGCGGATGAACGCCATACAAAGGTAGGGTCAGATCACCGAGAGCGAATACGACGATATGCTGGAGGCAGTATTGGCAGCCCGCGCACGGCAGCCAACCCCAGCAGCTACCGGGCAGCGACCCACGCCAGCCTCTAGACATCAAAATCCTATACCGGCTAAGAGGCAGCCACTGACGACTGCTCCAAGGCAGCCATCCTTACCATCCCCGAGGATATCAAAAGCGCCTAAACGATTGGCCAGACGGAAGGCCGCCAAGGAAGCAAAGACTCCTCCCCCGGTCCCTGCTAGACGATACCCTCTTCCCACTCTCGTGCAAAAAGAAGGTCGTTCTAAAAAGGATGAAATCGTCGTCGATTATCAAGCCGTGATACCAAGAGGTCACCCTCTAGAAGTGGACTCATGTAAGCTACTCAGAGCTATGACCCAAGGCCTCATTAACATTCTGACACAGGATATATAAAATCTTAATCTTAGCGTTAAGGCACAGTTAGAAAAGATTACAGCAGAAGGGGAAGCCATCTCCATGCTTGCATATCTGCCGGCTGAGAGAGCAGAAGTGGCACTGTTGGCCGATGACCTTGAGGGACGGATACTCAAGGCCATAGCTAAAATTGAGGAGAGATTGGAAAAGTTTCCTAACAAAAGTTCAGGCTGGCCGCTTTTTAGATGCGAGGAAGTTAAGCTTTATATTTCGCAGTACCGCCTGTCTCGAGGTAAAGGGCACATACCCACTCCTAAGTGGATCCCCAAGAGAGCCGTCATCAACGTAGAAAACCGCGACGCCCGATGTTTTGAATGGGCTATTCCTTCCGCCTTTTCCCCTGTTGTTGACCACTCCAATCGTCCCAGAAATTACAGTAAGGTACCTGGGAACGCTATGCTTTGCCAAGCTTAAGTTTCCGATGAAGGTCTCCGATATTACTAAGTTTGAGACCCTTAACCCTCACATCGCCGTCAACGTCTTTGGGTGTGATCACGCTCTTTAATCCATACACATCTCAGATAAAGCTCTGGATAAAACCGTCAACCTGCTGCTGCTGTCGGACGATGACAATCAACACTACGTATGGATCAAAGACATTTCCAGGATGATGTAATGCAGTAACAAAAATGAACACAAAAAGAACTTCTGCTGGCGATGCCTTCATGCCTTTCACGGCCGGACCTTCTCGAGAGCCATAATACAGACTGCAGCGGTATACGCTCAAAGCCTCAGAGGACCTTCCACCCAGAGTCAGGAAATAACATGCTTTACTTTAAGCACTTCTTTCATCAGATGGTCGTGCCCTACGTTATCTATGCTGACCTCGAGGCCCTTAACGTGCCAGTAAAATGGGAAGAGGTTGATCCCATCTACAGCGATACATATAAAACCTCCAGCAGTCCTCCATGCTGCTTCTGCTACATTATTAAGCAATGTTATTGTAAAACCAAAAAATCCAGTCATGTACAGAGAAAAGGACGCAGCAATCCAACTGATCAAAAGCCTGGAAAAAGAGATGGTATATCTTCGAGATGAATGAGCCCACTCTCGCCCTTTGGTGAGGACGCCAAATGCCAATAACCTCATGTGCCCTGACTACGACCCCTCCAAGCCTAATACGTGAATCATCTATCTTGGCTCATCTAATCTTTATGACTGGGCCATGATGCAGAGCCTACCCGGATGGCCACTGCTGGGTCGACCCCGAAAAGATTGATTTAAATAGCATAGTCCCAGATGCTTCCAAGGACTACCTTGTGGAGGTGGACTTTGACTATCTGGAAGAGCTGCACGATGTTCACATTGACTACCCTCGAGCCACTGAGTCATTGTCTTCCTACCAGCACAGTTTGGTGAATAAGCTTGGAGGTCGTTACACCGGATGTACGAAGCTAGAACCTAATCTACAGCTCTTCGCCAGTCTTGGCATGAGGGTTATTAAGATTTATCTGGCGCTAGGGTTTGACCAGAGGGCATCCAACATCCAAAGAATACAGACCTGCGGTCTAAGGCCACGAATAGTTTCAACAAGAACTACTTTAAGCTGCTCAACAATTCCGTCTTTGGCAAGACCATGGAAAATCTGTGGAAGCGCATATGCGTCGATTTGGGACGGACTGAGGGTAAAAAGACAAGCTACGACGCCTGATTCCTGACCCAGCCTTTTGAACCCGTAAGATCTTTGAGGATAACCTGCTAGCGGTACATTCCACCAAAGCCAGACTCAATCTTTTACGACCTATATGACACTTGTTGTTACAAGAATAATAGTCAACCTATAAACTTTAATTTGTGTAAAAATGTTAAATTAATTTTTAATGAATACTAGTATATATTAAACAACGTTTACTTGCATAAATCATTACAAAAAAGAAATGTTTTTACTTAATATTTGGTTTTGTGTTAGTTTTCCGAAGCTTACTTGCTGGATGTTATCTATAATTGGCTCTTAGAATCAAATTCTCTCTCTCTCTCTCTCTCTCTCTCTCTCTCTCTCTCTCTCTCTCTCTCTCTCTCTCTCTCTCGGAATATCTCCAAATGTAGTCTTTTGTGCCATTGTTAATAGTGGTAGCAGTAGTAAGATTTTTGTTTGTTTGTAGTTATGCCACTGGTACTACTACTAACACTCAGTATGTAGTTACTGCTGCACATACATAGATACCTATTCCTGATTGACACAATGGGCCTTGATTTAGGTAAATCGAAAAAATACGAAACCTGCTTGCCCTAGACGAGTCGAACCGGCTTAATTGATAGGCGGTATGGGAGGCAGCTCTTCCCCTTCCAAAAGCAAAGGGAGATTGCTTTTGTTTAGGCGCAATTATTCGAGATGCGATCGGGACATTCCATAGACCCGAAATAAACTCAGATATTGCTTATTGCTGTGATTTATATTAAATCGATGTAGAATGTTTGACAAAAGTACGAGTGGATTCCATAAAAGGAGTTTTACCATACCCAAGGATATTTCCTACAAACAGTTCTGAATATGGCCTATATGCCATAGATCCTAGATTATTTTCGGGTCTGACGGAAATCGGCGAGTGATATTACAGATGGTTCGGAGCTGAGTGATCAAAATTGACCTAATGAATTTAATTATTGCATGACCTTGTTATTGTACTTGTAAATTCATTCCTTCTTTCTTGCTTTCGGTGTTGTTCATACATTGATCAACATAAACTCGTGAACCTGTTTTATGATACTATTCACTTTTTATGTGGTTTCATTTTAAAGCCTCTGACAAATCAAGTTATATAGGATGCCTAACATTCTCGAGTGTGTTACGAAATATGATATTTTGCTAATGTATTTTTTTAAATATGATTAGTTTATTCAGTTTGAGTAAACAGAACATTCCTTGTCAGCAACCTTGACCAGAGATTACCGTGAACAGTTACCACAAGTACCCTTTACTGACCCTATTCTTACTGAAGTATGCCAATAGTCATGTATCTGACATTTTGAAATTTATTTCAAAGGTATAACGTACACCGGCTTATAGTCCCATTTTCATTAAGTGAAAACATTCTGTTTACCATATACTTTTTCCTTAAAGCATTCAAAATTCTTCATTGTAGTAATAACCGGACTTTTAGTTTAAAAATAAATAAATAAAACTCTACCTGATACTAATCCCTGTTAACATGTTGTAATTCCACAGCGTTGTACAGTGAAACTCCTCAAAATCGAACCCTCAGGATACCGGAATCCCCTCAAGACCGAATTTTGTTTAGTCCCGAAATTTTCCTTCTTTAATATCATCATTTTTCGCCAGTAAACCGAAACCCCTCAACTCTGAACACCGGAACAATTTTCGATCCCAAATTTCAATTTTACGCTTAAAAATACCCCATAAAACCGAAACTCAGTTGAAACTTGGAAATATATTTTAGCTGCTAAATTCCTGACACACGCTGGAACAGATTAATTAAGGGTAACAGGTGCTGTAGTAGTCTGATCGACGAGACAAAGACCCGGAAACTGACCCAAGGGCAAGCAAGGTTAAAACAACACTTGACACACGCGCCGACACAGGTTAGGGCTGACAAGAGACTAATCTGAAGTCTTTGCACCATACAAAAGAGTCAATTTTTAAGGCTAATTACATGTATTAATAACTAAATGCTTATAGTTAAACCAATTGAGAAAGACTATGTTTATCTGCTGATTATCTAATTGTGATTGATACTATTCATTTGGATACAAACGCAAGCTACATTAGTTAAAGAACGATGTAAGAAACAACATACAACGCTCCACGCCTTCTTCAAGCCAGACTCTTGAACTGTGAACATTATGAATTATACGGAGTATTTGCATATTGTGGAGTTTCATTCATAATTGCAATGGACTTATAGTAAAGTTATAAAAGTACTGTATTTCATTCCTCGTATGTTTCTTGTGACGAGGATTTAATTTCTATGTGGAGCAACTGTATTTATTCCTGTCAAAAAGACACAATTTTCTGTAGGAATGTATATTGTTCAGCTAATTCTTCATTAAATGCATCTATTAAAAATAAAATAAAAAATAACAGCTTTCTCAAGTTTGTGCATTTTTACACACACAGACACTGATGCTTTCGTAACTGCATTCTTTCCTTCTCTCTCTCTCTCTCTCTCTCTCTCTCTCTCTCTCTCTCTCTCTCTCTCTCTCTCTCTCTCGCGTCACATAAGAGCTCAGAAATAGATTTTTCACATCTGCAAAAGCCTGAGTAAACTGAAAACTTTTCAAAACCGCAAAAAATTGGGTCCCAAGGGTGCTTTGTTTTGAGGAGTTTCACTGTAATGACTTTTTTAATTTTATGTAAAACGTAGAAAAATATATAAATAATATTGTTTATTTTGTAACATATTTATCGCGATAGCGGAGGCGGGGTTTTGTAATAAGTCCACCTGCGTGTGTGTGTGTGTGTGTGTGTGTGTGTGTGAGAGAGAGAGAGAGAGCATAATCATTTTGAGAACCGTTTAATGGAATTCAATGAAAGACGGTGAGAGTATTGAGTATCAGGATGAAATGTTTACATCTGGCGCTAGCTCATCTACAACTGCTGTAGTAATGCCATACCCTCAGAAGGTTTATTAACGATCTTGTTGGTAGTGACTCAAATGTATGACAAGGTAGTGTTCAAAAATTCGTTAGTAAGTGTGATTTTCTTTATTTTCTGACATTAAGTATAAATGATTAGGATAGCAAGCAGAGACAAATAGACGTAATCAAATTTAATCGTGAGAGATTTCACTACACATTCAAGATGAATATTTAATCATAGAATTACAAAGTAGAAGAAAAATTACAAAACTTTTACTATAGTCATGCAATTTTTGCTGTAAATTGTACTTTATGACAGAATTAGTTAGACTATTGTCTAGAACACAAGCTTTTAAGCAATCACACATAACATGTAAATAAATGTTGCTATGCAATAGCCAGGGGTCGTTTCCTCTTGTAAAGAGAAATAACGACATACGAGTTTAAGACTATATTTCACCGGTGAATAGAGTCGTGCACTTTCTATCGACTACTTTGATTCGGCAGTGGACGATTGGTAGCTCACGAGATGTACAAATGGTAGCAATTCTCAGTCGGTGAGGACTTCTAGTGCAGACTTTTTATATGCCTATGATATGGGCCCAGGGTTCAAAACTCATGAAAATTCAAAACAGTCTTAAAATGGGCACAAAACTTGTCAGAAACAGGCTTGCCATGCGGAATTTAAAAGGACAGTCTGTCATTAGACATCTAAGGTGGTTTTTAATGGGTGTAACATTACCGACTTTAGAAGTTTCCGGTCATAACCAGAATTTATTAACAAGTCATTTTAGATAACTTACTGCAGACAGACCTAACAACAACTGCATGTCAAATGTCAATTAGTTTTCAAAATTAAGCCAATCTATGGAAAATATACTGCAGTCAGTTTTAAATTGCATTTGGATTTATCTCAGACACTGTCTAAAATGAATGTATGCAACAGAATACATCAATCGTTTTTATTTAGGACAATGACAAACTTTATACCAACATGCTACATCAATCGATTGTATTTAGATCTAGAACAAACTTTATACCAATAGAATACATCAATCGTTTTTATTTAGGACAATGACAAACTTTATACCAACATGCTACATCAATCGTTTGTATTTAGATCTAGAACAAACTTTAAATTTCAAAAGATGGTAAAGGGGTAACGACCTAAAGTTCATTCCGACAAGATCATCGTTCCTCTTCCATGACTTCCCATGCAGCTTATTAATGATATACGTATTTTTACTCAACTCCCACCCTTCTGGAATCTTTAAGAAAGACCCTATACATCCTTTCACTGCACTCCCACCCATCTGGAGTCTTTATGAAAGATCCTATACGTCATTTTACTAAAATCCCACCCTTATGGAATCTTTATGAAAGATCCTATAAGTGAAACATCTGCTCCTACATGGTAAAAAGCAGTGTATTTTGCGGGATTTTTTTTCCATTCGTTCATACATTCTCTCATCTTTTCGCCTTTCTTCTTTCTTCACCATTTCGTATCTCTCTACGTCAGTAATATGCTATTGAGTTCATCATGAAGGTAAGTTGGTAAAGGTAAAAAGCTTTGCACTGCCAAAAAGAGCTAAAGTATCACAAGGGTCACTGCGATGATTGACGTACACTTCACGCACTTCAATGTACGTGAATATATTATACTTATGTGAACAATGTCTTTTTAAAGTATATTTGAAATTATAGTAATAGAAATCGTGTTAATTACAGAATTACCGTTCAGCGGATTTGGACGTAAAGTGATTTTGCCCTAAACGAGTGGCTTTAAATTTTGGCGATTTATATTTTAGAGATTGCAGATACAGGGATATTTTTTTATTTTAGCGAGGTCAATTTGCAGTATTTTATCACCCTTACAATAAATGTCTTAGTAGAATACGCCAGATTATTCTCGACTACACGGCACTCTATTGAGGACAGCTCAGTCTTTTCCATTTGAAAAATAATAATTGTTCATTGGTGTCAAATTAATCAGGGTTGACTGTGATTAAAAAAACAAGAAAATCTTTGATACTGTGAGCTTGTTTAGCTACTTGCCATATCAGGAAATAATTCAAATTTATCAAATAGTGTTAAGCCCTTTTAGAAAGCTTTCCGGCGTGGGTGCGCAAGATCTGGATAGGTTTTTTTATCAATTATGTACGAGGAAATTGCATTCGCACCTTATCGGTCAATCCTATGATCATACCTCGGTTATGTACCGATAGCTGTCGTTCGGACAAACTCGGCCTTTTTTGAAACAAGAATTGACCAAAAAGTTGCGAATGTATCAAGTTTTTTTTAATTCGCAACTTCTCGGTCAATCTTACTGTCGATCCAATCGCATAAATAGCCGAGGTGGTCCGAATAGATTGCGGTTTCTTTTTTTGCACAGAAATTTCCGGCGAACAAAATGTATGAATTTTCTGGAAATTACTACGGCAACATACATCCGAAGCATATTTTTGACTCGCAGAAATAGCCGAGGTCCAAATGAGGAAAATGCTCTCAAACTGCAGACAGATAAGAATTATCAAGTGTAGAAGGGCGGAGGTGAGTTCATATGAATAAGTATGGTCGAATTAGCATACATTATAACAAAAAATTCAGTGCTTTCAAATATTTGACGTAATTTCCCAAACTACTGTCCGTTGTGGAGGAATTCCTGTAATTAAAATACGGGTCTATTTTGTTAAAGCTTACGTTGTATGATAGGATTAGTTGGTACATGGGATCTCTATTTTAGTATACCGATTCATAATCTGCGTTTGGTCAAGGCGTTTTGGTAGAAAAGAAAAATTGCAAGCGCAGTGCCGTGTAGTCGACGTTTATCATGAGCTAAAGGCATGGGAGCAAGAATTCCAGCAGAAATACGTTATTTTTTTAGCACAATTTGCAGTTCATATAAAACTGTGTTATCATTCTTAAACTGAGCGTTCTGATGCTAGTTATAACTGAACGTCAGTTTTGTTAAACCAACGAATTGCTGTAAAAAAAAATGGTCTCACATCATAGTTTTCTATCATTATTTGAACATTAAAGGGTCTATGCAGGGGATGTAACTGTTAATATGGTTCAGCTTTTTCCTGATACGCGTATTCAGAATTGCCAATCGACGCGCATAGCGTAAAAAGAAGCATTTATTTCACTTTAGACCAACCGGTCCTTTTGTACATACTTATTAAACAAATACAATAAATAATGGAGAACGAAGCTACCCAGTTAGAAGTCACGATATAATACATTCAAATTTATAATAACTAGCTTCATTCATGACATGTATCTCCACAGCTGGAGATGATACCACAAAGTAAAGCAAAGCATTAACGAATCAGAAAAGTATTTGGTCCAGAATGTTAAAATCGCTCATATATGTAGTGTGATCAAGTCTATCAAGGTAGGTAAATTTAGAGAATAAGTAATTTAAATTTGAGTTTTATTTGTAGAAACACGTGTATCAATGTCTTACATCAACAATATAATCGGTCTGTAATGTGACATGCACATAATGGGTACTATTCCACACACAATCAGGGGCTTCACCCGTACGGCTATTAAAAAAGTCAACAAGTATAAAGTTACTATTCGGATGGCAATTCTAACTCTGCACAACAGCATAGTATTATAGTGCATATCAAATATGCTAACATAATTCAAATATTCACGCGAAGAACCAGTGAGCAATATATAGCAAAAATCAAGAAAAATAAAACTTTCCAAATGAAAAATATTCGCTTTTAATTTTACACATAGAACGTCATCACATTCTGTATGAAAGTTCTAAACCTTTCACTGGAAGCCGCTGTATCTCAGTTGGTAGAGCGTTGGACTCGTAATCCAAGGGTTGCGGGTTTGATACCCACCAAGGCCAGCCTGGGTCGACTGCCTCGGTGTTCCTTAAAGGCACCAAGCTCCCATTTTCTCGACATGATATAGCCAATAATGTGTTAAAACTGCATTTAAAACCAACGAAGCAAATCTAAACCTTTCGCAATACTAGATCATTAGTACATAACAAGCACATCAAAATTCCGTTTTGGTATCTGGATTTCTCTCTGTCTGGTGGAAAAAGAAATGTTCCAAATTATCTACTTTCAAATTGGATAGTAAAGATGTCCACGATTCACAAAATAAACTAAAATCATAACTTGAAAAAACGATTGAATGTCAGGCAGTTCAAGTTTATTATTACGTTTGGTTGATAAACCCTGCCCATTGAGCACCAAACATGTCATGTGCACTTCTCCCTAGACCACATTTCATGGGATGGTAGCTGGTCAGCATCCTGACTTGCACTGGCATCAGTTGGCCCCGAAACCGAAGCGTTGACCAAAGGAAAAGCAGGTTTTGTTTTTTCACCATCGAAGACAATTGCATGACCTATACCATCCTTGATTGCCAATACTGCAAACCAATTCAAATCTACAATGTTGTCCAACATGTACATATTATTGTAAGCGGTTCGCTTTGGATGACTGATGTTATCAAAGCTATGCTTGGGCTCACTTTGGGGAGAAACACTCTTAGTCTTCACCACTTTCTGCATATACCGCCTCTTTATAAAATGCTTCTGGTTAGAAAGAGCATGCTCAAAAACGTGCCACTGACGGCAATTTTGGCAAGCTACTTCATTTTAACATGTTTCTCCACATACATCTGAGCTCTTTGTACTTGGGACATAACAACTGTTGCGCCTCATTAATGTGAATGAGATAATCCCGGATTACCCCATTCCAGATTTTGTTAGCTCATGGGCCTTGTTAATATTACCTGCCACATCTTTACAATCGCTAAAGCATGCTCTGATAAGACATGTTTTTATTGGAGCTTTTCAAACAGAATGGCGTGCTCTTTTGATAACAAAGGTCTTGCCTTCACCAAACTCCATATATATATATATATATATATATATATATATATATATATATATATATATATATATATATATATAAAGACACGATAACCACGTTGCTCAACACGAGACGCAAACTCCTTGAGAAGTAGTAAAAGGCTAGTATGAGACCACCATACATGACATTATGCTAAGTCATGGAGCAGCAACTTTGTTGTTAGATTCCGTGGGCCTTTGCGGGTGGGTGGATGTGGGAGGAGGGTGGGTATAGCAGGCCTTTGATGGTCATGGTAGCATAGTATCAGGTGGGCAACACACCAATTAGAGACCCCAGGTGTCTATGGGATATTGCCATGACATCGAGAAGCGAGTACAGATGGAAGCTTAACCAAGTGCTGATTGAAGCTGGATGCCCAGTATGTGTAGTTGCTGCTGCATACGAGCAACCCCCAGATAGGCTACTTTACGCATAGAACAAATATCACTACCCACTGAACCAGGGGATTCATGGCGAGCGAGAGCTCAAAATGCACAACACGATGGAAGACTTTATATCGGCTTCAATGAGAAGCTTCGTTGGAAAAACGTTCCCCGAAGACGCAATAGCCGCAAAGGAGGAGGCTAAGAACGTAGCCACATAGCAAGCAGCCCTAGGGCGGGTAACGAATGGCCACCAACAATACAACCCAATTAGAGATGCAGGTTCCTATGATATACCATCATAAACCATGGTCCGACGAGGAATCAAGTCATGCACCTGGATGCCCTTGGGTATAACAATCCCCTGTGCAAAGAAATGCTTTGGCACTTACTGCACCGTTCATTCTCAGAGATAGAGATGGGACTCGACTTTTAACTTGTTGGAATTGCGGAGCAGGCACTATAGCCGTCCATCGCATATGTAACAAATGAGGCGGTGGCCACATTTGTTACATGCTGAGACGCATAGAACGAAAGTCCCGTCGACAGTATAAAATGTCCTTAGTGAGTTCATGGCCAAGGTCCATCCTACGCGCAAGGCAACCCACAGTCTTAACAGAGGCGCCCTGGAGCAAGAGCATGTCTCAGCCTGACTTCGCCGGTCAACAATTCAGAGAGGTATTATAGAATACATAGTCACACACCTACGCCTGCTTTCAGTGGCAGCCGGCACACCCTCTAGCGCGCCTTTGCAGTTAGAGATTGGTATCATAGGTACCATAGCCCACATTAGCCATGCCTAACATACAGCGATTGAACGCCATACTTAGGCAGGGTAAGATCACCTAGAACAAATACGATGATATGCTGGAGGCAGCATTGGCGGCCCGCGCACGGCAGCAAACCCCAGCAGCTACCGGGCAGCGACTCACACCAGCCCCGAGGCATCTCGTACAGAAACTGTCGTTCTGGAAACGATAAAATCGTCGTCGGCTATCAAGCCCTGATACCAAGAGGTCACCCTCTAAAAGTGGACTTATGAAAGTTACTCAGAACCATGACCCAAGGTCTCATTAACATTCTGACACAGGTGGTCGGAAAAAGATTGAGGAGAGATTAGAAAAGATTACGAACCAAGGTTCATGTAGGCGACTTGCTGGATGCGAGGAGGTTAAGCTATACATTTCGCAGTAGCGCCTGTCTCGAGGTAAAGGGCACATATCCACTCCTAAGTGGATCCCCAAGAGAGCCGTTATCGACGCCCGATGTTTTTAATGGGCCATTCTTTTCGCCTTTTCTCCTGTTGATGACCACACCAATCGTCTCAGAAATTACAGAAAGAACATGTTAACGCTATGCTTTAACAAGCTTAAGTATTCGGTGAAGCTCTGATATTACCAAGTTTGAGACCCTTAACCCTTACATCGCCGTCAACTTCTTTCGATGGGATCACACTCTTTACCCCAGGCGCATCTCCGATAAAGCTGTGGATCAAACCTTCAACCTGCTGCTGCTGACGGAAGATGACAATCAACACTACGTATGGATCAAAGACATTTCCAGGATTACGTATAGCAGTAACAAAAATGAACATAAAAAGCACGTCTGCTGTCGATGCCTTCATGCTTTTCCCGGCCTGACCTTCTCGAGATCCATATTACAGACTGCCGCGGTATACGCTCAAAGCCTCAGAGGGCATTCCTCCCAGAGCCAAGAAAGAACAAGCTTTACTTTAAGCACCTCTGTCATCAGATGGTCATACCCTACGTATTATATTCTGACCTCGAGGCCCTTAACATGCCAGTGGAAAGTGAGTAGTCTGGCCACACCTACAGCGATACCTATAAAACCTCCAGCCATCCTCCATTATTAAGAAATGCCATGGTAAAATTAAAATAATCCAATTATATACATAGGAAAGGATGCGGTAGTCCAACTGATCAAAAGCCTGGAAAAAGAGATGGTATATCTCCGAGATGAATTAGCCTACCCTCACTCTTTGGTCAGGACGCCCGCCAAGACCACTGCGTTAGAAGGCGGCTAAGGTCTGTCACATCTGCCGAAAGCGGCTGGGTGATGACAGGGTAAGAGATCACTGCCGCATAACGGGCAGATACAGAGGAGCCGCCCGTAACATCTGTAACCTCCAGCTGCGACTAAGCAAGGAAAAAGCAAAAGTCCCTGTGAACTTCCGTAACCTGAGGAACTACGATGGGCACCTGCTGATTGCAGCTCTGGCGCCGGCCTCAATGGCTGACATCAATACCATTCCCAACAACATGGAAAAGAATAAAACATGTTTTTTGGACCAGCTCCAGTTTAGAGACAGCTACCAGTTCTTACCCCTCAGCCTATCTAAGCTGCCTGATGACCTACTCCAGGATGGCTTCCGCATCACCCGTCGATATACCGCACAAGATGTACCCCTTCTAACCGCCAAGGGTGTCTATCCTTACGAGTATATAGATGGGTGGGATCGGTTTGATGAGACGCAGCTTGCCCCCATCGAGACCTTGCGTAGCACCATCAACCGTACAGGTATATTCTCGTATAAATATCAGCGCACTCAGAAAATAGGGAATACATTTGGCTGCAAGACGATGGGAGACTATCACGACTTTACCTGAAGACGGACGTTCTCCTTCTGGCCGATATCTTTACAACCTTTCGAGTCTTCTCTATGAAGACGTATGGCATCGACCCTCACCACTACTTTAGCTCCCCGGGATGAGTTGGTATGCTCTGCTCAGAACCACAGGCGCAGAGTTTGAGCGGCTGACAGACATTTAGCGAGGTACCCGCGGTGGCACCTCTATGGTGAGTAAGCGATTCGCAAAGGCGAAACACCCCATGTGCCCAAACTACGACCCCTCCACGTCTAATACGTGGATCGTCTATCTTGGCTCCAATAATCTTTATGACTGGGTCATGATGCAGAGCCTACCCACGGACGGCCACCAGATTGATTTAAATAGCATAGTCCCAGCTGCTCCCAAAAGCTAACTTGTAGAGATGGACTTGCACTATATGAAGAACTGCACGATGTTCACAATGACTACCCTCTAGCCCCTGAGTCTATGACTATTCTGAAAGAATGGGTATCTTATTACCGGCACGGTTTGGTGAACTATCTGGGAGGTTGTTACACCGAATGTACGAAGCTGGTACCTAATCCGCTGAAGAAAACCTACAGCTCTTCGCCAGGCTTGGTATGAGGGTTAATAAGACTTACCGGGCGCTAGACCAGAGCCCGTGGATGGCATCCAACATCCAAAATTATACAGACCTGCGAGCTAAGGCCACGAATATTTTCGACAAGGACTACTTTAAGTTGCTGAACAATTCCCTCTTTTGACAAGACCATGGAAAATTTGCGGAATCTCATACGCGTCGATTTGGTAAGGCCTGAAGGTCAAGAAGACAAGCTACGACCCCTGATACTGATCCAGTCTTTTGAATCTGTAAGATCTTTGAGGATAATATCGTTACGGTACATTCCACCAAAGCCAGACTCAATCTTATCCGCCCAATCTAAAAAGGTCAGGCCGTCCTTAACCTATCGAAATATATTATGTATGACTTTTATTACAACCACGTAAAGGCATGTTATGGTGCTAAGGCCCATCTCCTCTACACCGATACCGACAGTCTGCTGCTGGAGGTGGAGACAAAATACATTTATAGGGACATGGCAAAGGACGCCGACCTCTACAATACGAGTGACTTTCCGGAAGGACACCCCCTTTATAGCAACGCTAACAAGAAGAATGTAGGAAAGCTAAGGACGAATATAACGGAGACTATCGCTGAGTTTGTGGGCCTACGCCCAAATATGTACACTACCCTGCGAGAAAACAGTGTATAGTCCCAAAGGGCCAAGGGTGTAGCGAGATCGACGGTCAAGGCTGACCTCCAGCGCCGCAGGTGCTGCAAACGGGGATCGGATGGCGTCTACTGACCTTGCGCCGAGTCACCTATCCATTCAGGACACACACCATGGTCAGCCGTCTCCGAACCCTCTCCACGCTGCGCGCCGAAACCCCTTTCTCAGAAAGCAATAGATCCTGAGAGTACTGGTGCTCAATCAATCGCTTGGCCACAGTTTGATTAAATCGCTCCACAATACCTTGTTCAAGTGGACGCCAGCTGCTTCCTTGCTGTTCAAGGGCTCGGCTGCACTTTATCGGCTGGCGACATCCACCACGGCTCCTCGTGTGGGTCGAGACGCTAAAACTTAAGCGGACGACTTTGCGCGGCGAAAGCAGGTAGATCTGCCACACAGCCGCTTTGTATAGCCACTCCCTGGCGGTGTATATCGGGACTCTGGCGGCTGCTGCCAGCTTTTTAGCCGCCGCCGCCCCCTTCCAGTAACCCCTGGGGCTGTAGCAGACGGATGCAAGACGGTCGATCGAACCTATTGGGCTTGGCCTTCATCCCGCCCGTAATGAGCTAACTCCCGAACCGCTCATCAATAGCGGATCCCCGGATGGTCTTTAGATCGTGTATCAGGTCCACGTCGGCCTTGTGCCGGTCCCGCACGTCGTACGCCAGGTCGTGTCGGTAAGATGCGGCGTCCACGCGATTGATGGGTACCCCGCCTGGCCTATGGTTGCTGGCGGCGTCCAGCCTGGTTTTGGACGCGCAATAGTTGTAGCATGGCCGGCGCTTTTCCACAGGATACTTACTCCATGGCAGCTCTGGAAGCTTTCAAGGATGGCCGCGATGTCTCCGCCACGCTTTTCTCGCTTCGCGGCACCCACAAATGTGATTTTTTTCCCCCAAGAGGGTGCGCGCCGTTGGTTATGACCACTACACGACAATATCCGTGGATTTTGAGGATGCCGCAGGCGTTCAGTAAGTGTGGACCTCATTGATTTTTCTGCCACACGGCGTATTAAAAATTCGCGGCATGATTGGTCCCTACAATCCGACTACGTTCGCGCGCTTCTGATCGGTCTGTCGGGTAGCGGCAATACCCAGCTGATACTCAACTTCCTGACGCGCTGGATGAAATGGGATCGGCCGAAAGTGGTTGCTCTAGCGCTGTGACCAAGCGTGTTACGATGTCCCGCGGCAGATTAGCGACGCAACCGTTCGCAAGAATTTTGCACTGTTCTGAGCGGTCTGCGGCGGACAACCTATAAAAGCCGCTGTAAATGACCCGGTAACGTTCTTTTTTAGGGTTGACGATGCTCCAGGGCCTGACGACCTTAATCGCAACAAGAACGTTATCGTTTACGTCGACGTGATGCTAGAAGGACCTATTTGGCCGCGGGAGGTACAAAAAAGCCGACCTGCTGTATCTAGTTCAAACGATACGCTCACATTCCAAAGGTTATCCACAATAATGTCAACATGAGTAGCCTCTTCTGCAAGACCGACGCACACGGCATGCGCAACGTGCATGCAACGTGGTGTGCTGCCTATATGGACTGGCGCAAATTCCGCCACTTTTTTACCGAGGCGACTGCAGCACCACACATCTTTGCTACCGTAGACCTGACCAGTACCCGGCTGGCGAAGTTTCGGGCTGGTTTGGATATGTAACTAGAGCGATACTGTGTTCGACCATCTCCAGCGCAGTAGTCTGCCAGTACTTCCTAGATTTGCCGCAAAAATGCCTTTCACGAAGATAAACAACATCGTAGACAAAATACGCTTGCCGGAGGAGCACATTGCCGCGCGCAGCGCGTTGTGCGATAAGCTAGCCGCTAATCAGTTCGAGCTGGAAGAAACGGTATTTGAGGTCCAAAAAACTCGCATCCGTCATAACGCCCGTTAAATAACCGCAAAAGCCGTTGAAGAAACCCTCGAGAAGGTCAAGGACGTGAAGCAGGCGGTTGAAGCAGATTTTGAAAATGGTCATCAGTGTAAGTGGAAAGCTGGCCCTATCTGCTGTAACACGACCGGTGGAGGCAGTCAAGGCGCCGCCTCAACTCAAAACAGGGGCGCGACCCACAACGACGTAGCATGTACCACAGCCAGTACTGCAATTTGTTCCACGGACAGTGCTGCAACTTGTTCTGCAGCAAGCAGTACCGCAACTTGTTCCGCATTCACTGCCGTGGACAATACCACAACTAATGCTACAGTCAGAAGAGGAAGATGATACCCTCTTTCAATGGCTACTGACCAACCCGAACGCACCTCCAGCGATGAGGCAAACTGCGGCTGCCGATTATGAGGTTGAGACGCCAGAGTATAAGGAGGGGTTATTATAGCGGTTGAAGGGCAGTCAGGGCAGTCATGACATATATGAGCGGATCTGCGACCATGTATGATAGTTCAATGGCGGAGATCGTTTGCAAATTGCCTGGCTTGAGCAAACCACGAAAACGGGCAAAAACCCTACCTGGGACTGCGCCGTGAGTGTGCCCTTTTGCCCCGAGAACTTGCCAAACTATTTTCAGGACCTACCGGGCCGGTAACAAGTCACTCGAACTACTGAAAGAGGCCGGCGCCATTTGACGGCGGCTGTTTCAGGTCGACGCCATGGAGAGACCCACGTACCGGTTCTTAATTAGGGAGATTTTTGATGATGTTCATGACTTGCTCTAAGGGGGTGACACGGAGGCGCTTGCGGACGCCATCCACAGTCTCGACGAATACGAACTGGCTCAGCTGCGGGTCATCCAGGAGCAGACCACGCCGCGCACCTCTCGGCAAGATCTCCAAGGTTGGTGATAGCATGACTGGTCCCTTGGATATGGGTAAAAAATAATAGTACATCCATAGCAGACCCCAAAGCCGCTCAAGATGTGGCGACCAAATCATACTTTGACCATTCCACCAACAATCAGGGTGGAGCGGATTTAACTGCTCGCATTCAGGGTCCCCTAAATATGAACACAAATAAAATCGTGGCTATCGGAGAGCCTACCGATCCTCAAGATTCAACAGCCAAGGCATATGTCGATCAAAAAGACCGTGATAATTTCGAGTCAACAACAAAAATCCGGTTGGTGATGTGCGTACCTTTACCAACGAACGGACACTTTCTAGGGTGGTCAAAGCTGGCGATACAATGTGGGGTCCTTGAACATGAAAGACAACAGAATCGTGCGTATAGGGGAGCCTGTCAGTCAAAAAAAAAAAAAAAACGCTGCTACCAAAGCATACGTTGACAGGGTTGGTACCCCGGCTTCGTTGGGTGATATAACCGTTTCAATAAATATAAATGCGCATACAATTGAAGGTGTGGGGGAGCCTACCGCTTATCAGGAAGTGGTTACAAAGGCCTGTGTTGATGCGGCAGTGCGTCCAACAAATTTTGCCATCTTTTTAACTTTGGTGGCTAGTTTTCCATTAACAACAGAAGGTGTTAGACCTCTTCTTATTTACTCTAGAGGGAACCCCAATATGGTAACTATTGTTGAAATTAGTCCCTACTTTTCTTTGCGCGCAGAGAGAGCTGAAGTTGCCATCTACGGATTTACGGTCATGGGTGGTATTGTTCCTGGTGGTGCGGCTCCTGGGTATGGGTCCGCTGGCATAGTTGCCGGCTCTCATGAGGTGACCTGTTTCTGACGGATCCTCGAACACGTCTACATACTCCATCAGTTCTACTTCAGAGACGCTAAATAAAATATCTCGCAAAACGTCTCTCGATGGTGTGGTTAGAACCGTTTCGCCTAGGCGAATCAGATAAATGTTGACGGCGAACAGAAATAGACACTCGAAGGCCTAGGGGTTAAGGCCATAACCATCAGTCTCTCGTCTGCGCCGTAGGTCACTTTACCCTTAAACCTGATACCTTCATCGTGGGAGGACTCCTCCTCCATGCTGCCCATCGAGTTGTATCGACGACGTTTGTTAGCACACATGGGCGAAAATGGTATCCCATGGACACACCTCGTCTCTAATTGGTGTGTTGTTGATAGTCGCCTAACTGCTGCTATGCTACTTTGACCGCCCCCCCTCCACCCCCCACTCCCACAAAGGCTCACAGGGTCCAACAAAAACGCTGCTGCTCCGTGACTTATCATAATATCATATATGCTGATCTCAAATTGCCTTTTACCACTACTCCTTGGGCTCGTCGGAGACTTCCCAAGACACCAAATTGTTTATTCTGTATCTGACCTTTTGGTTTCTAAATTCAAGAGATTTCATTTTCAAATCAATTTTTTTCACGTTAGCCTTCAACTCAGCTACATCAGAGGTATTTTCATTCAGTTGTCTCTGATGACGTCAACGTCTTAAGAAGGTTGCCAGGTTTCATAAGCTAAAGCATGATAGAATTCAGTTTATCATCGACAGAAAGTTCTTTAAACAAAGAAATATCACTTTACTGGCCGGTGCTGTTCTTCATCAGTGTGATTTATCTGCCGGTTTTTCTCGAGAAACCTCCATCCACTTGCCTCCTGAATTAGGATGAATCAGTGGCAGAGCCACGTTGTTTACGTGCCCATTTGAATTATTGGACCGATTCACACCTCTAAACCTACATGTGGAATCACTGTGCGAATATTTACCACCATCACACTAGTTATTAGACCATACACTATGATTTGACATAATTATACGAATATTTAAAACAAAAATGTCCCAAAATTTGAAGCGCTTGTAATAACACCTATATTGATAACGCTGTCCCAGGTAGTCTGTATTTACTGTATCTATGAAATTTACCAGGTAGTCTGTATTTACTGTATCTATGAAATTTACCAGGTAGTCTGTATTTACTGTATCTATGAAATTTACCAGGTAGTCTGTATTTACTGTATCTATGAAATTTACCAGGTAGTCTGTATTTACTGTATCTATGAAATTTACCAGGTAGTCTGTATTTACTGTATCTATGAAATTTACCAGGTAGTCTGTATTTACTGTATCTATGAAATTTACCAGGTAGTCGGTATTTACTGTATCTATGAAATTTACCAGGTAGTCTGTATTTACTGTATCTATGAAACAACTGGCTTCATCCGAGAAGAAAGAATAATTTATTTTGGATATCTGTAGTTGTTGTTGCTTTTTTTTCATGCTAAGAAGAGATGTGGACTGCTCCATTGTATTTTAATTGTCAAGTTTCATAAAATGATAAGAAGAAGAAAAAAATGGCCACACTTAGCGATAAGTAAATTTTTACTTTTTTTAAACTTTTTTAAAAACTCAATCTGAAACAGCGAAATCGCTAACATTTCTCACCTGATAATACAATCCGCTACACGGTATGAGAGTTTCCCGTCCTATTAAATTATTAACTTCGACAAATTATTAGTTTCTACAAATTATTCTGGAATAGTTTGTCTTGCTTGCAAAGAAATTAGCCCCTACTCTACCACCATCCCCACCCCCACCCCACGAAACTGAGAATTGCCTTATGCCAAAGTTGTCTCAAGAAAATAAGATCACCATTCATATTTGACCAAAGCGGTAATTATGTTAATTGCTCTGATATGCATTCAGTTGAAAACGAATAGATTCGGATGTGAGATAACCCAAACTGAAGACATCTTTAAAGAGGTTAAGTGTTTATTTTAAGGAAATTCACAGATATAATATCGAACTGAAAGGCTACTCATTCCGGCCATGATGATGCAATATAGTCACACATGATCTACACTGTCATCAGTGTAGAATCGTTCAGTAAATTTCATTTTTATCGTTCCCGTTTTTATTTTTTATTTTTTAAAAGTAAGAATTTCTCAGTACTATTAATCTACTTCAACGATTACTAAAGAATAAGCTAATAAAATTAATTTTACAACGCACTTTCCCAACAATTCAATTTGCAAAATATATTCCCCAATCATTTTGACCTCTAAATTAAAACATGTTGTCAGCTTCTCTTGACAACAAACGTTCATACCCAAAGAATTTTTTTTCAAAACCATAATAAAATTCAAGTGAAGAACAGTAACACTAGAACTCAGACTGAAAACCATGGTATAGAAAAAACCTAAGTCCCCTATAGCTACTTGCCCGCTTTAATTGTTTTTGTTTTTTAAATTTTTCTTAAGGACCTATTCTGATAGGCATAACGCTGCTAGCTGGCTAAGAACGTCATTTTTGGAATCCAAATTATGCATTAATTATAATCATGCACGAAACTATCTATTAACTACCTCATTATCCAAAACATTTGAGAAAAGTAATGCATATTCTTTTGAAATGCTCAATAAGTTTATATGAACATATAATGCTAACATTAATGCTAAGATGTTAATATGTCCTGATTATCAATGTATATCAATGGTATACAATGCATCAACAGTCCATTAATTTTCGTGTACTTTTGTTGGTGTTT
Organism: Margaritifera margaritifera; assembly: GCA_029931535.1. NCBI lineage: Eukaryota > Metazoa > Mollusca > Bivalvia > Unionida > Margaritiferidae > Margaritifera > Margaritifera margaritifera. Next base: position 137,376 of record JAQPZY010001489.1, on the reverse strand, counting down.
TCTTGTATTTTTGCACTCTTAATTCAATGTACTCTTATCAAGGTAAATATATACGTATTATTACCCTTTCTAATATACATGAACTACATTACTAATTTTTGTTCTGATGTTTCAAATTTATGTATTCAGTGTCACGAATCGATTAAGTACAAACATTCATTAGTAATATATGTTCTCATGTTTCAAATTAATGTGTTCAACTTCACGAATCGATTAAGTAAAAACAGAAGTGGTTATTACCTGATATTCCTCCCGTGTCTGTAAGTCCTATATACCAATCCTCAATTTAATCGACTACAGTTGTGCTCTATGTCACTATTATATTCTTGGTTTCGTAATTTCAGTCAGCACCTGTCAGACAGCATTAACATCAAACAGCATTCGCGTCACGTACTTTTGTCGCAAAGCTAAACGATTTCTTAGTCTGATTAGATTAGTGTCTTTCAGCAACAAGCAATTTCCTTCTTGAGGCCAAATTAATCATAGCCACACACGAATCGTCGTATGTAGTACGTGCATGTGCACGAGAACGCTTAGCAGTCGTATGTACTACGATGCATTTGCACGAGAACGCTTAGCAGTCGTATGTAGTACGTGGATGTGCACGAGAACGCTTAGCAGTCGTATTTAGACCGTGCATGTGCACGAGAACGCTTAGCAATCGTATTTAGTACGTGCATGTGCACGAAGACGATGAGCAATTTTGTCACTGTGTCAAGGTGCCCATATATAACCCATTAGAAATTTCGAGGTCACGGATCATACCTCGAATGTATGCCAATAGCTGCCATTCTGTCAATCCTACGGATCATACCTCGAATGTATGCCAATAGCTGCCATTCTGTCAATCCTACGGATCATACCTCGAATGTATGCCAATAGCTGCCATTCTGTCAATCCTACGGATCATACCTTGAATGTATGCCAATAGCTGCCATTCTGTCAACCAGGGCTATTTACGAAACAAGGATTGACCAAGAAGTTGTGAATGCATCGAACTATTATTTCATTCGCAGCTTCCAGGTCAATCCTACGGTTAATCCAATAGTAGAAATAGCCAAGATGCTCCGAATAGATTGTGGTTTTGTTTTGTTTTTTCAAAGAAAATTTCGGCGAATAAAATGTACGATTTTTCTGCAAATTTCCACACCAACAGATATGGTCCAAATTATATATACTCATATTGACAAGTTGACTGTATAATGCGTCGGCAGATCAGGAAATATGTTTATGTTGTATTGATTACTCCTAACAAACTGTATACACCCAGGTCTGCCGACGCATTATGTGACGGCAGATATGGGTCTATGCACTTTGCAGTTGGATCCGACGTATAAGAAAGTACAGACGGTACTTGTTATTTTTCTTTTTGGGTTTTGCTTTTTATTTGTATTTCATCTTTTTGTTCTTAAGAATTTTCTTCTTGTTGGTGCTGACACATCATTTGGGACAAGACGTCTTGAATATAAATCTCGCGGTGGATATCTGATATCGTTTGTTATCGGATCAGGTTCAACGAACTATAGTATTATCATATATCAACAACCTAGCTGCATGCAAAGAATCAGGTATACCATCCTCCACCTTTTATTAACAATACAGTTGTTCATCACGTAAATTTTCACTAACACTTAGGTTTAACTATTAATGAACTCTCTCTCTCACACACACACAGACACACACACATTTAAGAAATAGCCTCAATAATTTAGAACAGAATCGATATACTACGAAGTTTTAAATTAAAACCCTGTAGGAAATCATTAGTGGTTGTTTATTTCTCTTTCGAAACATAATTTTTGAATACGGGGATATATTTTGGGACAATTGTAAACACTATGAAAAAAAAATGAAATTGAAAAAGTACAGGCTGAAGCCGGTACGATTGTACGCGGTGCCACAAAACCTACATCATATCTAGCAATAAAAGCAGGTGTAACATATAATGATTACTTTTTAAAACATTATTATGGTACTTCCCACAGTTACCTGCCTGCGGACCTTTGTTCCACCATTTGTCCAGCAGGCAAGTAATATACAGTTTCAAGATAATTCAAATCTGCATGCACCTTTTGCCAGGACCAGCTTATGTCAAAATTCTCTCTCTCTCTCTCTCTCTCTCTCTCTCTCTCTCTCTCTCTCTCTCTCTCTCTCTCTCTCTCTCTCTCTCTCTCTCCATAATATGTTACCGAATGGAATCTTCTCCCACTGGAAGTAAGGAACAATCCTTCCATATATTTTAGATCATATCTGAATAGGAATTTAGAAACACCCAAGCCTGTCGCTACTGATGTGAAAGAAGAGGCCAAATTATACAAACTCGATTACGATTAGACTGTTATTGTAACACAGATCTCTTCAAAATCATTTGTCAATGGACGACATATGTTTGTGTTGTGTTGTATGACAGAAGCTGCTAAACACTTTCTTTTTAACTATCCTAAATTTAACATTGTTAGAAATCGTATAATATGAACATTACCGCATGTTTCTGATATATCTTTATTACTAATGGGAGATCCTATGATGTAAGCTGAGGAAAATGAGATGTTTGGTGCAATTCAGCAAATCATGACAACCACCAACAGATTCACCTTTATTATTTAAATCAACCTCTGGTCTCTGGTCTAATCTTGATTCTTCTGTTTTTGATATCAGGAAACTATACTACTCTGTATTTTACATTTAGCCCAGCTGTATTCAATCACCAAAACTGCATGTACCAATTGAGTGCATTTAAAACACACTTTCAGTTATTTATTATTTACCTGTTTACAATTTCTAACTTCAGCTGTTTGCCGGAACTACTCTGCAAAGACTTCGAACCCTTAGGCTTCGTTTTCGTCCTAAAACTTTCTCCCTCATGTACCGGCACACATTTGGATTTGAGAAAACCTCATATTATTCCACAGAGAAACATCAAACAATTAAAGAATGTATTAGTGGCATTTACAAATTTCTGTCACTAATAGGCAACCATATATTTTTTAATTGTTAACTGCTAAAATTTATTTTCAACAGGGAGATGCATGTTTCTTGCTAAGCTGAGGAATATTTGTTTTATTATGATGTTTTACATTTGCCACAACAGGATGTTTGCCCAGTCGCCCTATGTTCACTGAACCATGTAATCATAAACTAGTCCCTGTAACATAACACAGGTCTTAGAGATAAATGCGAACAAGCTGCAATAAATTACTCGCTTCACCAAAATTGACTTATATTTACATTGTATGAATTAAGCTAAGCTTAGAAATGATAAATTGCATTTATAGCGCCGAGTAAGATATTTCCAAGGACATGATAAATTGCATTTATAGCGCCTGAGTTAGATATTTCGAAGGAAGTCGTGATAAATTGCATTTATATCGCCTGAGTTAGATATTTCCAAGAAGGACAGAGACTCTTCAAAAGAACCCTCTTTTTCTGATGAACATACATTGCACATAAACCAAAAGTTTGTACCTGTCTTTGAAACTTGATGGAGAGAAAAAGGCAGAATAACTAATCAAAATATAGCTTGTAATATGAAAATATCACCGGGTAGGTGGTCATAAATCTTGCAACAATCATTGGTATGTTAGGTAGAGCAGTAAGGGATCATTTGGTCTCCAATATTTAGCTCAGAGAGCAATAATAATGAATTTTCAAGAAACATAGATTATATATATACTGTATATGTGAATTCAATCAAAGTAAAAGACTTTGCCATTTAAGATAAAACCAACACTAGACGTACTTTTTTTCAACGGGAAGTAGAGAAGCAATAAAGTTCTTACGCTGGATAATGACGGTTGACGTTTGAACAAAACTTAAGATGAGCAAAAGCTTGGAAGATGATTAATCATTTTAAACTCCGTAACTCTGGTAAGATTTTTGTACTTGTCACAGCAATATATATGATACACATGAAATAAAGAAAGAAAATGTCCTGTAAGGTTTACACTACTCCAGAATCATTGATGATAAAGTAGACCACAGAAGGGCGCGGAAGGAATAAAGCCTTTTCTTCTTTCAGACCGAGGTGCACTGAAAATATAAATTAAAAATGAAATGACGATTTAGGTTGTTCATCCTCCTGTTGTCATAGGATGAAGCCGGGTTGGGACTGGATTAGTGAAGACACCGAAAGCAACTGCGTTAATAAGATGTTTATTTATAAACGCAATTTAAAGAGGAACAAATCTGACACCATTATAACAAAAAGATAAGGAAAATTATAAAGTTCCTAACATGGAACTATCAACAACAAGTAACTCAACGAGAAAAATCAAAGATGAATTTAACGAATGGAATTTTAAACAAACGTGAATAGCACCCTATCACCAATCGACAAATAAGAGTATATGATCTACACCCCAATATAAACAAGGTCTTATTAAGTACCAAGGGTGACCAAAGCATGTGATTTATGCACTTATCAATATGATACTCATCGATATTGGAATATGTATGAATTTATGAATATATCGTTCATATAACGAAAATGAAATGGGAATGCATGAAATTATGAATCTATCACACATATAGCGATATTGAAATGGGAATGAATGTAATTTTGCACAGATAGCAATATTGAGATAACAATAAAATGGAACACGCAATAAATATAACTATCGTGGCGCCCGTTTGACGACCAAGATGTATCTACGGTTCCACCCGCTCTAGTCCATGGTCAAGGAGCCACCACGCATGGTCCACCCCTCCCAGCCTGTTGAAGGATCCCTCGAGAGCCTTCACATTTAACACAGACCCGTTGGTCGAGGAGCCTTGGTCCCTCGCATCGAGAAAACCAGTACTCTCTTCCGAAACAACGTCACCAGACACAGCGTACACGTCACACGAAACCACACAGAGTTCTGTGACTTCACACCACCAAACCATACATAAGGACAGCTAAAAGTATAACAACTAAACCGTATAGTACATATGACACGGTTAGTACTTTTGTATTGATATATGTTGCGCATGCGCGCACATGAATTACGTCTCGTTACACATTACATTAATCATTCAATGCATGCCGCGTATAATTAAATAATACCCGTCTGTTCAGTTACAAGAAATAGCTAACTTGAACTAGCCTATAGTATTTCTAATATCATGGCGTTGTATGACCTAGGTATTGACTCTCTGTGGAATTTGGAATAAATTCTAAAACATCTAATATATGAAACAATTATGTCATATAAAACGAATAGTGATAAAGAATACAATCTTAAATTTCACATACCTCTACAGCTGAAGTTTTGCTCCCGTAAAGAGGTAAGCTTTCTGACAAGACTCGTCGTAGTGTAATTTGTTTATAGAGAATTCGCTCTATATGTACTCTAGCTGTGACAGATATGCGCAGCAGCTAGGTACGTGAATTTTCACTGCAGGCAATTTGCACGTGCAGCATGGGGTGAATCGCGCTCAGTATTTCAAAATAACTAGAGCCGAAAAAAATAAACAACCCCCGAGTAACGCTCTAGTCGGAAACGAAACCCGAATACATTTTTGATCACATATACATATTGATATAAACGATACAATTCCGTGACACCTGTATGCAGTGTCTCTTGAAATGTAACGTTCATTTTGTCCTCACATTTGAATAAAATCTTAGATGGCGTCTGGTACCATCTAAGATTGAACTTCGGATTTACTCAAGTTCTGTGCTGGTGCAATTCCAGTTAGTAGAGTGTCTGACTAGTAATCCAAGGGTCGCGAGTTCGATACCCGCCCAGTCCATCCCAGGTCGGCTGCCTCGGTGTGTCCTTGGCAAAGGCACTTAGCTCCTATTTCATGGGCATGATATTAAAAGTGCTCATGAAAGCTATAACGGTTTAATGAAAAGCAATTTTAAAATTATTACATAGCTAAAAAATATATAGTAATACCGGGGACAGAAAGCAACCCCGTTATAGTCGTCAATTTCCGGATGAAATATGAATTGCAGGTTTTATTATCTTATTACCTATCAATATATATATATATATATATATATATATATATATATATATATATATATATATATATATATATGTATATACTCAAATTAGGTGGAATATCTGGTCTGTGTTATAGAACCTGAATAAATGTGACGTCTTCTTTATGCTTAAAATTTTGTTAATAGTTCTGTTTTATCCAATGGTATTCACCCATTCAAATGTATATATGGGTCCATATTCTATATCAGGCATCGGCAACCTTTTAGAACTGCTGTGCCACGTCCGCTCAATTGTATAGTGCTGTGTAGAGTGCTGCGTGACATGAGGCAAGTCATATTCCAAAGACTTAACACTTTCCAAAGAGTCTTACGTGCCACCTTTGGCACTCGTGTCATAGGTTGCCGACACCTGTTCTATATATAAGATTTAATTCTTTTATATTTCGAGAAATATTATTTGAACCTTAAACCTGTATTTTCGGGAGGTAGACCCGCCAGTTTTATATATATGATAAATTATTGGGTCGTAGACCCACTAATATTTTACACGGTGGCCCAACTATTACTATACTATGAATAACGCTCCTTATTCCTTACATACAACCATTCGAAGAGCAAATATCCTTCCAATCCAAACAACATATGATACGGACATCATTTTTCAACACTGCGTCTCCAATGGAAATTCCGTTGTGATGTTTCATAGTTCGCTCGGTCCGGTCAGCTGGAGTAGTTGTAGTGCCATCATATACATGGATTTGAATGAGACTGTTTACAACGTTTCCACACACACAAAAATGCGTTGATTCCATCATGGACATTCACCACAGGTACAGTATTGGATATTGCAAAAGAAATAGCATTCTAGTTGTTGGATATTTGTCTGAAAGGATGATTACTGGATGCAGAAACTCTACTCAGTCTGGACGTATTGCTAGTGAGGATATGTACCGGGTTAACTGTTCGATGTTGCGAAGGTTTCATTTGTCCGAGGATTCATAGGTCCGAAATATTTTTGTCCAAGAATTCTATTTTCCGAACATTTTTGCCCAAAGTTCGTTTGTTCCGAAGGTTCGCAAGCTCGAAGACTATAGGGGTCAATAGTCCGTAGGTTCAATGATCCGAGGGTTCATGACTTTGAAGGAAAAAGTTTAAAGGTTTGTTAGTCCGGAGGTATTTGAAAACAAGGGATTCATTGGTCCGAATGTTCATTAGTCCGAAAATATTTGAAAGAGGGTTCACAAGTCCGAAGGTTCTTTGGACCGAAAGTATTTGAAAATGGCTTCATTGGTTTGAAGATTCAGTATTTAAATATATTTGTATTGGTCAGAAGGGTCATTAGTCCGAACATATTTTAAAGAAGGTTCATTGGTCCAAAGGTTTAATTAGTCTGAATATATCCGAATAGAGGTTAATTTGTGCAGTACTAATGCTTAAAAACAGTGTTGAAAAAGAGTTCCAAAATATGATTCACTGGATAAACGATTTTTAAACCAAAAAGGCCTTTGTCATATCTAATTTAAAAAATCAATCATAGAAATTTTATTTGATCTTCATTTTTCTTTTTCTAAAATGGCGTACAAAAATAGAAAATAGTATAAATGCACGTTCCAGTTAAACATCAGTTGTATTATAAAAGTAATTACTTCATGTATTACTTTTCAAAAAATTTTCTTCTATTAAATGTGCATTCCGTAATAAAAAGGCAATAATGAGCTAAGGACACACGATAGTGCACGACTGTAAGGAAATAAAAGTCAACAACATTTTTAAAAAATCATGAAAGGTTACGGAGTAAAAGTGGAGTTTTCATTCGAACTTAAACCATTTACAAAATTGTGTATTTTCTTTTCTAATAAAATCACTTTATAATTTGTCCAATTTGGCAAATGACTTTCTAATATAAACTAGAAACTTGTCTATTGGACACTAAAGTTACCACCCATATATATTAAATGAAAGAAATGTTTGTTCAGTGAAGGAAATGTTTCAAGCAATCAGTTGTTGTGACAGAGGTATATAAACAGAAGTATAGAGGTCACACGAATATCCTAAGTTGACCTTAGGGATCCGTCTCTGATCTTAACCTTGTGCACTCGGGCCTGATACGCAACACATCGTCTATCAGAGATACATATTTGTGCACAGTTTCATTACAATCCCACAACCCATTCAAACGATATAGAGCGGACACTAAAATCCCTCCGTTGATCTTTGAACCCTGTCTGTGACCTTGACTTTGAGGGAATGGGCCTGGGTGTGTTAAGCGACACATTATCTAATTAGGATACATATTTATACATAGTTTCATCAAAATCGCTATGTTGACCTTTGAACTTCGTCTCTGACCTTGAGATTGGAACAGTGGGCCTTGGTTTGGTACACATCATCTAGTCAATATACACAATTCCGCAAAGTTTCATTAAAAAGTTATGGATCTGTCACGAAGATCCCTATATTGACATTTGAACCCCGTATGTGACCTTGACCGAGGGTCTGCGTTTGGTACGCGACACACATTGTCTAGTAGAGATACACATATGTGGTAAGTTTCATCGAAATCACCCAAGCCATTGAAAAAGTTATGCACCGAACACGCAATGAGGGACGGGGAGTAGTACAGTGTGGCACATGGGGGACAATAAAATTAACATTACTGTCGCCATTTTGAAAATATGGCACTTGGGGGATCAATGGGAATTACATGTTAAAATGTTCATAGGTTTAACAATAATGTGGCTCTCTGCGGACACTAGCAATTAAACATTAGTCTTTTTGACATGACATTTCCCATTGTCCCTGCAAATGGTTTATGGTCTTGAGTACAAATTTAGAGATCTGGGGACAATCCAAAATGTAATGTTATGCAAGACATTAAACGTTGCTTAGGTAAAAGGTTACAGAAATAAAATAACATTGGTAAAGCATGAGGTTAGATGTATTTTGCTTAAGACACTTTTTTTGGCAGCAATCCATGCTCAGTTAAATAGTCCTTGGTAAACTCTGGCATAGACAAAGACAGTAATAGATTTAAGCAACTCCTTGAAAGAACATTTAGACAGATGCCCTATCTTGTAATCGACTAGTGTTTGCAGCATCAATATATGTCATTTACAAACTGGAGACATGCCCAAAGCCAAAACCATATGTACAACATGAAAGCAAAACGTCAGAACTGATAAAAAGTGTGCATTCGGCAAATGGACAGGAAATGACAGGAAAAAAGGGCATAGCCTGAACAAAGTACAACCCCTGTAACTTTGCAAATCAAACCAACTGTACGACCTAGCAACACTATCTGATGAATGAAGATCTAGTTTTGCCTGAGCGCAGCAGAGACAAACATTACGGACAATACGAATCGGTCATATCATTGGTCTAGATGTTTCAAGACAAATTAGTAAACTGATCTCTAGTTTTGATTTTTTGTATCAAATCGCAGTGTTTTTTATCATTTACTTAATCTTATGTTTGACCAAGACGTGGGGACAAATAATTGTCTACTATGTTATCATTGGAATCTGGTACGCCCAAAAAGAACGTTTTATTCAAATTCCTTACTATATCAAAATATGTACTTCTTGTCTCAATATTTCACCAGATTTGAAACTTTATTCGAAAGAAATGATTTACCCCACTAAGTATTTCTTGAATATATTGTGGACAGGAACATCACGAATAGACTGAAAGCAGCTTAAAAAGTTCTGGTGTGGTACACGAAAATACCAGTTTTGTTCATTGATTTTCTTAATTGAAATGCTTGCAGTGGTCTATTGATGATCATGCAGTTATAGTTCACAACTTTTGCTTTTCGCGCTAGCTTCACTGTAATTGGCAATATCACAGCCTAGTCGCAATACATACTCATATGTAATGCCACAACATAACTTTCTGGCATTAGTCCATTGCTTAATTGTCCATTTTTAAAAATGCAAAATATCAGAAAGGTATATCTGTAAAACTCATCCGTCATAATGTACCTGTCATAACTATCGTCTACGTGGAAAAAAATTCTTTTTTGTTTTTGCCATGGAACTTCTCTAAATTATGATGGAAATAACAAAGAGGATGAACTCTAAAACTGTGGCTTCATTCATTATGTCTAATCTCTCCTAATGCCTGGGCTATGTAAAGCGTACTAATTTGCCATCTAAAAATAAATACACCGAAACCAAATTTAGAATACCCGTACTATCTGTCTATTATTCAAAACATAATTGCTGTTCCAGTTAAGAAATGCCATTGACGTCCTTTAAAAAAGCACAGTCATATTTTCATGTCTGGTGCCATGCCTGCATTAATCTTAAAACGGTGGTTAGGCTGGGTAATACCAGTGAAAGGTCAATAAGTGACATCTTAACATTTCTTTATTTTCCAGTTGATAATTTTACCGCTGCAGTGACTTTCCACGTGTAAGCAAGATTAACCTTGGTTATAATTTTATGGAAAAGTACAAACAGGTGTGCATTTCTAGAATCAATCACAAGAGAATTATCTAACATGTAATTTCCACATTCAATAAATCTATAAATTGAATGCACAGTTTTCTTTGAAATCAGATGTAAAAAGAATAACAAGAAAATATTTAAAGGGAAAGGAAATTCATTATCCTTAAAATCAAAATAATATTCAGAAAACACTTTTTGCTATAAAAAAAATTGGAAAAATGGTTGTGTCGCATTCTATGTGAATTCTGAGTCATTTGATCAGACACCCAGTGGGTATCCCTGTATAAAATTAAACATATAGATTAAATATGTACCTTCAAGACATACCAAATTATTCTTGCTTAAAAAAAACCCCAGACCATTTACCGTCTTCAAATATCATTGAAACTTTGTGGAGACATGAGTGTAATTTAATAAGCTATCACACGTGAAGACCAAAGTAAACACGACGAATGGTAACATTCGAGACATCCTGATTAAGTGTCGAATCCAAAAGTTCTCAACAAAGGTACGGGACGTACTTTTTTGGGAGCATACATATAGATGAAGAAAACGTACAATTTGAACAAAACCTTGTGCATCAAGTGCGTGGGGGTAATCATTCTAAAAAGAAACATGGCATATTTCCAGTCGATATTAATATGAAACAACAGTGAAAATGTCATCACAATCTGTTAAGAACATTTTGAGATTACTTTTAAGTTTAAACAACTGTGATAGGCATATTAGTATCAAACCTTTTAATGTCACGTGCCTTCAAACAATTTTATAACAGTAAATGTCTGATCTACATCCTGATAGACCATTAGCTTCCATTCAAAGTTTATGGCAGAAGAAAGCCCTGTCTGTGGTATAGGCCAAACGTTATGGAGACATGAGTGTAATTCAACAAGCTATCACAAGTGAAGAACAAAGTAAACATGACGAATAGTAACATTCAAGACATTCTGATTAAATGTCGAACCCAAAAGTTCTCAACAAAGGTACGGGTCGTGCTTTATTGGGACCATAAATATAGATGAAGAAAAAGTGCAATATGAACAAAACCTTGTGCATCAAGTGCGTGGGGGTAATCATTCTAAAAAGAAACATGGCAACCTATTTCCAGTCGATATTTAATGTTAGATAGTCTAACAATTACATAACAATTAAGAGGACATCTTCACACAAACAATAATGAACATTTTATCACAATCCGTTAAGAAAGTTTTGAGATTAGTTTTAAGTTTTGACCAAGTCACTAGCAAATAAGGTGTGATAGCCATATTAGTATCAAACCTTTTGTAACAGTAAATGTCTGATCTACATCCTCATAGACCATTAGCTTCCATTCAAAGTTTATGGCAGAAGAAAGCCCTATCTGTGGTATAGGCCGAGCTGTTGGCTGACAAAAATTGCATGAAACCGACAATCTACTTAACAATATGGAGGCCAAATTGTATATGTTTTAGGAATTCGGCCGTAATAGTAAAACTTAACACGACTGTGCAATTCTTTTGCATGGTCCAATGCGAAATAAATAAATGAATACAACGAGAAATTCCAGTTTCAGCATTTCCCCAAAAAATATCCAACTCTAAACAATCCTACACAAGTCTGACTATGAAGACAATTAGCGAACACAAATAATAATTGAAACTGGATTCACTTGAAAATGCAGACGGTGACCCTGCCTTGTAATCTGATGTGCTTGCAGCAACGTGATGTACTAACCTGTTAAAATGAAGTCTAATGATACGTGGCAAATGATATTTCCTATGTTTTTATCTTAGATATTTAGAATACACACAATTTAAAACATTTGAGGGAGATATTAGTTGTTCCTAGGTCGTACAGTTAGTTTGATTTGCAAAGTTTCAGACGTTGTGCTTTGCTCGGGCTTTGCCGTTTTGCCCGTAATTTCGTGTCCGTTTGCCAAAGGCACACGTTTATAGGTTCTGACGTTTTTGCTTTCATGTTGTACAGTTGGTTTTGGCTTTGGGGATGTCTCCAATTTGTAAGTGACATATATTAATGCTGTAAAGACTAATCGACACGGCATGTGTCTAAATGTTTAATCGGTCTATGTCAGAGTTTACTAAGGACTATTTAATTGGATTGCTGCCAAAAAGTGCCTTAAGCAAAATACAGCTAACCTCATGCTTTACCAATGCCTTTTTGCTTCTATAACCTTTCCCACAACATAAGCAACGTTCAATGTCTTACATACCATAACATTTCCCACTGTCCCCAGAGGGTTAAATTTGTACTCCAGACCAAAAACCATTTGCTGGGACAATGGGAAACATCATGTCAAAAAGACTAATGTTAAATTCCCGTTGTCCCTAGAGAGTCACATTAATGTTAAACCTATGGACGTTTAAACATGGAATTCCCACTGGTCCCCCAAGTGCCATATTTTCAAAATGGCGACCGTAATGTTAATTCTTATTGTCCCCCATGTGCCACACTATACTACCCGCATTTCATGTCCGTGTCCATAACCTTTTCAATGACTTCGGTGATATCCATAACCTTTGCACATATGTGTATCTCAACTAGAATATATGTGTGGCGTACCAAACGGTGTTCAAATGTCAATATAGGGATGTAGTGACAGATCCATAATTTTTCAATAAAACTTTGCAGAAATGTATATATTCACTAGATCATGTGCTGTGTACCAAACCAAGGCTCATGGTTCCAATCGCAAGGTCAGAGACGAAGTTCAAAAGATCAACATAGAGATTTTGATGAAACTCTGCGTAAATATGTATTTTAATTAGATAATGTGTCGCCTACCACACCCAAGCCCATTCCCCCAAAGTCAAGGTGACATACAGGGTTCAAAAATCAACAGAGAGATTTTAGTGTCCGTTCTGTATCGTTCGAACGGGCTGTGGGATTTTAATGAATCGGTGCACAAATGTGTATCTCTGATAGACGATGTGTCGTGTACGAGGCTTAGGCCCGTGTGCCCTAGGTTAAGATCAGATACAGAGCCCAAAGGTTAACTTAGGATATTCGTGCCACCTCTATACTTCTATTGATATACCTCTGCCACAACAATTGATTGCATGAAACATTTCTTTGATTGAACAGACATTTATTTCATTATATATATATATATATATATATATATATATATATATATATATATATATATATATATATATATAGAGAGAGAGAGAGAGAGAGAGAGAGAGAGAGAGAGAGAGAGAGAGAGAGATAGATAGATAGATAGATATATAACTTTGTGTCCAATGGACAAGTTTCTAGTTTATGTTAGAAAGTCATTTGCTAATTTGGACAAATTACATTTCTCGCATCTGTCTCTTTGTTGATGAATCAATTTTGCATTATTCACCCCCTTATTGTGCTGAAATAGAATTACTCATGAATAATGATCTAATGAAACTGCATAAATGGCCCAAACAATGGCTCTTAAAGTTTAATCCAGAAAAACAGTGGCTATGTTTCTTTGCGAACAAGAAAGTAGTAAATATGCCTGAATTTGTTTTTGAAATACTGGTCTTAAGTATGTGGATTCTCATCGTCATCTTAAAGTACTACTTTCGTCAAATATCAAATAGACTTGTTTATATTAATAGTATTCTAATAACAGCACCATCTCGAATAGCCAATTGTAACTGAAAAAAAGAGAAACACCGTCAGTGGCGTAGCGAGGCAAAGTGCCGCCCAGGGCCAACTACCAAAATTACGCCCCCACTCCATTCGTATTATTTATAATATATAACCTTGGTTATAATTATATGGAAAAGTACAAACATGAATCATGAATCGCGTTTATTGTACTTTAGTCACTGGGACAAGTAAAATTTCCGTTTTGGCTCCAAGAAATTAAACTATGACCTGCACGTATCTGTCTTACATACAAACATTATCTAAGTCAAAAATGTTTTCACTAGGTGTCTGAACAGTTCATTCAGATAATATCATTATGAAAAATAGTTAAAAGCTAGACAAAATCATCGACATGCAGAATTCTGGACGAAAATCTATGAAACATACGGCAAAGAAATATCGATATACCAAATTTGAAAGATATTGAAATACTCTGAGTATGATCTTTAATTTTCGGGCTTTGAGTTGTGAGGTTTGAGTCTAAATTAAGTTTCTGTATGTAAACAATTTCGTGGATACGGGGCCTGATATGAGTGACAAACAAACGGACAGGATTGCAGTGAGTATGCTTGACGGCGCAAACAGGCCAACATAGAATTAGCATGAAATAATAAAGTGAATAAATAATTCTGGAACATCATGCACACAGTAAAGCTATTTTTAGGTAGAAAAGACAGGAATAAATAATTGTAAAATGTATGCATTTCTTAGAAAATAACGCAGGATAAGTTGAATGCATTCAAGTGAAGTAGATAAAGGCAGATGCTTAAAAGAGTCCATAAAGGATGTTGCCTGAAGACCCACATTAAGCATGTGCAACCTACGAACCCCGCCCGCCATCTGGATTTTATCCACTGATTTACATCATAGAGTGTGACTTTAAAACTCGCTTATGTGGCCCGCGCCCTGGAGGAAGCTGCACATGCCTGACCTACATGTATTTCACTGTACCTAGAAAGCATTAACCTGATCTCGCATCCTAATTACACACATGTGCCTATTCTTGACAATACAGAACGATATCGTTGCGCATGTAATTCGACAGAAAAAGTCAAATGTAACCAGTCTTTTATCATTGTTTGATTGCTTACCTAATTTGGATTTTGTGTACACAATTACACTATATGTACCTATATCCTTGTTATTAAACAATGCACATGTATGTATGTATGTATGTATGTATGTATGTATGTATGTATGTATGTATGTATGTATGTATGTATGTATGTATGTATGTATGTAAACAGCTATGACAATACCTGTTTATTCCGTTAGATAAACGTATGAGTAGTCCACTTCGAAAACTGATTTTCAGTGCACAAACCAAAACAACCCAATTTCTAACTTGCAGCTAATAAACAATTTGTGATAGTATTACACAAAATTGTAGAGGACAAAATGGAGACAAAATATATAAACATTATGTAGACACAAAATATATAAACATTATGCAGAGACAAAATATATAAACATTATGTAGACACAAAATATATGAACATTATGTAGACACAAAATATATAAAAATTATGTAGACACAAAATATATAAACATTATGTAGACACAAAATATATAAACATTATGTAGAAACAAAATATATAAACATTATGTAGACACAAAATATATAAACATTATGTAGACACAAAATATATAAACATTATGTAGACACAAAATATATAAACATTATGCAGAGACAAAATATATAAACATTATGTAGACACAAAATATATGAACATTATGTAGACACAAAATATATAAAAATTATGTAGACACAAAATATATAAACATTATGTAGACACAAAATATATAAACATTATGCAGAGACAAAATATATAAACATTATGTAGACACAAAATATATAAACATTATGTAGACACAAAATATATAAACATTATGTAGACACAAAATATATGAACGTTATGTAGACACAAAATATATAAACATTATGTAGACACAAAATATATAAACATTATGTAGACACAAAATATATAAACATTATGTAGAAACAAAATATATAAACATTATGTAGACACAAAATATATAAACACTATGTACAGAAGATGGGTTATGATTAGGATTGTCTAACTATCAGTTCTGCTAATGCGATCCGCTACACGGACTTTCAGATGACGTAAGACAATTAAGAAACGTCAAAAACAACTTTAACCACAAAATGATTTATATTGATACTTAAGATTGCAGGATTTACATTAGTCTATTTTTTTGATAGTGCTATTTACGTTAGCTTCTCTCCATCTTCTTTGATGTAATGTATTCATCCTTGATCAAAGTACAAAAACAAACTCACTAATGCTCGACGAAGTACAACAACATGTCCAGCTAAGAAAAGGTAACGACCTGTCCAGATGTTTTCAAACACTAGCTTATTAAACTATGAATGATTCCTAGCACCGCAGCTGCTGCTTTTATTTTTAAATAACACAAATAATTATCAATTTTTATTGCGCCCTTTTCAGTTTTATCAACGAACGAATCATCTTTGCCTCCTGACTGGGCAAAGAGCAGTACCTCCTTCTAAAGTTTTTTTTTCTCTTTCTTTTATTTTTAAAATCTGCTATAGAGAGAACAACTGTTGATATTAATGTAACTATTGCAGTGATTATAGCAGCTATTGTAACATCATTTTCTTTAAACAGTTGTTCAATCTTTCTCCTAATGGTAACTTTTCCCTAACTTTTGAATTGATTTTTTTTTAACATTATTTGTTAAGTTTGTTAGATGTCCAGCTAATTGCACTATTTTACTTTCAACACTCTCCAGCAGTTCTAGCAAAACAGCATTTTTGTCTGGGTCTGATTTTTTGCTGATATTCTTTTTCAACTCTTTAGTCTCTTTCTCATACACTTGAACATCAGATTTCATAGATTCTACTTTCTATTTAGCAACTGCTACATTACTTACTTAACCCGTTAATTCCATTTCCTTTTGTGTAGTGATTAATCTTTTCACCACAGATGAAGTTTCACAGCCTTGACTTTTTTATTGGTTATCATCTATTACATTGTCTTCTTCTCTTCCCTGTTGATTAGATGATTCGTTTGTGCCTGTTGTTTGCATCTCTATTTTCCCAGGTTCTTTTATTTGATGCCTTTGTACAACAGTAGGTTCTAAAGGCTATTTAGTTTGTGTTGTGTTGTGTTGTGTTGTGTTGTGTTGTGTTTTGTCCAGGCTCTGCTGTTAGGCTTTGTAAGTCTCCGACGTTTCTGTTATATCTAAGTCTATTTAATCTATTCTGAAATTCATCTGTTTTGGTGAAAGCAGGAACAGTTTTCTTATTTGCTAAATACTCAGCATTTAATAATATTTTCATAAAACTAGTTCATCGTGCTTGTTTCTCTATTGAACTAGGTGCTAGAAATTTTGTACCATCATTTTTTATAATATTCAAATTAACTGCATTAATAATAATGGGGATACGGTGGGGTCATAAATTACCCTCTGACCTCAATGGGAATTTAACATTATGGCCACCATCTTGAAAGTATGATCCTATACTGACAAGGGGAATTCAACATTATTCCATAGGTTTAACATTAAGATGACACTCTAGCCTCAAGGGGAATGGTATGTGAGAAACGGCCATTGGTTGAACAAGGTGGGACGGTCTGGCGACAAAAGGAAAGGTAATGTGAAAAACACTAATACCTACTGATCAACACTCCGTCTTACTGGCCAGCACCGATACCTATTGACCAGACAGAGGTGTTAGGGTAGGATGTAAAGTAAGGTGTAAAGTAACGTGGACTAACATCTAATTTTAGACAGACAATCACTCACTATCACCGTCCAACACTCACCCTTTTACAAACCATACAGACAAAGGGAAATCCAAAACACAGAATGGTGCCTAGTGGCTACATGCATATATCCGAGATTTATATATAAAGCATTACCTATACTTCAGATTATGTTGGCGGTGTCGGTAAATTTTTGTATATTGTACTGAAGTTATGAATAGCTGTAATCAAAGGAACCAACTCATAATGACACTAAAATGGCCGTGACTACAAGTAAAGCTAGAATTTTACGAATCTGTCACAGACTTTAGTGCAGATTACACAAAAAAACTTTTAACACTTTATAGCTAGGTTTATTCATAGACATAGACACTATACCACTTTGTAAACGTCCTAGACTCGCCTTTGGCACACACAAGAGAAGGAATATAGAAATCCAGTGCAAAAGAAAAAGACTCTACTGATAAAGTGTTCTCAAATCAAGATACCTAGTGTCCTATGTAGAGGCACACATCCCCGGCTATGGACTTCAGATTCAATAAACAGACTTGTACAGAACGTTATCTTTTCCTGAAAAACAGTTTATTGCTCAGTCCAATCCTGATATTGTAATAATATTTGACAATATATATTACACTGAAAAATATTTTTCTTACATACAAACCATCAAACATTTTGTATAGCTACACTTTAAGATTTGTCAATGATGACTGTGAAAGAAACAGATTGCAGTCTGACATGAAATTTTGGCAAAATCAACTCAGCTGGGCATTGTGGATAACAACATCTGGTTGTGGGATTTCCTACTGACATTTAATATATAAAAATATAACCAGAATTGGTCCAATCAGTATATCAATGTTATATCTATTTCCAGATAAGACAGTTACTCCATGAATGTAAAAATACATGTATCCGATGACCGTTAATTCAAATCAAATGACAATAGCATTGATATGAATTAATTTATTTGATTTGCAACAATATTAAAATTCCATGTCTATATAATCTCTCCTGAAATTCATCTGTTATGGTAAAAGTAGGTTCGATATGTTGATTAGCTAATTCTCAGTATTTAATTCTGTCATAAAACTAGATTATCTGGGTTTTCTCTCTATTGAACTAGGTGATAAAAGTTGTGTACTACCACTTTATATGATCCTTAAGTCAACTGCACCATCAGATCTGTCTTTGGGCATAATGTATATTTCGCCGTCAGTAACTCAATAAATACCTCTTGCATATTTTCGTACAAAGTCCTAGCCTACTTTATAACCAGATTTTGTAAAGAGCTTCTCCAATTTAATTTCTTGTGTTCTGGTTCAAACAGTATACATGTTATTTCATCGAAACGTCCTACACTTTGCTTCGCAAAATCACCTGCGAGATTTTCACTAGCATCAATTTGTATTTTTGATGATATTGTTGGTCTTGTATCATCACCGTCATCATCGTAAACAGAGTTTTCGCATTCTTTAATTTCAAAATCACCACCACCCGCAGCAATTCATTATGTCCAAAAATAAACATTTTTTTATTATTTAAATAGCGAAGAAATGGACAAGACACAACTTGACAAAGAATTGGGATTTTTGAAGTACAAAAAAGAAGTAACTCCATTTTTCCAGAATTGGAATAGTAGAAACATGAACTGAACATAGATATTGCAAATGGAACATACAAAGACATAGTAGTTAAAAAAGAATAACTGAAAATGAGTTGGAACAATGGACGAGAAACACATTAAGAAGACGTATGAAGCCTTTCTAAATGCTAGAGTTGTTAAACACTTCCAATAATTGTCAGATGGTATGATTTTGTATGACATCAATATTAGCAAATTTCTTCCGATCGACAACTTGAACAGTTTATAAAATGAACTTAAAGATGACCACATAACATTAAAAGGAATTAGATAATTCCCTGAATTTATGTCATTTAAACTGGGTTTGTTTTTGTTTGCATTGAGTGCTAGTTTGATAACATTCAAACACGTAGATTTCAAGAAGACAACATAATAAAAAATGAATCTAAAAGTATGGGAAAATTGATTGATCAATCAATCTGTACAGGTTGCTTTGTTGTTGATGCATTTGTGCCTTTAACCCCAATTGTTATGACAACTCTGTCAGGAGTGTATGTCTATCATGCAATAAAGTCAATGATGAGAAACAAAATAGACAATACTTGTCAAAATTTCCTCAGTGTTAAAGTTAGCCATTCTCAATGATTCAGCTTTTTTCTTGTGCTCTCTAAACTCTTTCCTCAGATGTATTTTATCATATTTATATCTGTGTTCGATGTCTATCATATAACAAACATTTTATTTCTTGCTCTGGATCGGATAGGTCAAACAATGAACATGGAATGAAATGACCATTGTCTAAATCTTCATCGCTGGCTATTTCATATTGTGTGAAGCTGAGCCATCTTCGATAAAAATAAATAGATGGAACACCAAGTATTATGAACTGGAAAACATTTGCCTCCAGTACGATACTATTACCTTCGAAACAATTGTACAATCGGGTAATGACAAATAAAGAAATGGAGTTGCATTCTGAAAAAGTTTTAAAACTCAGAAATATATAAATTCACGGTGACCGTAGAAGGTCTTTCAAACATTGTTTATTCGGAGGGTTAACAATTGCAATTTACAGAAACCGCTTAGTATTTCTTCGATGAACAACTAAAGAACACAAAAATTAGTAACATGAGTGTTAACAATTTGTACACGGACAATCACTGCATCTGGTTTGATTTGAGAGGTACACACGATAACAGATTATATGTTGCTGTCTTAAATTAGCTAACGTGCAATAAGGTATTCACATTCAAATCAACAGAAAAAATGTAGATTGTCACACAATGTATATTTATTTTCAGAATGTCGGGTTAACGTTCAAAACAATAATTTCAAATCAATTAAGTTTTAAATAACTAGCGTACCTTTACAGATAAAAACACCTCAAGGAACGGCAAAGACTTTACTTACGTGAACGGCATAACATCTTTTTAAATGAAGCTCAGATCATGATAAATTGTGAAGTGTTTAACTGTGGTTAAACATTATTTAAATTACATCTGATAGAAACTGGATACAAAGACTTTTTCTGTTACATTGTTACCATTGGTCCAACTTTTCTTTGCAAGAAGAATTAAGACAGAAAGTTTTTACTTAAAGCTGAAAAAGTAATTGTTATAATTCCTGTGGATAAACTGCATATGTGGTTTCAGTTTTAGAAAGCAACTAACCTAACTAGAATCGATTTAAGTGGTAGACATTCTGAAATATCTGTATGGGTGATCGTACAAAAGTACAACTCTGTAATCAAATATTTTAGAGAAAGTACGCAGTGTTTTCATCGTCTTCAACAAGGACAAAAAAGCAACGGAAAAGATATTATCTTTTATTCCAGATGAAATGAAAGGAGAAATTGTATACACTCTGAAACAGGTCAAAAGAAACAAACTTTGAATGCATTTAGAGCTTCCATATGGCTTTGCTCGCTGCAAGGACTGCATACAACTACAGAGAGTATGCGTGTCCGTAAAGTAATGTATTTATGTTGTCAAGCAAAAACGCTTGTTGTCATAAGAACTCATTGCTACTTTGCTCATTTTGTTTGCTATACATTTCGTGGTTGTATGACCTGAGTAAATTCATCTATTGATAATTTCCTTTGTGATTAAATAAGCAATCTTTGTATATCTCAACCTAAATACACAATGAATCAGTATCAGCCAGAATTCTCATCGTATCACAGTATTTGCCTTTTAGCTAGTTATAGTAGAATTAGTACATTAACCACTTGCTTAACTCAAACACCATAAATCCACCATAGATAGGTTTCCCAGACTGAGAATCACCAAATCTTCATCTATTATCGTCCTCCTGGAAAATCATATATCTTTTTAGGATTTAAAAAACTATTTTCATTTGTACTGGTGTTTTTTTCCTCAAGTTCTCCAACTGTTTACCGAATACACTGATATTCATTAGTTTGAAGAAGTCATTTTCGAAATCATTATGGACTTGTTGTCTTCAACTAGAATTCATTTATATGTGGGGTTTAAGCTACGTTTGCTGTTTAAACAAGACAACTCTGTACCAAAAGTTATGTTTGAACTTAATTGCGCGTAAAAGTTTAAATTTCTGTAGTGAATGATATAATGTTTACTGTTTATTGTGCATAGCAATATCAGTACAGTCGGTTTTGTACCCTTGTAATTATTTGTCAATTTCTTTTGCAAAGGAGATAAATCATTTTCATCTGGAATTAAATTCTCTGGAGCAAGGGGGGGGAGTAGTCTTTGGGATCTCCAAGTCTACTTCTAATATGCCATCAGTGTCATAGTCATCTGTTGTTTCAAACAGAGTTTCTTCTATCAATGTAAATTGTTCATAATTTGCCCATCTAAAGTCATTTACCGACATATATTGGCTCATGGCTCAGTCATATAAATATTTTGGAATTTAATATATAGTAACACAAGATTTTGGTTTGATCTATTTGAACTCTCAATCCCATTGTTTTCCTTTATCATCATCATCATCATCATCATCATCATCATCATCATCATCCGCATAGAATTCCTGGTTGACTTTAGCAATGTATATGCGTATTATACTAATTCCAAAACGAATTAAACTTTCTATTATTAAAAACATGTCATAATTTGTCAAACGTTTGAATTGAATACCTAATATTTTCTAACATTATGACTTAGTCCTGGTTCACTATAGTAGACTGTAGTGTCTGGTTTGTAATTTTCAGACAGACATTCTCAAATTCTTGAAAAATGTCACTTAGCATCAATGTATCTTTTTTCACGTTATAGTCATTTAGGTCGCCTAATGTTTGAAGATTGTAATGTTCCATGTCATATTATACATACTGCTCATTGTCATTTGATATGTTTGAATCGTTAATTGATGAGTAAAACTTTTCTTTGGGTGGTATGTCTGTTCCATTAAACCTTTCAAAGCTATCCATGTATTCATATTGGTAAACTTCTTTAATTCAAAATGTAGTTGTCATATCTTTAAAATGTTTCAGTGGTTCTGTAAATTTTTCATCACTCGAATTTTTAGACAGTTGCTTTATAGACTTATCCATGAATCGATAACTATCAACAAATCTAAACGTTACGTTTACAGTTATTTTTTTTTTCCTTCTTTGACAAACATATCAACTATGATATTTTGCTGAAACAAATATATTTCTCGTCATTGGTTGGTATAATTTTTATCTCTTCATCTGGATCTTTTTTTTACAAGTGTCTTGATGGACAGATGCCTATCAAAACCAGACAAATTATAAATGAACAACTGTAGGTTTTTTGGATATTTATAATTCAAATTACAGTATTTACATCAGACTCTCTATACATTCGAGTCAATTCATCATGATCACGAACTTTGTCTTCAAATTTTTTCTCCTGTGAATATAGCACGCGTTGGTTAAATTCAAATGTTTATCATCTTTCTCTGTGAACATCATCGATTTAGCATATTATTCCAGTCTTAATTCGTCATACACAAATTTTGCGAGCTAACCCAAGCAGTTGCAAAACACCTGAACGCAATCAGTATCTCTGTAAGCGATTGGTCTGTAACATTTATTAATTGACTTGAGAGACAAACAAAATCAAATCGTGATGGAATGTGTCTAGCCGTTTGAATTGTCCAGGTACACATTGCTTATGGCATGATTGAACTATTACAAGTTTGTGTTTGTGGCACGATGATACTCGAAAATCACAATAAACAAAATAAGGAACTTTAAAGTGATGCTAACAGTTTCTAAATTTGACAACTGAGCCATCTCCATGCATTATATCTATTGAGTTATCTACTCTGTAACATATTCATTTGTGTTTTGATACTTTTTCTGATGTATTTAAACCATTTTTGTACAGATATATTTCCATCTGTGATGCCCATTTATCTCTGATGACGCCAATTTTCACAACATTCCATACTTGACGCGAATATGATCAACGTTTCAACGTGTCATACTCCCTATGGCTCATTTATTCTAACCGGTTTGATGTCGTTCCTGTTCATACAACTATCTCTCCATTCCAATATTTCATACACCTGTACATATATCTCAAGTTTTGTTTAAAGGTTTTGATGTGATTTTAACAGGACAGCTATTAAACCAATGACTGCATCTATCTAAATGGTATTTTAATTTTGAAGAGAACAATGTGCTAACATTTGGACTAAAAGCCGTTAAAAGATACACCATAACAGGTTATAGTATAAAAGCTAGCAGCAGTAGCAAAATGTGTTACCCATAAATAAAACAAAATGGCAGCAGCAGTCAAAATTGGAGGAACAACAGCTAATGGTCAAGAATTTGCATGAAGAAATTATTTGCTGAAATTAATTGGCCTCGATGAAGGTGAAAAGAAAAAAAACATAACGCGAAATCCATTAGAAAAATTACAGACAAAAACCGCAGATTTCAATGACAACAGAGCAATAAAATTGATTACTTGAATAAAAGATTCAGAGAGCAAGATTTAATGGGTCAGTACTTGAACAACCTGGATGATGCGAATCTACTTATGGTGCCGATGGTAGATATGATTTGGACGATCCCGACACATCGAGTCACCCCGAAAATAAGGTAAAACTTATTTTTTTAAAAACAAGAGAGCCAAAACTGAATGATTTCTATCAGCCTTCTGAAGAACATGTAAAATATGTGATGGGTGTCAGACGCTTGCAAGTTTTTTTTTTTTTCTTTCTTTCTTCTGCAGGTGATAAATAGTAAAAATGACAAATTACAGTATATGCATAACTCCTCACAAGCTGGAAATTAGATACCTCAGTCAAACACATCACTGTATCACATATACTCTAAGCAACATTAAACCTGAATAAACATTATAGATAGCAATTCCAAAGTCAAGTCCAAGTATAGTGATTGGAAGTTGTTCTTGTAGTTGTTGTTGTTGGTGGTGGTGATGGTGGTGGTGGTGGTGGTGGTGGTGGTGGTGTGTATGTATGTATGTATGTATGTATGTATGTATGTATGTATGTATGTATGTATGTATGTATGTATGTATGTATGTATGTATGTATGTATGTATGTATGTATGTATGTATGTATGTATGTATGTGTGGTTTGATACGAAAGGTAAAAGGAGAGGCTAACAATGCAGTGGTAAACAATGTAAAGTACTATTCTTGTGAAAGACATCATCATATCCTACGGAAGCGATGACCTTCTCAAGTTGTATGACTACAGTATGGAAATGACATAGAAAGATTTATGGTTACTTGATATGGGGTTACAAGAAATAGGATTGAACAAGACAGTATGAATGATAAATCGAGAAAGTTGCAATCAGGGACAGGTAATGTACAAAATACAGGTTCTAAATCTGTACAGTTTGCGGTGTATAGTAAAAAGTTTAACATAACACTTGCAATAGCTTCTGCGTTAATATAAGGTGGTACTCAAGACTACGCAATGGAAAACATTTGTTTACAGTACATTACGATTACTTCTGAATTAATTGCACAATCCGTAAATGATCAAATACAGAAATATGATTGCTTTCATTTACGATTACATTACCAGAGAGAGAATTATCGACAGCAGCCAATACAACTTTGATTCTCCTAGAATGAATTTGAAGGGTTTTTAATACTGTCAAAAAGTGAAAAATGTTATTCTCAAACGTTTTTCCATTCAGCAATGGAAATATTCACATTGACTATTGTAGGCCTACCAAATATGGTATATTCTCATGATTTTGAATTGTAGCAAAAGTTTACAGAAGACACAAACTATCTCTTTAATGAACAAGAAAATTATACAGAACTCAGTAACAAAAGTGTTCAATTTTTGGCACTAACCATCACTATCTATCGCATGATCTGGGAAGTACACATGATAGCATTTTGCACGATAGGGCTAATAAATTGACTGATGAGCAACATTGTATCCACCTGAAAATCAACAGAAAAGAAAATGTAGGTGTTTTCAGAAATGTACATTGATTTCGTGTCTGAGACTCAGGTAAACATTCAAAATAATCAACTTAAATCAATTATATTTTAGGCATGAATCGTACCGAAGGACGTGCCACAGGCTCTTGTGCTCCACACAGCAACATGTGCCGGACAACGAGTGTCCATGTACCTTTGTTACACTTGTAGGAAAATAAATTTATTTCAAAGAGGATTATTGCATGATACGTTGTGGTGTAACTAATTGTGGAAAGACTATGTTTGTACTAAATCTGATAGAGACTCAATGCAAAGCCTTGTTCGATTACATCTGTATCATCTGTCTAACTTTTCTGTTGATCAAGACTTACAATAGAATGTGCCTACTAAAAGATGAAAATGTGATTGTAAAAGATCATAATGATAAATCAGATAAGTGATTAGAGGTACTAGTTGATATATACCAATGTAAAAATACTTTCTTATTGATAATTGTGGCAAAATTGATGGCAAAGAAAAAGAAGGCAACTAAACCTAACCAAACTGACTTTCATTGGAAGAGATTCTGAAATATCTGTATGGGGGATTATACAAAGTACTAAAGATTATAAAGGATTTCAGAAAGAATATACGTCCGTTGTTTTTGTTATACGGTAAAGACAAACAAATCACTAGAAAATAAAAGAAACAAACTTTTGATACGCTTAGAGTTTTCCGTTGAATATGTACGTATCCACTAGGTAATATATTTGCTAAGTCAACCAACCAACGCTTGTCGTCATATATAGACAATGCTACTTTATTCATTTTGATATTATACATCTCATGATTGCTACTTTATTCATTTTGATATTATACATCTCATGATTGCTACTTTATTCATTTTGATGTTATACATCTCATGATTGCTACTTTATTCATTTTGATGTTATACATCTCATGATTGCTACTTTATTCATTTTGATGTTATACATCTCATGATTGCTACTTTATTCATTTTGATGTTATACATCTCATGATTGCTATTTTATTCATTTTGATGTTATACATCTCATGATTGCTACTTTATTCATTTTGATGTTATACATCTCATGATTGCTACTTTATTCATTTTGATGTTATACATCTCATGATTGCTACTTTATTCATTCTGATATTATACATCTCATGATTGCTACTTTATTCATTTTGATGTTATACATCTCATGATTGCTACTTTATTCATTTTGATGTTATACATCTCATGATTGCTATTTTATTCATTTTGATGTTATACATCTCATGATTGCTACTTTATTCATTTTGATGTTATACATCTCATGATTGCTACTTTATTCATTTTGATGTTATATATCTCATGATTGCATGATGTAAGTAAATTCATTACCTAGTAATTTTCTTGTGATTAAATAAACAATCGTTGTACATTCAAATTTCAAATTCTAGTTTTAATCACGTATTTTTTTTAAAAAAAAGTTTTATTTCTTTACAAACTTTCTTTTCGATTTGATCAGTCCTGAAAAATAAATCTTTGAACTTTACCCACAGAACTCCCTGACAGCTTCACCGTTCATTTAAACTTTAAGTAATCTAAGAACTTTCTCATTCATTTGTGGGATACCAAATATGTTGTCCTTCCTGTGGTACACTAGTGTCATGAAACTTGATGTTATCATTCATCTCACTGGATAAGTATTCCGTCTCAGTTTCTCACTTCTTCTGTAACTCTGATCAATCATTTTTATCTGGAATAACTTTCTTTGGAGCTAATGGATAGTCATTGCTTTATTCGTGTAAGTGTAATGAAATCTCCAAATCACCTTCTAAAATTAAATCAGCATTATTGTTGTGTAATATTTCGAACATAGTTTCTTCTTTCCGTCTCATTTTACCTTCCGTTGCCCACCTTAAATTTCCTACCAGGATGTAGCCATAACGATTATTGGGACCTAGTTACAAAACGACCTTGACCTTGAGTACTCACCATCATTTATTATCTTATCATCGAGTAGTATTCGTAGCTTGCTTTGGCATATTTATGCGGTATAATCCAATGATTTCACCTCTTCATCTCGATCATATTTCACAAGCACCCGAATGAACAAATGACTGTTATAACTGAACAAGTTATGAATGAATAATGGTATGTATTTTAGGATATTTACAACTCAAACTTAATTCATTGTTTGCTGGTGGTGGCGGTGGTTGTGTGTGTGGGGGGGGGGGGGGTACGGGGGAGGGGGTGCCGTAGGTGGAAAGTATGACTCATAATCTAAGGGTCGCGGGTTCGATACTTTCGAAAGGCACTTAGCTCCCATTTCCTCGGCATCATTAACCCAATAATGTGTTTAAAATGCAGTTAAAAGCAGCAAACCAAACCAATCGTTATATGCTGGACTTCAGTATTTACTTGATAAATGGTAATTGTCTCGAACTTCTCTTTAAAATATTTCTTTCTTACAGATATGACATGTATTGTTGAACTGAAACGTTTTTCATCTTCCTCTGTGAAGGTTGTGCATTTTTCAGTCTTAATTCTTGATACACTAATTTTGAGAATTTACATAATACCTAGTAAAATGCTTGAATACAATCTGTTCCATTGTAAACTATTTGTTTGTATTTCTTGTAGATTGATTTAACATATAAACAGAACTCTGATGGAATAGGTTCGTCTGTTTTGATGGTCCAGGATAATATATTGTGTTCTGCTTCGCAGAGTTCCTGCTCTGCACGTGTGCCTTCAGCACTGCCGTTTGGCGTCAAATTTGATTTTCAAAGGTACAGTGATACTTTCAAAATCACAATAAATAGCGTAGGAAACTTTTAATTGGTGTCGATAGTTTTTTAATTTTGCATCTGAGCCTTCTTCGGTTGTTATATCTATAGTCTATTGTACTCTGATATTTTTTTTAACGTATATAACAATTCAAGCATTTTTTTAAAAGATATATTTGGATCCGTCATGTCTATTTACCCGTGATGATACTAATCTTGACAAATATTTTATTCGAACATAGTGATAGTATAACAACTATTTACAGATTTCAGAAAAGTCTTTAATCATTATAAGCACATTTTAAGCTTTGAACTTTTCCATGATCTTGGAAAAATGTACTAACTGAACTATTAACAAATCATAAATATGTGTTAACGGTCAAATACATCATTATTATGCTCTTATATCAATAACAAGATTTATACCTCTACCGAGTTTCGAACCATGGACCTTTTGATCTTCATTCCTATGGTTTACGCCTCAAAAGGCCCTCCTTTATAACCCATGTACAATATGCAACATTTATATAAATGTAAAATCCAGCAGACAATTTATTAAGTATACTCCAGTCTGAGTAAGTAATTTTTAAATTTTGATTTTTAATGTGTTCGTATCACGATACGAGTGTATTGGTGTAAAAACTGTATACCTCGCTGTAATTTTTAACTTTGATTTTTAGCGTTCGTGTATCCCAAAAAAAGTTGGTTATACACAAAGTATGACTGCTCCAGAACTTTCATGATCTATCTATTCATGGGCATTTCGATTTGGAGATCTACTTTTAATGGAACATGACATTATCAAACTCATTCCCTTCCGTGCCTCGCCAAAAAATCCACTGTAATCATCAAAAAGTATAGTGTTCGTGGACAAAATAACCAAAATAACATAATTGTGACGGACGTTTGTTCATTTGTAATAATCATGGTTGTTTTGGTTAGGACGCCAACTCTTCGATCTGTTGTAAACTGCCATAGGAAAACAAATCTTCCCTCATTTCCAGTTGCCTGTTTCATATATGATCGGCTGTTCTTTGTTAAGAAAGAAAGAAAAAAAGTATAGGTACATGCAGTGGCGTACTAAGGGTAAATGGCGCCCAAGGTGACGATGATGGCCCAAAGGGCCAGAATACGAGGCCCGAATTTTTATCAGCTGTTTTGGCGCCCCAAGACCTCTGGCGCCAGGGGCAACCACCCAGTCAGCCCCCCCCCCCCACCCCCACCCCCCTGTTAGTACGCTACATCTACATGAAGCCATATCATCTTATCGTGCCTGCATGTACCTGCTGATTAAGAATAGCCGAGTTCACGCTGCGAAATCACAGCAATGCAAGCCAAACAAAATGTATTTAGTTGGAGAGTACGATCAAAGTTAACACGACTGAGAGAGGTTTGATGAGGAGGGAAAACATGTTTTCCTTCTATTTTTCTCGTTCCATTTTGATGATCTCGGGTCGTTAAATTCTCCTGTGGCTAGCAAAAAAGCGAGATAAGACTGCATTGTTGAATCTGCCTGTCATACAATATCGACCTTACTAGGGTGAAAAACACATTAATGTCTATTGTATTATATACTATGAATTAGTTGCCGTTGAGTCAGACTATGGCGCTGTCTTCTACAATTTCATTGTTCTCTAAAATAAGCCTGTCAAATGAATATATGACATGTTATTTTAAACAACAAGGAAACTGTAGAAGACAGTGCCATAATCTGACCCCAAAAGCGTATGATTTAAAGAATATAATGCTGGAAATTTGAATATTTATGGCAGAAATTAATAAATCAACGACCTGAGCGTCTGTGGGGACAACACCATACTAACAAAGTTGGCTGTTTTTTTTTTTGTATCGACGCCAGAACTGGTTTTGTGTCCGGACTATAGTGGCATTGAATATCCCTGTATTTCACTATCACTCTCACCACCAAAAACAACAACAATCTCTTACAGCAACAAATACAGTAACATCGACAATATCAAAGTACTATCAATTCTTGATCTCACATGTGGCAAATATTGTTCTCCCCGCGACCTTGTCATTTGACCTTTTGACCAGATAATCACATATACACTGTAGCTTCAAATTACCCTAACAAACAGATATGTACAATCTGATGGCATTCACTGGCAAGTGTTTCAACAATTTAAACCAAGATTTTACTCTGGACGCACAGATGTACGAACAAATGGACGGAGAGACACTATCATACCCGTTTCTCCGACTGAATCAATCGTCAAAAGGGAGATTTAAAAAATGTAAACAGATTGTTGGATAAACAAGATAAGACCAATTTGAAGTTATTATATTACTGCATAAATCATATCATCGTATAATTGTACTTCTCTGGGGATGACACCTTAGTATCAAGTTGACGATTTTGCATTGACGTCAGAACTGACCTCGAGTCCCTGGTTATAGACGTTTCGGTGCTATTTGATGTATGTATGTCACTTGTTTACATGGATATTTTGATTCCCTGTATATGATAAAATTCTCAGAGTATTCCATCTTTTTCAACAGGCTCTTTGTGTATGACAGTCACGTTGTTTCTTTTTGATTAATTAAATTTAAATATTGCGCAAGGACCCATACGTCGCTAACTTAACTTGTTGTGTACTTTTTTTTTTATCTGTTCCAACATACTCATTTAAATAAATGACGCTTGCGTTGTTATTTTTGTTCAATATTTGGCGAGTATACCTTCATTTTTTATTTATATACATCACTTTATTTTTATTTTCCATGACATGATTTGACAATTTCAGTCCAAAGTATACATCAGAGATCGAATTTTCAGTTTTTCCAAAGTAATTGAAACTCACTATATGGACATTATTATGATCATTATACTTGTCGTCAAAATGGGCAATAGCAACAGCAAGTGTGGACTGACAGATGGAACAGTGACTATATAGGAGCTCTCAATCTACATACTAGCAGCTTTAGCAGTGGTAAATAATAATAATAATAATAATAATAATAATAATAATAATAACGATAATAATAATAACTACAACAACAATAATAATACAGATAATTATAATAATAATTAATATTAGTCATTATTAATAGTAGTTGTAGTAGTATTATCATTTTCGTCGTCGTCATCATCATTATCGTAGTCGTTGTCATAATCATCATCACCATCTCCAACATTTTGGCTATATGGAGTTAACTCGTTGACTATTTGAAAAATGTTATAATAATCCATATGTATTCAGTTGCAAAATCAAGCATACAAATTGCATCAGATATGTCTTCTTTTTATTTTCTTCTTCAAGTTAGTTTATGGCCATGACGCAAGTTACCTAAGCATATTTGTCATTGTTCGAGGGTTCGAGGCGCCAGGGGGCAATGTTCTTTAGTGGCGTCCCTACTATTACACAGAGAACATTTTTTATTGCCAAAATTAATCCTCCCATCCCTCTCCCAATCCCCCATATAAGTTTTGTGAAGAATTGCCCCCGTTACACTAAGGTGAGGCGAAATAATATGAAAATTTCAGCTGCAAAATAAAAAGAGCTCCTGGCGGCACCCCCCTCCTACCCCCTTCTGCCGCCACTGGCTGATAAAAATTACATTTAGGACAAAAACATGCAATACTGCACGCTACATGTGTTATGGCTAACCAACAATTATCCATATTCCTTTTTAGCCTTGTTTCGTTTTTTATGCTTTTTTTCATTACAAAAAGAATTAATAGGATATGAGACGGTAACAATATATTATGGTTAGAGGAATAAAAGCGTGCGACAGTGTAGTGAAGAAGATGTCATGAGTACAAAGGCTGTGAACTAGGCTGCACTTAAGCAAATATTTTGATGGAGACAACAAGGAAAGTCAACGTCTTCAACTGAAGAGCAGAATACTTGCCCCACTGACATGATCAATATACGTCAGGCTAAATGTGATAGCTTCTGACGAGAATTAGAGTTTTAAAAAAAAAGAAAACTCGCGAATCAATGTCATTAAGAGACATCTACACAAGTTTTCAACTCGATAGCACTTTCATTTAAGTCTGGAAAATGGACTATCTGAGCACGAAATAACAGCTATGTTAAAGGTTACATTAAACAAGCCTAAATCATACATACAGGTATTTGCTGATGTAAGCTGGTTTCTGATTCCAAATTCAAATTCAAATTCCACGCACGCTTAAAGTACATATATTAGAAATCTAACAGAAGGAATAGGTAAATAGTACAATGCATACGAATTTAATTCAAGCTCAAGGTGAATTAAATGTAGTTCAAGGTAAAATGTGATCACGCGCTCTACTACAGATCTCTTCGCAACCCCACCGCCACCCCCACACACAGTGCTGGATTACCCAATAGGCAGACTAAGCACGCGCTTGGGGAACCTGGAAAACAGGGGCACCAACAAACAAACAAACAAAAATGAGAAATTACGGTTTAGTATTGTTTTGTTTTTTTAATTACATGGGGTGGGGAGTGGGCACCATGATCTTTTCAGTGCTTAGGGCCTCTAAAAGTCTTAATCCGGCCCTGCCAGTTCTGGATTACCAATAGGCAGACCAAGCACGTGCTTAGGGCACCAGCAAAGCAGGGGCACCAACAAACAAATACAAAATTTTAAAAAGAGAAATTACGGTTTAGTATTTTTTTTTATTTTGATTTACATGGGGGAGGGGGGGGGGGGTTGGACCATAATCTTTTCAGTGCTTAGGGCCTCTAAAGGTTTTAATCCGGCCCTGCCCACACCCCTTGCATGCAGTGCACTCGTCACTTTATATTAGGGAAATGTAAGGGTCTTTGGACATGATCATAAGATCCGTTCTTTGCTCGCTTGGTTTTGTTTTTAATGGCACTTTCAACACATTGTTAGCTATATCAAGGCGAGGAACGTGAGCTAGGTAAAACATGGACACACTGCGGCAGCCGACCTGGCGATCGCAAGAAAACAATAGGTACTACTAAGATTATTTCTTTTTTAAACAGATTATTCTTTTTTACAGAAACAATTTTTTTTTTTTAAAAGAGTTACGTACATATTGTATTTATCTTCGGCAGTACAAAAGGAAATAATCAAATTTTAAAGCAAGTATTTAGCAGTACTCACTCTAGCTTTCTCTGTCTTTGCTGTGCGAATACCACGGATGTTGTAACGGTACTAATTATCAGTTTGTTTGCGTTTTCTGATAAAATAGCTGAAGTGCTATTTGATTTTGTACTAAATTATATAGTTTTTCAAGAAATATGAAGATTTTGTATTTAAATTTTCAGTATTACATGGAAATAAATTCTTAATTTAAACAAACTTAACGGACACTGTTAATGACATTTAAAAAAAGAAACGAAAAAACCCCACTATTAAATGAATATCACGTATCTGTTCGAATTAGATACTGTTTGCATTTCATTACCCAACTGCTTCAAACAGTGACATTTATATAAATTTTGCAATAAGAACCAAAATCTGAAAAAAGTATCTTGGCATACTTTAATACCAACAAGAACATCAACAAGAAAATCAACACATACTTCTGCAATGAACAACGAATTAACTCATTACTTGTTTTAATCTGCTGTCCAGCAAATTTTAAGTCAACGTTGCTAATGCGGTATAAGGGAAACTTTAATTAAATTTTTTTTAAATAAAAATCTACTTAAATTTTAAATTTGGTACCAAAGTGGTTTTGTTCATTTTTTTTTTTTTTTTTTTTTGGGGGGGGGGATTTGTTTTATCCTTTTCGAAATGTTTAAACTCGGAAAATATTGTCACGAATTGTTCTTATTTTCTGTTTTTATTTTCTCCTATCCAACCCGCAGACGAACAGGAATGACTGAATAGAACCAATCACAAACTTTATTTAGTATTAAAATATTCTGCCTGCAAGTGTGAGGAAAAGATGCTACACAGCGAACGGCGATTTAGTGCGAACAAGTAATGGATTATGCAATCAAAGTATCCAGACGCTTGTTGTTGACCGAGTTCAGTATAGGGCCGTTACAGTCCGATATAGTCCGTTACAGTCCGATATAGTCCGTTACAGTCCGATATAGGCCGTTACAGTCCGATATAGTCCGTTACAGTCCGATATAGGCCGTTACAGTCCGATATAGGCCGTTACAGTCCGATATAGACCGTTACAGTCCGATATAGGCCGTTTGAAATAATAACTATAACCAATTGCCTGTCTTTACAAGAATTCACTTTAATCTATGTTTTTGATGTTCAATGATTAAATTGAGAAGGATATCATCAGTGGCGGCGCGTGGGTTTGAAACGCCCAGGGGCAATGTTTTTTAGTGGCGCCCCTATTTTGCCACAGAGAACAGTGTTTAAGTCAGTTGCCAATCTCCCCCCCCCCCCCCAGATATAAGCCCTAAAACAGGGGGCCTACATGGGTGGGTGAGCATTAAAAAAAAAAAAAAACGACGGCGCCGGACCCTCGTCGTGCGCCCGGGGGCAATTCCCCCCCCCCCCCCGATCCCCCTCGCACCGCCACTGGACATCATTTTATTTTCATTACCATCATTTTTCGATCTTCTAGTCTACAGGAAAGTGTGTTAAAAGTGTCCTTTCACATATTGGAAATCAGTTACAGGTGCATTTTTAAACAGATTAAAGCGTTTGCAAGCCGTAAGAACGACTGTCAATCACGTGACAGTCTTGTGATATTTGTATTGCGTCAGGCACAATCTGATTAAAATCGAGATCTACTTTCAAATAAGTTGATCTGAAAGGCACCTACAAAGATTCAAGTTTTGCTGACATTTGGAATTCCTGGTGCACTTATTTCTACTAACCTATCAGAATACGCGTTGCTTTTCGTATTACAGAGAGTTATCGTTAGAAGCAATATGTTCCGAATTAAGTTTTCACTTTCATAAATGTGAAAGCTGTAATTTGATTGGCGAATAGAAAGGTCAACAGAACACGACTTCTTATCGGTGTTCATCAGATCTCCGTGATGTCGGAGATCTCGATTTAATCAGATTGGCGTCATGCATTGCTTGTTCGAGTTAAATCGCTATCAGTTGCATTGTGAAAATGGCATTTTGCCCAGGCCCCGTAGTCACTAATATGGCAGCCCTGGCCCCCGTAGTCACTAAACTGGCTGACCAGGCCCCGTAGTCACTAAGCTGACTGCCCAAGCCCCGTAGTCACTAAACTGACTGAGCAAAAAACTTGAATTCGTACTTGGAGAGACAAAAACTTCTCTCATAACGTAGGTACGATAGTTACCTGTTCCTGAACATTTGGAATGGTGTAATTTTCCAATCTATTGTGTAAAAGGTAACGTTCAAAATTGTGTTTTAATGATAGAAAGAAAAAAAAAAGAAAAAGAAATTTTTTTTCACAAAAATATTTTATTTGCCTAATGAATGATAACCGCTAGGAAAATGCCCCAATAAATAATGTGAGATTAATGTGCATCAATAACAATATAATATATGTACAATATGGAACAGCGAATAACAAAATATTGCCTATAAGTAATGCACAGATGCACGAGTACATATATAAATACACAGATAATGCAAAATACACAAACATGTATGCTGGATTCATATGGTGGGTGGGAAAACTTGGTAAAAAAAATCAGTGGTGGGACTCCGACTGTGTCCAAAATATGATTAAATAAGGAAGAAAAAAAACCCCAGAAAAACTGGTTTACATGGGTAAATTCCACCCACCTCAATATCATAGTTTACACTGACAGTTACCTAGATAGTGTGTATAAATACTTTAAAAGATTCAGTTTTTAAAAATTTAGTTAATTTAGCATGCTCGCGACGTAAACTATTAAAGATTTTCTCAGGCTAACTGCACACTGTATAACAATATAGCAATAAACGTCAATGATTTTTTTTGGCAAATGTAGTTTTCACTCTGAATTCGCGACAAATGTTATGCTCGTAAAAATTTTTTGTCAAAGTAACCTATGAATCAGATTCAACAAGGTCCATCTATGACGTTTAGAGACTAATGTGTTTGCACTGCATACTAGTGTAAACGGATTAATAGCTGACAGGAGGCCAAAGTGAGCCTGATATAGCTTTATCTACCTCACATAAGTTAACGTTGATCATAGTATTGTAAGAACATAATCTTATGTAAACCATCTTCCGACGCTTTTTGGCAAACCCCTAGGCCGGCGACATAACCGGGTTCAACTGTATGTCTATTTTACATATATGATAATTTTTTTTTACAAATTCTTCTAAAGATAAAGGTATCATTAATTAATATGCGTCGATCTCGCTCCTAATTGCACTCATCAAAGACATTGGTGATATAAGCCTATTTACCAAGTTTTGACGAAATCGGATGAGAAATAGTCTTTAGAGAGGTAGAAAGCTCAGCCAATCAGATACAAGATCACGTCATTAATATGTGTGGATCTCAGTTTATAATAGAACCTGTCTAAGACCATGATGTTAAGCGTATTTATCAAGTTTGGGCAAAATCCAATCGAATTCGGTCTCTTGAGTGGCAACATGCTCAGCCAATCAGATGCAAGATTACCTGATAGATATTCTGAGATCTTGCTCATAACCAAAATCATCCGAAATCTTTCAATGCATAAGACTATTTAACAAGATTACTCAAAATCCGAACAGAAATAAAGTCGCTAGGGTGTTGACGAAACTAATTAAATCAGAGGCAAGATCATGTCAATAATATGCGTGAATCTTGCACATGATCGCACTCATCTGAGATCTTAATGACACAAACATACCAAGTTTGATCAAAATCATATTTTAAAAAAAAAAACGGTTTCTAACTCAGATGCAAGATAACTTGATTGAAATGTATCGGTTTCATTCATAACGAAACCATCCAACATGATGACATTGGCAAATTTACCAAGTTGTATCATTTTCTGGGTATGAAATATCGTTTCTCGATAGGTGAGAAGCTCAGCCTATTACACGTAAATCTCGCTCATACTAAAACCCATTAGACACCTTGATGATATAAGCTTATTCACCAAGTCTGATCAAAATCGAAGCAGAAATACGGTCTCCATAGTGGTAACAGCTTCTAATAATAAGAAGCATGATTATCTCATTAATATGCATTGATCTCGCTCATTATGGAACTCGTTGGGTGGTTTTCATAATATTATCCCATGTTCCAAATTAAATCAATCTGGTGATGTCGCCGCCACAACTGCTATTGCCACTGCCGGAAAAGCGATTGCTCTGCCTCTCTCACTAACATTGGCTCGACAATAATCATTATGATACTAGGTCAAAACACGTTTGTGTTTTAAATATAATTACCATAAAAAAAGAGGTTTATACCCTCTCTTAGTTTATTTAAAAACATTTTAAAAAATCGATAATTAACATGGCATTAGGAGAATGATAACAAGAAATAATGCATTAAATGTACATGTGTTCATGTCTGTTCGTACACATGATGCATGTGCAGCAATACAACGCAGTACTGCACAACTGTATGAGAAAGCATATGAAATTGAAAACTCAATGCACGAGAGTACCATATTCGCACATGTATTTTCACCCAACTAAAATAAGTGTAGACCCAGATCAACCGGAAGCCTATGATGTAACAGTGTTTACTCTGTTTATAATTTCAAGTGAATAACACAGACCCAGTATCACCACTGTATTGATAATGTGACGGTAGCTCTAAGTCTCTGCTGTTTACACTTCGTGGGCAGGGGGGAGGGGAGTAAATATACAAGGATAAATACAATACTTGGAATGTTGACACATTACACTGTGGAAGTGTTTCCTCCAAAATCTATATAAAAAGTTCCCTGTGAATAAAGTCATGTTAGTCCCATAAACTACCATACTACGAGCACCTTATAGACAGAACCATAGTGTTACTATAACAAATGAGGTATTGTTTTAAAATTATACTCAAATATACAATAAATAAATGCACCAAATTAAGAAAACAAATGTCTTCAACTCTGTATCATATGCCAAATAAAAGCTTACAGCTGTTCTTGGAAAAGTTACTACTACTACTAATACTAACTGGAAAACATACATTTAAAAAAAAACTAGAATATGAAAATAAAGTCTGATTTCTGCACATAAGTATCCCCAAAACAAAATTATTTGTGATTTTGCAAACATATATGTCCTTTAAATAAGAAATGTTGGCAGGAATGTACATGAAACTTCACTGAAGTATAAAATGAACACCCAGTTTCCTAAATCATTAATATCAAGCAATGAAAAATTCTCCCATAACTTGTTCATTCATTACTTTCGGCTCCATGGACTTACACGAAGGAAATTACCTGTAAAATAGTAAAGTACACAAGAAAGTCAGATCCTAATAATTATTAGTACACCTGAAATAACTCACATCCATGATACTAAAAAGTGAATTCCTAAGGAAATAAAAAAAGAAAAAATCTTAAAATTAGTTTGTATTTGTTGTCAATCATACTTTTAACATCAAGATGTTTCTGTGAATTTATTAAATGCAGCATTTTTGTGATATAAAATTGCTGCAAATTCGAATGATCTAATGTTTACTAATTAATTAATATTATAATTAATAGTATTATTTACTAATTACTAATTAATAATATTAATTATTATTATTTATATATTATAGTATAATTTTATTTAATATTATTATCAATTATTAAATTATTA
The DNA here is from genome assembly GCA_029931535.1 of Margaritifera margaritifera. Lineage (NCBI taxonomy): Eukaryota > Metazoa > Mollusca > Bivalvia > Unionida > Margaritiferidae > Margaritifera > Margaritifera margaritifera. The sequence goes on along the minus strand of JAQPZY010001489.1, from coordinate 98,248 downwards.
ATATTTTCTAATTATAATGTTTACTACTAACAATAATAATCTGTATGATTAAAAATACTTTTGAAAATTGATTTCATAAAATTTTAAAAAGAAATTATACAAATTTGAATTTTCTTACTAAAAGTATATTTTACATCCCATATCCTATAAAAATGTTGATAAACATTCAGTAAAATGAGTCTGACAGTTGCATGAAGAATGTACTCTTTCTAAACATCACAAACTCTTAATTTTATATCATGAATGTAAGATACAAATTGTCAGAACTTTTTAATAGAATTGCCAATCATTGAAATACAAACACAATTAAATGAATCAAAAAAGATTTATTAAGAAACAGACACTTACACTATATATATATATATATATATATATATATATATATATATATATATATATATATATATATATATATGTGTGTGTGTGTGTGTGTGTGTGTGTGTGTGTGTATATATATATATAATGACACAAATATTGATAACAGCGCAAATACAAAACCGTTCCCCAACATTTCGAGCTAAACAAGCTCTTCATCAGGGGAAGAAACAATTTACATCCACAAAACACTAAACAAAAAAAGCCAAGAAGAATTCTTGACTCCTACATGTTTCAATGACAGGGAAATAAGCAAACAAAGGATAAACAATAGGAGAAAGAAAGAAGGCAATATATATGTATATATATATATATATATATGGGTTAATGTGTATCCATAATGCATGGGCATACCATCTTGTGCCCTAATTGTTCCCGACCTGTGTAGTGGCAATAAAAGGCTTATAATTTGTCATCATATGCATTATTATTTTGCCTGTAAATTTAACATTAAATTCTTTTTGTTTTTGAAACCTTATTTGAATTAGTCATTTGTTTTGTTCTTTAACTGAAGTTATTTTAATAAATGAGCTTAAAAAACAATACCAGTTTCTTGTTCTTATCTTACTACTGTGCATGACTGAACATAAATAAATAATTATAAAAATATGACTAATTCCTTGTACTTTTTATTAAATAAATAAATAAAAACTACCATATATACTTGTGTATAATCCAGATCCAAATGCAAACAACATAGACCCTGATCTGACCTGATCAGGGTCTATGTTGTTTGTTCTATTGATTAGTCCTTACAAACTGCATAGACCCAGATCTGCCAGCACATTATGCAATGGTAGATCAATGTCTATGCAGTTTGCAGTTGGTATCGGCTTATACGCAAGTATATATAGTAAATAAACAAGAGCTATTAGTGATGGGTGCATTAAAAATGGCCGCACTCACTACAATTCACTTGTCAAAGTCTTACAGAGAGGAACTTGTGTAGGGAAACCCAAGTTAGGAGAATATGAGTGTTGCGAGAACATACCTGCTCTAAATTCAGACATGGAATGTTGGAAATTGCACTTTTTAAAGAGCTCATCAATTGAAGGCTTCAGGCCAAATTTAGTTGAAATCCAACAATCCTTGGTAAAGAAATGCTTGAGAAACCAAAGTCATCAGGATTAATCAGGGACCATAACTCTTGTAAATGATGTTATGGAGCACTATAAATAAACTCTTTCAAGGTCTTATCAATATAAAGGTCAAATTTAGTTGAAATCCAAGAATCCTTAGTCAAGTTATGCTACAGAAACCAAATTAGAAGGATGTGAAATTAGGGTCCATAACTCCTCGGAATGATGTTATAGAATGCTGGACATTTAACTGATTCAAGGTCTCGTCAATATAAAGCTGCATGAAAAAATTGGATTGAAATCCAACAATACATGGTAAAGCAATGCTGCAGAAACCAAAGTCAGGAGGCTGGACAGTCAGGGGGCATACATCCAGTAACTGAAGTTGTAGAATGGTGGAAATCAAACTCATTCAATATCTTTATCAATAAAATGCTGAATAACAAATTTGATTGAAATCCAACAAACCTGGATAATGCTATGCTGCAAAAGACAAAGTCTGGAGGCAAGGTAATCAGGAAGTAAAACTCCTGTAAATGAAGTTATGGAATGCTAGAAATCAAACTTATATAAGATCTTATTAATATAAAAGTGACCATCAAATTTGGTAAAAATCCAACCAACCTTGGTAAAGTTATGCTGCAGAAAGCAAAGTCAGGAGTCAATCAGGAGGCATAACTCCTGCAAAAGAAGTTGCGGAATTCTGAATAATTAAACTCTTTAAAGGTTTCATCAATATAAAGCGGTGTACCAAAATTTGTTGAAATCCAACAATTCCCAGTAAAGTTATGCTATAGCAACCACAGTCAGAAGGCCATGAAATCAGGGGCTATAACTCTTCTCGGTGATGACATAGAAATCTGAAAATCAAACCCTTATGAGGTCTCATTAATATATAGCTGTATACCAAATTTTGTTAAAATCCAACAATTCCTAGTAAAGTTATCTTGTGGAAACGAAATTGTTGCTGGATGGACAGACTGATAGATGGTCTTGATTATGTCAAGTGAGGCCCTACCAATAAAGACAAAAATTCATCAGTCATCCAGCCAGTCATCCATCCATCCATACATACATGCATACAAACACACACACATACATACATACATACATACATACATACATACATACATACATACATACATACATACATACATACATACATACATACATACATACATACATACATACATACATACATACATACATACATTCCATTTGATAAATAAACATTCAAATCTAGATTTTAAAAATGCAAACAGGATTAAGCAAATTATTCATTTTATATGTGCAATACATAGGAAGATGGTGAACCAGAAAAGAAAGCACTTAGTAATGTTGAAACTGCAAAGAGATACATAAAACCAAGAGATACATAAAACCAAGAGATACATAAAGCCAAGAGATACATAAAACCAAGAGATACATAAAGCCAAAATAATTAATGCATGAAACGCCAGAAGACAAAGACTCACACACAGTAATTACTATTTACTTTTATTAATTAACCCAGAGGGACAGTAATAAGCATACAGATTTTGAATGGTGAAAGTCAACAGTAATTCCCATGAATGCTATGTCTTACCTGTGCTTACCTTGTGCACAAAAACTATTTGAAGTTACATATAGATACAGGAGTTCAAAAAAAGGTCAAAGTGACCAATTTTCCATAGTGCAAAATAGTTTTGAATATGTGATAATGAATCAATTTCATTACTGAACATATAACTGTGTCTCTCATATACAAAAACATAATGTTAATAATTGGAGCATAAAATGTAAATCACTTTACATATATAAGAGAAACAATTACAGTATGTGCAAAACAAAAGTAGCAAGAAACAAGTTGTAACCTAACAAACAGCCTCTGGCTTTTAAAAAAGCAGCAATCTCCACCGCATTGCCAAAAATGAACAAAAAAGCAAATAAGCAGCCTCCATTCAGGCAATGTGATATTCCTATAGGAACAGCATCTATATTAGATGGCATAGCACAGTGTAAAATTAATTAAATGTAATAAGAATGTGAAAGAATGAATAAAACTTGTGATAATAAATAATATTTCAAACACAAACAAGAGTTACAAGTGGGCCTGCGATCACTCATATGGCTGAATCTGCCTAATAGCCAAATGCAAGAGCAGTTAGCCAAGAAATCTGGGTCAATAGGATACTTTCTGTAAGAAATTTCTTCCAATGCTGTTTATTGCATGTGCTATAAATGCAACTGTGTCTAGATTTTCCTATTTTTTTAATTAACATCCCGATTTGATAGCTAATGACCATCATTTATCCAACAACTGAAAGGCCTTTATGCTAGAATGCTTTCTTTTAAAGTTGTTCAAATTCTGTTTAGTGTTTTCTTTTAGTTACAGTTGTTCAAATGTTTTTCTGTTTTTAGTAACGGTGGCCATGTTTGATGGCAAATCCATATCAATTTTATAAATCTGAAAGGCCTTCGAGGTAGGATGTTCTCTGTCAAATTTGATCAAATTCTGTTTAGCTTTTTTGAGATGCAATTTTTAAAGGTTTCTCTATTTTTAGTAACAGCAGCCATATTGGATGGCAGGTCTTCATTATTTGTATAAACTTAAAACCCTTCATGCCAGAAAGCTCTCTAACAAATTTGGTCATATTCTTTTGAGTGGTTTCTGAGAAGCTATTTAAAAGATTTTCCATTTTTTGTAATGGTCACTATATTTGATGGTGAATGAGCATCATTTGTATCAATTTGACAGCCCTTTTCAGGATGCCTTTTGTCAAATTTGTTCAAATTCCATCTAGCAGTTTCTGAGAAGTCATTTAAAGGTGTTTGTAGCAATGGCAGCCATATTAGATGACAAATCAGCATCATTTGTAATAGTGTGAAAGCTCTTCAATGTCAGGATGTTTTCTATCAAATTTGGTTAAAATTTTGTCAAGTAGTACATGAGAAAGAGTAATTTAAAGGTTTTTCTATTTTTAGGAACAACAGCCATAAAAATTATGGCAGATCAGCGTCATTTGTACAAATTAGAAAGTCCTTCGTGTCAGGATGTTTTCTGTCAAAATTTGGTAAAAAAATGTTAATCAGTTTCTGAGAAAAGTCCTTTAAGGCTTTTTTATTTTTAGTAATGGCAGCCATAATAGACTGTGAATAGGCATCATTTGTACAAGAGTAAAAACCTTTCAAGTCAGGATGCTTTCTGTCAAATTTGGTCAAAGTCTGTTGAGTGGTATGTGAGAAAAAGTTGTTTAAAGGTTTTCTATTTTTTTATAACAGCATCTATATTAGATGGCAGATCAGCATCATCTATATAAATTAAAAGCCCTTAATTCCAGAATGCTTTCTGTCAAATTGATCACATTTTGTTAAGTGGTTTTTGAGATGGAGTCCTTTACCATTTGTTGTTTTTTAGTAATGGTGGCCACATTTGATGGCAGATATTCTGTTGGATGCTTGCTGTAAAGAAGCTATTTCAATGATTTTCTATCTTTTAGTAATGGTGACCATATTTGATGTTGGGCTTGCATGTTTTGCACAAACTTGAAGGCCCTTCATGCCAGGGTGCCCTCTGCCAAGTTTGGTTGAAATTTGGTCCTACTGCTTTTAGAAGAAGTTGAAAATAGAAAATGTTGACAAACGCATGATGGATGCTGGGTCATACCATAAGCTCACTTGGCCTTATGATCATGTGAGATATAAAGCAGACAGTGTTAACAGTATGCAATGAGAAGCAAAGGGGTGGCAGTCACAAAAAGCAGATTGTACAAAAAAAGAGAATCTATACAGTAGGCAAGTGTGGGCGATAATACAGGTGAAATTCCAGTTTATACCTCACATTACTTTTTGATCAGCCAACAACCTATCACTTTCTTTTGGCTCATCAAGGTCATTATTTTGGTGTAATAAAGGTTTCTGGAGAAAATAGTTAAAAGTATAACGAAGTTAATTGTAAGTATCTGAGTATTATCTATATATATAATCCAACATTCAAATTAAAGACATTTTTTCAGTATTTGCAAAAATGATACAAATACTTTAGCTAAAAATCCCAATTCAATCTTACCTTTTCTTTACAACATCATTGTATTATCTCTAAATTGTATTTCCACATAAATTGTTATACTTAAAGATACACATTTGTCTATACATCAACTACCACACAAATTCTAATTTTGGCACCCTTTTCAACCTGTTTCAAAATTGGAAGCACCTGTATTAAGTCAATTTTACAAGGTTTCAATATGGGGAGTACCAACTTTAGAGGTTTCAGTTTCAGATATCAATGAGTACCATCGATTCTCACTTATAAGTTAAGTCCATCAAATAATGCACCAGCAGATCAGGGTCTATGTTGTTTGTTTTACTGCTTACTACTAACAAACTGCATAGACCCAGATCTGCCGGTGCATTATGCAACAGCAGATATGGGTCTTTGCAGTCTGAATTGGACTCAACTTATAAGAAAGTATATACGGTATGGTAAAATAATGATAACTGCATGACTACAAACATTACTAGGTTCTTAATAACATGAGTTACTGACTGATTTTTTTGAGGTTTTTATTTATCATTCAGCTTATTCCGCATCTTCAATGTACTCAAAACAATGTCATCCAAATTTCCTGTCACCACATTATCATAATACCTATTTCACTAGTTGTTGACAAATTCAGGCAATGGATCAACTCAGATTTATTTTAACAATAATTAAGAACTCTTTGTTCTTCAATGAAGTCTCAACTTATTAATTGCTCAAGGATGTTAACTTTCCTTGTACAAAGCACCTTGACAGAAAGCACATGTTGCCAGGTATCTGGTCAGTATAAATGATGGTTAGAACAAAGCCGCCGATCCCAACCAAAGATGCCCAGTAATGAATAAAGTATCAAACACTTAAATCATTTTCACATTTCATATTTCAAAACTTATATATATCTTTCAATATGAGGTTTAATGGATTCATACACTGTCATTTTTCTGTAAACTGAGCTTAACTGGGTATATTCTTGCAGGATCTACAATGGTGAGAAACTGTGCAGTGACTTACAAAGTTGAAGCAATGCTTCTTTGAAATATAATGTTACTCATTGAATGTTTTGTTGTTGAACATCTTTTTCTAAAGGTAAATAATATAGTTCAAAGAAGTTTTTTGTCGTCATTATCGGTAAATCAACCTGATGTATTGTGAAATGCATATACCCAATTCTCATCAACTGCCGCTTTTTCGTAATGATGGCACATTTTGATATGAAAATCATCTATACCGTAAGAAAAGAATTAACAGGAAAAAAGCCTTCTAAACCGTCCTCTTATGCAGAGTTAAGGAAATAGATCAATTGATAGTGGTACATTTTTCACACTTTTTTTTGATTTAGCGGAACACTTTCCAATTAGGGAGTACTTATATCAAAGGAAATTTTAACAAGTTCAAACAGAAAGGTGCCAACTTTGGAACAATGCCAAAATTAGAATTGTCTGGTATAAAGACGTATGCAGAAATTCTATTCTCAGATTTAGAACAAAACAGAAAAAGAGAATTAAATTAATGTCTGTTTCATTTAGATTTACCTGAAAGGGTATGAAGCCCATACATTACTTCAACTGTGTTTTTTTTAGGGTATCAATTTTCGTTGTTGCTACAAAAAAAAATAAAAAAGCAAAGAACAAAAAACAACCACCTCCTCTAATCCACAAATTTATGTACCAGTTATGCCAATGAAAATGTAATTAAGAAAAACAAAATCATAAAATTTGATACTCATGAAAATAAATGAAAGCACAGTATCTTGGATTGGGATGAAAAGTTTGAAAGTTTCTAATTTTCTTTCCCATGACAAATATCAGCCCAGTAACCTTTGGCTCTGACCTTTGACTAGATTATTTGAGTAATTTGATCTATGTCCCTTAACTGATAAAGTTTATTAAATCCACTAATGACAAACAGAAAATATGTCATTTAAAGAATCATTCAATGTTACAAACAGCTTCATACTTTTACAAATGATATTTACTGCCATACGACAGTTTTGACTGCTGGATCATCTAAAACTTCATCCAGTGTCACAGTCTGCAGAATAGTTTGTGACAACCTGGACTAGATCTTAATATCATTTCTTCGACAAGGCCAGAGAGCCTATATAGGTAGGGGACAAGGAAGCAGATCAAAGATGGCAGCTCAAATGAATTATATCGTGTCATTGTCATTGTGAACAAAAACAAAAGTGTCTACCAGTTGTTACTCCATAATTTCTGCTAGAAAAAAAATCAACAGAGTTTCTCTTTTATGATTCATAAATTTTTTTATATTCCTTATAATTAATATCTCAACTGAATGTGATAAAGTTGTTTAAGACTACAGTTTTATTCAAGTGGAATATTTTGCCTCTTAATTTCCACTACGGAGGTAGTTATGTTAACATGCACTTAAGGGGAGGTAACTCATCAATAGGAGCTTGGAAGTCTGACAGTTAACAATGTACTCGGTAACAACAATTTTATCTTGCCAACTTTTGGCAAAACTATTTAAAAGTGAGAACACAAAGAGTATCATGAGACCCAGAAAGGTAATTTTAAATGGAACAGCCATACTGCATCAACATTCACTATAAAGAATAAAATTCAAATTACTTACTTTTTCGAGGCAATGTCTCTCCTCAATTTGATGAACAGCAGCATTGATTGCATCCTGGACTGACACATATAGGCAGTCCTGGTACTTTTCCAGGAAACCTGTGGCTTGCAGCACAGCCCACATGTCGTCTAGTGGGAGACACATAGAAAACATGTCACATTAAGTTTAGAAACAGAACACATTCCAATTTGATTACATTCGTTATATATATATACTTTCACCTTTTATATGTGATTCTTTGAGCTTGTCAGCAACAATACAGGTTTGGTTTGGTGCTTTATGGCACAGCAACACAAGTAGGTTATTTAGTGCCGAGGCAATTGGAGTAAAGTGCCTTGCCCAAGGACACACCACAGTAGCTGACCCAGGTTGGTCTGGTGGTAGGATTCGAACCTGCACCATTTCAGTCGGGAGTCCAGCACACTAACCATTGAGCCACCGCAGCTCCTATGTCAGCAACAAACATAAGACAAAAAATGGAAAAAGAACAAGTTGTTAGTTTTAGAAATCTGCCATAATTATGATGCAGTCAATTAGGATTCTCGAAAATGATTACATTTATTTTTTCTAAAAGTAAAAGAAAAGGGAACCTGCCTATAAAGAACACTCAAGAGATCACAAAAAGTTAGTTATTTTTGGCAACTGTCCTTATATAGAGGTTAATATGAAAATGAAATTAAACAATGAATAAGAAATGTTGTTCTGTATGAGCATGTGTCCTTTTTACGAAGTCTATTAATACAGGTTTTACTGTTAATGTCTATATTTATATTGTGATTTGAAAAAAAAATTCAAATAAAATCAGGGAATTTGGTCCCAAGAAACCTATCACACTTTCAAATATTAACTATGCACAATTCATGATTAAAAATGATGTTGGCATATATTTACTGATTGATCTACTTTTGATATTGTAATAGTTTTCCAAATAAACATGAAATACTTCTATAATTTTATATTGAACATAAAAATGTTCGGCAAATGAAGATATTAACACTCACCAGAAACTCCTGCAAGAAATACATCAATATCTATAGAGTCGTACTCCTCAAAGATCTGAAAATATTAAAACTGAATTAGGCAAAAATAAAATAACTTACCGTATATACTCGCATATAAACCAATACCAACTGCAAACTGCATAGACCCAGATCTGCCGTCTCATAATGCACCGGCAGATCTGGGTCTATGTAGTTTGTAAGGACTAATCAGTAGAACAAACAACATAGATCCTGATCGGCCAGCACATTATGCGATGACAGATCAGGGTCTATGTTGTTTGCATTTGGACCTGGCTTATACGCGAGTATATATATGGTAACCAGATCATTTAGAGTTGAATTTAATGGAGTTAAAATAATTTTTATTACAGTTTCCTATCTCCTTAGGTAAATATGCTTCAGTAGTAGAATGAAAACAAATTGTTCAAGTTAATAATAAAGATGAGAAATGTTGAATAATGGGGCAATTAAGAAGATAACCAAATCAGTCACTGGGTGTGTAGAAATGGTCTACTGTAAGTAAATACAATATTCCTTTGCTCTGTAAGAAAGAAATAGGGTTCCAAGGTTTTATTGACTATTCTAACACTCATCAGCCCATACAACACACAGAGAAAAAGATACCTCATATCTGCATGTGTTGCCAACAGTACATGAGTACACAGCCAATGGTTAATGTTATCACATGAGTACACAGCCAATGGTTGACATTATCACATAAGTACACAGCCAATGGCTGATGTTATCACATGAGTACACAGCCAATGGTTGACATTATCACATGAGTACACAGCCAATGGTTGAGCAAGATGCTTGTTTTAGTACTAGGTCAGCAGAATAAAATTGGTGTAAACAAGCTGAAGTTTGTTTATATGTCATGTAAAAATTGAAATAATGACTTGAAGACAAGTATCTATTTCAATAAATAAATACCCGTTTTCATTGTTGCAATTTTTTTTACATAATTCTCTCATGCTAGTGTGCCTTGGGATTATTTAGATTTGCAATACTGAAAGCAGGTATTGATCTACTGAAACAGATATTCAAGTCATTATTTTTCAAGCAATGTGTGCTTTGTGTATACTGGGGTATACCATACATGTATATGAGGGGTATTTGAAAAAGTTCTGAATGTTTTGTTGCAACTTTATTGTTCCTAAGAACCTGTCAATAAATTTAACATTGATTGATAGACAAAATAACATTCTATAAAATGATCTGCAGCTTCATGTACAGCATGCCAGACACCTGCAGATATAAGCTTATGACGTAAGATAGATAAATGACATTGACCTAAAAATGTTAGAGAACAATTCTGCTACTGCGCAAAGATCATACTGTAAATCTAGGCACTCTGAGGGTACTCTCCCAGTGATATGAAGGCCGCAAATCCATGGAAGATGACCCATGTTCTGGAAGATCGTTGTGGTCTCTGCTCATTTTCTCCAATCCAAATTTTATTATGTTCTCGAGTCGGGTTCAGAACAGTAAATGTATGTTTCATCACCTTTTACAATCTCATTCAAATGTCTCTGGTCACTCTTTTCATATTTGCTGAGTAGCTATTTGGCACTTTCAACCCAAGCCTGTTTTTGATCAGCCATCACCAAATGTGGGACCCATCTTGCACAAACCCGACAAAATTTCTAATTTCTATTTCCATTATTTTTAAAAAAAGACGAAGAAAAAAATTTAAATGCAGAGAAATCAATTTACAAGAATAGATTATTCTCTGCAATTACATGCAGTGTTAAATTATACATGCAAAATGGCTGACCAGTAAATGCATATATATCTGCAGCTGCCTGGTGTGCTGTACTGCAGCTGCAGATCATATATACAAGGTTATTTTGTCTATTGATCAGTGTTAAATTTATTGACTGGTTCAAAGAAACAAAAAAGTTATAACAAAATATTCTGAACTTTTCAAATACATCACTGAAGTATCTGACATTAATCGGTGGTTTATCATTCACAAATGTCATAGAGGATAGCATTGGGAACTAGGTGAAAGGCATACTTGGTGCATGAAAAGCTTAGTTTCACATATAAGGTTTATTATGGAGAAGTGAGATCCAAAGTTTGCAGTGACACTTAAAATTCCCAAATTTTGGCCATCAGAGGTTTGCTCAAGAAAAAGAAGAAATTTTGCAATTATTTCACAGCATCAATATTTTACTGACAGAATAATAAAAAATGTTTCAACATTATTATTTCTCAAAATAAATATCCATCTTCTTTTTAAAAAGAATCTAGTATTGTTCTGAATCAACAGTAACACTAGAATGTATCCACATTCATATGCAAAAAGTAGTGATATTTTCCCTGGTACACATGTGATTGAAACCTCCTGGAGTAATTTTTTTAACAATCTTTCAAAGATTGGTTATGTTGAAAATAATGGTAATTTATACAGAAAAGCAAACAACTTCATTAGAAAAAGCTATTTATTAAAATGAGTATCCAACCATATAACTCAACCAACCCCAACACCCCATTATCTCTTCTCACTGTCAATGTTAGTCTCTTTCTTAATTTCAGAGGTACCGAGGTAACTCGTGCCCTCACTTATGCTGCATGTTTTGGACCCTAATGTGCACAAGCTAATTTAGGAGAGTTTATCCAAAATACATGACATTCCCCAAAACCAACATATATGGTACAACCCCAACTCGTCTATCCAAAATCCTGCTTATCTTCATGTCCCCTGAGGAGTTTGGATAAAGGAAGTCCAACTTTATTTTAATCAACAGAATAAGAGTAGATTATACTTGTATATCACATTCCAAAAGAAATATGAATCGTACCTGTTTAAGTATCTTTGCACCAACTGAATCAATGAAAGTCATCTGAGAACAATCAATGATAATGTGGTGGACTGAACTCGACATGTTTAGGACAGTGCTCGATAGTTTTCCATTGGTTTCAACTCCAGATTTACCATTATGATGTAGCTCAAGGTTAGGATCTCCCATCAGCAGCATTGTACCCTGATGAAATAAAAGACGGCATTTAAATACACAAGGTCAGTATTGAAATACACAAGGTCGGCATTAAAATACACAAGGTCGGCATTGAAATACACAAGGTCGGCATTGAAATACACAAGGTCGGCATTTAAATACACATGGTTGGCATTTAAATACACAAGGTCATGTTCTCACACTTATAGTAAGCACCTTTCTTCATCTAAACTATTTTGTGACATACAAAATTATTTAAGTACCGTATATACTTGCGTATAATCCAGGTCCAAATGCAAACAACATAGACCCTGATCTGCCGTCACATAATGCACCGGCAGATCAGGGTCTATGTTGTTTGTTCTACTGATTAGTCCTAACAAACTACATAGATCCAGATCTGCTGGCTCATTATGCGACAGCAGATCTGGGTCTATGCAGTTTATGGTTGGTATCGGCTTATACACGAGTATAGACGGTAATGTTGCCTGATTGTCTCTGGTTCTTTTTTCAATTAGCTCACATCAGATAGCTCTCGTTAAATGAAGAGTTTTCTTCCTTAAAATATGCATACACCAAATCCTTTGATATCAACATGCTATATTGTTATGACGGGAAAAAACAAATACAAGAATATTTCTTCTTCAATGTAGCAAAAATATGAATTCAAATTTTAGTACCATAGTGACATTAGAAAATTAATAATTCACTTTATGTCTAATTATTAGCAATTTGAAAGGATTTTTACCCATGTATAAGGGTATGCAGTTTAGAAAGGGCAGCAGATAAAGGGAAGTAACTCATATTAAAAAGATCAAACAGAGACCAACCAATATTCTTAAAATTAATTGTAAAATAAGAGGATTGTATGAATTTACAACCACATTAATGAAAGATTAACATAAAAGAAGAGTAATTGTGTTACACAACAAATAACTGTAGTCAAACTGCCTTAATGTAATGTGTATTTCTGTAATTTTCCATATTTTATTGTTTAGATTTAGTGCTGTGTCTTGCCAATAAGAACACATTGGAGATGTCTGAGCAAATTGAAAATTAGCAGAATTAGAGATGCTGAAGTTCAATTATGATTTTCGAGATAATGGCTGATAAAGTAACTGAAATTGCTCATTATTCTAGCAAGCAGTGGTTCAGATAGGCATCGGTCTTTTACCCAAGGTCAATTTTATATATTTTGGACAAATTTTCACTGAGGAGTGAAGGCAGATTGACCGATACACAAAACCTCATTTAGTCGCAAAGATTTATTTGTAGTTTTCATGCAATGTACATGAAGGCCCAATGCTTATTTATGTCGCATTTACATAAACTCGTTTTTGATTTGTTAAATTACATCACCTGCCGACTAATGGTCATGTGCTTTATGAGCAATGCCGAGACTGTGTTCATCAAAATGGCATTGCCCATTGAAGAAGTGTATGTGTGACCAATAAAAGGGTACCAATATCCATAATCTTAAATAAATCTCCTACAGAGCAAAAGAAAAGTGAATAAAATCTCTTTTTTGCATCTATAACCCCAGTCTGCTACAGTGTACAAGATTATGAACTTGAGGTCACATGGCATTCAAAATATTTTCAACTATGATAAGCAATTGTCCTAGAGAGTAGGTAAACAAAAACATATAGATGATCAAAGGCTTTAAGTAATTTTAGTATTTTTTCTGTCAGTCTCTGATTTCATAAACTGGTTATTTAAAAAAAACATAAACTAATGATAATTGATGACTTGGAAAATGAACTTGCATTGGCATAGTTTTATTTGTTCTCTGTATGGTATTTTTCAATTATCATTTCTTTGAAATCATTCAATCTGCTCATTACAACTGATTAGTTTTGTTGATAAACCTGAAACTGGCACTTAAACTATGGACATTTTTATATATATCACATGCATCAAATTCCAGAAATTGTTATCCCTCTGATAATTATTGAACCCTGTTTGCTTTTAAAAAGACTTTTAATTTGACTGCTGATCTATTCTAAATTTGTGATACTTACTAAATGAAAAATACCATAAAAATTCATGTTGTATTCAGCTTTAATGTAGGTATTGAAGTTGTGTTTTAGGGCTCTGACAAATACAGATAAAATTCTTAATTAATTCACTGTAATTACAGAATCTGAATTACATGCACAAACAACAATCAGAAATCAGCTGAAGTGTCTTAAATGTGGCTATCCTATTCACTGACATGTCCTGATATTTTCTTCAATTTTCTGCAAGCTTCAGGACAATTGTTGCGGTCCCAGTCTGAACCATCTAAAACACTGAGCAAGCTCACATTTTAGTATGAATCAATCTGAACCATCTAAAACACTGAGCAAGCTCACATTTTAGTATGAATCAATCAAAATTACATGTAAATCGGTGAATGAAAGAAGCAACAGTGTAGTTTTTAATATCTAATTATTCCCATTTAAAATGCTGGATAAACACAACCGACCAAGAATTTTGAATGACCTAGTTAATTGTTCCAATATGGCTTCATTTCAATATCTATTTTTATACATACCAATCTATTACTTACAAGTGGATCTTTTATGGAAGCCTTCTTTAACTGTTTTCTCACTTTTTCTGGTGTTAGCCCAGTGACTCGATACACTTGGCTCACAAAAATATCACTATTGGCATAATACAGCGGAGAGTTAAAACTAATTATCTTCATTCCTGGGTGTGCCTCAGTCTGAAATTATGAAAATAACAAAATTATATACATTTTAAATTTATCTGAAAATTCAACAAGAGTCCGTTGAAAAAGTCCAACATACCAAATATTGGAACCAAAATATTTTCTTATATGTTTGAGTTAACATGTTCACAAAATTAAGTGCAGTACAAAAATCTATGTTGTAGACTTTGACCCTGAATCTGATATCACTGAACTTGTCTCAAATACTGTCAATAAATACCCATATATGCTAAGTTTCATTTATTCCATAATTGACATTAAACAAACAAAAAAGTAACTGAACTGGCATCATTCAAGGTATTCTTTGTACATATCTACAAACTGGGTTTGATAAAAAAAAATCCATTCATACTTGTTTGTGTTATCATGCTCACAAGCCAGTACAGATAAAAAAAATCCATTCATACTTGTTTGTGCTATCATGCTCACAAGCCAGCACAGATAAAAAAAAACCCCGAGTCAAGACTTTTGCCCTTGAAATCAATGTCAGAGTGCTAACTTGTTTCTTGAAAAACTATGAAATACAAAGTCTTAATAAACTTTATTTTTATATCTACAAGTGACAGTCATTATAAGTTCATTGAAGTACAAAAATGCATACCTGCCATAACATGACGTGTCACGCAAAAGAACATGATTTTTGACTCCCGAACTTCCCCACCAGGTCGTGTTTCAAAAAACATGATTTTCAGTAATCTTAGCAAAAAATAAAAAGAGAGAGAGACATTTCTTTACCATAATAATATATGCTCATAACCTGTAGTCTGTATCAGTAAGCAGTACTACTTAGCACTCATGTAAAACTATCATTGAACCAGTTCATACAGTTGATTGTCATTAAGGCAATCTAAATATAAGGTGGACAGAGATAAACAACCACCATTTCACAGATTAATTAATTGGTTGATAATAGCTAGGTGTTAAGTCCTTTGAGCGCTTCTGTGGAAGAGTCCATTAGGCTAATTTACACAGGTAAAGTACACATGTCAATACAGCCATCCATTCATGAGGTATAAGTCATAAAAAAAATTAAATGATAAACACCATAGTGACCATGTTGGGAGGTTATACCTGCACCATTTTCATTCGGAACCAACTACATACCATTACATACCATAACAACTACATACCATAACAAGTATTTAACTGAAAACACCATATTGACATGAAAAGGAGCAAAAATAAGATTTTCAAGATAGCCACCATGACAGCCATGTTGAAAGTCAGATGAGCCTGATTTTTACCATCAACAAATCATAAGAAGTCTTTGAGTCAAAACCCCATGTTGATATGACCATCCATTCAGGAGAAGAAACAAAACCAAGATTTTAAAGATGGCCACAATGGTTGCAATGTTGGATGTCAAATCAACTTCATTTTTATTTAGGACCATCTATATGCCATAAAGTATTTTAGTGCAAACCCCATATCAATATGTCTATCTCCACTGGAGGAGTAACAATAACAAGATTTTCAACATCGCCATGATGGTAGCCACAATGGATGTCAGATCAGCACATTTTTCATTTAGGTCCATCTACAATCATTAGGAATCTTTCAGTGAAAACCCCACTGAGATGACCATCTGTTCAGGAGAAGATTTTCAAGATGGCCCCCATGGCAGTCGTGTTGGATGTAAAATCGGCTTCAACTCCATTTAGAACCATTTACATGTCATATAAAAACATTTATAGACATGAGGCCCAAGTGGACCTGAGATTGTTCATCTGGCTGGCATCTGAATAACAGCCAAAGCAGAGGAGTAGAAATCTCGGTCAGTAGCATACTTTCTATATAAAAATGTGTGTCCCAATAATGTATGCTGGATATTTGAACATTATGAAAACAATTGTTTAAATATTTCTCTAGTTTTTGTATTTTCATCCATATCTGATGACACATCAGCATCATTTGCCCAATACTGGAAAGCCTATATGCCAGCATGATTCTGTTAAAGCTGGTCAAATTCAGCTGAGCAGTTTTTGAGATAAAGTTGTGCAAATGTTTTTCTACTTTTAGTAATTGTTACGACTCTAGGTCTTAAAAAATATGTAACAGAAAGAAAGTGAAACCAACAATGTATGTAATATCAACAAGCAATTTATTTCCCTATAAAAGAAAGTGAAATTCAAGAGATACTTACAATATTGTCAATTAAATTCCAAGTAATCCTAAATGTCCTAATCACAAGTCCAAAAATATAGAATGTTCCAAATGAGTTCCAATAGTCTTGAATGTCCTGATATAATACAATGTTACAATCCACAATGTCTTTGAATGAGTTCACAAAAGTCCAAAGTAATGTATTAATTCAAAAGTCAATAAGCACTTTAGTAATTCCAATGAATCTATATTAAATAAATAATTCCTCTCGAATTATATCTGATTTCAACGGCACAATGTAAAATCTGATCACAAATGTATTCCCACACTGATCTAAAATGGGAATTAATAATTTGTTTACCAAATCCCTATATATACACATGTGAAGCAATAAAATTGGAAAAAAAACAGTCTAACTGTCAACAAGACTGGCCTTGAACTCAAATGATAGTAAACATTGTTTACTAGTGACCAGAATCTAAAGTACAACGTACCTTCATGGACAAGATTCAAACACACATTATAGATTAAATATTCACAACATAATGGTGACAATCTTCGATAGTAGATTGGCATTGTTTCAAAAAATTTGAAAGGCCTTGAAACTAGGATCCATTCTGTCATTTGGTCAATTTCTGCTTAGCATTTTTTTATTGGGGGGGGGGGTGTTTGAGGACATTTCTGTTCAAGGGTGTTTTAGAAGAAGTTACTAAAGGTTTTTCCATTTTTAGTATATTTTATGGCAGATTGGCACCACAGTATACAATTAAAAGCCCTTGCTGCTAGCATGTTCTGTGTCAAATTTGATGAAATTCTGTTTGGTGATTTTTGAGAATAAGTCATTTAATGGATTTTCTATATTTAGTAACAGCAATTATATTTGAAGGCAGACTGGCATCATTTATATAAATTCAAAAGCCCTTAATGCCAGAATTGTTTCTGTCAAATTTGGTCAAATTTTGTAGCGCAGTTTTTGAGAAAAAGTTGTTTAAAATTTACTCTATTTTAAGTAATGGCAGCTTTATTTGTTGGGTGAAATGACATAATTTGTATGAATTTGAAACAGCTTTATGCCAGGATGCTTTCATTTGGTCAAATTCTGTTGAGCATTTTTTTTTATAAGAAGCTGTTTAAATTTTTTTCTATTTTTTAGTAACAGCAAACATAACTGATGGCAAATTGGAATAATTTTTATAAAATTGACCACTGTGTATGCCAAGGTGCTTTCTGTCAAATTTGGTCACATTCTGTTGAGTGGTTTTTGAGAAGAAGTCATTTAAAGGTTTTTCTGTTCTTAGTAATGGTGGCCATAGTTGATGGTGGAGTGGCATTATTTGTAAAACCTTGAAAAGTCCTTCATGCCAGGATGCTGTCAAATTTGGTCAAATTCTGTTCAGCAAATTCTGAGAAGAAATTATTTAACCATATTTCTATTTTAAGCAATGTTGGCCACATTTGATGGTGGATTGGCATCATTTGTACAGATCTGAAAGCCCTTCATACCAAGATTATTTCTGTCAAATTTGGTTGAAATCAGTCCAGCAGTTTTTAAGAAGTTGAAAATAGCAATTGTTGACGGATGCAAGATGCATGATGGATGCAGGGCCATACCATAAGCTCACTTGGCTTTATGGCCAGGTGAGCATGTCAATAGGACATCCATTCAGGGGGAGTAACATTAACAAGATTTTCAATATGGCCACCATTGCAGCTATAATGGATGTCTGATCAGCACCATTTTCATTGGGACTACCTACAACTCATAATAAGTTTTTTTAGTGAAAACCCCACACTGATATGACCATCCATTCATCCATTATGAAGGAGTAGTGATAACAAGATTTTCATTTAGGACAATCATCTACATGCCATGAGAAATCTTTTAGTAGAAGCCCTATGTCGATATGACCATCCCTTCAGGAGGAACACCAATAACAAGACTTCCAAGATGGCAGCCATGGTGGACATGCTGGATGTCAAATCAGCACCATTTTCATTTGGGACCATCTACATGTCACAAAAGTCTTTTAGTGTAAACCCCATGTCAATATGACTGTCAGTTCAATAGGAGTAACAATAACAAGATTTTCAACATAGTGGACATACTGGGAGCTCGAGGACCAGAGAGCATTCATCACACCTCGGTCATTATTTAGCTTGCTGATAATAAACAGGGAAAATTGTGATAGTTCATTCTAATTACACATCTGTGTACATGTTTATGAAACAATGCTGTAATCACATACCTGCCAACCTTCCAGATAGTGTTCAGGGTTTTTTTAGACTTAGAAAGGTGTATTTTGTGCTCCTCAGTTGGGGGGAGGGGAAGTGTGTGTGACCCAAAAAATCAATGTTGCACAATTGAGAATAAGTTATCTACTCTTATAAGCCTATAGAAAATGAATAAAAATAAGTATTTGACTAAAAGAAAACAAAATATGTGTTTTCTTTGAAGAATTTAATGCACTTTCAAAAGAAAAAAATATCCTGTAGACTTATCATTGTCATTAGCAAGATCATGTTTTTCACATGATGCTTTGTGTTCTGGCAGGTATGTAATCATCAATATGTACATTTGGCAAGGTGATTTTTAAAACAAAATAGATCCATTGTAGAATATGTCCAACTGTTCTCCTTTATTAAAAAAGTATTCTATTGAACAGCCTTTATCATAAATATATTTCCTAGGTTTATATGTTTGGTTCATTTTAATTTTTTTAATTACCTTGTAGTATTCGGAGGCATTTTCAAATCTGTCCTCTTCTAAAATCTTTTCTAACTTGACAACCTTTGTTCTACAATGAAGCATAAACAATAAAATGAAAATCCTACAAAATTAAGAATGCCAGTCTTCAAACAGATAAATATTTACATAGCAAAACAGGGTAAATCATGTATATTTAGACCATTCCAAGAGTGGGGTTTTTAATGTTGATTGAAATCATGCATATTTAGACCATTCCAAGAGTGGGGTTTTTAATGTTGATTGAAATCATGCATATTTAGACCATTCCAAGAGTGGGGTTTTTAATGTTGATTGAAATCACGCATATTTAGACCATTCCAGGAGTGGGCTTTTTAATGTTGATTGAAATCATGCATATTTAGACCATTCCAAGAGTTGGGTTTTTAATGTTGATTGAAATCACGCATATTTAGACCATTCCAAGAGTTGGGTTTTTAATGCTGATTAAAATCACGCATATTTAGACCATTCCAGGAGTGAGGTTTTTAATGTTGATTTAAATCATGCATATTTAGACCATTCCAAGAGTGGGCTTTTTAATGTTGATTTAAATCATGCATATTTAGACCATTCCAAGAGTGGGGTTTTTAATGTTGATTTAAATCATGCATATTTAGACCATTCCAAGAGTGGGCTTTTTAATTTTGATTGAAATCATGCATATTTAGACCATTCCAGGAGTGGGGTTTTTAATGTTGATTTAAATCATGCATATTTAGACCATTCCAAGAGTGGGCTTTTTAATGTTGATTTAAATCACGCATATTTAGACCATTCCAAGAGTGGGCTTTTTAATGTTGATTGAAATCATGCATATTTAGACCATTCCAAGAGTTTAAATCATGCATATTTAGACCATTCCAAGAGTGGGGTTTTTAATGTTGATTGAAATCACGCATATTTAGACCATTCCAAGACTGGGGTTTTTAATGTTGATTGAAATCACGCATATTTAGACCATTCCAAGAGTGGGGTTTTTAATGTTAATTTAAATCATGCATACAGTATAACCTGTCTTGAGCGACCTCTGCTATGAGCGACCATATGTCATTTACGACCACAATCGTAATGCACGGATCGATTTTATTATATAAACGCACTGTCGTGAGCGACCACCTGCAGAACGCGACCAGCGACCACGATTTCTTGGCACAATATGCATTTCGACACTGCTATGAACGACCACATCGGAAAAACAGAGATAAACACAACTGAACTTTATTTAATCCTTTGTAACCGCGACCACTTAAAAAGTAAAGACTGTACTGTAGTAGGCTGGCTACCGCTTTCGTAAACTTTACAGGTCATGCATATTGTGTTATATGTTACGGATTGTAAACCAGACTAGAGTATCACGAGAACTGAGACAAACATCACTGACCTTTATTTAATCCTTTGTAGCAACGACCGTTTAAAAGTAAAGATTGTTCTGAACAAAAACAAACAAACAAACCAAAAAAATGAGGCTTCCTACAGGTTCCATAAATTTTACAGGTCATGCATGTAGTGTTAGAAGTTATGGTTTGTAAACCAGACTAGAGTACATGCAGATTTGTTCATTCGGAATTTAATCGGCTGCTTCTCAGAGACTAAATTACGAACCGTAGGATTGACCGCGAAGTCGCGAATGGCTGATTGTTCTAAAATAACACGGCTCTGAACGACCCTATCACGAGAACTGACACAAACACCACTGACCTTTATTTAACCTTTGTATCAACGACCGTTTAAAATGTAAATATTGTTCTGAACAACAACAACAAATTAGGCTGGCTACCGGTCCGTACATTTTACAGTTCATGCATACAGACTGTACACCAAACTAAAGTACATGTCACTAACTGCCATTGTATCGCCCCACACCCTATTTTGACGCTACCCTCTTTTGACGCAGTGTCATAAACTCCAAGTTTTCGAGAGAACGCATCTTTCAATGACGTCACAACCACAACATTAATGTACACTGATCAACATCGAGTCACACAGACAGAAAAATTTGTAAAAAATCCTATCCTTATCGGTTGTTAAATGAAACAAAGACACATACCATGAAAAAAACGCCATTTCACTCATTCTCTTTTTTCAACCAGCAAATCCTCATAAAAAAATCCTTACTAACTATTCTGACGGGGCAAATCAACTTCCCGCCATAATAGGCATCCAGTCTGCTACTCAACATGTGTTAGCAACGTGACTCACAGCTGACAACTGCATCAGTAACACTGTTTAGAAAGGTGTACAATGTTATACAGTTTCATGTGGATGTGTCATAACTGATTTTCTGAGGTGGTTATTTGTTATTATAATTTGTGGACATTTACAAAAAAAAATTTACTTTTACGATATATTTAATAATTAAATTAGTATCCTTTACATTTTTGCCTATTTAAATCAATTATTAGGATTTTTTTATCTGATAATTAAGCAATTTTACTTTAACAGTAAATTTTCAATAATCTTTTAAGACATTCTTGATCTTTAACTTGTTTTGACCAATTTATTTCTTTAAGATTTGTTTGATAATGGACGAATGATAAATAATGAAAATAAAACCTTCTCCTGTAATTTTATGTCTTCTGTCTTTGATTATTTGCATTCTGGATAAAGAAGTTGTGAAGGATGCAAAACAGTTTAGATGTTCCAAAAACAGTACATACAAAGATTGAGGTTCTGCATGTTCACAATGCTAATTAAGTATTGGGAAATAGGTCGTATGCTGAATCTAATTATTTTATAATTATAACTACACAATTTTAAAATTAATACAATCATGATTTTTCCAAATTTGATTATTTTTCCTTTCAAGACAAAATCTGTACCAAAACCAGATTAATGATAAATGTAAGAAAATTTAGGAATGCCAAGTTAAATTTCTGTCTGTAATTTTTCCCATAAACTTGAGTTTTCTATGTCCTATTGATGTTCCTCTGTAATATAGTTTTTTTCCCCGCGCATATGTACAATGGTGTCACTACTAGAATAGACTTCTGTGAAGTGCGTCATTAAGGGTGACGAAATACACAAACTTTCCGACGAGGGGTCCGCTGGTTGAAAGCATGCAAGGAAGAGTATTAGGGAATATATCATTGTCATTTTTTATGCATGCTTTGCTAAAATAACTAATGTTTCTATACTAATGAGAGGCATCACTATGAAAGGAGTATATTTCTGAAAAGGTGAAAGTAAGTTCTTAAGTGCGTCAAAATAGGGTAGTCCAGGATAGTTTCAAAGTCAATGTAGCGGTCGCATACATCGTTTGTCTTTGGGGTTGATCCATGCCTCAGGTGAATGATGTCTTTGTTTTTGTTTTTAATACCAGTAGGGGAGATTCGTTTTCCGGATTCGATTGTCATTGTTAAAGGCTTGTGTTGTTCGTTTTGTTATTGCTACAGTATTTACAGCCCTCACACGAAGCCGTCATATGTGCACCTTAGTGGAGTCGGTTACACCCTTTGTTTATAGAGTTAATCCCTTTATATATTGGTTATTTCCCTAAGCCTCATCAAAACCGCTACAGTCGTTATTACAATTGATGACTGATAACGTTAACACCTAGCACCTTAATAACAATGGCAGAATCTACAACGAAAAAGAGACAAATTCTAACAATGGAGGAAAAAATGAATGTAATAAAAAGATGTGAAAAAAGTGAGACCCGTCACAAAACATCAGCCAGTTTAAATGTCGGGAAAACTCAAATTCAGGGTGTTATAAAAGACAAAGTGTCAATTAGAAACGAATTCATATGCTAATACATGTATATGTGATCTTCAGATATAAATGTAATTCATGTTTAATGATAGATGTATATCTTTATTGCTATATAAAATTATTTTCAGATAAATGCATGCAAAATTGTAACAAGAAGTATAAATAAAGAATGCAATATAAACAGTGCTGAATTTCGACCTTGGAAACTGGTCTTTTTGTACAAACCTGTTATGAGAGACCACCTGTCATGAGAGACCGCTTTTTGTTGGCAGAAGGGGCGGTCTCTCAAGACAGGTTTTACTGTATTTAGACCATTCCAAGAGTGGGATTTTTAATGTTAATTTAAATCATGCATATTTAGACCATTCCCAGAGTGGGCTTTTTAATGTTGATTTAAATCACGCATATTTAGACCATTCCAAGAGTGGGGTTTTTAATGTTGATTTAAATCACGCATATTTAGACCATTCCAAGAGTGGGGTTCTTAATGTTGATTTAAATCACGCATATTTAGACCATTCCAAGAGTGGGGTTTTTAATGATGATTGAAATCACGCATATTTAGACCATTCCAAGAGTGGGGTTTTTAATGTTGATTTAGATCACGCATATTTAGACCATTCCAAGAGTGGGCTTTTTAATGTTGATTTAAATCACGCATATTTAGACCATTCCAAGAGTGGGCTTTTTAATGTTGATTTAAATCACGCATATTTAGACCATTCCAAGAGTGGGCTTTTTAATGTTGATTGAAATCACGCATATTTAGACCATTCCAAGAGTGGGGTTTTTAATGTTGATTGAAATCATGCATATTTAGACCATTCCAAGAGTGGGGTTTTTAATGTTGATTGAAATCATGCATATTTAGACCATTCCAAGAGTGGGGTTTTTAATGTTGATTGAAATCACGCATATTTAGACCATTCCAAGACTGGGGTTTTTAATGTTGATTGAAATCACGCATATTTAGACCATTCCAAGAGTGGGGTTTTTAATGTTAATTTAAATCATGCATACAGTAAAACCTGTCTTGAGCGACCTCTGCTATGAGCGACCATATGTCATTTACGACCACAATCGTAATGCACGGATCGATTTTATTATATAAACGCACTGTCGTGAGCGACCACCTGCAGAACGCGACCAGCGACCACGATTTCTTGGCACAATATGCATTTCGACACTGCTATGAACGACCACATCGGAAAAACAGAGATAAACACAACTGAACTTTATTTAATCCTTTGTAACCGCGACCACTTAAAAAGTAAAGACTGTACTGTAGTAGGCTGGCTACCGCTTTCGTAAACTTTACAGGTCATGCATATTGTGTTATATGTTACGGATTGTAAACCAGACTAGAGTATCACGAGAACTGAGACAAACATCACTGACCTTTATTTAATCCTTTGTAGCAACGACCGTTTAAAAGTAAAGATTGTTCTGAACAAAAACAAACAAACAAACCAAAAAAATGAGGCTTCCTACAGGTTCCATAAATTTTACAGGTCATGCATGTAGTGTTAGAAGTTATGGTTTGTAAACCAGACTAGAGTACATGCAGATTTGTTCATTCGGAATTTAATCGGCTGCTTCTCAGGGACTAAATTACGAACCGTAGGATTGACCGCGAAGTCGCGAATGGCTGATTGTTCTAAAATAACACGGCTCTGAACGACCCTATCACGAGAACTGACACAAACACCACTGACCTTTATTTAACCTTTGTATCAACGACCGTTTAAAATGTAAATATTGTTCTGAACAACAACAACAAATTAGGCTGGCTACCGGTCCGTACATTTTACAGTTCATGCATACAGACTGTACACCAAACTAAAGTACATGTCACTAACTGCCATTGTATCGCCCCACACCCTATTTTGACGCTACCCTCTTTTGACGCAGTGTCATAAACTCCAAGTTTTCGAGAGAACGCATCTTTCAATGACGTCACAACCACAACATTAATGTACACTGATCAACATCGAGTCACACAGACAGAAAAATTTGTAAAAAATCCTATCCTTATCGGTTGTTAAATGAAACAAAGACACATACCATGAAAAAAACGCCATTTCACTCATTCTCTTTTTTCAACCAGCAAATCCTCATAAAAAAATCCTTACTAACTATTCTGACGGGGCAAATCAACTTCCCGCCATAATAGGCATCCAGTCTGCTACTCAACATGTGTTAGCAACGTGACTCACAGCTGACAACTGCATCAGTAACACTGTTTAGAAAGGTGTACAATGTTATACAGTTTCATGTGGATGTGTCATAACTGATTTTCTGAGGTGGTTATTTGTTATTATAATTTGTGGACATTTACAAAAAAAAATTTACTTTTACGATATATTTAATAATTAAATTAGTATCCTTTACATTTTTGCTTATTTAAATCAATTATTAGGATTTTTTTATCTGATAATTAAGCAATTTTACTTTAACAGTAAATTTTCAATAATCTTTTAAGACATTCTTGATCTTTAACTTGTTTTGACCAATTTATTTCTTTAAGATTTGTTTGATAATGGACGAATGATAAATAATGAAAATAAAACCTTCTCCTGTAATTTTATGTCTTCTGTCTTTGATTATTTGCATTCTGGATAAAGAAGTTGTGAAGGATGCAAAACAGTTTAGATGTTCCAAAAACAGTACATACAAAGATTGAGGTTCTGCATGTTCACAATGCTAATTAAGTATTGGGAAATAGGTCGTATGCTGAATCTAATTATTTTATAATTATAACTACACAATTTTAAAATTAATACAATCATGATTTTTCCAAATTTGATTATTTTTCCTTTCAAGACAAAATCTGTACCAAAACCAGATTAATGATAAATGTAAGAAAATTTAGGAATGCCAAGTTAAATTTCTGTCTGTAATTTTTCCCATAAACTTGAGTTTTCTATGTCCTATTGATGTTCCTCTGTAATATAGTTTTTTTCCCCGCGCATATGTACAATGGTGTCACTACTAGAATAGACTTCTGTGAAGTGCGTCATTAAGGGTGACGAAATACACAAACTTTCCGACGAGGGGTCCGCTGGTTGAAAGCATGCAAGGAAGAGTATTAGGGAATATATCATTGTCATTTTTTATGCATGCTTTGCTAAAATAACTAATGTTTCTATACTAATGAGAGGCATCACTATGAAAGGAGTATATTTCTGAAAAGGTGAAAGTAAGTTCTTAAGTGCGTCAAAATAGGGTAGTCCAGGATAGTTTCAAGGTCAATGTAGCGGTCGCATACATCGTTTGTCTTTGGGGTTGATCCATGCCTCAGGTGAATGATGTCTTTGTTTTTGTTTTTAATACCAGTAGGGGAGATTCGTTTTCCGGATTCGATTGTCATTGTTAAAGGCTTGTGTTGTTCGTTTTGTTATTGCTACAGTATTTACAGCCCTCACACGAAGCCGTCATATGTGCACCTTAGTGGAGTCGGTTACACCCTTTGTTTATAGAGTTAATCCCTTTATAT
Organism: Margaritifera margaritifera; assembly: GCA_029931535.1. Lineage (NCBI taxonomy): Eukaryota > Metazoa > Mollusca > Bivalvia > Unionida > Margaritiferidae > Margaritifera > Margaritifera margaritifera. The sequence continues at coordinate 71,445 of JAQPZY010001489.1, read as the reverse complement.
ATTGGTTATTTCCCTAAGCCTCATCAAAACCGCTACAGTCGTTATTACAATTGATGACTGATAACGTTAACACCTAGCACCTTAATAACAATGGCAGAATCTACAACGAAAAAGAGACAAATTCTAACAATGGAGGAAAAAATGAATGTAATAAAAAGATGTGAAAAAAGTGAGACCCGTCACAAAACATCAGCCAGTTTAAATGTCGGGAAAACTCAAATTCAGGGTGTTATAAAAGACAAAGTGTCAATTAGAAACGAATTCATATGCTAATACATGTATATGTGATCTTCAGATATAAATGTAATTCGTGTTTAATGATAGATGTATATCTTTATTGCTATATAAAATTATTTTCAGATAAATGCATGCAAAATTGTAACAAGAAGTATAAATAAAGAATGCAATATAAACAGTGCTGAATTTCGACCTTGGAAACTGGTCTTTTTGTACAAACCTGTTATGAGAGACCACCTGTCATGAGAGACCGCTTTTTGTTGGCAGAAGGGGCGGTCTCTCAAGACAGGTTTTACTGTATTTAGACCATTCCAAGAGTGGGATTTTTAATGTTAATTTAAATCATGCATATTTAGACCATTCCAAGAGTGGGCTTTTTAATGTTGATTTAAATCATGCATATTTAGACCATTCCAAGAGTGGGGTTTTTAATGATGATTGAAATCACGCATATTTAGACCATTCCAAGAGTGGGGTTTTTAATGTTGATTTAAATCACGCATATTTAGACCATTCCAAGAGTGGGGTTTTTAATGTTGATTGAAATCACGCATATTTAGACCATTCCAAGAGTGGGGTTTTTAATGATGATTGAAATCACGCATATTTAGACCATTCCAAGAGTGGGGTTTTTAATGTTGATTTAGATCACGCATATTTAGACCATTCCAAGAGTGGGCTTTTTAATGTTGATTGAAATCACGCATATTTAGACCATTCCAAGAGTGGGCTTTTTAATGTTGATTTAAATCACGCATATTTAGACCATTCCAAGAGTGGGCTTTTTAATGTTGATTGAAATCACGCATATTTAGACCATTCCAAGAGTGGGGTTTTTAATGTTGATTGAAATCATGCATATTTAGACCATTCCAAGAGTGGGGTTTTTAATGTTGATTGAAATCATGCATATTTAGACCATTCCAAGAGTGGGGTTTTTAATGTTGATTGAAATCACGCATATTTAGACCATTCCAAGACTGGGGTTTTTAATGTTGATTGAAATCACGCATATTTAGACCATTCCAAGAGTGGGGTTTTTAATGTCAATTTAAATCATGCATACAGTAAAACCTGTCTTGAGCGACCTCTGCTATGAGCGACCATATGTCATTTACGACCACAATCGTAATGCACGGATCGATTTTATTATATAAACGCACTGTCGTGAGCGACCACCTGCAGAACGCGACCAGCGACCACGATTTCTTGGCACAATATGCATTTCGACACTGCTATGAACGACCACATCGGAAAAACAGAGATAAACACAACTGAACTTTATTTAATCCTTTGTAACCGCGACCACTTAAAAAGTAAAGACTGTACTGTAGTAGGCTGGCTACCGCTTTCGTAAACTTTACAGGTCATGCATATTGTGTTATATGTTACGGATTGTAAACCAGACTAGAGTATCACGAGAACTGAGACAAACATCACTGACCTTTATTTAATCCTTTGTAGCAACGACCGTTTAAAAGTAAAGATTGTTCTGAACAAAAACAAACAAACAAACCAAAAAAATGAGGCTTCCTACAGGTTCCATAAATTTTACAGGTCATGCATGTAGTGTTAGAAGTTATGGTTTGTAAACCAGACTAGAGTACATGCAGATTTGTTCATTCGGAATTTAATCGGCTGCTTCTCAGGGACTAAATTACGAACCGTAGGATTGACCGCGAAGTCGCGAATGGCTGATTGTTCTAAAATAACACGGCTCTGAACGACCCTATCACGAGAACTGACACAAACACCACTGACCTTTATTTAACCTTTGTATCAACGACCGTTTAAAATGTAAATATTGTTCTGAACAACAACAACAAATTAGGCTGGCTACCGGTCCGTACATTTTACAGTTCATGCATACAGACTGTACACCAAACTAAAGTACATGTCACTAACTGCCATTGTATCGCCCCACACCCTATTTTGACGCTACCCTCTTTTGACGCAGTGTCATAAACTCCAAGTTTTCGAGAGAACGCATCTTTCAATGACGTCACAACCACAACATTAATGTACACTGATCAACATCGAGTCACACAGACAGAAAAATTTGTAAAAAATCCTATCCTTATCGGTTGTTAAATGAAACAAAGACACATACCATGAAAAAAACGCCATTTCACTCATTCTCTTTTTTCAACCAGCAAATCCTCATAAAAAAATCCTTACTAACTATTCTGACGGGGCAAATCAACTTCCCGCCATAATAGGCATCCAGTCTGCTACTCAACATGTGTTAGCAACGTGACTCACAGCTGACAACTGCATCAGTAACACTGTTTAGAAAGGTGTACAATGTTATACAGTTTCATGTGGATGTGTCATAACTGATTTTCTGAGGTGGTTATTTGTTATTATAATTTGTGGACATTTACAAAAAAAAATTTACTTTTACGATATATTTAATAATTAAATTAGTATCCTTTACATTTTTGCTTATTTAAATCAATTATTAGGATTTTTTTATCTGATAATTAAGCAATTTTACTTTAACAGTAAATTTTCAATAATCTTTTAAGACATTCTTGATCTTTAACTTGTTTTGACCAATTTATTTCTTTAAGATTTGTTTGATAATGGACGAATGATAAATAATGAAAATAAAACCTTCTCCTGTAATTTTATGTCTTCTGTCTTTGATTATTTGCATTCTGGATAAAGAAGTTGTGAAGGATGCAAAACAGTTTAGATGTTCCAAAAACAGTACATACAAAGATTGAGGTTCTGCATGTTCACAATGCTAATTAAGTATTGGGAAATAGGTCGTATGCTGAATCTAATTATTTTATAATTATAACTACACAATTTTAAAATTAATACAATCATGATTTTTCCAAATTTGATTATTTTTCCTTTCAAGACAAAATCTGTACCAAAACCATATTAATGATAAATGTAAGAAAATTTAGGAATGCCAAGTTAAATTTCTGTCTGTAATTTTTCCCATAAACTTGAGTTTTCTATGTCCTATTGATGTTCCTCTGTAATATAGTTTTTTTCCCCGCGCATATGTACAATGGTGTCACTACTAGAATAGACTTCTGTGAAGTGCGTCATTAAGGGTGACGAAATACACAAACTTTCCGACGAGGGGTCCGCTGGTTGAAAGCATGCAAGGAAGAGTATTAGGGAATATATCATTGTCATTTTTTATGCATGCTTTGCTAAAATAACTAATGTTTCTATACTAATGAGAGGCATCACTATGAAAGGAGTATATTTCTGAAAAGGTGAAAGTAAGTTCTTAAGTGCGTCAAAATAGGGTAGTCCAGGATAGTTTCAAGGTCAATGTAGCGGTCGCATACATCGTTTGTCTTTGGGGTTGATCCATGCCTCAGGTGAATGATGTCTTTGTTTTTGTTTTTAATACCAGTAGGGGAGATTCGTTTTCCGGATTCGATTGTCATTGTTAAAGGCTTGTGTTGTTCGTTTTGTTATTGCTACAGTATTTACAGCCCTCACACGAAGCCGTCATATGTGCACCTTAGTGGAGTCGGTTACACCCTTTGTTTATAGAGTTAATCCCTTTATATATTGGTTATTTCCCTAAGCCTCATCAAAACCGCTACAGTCGTTATTACAATTGATGACTGATAACGTTAACACCTAGCACCTTAATAACAATGGCAGAATCTACAACGAAAAAGAGACAAATTCTAACAATGGAGGAAAAAATGAATGTAATAAAAAGATGTGAAAAAAGTGAGACCCGTCACAAAACATCAGCCAGTTTAAATGTCGGGAAAACTCAAATTCAGGGTGTTATAAAAGACAAAGTGTCAATTAGAAACGAATTCATATGCTAATACATGTATATGTGATCTTCAGATATAAATGTAATTCGTGTTTAATGATAGATGTATATCTTTATTGCTATATAAAATTATTTTCAGATAAATGCATGCAAAATTGTAACAAGAAGTATAAATAAAGAATGCAATATAAACAGTGCTGAATTTCGACCTTGGAAACTGGTCTTTTTGTACAAACCTGTTATGAGAGACCACCTGTCATGAGAGACCGCTTTTTGTTGGCAGAAGGGGCGGTCTCTCAAGACAGGTTTTACTGTATTTAGACCATTCCAAGAGTGGGATTTTTAATGTTAATTTAAATCATGCATATTTAGACCATTCCAAGAGTGGGCTTTTTAATGTTGATTTAAATCATGCATATTTAGACCATTCCAAGAGTGGGGTTTTTAATGATGATTGAAATCACGCATATTTAGACCATTCCAAGAGTGGGGTTTTTAATGTTGATTTAAATCACGCATATTTAGACCATTCCAAGAGTGGGGTTTTTAATGTTGATTGAAATCACGCATATTTAGACCATTCCAAGAGTGGGGTTTTTAATGATGATTGAAATCACGCATATTTAGACCATTCCAAGAGTGGGGTTTTTAATGTTGATTTAGATCACGCATATTTAGACCATTCCAAGAGTGGGCTTTTTAATGTTGATTGAAATCACGCATATTTAGACCATTCCAAGAGTGGGCTTTTTAATGTTGATTTAAATCACGCATATTTAGACCATTCCAAGAGTGGGCTTTTTAATGTTGATTGAAATCACGCATATTTAGACCATTCCAAGAGTGGGGTTTTTAATGTTGATTGAAATCATGCATATTTAGACCATTCCAAGAGTGGGGTTTTTAATGTTGATTGAAATCATGCATATTTAGACCATTCCAAGAGTGGGGTTTTTAATGTTGATTGAAATCACGCATATTTAGACCATTCCAAGACTGGGGTTTTTAATGTTGATTGAAATCACGCATATTTAGACCATTCCAAGAGTGGGGTTTTTAATGTCAATTTAAATCATGCATACAGTAAAACCTGTCTTGAGCGACCTCTGCTATGAGCGACCATATGTCATTTACGACCACAATCGTAATGCACGGATCGATTTTATTATATAAACGCACTGTCGTGAGCGACCACCTGCAGAACGCGACCAGCGACCACGATTTCTTGGCACAATATGCATTTCGACACTGCTATGAACGACCACATCGGAAAAACAGAGATAAACACAACTGAACTTTATTTAATCCTTTGTAACCGCGACCACTTAAAAAGTAAAGACTGTACTGTAGTAGGCTGGCTACCGCTTTCGTAAACTTTACAGGTCATGCATATTGTGTTATATGTTACGGATTGTAAACCAGACTAGAGTATCACGAGAACTGAGACAAACATCACTGACCTTTATTTAATCCTTTGTAGCAACGACCGTTTAAAAGTAAAGATTGTTCTGAACAAAAACAAACAAACAAACCAAAAAAATGAGGCTTCCTACAGGTTCCATAAATTTTACAGGTCATGCATGTAGTGTTAGAAGTTATGGTTTGTAAACCAGACTAGAGTACATGCAGATTTGTTCATTCGGAATTTAATCGGCTGCTTCTCAGGGACTAAATTACGAACCGTAGGATTGACCGCGAAGTCGCGAATGGCTGATTGTTCTAAAATAACACGGCTCTGAACGACCCTATCACGAGAACTGACACAAACACCACTGACCTTTATTTAACCTTTGTATCAACGACCGTTTAAAATGTAAATATTGTTCTGAACAACAACAACAAATTAGGCTGGCTACCGGTCCGTACATTTTACAGTTCATGCATACAGACTGTACACCAAACTAAAGTACATGTCACTAACTGCCATTGTATCGCCCCACACCCTATTTTGACGCTACCCTCTTTTGACGCAGTGTCATAAACTCCAAGTTTTCGAGAGAACGCATCTTTCAATGACGTCACAACCACAACATTAATGTACACTGATCAACATCGAGTCACACAGACAGAAAAATTTGTAAAAAATCCTATCCTTATCGGTTGTTAAATGAAACAAAGACACATACCATGAAAAAAACGCCATTTCACTCATTCTCTTTTTTCAACCAGCAAATCCTCATAAAAAAATCCTTACTAACTATTCTGACGGGGCAAATCAACTTCCCGCCATAATAGGCATCCAGTCTGCTACTCAACATGTGTTAGCAACGTGACTCACAGCTGACAACTGCATCAGTAACACTGTTTAGAAAGGTGTACAATGTTATACAGTTTCATGTGGATGTGTCATAACTGATTTTCTGAGGTGGTTATTTGTTATTATAATTTGTGGACATTTACAAAAAAAAATTTACTTTTACGATATATTTAATAATTAAATTAGTATCCTTTACATTTTTGCTTATTTAAATCAATTATTAGGATTTTTTTATCTGATAATTAAGCAATTTTACTTTAACAGTAAATTTTCAATAATCTTTTAAGACATTCTTGATCTTTAACTTGTTTTGACCAATTTATTTCTTTAAGATTTGTTTGATAATGGACGAATGATAAATAATGAAAATAAAACCTTCTCCTGTAATTTTATGTCTTCTGTCTTTGATTATTTGCATTCTGGATAAAGAAGTTGTGAAGGATGCAAAACAGTTTAGATGTTCCAAAAACAGTACATACAAAGATTGAGGTTCTGCATGTTCACAATGCTAATTAAGTATTGGGAAATAGGTCGTATGCTGAATCTAATTATTTTATAATTATAACTACACAATTTTAAAATTAATACAATCATGATTTTTCCAAATTTGATTATTTTTCCTTTCAAGACAAAATCTGTACCAAAACCATATTAATGATAAATGTAAGAAAATTTAGGAATGCCAAGTTAAATTTCTGTCTGTAATTTTTCCCATAAACTTGAGTTTTCTATGTCCTATTGATGTTCCTCTGTAATATAGTTTTTTTCCCCGCGCATATGTACAATGGTGTCACTACTAGAATAGACTTCTGTGAAGTGCGTCATTAAGGGTGACGAAATACACAAACTTTCCGACGAGGGGTCCGCTGGTTGAAAGCATGCAAGGAAGAGTATTAGGGAATATATCATTGTCATTTTTTATGCATGCTTTGCTAAAATAACTAATGTTTCTATACTAATGAGAGGCATCACTATGAAAGGAGTATATTTCTGAAAAGGTGAAAGTAAGTTCTTAAGTGCGTCAAAATAGGGTAGTCCAGGATAGTTTCAAGGTCAATGTAGCGGTCGCATACATCGTTTGTCTTTGGGGTTGATCCATGCCTCAGGTGAATGATGTCTTTGTTTTTGTTTTTAATACCAGTAGGGGAGATTCGTTTTCCGGATTCGATTGTCATTGTTAAAGGCTTGTGTTGTTCGTTTTGTTATTGCTACAGTATTTACATCCCTCACACGAAGCCGTCATATGTGCACCTTAGTGGAGTCGGTTACACCCTTTGTTTATAGAGTTAATCCCTTTATGTATTGGTTATTTCCCTAAGCCTCATCAAAACCGCTACAGTCGTTATTACAATTGATGACTGATAACGTTAACACCTAGCACCTTAATAACAATGGCAGAATCTACAACGAAAAAGAGACAAATTCTAACAATGGAGGAAAAAATGAATGTAATAAAAAGATGTGAAAAAAGTGAGACCCGTCACAAAACATCAGCCAGTTTAAATGTCGGGAAAACTCAAATTCAGGGTGTTATAAAAGACAAAGTGTCAATTAGAAACGAATTCATATGCTAATACATGTATATGTGATCTTCAGATATAAATGTAATTCGTGTTTAATGATAGATGTATATCTTTATTGCTATATAAAATTATTTTCAGATAAATGCATGCAAAATTGTAACAAGAAGTATAAATAAAGAATGCAATATAAACAGTGCTGAATTTCAACCTTGGAAACTGGTCTTTTTGTACAAACCTGTTATGAGAGACCACCTGTCATGAGAGACCGCTTTTTGTTGGCAGAAGGGGCGGTCTCTCAAGACAGGTTTTACTGTATTTAGACCATTCCAAGAGTGGGATTTTTAATGTTAATTTAAATCATGCATATTTAGACCATTCCAAGAGTGGGCTTTTTAATGTTGATTTAAATCATGCATATTTAGACCATTCCAAGAGTGGGCTTTTTAATGTTAATTTAAATCATGCATATTTAGACCATTCCAAGAGTGGGGTTTTTAATGTTAATTTAAATCATGCGTATTTAGACCATTCCAAGAGTGGGGTTTTTAATGTTTATTTATAGGCTATTACGTTATGATTTACCTTTTTTTATTTCATACTTACTAACTGTACCTGAAAATTAACTAACACTAATTGCGTTTTTAATGAACCATCTCTTGGTCCAACCCTTTCTTGTTTACAAAAGCAGGGTTTGTATTTTATGCATTAAAATATGTATGTATGTATGTATGTATGTATGTATGTATGTATGTATGTATGTATGTATGTGTGTATGTATTTATGTATGTATGTATGTATGTATGTATGTATGTATGTATATGTATGTATGTGTGTGTATGTATGTATGTATGTATGTATGTATGTATGTATGTATGTATGTATGTATGTATGTATGTATGTATGTATGTATGTGTGTGTGTATGTATGTATGTATGTGTGTATGTATGTATGTGTGTATGTATGTATGTATGTATGTATGTATGTATGTATGTATGTATGTATGTATGTATGTATATAAGTATGTATGTATATAAAACAGAACTGAACTGAAATAAATAAAAAAATTAAAATGTTACTGTGAATTCACTATTTTTAATGGGGTGCTGATTTTTGTGGGTTTCATGGTTGCTAAAAACCAAGAATTTAAACATCTATTGACCAACAATATTTATATAGAAACAATTAAACTCCTTCTTCAATCCACAAATTCAAGTACATGTACTGACAAAAATATGATTTTTCCCCAAACCATGAAAATAAATTATTTCACAGTATATATGATCCTTAATGAAAAGATAAGTTAGTACCATATATGCTTATAAGTCAAGTCCAACTGCAACCTGCACAGACCCAGATCTGTCATCACATAATGTGCCCGCACATCCAGGTCTATACTGTTTGTCAGTTAAAATCAGTAAAACAAATAACAAAGACCCTGATCTGCTGGCACATTATGCAATGGCAGATCAAGGTCTATGTTGTTTGCAGTTGGAATTTACTTATAAGCAAGTATATATGATATATGAAAATTAATGTTTAGATGCGGTATGAACTTTTGACATAACCATTGCAAGAAATTCAAAAAGCTCATTAAAAAAGAGAGTAAATTGCAAAAGAAGTGGTTTATACCAAGGATATAAGTATACTATAAAATATCAATCTTTTTTTTCTACAAAGAGTAAACATAACTTACCTTTGGGACCTAATAACAACAGTGAAGAAAGAGAAGACAATTCCAATAAGGAGACCATAGTCCACATGCAGAATAATGACACAAAGGAAAGTCACAATCCAAATAAGCTGAAAAATTAAAATAAAATTTTAAAACAAAGAAAGAAAATAATTAAAGGCAAAGAAACTTCTTTATTTATCTATTCCTGGTTTAATTTTTAGATTAATATTCTGGCATGCAGAAAAGGCAGTTGTAACAATTGTTTTCAGTGAAAAGTTGAGTCTGGTTACAAATTGGCACTCTAAAATTATATACAAAAAGTAAACAATTTCAATACAGTGCAAAAAAACTTTTTTCATGACAAATCACTTCTTGTCAAACTTATTGGATTATGTCAAAAGCTGCTTGGATCATTATTTGTTTTTTTATTTTGAAATTTTTTTATTTTTATTTCAGTGTTTTATGAAAGTCTTATCAAAGAACTCATGTAAGCTGGTTGGACAACTCCACAGAAATTAAACAATATGATTCCTGTTCTATACAATCATAACACTTCTAACTTTGCTCAGAGATGAAAAAAAGGAATGAAAGTTGTCACTATCAAAACAATTCATTTATTTTGAATACTTAGAAATGCTGAAATAAAGTCCTGAAAATCTTATGGAAGGTTGCATGAAGATCTGAAATTAGGAAATTAATTAGAAGGACATTACAAGTATTTTATTTTAAAATTCAAAGGTAATATATGGTCATTAAACATCGATGATAACAGAAAATATTACAACAATAATCTTTTGTTTGTAATTGTTGTTCTTGCTTTAAAAGATATGGTTGCTGAAGGGTTAACTTACTGGCCTCTGGAACCATAAGTATATACATGACTAATACCCAAGACAGATTGATAGACAGATGGATGGATGGATGGATGGATGGATGGATAGATAGATAGATAGATAGATATATAGACAGACAGACAGATATAGAGAGATAGATAGATAGCCAGACAGATAGATAGATAGATAGATAGACAGACAGACAGATAGATAGATACACGCACATAAGACAGACAGATGGACAGACAAATGGATAGATAAGACAGACAGATAGATAGATAGATAGATAGATAGATAGATAGACAGACAGATAGATAGAGAGATAGATAGATAGTTAGATAGATAGATAGATAGATAGATGGACGGATAGATAGATAGACATAGACAGATAGATAGATAGAGATAGATAGATAGACACACATAAGACAAAGACTGACAGACAGACAAATGGATAGATAAGACAGACAGACAGTTACACAGGAGCACAGAGATACAAAAAGAAAGATCAAGAGTGAGATTTTAACTTACAAAGTCAAATCTACTTATTTTCCAGATTTTAGGTAACTCCAGTACTTGAAGGAACATGCTTCTCAGTGCAACAACAATGACTGAAGAAAGAACACACTGAAATATATAGATAAGGATACATTATCATTACTATTGTTGCTGGTATTATTATTATTAACTATCATTATTATCATTATTTGTTTGTTTGTTGTTGTTCTTTGGGTGATAGGTCATTATCATAATTACAATTATTATTATCATTATTGTTATTATTATTATTGTTATTGATGCCGACTATGACAAAAATGTTGTGTTGACTGGAAGGATATACAAAAAAGGGATTTGCTCTTAATTAAATTGATCTAGGAGACATTACTATTTTTAAAAACTCATCCTTGAAACTTAAAAAACTTAAGGACATATACGATATCTTGTAGACCAGTGTGTATCACATAGATTAGTGGTTTCTTATCTAATCTCAAGAATAGGGCAACATAATGTATGTATTTGCAAAAGGTAAATTATCATCTTTCAATAACAGGAGTCGACTTAACACTGATTTTTCCATTGGCCAGAAGGGCCAGCTCACATGGAATTCAACTGACCCTGCAAAAAATAAACTATGCCTCCCAATCAAATAAAAATAACAATTTCTGAAAATTTAACTGATCCCATGGGCTTGCGGCTGTCAATATTAACTGGCCCTCCTCAAAACCCACAGGTCATTGGCTGGCAGGCCAGAGCTAAATCGACCCCTGCAATAATATGTGATCATTATCCAAAGTCTGGAATTGACAACATGCTGGATGATAATTAATGGTGAAAAACAAAAGACTGAAAGATGTGTATATGCATCAAAATCATCAGCAGTGAATAGATCATCCTTTGCATTAGAAACCAAAACAATCTTTACATTGGCATATTGGTTTTATCACATGCATGCATAGTTGCATTCATTTTTCATGAGGGAATTCCTATACCTACAGAAAGTCACAATACATTGATCTCCACTTTATAAAAATATCTGATACAACAATATATGTTATGTCATGCACATTGCACTGTCCCTTTGTCCCTTATTCTCTCTCTTTTTCATCCATTACCAAATAATTTGGATATAACACATTTTATCCAATTTAAACACACAATTTTGGTTATTCACAAGATTTTAATGAAACTAATTTTGAAGAAAAAAATTATTGGTAATATTGAACATCCACTATTCACAAACTTTTAATGAATTTACTGAGTTTGTGAAGTTATAATGACCCGAAAATATTGTGATTTATAGAAATATTTTAGGTGCCTATGATATGGTTGTATACAAATTTAACTACTGAGGGACTTTTATACTTACACTGGGCAAGGGCTCAAACAGTGGTCCAATTACAAGAATCACAACCAGCACCAGAATGGCAGAAAAAACACTTGTTAGCTGAAATACAGGAATTAAACCAAACTTGAGCTATTTACTTCCATGACTTGCCCCAGCCAATCCCGATGCTTTGTATTAGATCTCTCCCTCCCTTCTGGACCATAACCCAGGAGTTGTAAATCAAAATCTGTTACATATCTTACAAGTCATCCAGCTCGTTGGTTCGTTGGATTAACGACGTGTGCGGCCATTCGGCCATTTACGTTGAAGTCATCCAGCTACAAAAGCATGTTTAAATTTTGGCAAAATAAATATTCAAAGTATCACTGTAATTAAATTTTTTAAAATAATATTTGACATTTGACCCTTCCCAGGGACAATAGCAAAGGGGATCCAAAAAATCATATCCCTTCCCTGCATGCAGTTGGTTATCACATGGGCAACCTACTGTATGTACTCGCTTATAAGTTAGGTCTGACTACAAACAGAATACACCATGATCTGATATTGCATAATGTGCCTGCAGATCAGGGTCTCTGTTGTTTGTTCTACTGTTTACTCCTAACATACTGCATAGACCCAGATCTGCTGGTGCATTATGTGACAGAAGATCTGGATCTAAGCAGTTTGCAGTTGGATCTAACTTATATCCAAGTATATACGGTACATACTTAGTTTGGTGAATTTCCACCAAGTGCTTAAGGAGGAGGCAGAGTTATGGACAGTTGGAAAAATGGACAGATGTAGACAATCACATTATCTTTTAAAAGCATGGTGATAATAAAAACATTTTATATTAAAAGTATTGGGAGTTTTTATAATTTTCAAAAAACAATTGTGCTCTTAGTTGTACAATATATACACATATACTTGCATCTACCCACTGGTATTCATACACATAATTGTTTGAAAGTGTCCTTTTTTGAGACACAAATGTTAAGTATATTAAAAAGATAAAGGCAATATATATATTTTGAGGAATGAAATAAAATCAAACTAGAACGATTACACCTTCCAACAACAAGGATATTAAAACTGATTATCAACTTAGAAATTTATATGAAGGGAGACAATCCCTAATTAATTTCACTAGTGCAAGTAAATGTTACAAGAGTATTCTCCCCTACCTGTGTCTTTCCACCTGCAGACTCCTGTACAGAACTTCTTGATACAGAACCAGCAAAAGGGTAACAGGAGAAAAATGAGCCAAACACACTTCCTGCACCATAGGCAATCAATTCCTGGAGAAAAATATAGCTGGGTTCAAAGTGTGCAATCAATTTAATAATTTCACAGGAACTGATCAACAGTAAATCATAATATTATATTGTGATATCATTTTACTTCCCAAGAATTACATTCTTTCAAAATTAAAATTTTAATTATTTGCTAATTGACAGTAAGGAAATTGTTATCTAAATTTATTGCATCACTAGTGGGTCTAATATGCACTGGTAATTTTCTGAAGATTGAGGGGGTCATGTTTATTGGAAAATTGTTTTCTAAAATTTAAATTTGTCTAAATTTTGTACAAGAAGCTAGCCATAGCCAGGATGTACAGCCTGCCCCTGAGCTTCGATTATGAGGGCATTTGAAAAACTTTAAAATTGAAATGAATCTATGGTGTGGAGAGATGGAAGGATGGGCACACACATGGATGCCAAAGTGATTGCTATGTTGAGCTTCTGACAAGGCAGGCTTGACACAAATTGGGGGATGGACTCATCATAGGAAATTTCGGGTATCCATTACAGGAAATGAAAGTGGAGGATGGACTCATCATATGAGAATCAGGGTATCCATTACAGGAAATGAAATTGGGGGATAGGTTCATCATAGGAGGATTAAGGTATTCATTGCAGGAAATGAAATTGGGGATGAACTCATTGTAGGAGAATTAGGGTATTCATTGCAGAAAATGAAATTGTGGATGGACTCATCATAGGAGAATTAGTGTACTCATTGCAGGAAATGAAATTGGGGGATGGATTCATCATAAGAGAATTAGGGTATTCATTGCAGGAAATTAAACTGGGGGATGGACTCTTCAGAAGAGAATCGGGGGTATTCAGTACAGAAAATGAAATTGGGGGATGGGTTCATCATAGGAGAATTAGGGTATTCATTGTAGGAAATGAAATTGGGGGATGGACTCATCAAAGGAGAATTAGGGTATTCATTGCAGGAAATTAAATATTTGTTTGAATCAACAACAAAAATATAGAGAAATGTTGAGCGATTTGCTTATGGAAATATATCCCATCCCCTACCCCATGATGGAGATGAGTCTATAGTCCCAACAAGGGCATAACTCTTCTGAAAATAGTGCAAGTACAATGACTGGACAACATGCATATCTGATGATGATGACCATAATATCTACTTAGTTTCACAGCAATCCATTAAAAACTGCAAAAGTAGCTGCTGCATTCACAAAATTCTGTCATCCAGCTCTAAGTTTAAAAAGGCAAAAACTCTATAAAAAAAATAAAAAAACACAAAGATTTGCAAATGTTTGTGTCTTTAGATTAGTGGTTTCCAAACCCCGGTTCACAACCCAAATGAGGGTCGCCAGGACCCTTGTGACCCTATACTGGTAATGCTCTTTGGGTCGCAAAAGATGGTATTTAGGGTCACGATCAAAAATGTTTGGGAACCACTGCTTTAGATGATGACCATAATAAGAACCATGTTTCACAACAATCTATTAAAAACCTGTAAGATAAGTTGCATTCACAAGATTATGTCTTACACAGCACTCATAATGCTGCAGGGCAAAAAGAGCAATAACTCCAACCAAAACATTGTGAGAGCACAGTGTTTGTCGATATGCATATCTTCAGAAGATGGCCATAAAATGTACAAAGTTTCATGGCTATCCATTGAAAACTGTGAGACTAGTTGTGTTCACAAGATTCTGTCATACACTACATCAGGCTCCAAGTCAAAAGTAGCAACAATAAAAATTGCTGGAGGATAGTAATTTGTTGAAATACACATCTTCAAATGATGACCGTAATATGTACAAAGTTTCATGGTGGTCCACTGAACACTGTAAGACTAGTTATAAGCATTCTGTAATGTACTACATCTGGCTCCAAGTTAAAATGGGCAATAACGAGTAACAAAAATCACAAGAGCACACTGATTCATTGATATGCACTTCTTTGGATGATGATCATAACATTTTCCAAGTTCCATGGTCATCCGCTGAAATCTGTGAGACTAGCTGCGTTCAGATGATTGTCATGTACTGTATTCAGCTGCAAAAATGGCAATAGTTGAATAGCAAAGTGAGTTGGCAAAATGCTGGTGATGATGACCATAATATTTAGCAAGTTTCAAGGCAATCCATCAAAAACTGTGCGGCACTAGTTGCACTAACAAGATTATGTCATACACTGCATCAGGCTACTAGACAAAAAGGGCAATAACTCTAAAAAAAATTGAGCAGACTGATTTGTTGGCATGTTCATCTTCATACGATTACCATAACATTTATTAAAGTTTCATGACAATTTATTACAATATTAGAGAATAGTTGGATTCACAAGATTCTGTCATATACTGCATTCAGATGCAAGTCAAAATGGACAACTTCTCTTTAAAAAAATTGCAGGAGCAAAGTAATTTGTCCATTTGCACATCTTCCACTGATGACAACAATATTTTTACCAAGTTTCATGGCAATCCATCAAAAACTGCCATACTAGTTGTGCTAACAAGACTGTGTCGTACATTGCATTATACTACAAGACAAAAAGGGCAATAAATCCAAGAATTGCTGGAGTGAAGTGATTTATTGACCGGTATATCTTTCGGTGATGACCATAACATTTATGAAGTTTCATGGCAATCCATCAAAAACTGCAGAACTAGTCACACTAATGAGTTTGAGTGCTGGATGGAAGAATGGGCAGATGGACAGACACACGGATTACTATATATCCCCACTTACTCTATAAAGGCATGGGTATAAAAAGTTAAAAGTAGCCAGGGTGGAAAGTTTTTGCTGCATTAAGATGACTCAATATTACCTGATTTGCATCAAAACTGTAGGAATGTTTCTTAGCCATGAGTGCAGCAAGTGACACAGACTGGGCAAAGGCGATGACAGCAATGACGAAAATGTCAATGACGTACATGTCAATGTGCTCCATGGTAGGAACTGATGGGGTGGGTAAACTACAAGACAGAAACATAATATGTACACATTATAACCTCAACAGCTTTAACCTTTAAGAAACCAAGTGATAAAATACAAGAATTCAGTAGTTCTAGTCAATGAGGTGTAATACAATGGTGGACAGTCCATTGGGTCTTGAACACCAGTTCTAGTTTGAGGCAGCATTATATATATAAAAATTATATATACCGGGTATATATATAATTGTAAAAAAAACTGACAAATAACACAGTGCAAAACAACCGTTAGTTTTTAACTAGCCAAGCACTTTCAACTCTCACTGAGCCTTTGTCAAAGGCAAAATTATAAAACAGAGACAAACAAGACACACAATAAACACAAAAGAAAAAAAACTGAATATACAACTTTACATGATTATGGATCTAACAGAAGTATTATTTCAAAATTGTGGATATCATATCATATTGGCTTGAACTCCAATGATAAAAAAGAAATCTAATTGGTTTTGTGCTACATAAAAAGAATGCAAAAGCGCCAATTATTTCCTTATATAAAGTGGTGTAGCTGTAGATTATATCACAGATAATTAATTGTCTTTTCTGTGTTTTACTTATGAAAAATACCCTCTATCTTAAATGTCATTCAATCTTTTTTGAACGTATTAGTCTCTATTCATGTAACAAAAATTGAAGAATATCATTTACCCTGCAGGGACTTTTCCTACAACTTTCACTTGGTGAGTTTCTGCTAATTTAGCAAAATATGATACCACAGTCCCAAGGATCACCTGTGAATATATCAAAGACAAAAACAAGTAATTTTTCCCAATCTTCTCCAGATCTGTGTAGATTTTGTAATGTTTACACAGTACTCCCTCATTAAAATGTTGTAATGTTTACCCAGTACTCCCTCATTAATATGATGTAATGTTTACACAGTACTCCATCGCTAAAATGTTGTAATGTTTATACAGTGCTACTCATTAAAATACTGTAATGTTTACACAATGCTCCCTCTACTATAATGTTTATACAGTGCTCCCTCATTAAAATACTGTAATGTTTACACAGTGCTCGCTGTTACGGAATTATGTATCATTTCTTTTAAATAATGGTATGGTTTTATTAGTTTATGACCTCTGTATAATAGTCGTTTTGCAGAATGCACATATACGATAATTTCAATGTGACCCAGTACATTGGTCCTGGAAAATTAGTATTGTCGGTTGAAGCATGAGTCATGTCACGTGATTCAGCGCATGAGTTTGTACCCTTGACCAGACCTGGATTTCGCAATCTGAGGATGATTCATTTTTGTTGACCAGAAGTTAGAATAAGATCGTAATAGTAAGATGCTGATTTGAGACGGAATAAGAAATGGGTTTTGTTTGTTTCAATGACACAGTGAAGAAAGCTATATAATAAGATGTGATCGCAGCGTTCGTCATTCTTTCATAGTTCGTTCAGCCTGAGAGGTCATAAACAAGATTGGTTCATTTTGTGTGATATTCTGCTTTAGAGATAATATTATTATACAGTACATTTTGGATTTAGTACTGCTACTTAAACTTTAAGAATTATTCAGCTCCGTTGGAATTATCGGAAACATTTCATGAACTTGTGTGATATTCCATATTCACAAGGATTACTTGGAATTTATAATATTTGGATATAACTGATTCCTGTTAGTACATCAGTGTTTTCATTCGAAATATTCTTCATTCGGAATAATTTGGATTAACTTCCAGATCAGTGAACTTTAGAACAATTTAGGACTTTTAAGGATATTCTATACTGTAAGTTATTTTTAATTCTTTCACTTTGATCGTTTGTTGAAATATTTTAATATTTTAGGAAATTAAATATTTTTGTTTTAAATCTTGAAAGCTTGTTTGAGTCTTTTCTTTTGTTACATTACCCCTAGTCATAACACTCCCTGATTAAAATACTGAAATATTTACAGTGCTCCCGTTTTAAAATGTTTTGATATTTACAGTGCTCCCTCATTAAAATACTGTAATGTTTACAGTGCTCCATGATTAAAATGTTGTAATGTTTGCAGTGCTCCCTCATTAAAATACTGTAATGTTTACACAGTGCTCCCTTGTTAAAATGTTGTAATGTTTACACAGTGCTCCCTTGTTAAAATGTTGTAATGTTTACACAGTGCTCCCTCATTCAAATGTTGTGATGTTTACACAGTGCTCCCTCATTCAAATGTTGTAATGTTTACAGTGCTACCTCATTCAAATGTTGTGATGTTTACACAGTACTCCCTCGTTAAAATGTAGTAATGTTTAGACAGTGTTCCCTCATTAAATTTATGTTCACTGAGCCATAAAAGTGTACTGCATTTGAAGTGAGATCATTTAGTTACTGAGATACAGCAACAATTTGTACAATTGGTCTCTGTATAATCAAAGTTTTACTATATTAGCTATCATCCATTATCTAGAAAATCATTTATGTATATAAAATCTTTGTTTCCTAGGAATTTTGGATCATCAGAGTTTGACTGTAGTGGCTTAACTATACCTACTTATCCCGTCTGCTAAAACATACAAGATCAATATCATCATCAGTGGGGTAATAACGGCAAATGGCGCCAGGGGTGACAATGGTGGGCCAAAGGGCCAGAATATGAGGCCTGAATTTTTATCAGCTGTTTTGATGCCCCAATACCTCTGGCACCCAAGGCAACCACCCCGTCCACCCCCCGTTAGTACGCTACGGATCATCATACTTTATCAAGTGTCATATTTCAAATATGTATGAAAGAATGAACTATCAAGATACATGTAGGCACTTCATGATACTACAATCTGCTTTGAATTGTATAGTACCTAAATTCAAATGCAATCAAACAATATGATCAAATTTGTACATGCCAAATTCTTGCTGTATTCTTGGTATGATTTCAATCAAACATAATATGGGCCTCCCCCACTCACCCCCATAAAACAATCATCACACAAGTATTTCTATCTATCTATCCACCTGTCTGTCTATGTATGTTTATCTATTATGTAATTACTGAAAATTCAATATTAATCTGCACATTTCATGAAAAGAAAGATATCTGAAAGTATATCTTACTGACAAAAGACACTTTCACAAAAAAGCACCATAAATGATTGTATTTAAACATCATCAAATTTACACAAAGTAAGTACGTTTGCCAGTTATTTCAATTTCCTCAAGAATAAAACATGTATTTAATAACAATGTAAAGTGAATAATTTGTTTTTGCAAAGAATTCTGGAGAAAAATGTCAAACTTTAATTACTGTAATTCATAAAAGCTTTGTGATGGCAGTAAAATCTTACCACAATGAGCTCAATCGGTACCGGAATCTTCAATTTGGACTTATATCTCTGGTTGATGTGGACTTTCACTACATAAAGTATTGTCATGCAGATGACAGATATCACCAATGGCATATAGTTGGTTTGGGTGATATGTTCAAATATGTAGATATATGTCTGCAGAAGAAACAACAAAGAAATACATATAACACAACCATCAAAAATTCTAAAACTGTGGTGATTGATTTCTATTTATTTATTTTTCTTTATAATGTTAATGTAAAATCAAGAGCAATTTATTAAAAAAAAATACATTTGGTAACAAGAAAATTCCAGGAATTTATATCTCCACCCCCCACTTTTCTTCGGAAGTATGGGAGTATTGTAGCAAAGTGGGACTGATGACAGTGGTGATGTAGTAAAGGAGGTAAGGTACATTTGTAAAGGTAGACACTAACCGATGATGTAAAACACTAACACTACCTGATGATGTAGAACACTGACACTAACTGATGATGTAAAACACTAACACCAACTGATGATGTAGAACACTGACACTAACTGATGATGTAGAACACTGACACCAACTGATGATGTAGAACACTGACACTAACTGATGATGTAGAACACTGACACTAACTGATGATGTAAAACACTAACACTAACTGATGATGTAAAACACTAACACTAACTGATGATGTAGAACACTAACACTAACTGATGATGTAAAACACTAACACCAACTGATGATGTAGAACACTGACACTAACTGATGATGTAGAACACTGACACTAACTGATGATGTAAAACACTAACACTACCTGATGATGTAGAACACTGACACAAACTGATGATGTAAAACACTGACACTAACTGATGATGTAGAACACTGACACTAACTGATGATGTAGAAGAATGACACCAACTGATGATGTAAAACACTGACACTAACTGATGATGTAGAACACTAAAACAAACTGATGATGTAGAACACTGACACAAACTGATGATGTAGAACACTGACACTAACAGATGATGTAGAACACTGACATGCACTGATGATGTAAAACACTGACACAAACAGATGACGTAGAACACCTGCAAGAACTGATGATGTAAAACACTAACACGAACTGATGATGTAGAACACCGACACGAACTGATGACGTAGAACACCGACACAATATAATGACGTAGAACACAGACACGAACTGATGGCGTAGAACACTGACAAACTGATGGCATAGAACACTGACACAAACTGATGACGTAGAACACAGACATAAACGGATGACGTAGAACACTGACACAAACTGATGACATAGAACACATAGACGAACTGATGACGAAGAACACCGACACGAACTGATGACGTAGAACTCTGACACGAACTTATGACGTAGAACACAGACACAAATTGATCACGTAGAACACCGACACGAACTGATGACGTGAAACATTGACACGAACTGAAGACGTAGAACACTCACATAAACTGATGACATAGAAAACAGAGACTAACTGATGACAAAGAACACCGACACGAGCTGATGACGTAGAACACAGACATGAACTGATGCCGTAGAACACTGACATAAACTGATGACATAGAAAACAGAGACGAACTGATGACAAAGATCACTGACACAAACTGATGACGTAAAACAGACACAAACTGATGACATAGAACACTGACAAAAACTGATGACATAGAACACATAGACGAACTGATGACGAAGAACACCGACACGAACTGATGACGTAGAACTCCGACACGAACTGATGATGTAGAACACCGACACAAATTGATGACGTAGAACACCAACAGGAACTGATGACATGAAACATTGACACTAACTGAAGACGTAGAACACTGACACGAACTGATGACATAGAACACTGACACAAACTGATGACATAGAACACTGACACAAACTGATGATGTCGAACACTGACATGAACTGATGACGTAGAGCACTGACACAAACTGATGACAGAACATTGACACGAACTTATGACGTAATACACAGACACGAACTGATGACGTAGAACACCTACACAAATTGATGATGTAGAACACCGACACGAACTGACGACGTGGAACATTGACACAAACTGATGACGTTGAACACTGACACTAACTGATGACATATAACACTGACACGAACTGATGACATTGAACACTGACACGAACTGGTGATGTTGAACACCCGACACGAACTGATGATGAAGATCACCGACACGAACTGATGATGTAGAACACTGACATAACCTAATGATGTAGAACACTGACTCAAACTGATGATGTAGAACACTGACACGAACTGATGACATAGAACATCGACTCAAACTGATAACGTAGAACACTGACACGAACTGATGATGTAGAACACCGACACGAACTGATGACGTTGAACACCGACAATCAAACTCAGGTTAGGTATCATCCTTAATGTGGCACACAAAATTTGCTTTAAAGAAAAACACAATTAAGAGAGTTATTGTGATGCAACGAAAGAATGTAGGTCCAACATTCGGCAGCCATAACTTTAAGAAATGATGAAGCTAAAAGCTGATAATCAAATTCTGCTGAGGTTATATCATTATAAAGCTGTATATACACCTTTTTTTAATCCAGTTATAAATTGTAGGAATTACAGTGTGGAACTAGTGGTCGTCCATCCAATAATCATGGGTCATAAATAATGATATAGAACACTGAAAATCAGGGACTATAACTTCCTGAAATAAGAACATAGACTGCTGATAATCAAACTCAAAAGACTTTATACAAGGGATATTTATAAAGTCATTAATACTAATGCACTGTACAACAAAGTTCTTAATTAGTGAACAGTACATCAATGCATCTCCTCAAAGTACTCCCCATGTACCTCTACACTTTTTCTCCATCTGATCATCCAATTATTAAATGCCATTTGTATTCACTTTTGGGTATATTGTTGATACACTGAAAACTGCACAACCAACCACATGGCTGCTTTCAAATCGTCTGCTTCTCAGCAAATCTTTGATAACAGGATTCAGCCATGAATCACTTGGAGATGAATCGGAGCTATATGGAGGATGTGGCAAAGTTTGGATGCTGTACTTCTTCAAGAAGTCTGTCACGAGAGTGGATTTATGCTGGTGCATTGTTATAGACTAGATGGATACTTTGGGTACTGGTGCACAGATGGGTGGTTTGGGAGTGTTCCATAACTTTTGGCAACACTTTGTCCAGTGACACAAGCAGTCAGGCACAATTACATGTACTGGACAACCAGGCCTTTTGCATCAACAAATAATGCATATGAAATTCTTTTGACAGTCCAACTACATCATGCGATTTGTGGTCTCTGCTCATTTTATCCAGTCCAAACTTATATATTTTCTCTTCAGTCAAGTTGAAAAAAGTAAATTCATGTTTCATCACCTGTGCCAATCTCATTCAAACATCTCTGGTCACTGTTTTCATATTGGCGGGTAGCCATTTTGTGATTTCAACCCGAGTCTGTTTTTGATCAGCCATCAACAAATACAGGACCCATCTTGCACAAACCTTTCTGAGCTTCAAATGATTTTTCAATATACTGAAAACAGCTGATGAATTAGTGACCGTGATAATAGAAATAGCTTCCACCGTGTATCAAGCATCTTCATCAACAGCCCCATTCATAGCAATCACTTTCTACTCACCAATCACTGACAACAGTCTTTCAGAAGGTGGGTCATTTTATATGGATTAAAGCCCATCTTTAAAACAATGAAACGATCTCAAAAGTATAGGATATGATAAAGAATTACATCCATAAACTTCATCCAAGTCAGCCTTGATATCAGTCGGAGAGTACCCTAAGAGCACCTAGATTTTTACAGTATGATCTTTGGTCAGTAGCAGAATTGTTCACCTTCACCAACATTTTGACATCACTGTCATTTACCTGTGTTATGTCACATGCATATATCTGCAGGTGTCCAGTGTGCTGCAATTTGCTCCTACAAATCATTTTATAGAACATCATTCTATCTATCGATTGGCATTAAATTTATTGACTGGTTCAAAGAAACAAAAAGTTCAAACAAAATATTCAGAACTTTTCAAATACCCCTCATAAATATCAAGATGCCAATAAAATTTGCTTAAAATTCAATAATAATTAAGGGAGCTTTTATGCAGAAACAAAAGTGGGTGGGTCTAACAATCAGGGTCTATAACTCTGGTAAATGATGACAAAGAATGCCCCCAATCACAATCAACCAAGTTCTCATCAATATCAAGTGGACTTGGTTGAAATGCAGTAATAATTAACAGAGTTACTGTGCAGAAATTAAAGTGGGATAGATGGACATAAAGAAGTATGGAATTTTAAATCCCCCATTTTTCATGAAAGTGGGAAACAAAAATATTTAAAATTTATTTTTTTTACTGGTCAAAGCCTAGAGTTCAGATTATGGGATAAAATGCAGATTAAAACACAAGTGACAACTTTTAAATAAATTCACTAATATAACAATCCTTTAAATAACATGTTATGAACTATGTGAGAGTGAGAGAGATTTGCTGGGTTGCATGAAAATTGTATTGTACCTGTATGATTTGAAACATGCCATCAGACCTGGGAATTTTTAGGCCAAATATGTATTTGACTTGACTGGTAAAAACATGGACAGCACAACCAGTTGTGAATCCACTGACGAGAGCGTCTGACATGTATGTTGTGACGAATCCCAGATGACAGATACCCATCAAAATCTATAATAATAATAATAATAATAATAATAATAATAATAATAATAATTCTTTACCTTGCTATTTTCACTTTTGTCATGGTTGTCACTGTCATAATCATAGTAACAGATTATTGTCAGTGTCATCTTTGTCATCAATGTAGAAGTTGCAGCAGCAGTAACAAGAGTGTAATCAATGAATACAAAGCTAAGTTTTTTATAGTCTCCAGTAGCCATTATAACCAATAAATATCATCCAGAAAATAAATTCAGAATAACCTGATTCTGAAAATGAAATGTTGACCCCTTACATAAAACAAAATAGCATTTTTTCTATGATATCCAAGTATAGGTACTATAATGAGTTAATAAAAACCACAGGATATTTTTAAAAAATTTTATAATCATTGTTCTTAAAATCAGTCTCAGAAGCTATTATTACTGTCTACCACTAGAAATGAGATTTTACTTGTATGAAGTCACAGTCTTTGAGTAACCATGGAGTGATAGTCAGTATTACCACTATTAGCAGTATTGCTCATGTATCAGTAATTACCTTGATTAGCCACAACAGCTGAGACCTCACATAAAATGCATGCAGTCTACTCATTTAATTCCCATACTCATTCACTTGTTACAATACACGGTTAACCTGTTGAGAGTAATCTACCACAATATATATCATGTATAGTCATCACCGGTAATGTGGAAAGTTTACCATTGAATAAACATATTTATCCCTACTTTCCAACTGCAGAGGTCATAAAGGGCCTTCTGTGTAGGCTAAGATAAATATAACATGGAAACCTGTATGTGCTCATGAGCTAAATATAAATATTTCACCTATGTTAGTAAAGTATACAATGTAGGTCACAGTGACTTTTTCTAGTTTTAAGGGTGTAGTACAAGCAATGATGTATCCAATTATTAAGTTTTATAATTCTAATATAAAAACCATCCAATAAATGATCTTTAAGCACAAAATTTCAACAAAGTTATTGAAGTATAAAAATATATATCATGGAAAACTCTTTTTTGAAATAAGGAAGCAGTGCCTATTAACATGCATCTCCTCACCAAGTTTCATCATTCTAGGTAGGATAGCATGCATACAACATGTCAAAACCCATGTGGTCATGACCTAAAAACAAAAACCTAAGCCAATAAAATTTGAAATGTAAGTCACAGTGACCTTTGTTTGTTGTAAGGGTGTGATGCTATTCACATGCATACACTCAGTTTGATGATTCTGGCATAAACAGAGCTTGAGAAATAAATTTAAAACACAAAAGTTAACCAAAGTCAGTGAAGCATAAAGTATGGTTCACAGTGACTTATTTTAGTGATAGGAATGTAGTACTTGTCAAAATGCATCCCCTCACCAAGTTTCTCAATTCCAGGTATAACAGTATGTAATGTATACAAGGTATAACAGTATGTACAAGGTATAAAAGTATGTAATGTATACAAGGTATAACAGTATGTAATGTATACAAGGTATAACAGTATATAATGTATACAAGGCATAACAAGGTATAACAGTATATCATGTGTACAAGGTATAACAGTATGTAATGTATACAAGGTATAACAGTATATAATGTATACAAGGTATAACAGTATGTAATGTATACAGGTATAACAGTATGTCATGTGTACAAGGTATAACAGTGTGTAATGTATACAAGGTATAACAGTATGTAATGTATACAAGGTATAACAGTATATAATGTATACAAGGTATAACAGTATATAATGTATACAAGGTATAACAGTATGTAATGTATACAAGGTATAACAGTATGTAATGTATACAGGTATAACAGTATGTCATGTGTACAAGGTATAACAGTATGTAATGTATACAAGGTGCAAAAAACCTGAGCTAAAGGCAAAAACTTAACCAAAAATATAAAACTAATGTACATGTATGTACAGAAGTTAGCTACCAAAAATATAAAACTAATGTACATGTATGTACTGAAGTTAGCTACCAAAATATGAAACTAATGTACATGTATGTACAGAAGTTAGCTACCAAAAATATAAAACTAATATACATGTATGTACAGAAGTTAGCTACCACAGCTCCCTTCCCATTGGGTAGATACTATGAAACCCACTCCAAACTGTTGCCTAGGACCAAGGAGGAAGGGATGAGCTGTCATCCAAAGAGGCTGCACATATGTGCACTTATATGCTTGTATGTGTGCTGACATTGATGTTAATGCCAGGGATTGTACAATACTCAGCTCTCCTCTACTTTGTACAGGTGAGGTAAAAATGTATAAATAGATAGTTTTTGATGGCAAGATTTGAAACGCTGCTAACTCAATGACCCATACATGATCTTTCAAACTTTTTAACAAAAGTACTGAAAAGTCGATCTGCCAGCAAATTCTAACCAGTCACCAAAAAATAGGACAGAGCAACACAGTTATATGTTCTGCAATAAACATTCACTACAACACAGATGTAACAAAGATAACAGGTAAATCAATGTTGTTGAGTGAAACCCGGATGTATTTTTCAGTTGCTGTCTCACCGACTGGAAGATGTTGTGTTGCAGCTGAAACTAGCAAAATGGGATTGGAAACTCCCTATATATAGCCAAGCAAATATTACCCGTTCTCTATTGTTATGCAAATAAGGTTCACAGTGCACTGTAAGATCATAAGGTAGATTTACTGAAGGGGCCAGAGAAGCTCATTCATGGAACAAATTTTGTAAACCACACTGTTCTTATATTTCATCATTAACATATAAAAAAAGGTTTCCTTATTGGCAAAATATATGCGAGTGCAAAGACATAACTTATTTGGATATTTATCAATTTGGAAAAATAAGAGTTAACAGAGGGATTTGAATTTGTACCATGGCCTTTTGTAAAACACTTTAGAAAATTTGTATTCAAGATACATTAATAAAAATTAATTTATTTACCCTCAGTACATTGGAAAATGTATTGCTACTAATTTTAACTGAATAATTTATTTCATTTACCCATTTTGATACTTTTAAAATTGAAAATCAAGGTTAGTTTATTGGGAGTAGCAAAAAGAGATCTATTCATTGACATTATCTTTGTCACTATCTATCAATAAATTATTTTTTTTAAATATATCAGAATGAAGGTTTAATTTGATTCTTCTTTCAGCACCGATACTTGCAAAATATTAAATCTTAATTGAAATAGGAATGGTAGAAAAAAAAGTGCTTTCCAACAAAACATTGTTGAAACTAACTTCATCCTGTCACCTAGGTAAGGTTTCTAGCCTGAAGGGAAAATTCACCCCTGCTGCACATTTGATCTTACTACTCAACTGACTACTTGGAACCTCATTTGCATATCAAAACGGAATGGCTAATATATGGCAGCTCGCTGGAGTTTTCAATCCCTGTGTGATATACTATCCCTAGTCACAGTGATCTACCATTGGTTTTCAATGAATATTAATTAACTTTACATTCTTTTCTTGCCAAATTTCAGTTGTCTAAAGGTGACGTTTATAAAAATTATATAGGTCTTTCACTGTGATGGAAAACAAATGATAAGAAATGCGTTATTTCGAAAAGAAAAAGCAACAGGTGTTACATATACATGATTAGCTTTGTACTCTTCTAGGCAGTGGTGTACTGGCCATTGGGCATACCGGGACAAATCCCGGTGGGCCGCCGCAAAAATATCCGTTTTTACCGGTGTTTTACTGGTGTGAGCAAAACCCCGGGCCTGTCCCGGCAGACCGCCGCATCGGTGGGTCGTCAAACAAATCCGTTTTTACCGGTGTTTTACTGGTATACTCCTGCTTCTAGGAATTAGTTTGTATCATAGATACAGGTAGTGACTATAAGAGGATAAATCTTTTTACCTGTACGATCCCAACCAAGAGAGAGAGAGACGTGGCAATGCCAATCTTGACATGGTCTGGAAGTCGACTTTTGACCTCACCCCCGATAGGCTGTAAAGGCTGTCCAGTAGAAAAAACGAAGACAGAGAGGTTCCCGCTGCCAGATCCATTGTAAAAGCTAGCGTTGCTATTTCCAATAACACTGTCATTTACTATGTCCGAATCGTAGAATCTTGCAATGACCGACCCTACCAGCAAACTTATAACAGCTACGGTACCTGAAAGAAAAAGAAGAAAGAAAAAAAAGTGTAATATCCACGTGCAACGGTAGGTGCCCCCACCCTGACCACCATCCCCCTTAAAAATCGTTAGTTTATTTCAGGTTCGGTGGGCACCTACACCATAAGGACCACTTAAACATGGCCATATATGCCGACGATGGATGTACAATCAAACTTGAATGAGTAAATTGTTTACTTAACATATCACATAATGAACACAAATACAAATGTGCGACATTTCCATGGAAAGCAAAACATGTTGGGCATTTTAATTTCCAAAATTATGATACATTTCAGTAGTACTAGATTTCAAATGATGTGATTTACATGCTGTATTTAAGAGATATATCGTGTATGTGTGTGTGTGTGTGCATTAAAAATCCTTTCCATGAAAATCGTCGGGTAACTGACTTTTTGATAAACGAACGATTCTGAATTAGTTGCTATCATTCGTTCCCATAACTTCATGATGTAAATTAAATAGTCCCACAAACAGAATTCGTAATAATGAGGTTTGGTTGCTTTTAGGTCGATGCGTCAATGAATATGGAAAGAAAAGCCTAAAAAGAAAACAATTTCTGAATTGGCGAATCACCAGAACAAAAATAACCACGCCTACACAACATAATGACATTTTAAAAAAATCAAATGAGAGTTTTCCTTTCAACAATTAAGTTCCTTAGGATTTTTTTTTTGTTGAAAATCTAGTGAAAAATAGTGAATTTTATAGAATCTAAATTTGTATCTGTTATATAGTGAAACCTCTCTGAGTGTAAGACCATCAGGAAACCACGGTACCGAAAAATCAAACAAGCTTAGCAACCAGGTGTTATTATGTAATGTTTCACACATAATCTGGTTTGATATTGGTCAGCTGTCCAACAGAATTCTGAATAATTAACGACTGATTGACAGCTGGTGGTAGTAGGCAGACAGAGCCCATCTATTGATCAATTATTCAAATCTTTTTACATGTCGCAGTAAAAAAAAAATATTAAAAAAAAATTATCATTATATTTAGGCAATTGTACGAAGATATGCTAAGATTTTTTACTCACCCATAGATAAATGTCTGGAGGTTCCCAAGAAGAAATAGATGAGAACCGGGAAGAAAGACATGTATAGTCCGACAACGGGAGGCAACTCTGCCAGCATCGCGTAGGCCATACCTGAACAAGGACAATGATCAAAAAACTATATTGATCTTCAGAAAATTGTAGAGTTTTTATAAAAACTGTCTAATGTCCTTACGGAATCACAAGTACATACATACATACATACATACATACATACATACATACATACATACATACATACATACATACATACATACATACATACATACATCGGGTTGGCTTTCTTGAATGTAATATTATTACGAAGATCTCTTTAAACTTAATTTTCTTTACGCGAAATATCTCAACTCACTTTATTCCATCTTAACACGTCACACATTCAAGGTACTTTTTGATCTTCCAGCGAACAAAATCTCAGCATTTGCTACTAAAACTATAGACATGTATCGATCACTGCAAAATCTCAGCATTTGCTACTAAAACTATAGACACGTATCGATCACTGCAAAATCTCAGCATTTGCTACTAAAACTATAGACATGTATCGATCACTGCAAAATCTCAGCATTTGCTACTAAAACTATAGACATGTATCGATCACTGCAAAATCTCAGCATTTGCTACACAAAAAGTACGTATCAATCAATACAATCGAGGCATGGTCGCGAGTTTTTTTGCTGGGATTATCCGAGAAGCTGCAATTGAATACAAAACCTGAAAATGTTATTTCAGGTAAATATCATAAAATCACGAGAAAACAATATTAATTGATCCGTTTCACGTGCCCAAAGAAAATCTACAGACGCTTTCAATTCGGAATGCGAAAACAAACTACATTGTACGAGATCCATGACTTTAGGTTCTACAACGTTAGAAAGCGAAAAAGCTAATTCCACCTCCACTCAAATAGTTTACTCTCAGGAGAAAAAGGTTGTTCTACATCTCAATATGTAGTTATAATAGCAAAGACAGATTGAAACATACAGAGATAGACGTACATGATATATGAATTCCATACTTTCTATTATCTACTTACCCTGTGGTAACTGCATAATTCCAACAGTCAACCCGGCAATAAGGTCGTTTGGTAGGTCCGTCTTCCATTTGTACTTCTTCATTATTCTGTAAACGGGAAATAATTTATCCAGGCATTTCCGTCTCCGATCTGGCGTACAGGAGAGGCAAGAATTTGCCTCTTTCCTAATGAGATCCGGTAAACGTTCTGGGGGATTATTCGGTAGTCTGTAGTTTTTCCTGTAGTCCGCCGTCTTTTGTGTCCTTGGTTTTTGTTCCTGAAATTTAGATGCGTCCACCGAAGTGATTTCCACAGGGGGCGTTGTACCGTCCAAATCCATTATAACGCGGTACGTTGGACAACTCATAAGGTTGGCTTCAAGACGGCGACGTCTCGAATTTCGACAGGCCGGGAAAAGATCTGTATAAAGTATGTACGAATGACAACATCAGCCTTGCGACATGAAATACTTTTCTCAAAACTGAAAAATCTTAGTCTTATAAGTTCACAAATCAAAAACCTTATCCTCACCATTTTTAACATTCGTTTCCCAACGATTCTGCGACATCGTCACAAATAGCGTTCAGGCGGATTGCTCTAATGTTTTAAACAGAAGTCAATTAAAAATCCCAAAAAGTAGGGAACTCTACTCGTATGCTGTACAATATACCTGAACTTTTTTTCGGACTATGTTTAACCTTAATTGCACAAATGTGGACCAAATCAGCCAATTCAGGTCACGAAACTATTGACACATTATTGTTTTTTATTGATACGCTGTTGCTTTTTATTGACACACTGTTGTTGTTTTTGTTTTGTTTTTATTTCTAGGCGATACAATTATATGTGGATAAATCTCAGATGTCAAATGTTAATTAAACTTAAATATGCTTGATGCCAAATTTAGATTCGCGATATAAGCATTTCTCCGCGCTATTTAATACTTAAATAGTATATTAATATTCAATGGAAACAGTATATTAATATTCAATGGAAACTGAATATTTATCCTGTGGAAATCGACATTTATTACATGAACAAATGATACCGGAGTTGTCATATATTTTTATTGTACAAACAATTCCTGTAATTGTGGATGCACTCCATACATGAGAGAGAGAGAGAGGGGATTATTTACAGAATTGATCTTAAGCTCTCATTAGGTTAATATGTAGATTTGGAAAGAACAGACGGATAACAGCAAATCTAAGTGTCATCTTTGCCTTCGGCCAGCTGGTGGGGCTCAGAGACACGCAGCAGCCTTAACCACTAGATAATGTTCCCATCTATTGCCAAGATCTTGAGTCACCCTCCCTTCGATTTTGTCAAGAAATATTTTCATGCCTTTCTTATAGTTTACAATAACAAATTATAAACTACTTCCTTTTGAGGATCAAGTCTTTAATTTGTGACTGGTGAACACGTTTTTATATTTAAATCGTATTTTCAAACAAGGACAGTTTCATAAACAAGCTTAAAAGCATGTCCCTCAGACTCCGCGAAATAGATGTAGAAATATAAGTAACTAAGTAACTCTTACTCAGTGGGTAAATCACTGTATGAGCCAGATTAAGTGAGCAATCGAGTATGTATGTATGTATGCATTTTTGTCTATCTGTGTACATGTCTCCCTGCATGCATGTCTGTATGTATATTTGAGTTCTATTTTAATGTTCTCCCTACGTACGTATTGTACCTGAGGGTATATGCGTGCTTGTAAACGAGAAAATACAGTTGAGACATACACATAAAGTACAGAGTCAGAACAAAATAAAACGTTTATAAAGCGCAATGCGGTTACGTCAATACCGGATCATCTTCACAATAAGATACGATGAGTATCGATCAAAACTTGCGCAAACATCTGAGAAATCTCCTTGGACGATTCAGACACCACTTTTGGACTCAAAAACAAATTTCTTTGGTTTACACATTCAGATGTAGGCACACACATTATTTATTAACAAGAGTAACACAAAGGGCACATGATACGACAATCTTTTCCCCACTAATGACCTTGTTGACATTTGAGCTAGGCTACTCTATGATGACCAGGGTCAAGTTTGATCAAACATATATGTAGGGGTTAAAAAGTGACAGCTTGAATAAGGAAACAGGCCATGGACTTACATTATCACTTGTTGTGATATAGAGCGTAATGCAGGGTGTATGACGGTGAATACGCGAGACACGTTCAAATAAAGATATATGACAGACTCAAATTTCATAAAAAAACATCTTCATTTTTTCAAAAGTTATATTCGTACTTAGATAGAGTTCACTGATATATAGTGGTTATGGTATGTCTAGTCATGATATATAACTCATTAAAGTCTCATTAAAATATCATCAGTGGTTCAAAAGTTATACCCCGAACAAGGATACAAGTCAGAGTTACATTCCCCCTGCTGTAAACCTTAACCTTGAGGCAGAGGGCGTGGGTATGTACGTGACACACCATCTTATCGTAGTATACCACGCTAAAATTTCATTAAAATACCTTCGGTGGTTCAAAAGGCATAATCCGGATAAGGATACAAGTCACAGAATTACATTTTTCTTTGCCGTGACTTTGGGCGTGGCTCCGGGACGCCACACGCTGTCTGTCGATGATATATAAATAGCAAAAGTGTAATTAAAACATCTTCATCGGTTCAAAAGTTACACTCAGGACAATGATACAAGTCACACAATTAGATCTTCCCTTGCTGTGACCTTGACCTTGTGACAGAGGGCACGGCCATGGTACGAGACACATCGGTTGTGCATGATATATAAATGGCTATAGTTTCATTAAAATATCTTCAGTGATTCCAGAGTTATGCTCCAGACAAGGATACAAGTCACATCATTATATTTTCCATTCCCATGACCTTGGCCTTAAAGCAGGGAGCATGGCTTCGATAAGCAGCATACAGTCTATATTTGATATATACATGGCTCATGTTTCATTCAAAGATCTTAAGTGGTTCAAAATTTATACTACGGATATGGATACACGTCACAGAATTACATTTTCCCTTGTCGTGACATTGACTCTGTGGCGGAGGTGCGGCTATGATACGCAAACACACCAGGTACTCGTGATACATACCTGGGTTTTCACGAAAAAATCTTCATCGCTTCAATTGTTATACTCCGGACGAGGATACAAGTCACAGACTTACATTTTTTCCTTGTCGTGACCTTGACCTTGCGATGGGGGCGTGACTGTGGTACGCGACACACTGTCTAGTCATAATATACAATTAGGCAAAGTTTGATGAAAATCTCTCCAACCATAACAAAGTTATAGGCCGGACGAGCAAATGTTAATGGACGGACAAAGACATTACATAATATGTCCGAATTAAGACGGGCGTGTAAAAAATCGACCAGTCGCATCAATATGGTTGTCAGTCAAGTTGACTTCAGCTCGACGGCCGTCGCTTGACAAGACGACCGTATATTACGCGTCTCTGTTTCCGTCATCCATCTGAATGCGGACAACATATAGAAGCTGAGACCTCTTGAGCAAGAAGCTACGTAGCAACACTACAAGGTTGTTGTCTTAAGCATCTGAGAGAAAATACAAACCTCAAAAGGGATTATCCAAGCAGCAAAACTGAAAATACAAAACTCAAAAGAAAATACTAGCCTAAAAAGAGAAAATTAAAAATAATAACAAAAATAACAATAAAATAAAGGTTTAGCGGAACGCAGTGTCTCCCGTGCGACCCGTGCTACGACTTGTCCCTTGTATCTGACTTGTAAAACGTTAACAAGATTTTAATACAGGATCTTAACATTGACGTCACTGCCGAGAAAGAAATGTCTAAATCTCGCCTCGCTTCAGCAGGCGAGACAACAGGACTTTCAATTCATATAAAAATTGTCATTTCAAATTAAAACGGCCGCAAAAAAAAAAAATCGAAATGCTGACTACAAATCTTATTGCACGTCTGCAGATGAAATGATTGGAGTGCAAATAAATAAACGCGCCCGCGATATACTAACTGACCGTTACGCGCTGCGATCCAGAAGATTTATCTAGGTTCTAGACCATATGTCCAAACAATGTTCTAGATAATAGAAACATGCGTATTTAATAGTCTGGAGAAAAATGAAATACTAACAGTTGTAATTACAATTTGTACGCGGTGAGCGAATCTGAAGATAAATTGCGCATACCAAAGAGTAAAATACGAGCAAGGTTACAGCATACTTTGCAGCCACCTTTATGTTCGTACTTCTGGCTATGATGTAACTATTTGAAAATTTTTATTGTTATTTTTAGATAAACTGCGAAAAGAAGTCACACTGTTTCAGACATTTTTGAGACAGTAGACACTATAATCAATGTAAATTTCAGAGTTTTCCAGCAGAACCTGATTGATTTCATTTTTCACAGAAAGCATATGAGCAATAAAGAAAAAAATTGGGAAGCAAATTTAAGAAAAAAATAGAATTTATCAAAGCATTAAGAAACAGACGACTATCTATTAAAAAAATACAAGAATTTCATCGCAAAACGAAACAGTTTCACAAACTTTCTTCAGAAAAAAAAAACCGTATAACTTTGCCTACTTTTTAATTTAACAAAAGACGGTTTTTAGTTTGACAGATATGACCGTATGCTTCTTTTGGGATGGGTAGGTAGCCGCGCTAGCCCAGTTGGTAGAGCGTCACAGTCATAATCCAAGGGACGCGGGTTCAATACCCGCCGAGGCCATACCTGGTCGGCTGCTTCTGTGTGTCTTTGGTAAACGCACTTAGTTCCCATTCATTCGGCAGGATATGGCCAATAATGTGTTGAAAGTGCCGACAAACACCAAACCAAACCAAACCAAATTCTAGGAAAACTGTCTTTCTTGTCTTTCGAAAATTCAGTAACTATTTGCGACAAACAATTTCGCGATTTGGTAGTTGACTATGTTGATATTTTGACAAGAGCTTGCACAAATATTGCAAATTTATATTTTTAATAAACTCACAAAAACTGTTATAGGAGTTACACATTTAACGATTTACGGCACGCTGCAGGGTGGAAAAAGGATTTAAAAGTTTTTTAAAAAAATACATTCGCGAATACACGTCTATGTGTTTAACAGTTTGTTTCTCTCCAAATAAATAAGTCTTTTATGCGATAAAAGAAACGTGAATGCTGCAGTCTAGATTTAATTCCACATGCACATTGAAATAATTGAAAAGGCTCAAATTAAGTCAGAAAACATATTTTTTAAAGCATCATTACAAATTAAGTTAACAATTTTAGATTACATATGCAGACAAAATTATTCCCAAAAAATATATGAACTGTAAATGTATGACGTAAATAAAACGGATGTCATCAAATACATTACCTTACTTGCATGTGAATTTTCTGGAACCGGACAATATCCTATCTAATAAACCCTTTAAACATATGTTTCCTCTGAGATGGACCTTTTGTGCCAGAATCTTTTGACTTAAACTTTTAAGAGATTGAAGTTTTATGGAGTTTGGTGTCGAATTCATGTTCGCTCGTCACGATTATTTGGTCAATGTCCTTGCACCGTTTTGTCACATGGCTTGCGTCTATAAAAACATGTAGACTATCAAATCTTGTCTCCTACTCTACCTTACACATACCTCTTTCAGATATGAAAATTGAAGCTGAAATATAATCCACCTTTGGCGGCGGATGACAACTATAAAGGTTGTAAAGTGTCCGTCTTTTCTGAACTATTGTTTCGTTTGGCTTTAAAGCAGTGATAACGATCTCCTGCAGAAGCCGGAATTAGGCGGACTGTTACTCTGTGACGTTACTTAGAAATCAAAGGACGTCACTGACCTAATCTAAGACAAAGCAAAGTCAAGACTATGGTCAGTTTTATCTTATTATCCTACCCGTTTGTCCGTATATATGTCGACAATTCGGTTACCGCCAGATAAGTTTGTTTATTTATATTCATCATACGTGCTACATAGTCACTTCTTTCTCACTTTGACGCAAGAAAGCTCACAAGTGTTATCACTGACCCGGATTCAAAGGTCAAGACCACTGAGGGATTATCTATCGGTAATGATTTTACAAATAAAAGGTAGCAACCATGCTGCAATGTCACAAAATGCTAGCCGAAAAATGATTTGGTCAAATTCTAAACCGGTTCCACAACTGCTGCAAAAGGTTCAAGTTTAGAACTAAAACTGTCGCATCTCGACGTGCAATCTTCACTACTGCTCATTTGGGGCATGGTTAGAAGGTCACCAAATGAGGCCTATGTAAAGTCGGCAAGGTTAAGAGTGACTACAATAAGTGTCGCTGTCTTGGCTTCTTAAATAATATGCATTAGAAAATTACATATATGTCGCAACAGCAAG
This sequence comes from Margaritifera margaritifera, assembly GCA_029931535.1. Taxonomy (NCBI): domain Eukaryota; kingdom Metazoa; phylum Mollusca; class Bivalvia; order Unionida; family Margaritiferidae; genus Margaritifera; species Margaritifera margaritifera. The sequence continues at coordinate 34,534 of JAQPZY010001489.1, read as the reverse complement.
TAGCATGATGTTTATTTTAGGCATTGATATTTCACAAGAAGAAATGTCAGCCTCCATGTAAGGTTATTGGGAATATACAATATTAATAATGTCAGCCTCTGTGTAAGATTATTGGGAATATACAATATTAATAATGGCAGCATACATGTAAAGTTATGGGGAATATACAATATTAATAACGACATACTCCACGTAAGTTATTGAGAATATACAATAATAATAACGGCAGATTCCATGTAAGGTTAAGGGGAATATACAACATTAAAAACAGCAGCCTCCATGTAAGATTTTTGGGAATATTCAATTCTAATGACGGCACCCTATGTGTAAGGTTATTGGGAATATACAATACTAATGACGGCAGCCTCCGTGTAAGGTTATTGGGTATTTACAATAATAATAACGGCATCGTCCATGTAAGGTTATTGGGAATATACAATATTAAAATAATGTTAGGGACCGAACATTTAATTTAACCGGAATTATTTCTTTTTTCTATAAACCAGAGATCGTGGTTTTATTATTATTATTTTTTTTTTTATTTTATTTTTTTTTTATTTTTATTTTTATTTTTTTTAAATTTGGAGGCCAGAATTTATCTTTTTTTTAAAAATTCCAGCCCTCCACCCCCACCCCCGAAAATGAAATGGTCGATCACTTAAGAATGTCTGTCAAGGTCTCTTGTCCATTTTTCAAACAGGTCGTTCTGAAACTCAGAATAGAAGTGTAATGCTTGCAAAAAACGAATATAAACCATATATTTTCTTCTTTTTCTGTCTTTATAGCCGTTGGAATTGTGAAAGTCGGATTTAATGTTAGTTTGACTATAAAGAGTCGAACATAGATATTGCTGTCCCTATTTGACTATAAAGAGTCGTACATAGATATTGCTGTCCCTATTTGACTATAAAGAGTCGTACATAGATCTTGCTGTACCTATTTTACTATAAAGAGTCGTACATAGATATTGCTGTCCCTATTTGACTATAAGGAGTCCTACATAGATCTTGCTGTCCCTAGTTGACTTTAAAGAGTCGTACATAGATCTTGCTGTCCCTATTTGACTATAAAGAGTCGTACATAGATCTTGCTGTCCCTATTTGACTAAAAAGAGTCGTACATAGATCTTGCTGTCCCTATTTGACTATAAAGAGTCGTACATAGATCTTGCTGTCCCTATTTGACTATAAAGTGTCGTACATAGATATTGCTGTCCCTATTTGACTATAAAGAGTCGTACATAGATCTTGATGTTCCTATTTAACTATAAAGAGTCGTACATAGATCATGCTGTTCCTATTTGACTATAGAGTCGTACATAAATATTGTGTCTCTATTTGACTACAAAGAGTCGTACATAGATCTTGCTGTTGTCTATTTGACAATAAAGAGTCGTACATAGATCTTGCTGTCCCTATTTGACTATAGAGTCGTACATAGATATTGCTGTCCCTATTTGACTATAAAGAGTAGTACATAGATCTTGCTGTTGTCTATTTGACTATAAAGAGTCGTACATAGATATTGCTGTTCCTATTTGACTATAAAGAGTCGTACATAGAACTTGCTGTCCATATTTGACTATAAAGAGTCGTACATAGATATTGCTGTCCCTATTTAACTATAAAGAGTAGTACATAGATCTCGCTGTTCCTATTTGACTATAAAGTGTCGTACATATATCTTGCTGTCCCTATTTGACTATAAAGAGTCGTACATAAATCTTACTGTCCCCATTTGACTATAAATAATCCTACATAGATATTGCTGTCCCTATTTGACTATAAAGAGTCCTACATAGATCTTGCTGTCCCTATTTGACTATAAAGAGTCGTACATAGATCTTGCTGTCCCTATCTGACTATAAAGAGTCGTACACAGATCTCGCTATCCCTATTTGACTTTAAAGAGTCCTACATAGATCGTGCTGTCCCTATTTGACTATAAAGAGTCCTACATAGATCTCGCTATCCCTATTTGACTTTAAAGAGTCCTACATAGATATTGCTGTCCCTATTTGACTATAAAGAGTCCTACATAGATCTTGCTGTCCCTATTTGACTATAAAGAGTCCTACATAGATCTTGCTGTCCCTATCTGACTATAAAGAGTCGTACACAGATCTCGCTATCCCTATTTGACTTTAAAGAGTCCTACATAGATCGTGCTGTCCCTATTTGACTATAAAGAGTCCTACATAGATCTTGCTGTCCCTATTTGACTATAAAGAGTCCTACATAGATCGTGCTGTCCCTATTTGACTTTAAAGAGTCCTACATAGATCGTGCTGTCCCTATTTGACTATAAAGAGTCCTACATAGATCGTGCTGTCCCTATTTGACTATAAAGAGTCCTACATAGATCGTGCTGTCCCTATTTGACTTTAAAGAGTCCTACATAGATCGTGCTGTCCCTATTTGACTATAAAGAGTCCTACATAGATCGTGCTGTCCCTATTTGACTATAAAGAGTCCTACATAGATCGTGCTGTCCCTATTTGACTATAAAGAGTCCTACATAGATCGTGCTGTCCCTATTTGACTATAAAGAGTCCTACATAGATCGTGCTGTCCCTATTTGACTATAAAGAGTCCTACATAGATCGTGCTGTCCCTATTTGACTATAAAGAGTCCTACATAGATCGTGCTGTCCCTATTTGACTATAAAGAGTCCTACATAGATCGTGCTGTCCCTATTTGACTATAAAGAGTCCTACATAGATCGTGCTGTCCCTATTTGACTTTAAAGAGTCCTACATAGATCGTGCTGTCCCTATTTGACTATAAAGAGTCCTACATAGATCGTGCTGTCCCTATTTGACTATAAAGAGTCGTACACAGATCTCGCTATCCCTATTTGACTTTAAAGAGTCCTACATAGATCGTGCTGTCCCTATTTGACTATAAAGAGTCCTACATAGATCGTGCTGTCCCTATTTGACTATAAAGAGTCCTACATAGATCGTGCTGTCCCTATTTGACTTTAAAGAGTCCTACATAGATCGTGCTGTCCCTATTTGACTATAAAGAGTCCTACATAGATCGTGCTGTCCCTATTTGACTATAAAGAGTCGTACACAGATCTCGCTATCCCTATTTGACTTTAAAGAGTCCTACATAGATCGTGCTGTCCCTATTTGACTATAAAGAGTCCTACATAGATCGTGCTGTCCCTATTTGACTATAAAGAGTCCTACATAGATCTTGCTGTTCCTGTACCTATAATGAAAGTGAGCAAGAGTCTGATCATGTATATCAATGGAAGGTGAAATCAACTGGTCATACGTGTATCATTCTCATCAGCTCTGTATATATTTATACTGATAACATCACACCTGTTGGGCGCATTGATTCATCACATGGCAAGTTTCGAAAAATATGGTAGAGGCATTCGTTTTGCCCCCCAAAATGAGCTAACAATTTCTACATTGCCATTTCTTAAATCTTACACTGATTCAGTTTCTACATTACAGTTTCATAAGTCTTACATTGATTCAGGGGTTTTCATGCTACCCGGCGTAATAAAAACAAATACCGTCTATACTCGCTTATACGTCGCGTCCATCTGCAAACAAAATAGACCTGATTTGCCGTCGCATAATGCGCCGGCAGATCAGGGTCTGTGTTACTTATTCTCCTAATTACTCCTAACAAACTGCAAGACCCAGATCTGCCAGCGCATTACGCGACGGCAGATCTGGGTCTGTGCAGTTTACCGTTGGGTTCTACATATACCCGAGTATACACGGTAGATTGTTTCTAATGCCGCTGTAAAAAAATATAATATTAATAATAATAATAATTGTCCTTGCACTTTCTGTGGGATGAGCCTGGGATTTTCCTTTTGTACTCCTGTGTGTCGAAGCGTGTGTGCGAAAGGTCTTTCAAATTCTTTTACACCATTTAGGGGATATGATATGTTCAATACGCCTTTTTGGGGTGGGACGGGGGTGAGGATGAATAACTTAGAAAAGCATGGGAATAATCACAATTTAATTTGCAATGGGTTTCAAGTTTCAGTGTTATATTTTTGTTATAACTACCAGCTATCAAAGAAGGGATGTGATTTTGTGCTACAGTCTCGTTCCCATAAACAGCTATCAAAGAAGGGATGGGATTTTGTGAAACAGTCTATTTCCTATTTACCAAGTTTTGTCGAAACTGTATGAGAAATATAGTGTCTAGATATAGAGAAGTAACAAGCTCAGCCAATCAGATGCAAGCTCATCTCAGTAATATGTGCATATCTCACTTATTATAAAACCTATCCAAGACATGTATGATAAAAGCTTATTTACCAGGCTGGAGCAAAATCCAATCAAAATTAGGTCTCCAGAGCGCGCCAACAAGCTCAGCCAATCAGATACCATAAATAAGCGTACATCTTGCTCATGCTGAAACTCATCCGAAACCGTGAAGCCTATTTCTCAAGTATGACCAGAATACGAGTTCTTTCGCATAATAAAACACACCCAAGATTTTGATGATATTAGCCTATTTATTAGATTTAATTAGAATCAGGTCAGAAATACTGTCTCTCGAGTGGTTAGAAGATCAGCCAATCAGATGCATGATCACCTGATTAATATGTGTAGATCTTGCTCATAATACAACTCACTGGAAATCCTGACGATAAAAGTCCATTTACCAAATTAGATACTAAGCAGATCAGAAGTAGAGTTTATAAAATGTTGAAAAAATCAATATAAGATCACCTAATTAGTACGCGTGGCGCTCGCTCATATTTGTCCCCGTCCGATGTCTTGATGAGTTAAATATATTTAGCAAGATTTTATCAAAACTGGAACAGAACTGTAGTCTCTAGAGTGGTAACAAGCTCAGCCAATCTGATGAAAGATCATCTGAATAATATGCGTGGATCTCATTCATTATCGAAGTCATGCGATATCTTTATCATATAAACCTATGTTCCCAGTTTTATCAAATTCTGATCAGAAATATGGTTTCCACAATGGTAACAAGCTCAGCCAATCCAATGCAAGATTACTTCATTATTATGCGCGGATCTCGCTTACGAACGAATTCGTCTGAGACCTTGATGATATAGGCACATATTCCAAGTTTGATCAAATTCTGATCAGAAATATGGTCTCCAGAACGGTAACAAGGACTTGTTGACAGACGGATCATGGACAACTCACAACGCACGCCATACGCAGAGCCATACCAAAGCTCACTAGACCAGGTAAGCTAACGAAATAAAGACTTTCTGTAAATGAATATAGGAACTGTGGAGTTTAAAGACAATAACAATATAACATAAGGATTAAGGGTAGACACTAGTCCTCTTATCTCTGTATTTTCAACTCAGCTAGCTCTTCTGTTTTCGTCTCCTAATGCAAGACTTACACCCGCTGCAATCAAGAATATCTCAATTTTCAATGCACTTAAATAGAGTTTGTTCACTACACGACATATTAAAGAAATTATACTTTTTCTCGGATTTCAAAAGAACGGGGGAAAAACCCCATCAACGGAAGGTGAGGTGGTATTCGGGTCATCTTGGATTTCACCCTTTACAAAAAGATAAGTTCAGAACAAAGCAGAGTATACCTATTCAGAATTGAAGATGACACGGAAACAAATTACGTTTATGTACAGGACTATGCTTATTTTTGATATTTTCTTTCCGCTAAAATTTTCATTTTTTTCTTCTTTATTTAAATTTATCTTTTTTTATTTTGTCTTTTTATATCCTCTGCTTTTTGTCAAGGGTGAAATCTCGATGGATATTACGTGAAAAGTAAGTCCAGAACAAAGTCGATTACACCTATTCGAAACTAAAGATAACATTGGAAAGCAAATTGCGTTTCTTTACAAGTCTATGGTTATTTTGTACATTTTCTTATAATGTATGCAAAATTTTCACTTTAATTTTGTTTTCTTTTTATATCGTCTGCTTTTCGTCAAAGGTGAAATCCAAGATAATCCGAGCGATATGGACTCCCGTCCATAGATTTTTATTTATTTATTTTGCCCGTTCTCTCGCAATCCAATAAAATGTGTCGAATTTCTTGAATATGTCATCTATTGAACGAGCTCTGTTTAAATGTGTTGAAAAGTGTGTTATTTTTTATTACAGCAGGCGTAATTTTTAAATTAGGAGACAAAAACAGAAAGAGCAAGCTGAGTTGGAAATACGGAGGTGAGTGGAATCGTGTCTTCCATTGTGTTATACTGTTACTGTCTTTGGACTCCCCAAACCGAATATCCATTTACCGATAATCTTAATTTCGTTCGTAACGAGCCCCTGTACTTTGAACATCTTTTTAAATTTTTCTTTCTCCTTGGGATGAATGTACTAATTATGTTTCGTCGTCATTAAACAATCGTGTTTCGGAGACAGAATTACCACTTTATGTTTGCTTTCAAGAAAACTACAAGATTTATCGACGGAACACTTCCGCTTACATTCAACATTCAAGAGATACAAAAATTGCTGTCCCTGCACCATACAATTTCGAATACAATGTCTCGATGTGTGTGGGTGAGAAGGGATAAGTTTACTTCGATTTCTTTCGAATATAACAATTATTATAAGCACTATTATTATTAGAATATTTGAGCACTCGCAGGTCAGGTAAGGTTATAAACAAGTCGATAAGGGTCTGTGGGATGGAACCCCTGCATTTTAAACATTTCCAGAGCATAATTTTAAACATTTAACTGTAAAGAAAACTTACTCGGGGAAACGAATGACTAGATGAAGTGTTCGTTCGGAACATCCTCGTCTCTTTCAGATGCGAGTCGAATAACTTCGACTCTGAAAGAGACTCGGAGGTAATCATAGTGATACTTCTCAGACTGATAAGTTTTTGATGTGTAAGAACAGATTCTTAAAAATGATATTTGTTGAAAATAACAGTAGACGACATTTCAACGATCAATGAAGTACCTGCACTTTTAATTTTTAATGTTATTCATGCAACTTTGTAATGATTTTCATTTTGTTGTTGAAGAAATCATTCAGTTGCAATAGCTTGAACTTGTTGCTTACGTTGTTGTTAGCGATGACTCATAAACAAGCCACTGTAACGTCAATGAAGATTTTATGACGTAAAAACAACCATGGGCTTGAGAACAGTTCAAACTGGCCATTATTTACATTCGAGCTCGTTCCGTTTGATGACGTATCATCACTAACAACAACATAAGCAATAGTTTCAGGTTATTCAAACTGAATGATTTCTTCATTTTTTTTTCTGTACAAAGTTGAAGGAATAACATGAAAAATTTAAAGTGCAGGTATTTAACTGATTGTTGAAACGTTGCCGAGTGTTATTGTCAACACCTATTATCTGAGAAGAATCTGTTCTTCAGACACCTAGCCGGGCGTTCGGCAGCCACAAACTTACCAATTTGTAAGTATCACTACGATTACCTCCATGTCTCTTTCAGAGAGTCGAAGTTATTCGACTCCCATCGGAAAGAAGCGAGGATGTTCCGAAAATCCTAAAAAGGCTAAGGCGTCCTCTTTTACGCATTTAATTTGGACCTTTTGACCTTTTCTATCATGGTGGCTGCTATATTTTAACATTATGCACTGAACAGACTGAACATCCCAGAGTGAACCACAATACCCCAAGATTGGGTGTTCTTAAAATAGAGAAACATTTTAAAACAATTCAATACAGTTTTTTACGTTAGGAAACAAATGCAAGACCACTTTATGCTACGCTACGCTTATTAACCTTAACATTTTCTCGCTAAAATTTGACTGGTCCCTCTAGCATTACACAGTGACCATCGCTGTGCAGTTATTTGCATATCCCATCGTCTGAAAATACATTGCATTACTCTAAAAGCCTATAAAGATGCGTGCCCGCATGATTCTCGCCTACTGGAGTTGATGTACGCGATGGAACTAAATCTAAGAATAATTAATCTATTTTGGTAAAACGACTGTTTAATATGAAAAACAATTTTTTTTTTCACAAGCATTTCAATTAAAATTATTTCAGAATCTTCTGTTCAACACCGTAAGCAGTTCAAAAGTTGGACTGTTTTTGTTAATTTCAGCTAAAAGTATTTCTGTTCGGACAGTTATCAGATCAACATTAATCGCACAAGGATGATGCCAAAATAACCGTAAAGTCCGTGGTGTGTGTGTGTGTGTGTGTGTGTGTGTGTGTGTGTGTGTGTGTTAACTGCACTTTTAGCACATTATTGGCTATATAACGCCGAGGAAATGGGAGCCACGTGCCTTTCCCAAGAAAATATCGCGGCAGCCGACCCGGGCTGGCATGGGTTGATATCGAACCCGCGATCCTTGGATTACAAGTCGGACGCTCTACCAAATGAGCGACCGCGGCTCCCTGATGACGACGACAAAGGTGATGATGATACAAATGATTAAAAGACATAGTACGTTCTGACTTACTGACTGCTCCTTATAGGACTGAACGAATACAAGAACAAAGAAATAAATAAAAGTACGAGTAGAATAAATAAATACAAAAATAAATAAATAAACAAATAAATAAATAAGTAAATAAATATATAAATAATGAAATCTGTAAACAAACGGATAGACAGAAAAAGGAAATAGATGCATAAAAGAAAATACATCGGCACACCGATGAATAGTTGATTAATGTTCTTTGCATTATCGTTTTCACGCATCCTGAAGCTATTTATTTTAAAATCGTCAATATGGCAAGGAAAATAATAACTGAAAAAAAGACTATATAAATAGTCTCTTCTGAACTCGCTTCAAAAATTTCAACGATAAAAATTAATAAACAGATGAAAATATTAATTTCCTAATATATATTCTGCACAGAAGAGAACATTTTCAAGTAGCTGATTGAATTACTACCAAGCGTCCTGACTTTGCTATCTGTTCGAGAACCACTTACAGTGCACAGAAAACACATGACCACCGCTTTATCATACACAAGCACAAGAACAAACTGTGTCCTCTTTGGTACTTTTCTCAATTAAAAAAGCACTTCTTGTTTAAATTTGTAACAAGTTTTGTTATCCCACAATTTGAAGATAGGACTTATACTTACCCTGTAATAAAGGGACCTCCAATGTCAAGTCGAAAAATTAGAAGCCAAGTATTATAAGAAAGAAAGCACATGCTGATTGCAAGACTATGATTAAAGTACCGCTGATGACACTGACTCTGCCTTTATAAAGTCAGCTGAATCGGTTGCTACTATACATACACAAACAATTTAAAAAAAACAACAACTTATTTTAACTGTCATTGTCATAAGGATTGCACTGTGAAAAATGTATTTACGCAATACAATAGACGAAAACAAATGCTTACTCAAAAAATAGCAAGCAAATTTGATACATAAGCAATAACTGCAAATTCTTAGCTCTACAAGCTCAATTTCCAACGGCAACTAAGGTAATTCTCACGGTCTAACCAGAAGGAATATGAGCGGGCGTTAAACAGTGGCAATCATTTAACTATTTCAAGAGACTTAACGAACCTTACAGAAGGAATATGAGCGGGCGTTAAACAGTGGTAATCATTTAACTATTTCAAGAGACTTAACGAACCTTACATTTCAATCCGATCACGCCCTACCATTTTGAAAAATATCTCTAAATAAATAAATCTATCGTTTTAAGCCAACAGACGTGAGAAAACGCCATTTCCATGTTGGTGAGCTGCGCCATTTTCCAACTTTTGTGACGTGTTATGTAATATTTGTTTTAGTTTGTTTCTTTCGAAAATCTGTGTAATCCGGCGCCCATGAATTGTTAATAACTAATATAATTGTTTAGACAAACTATTGATTTCCATGCTATGTAAAGTAACAGCGAGGCACATGTAGCTTTCCGAAAGGCTGCTCCACCACTAGTAATATTTTATCTTCCATCTTTTGACTGAATTACTAGTTTCTCTGAATAAAAGACTGAACTGAGCATTTGAACAGTATGGTGGCAGGACTCGGATATAAGTTTATCTAAATCGATGTAATGTGATTGAATGCAATTATGATAATATTTCGTACGGTAAAATTAGGTCTCGTGAGAAACTTTGAAACGAAAATATAGTTGGGGGGGGGGTTTTTTGTTTTTTTTTTTCTTGTGTAAAGCTGCGTTCAAACACACAACACCTTTCCCTTTTCTTGTTCGTAGTACGTGCAACTAGGGGTGAAACGATACAAATCTGCCACGCATCGATACGATTCTCGATACACAGCCTACGATACGATACATTATCGATACAGATATCAACTTGATGGTCTTTTCATCTTTAGAATGTCTGTCAATGGTAGGGTGGTGCCATTTTTTAATGTGTTGACATATTGGGTGTATTTCCAGTATGCAGATTACAAACAAACATAGACTTATCATCTGTTCATATGCCATTCTCATCCTTGACAAGATTTTTAAAAAAAAAATACTTCTAAACAGAATAGCTGTTTGTTATTTTTACTCATCCTTTTAGGCCATTTCAGGCTGCTCCATTCGAGCATATGCATTACTCGTTGTGGTCACCATGCCCTTTGTTTTACATTGAATGAATGTTTTTTAAAACATCTTATTGCCAGTTTCATGTCTTCACTTAAATTTTGAAGAGATACCTGTGTTATCTTCAAAACAGAAGAAACAGTGCAATTTCCTTGTGCAAGGAAATTCTTATCTAGAATAAGTCCGAGTGTGGGAGCGGAGATGACTAATAGACAAATCCTTCACATTGTACGTCCTGCAGATGCAAATCAACTGCCGCGGCCACATACATTTGTTTCTGTCAGTGAAAAAGGAAATTATTGACAACACCACTCCCTTTCTACAAATTGACGAGGTGGCTATAACTCGTGCGGTTTGGAATCTGCCTTCTTGTCGATTCTGTGTTTGTTTTGTTTTTTTTTTTGTTTGTTTTTTTGTTGGGTTTTTTTATCCCATCGGCAGGTTCGGTCCCTGATTACATATATCAACGTAAAAGGATATATTCCAAACTTATTCCCCATGTACGATTTAAGTGCTTTACACATATCATTTAATAGTCACTTTTGAGTGAAGTTTCTATGTTGCTTTGTATCTATTTGGATAGAGTTTTGGATGCCAATATTTCCGGTATGTCACACAGTGAACACGCTACAGTTAGTTATGATTGGTGGTTATTGTTTTACCCTGGACTTGAACAAACAATAACCACTAATCATAATTGCATGTAACACTGCGTGACACACCGGATGTGTAGCCTTCAATTCGATCCAAGTAGACAAGATGCGATGCAACAGATAAATTTCGCGTAAAAGTGGTTATTAAATGATCAGTAAAGTGCTTAAATCATACATAGGGAAGAAATCTGCAATGTCTTCTTTCCGTTGATGTATGTTATCAGTGGCTGAAGATGCAGACGAGATAAACTAATTAGGATGGAATTGGGGCGGGAGAAGGGGGCAGATTTAGAACCACATGAGTTAGTCACCTTGTGTTAATTTGTAGAAGGCGAGTGGGTGTTGTCAAATGCTTTTATTTTTTACTGACAAAAATAAGTGCATGTACTTGCTACGGCTGTCTCAGATGAATTTTCAATTTAAAGAATGAAAAGGCAAATGACTAATAATTATTCACGACTGCTGAAGATTAAAGTAACCTGCATAGAGTAAGTATCGTTTTGTATCGATTCTTCCCCTCTTATATTGATATGGGCATCGATAGAGAAAAAGTATCGATACATCGATATATATATATATATATATATATATATATATATATATATATATATATATATATATAGTAAGTCGCTTACACCATTTTACTAGCAGATTCTGAAATTGATTTAGAAAAAAATAATTGGACTTCTTTTATCAATACTCTGTCAGTAGGCACACAAAGCAATAAAGCAATGTTCGGTGTGCATAGAACAAAAACAAGTTTGTCACCACCCAAAGACTGTCAGCTAAAACACTTTTATCAATAGTTATCCCAGTTATGTTGCATGCCAGTGAAATTGGAAGTTTACAAAGTCTAGACCTACTGGAAACGCTAATTTAATTTTTTTTTTTTTTAAAGAATGTGCACCAATCAACTCCTAATTTTATGGTATCTAGATCGATCCTCTCTATTCTACTGTCATCAAATTTGCACTATTTCTTTATGAACAAAAAGTTCTTCAAAATAAAGACAGTAAATTGACCAAGACTGTATTTATAGAATTCTGCCAATTATAACTACCAGAGTAGAAGATTCAATAATGTAACGAAAATGCATGTACATGTACTTTAATTTTACATACCGTTAATTATGAATTATTAGTGAAGTCGAGAAATGATCAAGTCTCAGGAGGAGGAATTTTTTAAAAGATGGAATTCTCACATTAATTATTCATCCGGTTGTTGGAATTAAGGATGCTTATTCTTGATTCTGAATAGGATACTACCATATCTCTCTAACCGATAAAATATATAAAACTTCGGACAAAATTTAGAACATGCAATCATCTTCTACCTGTGGAAACTAGCCGATAGCAACAAATTCATCAAGATGAACAATTTACGCACGCAGAATTAACGTTCTACAATCTGTAAGCCGATGTATAAATAGTCCGTCATTTAATCGATTATAAATACCGATCAAGCAGACATATTTCATCAGCTAATTATGGATTTTGCTAGTTAATTTAAATGTAAAGTTTTGTCAAATTTTAGAAAGAAAAGTTTCCGATACCAGTAATGTATACATGCTGATCATGGACCAATCTTTAATTATTTTTGTTGTTGTCTTAGCCCTACACAATAACACCAACAAGAGGCCCAAGTGGGTAACCAACGTGTAAGCTTGTGAAAGCAAATTCATACATGTATGAAAATTTAGAGTTTGGAGCACTTAGTTGCCATATTGTGCATTAGGCAACAAGAAAAAAGTGATATGCGTGTGTTCCGTCGGAATAAACCTTCATTTTTACTCATTTTTGACCTAATTTTATTTCTTTGAGAAAAGACGCAAAGGCTTCCATTACTGAACCATGCTTTGTAGTCGATGTCCAGTAGGCGCTAACAGTATTGGGAGAAATAGCAAGCGTCTTAATGAACGTGATGTCTAATAGTGTTAACTATGAACGAAATGAAATGCAATCTGGTCACAACATTCAAGAAAATCTGGAATTAGTTTGTTTAATGCTGTAATTTTCATTCTTTCTTATGGACGGAAAATTTGTAAGGTCGGCTCAGGATAATTGAGGGTATGGGCATCTGGATTACTGACGGTAATTAAATCTGGAAGTGTTTCACGAGAAAAGCATATTGTGTTGTTGTTTTTAAAATACAAAATATAAATGTAAAATAATGTATGATTAATGCCGTTTAATATATGAAATGCCATAAAATAAGGTATAAACATGTAATAACATAAAATAAGGTATAAACATGTAATAACATAAAATAAGGTATAAACATGTAATAACATAAAAATAACAAATATTTACGATATTTTAATATGGCAATAACATTTTTAGGTATTTAGAGACTTTAATTAATTTTTTTTTTTTGGGGGGGGGATAATGTGGTTATTGATGTGCATCAGAGACGCACAGACAACGCCTGTTTTGATTGGCAAAAACCGATTTAAGTTATTAGTTTTATTTTCAAGATCCCCAATACATGTGTCCTTACTTTCTGCGGTGGACTCAAATATTAAGAATTTTTAGTTTCCTTAGAGGCGCGGTTTCCCAGTCGTTAACGTGCTAGATTCCTACGCTGGAGTAACAAGTTCTATTTCCATACCAGGCTAGGTCTGCTACCCTGTTAGGTTAGACACCTTATTCTCATCGCCCAACAAAAAAAAGGTAACAAAAGCCACTATGCAGAAGACATTAATGCGTGCTTAGTCCAACCAAACTTACATTGGTGTTGTGCATCTCCGATCCACGCCAATAATTTCGTTGGGTAAGTAAGCTGTCTTGCCAAAGGACACATGACAGCAAATTCATTCCCCAAGACTGCATACACTTACTTATGTTCAAGCTACTCTTATTCATAATTTATTTCAGCTACTTAAAGTGTTACTTCTTATATTTTTTTATTTTATATTTTCCCCATATTCAAATGACAGATTTTTCAAATTTAATCCTCAAGGTCTATTATTTCACAAATCTATATAAATTCTTTTATTGACATGTATGAATCCTGTATTCTAATTTTATTTTTTATTTCTTTCAATAAATATTTTTCTCCGCAAGGTGGACAACTCAGCATTTCACAAACCTGTGATTCTCAATAGTTATCATGGTGTTACTTCCCTTACTTTAGTAGGCAAATTGCAGTACAGTATTTTCCATTTTTATTAACGGCGGTCACATATGGATCAGCAGCATGTGTACAAAGCTTGCCAGGATCCTAACTGTCAAATTCTCTTCAGTGATTTTTTAAAAGTCATTTAATTTTGTTATTCTATTTTTAGTAACGGATGCCATATTTGCAGATGGATGGACATCATTTAAACAAATTTCAAAGAGCTTCATAAAAGAATGCTTTTTGTCAAATTTGGTCAGATTCTGTTAGGCGGTTCTTGAGAAGTCGTGTAAAGGTTTTTCTATGATGCTTTCTGCAAATTTGGTAAAATTCTGTTTAGAGCTTTGTGAGAAGAAGCTGTTTAAGGTTTCTTCTGTTTTAGTAACAGCGACCATATTCGATGGTGAATCTGCATAATTTGAACAGAGTTTAAAGAGCTTCATGCAAGGATGCATTCTTTTAAATTTGATCGAATTCTCTTGAGCGGTTTTTGAGACGTACTTGTAAATAGCAACTGTAAAGGGACGACACACGACTGATGAAACTATACCATAAGCTCTCTTGGCCTCGCAACCAGGTCAGCTAAAAATCAAAATTAAAAATATACAACACAAGTGTTACACCAGTATACTTTTTCGAAACACACGAGACCTAAACAACCAAACATTACGGGGCGGTGGGGTGGAAGGGGGATTTTTAAATGTCATGTAAGAATATGATAACATTTCTGGACCAATCTTATTTTGAAAATCTTCATTGAAAACCAAACAAAATACAGTGCCGTCTACTATGATTTGGTTTTGACTCTTCATCATACTAGTCGGCGAATACATGTATTCATATGTGGCATAAATGAAAGATTAATTGCTTCGGGCTACAGCAAGGCTTTATTTCTCTAAATATATATTTTACTATTGTCAAATATCTGGACCATTAGCAATACTGTAAAATTGCTTTAGATTCTAATGTAGTTGAAGACACGTAAACTTACACATTAGATGTTAATATCACCACTGTTTCAAAATATACTGCATATAGTCAAAAATAAGAAACGATCTTACAGCAAATGATTTGAAATCTTACTAAAGTAAATGCTACAATTGTGGTTTTAAGCTAAGAGAATACGTACTGGAACTCTAATAGAAAGTATATTGAACTAATAGCCAGCCGACCCAAGACAAGTTCTTCTTTTTAACTGCTGAGTATTGAAACCATCTCTGATATTCTTGTGAAACTCCAACATAGCAAATTTGGTAACAAAAATATTTTCCTTAATATCTGAGTCAGAATGTTCACAAGATACTTGTATGTGCAAGACAAAATTCTTTGTCATGGTCATCGACCCTGAACCTGTTATCACGGATAGAAAATCATTCAACTTGGCTCTTACAAAGTTAAGATATTACTATATTGCACAATTTTGTTTATTTCTATAATTTTTTGTTTTGTTGGGGCGGGGGGATTTAAGTGGCATCATTCTAGGTATTCAATTCAAGTCGCTGTGTTCATAATCTCAGTGAAGAATACAAACGCAGACAGTAATCTTTACTTTAAATCCTAGATCAATTAGATCTTGGACTCAAAACTTCTTTAAAAAGTACGGATGTGCTGATGGTCTTATCTGCACTATTTTTATTCAGAACCAATTAAATATTGCAAGAACTGTTTTAGCGAAGACCCCGTGTGAATGCCATCATTCATGCAAGAGGAACAGTCATAACAAGACGGTGCCATGTTGGTGATCCGATGAACACAGTTTTTGTTGCTATAATTCTGTTTAAGTGACAACCACACGTCCATAAAATCCCAGGTCAATAAAACGTCAGGTCAATAAAAACCATCCATTATGGTGAAGTAGCCATATCAAGATTTTCATGGTGGCCGTCAAGGTATCCATTTTGGAGGTTAGATTAGCATCATTTTAACATAGGAATAATTATATACTGCACAAAAGAAGGGTTGTTATTTTTAATGCTGATATGACCATCTGTTTAGGAGGAGAACCTGTTCAAGATTTTTCAAATTTCTGAGAGGTCACATTGGCATCATTTTCAATTAGGACCAACTATATACATAGTGAGAAGTGTTTTAGTGAATTTCCCATGTCGATACGACCATCTCTTCAAGAGGAATAGAGATAACAAGATTTTCAAGCTGGCCACAATTTATCAGCACCATTCATGTTTAGGACCAACAAGACATCGCAAGTCTTTTAGTGAAAACTCCATGTCGATATGACCATCCGCTAAGGAGGAGTAGCGACAAAAGATATTAGATGTCCAAGGGGCACCATTTCATTTAGGAGTAGCTAGACATCGTAAGAAGTCTTTAAGGGAAAACCGCATATCAATAAGACCAACCATTCAGGACTAGTGGCGATAATATGACTTTTAAGATGGACGCCATGCTGAACATATTGAACAGTGCAGCACCGTTTTCATTCAAGACCAACTAGACATCATAAGAAGTCTTTTATTGAAAACCCCATGTCGATATGCCCATCCAATAATCAGAAGAGTCAATAAGATGTTCAAGCTGGCCGCCATGGCAGATATATTGTATGTCAAATCGACAACATTTTCGTTCAGGACCAACTAGACATTATATGACGTTTTTCTGTGAAAACTCCATGTCCATCGATTCTGGAGAAGTAGCGATATCAAGATTTTCAAGATGGCAGCCATGCTGTTCATATCGGATGTAAGATCGACATCATTTTCATTTCTGACAACTAGACACAAAAAGAGGTCTTTTGGTGAAAGCCCATGTCGATATGACCATCGATTCGGGAGTAGTAGCGAAAGCAAGATTTTCAAGATGGTCGCCGCCCATGTCAGATTGGCATCGCTTTCATTTAGTCCCAACTACACACCATAAGTAGTCTTCTTGTGTAAACGCCGATGTAAATGTCACGTTACATGCAGGAGGAGTAATGATAATAAGATTTGCAAGATGGCTGCCATAGCGGCCATATGGGATATCAGCTCGGCACCATTCTCATTTACGACGAACTTGACGTCATAAGAAATCATTGAGTGAAAACGTCATATCGTTCATGATCCATTCAGAATTAGTAGCGATAACAAGATGTTCAAGATGGCAGTAATATTGGACGTCAGATCAGCACCATTTTTATTTCGGACCAACCATAATACATCATACGAAATTTTTTAGTGTAAACCCGATTCTGATATGACCATCCATTCTGGGGAAGCAGCGATAAGAATATTTTCAAGATGGCTGCTGTGGTGACCATATTGGATGTCTGAGCCATCCCATAAGTTCTTCTGATCCATGACCAGTTTAATTAAAAACCAGTGATGATTCGGAAAACATGGTTTTTACTTAAGTTAGAGCTCAAGTAATAAATACCAAGTAAATCAACGCTTCAAAATGAATTAACATTGATACCTGATTGATTTATTCCGGAAGTGACATAGAAGATATAATTATGAGTTTAATAAATAGAGAATTATTGCTCAGAGTTTAATGGCATACGTTATAACGTTTCATCTTTCTTTTTTCGAAAGTTCATAAGTTGAACTCCAGATAGGGATACAAGTCAGAGTTAAATTTTCCCTTACAGTGACTTTCCTCTTAAGTTGGGTGATTGTGGGGAGGGAGGGTGAAGTTATTATATCCAAAGCACCGCGCTGAATGGAATACTACCTTCTCAATGGTCGACCGAAAATGACGTACTGCGCCTACAGATAACCTCATTGTAGTCGACCAGTGAGAAAGCAGTATTCTATTATGCGCTTTGCACTTTAATATTTAGTGGGCGTGATCATGGCCATATCCAGCAGTAACGCTAGAAAAAGGGCTGGCATTCCTTAAAGGTGGGATAGTGAGTAAAATTTGATGTAGGCCTAAAATGTTGAATCTGTGGGCTAAATATTGGTGCTAAAGTTATTACGCTTCGCGAAGTGCAGCCTGGGATATCAGTGTCGATTCTTAAATAGGTCGCAGGAGAAATTAGAGAAGTGTCCTCCCTTGTATTATTATTATTATTATTATTATTATTTATTATTTATTATTATTATTATTATTATTATTATTATTATATATATATATATATATATATATATATATATATATATATATATATTTATATATATATATATATATATATAACATATGTTATTTATATTATTTAAAGCTAAATTGTGTAAGCAACGATACAAGCCCCTGTGCACAAAATAAGTAAAGTAACAAGCAGGTGCAAATAAAAGTGCTGATGCAAGCAGTTTCACACACTGTTACCTCCGTAATCGGACCCCCCGAAGAGGTCATTCATGGCGTCACTCCACATTCTATGGTCACTTAGGTGGCTGAGAAAAAAGAAGAAAAACAAGTATCAGCGCATAATCTTGTTTTTTAAAAAATATTTTCCATAATATGGATAATACTAATGCAGACGGATCTATACAATATGATGTTATTTACTACGTCGGCATAATACTAATGCAGACGGATCTATACAATATGATATGTTATTTACTACGTCGGCATAGTACTAATGCGGACGGATCTATACAACATGATATGTCATTTACTACGTCGGCATAGTACTAATGCAGACGGATTTCTACAATATGATATGTTATTTACTACGTCTGCATAAAACTAATGCAGACGGATCTATACAATATGATATGTTATTTACTACGTCGGCATAGTACTAATGCAGACGGGTCTATACAACATGATATGTCATTTACTACGTCGGCATAGTACTAATGCAGACGGATCTATACAATATGATATTTTATTTACTACGTCGGTATAGTACTAATGCAGACGGATCTATACAATATGATATGTATTTACTACGTCGGCAAATACCACATATTGTAAAGTTTCAATATTTATTTCATACAGACTGAAAGAATTCTTAACATAGGTCCAAGAGTTAACTTAAGTTACTCCAGAAGCATACCAACACTTTTGCTTGAAATATATAAGTATTATTTTCCACTGATTCTTTTATTTCTGAAATTAATAATTTTTGACCTGCAGTGTATCAATGTAATAATAATACTAATAATAATAATAATAATACATTACTGAAATTACTACTACTTCTAGTATTATTACTACAACTTCAAGTATTATTACTACTGCTACTACTACTACTACAACTACAGAAATAATTAATACATTGCTGAATATACTAGTGAAGATGCTAAACTTTGAGTCATCGATGTTGGCACTTTTGGTTCGAATAATTTTCTATAACAGCTACGTGGCTCTAACATTCCATTCACGATATTAACGATGTAGTACGTTGCGTCGAACCTTAATTTCTCACGACTACTCAAACTTTATATTGGCATACCCCGTCAATCAACCTTACGATTGATTGACGCAACATATTCCGCCCACGCATTTCAAAGCTAGTAAAAGAAACAGCGTAATTTCTTGACTGGCCCGCATGTTTGCCAGGCAATTACAATCGGAACATCCTGGGCTATTTCTGCTAGACAAAACTATGCCTCAGATGTATGTCGGCGCAGTAATTTACAGAAGAAAAATAAATCATACAAACCTATGCAAATTACGAAACTGTAGAGCGGAACCTTAAGACTGACAGAGAAGTTACGAATGACAAGAATCCAGAGGAAAGGACTGACACTATACTGGCTGAAAAGAATGTCCAGGAATTCAAGATAAGACCATTTCTTCTTTTTAAATGCGGAGTGTTGAAAACATCTTCAATATTGTTCAGCGATAACAAGATTTTCAAATTAGCTGCTGTGGTGGACATATTGGATGTCAACTTGGCACCATTTTCATGTAAGACAATGAAGGCATTGAAAGAAGTCTTCTAGTGAAAAGTTACCATTTTCATTTAGGATCAACAAGGCATCAGAAGAGGTCTTCTGGTGGAAACCCAATGTTGATATGACTTTCCGTTTTGGAGGAGCAACGATAACAAGATTGTTCAGATGGATGCCATGGTAGCCATATCCGTTATCAGATTGGCACCATTTCCATTTAGTACCAACTAGACATCATAAGTAGTCTTTTGGTGAAAGCACAATGTCGATATGAGCAGTCATCCAGGAGAAGTAGTAATAACTTTTCAAGATGGACATTATGGCAGTCATATTAGAAGTCGGATCGGCACCATTTTCATTTACAACTAACAGGATATCATAAGAAGTCTTTCAGTGAAAACTCCACGCTGCTAGGACCATTCATTCATGAGTAATAGTGATAACAAGATTTTCAAGATGACCACTGCGGCAGGCATACTGAATGTCTGAATGGCACCATTAGGACCAATTAAAAGAAGTTGTTTAGTACAAACCCCATGTTGATACGACCATCCATTCAGAAGGAGTAGTGATAACAATATTTTCAAGATTCCCGCTGTTATGGCCATAATGGACATCAGATAGACATTATTTTCATTTTGAACCAACTAGACATCATAAAAAGTCTTCTGGTAAAAATCCCATGGCACATCAGGAGGATTATCAAAAACAAGATTTTCAAGATGGTCACTGTGGCGGCCATATAGGACATCAATCGGCACCATTTTCATTTAGGACCAACTAGACATCATGAGAAGTCTTCTGGCGAAAACCCCATGGTGAGACTGCTTTCATTCAGGAGGATTAGCAATAACAAGATTTTCAAGATGGCCACTGTGGCGGCCATATTGGACATCACCCCGGCAAACATTTTTCATTTAGGACCAAGTAGACATCATAAGAAGTCTTTTAGTAAAAAAGCCATGTTGATATGACCATCCATTCAGGAGGAATAGCAACAAGATTTTCAAGATGGCCGCTCTGGTGGCCATATTTGCCATCAAATCAGCACCATGTTCATTTAGGACCAACTAGACATCATAAGAAATCTTCTGGTGAAAACCCCATGTCAATATGACTTTCCATTCAGTAGGAGTATCGATAACAAGATGTTCAAGATGACTGCTGTGGCGGCCATATTGGACATCAGATATGCCCCATTTTTACTTAGGACCAAACCTAGAGATCATAAAAAGTCTTTTAGTGAAAAACCCCATGCTGATATGACCGTCGATTCCGGAGGGGTAGCGATAACACGATTTTCCAGATGATTACTGTGGCGTCCTTACTCATAGTCCGAGCGGCACCTTTTTCATTTAGGACCAGCTAGACTACGGGATAAATTTATGTGTAAAGTTTCATGGCAGTCCTCCAATTAGTTTAGAAGGAGTAGCAATAACAAACTTGTGTTAACGGGCGGACGGACGACGTACAACAGATCCTCCCATAGGCTCTTCTGGTCTATGACCAGTAGAGCTAATAAAAATTAAAAATACAAAATACCGTAGACTTTCTGGACCATAGCGTTAATTTAAAGCTGAACCATTGCATAAGAAACCACACTCGTTCCCCACCACCCACAAGAACACAACTGGACCACTGATATTTTTACAAACAAAATACCCTCGACTGTCAAGACCATGGTGTTATTTTAAACTGGACTAATGCAAACAGAAAAATCAACAAAAACACTACATTTTCCTTGACCTTACTGTTGTTGCAATAGTAAGGTCAAGAAAAATGACCTTATCATTGTTAAAATAGAAAGATCAAGTAAATGGTGGTGTTTTTATTTAATAATGAAACACGCCAAACTATTGAAATCTTACTACTGAGATAAAGAGAGCTGGTGCAATACTACAGTAGTGGTACTGAAAAATCACAAATCGAGATGGAACATAGAAACACTCGATATCAGTGATCAGATTCAGGCAGCGAAAACCAATCTTCAATGTGGTTGGTAAGCGGTTTCTTTCCAGACAGAGGGAAGAGGCTTTAGGTACAAAGGTGGGATCTTTTTCACACATTTTAGGATGGACAAATTGTATCAGGCAACAAACCACTACTGATTAGACAGTCCTTGGTTACTTCTGCCAACCCCACAGGTATAATCAGCTTCATCAACTCTTCAAAAGTTAGTTTGTATGGTGACCCAATCTTGAAATTCATTTATTTATATATATATATATATATATATATTTATTTATTTATTTATCAGCATACTGTTTGATACAATACAAGCTGTATCGAGTGCAGCGTTAAAAACATTATTAATGACTTCCTTCTAATCGCATCCACATTGCAAAATGACTTTATCTTATTGGTTACACAAAGCAATCCGCACCATCTACACCAATTTGGACAAAATCGCAATTGTTTCTGCTGGCATCTTAATGACATTATATGCAATCAAAACTGTAAGAGAACTGAATTCATTCATCGGTAAAATGCAACTTGAGTAACAATACATTACCGACTTTTTCCAAGACGTTGAAAGATGCAGCTTTACAACAAAGGCTACAAAAATAAATGGGCATTGAAAAACCACGAGGCTAACTGTACTTGTGCAAACCACTCATGCGACACCTACAGCTAATCGGGGATGTAATAGTTGCAGCTAAGTTTTATAGTAATTTTGATTTGCAAAATATCTGACGTTTTCATTTCATGTTTTTGTCTTGACTGACTGTTTTGTAACTCTACTTTCTACAAGCATTGGTGATGTCTTCAATTTGTGGAAAATATAAGCTATACCAATAAGCTAGAACAAGTTTGAGATAGACAGCGCACTAGATGGAACATTTTCCTGTTTCATCTGCTTTCAATTTTATTTCCCCTGTCATCATCCATTTTTTTGAGGTTATCATTAATTTGCTTTAACTCCATTTGCTCAGTACGCATTCGGAACAACCTCGGCTATTTCTGCGAGATAAAACTATGCATCGGATGTAATGTCGGCACAGCAATTTAGAGAGAAAAAAAAATTGTTCGCCGAAAACTTCGCAAAAAAAGAAATCCCAATCTATTCGGAAAAACTCGACTATTCCTACGATTGTATTGCCTATAGGATTGACCGAGAAGTTACGAATGAAAAAATAGTTCGATGCATTCGTAACTTCTCAGTCAATCCTTGTTTCGTAAATGACCGACGTGGTTCGCATGGCAGCTATCGGCATGCATTCGAGGTATGATTCGTAGGATTGACCTCGAGGTTGCGAATACTCAGTACGTTGCAAAATGAAAGATCTTTTCAAACTCATTCTGGCATGTATTTTTGACACAAAGTATCAAATTTTTCATTTCTCCAATTCAGATGAAAGTAAATCGTATGTTTCTTCAGTTTTTAATTTGTTGTCTGCTTTCGCTAGGCTTTCCTATACAAGATTTTTCATCTCAAGTTGTGTAATCTGTAAGCGTTTTTGTTTCATTTGTAATTGCTGGCAAAGGTTCTCGCAGTGAACTGAATTTATATATGCTTTTGTTGTTGTTGTTGTTGTTGTTGTTGTTGTTGTTGTTGTTGTTGTTGTTGTTCTATTTTTTAAATGACTTGATAAATTATGCATGTCCCTTAAAGTTTAAGTGCAATAAGGGCACTGCTACGCATGCTGATTTTGGTAGTGAGAAAAGTGAGTACCTAAAAGTACTAACAGACACTAGCTCTCACTGAATGCTACTTTTAGTCACCAAAGGCACAATAAGGCGCATCTGTGTGTTAAATTAGTGACTAGTTACAATCGCCTAAATTCATAGATAAATGACTATTAGAATGAAAAATTGACATAAAAGTAGAGTAGGCAATTCTAGCCTCTGAAAGTACAATGAATGAATTAAAAAATACATAAAAAGTAAAAAAAAAGTTATCGGCTCTTTTTTTAAAAATTTACCTTTGAAATCCAGGAAGTGAAGATGACCAAGCGGAACATGCAGTTTTTTGCGAGGTGCACATCTTAAGTAAGACCGAGCTGTATACTCTATAACCCAAATTTCACCCCTCAATCATACACCAAAATAAAGGGAATTCAAAGATCTTTTAACAATACCTAAGATATACAAGGTATTTTTTAAATAGCCAGGACAGCCAGTGAGGAAAACCTGGGTAATTCTTTTTCTTTAAAAATCTAACCCTATGCAAAGTACGAAACTGGAGAGTGCCACCTTAAGACAAATATGAAAATTTGTGCAATTGCTTTTCTCTTTCTCGTATACTTATGTATGCTTTTCTCAACAAAATGGTATATTAACATTGATGTTATGCATGAAAATAAGCTAATTATGCCTATTTTGCTCTTGCTTACACCATATGCCTTGTGGCAGTATTTTGTGTGCAATTACCTCAATTATGGGGAAATTAGAAGTCTTAGAACAGGAGTAAAGTCAACTTAAATTTAAAACTGTTGTATTAAGTGAAAGAAAAATATAGCAAAAATGTTTCTTTTCATTCGCTTGTAATAAAACTATGGAAAAAAATGATGATAAAGCAGATTCACTTTCTTCCATATACTAGTGTTAGAAGATTTTGCAAACTTTGTACCCTTTGACCTTTGACCTCTGTGAACCTGAACTCTTCCATCCCTGTTCAAACTGTAAATTTTATTAGTGACATCTCTGGAATAATTGTGGCAAGTTTCATGTTCCTGTCTTTTACCAAAACAGTGGTTGCTAGTGTTGAGAAAATTCAAGCTGTATTTCTAAAATAGCTCACTTTTCATCATGGGGGGGGGAGGGGGGCTGGGCTTGTGTGGGACTTTGCTACAAATGAATACTGTTCTGTGGGAAAACTACATGAGAATTATTCAAAAGGACTGTTTAGATGCTTGCGACTTAAATGTTTCAGCTATGCAACCAAAATTAAATCAGATAATAATAATACATATGTGGTCTTTATGGGGCGCTCTACAGATATTACGTGCTTCTGAGAGAGTGACAGGTGTAAGATGAAGTTGTTTGCATTTGCAACATGTACAATGGAGAGAATGTTGGCATACCTCTATGCTACTTTCATGTACTGTGGCTGAAATATTTGTACATACTGTACTTGTGGAAATTGGACATGACCTAAGCACAGAGCAGACAGAAATGGCCGCTCCAAAGTACTCGAAAAATCAGCCTGAATTAGTCAAAAGTACACTATTTTCAGCAGTTATTAAAATAGTGAAACGAATTTTGCCAGTGTAGGCAATACCAGCCTCTGAAAGTACAACGAATGAATTATACAATATATAAAACGTAAAAAAAGTTATCGGCTCTTTTGTTTTAAAATTTACCTTTGAAATCCAGGAAGTGAAAATGACCAAGCGGAACTAGTAGTTTTTTGCGAGTTGCACATCTTAAGTAAGACCGAGCTGTATACTCTATAACCCAAATTTCACCCCTCAATCATGCACCAAAATAAAGGGAATTCAAAGATCTTTTAACAATATCTAAGATATACAAGGTATTTTTTAAATAGCCAGGACAGCCAGTGAGGAAAACCTGGGTAATTCTTTTTCTTTAAAAATCTAACCCTATGCAAAGTACAAAACTGGATAGTGCCACCTTACTTGGACCGTGACTGATAGTACATCACAGGGGGGAGGGATTATGACATTTTGGCAATAATAGCAGATAAGTATTACATAATTAAAATTAGTTTCCCCCGCCCAAAATAAAACTACATTTTAATAGCTGAAATACAATTTTTGCTTTTATTGCGTTGCTGAATTTATCAGCCCTTTGGGAGGCTGATGACTTAAGATAAGCTGTCAAAATTTACTAACCATTTATGTCAGTAGGATGCTCTACTCTACACTGGATGATGGCTTGACAACTAGTTGGACTGATACAACTGGCCCAAAACTTAAATGTCCTCACTCTGTTGCGACATTGATCGAAGCTAAAACAACGAGAAAGTGAAGTGAGGTCGCCTGAAGGCGGCTCGCATGACATCATCAAAAGAAGAATGATACCAAAAGGACCAAGATGTAGCAGTAGCCATGACCTCAAGGGCTTTGATTTTTACAAAAGAGAGATCGCTCTCGGTGAGAACATGGTAAGGTCTTTTAATAGTCCCCACAATCCGCCTCAAGATGGTGGCTGCCGAAATACCGGAGGTACCTGTGAGAGGGAGAAAAAGACGGTTATGACCCTTTATGTTCTCTTCTGATTTAGACAGATAGAAACGAAAAGCTCTAACTGGGCAAAGAAGTCTGTCTTGATCATCCCCAGCACAGACACGATTGAGACTGGGGATTTCAATAGGAAGGGAGCTAATGAAGGTAGCTGATTCTTGGCCAGAAAACTAGGTTGTATGTCCAACCCATTAGTCGAGTCCATAGAAAACTTAAGAGTAATGGAGAAGGCTGCTCTATAGCACTTATTGGTGGATAGTGAACAACCTTTTTCCTCGAAGAGAAAAAGAACAAAATCCGCACTGCAGTTAAAGCAGAACAAGTAGAATCAATGCATTTCCTACTGCACCAATTACAAAAAATTCTCCGCTTGGCGTCGTAAACCATATAACTCGACTGCCTTCTAGCCTGAGCGATGTATCTGGCAACCTTGCTCGAAAACTAGTCCTGGCGGATAGGTCGTTTGATATGAGCCAAGCATAAAGGTCGAGAATTTGATAAGTGCTGTGCAAGAGGGATCCACTCTGCTGCGATAGGAGCTCCCTCCTTAGCGGTAATTCCCTGGTATCGTCGACTAACAGGTCGAGATCGTTGAATGACCCGAGGGATTATCCTGAAGAATGGGAAGGCATAGGCGTAGAGTCAATCCCACCTCAGGCATAAGGCGTACACCGCCCATACCCTCAGGTCTGGCACTGGAGAGACACAAAGAGGGAGCTTGTTGTTAAGTCTCGTTGCGAACAAGTCCACCATTGGCCTTCCCCACGGATGAAAAAGCGTTTCTGCTACCGACTGGTGCAGAGACCCTTCCATGAGGACTGCCTGCCCTTGTTTGGACAAACTGTCCATCAGAATATGTTTCTGGTCCGGAATATGTTGGACTCTGAGAGTAATCTATTCCGAATCTGTCCAAAGAAAGTGGTTCCAGACTTCCAAGCAGAGAGAAGGGGTATGAGTGAGGTAGGGTACGACCAACGTGTTATCTGTAGCGACCTTGATGCGCACATTTCTTATGTGGTTCACACACCCTTTAAGTGTTGAAAAACAGCCCGCATTTCTAGATTGTTGATGTGAAGTGAAGATTCTTCCAGAGACCATAGGCCCTGCAGGACTGCTCGCTCGGACTCTAGGTGAGCTCCCCAGCCTGACTATGAAGCGTCAGTATAAAGGAACGAGTGAGGTTCCGGAGCGTGAATCGGAACTCTGGTCAGAAACCTGCCCAAATGAGATCGTGTTGAGATTTGGTTCCTAAGGGGATCCGAGCGGACAGGGGGTCCTTGTGAGATCTCTAGTATGCTAGACGCAAAAACTGGAGGCTGCATATGAAGCCTTCCTAGAGGAACTAAGTAAGCTGCCGCGTTCAGATGCCCCAGGAGAGATAGGTACATGCGAGCAAACAAAGAAGTCTCTCGTCCAGTACGGCTATAAGAGACAGTATTTGTAAGATTCTGTCGGGAGGAACACGGACTGTTCCTTGACGGATGATAAACTCTATCCCCACGTAAACGAACTTCTGAGAAGATATCAGATGCAACTTCTCCTGATTGGGATTAGGCATATATGAGTCACTGTCTCCCAACAGAGAAAATGATCCTTTAGAAGATCACGTCTGAGGACGATGTGCTTTAACAAGTCGTCCAAGAACTTAAGGATGGGAACACCCAAGAGCCTTAAACGAGCCGCTATTACATCCATCACCCTGGTGAACGCTCTGGGAATGAAAGCTAGACCGACAATTAGAAGATCTCCTGTCCCAGACAAAACCAAAGAAAGTTCATGTCCGCTGGGTAAATATGGCTGTAATGACAGGCATAGTGGAGATCTGTGGAGACCGCCGAATCATTCGTCCTGATGGCATTCCTGACTGAGATGGATCTCTCCATCTTGAAATACTCTTCCAAAGGAAACTTGTTCAACGGGTAAAGATTGATTTTGACTTGAAACTTTCACCCTTTTTTAGAAACTAGGAAGATCCAGGAATAAAATCCCGAACATTGTATATTCGTCACCCTCTCTATTGCGCACTTCTTTTGAAGGGTGTACATCTCTTCCCGTAAAGATGCCAGTTGGGACTAGTGCAACCAAAAAGGAGTCATTGAAAGAGGTGGGGTTAGGTGGGGATGGAGAGGGGAGAGGTCCAGGAAGTGAAACCAGAAACTCTCCTTTATTTTGGAAAGGACTCACGCATTGTAAGTGAGGTCCGACCAAGCCTCTAAAAAAGGCTCAATCTGGCATCTACTGTAACGTTGAGAAGAGGGGACTTAGCAGGAGATTGTGTGACTCCCTAGGGATGAGTGCCTCCCTCCTTCGAAATAGAAGGTCCGTAGACTTCCTCCTCTGGCCCCTGCAATCCATCTCTTCTTGATAAGGACGGGCGAAAAGTAGTTTTAAACTGGGTTTAAAGGTTCTGTTGGTCCCCCTGTTTAAAACGTCTTGAAGGGAACCGTGGACCTTCCGGGTTGGGGACGTTTCCTCGCCGGTTTAACTGGTCATAGGACCGTGGCCAGGGACCGGTGTTGCTAATCCCTCAAGTCTTGCGAGACCACTGTAGGAATTAACATTAACCCTGCAGAAGGGACGCCCTGTAAGATTTATGCTGTGATCCAGCAAAACCTTTGATTTTTCCAAGGCGGGATCCCTACTGAGGTGAAGAGGAGAGAGCTCCTTGGGCATCGAAAGCTGACAACTTCCTACCATTTATAAGTGATAACCCCGGAAGGAGCCATGGATACTTCCCTTACGGAAGCTGGCGACTTTACTAAATCGGGTAGTGCCATAGACCCCTCCTGGAAATTGATGGGGTCTTCCAGTGACGAAAATGAAGAAGGAATTCCCTTCTTCCTGGCCCTATAGGCACGGTGACTTTCCGCTAATACACATACCTCGTCAGGCCCAAGACAACAAAAAGGACAACCGTCCGTGCCTACACACGCAGTACATGCTAAGCAGATGGGGTGTGTATCCCACGCGGCCTTTTTATAACCGCATTTAGCCACATCTTGAATCATTATTGAATGCTGAAAGGAAATAAGGCACAAAAAAAAATACAATTGACAGCAGAAATGCTAAAAGACGGTATAAATGATGAAATATTGTTCGCCCAAGAGACACGTGCAGAAGTGCACGAAGTTCAAAGAAAAGATGGACAATATTCCGATTGTCGGAAGTGGGCTAATGTACTAAACTGGAATAGTGTTGTTTTCTTATTCTAAACCTCCAATTACTCACTGGAGGAGGTAATAATCTCCTGGAACTGGAAACAAGCGCCAGGAAAAGATAAAGCAACGCAATAATAGCAGGTTTTGTATTACTGCTATTGAAGTGGGTTTATCCGTCCGCCTATCGGATGATGTTCTGACGCGCGTAGTCCAGCACTGTAACTACCCATCTACTGATACTCTCCTGACATTGATGTAACTGATCATATTACTAAAGTGATCAAACTGACCAATGAGATTACCGGTGAAAATACTTTTTGATGACAGAGCACCAAACCTGTCCCAGCTTCAGTTACGGAATGTTGGCACCGCCAAACTGGATAAGCTGAGCTAAGGTTGGGGCACTGTTCCGGTCTAAGTGTATCGTAGCGCAATAAACTCCAAGAGACATTTGAAGCACAATGCCTTGACTGATTCCCAGTGCACTTTGCAAAAGTTTTCGCTGTGTAACAGCAATGCCAGGGAACCAGTCTGGTTCGATAACGTGATTGTAACAGTCTTCTCTTACTGAAGGATGGAAAAAGGGTTTATACCATTTTCATCATAAAAAAATAACAGTACCGGGAAAAAAAATTATAAAGTCAACTGACAGAGTATGGCACCTTGAAAATTCATTAGCGATTTACCTACCGTTTTTGTTTCTGACTTCCCATGTGATTTCAATATTTTTTTTTTCTTTCACTCACAAATATACACATTTTTTTATGAATTAGAAGGAGGTAAAAGTGATCTTCAAATATGCAGATTTTATGAACTTTAAATACCTATTCAGCTTATTACTTTGTGGAGAGTCATTTACATGGTACTTTTTTTTATTAACTTTTCTCTGTAATGGCACTTGCTTAGAGACAGATATTTAAATTTTGCGCAAGAAAATGCGCACCAACGTATAAATTATTCGTGGCTTTGGATTGACCGGACCCTTATTGATGCACAAATATCCATTTTTGACCGGACCCTTAGGGATGCACAAATATCCATTTTTGACCGGACTCTAAGGGATGCACAAATATCCATTTTTGACCGGATCCTTAGGGATGCACAAATGTCCATTTTTGACCGGACCCTTAGGGATGCACAAATATCCATTTTTGACCGGACCCTTAGGGATGCACAAATGTCCATTTTTGACCGGACCCTTAGGGATGCACAAACATCCATTTTTTTTAAAAAAAAAGTTCAATATTCCAATATTTCACTATGCAAACAGCATAGGTAACCCACTGGGTTTCCGTCCGACCACCTGATCAACCCAAACAAGCGGCGATAAGTTTGTTGATTCTACTTGTCAGCTCGCCATTGAATTATTGGACAACTGATTGACAGCCGCCGCCCTCATCCGAAAAGTCAGTTTAATTTATAGCTGCATTGATTTCACTGGTGATCAATTATGAGTGATATCTCTTGCCTTCATCTAACGCTTATCGCATTTGCTCTTGCATGACAAACGTCCAAATGCTGCTAACAGCACATAATAAAATTCGGCGTCGGATAAAACGCCTACAGACCAAGATCCACGATAATCCCTTCAACTCCATTTCTAGCGAACGGCAGAACTAGGTGTAAGATAGTTGCAGTTGGGAGAGGATAATATACGGGAAATACGGTAATATTTATTTATATCTATAGACATTATTCAAGGCATTACTCATCGACAGCAAAGGCCAACATGTTTTCATCAGGTCACCGTTCATTGTAAAACTTACGTCGTATGCACCAAGTAAACCGGGGCCTCCTTTCCTCGATATATGCTCTCTCTCTCTCTCTCTCTCTCTCTCTCTCTCTCTCTCTCTCTCTCTCTCTCTCAGTCTCTCTCTCTCTCTCACACACACACACACGCGCGCGCGCATACACACAAACACACTTATATTTTTCACTAACAGGTATAGAATATAAAAGTAAATCGTTAAATATTACCCAGTGGCATGCACCACTTTTAATAGGCATTACGTCTGACATACATACTAGGCCCAACTGTTAGTCTTGGTTACTAATTTATTTGATTCGTGTTTTCCACTACGTGACTAATAGGACTACTGCATACCAACAACGGCACGCCCTGCGTTCATAGTTAAAGATTATGTTAACACTTGAGCCACAATGCCATGTATTTTTCCATATCACTTCATATGATCACAGCAGACACTATACTTTGTAATTAATTCAAACTACCACTAGTACCTACCTTGCACGATTTTAATTGTTAATAGGTAAGGATATTTAATAACCTGCCACTAGAATTTTTTTTAATTATTTGTTAGTTTCTAAAACTTTACTCAAAATTTACAACTTTAATACATGTTTAAGAGGTCAATTCAAATATGAATGTGAATGACCCAAGTCCGCACATACACATGAAAAAAAAACAGTCCAGACACCGGTGAATATAAATCATTAGAAAGGCATCACATTTGGATGAAAGTCTACACGTAAATCATGCTGGCAACAAGCGCAGTAGGAAAACAGTATGTGGTATTTATTCAATCATTCATTCATTTATCTATTTATTTATTGGCCTGATGGCAAAGAAACTGCGGCCTATGGTTTCACGATGTCCATCTGAAATACTGTAGTTAACGTCTTCGTTAAGCTCAGTTTTAAAATACTCATTCCTGCAGAGTCACGTAACTTACAACGCAGATGCGTTGCGATATAACTTATACATCGCAATCCGGCAATACCGCCAGTGGCAATTTCTTGTTATTTAATATTTTTACTGTATGTACCATCAACATTTTAAATATCCAAGCGAACTATCTATGAAATGTGCACGTGGTGAACTGAAAAATTTAAAGTATCACGGACATTGTCTTCCATATGGTTTGTTGCCAAACCTTCCAAGACGCAACTATTTTTATCATATTGTATGGCTCTTTGTTGCGTCTTGAAACCCGTGGAAAGCACTAAGTCATCACAAAATGTTTAAGTTTTGTGTCTATCTATTAAGACAAAACAGCTACTGCTGTCCTACACTCGCTTTTGTACAACGTTTCGCAGAACTTTTTGCAACTGTAATAAATTTCGTTTACCCACCCACAAAATGAACTTGAACAACTTCGATGCATTGCTTCCTGGTGTAGAGTGAGGTGGCCCATAAATAATACTCTTTGATGCACGTAATTATGAACAATTAAAATGTCAAGAGTCTGGTGAGATTTTACATAGAGGTTTAGGAGGAGAAATGGTAAAGGACAGCTGAAACAAGAGAACGTAGAAGGGACTAACGCTTTACTGTCCGAAAAGTATTTCCAGGAATTCAAGATAAGACCATTTCTTCTTTTTAACTGCTGAGAGTTGAAACCATCTCTGATATTCTTGTTGGCTGCCATTGTGGCCATTTTGGAAGTCAGGTCGGCATCAGTCTCATTCAGGATGAACTAGACACCATAAGAAGTCTTATGTTGAAAACCACATGTCGATATGACTTTCCATTTAGGAGGAGTAGCAATAACAAGATTTTCAAGATGGTTGTCATGATGGCCATACTGGATGTCAGATCGGCACCATTTTTATTTGGTATCAACTAGACATCACAAATCTTCTGGTGAAAATCCAATGTCAATATGATTTTCCATTGATGAGTAGCGATATGATTTTTCAAGATGGCAGCTGTGGCGGCCATACTGGATATCATATCGGCACATTATTTTTAGTGAAAACTCCATGTTGATATGATCATCCATTCAGATTTTCAAGATGTCCGCTGTTGTGGTCTTATTGGATGTCCGCGTGGCACCATTTTCATTTAGGACCAACTAGACATCATAAGAAGTCTTTTAGTGAAAAATCCATGTTGATATGACCGTCCATTCAGAAGTCGCGAAATCTAGTTTTCAAGATGGAAGCTGTGGCGGTCATATTGGATCTTTGAACGGAATCATTTTCATTCTCGACCAACTAGACATCATAAGAAGTCTTCAGGTGCAAACCCCATGTTGATATCACTTTCCGTTCAGAAGAAGTAGCGATTACAAGATTTTCAAGATGGCTGCCGTGGCAGCCATATGGATGTATGCGCAGAACCGTTTTCATTTTAAGACCAACTAGACCATGCGATGAATGTGTGTGTAACGTTTCATGGCAATCCTCCAAGTAGTTTAGGAGAAGTAGCGATAACAAACTTGTGCTAACGGACCGACGGACGTCGGATGATGGACAACGGGTCATCTCATAAGTACTTCTGATCTATTACCATTAGAGCTAAAAAAAAGATAGTATCATACTACTTCATACCCTAAAGCATGGGGATTTTTAAAAAAAATATTTACCGGTACTCTTAACACATTATTGGCTATATCATGCCGAAGAAATGGAAGCTAAGTGACTTTCCCAAGGACACTCCAAGGCAGCTCGGCAGCTGACCTGGTCTGGCCTGGGCGTGTATCGATCCCGAAACCCTTCGATTACGAGTCAGCCGCTCTACTGAGCTACCGCGGCTCTCTTTTTAAAATAAATGCATCAATATTCATATAAATATTGACAGAAAACCATCCTCTGGACTGTAGCGTACTAACGTGGGGGGGGGGGGGGAGAGCGCGGACGGGGCGGTGGCCCCGGCCGCCAGAGGTCTTGGGGCTCCAAAACAGCTGATAAAAATTCGGGCCTTGTATTCTGGCCCTTTGGACCATCATCGTCGGCCCGGGCGCAATTTACCCTTAGTACGCCACTGCCTCTGGATCATTTTAGGAGAACCTTTCTTTGCGTAAATCGGGCCCGGAAATGATTTAGTTACTGCGATTTGTACGGTTAAGAGGTCAAGTACGCCCAACGGATAACCTGGACGTGAAATTATCGGATAGATTTACACCAAGTCTCCTTTCAATAAATTTTCTCCCCAATTTTTTTTTTTTTTTTAAATTCAACATGTGCCCCTAATTATTCTAAAAATTCCTCTTCAATAAAGGAGCCAGTAAAGAAAGTACTAGGAACGCAAGAAATTATTAAACACAAATTTTAAGAAAAATATACTGAAAAGCAGATTTGTGCACGTCTTATTTTCGAGCTAAGACAACCAACTGTTCTGGTTACATATTATTTTATTGATTAAACTAGGTAGACCTGAGCAGCAGATGATATCATATGTGCGGTATTGATCAGCCGTAAAAATGCAGATCGAACAACATAACTACACATGTATAATCCAAAGCCATCAACTTGCGTGA